>OZ005658.1:27621651-29034651 GCA_963930645.1 Salticus scenicus
TAAAATTGAATTTATAGAAATAAAACTAGTTGGCATAGGTGGACTCTGCTCAGTTCCCCATCATATTTATGTTCTCATAAATTTCTAGTTTGAGAGATATAATCATGTTAAAAGGAATGAATTTGACAAAAGCTTGATACAGTGACAGAATGAAAACCCCGCCTAATAGGCTATCCACCGTTCACTTCGATATATTTATCTTATTCTAATCTATTGATTTATTTTATCAGGGTCAATTCCGTTGTTTAGTTTTCATGCTACTATTTCCAATGCAATAATCCTCAAAATTCATATTGATATGAAAAATTTACAATTTCGCAATGTTGGTAAAATCGTAAATTACGAATAATTTACGAAATTTTCCTATTAGAATATTTGTATTCAATCATGTTCAAACAAATATCATAAATATAATTTTGAAGTTGTCTAATGTATTTATGAGCCTCAAAATGAAAGTTTATGCTCAATTTTACCTTATTCTGGCATGCTAAGTAAATCGTAAATTACAAATAACTTACGAATTATTTTAAATTGGAAAATTCATAGTCATTAATATTCATGCCAGTGTCCTAAATAATATTTCAAAAGTAGTCTGACATCTTTACGATGAAAATATCTCTCAAAATTGACGTTTATGTGAAATTTTGCCCTATACTGCCATGTTAAGAAATTCGTAAATTTCCAATAACTTGCGAAATTTTCAAAGTAGCATATTTACAGTTACTGATGTTCCTTCCGGCATCAAAACTGATATTTTAAAACTGGTCTGACATTTTTACAGTAAAAAGTTTCCATTTAATGCCCGTTTAAGTGAATTTTTGTCCTATTCTCCCATGTTAAGAAAATCGTAAATTTCTAATAACTTACGAAGTTTTTAAATTCGAATGTTGCAAAAGAATAGGGTTCTTGCCAGTGTCGAAAGTAATATTTTAAAACTGATCTGACCTCTCTGCGACAATTTGTTCTTGAGATATCGTGTACACAGACTAACAAACTAACGGACTTACACACTAACAGACTATCAGACTAAGAGACACCCTACAGACAGACACCATAGTTTTGTCATTTTCGGCTTCCTCACACCTGAAAACGTGTAAAAAAGTAAAAAAATCGAGGTCGAAAATTTTCACGATTACCTAAGTTCCCCATATCTATAGTATGATGGGGAACTAAAAATGTAAAACATATTTATAAGAATTAAAATAAGTATGTACTTTTAATTCTTAATTAGTTTAATTGGATTAATTAGTTTAATCTCACTACAGAGCACCAGACTAGATGTAGCCGTTTTTGTTTCAGAAAGGAGTTTGTAACGTGCTCGCACACTGTTTTTGCTTAGCATTTTTCAAGAGCTTCCTTCACCTGTGTCATAATCGATTTCTGTGTTGCTTGAAGAATCTCCCATTCATCAGAGAAACTAGTATGATGTGGCCACCACTGGATTTTCTTCTATATAATTTTGCCCAAAATATATTCAATAAAAATTTTTTATTAAATTATTTTCCATTATAAATGCAGACGATTTTTATCTGACAGAATTATATGTATTACTAAATGCCGAAAGAAAGTCAATTTTTTGCCAATTTCAAAAGAAATACGATTTTTATCTGACAGAATTATATGTATTACTAAATGCTAAAAGAAAGTCAATTTTTTGCCAATTTAAAAAGAAATGCGATTTTATTTTTCTAAGTTTTTTTTTCGTTGAAAAAAAAAATAAATAGATAACTTTGTTTTAAATTACACTGCTCTGAAAAAATAAAATAAATCGAGATTCTTATGTAAAATGGCCTTCTGAATCCGGATAGGACTCCCATTTTGCCCTGTCACCCACCGTTTTCTCGGGACACGACCCCCTCCCCAAATTTTTTATGACTGTTTGGTGATTTTGTAGCCATGAATTTGATTTGAAGAATGAAAAATAATTAATTTAACTTTATACAACGTTAAATATAGAAATTTCAGTGATTTTTATAGATGCAATAAAAGACGTTTCCGATCTAAAGGGGTGTAATTAATACTTATAGATTAGTGTGCGTATGATATGAAGAATAAATACAAGTATTTCGTAGAATTCGAAAAATAATTAGAGAAATGAAAATGCGAACAGATGACAGACGAGGTCAAGTCATAAAAACTTTTAATCTTTCTTGTAAGATTTAAAAAGGACTCAAAGGATATAAAATAAATTATGTAAAACAGAGAATTATTTATTTATTTATTTATTTTTTATTGTTAAACAGAAAAGAACTTCTAGCATGGGTGGTAAAACATTCTTCTGTTTTATTCTATACAAATTCTCCTGCAATACAAATTACCAACTAAAATTATTACTTACCACAGTCGGTAACAAAAGTGTCCGAACACTAACAAAAATTCCTATGTAAAAAAAGTACACTTCATACGGTTTTGTTAAATAAATCCTTATCGAATCATGTTCTTACACTGACTAAGAACAGGATTCTACAAGGATTTATTTAACAAAACTGTATGAAGTGAACTTTATTTACATAGGAATTTTTCCTAGTGTTCGGACACTTTTGTTACTGACTGTACCATTACACTGCTCGGCAGGGAAATTGCCGTCAACACGCATTTTTGCAAATTCTTATGTAAAATCTCCTCCTGATTTCGATTACGACGCCCATTTCGTCCTATCACCCACCGTTTTTTAGGGACGGCTCCCTACTTTTATCACTTTTCAGAGTTTTTATGGCTATAAATTTGATTTTTAGGAGGGAGTGGATTATTTTAACTGTTAAAAATCTTCTGAGGGGCTAACAGAGTTAAAACAAATTCTAAAATATCAACATTTGCTGCAAGGGGAGAATTTAGGGGAGAGGGGGGTTGCCAATGAAATTATAAAGATCTGGAGGTTCAGGCCCAGGAGGCTCTCTCTCTTTTCAATAATCTTCTAAAACAACTAGATCTATCTCTCTCCCCAGGTAAAACACAGGCCTTAACATTCTCTCACCCAAGACAATTGAAAAGAATGCCTGTGATGAGAATTGACGGCGTCAGTGTCAGACATGTTCCTCATATCAAGGTCCTTGGCATCACGGTCGACAGGGGTCTCAAATGGCTAGCCCACATTAAAGAACTTAAATTGAAAACTCTCACACACTATCACAATGCAGCTAAAATGGTTGGAAGGAGGTATAAAATAGGTATTAAAATATGGTATTAAAATATGGAGGTATTAAAATATGGTACTCAACAATAATAGAAAAAATATTAACTTACGGGGCTGGCATTTGGGGGGGGGGGGGGTAACCTGTCGGTTGCTGCTCAGACAAACTTAAACTCAATCCAGAGGAACTTCCTCCTCCAGTTATCAAGAGGATATAGAACAATCTCCACTGACGCCCTCACTGCTGTTACGGGCATTCCCCACGTCCATCTTCAGCTTCAACAGACGTACTTAAAAACAAACATTCTTCAATTAAAAAATATTTCTTTGGCAAAAACCCTTTTTCCAGACACAGAAATACAACCCACAGTCAATAGTTGGAATATTCATCCCGGCAAAGATGTTGCTTCACAAATAGTAAATTGTAACAAAAATAGCTTTTCTCCTTCTGCTCCTGTGGCTATCTACACTGATGGCTCCAAAACGGACCACGGTGTGGGTGCGGCCTTTTGTGTGATGACCGATGGTTCGGTTGTCCATCAGTGGGCGGGCAGACTGGCCAACTATAACTCTGTTTTCCAAGCGGAATTATTCGCGATCCAAATGGCCATAGACTGGGTTATGACTAATATTAATAACTATCCCTCCCATAATATTTTCAGTGACAGTCTGTCAGGTCTTCTAGCCATTGCTCGCCACAGGAGTAAACATCCACAGGTTATCTCAATTAAATCAAAACTTATTAATCTGGCTAAACATCTTTCCCTGGCACATGTTTCTGCCCACAGGGGAGTTCTCGGCAATGAACTTGCTGATTCACTGGCCAAGGCAGCCACCGAAAACAACTCAATAGATTTTTCACTCCCTGCCCCTCCCTCATACGTTAAACAAGTATTAAAACAACAATTACTTAGAGATTGGCAGAAACTGTGGGATACTTCTCCAAAGGGAAGATACACCTTTAATCTCATCCCACTCGTAAACTTAAATTCTTGGTGTCTTTCCCCCCCCCCCGTGACTGCTTTTCTGACAGGTCATGGCCCATTTCCATCCTATTTATACAGATTTCATTGCCGACGCTCTCCTCTGTGTCCTTGCGGGGAGGAGGGAACTCCTAATCACTATTATTATTACTGTAGTTTAACGTCTGCCTTTCACTTAAGAAATCCCACTCCCAGGCCAGCCGATTGGCTGTTTAATATCCTCAATAGAAAAAGCCTGCTTTCTAAACTAAATAATATATTTGAATTCCTTATGAATATGACTAATCTCACAGATTAATCTCACATCTGCTTGCTCTTGCTTTAAGCCACTTGCTCTGCTTGCTCTGCCTTGCTCTACTTGCTTGTCACTTTTACAAGCCTTAAGACACTTGTCACTTTTCCACCAGCATAGAACATGCCGCTCCTTGTCGTGTGGGAGACCTGTCTCTAGCGGCTTTTGTAATTTTTTTTTTTTTTTTTTTTTTTTTTTAGAGTTTAAATAAACTCCGGAAGAGGGGCCTAGCATAGCTGGAATCGCTCGACACTGCTCCTAGAGCGGTGAGCGGCACCTCTTCCCTGTTAATATTATATATATGTATTTTTTTCTAATGTATTATTATTTATTTTTGTTATATGTATTTATTTTTGTATATATATAATTTATATATATATATATATATATATATATATATATATATATATATATATATATATCGATTTACACGTTCGGAGATGTTCTGAACACGATTTGGCTATTTTTAGAAAATGTCAGTCGATGTGCTTGTTTGTCTGTGAATGTGTATCTAAAATTTCGGGGACGCTGTATCTCAAGAATCAATGGACGAAGTTTAGCCAAATTTATAATTTAGTTGGAATTTGACTAAAATGGACGTTGATTACGTTTAAGATTCAAGCGCTCAAAGGGTAGCATTGTCCTCCTACTTCGTTATAATTTTTAATATGATACAGTATAGGACTACTTAAGACTCCTATAATACGAAGTGACTCACAGCTGATCATTGTTGACCAGCGGAAATATAGCTTGGCGACGTTTAGTTGCAGACGGATTACTCGGCGTCTTTATCGCCTAAAATGGCGAGTTTGCCTAAACAGAAGAGCGAATTATTGTTTGTATGTACTTGATAAGTTTGGCGGTAATATTTGGCAAAATTTTCTTATAACCCTTGTAGAAAGTAGCCATCACTGTCGCTGTTAAATCAGTTAATTTTAAATATTTATACACGTTGAAAAGTAGTGCAGGTTGTAAAATACAACATTTAGATAATCAAAAAGCAATAAAAACAAGTAATTGATACAAACAATGCAAGAAAACATATCCTAATTACACTTCATATTTGTGAACAAGCGTACAATTTTCTTTTGAACAATTAATAGCCCATTTCTTTCACCGTTCTTCATCTGTTGGAAATCTAAACGTTCTAAAAGCAGTTCTGGTGTGATTTCAGCAATTTTCGGCTGCAAAACCTCCATTTTATGTGATTTGATAACACACCGCGTGGGCAACAATCGCTGAGTGGGAAACAAAATGCCTGAGGAGCCAGCCTGTATTGGAGGAGCTCTAAGACTGCTGATGATGATTTTTCATTTCTCGCTAAGAAATAAAAAAAATCTGGAGTGACTCCACTCGACTTTCCGAACATTGAGTAATTAACAGTTTTGTAGATAAAGTAAAGAAAGAGGAGTTGTTAAACAAACAAAAGAGAGAAAACTATAATAGAGTGTTTGAGTATTTTTCTCCATATATTACACGATGTTTTATTTAACGCTCTGAACTTTGAGCCCATAGATCATAATGATAAAGAATTTTTCGTTGTGTCCCTGTAAAAACCTATAAATGCTAGATTCACCAAAATGCTTATAGTTAGTGCAACAGTGATTTATAATACTCATATAAATTTTCAGCTCAATTGAATAAGGCGTTTAGATGCTATCGTATTTTTAAAAATTGGGTCCCATAGGACATAATGATAAAGAATTTTTCTTTGTGTCCCTGTAAAAAAACTGTAAGTGCTAGATTCACCAAAATCTATACAGTTGGTGCAACTGTGACCTATAACATGTGTACAAATTTTTTGCTCAGATTAATAAGGCGTTTAGACGCTATCACACTTTTAAAAATTTGGCCCCATAGACATAATGATAAAGAATTTTTCTTTGTGTCCTTGTAAAACAACTATAAGTCCTAGATTCTCCAAATTCTATACAGATTGAGTATTTGTAACCTATAATATGCGTATAAATTTTTTGCTCAATTGAATAAGTCGTTTAGATGCTATCGCACTTTTAAGATTTTGCTCCCATAGGCCATATGATAAAGAATTTTTCTTTATGTCCCTGTAAAAAAAAACTATAAGTGCTAGATTCACCAAAATCTATAGGTACTATGGTATATAGGTCTATTCGTACTATGGTGACTTACAATATACGTACCAACTTTCAGGTTATTCGAACAAAGCGTTTAGACGCTAGCGTGTTCACTCACATACATACACACATAATACATCATCGCAAAAATAGTGAAAACGGACTCATTGGACCTCGAAACGTATGAAAACATCAAAATCTCAAATTCGGATTTTTGACATGATTAAAATACTTTCCTCACTATAGTGTTGTTCGGAAAGTAATTATTATATTTAAGACAGATAATCATCAAAATAGTTTTGTATATTTACGGGCATCGCTTCCCATCTGGCAGGAGCGGCTGGAATTTTCAATATTGTTATATTTCAAAAGAACTCACCAATATCTTTAAAAAGAATAGCGGAGGTGCTACATAGCTCACTTAATTGGAAAAAAAAATTAATTAGTTAATTAAAAAAATCATTGCAGTGGTGAGTATCTCGATATATGCTCCCTTCTCGAGCTTTAAAACTATGGATAAAATTCTGTCTATGACAGAATTTAATTTAGTACGACAGAACTATTTATATTTTTATTTTAACACCCTTTCAAAAATAATAATAATAATGATAATAATAATAATATCTGCAAACACTAGTCTAAATAATCAGGAAATATTCACAGGAGAACCGTTGGCTCTATGGTCAGAGTAAAAAACTATGTGAGTTCAATCCTCACTGATGTGACGTGAAAAAAAAAAATCTGGAGTGACTCCACTCGACTTTCCGAACATTGAGTAATTAACAGTTTTGTAGATAAAGTAAAGAAAAAGGAGTTGTTAAACAAACAAAAGAGAGAAAACCATCATAGAGTGTTTGAGTAATTTTCTCCATATATTACACGATGTTTTACTTAACGCTACTGAACTTTGAGCCCATACATCATAATGGTAAAGAATTTTTCGTTGTGTCCCCATAAAAACCTATAAATGCTAAATTCACCAAAATGCTTATAGTTAGTGCAACAGTGATTTATAATATTCATACAAATTTTCAGCTCAATTGAATAAGGCGTTTAGATGTTTAGACTTTTAAAAATTGGGTCCCATAGGCCATAATGATAAAGAATTTTTCTTTGTGTCCCTGTAAAAAAACTATTGGTGCTAGATTCACCAAAATCTATAGAGTTGGTGCAACTGTGACCAAAACATGTATACAAATTTTTTGCTCAGATTAATAAGGCGTTTACACGCTATCACACTTTTAAAAATTTGGGCCCATAGGCCATAATGATAAAGAATTTTTCTTTGTGTCCCTGTAAAAAAACTATAAGTGCTAGATTCTCCAAAATCTATACAGATTGAAAATCTGTGACCTATAATATGTGTATAAATTGTTTGTTCGATTGAATTAGGCGTTTAGATGCTATTTCACTTTTAAGATTTTGGTGCCATAAGCCATAATGATAAAGAATTTTTCTTTGTGTCCCTGTAAAAAAATATAAGTGCTAGATTCACCAAAATCTATAGGGTTCGTACTATGGTGACTTACAATATACGTAACAACTTTCAGCTTATTCGAACAAAGCGTTTAGACGCTGGCGTGTTCACTCACAGACATACACACATGCATACACACACGCATACATACATCATCGAAAAAATAGTGAAAATGGACTCATTGGAGCTCGAAACGTATAGAAACATCAAAATCTCAAATTCGGATTTTTGACATGATTACAATACTTTCCTCACTATAGTGTTCGGAAAATAAAAATGTGTATATATATATATATATATATATATATATAAGTTTTCATGGTGTTCACAAAATATTTTATGATAGAGTAAGAAATTAAATGGTAAAATTGGATATTAGCTGGTATTTTCGAAGTGGAACACTATAAATTGGTAACGAAGCAAAATGCCTGATTGAAAGAAATAGTCCTGTCGTGCTGATAATAAGAATATTTCCTTTGATAGTACAGTCCGTTAAGAAATTATAAGACCACTTTAATTTTGTAAATTATAAGAAAAATAAAGATTCTAATCATAATTTAAATACATAAAATAACATATTGCTCTATATTTTTTTATAATTAGTTTGCATTAACCTGGTATAATGCAATAAATGTTTAATTAAAATATATATTAGAAATAAGTGAAAAATAACCTGTTAAGAAAATATAAGACCACTTGTCAAAAAACAAAATTGTATAAAAAATTAATATGATATTGGTCCTCCATTTTCCCTGATGACTTCAAACACTCTGTTTTTCATTGAAGTAACCAGGTCATTAAGTTCAGTTATAGAAATATTGTACCATTCTTTTACAATGGCTACTTCCAGTTCATTGGCAGATGAAAATTGTTTATTATTAGCATAAACTTTGCAAGATAATATACCCCATAGGTTTTTCATGGGGTTCAAGTCTGGACTTCGACTTGGCCATGGCAAAACATTATTTTTTTCTTTTTTAAACCACTCCTGTGTGGATTTAGATGTATGACAAGCAGCATTGTCCTGTTGAAACATCCAGTTAGCACCACCTAATAAAGGTCCAAACGGTATCATATGATCATATAGCATAGACTGTTATTGTGTAGAGTTCATATGACCCAAAATCCGCTGTAAATCTCACAACCCTTCATAAATGAAAGCTCCCCAAATCTTTACTGACCCTCCTTCCATTTGTCGACTGAAGCATTCTTTTGGTTCCTTCCTCAAGTCATGCCAATAGTGTTTGTAACCATCGGGACCATCAAGGTTAAATTTCTTTTCATCAGAAAATATAATTTGTTTCCACTCATCATTCCATGACATGACATTTTTAGCCCATTTTAATCTTCTTCCCGATGGCATTTCAATAACTTTGGTTTTTTCTTCAATTTCATAAATTTCGTATTAATATTTAATTTAAAACTCTTCCAGACTGTTACATGTGAAGTTTTCTTGCTGAAACGTTTCGAAATTTCACGAGTTGAAAGACTTTTTTTAGTTGACACTCGAAAAATTTGTCTATTATCACATGCTGTCAAAATATTTTTTCTACCAGATCGTTTTATTTTGTTTGAATAATCTTTTCTAATTATGGCATTAGGAATGGCAGTTTTAGAACGGTTCATTAACCTCGCAATATCTCATTCAGATTTACCAGAACCTTTATAAAATAAAAATTTTCTCACTTCGCACTCCGTTAATTCTTTACCTCGAGGCATCGTCAAATTAATCGTAGATAACACATTCAAAACCTAAGCCTTTGCTTCTTATCTTAGATGACGCTTTTACGAAATACTGACGCATGCGCTTTATATTGAGTTTGACGTCATGTATAATATGCTAATTTTCGTAGGTGGTCTTATAATTTCTTAACAGTCACAGTCTAATTTTTAGAAAAATGAATAAGTTTTAATGAAATTTAATTTAATTTTAAAAGTTGGAATTAGTATAGGATGCGTTTTCCTATCAATTTTAAATACGCAACAAAAATTTGGATATTATGCTCTCTTCTTCAGAAATGCACCAATATACTTGTGGTCTTATAATTTCTTAACGCACTGTAGTTCTACAATTCACTGAAGAATTGGGGGGAGGAGAGGCATCTTAAAAAGTCGTTAGAATTCAAGATGGATGGCAGCGGTAATGCAAAAGGGCGTCGTACTGTGGAATTGTTTACAATTTTGTTACCATCCACTACACAAAGTAGTGTTTTGATGTCCTTTTGTATGTTTTTTAGGGGAACAATTTCATTTGTATTATCAGAAATATTGGATAAAATCAACATAAGAGACTTATTGTAAAGTCATAATTATAGAGTAAAATTAAAGAAAGATGAATTTTAAAAATCTTTTTTTATTCATTATTTATTTTTTTTTTTATAATTTATTTATAAAAGATAAAAAAAAAAGCCTCTTACATTTAAAGTTGCATACTAAATAAACTTAAGAATTTATCACATGATTTGTCCCTCTCTCTAGGCTTTATTATGTGTTTGTCACATTTGTTAATCTCCGGTTTATGTTACCTGCACGATGACAAGTTTTTTGCGAGATTTCTTTCTCTATACTTAGAAAGAAAATACATCTTTGTAGCCTTTTTAACACTTTTCAACAAGGTTGAAAAGTGTTTATGACTTCGGTTTGTCTGTCTGTCTGTCCGTCTGTCTGTCTGTCTGTCCGCGCTCTAACTCCCGTAAATATTTATGTAATTTCTTGAAACTGATATATATTATTCAAGTTCACTATCGGACGGTCCCTATTGAAAATGGAGTTTATACCTCTACTGGTTTGTGTACAGGGACACCTGAAAGTAGTTCAAAGCATTGTGTTATATGAGAGGTATTTCTATAAACCATATTTTCATACCTTTACTCTAGACATATCTTAATGAAATTGAAATATGTTATTCAAGTTCACTATCGGACGTTCCCTATTGAAAATGGAGTTTGTACCTCTACTGGTTTGTCTACAGGGACACCCGAAAGTATTTCAAAGCATTGTGTTCTGCGAGAGGTATTTCTATAAACCATATTTTCATACCTTTACTCTAGACATATCTTAATGAAATTGAAATATGTTATTCAAGTTCACTATCGCACGTTCCCTATTAAAAATGGAGTTTGTACCTCTACTGGTTTGTGTACAGGGATACCCGAAAGTATTTCAAAGCATTGTGTTCTATGAGAGGTATTTCTATAAATCATATTTTAATACCTTCACTGTAGACATATCTTAATGAAATTTAAATATGTTATTCAAGTTCACTATTGGATGTTTCCTGTATAAAATGGAGGGAATACCACCATCGGGTTATACACAGAGACACTCAAAAGTATTCCAAAGCATTGCGTTCTATGAGAGATATTTCTATAAATCAAATTTTAATAACTTTAGTTTCCACAAATTTTAAGGAATAGACATATGTTATTTATATGCACAAAAGAATGCTTTGCATACAATGTAGCATGTTTAGCATTATATTTACAGGGTGGCACAAAAATTTCCAGATAAATTAACAGCTATTAATAAAAAATTTGCTAGATATGTACTTTCGTTTACGTTAAGATTTTCTAACACTTTCTAATACTTTTAACACTTTCCAACAAGGTTGAAAAGTATTTATGACTTCGGTTTTTCTGTCTGTCTGTCCGTCTGCCTTTCCGCGCTCTAACTCCCGTAAATATTTATGGAATTTCTTGAAACTGATATATGTTATTCAAGTTCACTATCGGACGTTCCCTATTGAAAATGGAGTTTATGCCTCTACTAGTGTGTGTACAGAGACACCCGAAAGTATTTCAAAGCATTGTGTTCTATGAGAGGTATTTCTATAAACCATATTTTCATACCTTTAGTATAGACATATCTGAATGAAATTGAAGTATGTTATTCAAGTTCACTATTGGATGTTTCCTGTTTAAAATGGAGGAATTACCAGCATCGGTTTATGTACTGGGATATTCAAAATTATTCCAAAGTACTGCGTTCTATGAGAGATATTTCTATAAATCAAATTTTAATAACTTTACTTACCACGAAGTTTTTGGAAATTGAAGTATGTTATTTATATGTACAAAAGAATGCTTTGCACAGAATATAGCATGATTAGCATTAGATTTACAGGGTGCCACAAAAATATCAGTTACATTAAGAGCTATTAATAAACAATTGCTAGAATTGTACTTTCGTTTACGTTAAGCGTTTTTAACACTTTCTAACATTTTTTAAGTGTGAATATCATTTCAGTTTTGTGTATCTGCCTGTCCGTCTGTCTGTCTGTCCGAGCTCTAACTCCCGTAAATATTTATGGAATTTCTTGAAACTGATATATGTTATTTAAGTTTACGATCTGATGTTCCCTATTGAAAATGGAGTTTGTACCTCTACTGGTTTGTGTACAGGTGCACCCGAAAGTATTTCAAAGCATTATGTCCTATGAGAGGTATTTCGATAAACCATATTTTCTTACCTTTACTGTAGACATATCTCAATTAAATTGAAATATGTTATTCAGATTCCCTATTGGATGTTTCCTGTATAAAATGGAGGAAATACCACTACTGATTTGTGTACAGGGACACTTGAAAGTATTCCAAAGCATTGCGTTCTATGCAAGTTATTTCTATAAATCAAATTTTAATATCTTTACTTTCTACGAGGTTTTAGGAAATTGAAATATGTCATTTATATGCACAAAAGAATGATTTGCATAGAATATAGCATGGTTATCATTAGATTTACAGGGTGACACAAAAATATTCAGTTATATTAAGAATTATTAATAAAAAATTGCTAGAATTGTACTCTCGTTTGAGTTACGCGTTTTTGAAACTTTCTATCATTTTTTTAGTGTGAATAAAATTTCAATCTCTGTATCTGTCTGACTGTTCTTCTTTTCGTCTGTCTGTCTGTCTGTCTGTTTTACTGCGCTCTAATTCCCGTAAATATTCATGGAATTTCTTTAAACCGATATATTTTATTCAAGTTGACTATCGAATGTTCCCTATTGAAAAAGGAGTGAATACCTATTCTGGTTTGTGTACAGGGACACCCAAAAGTATTCGAAAGCATTGTGTTCTATGGGAGGAGTTTCTATAAACCATATTTTAATACCTTTAATGTATAGAAACTTCAATGAAATTTTAACATGTTATTCAATTCCCTATCGGATGTTTCCTATGTAAAGTAGAGTACATTTCTAACTGGTTTGTGTACAGGGGCACTTGAAATTATTCCAAAGCATTGTGTTGTATGAGAGTTATTTTTATAAACCAGATTTTAATAATTTTATTCTCCACAAAGCTTAATGCAATTGAAATATATTATTCGTACGCACAAAAGAGTGCCTTCTATGTAATATAGTATAGTTAGCATTAGATTTACAGGGCCACACAAAAATAATCAGTTAGGGGAGAGGGGGGCACATATGGACGTTTTTTGTTTTATTAAAAAATCTAACCTTTTTCATCTTTTTTTTTTTTTTTTTCATTTTTTTTTTACTAACCATAATCTTACATCTAATCTCTTCAAATACATGTACTTAAATATTAGGAAATGTGACAAAATTATTTTTAAAAAAATATTTAAAAACATGCAAAATTTGTCCACATCTGCCCCTACAAGGGGTACATTTGGACATGCTTGGGGGCACATTTGGACAAGTAAATATAGCATTATCAACAGTTTAAAATAACAAAAACAAATGACTTGAATACATATATACTGGAAATATCCACTTCTGTTGCTATAAATAAGGGCAATAAAATATTTTAATTATATTTATAATCTTTAAAAGAGGACTTTTAAAGAAAATATATATATTCTAGTGATGTTCTATGATCTTCACGATTTGAGTCGCAGTTTTTTACCTAATCAAAAATAAATTTGCTTTAAATTATGGTGAACATTTTAATAACTAAAACAAATAAATTGAAAATAATCAAATACACATTAATATGGGAAAAAAAAAAAAAAAACTTTATTCCTATTTCACTTTATAAGACTCTAAATTGACCATAAATCTTAAGTTTGCTGCTGCATGTTCAGTTCTTCCTATTATAATGCTGGAAGAAAGACTTCATCACTGAAAACTAGTCTGTTAACAGCCCATATTCCAGCATTCTTGAACGAACTGCTGATATTTCTTGGAGTGAAAGAATTAAGATTTAAGATATGCATTTGATGACAGTTCTGCTATTTCATATATAGTGATGGTCTTTCTTGGATTAGAAGCCATCCAATCATTAAAAGCTATTTTTACTTTATCTTTGAAAGAATAAACGCCAACATCTAGTGGCTGCATGCGATGGGAACAGTGAGGGGGAAATGATGAAACAACAATTCAATTTTTTCTTGCATACATAATAGCTTCTATTGATGTGTGGGTATCAGTGTTGGGCATAATTGATTAAAAAGTAATTTAATTACAATTAAATTACAATTATAATTATTTTACTGTCAATCGATTAACGAGTAATTGATTACAAATAAATTGAATTACTTTTCCACAGCTTGTAATTCAATTATTTTGTGATGAAAATAAAATCACTCTCAATTACAATTGACAAAAGTATTTGAAAATAGTTGTAATGGATTACAAATTAATGTCATTACGTTTCTTTACAGTTTAATTCAATTAACTTGTAATGCAATTGACAGTTAATTCCATTACATTTTTCAAATTGTAATTTCACGTGTTCGCAAACAATTACAGGTTAATTTCAATTAAGTTTTCGAAAATAATTAAATTAACCTGTAATGAAATTACAAATTAATTCCCATTACATCTTATAAAAAGTAATTCAATTAATTTGTATTTGAATACAAGTTAATCAAATTACATTTTTCGAGAATATAATTGAATTAATCTAAAATTGAATTACAGGTCAATTCAATTTTAATTTCTAAATTATTCCAATAAATGGAATTAAATTATTCTGAAATCCGTCGAAAGTTATTTTTAATTACATTTATTATGTAATGAATTTTTCTCCGCTTGTTTGGAAGAATTTTATTATCATTATTCAGAGCGTAATTATACAGCGAAAAAGTCATACATACATATATATAGTATATCTTTATATATAAAAATTACTATGTTTGTCCGCGATGAACTCCTAAACTAATGAGCCGATTTTAATAAAATTTGGAAACTGTGTGCAGCTTGGTCCAACTTGAGAGATAGGATAGTTTTTATTACAAAATTCGCCCCCCAAAAAGGGGGGAGGGGTCAAAACGTAATTTCACAAAAAAAAAAAAAAAAAAAAAAAAAAAAAAAAGCTAGACTGTTCAAAATTGGTATAGATAGGTTTAAGAGGCCTGCAAATCGAATGAGGATATTTTCGAAAGTGTAAAGTTATTAGGAGGGGCAGTAAAGGGGGCGGAGGGGCAAAATAATAAATATAGAGTTAGATCGCTAAAATTTGGTACATAGAAGTTTTTGATACCTACAAATCGATTGCAGATACTTTCGAATTTGTAAAATTATTAGGACGAGCGGAAAAAGGGGGGGGGGAGACACAGAAAATAAAAATGGAGTTAGATCGTTCAAAATTGGTGCATAGAATTTTTGATACCTACAAATCGAGTGCGGATATTTTCTAATTTGTAAATTTATTAGGAGGGGTGGGAAGGGGGGGCAGAGGGGCAAAGAATAAAAATAGAGTTAGATCGTTCAAATTGGTGCATAGTGGTTTTTGACACCTACAAATAAACTGCAGATATTTTCGAATTTGTAAAATTATTTATAATAGTCGGGAGGGGGGAGGGCAAAGGGGAAAAATAATAGAAATAAGAGTTAGAGCTTTGAAAATTAGTATTATTAAGTTTTAAGGCCCGACAAATCCATTGCGGATACTTTCGAAAGTATAGAGTTATTAAGAAGGGCGGTAACGGTGGGCGAAGAAACGGTGCGAATGGTGCGCATGGTTTGCACAGGTATACGCTGCCGCAAACAGTGGGGGTCCGGACAGATTATTCCACCGATGAGAGAAGATTTTTTTTGAATTGTATATCATTTCCCTTTCGATAATATATGGATTCATTATGAGTGTCGAACATTTTTCCCGATCAGATTTTTTTTTCTCTTTATTTTCACATGATAAAAATTAATGCAGTTTTGAGAATTCTTTAATTATAGTGAATCAGTTAAAAATAGGGACCAGCGAAGAGGGCTAAGCCTGCTAAGATCATGGATGTTATCAAGGATGCTCTTTATTCGTAAATAATAATTTTAATGTATTGAATATTTTACTACAATATAATTCAACGTATAACATAGCCACAGCAACGCGTCGCCAGGTCTGCTAGTATATATATATATATATTAAGACAATTTTTACGCTCTAATATAATATTGCGATCATGTTATTCGATAAAACATTCATATTTATAAGTACATAACTTCAATAAAACAGTATCTAGTTAATTCTTCATTATAGATTTGCCATAGAAGTTGTCGAGCTCTTAATATTTGATCAAATATTAGACGTTATAGTACTTACATATCTGGATGATACTATATATACAAATTCAAATATTGAAAACATCACTGAAATTAAAAGATTATCTGCTAAATGTTTGAAATATAAACACAAATTTTAATTTGAACTGTAGCATCATAGACATGTACGGGATTTTCGGTGAGGGGAGCAGCAATGAGAAACTTATTTCAAACTGCAGCCTGGAAAACATTTAATAATTGAGAAGGCAATTCAGTGATATTATTAAAGGCTATATTTATATAAATAAGTTTTAAACAAGGTAGCATGTGGAACTGAAACAAGTTAACAACTGTTTGAAATAAATAAATAATAAAAGTAAAAGATATATTTCCATTTAAGTAAAATATATTAAATTTGAAAAGTATAGCTTAATTATCTCCCCCCCCCCCTCCTCTGCGTTGATATTTACTACCAATAATCATAAATTCATTAAGATTTTCACTAAGCAAAGTCAAAATTTAAAAAAAGTTTAGAAGTTTAACAGTTATGATAGTTTGTAACAGTGGATATGTAAAGGATCGAGCTATAAAAAGATTATATTATACATGACAAAATATAACGATCTCGGGAAAGAAAGTGTACTTAGAATAATAAAAATTATCCGTAATAGGAACTTTTTCGAATTTTTACTTTAGAAATGCATTCTAAAGAGTAAAAAAAAAAAAAAAAAAAAAAAAAGGATTGGGAAATAAAGGAGAAAAAGAAAGAGATTTATACATACTATATATATATATATATATATTTGCTATTTACAAACAAACTTTTCAGAATTCTTCTTACTAATGTAGAAAAAAAACAGATATATCTGACAAAAAGGTGGAGGGATTAATGAAAAACATTTTTATCACTTTTTCTTCGATTGCTGCAAAATTAATGAAGCTGTATTTTAGGAAAATTCTGGGGAGAAAAATAGATGCTAACCGCCTTCGAGGCAAGGGGTGGCTGAGAATAAAAAATGGAGAAGGTTATATATATATATATATATAAATGTGTGTGTGTGTAAGTATTATTTATTATTTTATTTTATTTTTTAAACACAACTAAGTACTCTTATTCAATACTGATTTCCTTAGATATTCTTGGGAGGCAGAAAGGAGAAGGAAGGGGGGGGGGGGGGGTGAGGGGATGGTTTTCTTCTCAACACAGCCGTGGCGATTCTATACAAGATAGAGTAACAAATTCTGGTGTGCAGGTTGGTTTTAGGACCCTGATCCCCACTAAGACAGAATTTTTTGAACCCCTCTTTCCCCTGTGGGAACAGAAGGTAAATTAGCATAAATCGGCTCTCAAGTTACTTCACGGTGAAAGAATTGCAGATGGGGAGACTAGACTTGAGTACAAAAAAGTCATTTTCTGCGATTTTGGAAATTTGAATTTTTAAGGGGGAAGGGAGAAAAACAATTTCTATGGGAAATTTAGCAAAATCCTGATTTTTGAATAGATCTCGTTCAATAATAGTACAAAAATATTGAAAACAGCCGTTCGTCTTCTTGAGAATATTTCCAAAAACATATATTTGGTTTTTTTGTGATTTTCGATTTTGGTGGGAAGGGGAAGTTTAAGGGAGAAAATTCGAGACCCTCCTTTTCTAGCACAATACAGCTCGTGGCGATTCTGTGGAAGATAAAGACACAAATTTTGGTGTGTATATTAGTTTATGGACCCTGACTTCTACAAAAACGGTATTTTTGCTAAATCCCCTCCCCCCTTGTTTTGCGAAAACGGAGGCAAATACACGTTTGTAAGCATAAATCGACTTCAAATTACTTCACAGTGAAAGAATTGCACATGGGGAGACTAGACTTGAGCACAAAAAACTGTTTTCTGCGATTTTGGAATTTAAAAAGAGGGAGGGAGAGAAAACGATTTTCTGTTGAAAATTTCACAAAATCTGGTTTTACGAGTAGAACTCTATCAATAATGCTACAAAGATGTTGAAAATAGGCGTGCGTTTTCTTGGAGGTATTTCCAGAAATCCATTTTTGTGTTTTGAGGAGAGTTACAAGGAAGCGAGTTCGAGACCAACCCCCCCCCCTCCCCCGTTTTATCTACAGGAGCTGAGATCAAGAATTTTGTTGTGTGGGTTGTTTATTTGTACATCCATTGTAACGAGATTTTGTGAAATTTACCCCTTTCCCCTCTCCTTGGAGACAGAGGGGACAATAAACATTTTTTCAAGCATATATAACTTTACTTTAAATTATCTCAGTAAGATTAATTTTATACATGATTTTGTTAGACGTACCCAACACGCACTATAAAGGGATTTTGTGAAATTTCTCCTTATCCGCATTTAATGGCAGCGGGAGGGGGAGAGGGGAGGCAAAAAACTTTTAAAGAGTAACTCTGCTCAAAATTATCTCAGGAAGACGATTTTTTTTTATGTGTCGATTGATTATGAGTACCCAGGATTTAGCGAAATTCCTCCTTATACCCTCTTTGGGGATCGGGAGGCAAAAAACACATTTCCATGCATAAATGTGCTCCAAATAATCTTACAAAGGCGATTTTTTTAAATGTGTCTTGGTTATACGTACATAAAATATAGTATAAAAATATTTTGGGAAAGTTCACCCCCCCCTTAAAGGAGGGGGCAAGAAAATTGTAACTCTGCTCCAAATTATCTCAGGAATGCGATCTTTTGATGAGTCGCTTGATTATGTGTACCTAACACGCACTCGAAACCATTATGTGAAATTATTCACTCGTCCCCTTGTTGTGTCGAGGCAAAAAACACGTTTTGAAGTTTTACTCTGCCCCAAATTATCTCCGAATGGCGAAAATTAGTGTGTGGGTGCTGGTTAAGTGTACGCAATATGCACTTTTCTGGAATTTTACGAAACTTCTAAGTTCATTCGCGGGGGAATAAGGAACATATGCATATTGTATATGTTCCTTAAAGCGGGTAAGGCGCTACCGAAGGCGGTAGGGACCCGATTCGTCATGCTGCGAGCGTGAAAACCACTACCGAATGCAGTGGTCAATATTTCATATTGGTTTTGATGATTACAATGATATATTTTTTATTTATAATTATTATTATTTTAATTAATAATGATGTGAAATTGAGAAATCATTTAAATATAGTGACCAAAGAAGCGGGCGAAGTCCACTAGTCTGATGTAAGGTACAAAAACAACGAGATAGCATTTGTTAACACAATAAAATGTTTCTGAGGAGATTTTTTAAGAATCTGCTGTTGATGGGATGCGTAAGATTCACAAGACAAATATTATCTACTCGTGCAAATATTTAATTAGAAAATTTATAACTGTAAATGTTAACAAGTGAATAAAAATTTTTGAAATTATTATTATCATTACTGAAAAGAAAAAAATGACGTATTTCTTTCTTTCTTTCTTTCTTTTTTTTCTTTTTTTTTTTTTTTTTTTTTTAGTTAAAGCTCTTTCGAATATGGTTAATAATGAATACTATCAATGAAACTACAATATATATTATAAATTAGCTGCATTTTTGCGGAAATAGTTTCAGAACATCAATAAATCCAGCTGCCAAACATTTTGCCCCTTTCCCCTCCCTTCACCACCACTTGGAGGACAGGTCCTTGAAATTGCTTTTAGGTAGACGTATTTGTTATACTTTAAAACAAGGATGGATATGTGCTTTTACTTTCCGAAATAAGTATTATTATTTAAAAAAAAAAAAAAAAAAAAGTGTGTGTGTGTGGGGGGGGGGGGGTGTAATAAAAAAATTCAATTATAAAATTTCAGTGTATTCATACATTAAATTGTTGTATGTATTTACAGAATTCACATGATAACATGTAAACGTTCATTCGATTAAACTCAAAGTTGATACTGTATATTATAGAAACCCGTAGCGTGATCTATATTGATTTTGACGAGTACAGGATTTATAGCTCTTTCCAGGTAGATAATATATATATATATATATCTCGTTATCATTATGGTTTGTACATTTACGTTATTGCAAGTGCTCTAACGTGTAAATTCTGTATTGAATTACAAATTGGGAAGGCATGTTATAGATCATAGTTATAAGAACTTTATATAAGTGTAGAACTTCCTGTTATTTATTACTTTCATCACCCGACTACCGCAGGTAATGGAAGTATTGTTGTCTGTCAAAAATTTCGATGTCAAATTTTCATTTGATTTACATGTTTTAGAGTCTCCTGAGTCAAAAAAAAAAAAAAAAAAAAGTTTTTCGCTACTGGTCAGTATGTTAGGTAGTGTGCATCTGGTCAGTGTATGTGTGTAGGTAGAGTCGGTAACAAAAGTCTCTGTTCTTAGTCAGTCTAAAAACAGGATTCGACAAGGATTTATTTAAAAAAACTGTATTAAGTGTACTTTTTTAATATTGGAATATTTGCTCGTGTTCGGAGACTTTTGTTACCGACACCGACTGAATGTGTACGGGGAATATTGTGACATTCAAATCTCCAAAACTAATAAAAATAAAACTACTGAACTTCAGAATTCAGATAAGTTTAGTGTACAGATGATTTTTCCAACTTTTTAATGAAAACTGCAAAACCTGAAGTGAGACAGTACATCCGTATCTCAAAAAGACTAACAATTTCTTCAAAACTTCTATATAAACACCGTTTTGTGTTAACTGAATAGTTCAGGAAAATTGCTTAACACAGTGAATAAATTGGTCAATTTTAGATCTCGCGAATGCATTCAATTAAAAACAACTGTATGTATTCTCTTCAAATTCACCATACTGACTCCCTTATAGATCTTTTAGTATAAAATTGTTATTTTACAGTGAGTTGATGAGTTTGCCCAGTTTTTATGAAAATAGGCACGGGGATTGAAAATCGATGTCTCAAAAACAGTTCTAACAGTTTTCTTTCAATTTGCTACATAAATTCACTACTTGGTTACTACAAGAAAATTCACGAGCATCCTGATTAGGCAGGACAGTTAAGGATTTTGGAAATGCGTATTTTAAAAAACGGCCTCTAACGATTTTATTATTATTATTATTATTTTATTTATTTACTATGTACATTCTCTTTTGTATATCTTTTCGACATATGTATCAGTTTTCTCTTACAGGAAATTTGTTAGGTGTCTAATTTATTGAAACAACTTTGTATTTTCTAAATATAATCTTTCCAAAAAGAATATACAATATGCCTAGTGTTGGACAATGGAAATCGTGTGGTTGTTATACATCAGATTTTTTATTTATTTATTTAATTTTTTTTTTTTTTTTTTTTTTTTGGAAGAGGGGGGGGGGGGATTCTAAAAGAAGGAATACTTTTGCAATTTGTAAAATCAATAAGAAATGATTGATTTACGCATCCCTCTTTACATTTATAGGAAACTTTGTACAGATATTACTTATTGTTCATGAAAAATTACAGAGAAGATTATATCCAGGGGATAGGGGGCATACGGAAAGAATATGATATTTTTATACCACTTTGTTGCCGATTTAATAAAACTTTGCTTAACCCTTTGCGGTGCAAGGTAATCGAGATCATTTAAATTGGACTTCCACCGGAATTCACGAACAAAATTAAAATAGAAGAAATTTTAAGTTTGTAAAAACGGCCTTTTTCTGCTACGTTATAAGAGAAAATTTTTGATAAAAAATTTCAGGAATGAGTTTTTGCAGCTGGAGCTTAATAATTGCGTCCTCGCAGCGAGGACAGCGCGCCACAAAGGGTTAAATATTACTGTTTATGAAAAATTTACAATGAGGGTTGCGTATCATAGTGTCTTTATCTTCCTGATATTCAAAAATTCAGTGTTTGATTAAAATCTCTGAAAAGGTAATTCAAAAACGAGATTTTTTTCGTTTAATCTGTCCTTTTAGTACCCTATTGCAGGAAACAAAAAATTATGTTCTCGTAGATTTTTAGCATGCACTTTACAAGTGGCAATAAGGAAAAGTGTTCATTTTAGACGATTCGGAAGAAAGAGTGCCGGAGGGCATTTTTAATAAATGCTACTTGTTAAATATATGTGTCCTGAAAAATACTTTGGAGGGCTATAGGAGTGAGAAAAAGAAAAAAGTTGTTATAATAGAAAAAAAAAAAAAATCCCTACTGTACTTTAACCCCAATATATTTGCAAGCCCCAAGTTTTTTTTTTTTTTTTTTTGCAAGTAGCATTTGTGAAAAGTCTCATTTTTTCCAGCGTCCAAAAAATAAGGTCGCTTTCCTTAATTATTAATTTCCTTAGTTAAAATACATGCTAAACGTCAATAAGTTTGTAAATATTTTTTTCCCTGGAGAAAAGACAAAGGGGACAGATAAAAAAAAAAAAAAAAAAAAAAAAAGAAAGAAAGAAAGAAAAAAGAAAGATAGAGAGAAAGAAAAGGGTTTTTGTTTTAACTTTTTACAGTTTTTAATCAAAATTTGAAGAAAATTTTTGAATAATAAGTTAAGAAAAGAAAAATCACTGTGATATGTAACACTCACTCTCATTTTCCACAAACATGGAGTTATATTTCTGAAAAGTTCAATTAAAAACGGTAATAAGGCGGTATAAAAAAAAATCATTTTATTTCAGTGTGCCCCATGCACTCTGTATATGTAGCCGTCACAATATATATTTTTTAAATAGACAATAATCGATATTTAAACGAAGTTTCCTATGCATATGAAACGATGTAATGTTGAAGAGAATTTTTCTAACTGCCTTTCCCTCTGCTCCCTTACGCCCCCTCCCCCCCCCCCCCCAACTATATATAACGCTCACTGTAATTTTTCATGAAGAGTAAGTGATAGTTATACAAAGTTTGATTAAAGTTGGCAGCATGGTCGTACAAAAACAATAGTTTTCTTCTCCCCCCCTTTCTTTTACTCCCGAAACTATATGTAACACTCACTGTAATTTTTTATAAACAGTAAGTGATAGTTATAAAAAAAAAAAAAAAAATTTCAATCTTTCTTCATACACAGCATAAATGTAAATATTCATTTTAAGCTTGTTTTATTATATTCATGCAACCTTTGAAGAAGTAGAATTGTTTGATATCTCTTACTCATATAATTTTTGGACCCCCGCCCTTGCCACCGCTAACGATTGGTGACCACACGTCCTACAGAAGCCTCGTGATTTCCAATCTTTCTTCATCCACATCATAAATGTAAATAATCATTTTAAACTTGTTTTATTAAATTTTAGAATTTATAAAGAAATAAAATTGTTTAATATCTTTCACTCATAATTTTTGATGACCCTTCTCACTTCCGCTAACGATTGCTGATAACACACTCCACAGAAGTCTTTTAATTTCTAACCTTTCTCCATCCACAGCAAAAATGTAAATATTTATTTTAAACTTGCTTTACTAGATTGTAGAACCTATAAAGGGATGGAACTGTTCAGCATCTTTCTCTCATGTAATCCCCCCCCCCCTCCCGCTTCATTTTCAACAAGCAATAAACGAAGCACAATCTTTTTTCCTAATTTTCTTCTATATAAATATAAAGCTGATTGTTTGTTTGCTTGCCCAGATTTTTTGTTCGCTATACAAATCTATACCGTTCAACGGACAGCTGCGAAAAATGCCACATTTATTACTCTGGGGAAAAAAATCTAGCTAACGCCGTTTTTATTACCTCATTTGGTAATTGGATCAAAAGATATTAAATAAAAACATTTTAATGGCTCCCTACACTCTGATATATGTAACACTCATTGTGATTTTTTTTTTTTTTTTTTTTTAACAGTAAGCGACATTTACTCTAAATTTCACAAAATCGGATACGTTGTGGTATAAAATAATCACTTTTTTCCCATTGCTTTCCGTGACTCCCCCCATTCTCGTATATATGTAAAACTTTTTGTAAATTAAGTAGTTATTTACGAAAGATTTCATGAAAATGAGTATAACGTTATTTTTCATAAGATCATTTTATTTCTGTACGTTATCCCCCCCCCCCCTCTGAGCCCCAGAGCTATATGTAACTCTCGTTGTAATTTTCATAGATAGTAATAAAAATCGGTAACAATTTCTTCCCCTCTGCCCCACTAACCTCCCCCCTCCCAAATATGAGTAGCACTCATTGCAAATTTTTTAAAAAATGATAAGCGATCGTTATTCAAATTTTCATTAACTCTTAACCGGAAACTTGCCGTCTGTGAGGCTGCTGTGTCTACGTGCCTACCCTCTACGCAAAAATGAACGTCTCCAGTTTTTATTCATTCCACCTAATCTTTCACCTAATATGGTGATGTTAATACATTAATATAAAAGATATGTGTTTGAGTTTACTATTTGTAAACTAGTTAAAGTTTCGTTTATTTTAATTTTTATAGTAAATTTTACGGTTCTGTTTGTGTAACAATTTCGCATGTTTCTAGTTAAGGGATATATATACTAACCCGATTAGGTTATAATTTTTTTTCGGCACTTTGTTAGAATACCATGGATCGCTGAAGATCCGAGACATGTTAGAATGCATAATTTTTAAGGAAAAAATCTGATAAAATTTTTGAACACTCTTAAATTCTTCTACTTTAAGGGCAGACAAAGAATTTAAAAAAAAAAAAAAAAAAAAAAAAAAAAAAAAATAAACAAATATTTTACTTTTTATCAGGAAACAAAAACTTCCCAAAAATGTAGGTATTGACAAAAAAAAATCATAACTTTTGAACAAACTAAGATATTTGAAACGTTCAAATTGCATAATATAGCTTAAGAATGGTATTTTTACCGAAAAAATCACGGAATTGATGCATAGATATTTCTTTGATATGTCGGCTCTGAGAAATGAGACAAAGAAGTATGGCTCGGGTCTCTATGGACCTACGAAAGCATCAACTGGTTAAGGATTTTCTTAAAAGTAGTAAGATGACATCTTAAGATATAAAATTGAAATAAATAAAATACCTTTATATATATGTGGAGTTATTTCTTTCTTTCTTCCATTTTTTTCAAATGTCAAAAATGAAGAAAACAGAAAACCTCATTCTGCTTATAGTTTAATAGAGATACTCCAAGTATATTTAAAATATAAAAACATAAAAATCGAGAATGACAAACTACATATTATATTTATAATGTTTTGATAAATTTTTAAATATTATTTTTTTTTTCTTTAAAGAAATAAAATTTATATATATATATATATATATATTAAAATTTCATTTCTTTAACTTTATCATATGATAAATTAGGGCTTCGTTTTTCTAGCTTTTCTAGAGTCATTAGAAATAAAAAGGCAAATGAAATATAGTTATATTTATACTATCAGGTGTTGCATGCTTCGCAAGTCACTATGTTTAAATTAAGACTTAAAATTACATATAAATTATTAAAATCTACCCACCCGCAAATAAAATAAAATAAAATAAAATGATTGATTGAAAACATTGTCAAAAACCTCAGTCTTATTGCCTCTCCCCCCCCCCACCGAAGTGTGGGGGGGGGAGATTAAGGTAAGGCACTGTGGGGGGGGGGGGGGTAAGACCCTTTCCCCTTTCAACGGTGCACTCTTTGTCATATTAACGGCAAACCAACTCCAAATTAAAATTTCGTGAAATTTTTAGTGATAAAGCACCATGGGGGTAAGGCCTTATCTTCTTCCAACATTGCAGTCTTTATTATAGTAACACCAAACCAACTCCAAATTTAAAATTTCGAAAAATTAGAACGGTAACTTTCCGAGATAAGGCACCGTGGGAAGTGAGACCCTTCTTCAAACAGTCTTTGTTAAACTAATACCCAACCAATTCTAAATTTAAAATTTCGACCATAATTTTTCGTAATAAGGCGCTATGAGGGGGGAGGACTTGCCCCCTTCCAACAGCATTCTTTATCAAAGTAACACGAAACGAACTCCAAATTTAAAATTTCGAAAAATGGAGTAGTAACTTTCCAAGATAAGGCACCATGGGGTGTAAGACCCTATTTCAAACAGTGCAGTCTTTGTTAACCTAACACCCAACCAAATCAAAATTTAAAATTTTGTAAAGTTTGGTCCATACTTTTTCGAAATAAGACACCGTAGGGGTAAGAGCCTATCCCTATCTATCGGTGCACTGTTTGTCACATTAACACCAAACGAACTCCAAATTTGCAATTTTGTAAAGTTAGGATAATAAATTTCCTAGATAAGGCACCGAGGGGAGAAAGGAGGTAAGACCCTTCCTCTTTCCAACGGTGCAATCTTTGTTATAATAATAGCCAACCAACACCAAATTTAAAATTTCTTAAAGTAAGGACTGTAACTTTTCGAGACACTCCCCCTTTCCAACGATGCAGTTTTTGTTATAATATCACCCAAAACAACTGAAAATTTAAAATTTCATAAAGTTCGGACCATTATTTTTCGAGATAATATTCCGTGGCGTGTAAGACACTCTCCCCCTTCGAAAGCGCAGTCTTTGTCATACTAACACCAAACCAACTACAAATTTTAAGTTTCGTAAAGTTAATGCCGTAACTTTTCGGTCCACCAGCGGCCGAGCGGTTCTACGCTCAAAGCTGATAGACATGAAGTGCCAGGTTCGATCCAAGGTCGCGCTCGTGGGCCTAGCCGTTCGGAGTTTTCCGTGCTTCTCTCCGAAACTTGCGTAAATACAGGCTTGGACCCCTTACAAAGACCTCCACGGAAGGCACTCCCCCCTCTGGCCTAGGACCCAAGAGTAGTCAATCAGCCTTATTCCGCAACACCAGCATCGTAACTTTTCGAGATAAGGCAACGTGGGGGGTAAGACCATTCGCCTTCCAACGGTGTAATCTTTGTTATACTAACACTAAATCAACCCCAAATTTAAAATTTCGAAAAGTTTGGAACATAATTTTTCGAGATAAGGCACTATGGGGGGGGGGGGGGTAAGACCCTATTCCCTTCCAATGGTGCACTCTTTGTCATAATAACACGAAACCAACTCCAAGTTTTAAAATTTCGTAAAGTTACGACCATAATTTTCCAACATAAGACATGTGGGGGTAAGAACTCCCCCCCCCTTCCAACGGTGCAGTCTTTGTTATACTAACACTCAAATAACTCCAAATTTAAAATTTTGTAAAGTTCGGACCATTATTTTTCGAAATAAGCCTCCTTGAGGAGGGAGGGGGGAGGTAAGACCCTCCCTTTCCAACAGTGCAGCATTTGCCATACTAACACCAACTATCCCAAAATTTAAAATTTCATAAAATTTGTACCCTAATTTTGGTGAGGGGAAGGGGATAAAACTCTCTTCCTTTCAATGGTGCAGTCTTTGTTATACTAACAGCCAACCAACCACAAATTCAAATTTTGTAAAGTTTCGACCATAATTTTTCGAGATGAAGCTCCGTGCGACATAAGATCCTCCCTCCCCTTCCAACGGTTCGATTTTTGTCATACTAACACCAAACTTAAAGTTTCTTAAAAGTTCGGATCATAATTTTTTTAGACAAGGCAAGTTGAGATCAGATCCTCCCCCTTCCAGGAATGCAGTGTTTGTCATACTAACATTTAACTCTATATTCAAAATTTCGTGTGGATCGAATCATAACTTTTCGTCAGAACATCAGCGAAGAAGTTAAATCGATCTCTACCTAAATGTA
The DNA here is from genome assembly GCA_963930645.1 of Salticus scenicus. NCBI lineage: Eukaryota > Metazoa > Arthropoda > Arachnida > Araneae > Salticidae > Salticus > Salticus scenicus. The sequence goes on from OZ005658.1 coordinate 27,649,636, forward strand.
ATTTGAATTCCAAAGTCACAATTACAATATAATTATAATTATATCGTCAGTAATTACAATTACATTTCTAATTGCGTAAAATAATTAACCATTAAATTACATATAATTGCAATCGTGAATTTTTAATTATAAGTACAGAAAAGTAATTATAATTATAACGTTTCTAATTACAATTATATTCTAATTCTATAAAATGATTACCCATTAACATTACATATAATTGTAACTGCAACATTTAATTATAATTACAGGCAGATAATTATAATTATATTGTTTTTAACTGCAATTACATTTCAATTTTATAAAATGATTATTCATTATATTACATGTAATTGTAACTAAAACTTTTCAATTATAATTACAGTAAAGTAATTATAATTGAAAGCTTTTAGTTACGATTAAATTATTGATTAATTGCAGATGCTCAGTTACAATTACAAGTAATCATAATTGTAATTGCTTACTGTCAATTGAAATGTAATTCATTACAAATTAATTGAATTACGATTTTGCCCAACTCTGGTGGGTATCATGGTTGTCCAGCAGTAAGAGTATTGGGTTAAATTAAACATTATATTTTTAGCCCACATCAGATTTTTTTTTTTATTATTTAGCTTTAGATTAAATCCTGATAAGTTGTGAATAAAACTACACTGTAAAAAAATAACTATTACCAGCTGCAAGAAACTCTCTGTGATTGGAGAAAATAATTATTTTCTCCAATCACAGAGAGTTTCTTGCAGCTGGTAATAGTTATTTTTTTGCAGTGTATACAATTACGCTTAACTATAATAGCAAAGATTAAAAGCTACAGTCTTTGTTATTTAAAAAATCATTTTAAGCACCTTATTGCTTTAATTTTGTGTTATAAATTCTAAATATAACACATTAGGGGCACATTTGGACAGTCCACATGTGCCCCCAAAACAATGTCCAAATGTGCCCCACAGTCACATGTTTAGAATTTTGTTAAGCCTAGCTTAGCAGAAATTTTTTTTGACAAATATGATTAATAAATCATTATGTTCATCAAACAAGCTATCTAGTTTTATATAATTAATTTTCATGATGCAATATAAATATGTATAATTAGGATTGTACAAATAAAGCATAACTTTACTTTTAAGCTTCAAAACTGCTTGGTTGACATAACTGGAAAACTTTCACAGCCAATTGCTTTAAATTTTCCTGGGAAATGCATCATAGTGTTGCCAACAAAATATAATTATTTCATAATTTTCACATTTATTTAAGTTAAGGAAATTTAAGTTGTCCATATGTGCCCCTGTCCAAATGTGCCCCCCTCTCCCCTACATTAAGAGCTATAAATAAAAATTTGCTGGAATTGCACTTTTGTTTACATGAGCGTTTTAAAACTTTCTTATAATTTTAGTGGGAATATGATTTCAATTTGTGCATCTGTCTGTCCGATTGTCTACCTTTCTATCTGTTTGTCTCCGGCTCCTATCATCCGTGAATATTTTGAGAATTTTTAAAAAATGATACACCCAAGTTCCCTATGGAATGTTCCCTATTTGAAATGCCATTAATTGGTCCTGTACAACTAGTTTGTTTACAGGGACAACAATAACAAAAAAAAAAAAAAAAAAAAATGTATTATGTTTTAGGACAGAATTTTTTAAAAGTTATATTTAAAAATATTTCTGCTATAAAAATCATAGAAACATTGACATGCATTATTAATATTCTAAAATGATGTTGTGTATAGAACATCATATGATTAACTTTCGGATTTACAGGGCTACACTAAAATATTCAGAGAGATTAAAAGCTGTAATTATAATCTGACGGCTGCGTTTTCTTTTGCGTTAAGCCTTTTTAACACTTTCCAAAATGCCTAAAAGTAATTTTAAAATCAATTAGTCTATCTGCATGTTTTTCAGTTGTTCTGTCTGTTGTGTGATAAAATAGGCAAAGAATATTAAAAGTTATTCGATGCAATTGCGTACAGTTGGAAAGTGTTACTAATCAATGCGTACTGCATGATTTTTCTTTCTTGTTTTTTTGTTGAAACCAAATAATAATAACAATAATAATAATGCTCTTTTGAAGCCCTTAATATTAATCAGTAATTGTACGGCTGTGTAAATATTAATTTTGGTTTTTGCTATCCAGGAAGAAATATCTCTTAATTCATCTTCCTACCTTTAGGCTTAAAGAAAAGCATGCAGTGGATTGCTTTTATAAATACCTGCATATACTTTTAAAAAAGGGGGCTGGAATGGACAAAATAACACAAGAATATCGGGATGCCCACTCAAGTCTATTCCAATTCTTTTATAATATAAGAATTTTAATGAAAATCAAAAAGAATTCAGGTGAAATTCTTTCTTGTGCTGAGCTTATAATAAATTATCTTTAAATTGCTTTTATTTCAATGAGTAGGTGGATTTATTTAACAATTTCTTATGGAAAGTATTAAATTACTAAATATTGCAATTTGTTGATGTTCAAAATGTTTGCATTTGTTGAAAATTTTTAATATATTTATTGGTTCAGTGGCTTTAACATCGCCCTAGTGTTACATTATGAGGGCAATTAGCAATGGTGTAGGACTCGCCCCTGAGTTTCCCTCGTAGGGCGAGTCATACAAATTTTAAGAGGACCTTTATTTATCGTTTTAAAGTGTTTTACTTCGCATTAGTGCTACATTATTTTCAACTGCAATACGGTAAATTAAATTTATTAAAAATTTTTAAAGAACCTTTATTTATCGGTTGAGAGGGTTTTTCATCGCACTAACGTTTTTTTATAGGCAATCACGGGCTGACCAGATCAGAGTACATTTATAGCAGAACAGCGTTAAAAATTGCTACAATTGCCATATTATGGATGTGCTCCCATCAAAATTATACATCTGGGGGTTACCGAAGTAGTGGCGCCTCTCCGTATAGGATCAAAATTATGATGGCACGTCTGCGGACCACTTCTAGGGGTACACACCGGACCACCGTCGCCAATTGCCCATTGCGTAGCACTACTGTGACACAAAACACAACTAACCGCGCCACCTCTAGGGTGAGCTGGAGACCGTCGCCAACTAACCATTGTGCAACACAAGTGCGACGTAAAATCTAACCAACCGGACCACATTAAGGGGTGAGTTCCACAAAGTCGCCAAATGTCTATCGCGCAGTACCAGTTCGGCTTCAAACCCAAACAAACGGTTCAGCCAGTCACCAATTCCTCCACAATGCAGCACTAGTGCGACGTAAAACCCAGCCAACCGGAACACCTGTAGGGGTAAGCTCGAGGCCGTCGCCATTTAACCATTGTGCAGAAATAGTGCGACGTAAAACAACCAACAAACCAACCAGAGAGTTAACGACTGTCGCCAATTGCCCATTGTGCAGCACTAGTGTGGCGTAAAACCCAACCAACCGGAAAGTTAGAGACAATCGCCAATTCCCTACAGTGCCGCACTACTGCGACGTAAAACACAACCAAACAGCCCAACCGGTTCATCTATAGAGGTGAGTTTCACAATGTTGCCAATTAACTATTGTGCAGCACTTGTGCGACGTAAAACCCACCCAGCCAAATAACACACCAGACCATACCAATTGCCCATTGCGTAGCTCTAGCATGACATAAACACAATCAACAGCGCTGCCATTAGGGTGAGCTCGAGACCGTCGCCAATTAACCATTGTGCCACACTAATGAGACGTAAAACAACACCCCCCGGACCAAATCTGGCAGTAACTGAACCCCGTCTCATATTGCCAATTGTGCAGCACCTGTGCGACGTAAAACCCACCCAACAAAATTACCAACAGGATCGTATCTAGCGGTGCGTTCCAGACCATCGCCAATTGCCCACTGCATAGCACTAGTATGACAAAAAACCCAAGCAACAGCGCCACCACAAGGGGAGCTCAACACCGTCGCCAATTAATCATTGTGCCGTAAGAGTGTAGCTTAAAACCCAATCAACCGGACCACCTGTAGGGGTCAGTTTCAGACCGTCGCCAATTGCCCATTGAGTAGTGCTAGTCTGACAAAAACCTAAGCAACCGCGCCACCACTAGGGTGAGCTCGAGACCGTCGATAATTAACCATTGTGCAACACTAGTGCGACGTAAAACCCAACCAGCCAACCGGAACACCTTTAGCGGTGAGCTCAAGGCCGTCGCCATTTAACCATTGTACAGCACTAGTGCGACGTAAAACCAATTGCCTAATGTGCAGTAATAGTGTGACGAAAAACCATTCCAACTAAGCAACAGGACTATCTATCGGGTGAGTTCCAGACCATTGTGCAGCACTAGTGTGAGGTAAAACCCAACCAACCGGAGCAAATCTGGCACTAACTTCCAGACAGTCTCCAATTGCCCATTATGCAGAACTTATGCGATGTAACCCCCCCCCCCAACCAAGAACCGGACCACAGCACGAAACCGTCGCCAAATGCCCATTGTGAGAAGCCTACTACAATTTAAAACCCCGCAAACCGGACCATCGCTGGAGACCGTCGCCATTTAACCATTGTGCAGCATCAGTGCGACGTAAAACCAACCAACCGGAGCTTTCATAACCGTCACCAGTTGCCCACTGTGCAGCAGTAGTGCGACGTAAAACCTGACGTACCGGAGAATTCCAGACCGTCGGCAATAGCCTTCTGTGCAGTGCTCGTGCGAAGTAAAACCAAACGAACCGGACCACATCTAGGCGTGAGTTCCAGAACGTCACCAATTCCCAATGTGCTGTAGTAGTGTCACGTAAAACCCAACCAACTAAGCAATAAAACTATCTATCGCGGGGAGTTTAAGACCATTGCCCATTGAATAGCACTACTGCGACGTAAATCCCAACCAATTAACCGGACCACCTGTAGGGATGAGTTCCAGACCTTCGCCAATTGCCTATTTTCCGCACTAGTGCGACGTAAAACCCAACCAACAGAGAAGTTCTAGCAGTAACTTAACCACAGTCTCCAATTGCCCATTGTGCAGAACTTGTGCGATGTAAAACCCACCCAACCAAATAACCAAGCGGACCATATCTTGCGATGAGTTCCAGACCGTCGCCAATTGACCATTGCGTAGCAGTAGTATGACATAAAACCCAACCAACAGCGTCACCAAAGTAAGGAGCTCAAGACCGTCGCCAATTAACCATTGTGCAGAAACAGTGCGGCTTAATACCCAACCAACCGGACCACATGTAGGGGTCAGTTTCAGACCGTCGCCAACTGCACATTGAGTAGCGCTAGTCTGAGAAAAACCTAACCGACCGCGCCAGTAATAGGGTAAGCTCGAGACCGTCGCATATTAACCATTCTGCAACACTAGAGCGACGTAAAACCCAACGGACCAGCCAACCGGAACACTTGTAGGGGTGAGCACGAGGCAGTCGCCATTTAACCATTGTGTAGCAGTACTGTGACGTAACGCCCTACCAACAACCAAACCACATTTAAGGGTGAGTTCCAGACTGTCGCTAATTGCCCACTGTGCAGCGCTAGTGTGACGTAAAACCCAACTCCAAACCTCTGCCAATTGCCCAATGTGAAGTACTAGTGCGAAGTAAAAACCACCCAACGAACTAACCATCCGGACTATCTCTGGTGGTGAGTCCCAGACCGTCGCCAATTTCATGTTGCGTACCACTAATATGACATAACACCCAACCAACCGCGCCACCAATAAGGTGATCTCGACACCGTCGCCAATTAACCATTGTGCCTCACTAGTGAAAAGTAAACCCAACCAACCTGACCAAATCTAGAGTTGAGTTCCATACCGTCACCAATTGCCTATTGTGCAGTATTAGTGCGGCTTAAAACCCTAACAAATTGGAGAGTTCACGTCAGTTACAGTCGGATGCAAAATTATTCGAGCACTAGCCAATAATTCCTATGTTTAAAAAGTACACTTAAGACTGTTTTGCTAAGTAAATCCTTGTCGAATCATGTTCTTAGACTGATTAAGAACATGACTCGACAAGGATTTATTTAACAAAGCTGTATTAAGTGTACTTTTTTTTGGCAAGGATTGCTAGTGCTCGAATAATTTTGCAGCCGACTGTACTATTTCCCCGCAGTTCAGCACTAATGCGACGAAAACCCAACCAACTGGACCGCCTGTAGGGGTGAGCTCGAGACCGTCGCCAATTAACTTTTGTGCCGCAGTAGTGCGACATAAAACCAACCAGCCGCAGAGTTAACGATCGTCGCCAATTACACTCTGAGTAGAACTAGTGTGACGCAAAACCCAACCAACCGGATCACATCTGTATAGGTGAGTTCCACACCATCGCCTACTGTGAAGTTCTAGTTTGCTTAAAACCCAACCAACCGGAGAGTTCCAGACAGTCGCCAATTCCCACAGTGCAGCACTAGTGTGAAGTAAAACACAACCAACCAAGGAACCAGAGAGTTCACGACCATCGCCAATTGCCCCTAATGCAGCATTAGTGAGGCTTAAAACACAACTAACTGCAGAGTTATAGACGATCGCCAATTTCCCACAGTGCAGCACTAGTGCGACGTAAAACACAACAAAGTGGACCACATCTAGCAGTAACTTCACACCATTTTCAATTATGCACCACTTGTGCGATGTAAAACCCAACTAATGGGAGAGCTCTACACCGTCGCCAATTGCCCACTGTGAAGTACTAGTGCGACGTAAACCCCCATCCAATCAACTAACCAACCCGACCATATGTAGCGGTGAGTTACAAACCGTCGCCAATTGCCCAGATATAGCAATAGTATGACATAAAACCCAAACAACAGTGCCACCACTATGGTAAGCTGAAGACCGTCGCCAATTAACAGTTGTGCAGTACTAGTGCGGCTTAAAACCCACCAACTGGACCACCTGTAGGGATCAGCTTCAGACCGTCGCTATTTGCCCATCGAGTACAGTCGGATGCAAAATTATTCGAGCACTAGCCAATAATTCCTATGTTTAAAAAGTACACTTAAGACTGTTTTGCTAAGTAAATCCTTGTCGAATCATGTTCTTAGACTGATTAAGAACATGACTCGACAAGGATTTATTTAACAAAGCTGTATTAAGTGTACTTTTTTTTGGCAAGGATTATTGCTAGTGCTCGAATAATTTTGCAGCCGACTGTAGGACAAGTCTGACAAAAACCTAACGATCCGCGCCACCACCAGGGTGCGCTCGAGACCGTCACCAATTAACCAATGTGCACCACTAGTGCGACGTAAAACTGAACCAATAAGACAGTTAACGACTGTCGCTAATTACCTATTGTGCAGCACTAGTCCGACGAAAAACCCAACCAACCGGACCCCATCAAAGGGTGAGTTCCACAACATCACCAATTGCCTATTGTGCAGTATTAGTGCAGTTTAAAACCCAACCAACCAGCCAATTGGACCACTTGTAGGGATGGCTCGAGACCGTCTCCAATTAGCCATTTTGCAGCACTAGTGCATGTTAAAGCAAAACAACAGGAGCGTTCACGATCGTCGCCATTTGCCATTGTGCAGCATTAATGTGACGTAAAACCCAACCAGCCGTACCACATCGAGAAGTAACTTCCACACCGTCTCCAATTGCCTATTGCGTAGAACTAGTGCGACACCCAACCAACCGCGCCACTACTAGGGTGGGCTCGAGACCTTTGCCAATTAACCACTGTGCAACATTAGTGCGACGAAAAATCAGCCGAACCAGAGAGATAACGACCGTGGCCAATTGTGCAGTACTGGTAAGGCTTAAAACAACCAACCGCAGAGTTCCAGACAGTCGCTAATTCCCCATAGTTCAGCACTAGTCAGACGTAAAACAGTACCAAACCGCCAACAGGACCAAATGTAGGGGTGAGTTATATCCCGTCGCCAATTATCTATTGTGCAGCACTAGTGCGACGTAAAATCCAGTCAACCGGGCCCTGTCTGGAGTTAGTTAAACACCTTCGTCAATTGCCTATTTCGTAGCACTGTGACATAAAACCCAACGGACCGCGCCACCACTATGGTGAGCTCGAGACCGTCGCCAAATAACCATTCTCAGTGAAACGTAAACCCAACCAACCGAACCAGATCTAGGGTTGAGTTTCACACCGTCACCAATTGCCTATTGTGCAGTACTAGTGCCGCTTAAAACCCAACCAACCAGACCACCTGTAGGGGTGTGCTGCAGACCGTCGACAATTAACCATTGTGTAGCACTAGTGCGACGTAAAACCAACAAACAGGAGAGTTAACGACCATCGCCTATTGCCAATTCTGCTGCACTAGTGCGTCGTAAATGCCAACCAACCGGACCACATTTGGAAGTGAGTTCCCCACCGTTGCCTACTGTGCAGTACTAGTAGGGCTTAAAACTCAACGAACCGGAGAGTTCCGGAAAGTCGTCCAATCCCCACAGTGCAGCATTAGTGTTACGTAAAACACAACCAACCGGACTTTATCTAGGGTGAGTTACACAATGTCGCCAATTGATATAGTGCAGCGCTTGTGCGAAATAAATCCAACTAACCAGAGAGCTCGAGACCGTTGCCGATTGCCCAATGTGCAGTACTAGTGCGACGTAAAACCCAACCAACCAAATAGCCAACCGGCCCATCTCTAGTGGTGAGTTCCAGACCATCGCCAATTGCCTATTGCGTTGCACTAATGTGACATAAAACTAAACGAACCACGCCACAATTACAGTGAGCTCGAGACCGTCGCATATTAACCATTGTGCAGCACTAGTGCTACTTAAAACCCAACCAACCGGTTAATAGCTGGAGACCGTCGCAATTTAAGCATTGTGCAGCACTAGTGCGACGTAAAACACAACCAACCGGACATTATCAGGGGTGAGTTACACACCATCACCAATTGCCTATTGTGCAGCACTTGTGCCACGTAAATCCAAATAACGGGAGATCGAGACAGTTGCCAATTGCCCAATGTGCTGTACTAGTGCGACATAAAACCCAACGAACCAAATAACCAACCGGCCCATCTCTAGTGGTGAGTTCCAGACCATCGCCATTTGCCTATTGCGTTGCACTAATGTGACATAAAACGCAACGAACCGTGCCATCACTTGGGTGAGTTCGTAGACCGTCGCCAATTAACCATTGTGCCGTCCTAGTGAAAAGTAAACCCAACCAACCTGACCGCATGCAGGGTTGAGTTCCACACCGTCGCCAATTGCCTATTGTGCAGTACGAGTGCTGCTTAAAACCCAACCAAAAAGTGGGTTCCCGACAGTCACCAATTGCCCACAGTGCAGCACTAGTGCGACGAAAACCCAACCAATCGGACCACCTGTAGTGGTGAGCTCGAGACCGTCGCCAATTAACCAATGTGCAGCACTAGTGCGACGTAAAACCCAACCAACCGGACCACATTTGCAGGTGAGTTCCCCACCGTTGCCTACTGTGCAGTTCTAGTAGGGCTTAAAACTCAACGAACCGGAGAGTTCCAGACAGTCGCCAATTCCCCACAGTGCAGCATCAGTGCTACGTAAAACACAACTAAACAGCCAACCTGACCACCTATAGGAGTGAGTTTTACACCGTCGCCAATTAACTATTGTGCAGCACTAGTGCGTCGTAAAACACAAGCAACCGGACATTATCTGGGGTGAGTTACACACTATCGCCAATTGCGTGTTGTGTAGCACTTGTGCGACGTAAAACTACACTAACGGGAGAGGTCGAGACCGTAGCCGATTGCCCAATGTGCAGTACTTGTGCGACGTAAAACCCCACCAACCAAATAACCAGCCGGCCCATCTCTAGTGGTGAGTTCCAGATCATCGCCAATTGCCTATTGCGTAGCACTAATGTGACATAAAATTGAACCAAGCGTGCCAACATTACGGTGAGCTCGAGACCGTCGCCAGTTAACCAATGTGCCGTACTAGTGAAAAGTAAACCCAACCAACCTGATCACATGCAGGGTTCAGTTCCACACCATCGCCAATTGCCTTTTGTGCAGTACTAGTGCGGCTTAAAACCCAACCAAAAACTGGGTTCCAAACAGTCACCAATTACCCACAGTGCAGTACTAGTGCGACGAAAACCAAACATACCGGACCACCTGTAGTGGTGAGCTCGAGACCGTCGCCAATTAACCACTGTGCAGCACTAGAGCGACGTAAAACCAACCAGCCGGAGATTTCACGACCGTCGCCAATTGCCCAATATGCAGCACTTGTGCGTCGTAAAACCCAACTAACGGGAGAGCTCCACACCGTAGCCAATTAGGAAAGGGCATGTTTACAAACAAACGCTCCGTCAATCAATCTTTGCCACTCTCGAGTGGCAAAAGATCGACCAGGATTGGTGGAAATACCAGTGTTTTGCCACTTTACCTATAATTTAGCTGCGAGTGACGTCACGTGCCCTTTACTTATTGCCCAATATGCAGTACTAGTGCGACGTAAAACCCAACAAACCAAATAACCAACTGGCCCCATCTCTAGTGGTGAGTTAAAGACCATCGCCAATTGCCTATTACGTATCACTAATGTGACATAAAGCGCAACGAACCGTGCCACTACTAGTGCGAGCTCGAGACCGTCGCCAATTAACCATTGTGCAGCACTAGTGCGACTAAAAACCAACCAGCCGGAGATTTCACGACCGTCGCCAATTTCCCATTGTGCAGCACTTTTACGAAGTAAAACCCAACTAACGGGAGAGCTCCAGACCGTTGCTAATTGCCCAATATGCAGTACTGGTGCGGCGTAAAACCCAACCAACCAAATAACCAGCCGGCCCATCTCTTGTGGTGAGTTTCAGACCATCGCCAATTGCCTTTTGCGTAGCACTAATGTGACATAAAACGCAACGAGCCGCGCCATCACTCGGGTGAGCTCGTAGACCGTCGCCAATTAACCATTGTGCCGCACTAGTGAAAAGTAAACCCAACCAACCTGACCACATGCTGGGTTGAGTTAGACACCGTCGCCAATTGCCTATTGTGCAGTACTAGTGCGGCATAAAACCCAAACAAAAAGTGGGTTTCAGACAGTCACCAATAGCCCACAGTGCAGCACTAGGGCGACGAAAACTCAACCAATCGGACCACCTGTAGTGGTGAGCTCGAGACCGTCGCCAGTTAACCATTGTGCAGCACTAGTGCGACGTAAAACCAACCAGCCGGAGATTTCACGACCGTCGCCAATTGGCAATTGTGAAGCACTAGTGCGACGTAAAACCCAACCAACCGGACCACATTTGCAGGTGAGTTCCCCACCGTTGCCTACTGTGCAGTTCTAGTAGGGCTTAAAACCCAACGAACCGGAGAGTTCCAGATAGTCGCCAATTCCCCACAGTGCAGCATGAGTGCTACGTAAAACACAACTAAACAGCCAACCTGACCACCTATAGGAGTGAGTTTCAGACCGTCGCCAATTAACTATTGTTCAGCACTTGTGCGTCGTAAAACACAAGCAACCGGACATTATCTGGGGTGAGTTACACACCATCGCCAATTGCGTGTTGTGTAGCACTTGCGCGACGTCAAACTCAACTAACGGGAGAGGTCGAGACCGTTGCCAATTGCCCAATGTGCAGTACTAGTGCGACATAAAACCCAACCAACCGACTAACCAACCGGACCATCTCTAGTGATGAGTTTCAAACCGTCGCCAATCAGGGTTGTTCGGTTTTTTCCATAGTGGAAAAAACCACTGGAAAAAACCTGTTTAAAACCGTCCCGGACAAAATTCCCGCTTGTCCACTTTTGTCCACTATTAATTATTTGCGAGTGATAAATAAAAAATTATCTTTATTCTTTCCCTGTATATAAAACAATTCTTTATCAATATGTGTATGTGCAGCACTCGTGAAATACGGTCAGCTGGTCACCATTGACGACCAATATTTTTTAACTAGCAATGTTTTCAATTTTAAAGAAACTTTTTTTTTTTTTTTTAATATATATTTTGGTGAAAGAATTGGTCCTAGAATGGGGTTCCAATTCTACTTTCGATGTAGGCTAACTTTCCCTGTTTTGATTCCTGTTTCTCTCAACACTTTTTGAGATACTGTGTTGAATTAGGGGACTTACAAATCTCTGTGCATGTTTCACAACTCGGTATTAAATTATTGCACCGTTTCAGGGAGTTAGTTTATACTGCTCCTTGTCTGTGCATGCTATCAACCTGGTAATGAATCGTTGTACCTGTGTAATGATGTATCAATGCCGATGGTGTATTGGTTTAATGAAAATAATAAAACCAGTTTCATTTTGTTAAATTTAAACAGGTATTTCCTGATGTAAAAAAAGAAAAAAAGAAATCATTCAAGCCTAATAAATAATTGGTTTTTATATATAGAATCTTAATTTCTTTCTTCAAGTAAATTTTGAAACTGAAAAGGGGGGGGGGGGGAAGGAAAGAAAGAAAGAAACGGTGGAGAATTTTTTTTACGGGCTACCATAATTTTTTGTTTGCGACCATGTTTTTTATAAAATTTCTGAACCCTATGTATGTGAATATAATCAATTTAAGTATTTCAAAATAGACATGAAAAGTTTACGATATTTAATAAATAAATATATCTATTTTTCTAAGGGTGGATTGGATGCAAAAGTGATAGTTTATAGTTTCAATTTTAATTCCCTTCTTTTTCCCCCTACTGCTTTCAACTACATTGTCATCTTCTCTCTCATAGTCGTAAATACCTTTTAAAAATTTGTTATTAAGCATGATGAAATGAATGGTTCACATATATTTCATGGAATTTTTTACTTTCTGAAAATACATAGGTAAGGAAAGTATTGTAATCATGACAAAAATTTGACTTTGTGATATTGGTGTATCTACATGTTTTGAGGTTCCATGAGTTCATTTTTGCTATTTTACAATGATGTATGTATATCTGAGTAGAGTGAACACAATATTGTCTAAATGCTTTGTTCAAATGAGCTAAACATTGGTACATATGTTACAGGTTATTGTAGCACAAACAATATACATTTTGGAGAATCTAGCACAGTTTTTTTTTACCAGGATACAAATTCTTTATCTATGGGCTCAATTAATTTAAAGTGTGATAGCATCTGAATTCCTCATTCAATTCAGCTGAAACTTTATATATACATGTTATCGGTCACTGACGAATGAATTGTGTAAATTTATTTTGGTGAATCTAGCATTTATAGTTTTTTTTACAGGGAAATAATGAAAAATTCTTTAATATTATAGCCTATAGTCTGAAATTATTTAAAATGTGATGGTGTCTGAATGCTTCATTTGACTGAGCTTTAAATTTATATACAAGTTATAAGTATATGTCACACAAACTGTATACATTTTGGTAAATCTAACACTATTAGTTCTTTTACAGAGATACACAAAAGAATTTGGATACATTCCATTCCATTAAACAATATACTATTTGGTAGCAAATAATCAAAAATTTATAATTTTCTTGTTTGTTTATTTAATGACTTCTCTTACTTTATTTTATTTAAACAACAGTGAATTACTTAATGTTCAGAAATTCGACTGGAGTCACTCAACATTTTTTTTTATGTCTCTTAAAGTTTCTGTTTATTTATCAAATTGATTATAAATATATATCATTCATATATATATATATGTGTACACACACATTTATATTATTAAAGACATTACTTTTGTGAAAAATAAATAACTTTTCTATGTGGAAGTAAAATTTAATTTTGTATATTTTTCATCTGGAATTTCTATTACCAAGTAATATTTTTTTTACACAATTAAAATAAGAATATAAAATTATCAAATTATTAAGTATGTAAATTTCATTTTTTAAATTCTTGGATTAAAAAAATGAAAGCTTTGCTTTGAAAGGACTTGTGGACATAAATTGATAAAAACATTCTATCTACATTTATAAGATTTTTTTTTTTAAAACCTAGTATAGAAATGTTAAATAAAATATTTCCATATTAAGTACAAAATAACAAAGAAACAACTTAAATTATTTTTAAGATTATAACCGTCTATGTATTAATCAATCACGCCGTTTGTGAAAAACTTTAATATTCAAAATAGTCTCTTTCGAGGGGGAGGGGTGTTTGGGAGGGGGGGGGGTTAAGTTATTCTTCATTTTTAATTGTCAACATTATGTACTGGAGATAACTCAACATTATGCATGAAATCTTTTTCTGGCTAAACAGCTGTGTATTTCTTTTGTTTTTAAAGATATAGCACTAAATATTTTCTTTTAAATCTTAATATCCAGTATGATAATATAATAATATAACAGTCCACCACAACAGACTTACTTTGTTACACCTACAAACTGTACATAACTAATGTAATTAGCATTTTCTTCACGATTTTTTGTTTGTTTGTTTATTGGGATTAAAATGAAATTACACTTTTCAATAATCAAATTATTAATTTTTAATAAAATATTTCTATTGCTAAAATTGTTAATTTAAAGTTAAAATAGCAAATTATTGTTTTAACAGAATAATTTTATGCATTGAACATGTACAGTTTAGTGGATTTTATTTTGTCCAGTTTCGTGTGGTTTTTTTCCAGTTTCGTCCAGGTTTTTTCCACTTTTGTCCAGCGTCCCGGACTTTTGACAAAAAAGTGGACAAAATGACAACCCTGTCGCCAATTGCCTATTGCGTAGCACTAAGGCCTGCAGCACACCAAAGAGGCAAGCGACAGCGATACGTCTCTTGAATTGAAGACGAGGCGCAAGCAACTCGAGTTTCACACTCACACCGAAGCGACGGACACATCCTGCGAAGGAAGCTTTTTTGATCACGTGTGCTTGTTGACTTTTGAGATTTCAGGTTTTATTTATTATAATATAAGGAGATTATAATTTCTAAATCTATTATAATTTCAAGTAAAACAGAAAAAAAATTAAGATAAGAGAAATTAAGGAGATAATAATTATTAAATTTAAAAATAGTTTTTTTTTTTTGTTAAATTAATCAAATATTATATTCTAACTAAAAATACTTAATTGTTCTTTGTGATTTAAGGGAAAGTAATTTTCATATTTTTGTGGGGGAAAGGGGGGGGGGTTAATGTTTTATTTAAATTTATAATTAACATTTGATAAACATCTTCTAATAGAAAAGCCGATCGTTTGTTTTGATTGTGTTACTATTGTTGTGTAAAAATAAATAGTCTATTAAATTATTAAAAATTTTTATTTCACCCTGAAAAAAAAATTATTATTAAATAAATAAATAATTTAAATAATTTTTATATCGCCATTTTTATTTATATTTTATTTATTTATTTATTCATTCAACTTTTTTTATTTTTATTTATTTATTTATATATATTTTTTTAATTTATATTCATTTAAATGAATGAATAAAATAAAAGTTAATTTTTCTTATTTAAAAAACGTTTAATTTTTTAAATTAAAAATAAAAGAATAATTCAAGAGAAAATAATTATTAAATTTAAAAACTAATTTTTCGTTGTTGAATTATTAAAGTATTTTAACTTAAAAAAATTATTATTTTACTTTTTCATTTAAATAAATGAATAATTTAGGGGAAAATAATTTTTATATTTCATTTATTTATTCCTTTATTTTGTTAATGTTTTATTTAAATTTTTATTTAATGTTTTATATCCTGTTTCTAGCAGAAAACAAAGCTTGTCTGCTTAATTAAGTTATTATTGATATGCAAACAAATATTCTATAAAATTATTATTAGTAAAACCTTGTTTTTACTAAGTAGATAAAGGAGGCCAGGTTGTTCTCATGGACAAAACCAATTATGTTGATAAAGTTTTTTCCCTTTTATCTGAAGGACCTTATACAGAAATAAAAAACAGATCAAACAAAATCATTACTATTATTTTTTTTCCAGCTAAAAAAGTGTTTTTATTTATTTTTTTTCTTTATAATTTAAATAAATGAATAATTTAAGAAAAATAATTTTACATTGCACCATATATTTTTTTTCTTTATTGTAAAATTTAAATTAATAGTTTCCTGTCGAAAACGTTGATTTTAAATCTGAACAGTTTTTAATAAAAAATTGCAAAATGATGCAAAAACCCAATAATTTCCAAGATATTATTAACATTGTACTAAATTCCTATATTTGATCTTCTTCCCTTTAGATGGATAATTTTTCTCTAGTATTCCTTTTTATTGTTTTTCTATAGAATATATCTATTTAAAAAAAAGAAAAATAGTAGAATTTAATCATTACCCTTTTTCTTGAATTATTTTTCTATAAAAAAAAAAAAAAAAAAAAATTCTTCGGCGAGGGTCGAACCGAGTACCATTGTGACCCGAGTTCAACCCTTTACCCCCAAGCCACGCATCCCTTGCTAGCAAACTTGTTCTGTTTCTTTTATCGGAAACGGTCAAACGGATGAAATTCAAGAGCGATATTTTAATATATAATGGGGGTTATTGCATAAAATTGTTACCCTATAATTTGTTTTCATCCATATTGTTTTTATTTTAATATGTTTTTCCTTTCTATCTGAACTTAAATTGATTGTTTGTTGTATATTACACAGACTTGAATTTGGTATTGTCATTGTAGGACTCAGCGTAGTCACTTTTGTTTTAATACTATTATTTATACAAAGCAATCTTCGTAATATGCAATCAAAGAAAAATATTGCAAAGGATTACTAAATATTTCTATTAAAGTTATTAGTATTGAAAAAAGCGACCTCGTTGAGCCCAGTGTTATTTAAATTTACCCACAGTTGTCAAATCTCTATCGCCGCCATGTTGCAACATGAGCGACAAGCGCGAAAAGTTGTAGCATGCGCGATTCGAGCGACAAACGGGAGACACACGCTCGACTCATAAGACATTACGCTTGTCTCTCTGGTGTGCGTATGCAGTACAGTAAAAGTTAGCGGCAACGCTAGGGATTGTTTCTTATGTCGTCGAAGTCGCGCTTGTTTCTTTGGTGTGCGGCCTGCCTGATGTGATATAAAACGCAAGGAACCGCGCCACCACTAGGGTGAGCTCGAGACCGTCGCCAATTAACCACTGTGCAGCACTAGTGCGACGTAAAACGAACCAGCCGGAGATTTCCCGACCGTCGCTAATTGTCAATTGGGCAGCACTAGTGCGGCTTTAAATCCAACCAACCAGAGGGTTCCAGACAGTCACAAATTACCCACAGTGCAGCACTAGTGCGACGAAAATCCAATGAACCGGACCACCACCGTAGCCAATTAACCATTGTGCAGCACTAGTGCGACGTTAAACCAACCGGCCGGAATTCACGACCGTCGCCAGTTGTCCATTGTGAAGCACTTGTGCGACGTAAAACCCGACTAACGGGAGAGCTCCAGAACGTTGCCATTTGCCCAATGTGCAGTACTAGTACGACGTAAAACTCAACCAACCAACTAATTAACCGGATCATCTCTAGTGGTGAGTTCCAAACCGTCGCCAATTGCCTATTGCGTAGCACTAATGTGGCGTAAAACCCAACGAACCGCGCCCACATTAGGGTGAGCTGGAGGCCGTCGCCAATTAACCATTGTGCCGCACTAGTGAAACGTAAACCCAACCAACCGGACCACATCTAGGGTTGAGTTCCACACCGTCACCAATTGCCTATTGTACAGTACTGGTGCGGCTTAAAACCCAACCAACCGGAGAGTTCCGGACAGTCGTCAATTCCCCACAGTGCAGCATTAGTGCTACGTGAAACACTACCAACCGAACATTAACTGGGGTGAGTTACACACCGTCGCCAATTGCCTATTGTGCAGCACTTGTGCGACGTAAAACACAACTAACGGGAGAGCTCCAGACCTTCACCAACTGCCCACTGTGAAGTACTAGTGCGACGTAAAACCCACCCACCCACCCAACTAACAAACCGTACAACCGGACCATCTCTAGCGGTGGGTTTCATTTCAGACCGTCACCTATTACCCATTGTGCAGCAGTAGTGCGAGGTAAAACCCGACCAACCGAACTGTTTCATGATTTTATTATGATTTTATTATGATGTTTTTAAGCTGTGTGTATCTTATGACATTTATTTCTTTGAATTATGAAAAGTACATCAATAAAACCTGTATGTGGATAAAAATTAATTCAGGTCGTCGCGATTAACATAATTATATACAGTCGGCTGCAAAATTATTCGAGCACTAGCCAATAATTCCTTATTTAAAAAGTACACTTAGGACTGTTTTGCTAAGTAAATCCTTGTCGAATCATATTCTTAGACTGATTAAGAACATGACTCGACAAGGATTTATTTAACAAAGCTGTATTAAGTGTACTTTTTTTTTTGCAAGGATTATTGCTAGTGCTCGAATAATTTTGCAGCCGACTGTATTAATATTATGGAATCAATATTTCTCAGAAACTATTTTTTATCGAGTTCAGTTTAAAAATCAGTTTTTTTGGTTGGGAGGGGGGGGGGACTTATTCTTTCTTTGTTTGATCGAGTACTGTCATCACTGAATAATAAAAAGGCCTATACAACCTATACAAACATGATCACAATAAGTCCTCCCCTACTGTTAGAAATTCTTCAATCATATTTACAAAATACCATAAATTCTTGGATTGGATTTGGGAATAAGGCCGATTGACTGTTGTAGGTCCTACGCCTGAAGGGGGGGGGGGTCTTTCTTAGAATTCCTAGCCCGTGTTTACGCAAGTTTCCCATAAATTGTTGGATGCATAAATATTTCAATGAAATAATCACTAAATTAAAGTCACAATGAAATCAGATATCTCCAATTTAAAAAAATAAAAGTCTAAAGACAATTTTCTAAAACTATATAAATACAAACAATATTTAATTTTTAAAAGTTAAAAATTAATTAGCAAACTATAAAATGCGTTTACATCTTCTTAAATAATAATCATTTAAATGATCGTTTAAAATATCGTTTAATGTAATTAATAATTTTATGGGATCAGTATTCCTTAGAAATTATTTTTTATCGAGTTCGATGTAAAAATCAGTTTTTCGGTGGTGGTGGTGGAGTGTGGGTGTGTGTGTGTGTGGGGGGGGGATTTATTCTTTCTTTGTTTGATCGAACACTCTTATCACTGAATAATAAAAAGGCCTTTACAAGCATGATGACAATAAGTCCCCTCCTACTGTGAAAAATTCTTCAATCATATTTACATAATACCATAAATTGTTGGATGTATAAATGTTTCAATTAATTAATCACTAAATGAAAGCCGTAATGAAATCATAAATCTCCAATTAAAAAATAAAAATCTAAAGATTATTTTGTAAAGCTAAAAAATACAAACATTTAACTTTTTAAACTTAAAAATCAATTTTCAAACTATAAAATGCGTTTACATCTTCTTTAATAATAGTCATTTAAAAGATCGTTTAGAATATCGTTTAATATAGTTAATAATTTTATGGGATCAGTATTCCTCAGAAACTATTTTTTATCGAGTTCGATGTAAAAATCAGTTTTTTGGTGTGTGTGTGTGTGGGGGGGGGGGCACTTATTATTTCTTTGTTTGATCGAACACTGTCATCGCTAAATAATAAAAAGGCCTTTATAAACATGATCACAATAAGTCCTCTCCTACAGGGAAGAATTCTTCAATCATATTTACAAAGTATCATAAATTGTTGGATACAAATATTTCAATGAAATAATCACTAAATGGAAATTACAATGAAATCATACGTCACAAAAAAAAAAAAAATATCTAAAGACAATTTCTTAAAACTATATAAATACAAACATTTAACTTTTTAAACTAAAAATTATTTTTCTAACTATAAAATGCGTTTACATCTTCTTTAACAATAGGCATTTAAAAGATCGTTTAGAATACTTTCAAATGTTTTTACATACAAATTAATTTAATATAAATTTTAATTACAGTCGGTAACAAAAGTCTCCAAACACTAGCAAAAATTCCTATGTAAAAAAAGTACACTTAATACAGTTTTGTTAAATAAATCCTTGTTGAATTCTGTTTTTAGACTGACTAACAAGGGAACTCTTTGAAGTGATAATCGCCGATTTTCTTGAAAAAAATTCTGGCATAAGATTCAATCATGAATAGCATCTTCCTAAAAAAATTATTAAAAATTCAAGCATGTCTGCAATATTTCCAAAAAAGCGCCTGTTTGGCGACTGCATTCTTCGGAATTTCATTGCAATGAAGATTTAATAGATGTAGATGTTCTTTCTATTTGATAGCCAAACGAACTCCATACGCTGTCGAGCACTTGAGAATTCAGAATATTTAACAAAAACCAGGTAATTTACCAGATTGGGACTTACTTAGTCGAAATTCTAAATAATATTTAATATTTCAATTAAATAAGCTGTGTCAATAACAATTGCAAGGGCATTAACGCCAAGTTTTTAATAATGACATTTAAAAAATATATGATCAAGACTTTTATATAAATTTAAATAAAATAAAACATTATATATTAAAACGCAAAGCTGTTTTTTTTATAACAAAATGAAAGCATTTCGTATCCGAACACATTTTTTTCTTATAAGTCTGATAATTTTATTGGGCAGTACCAACCTTCGACGAACAAGCAACTCAACAGACTATGAGTTGTGTGGATCCAGTATCGCATTAGAGCTACGGAATGAGCAGTTGGAGACGATTTATGATTGTACCCTGAATTTCGACCTGTTTGTTGATTGGGTTTAACGTCGCACTAGTACTGCACTATGGGCAATTGGCGACGGTTTGCGATGAGCTTCTAAGGATGGTCCGGTGACATCTGCAGGTGATAAATGATTGCATTCTGCGTACAGTCGGTAACAAAAGTGTCCGAACACTAGCAAAAATTCCTATGCAAAAAAAGTACACTTCATACGGTTTTGTTAAATAAATCCTTATCGAATCATGTACTTACACTGACTAAGAATAGGATTCGACAAGGATTTATTTAATAAAACTGTACGAAGTGTACTTTTTTTACATAGGAATTTTTTGCTAGTGTTCGGACACTTTTGTTACCAACTGTATGTTACTTATTTTTCATATATACATGCGATTTGTATGTTTGACTCGACATCCCCCGCCCAAAACCCCTGTAAATTTCGTCGAGATGAGGACAGATATAACATAACCGGATTAAAATACAAAAAATAAAAAAAAAACACCCTGGGTCAGATGGGGAATCGAACCCATTCTTCTACACTTGAAGGCGATTAGCAAGGGTGACATACTCACTCGGCCCCTGAGGGTTAGCATTCAGCATAACAATTATTTTTAAAACAACAAGATTTCGCAGTTAATAATTCTATAAAATTCCCTATGCAATTCATTGCGCAGCACTAGTGTGACGTAAAACCCAACCAACCTTATGAAATTCTAATGCATATTTTTACAAAATTCTTTATATTATTATTCGTAAACATACATAAAATAAATTGCCAGAAATCTAAGAAGCCATAAAGTAGTCACAAAAAAAGTTATGCACATATTTTTCAAATTTTAAATAAACCCTCCGTAAAAGATCAAAATTGTAATAGCACATCTAAGGACCATCTCTAGGAATATGTCCCAGACTGTCGCCTTTGCATAGCTGTAGTTCGAATTAAAACTTTAAACCTACTCAACCTCAAACATTTTAATTTTGATTTATTTATTTGAGTATTAATTTCAATCAACTATTCAAATAATTAAATGTTCAATCAAATATTATAATTCATATTGGTCGCCAATTGCCCATTACACAGCGCTAGGGCGACGTAAAACGTAGCCAACCAACCTATAAATCAGATTAGTTTTTAAATCGTCTGCAAATTTATATAAATGCACATGCCGAGAGCTTGAAACATTAATTTACTCCAGATTATATATAAGCTGGAGTAATGTAGAAGTAACTCTGAAATTGAAATTGCATTGTTTTAAATAAATGCAATTTTGAAACATTACATAATATAATTGAAAATATTGGATCTAACATAAAACGTAACGTAACTTTTTCTAAATAGAAATTTCTAGATTTCAGAAAATATCTTCAGTGTTGGTGGGCTTTAACGTCGCACTATAGCTACGCAGTGGGAAATTAAAGACTGCCTTATATTCACACTTAGGGATGTTCCGGAGACATGACATCTTAATTTTTATTCTCCGCGGAGTGGATGGTTTCCTTGCTTCAGTAACCCCTAGAGCGATAGAAAATACTACCCTTCTATACTTAAGCTCTTTGGCATCATTTAAGGAAGGTTAATGTGATTTGGCGATGACTTTTTTCGTATTTGGCGTTCAAAACGTAAAGTTTAATAATTTTTTGCGGCTTTCCTGTTGCGATTCAGCAGCTAATTTTTTTACCAGTGAATTAAGTGCAACATAAACTATATTCTGTAATTTTTTGAAGGAAATCGGTGATTATCACTTGAAAAAGTTCCCTTGTTAGCCTACATTTAGATTTTTTTACATTATGTCAGTTTTCATTTAGTGTTGTAATCTTTGTTTACATGTAGGGTCTTTCTTATTTACGTTTAGGGTCTTTGTTTACATTTTGGATTTTTGTTTAATTTAGGTCTATGTTTATATTTATAATCTTTGCGTTTATAGTCTGTGTGCGTTTACAGTATTTGTTTACATTTATAGTCTTTGTTTCTATTTAGGTCTGTTTAATTTTAAGTTTTTATTTACATTTAGAGTCTTTGTTTACCTTAGTACAGTCGGTAACAAAAGTATCCGAACAGTAGCAAAAATTCCTATGTTAAAAAAGTAGAGTTAATACTGTTTTGTTAAATAAATCCTTGTCGAATCATGTTCTTAGACTGACTAAGAACATGATTCGACAAGGATTTATTTAACAAAATAGTATTAACTCTACTTTTTTTAAATAGGAATTTTTGCTACTGTTCGGATACTTTTGTTACCGACTGTAGTTTTTTTACTTTTAGGTCTATATTTATATTTTGTTTATATTTCCAGACTGTTTACATTTAATGCCTGCTTACATTTTGTTCTTTGTTTTCGTTTATAGTCCTTTTACATTTATAGTCTGTTAACATTTATAGCCTTTGTTTTTATTTAGATTATTATTTACATTAATAGTCTGTTTACTTTTAGCTGTTTGTTTACATTTAGGTGTTTTTTACATTTATGTTTTTGTTTACATTTATAGTCTATATAGTTTATATTTGGGTCTTAGCCTACATTTAGATTTGTTTACATTATGTCAGTTTTCATTTAGTGTTTGTTAACGTTTATAGTCTGTTTACAGTTAGGTCATTGTTTACAATTATGGTGTTTGTTTATACTTGTTGTCTTCGTCTATATTTATAGTCTTTGTTTACATTTGTGTTGTTATTTACGTTTTCGGTTTTGTTTACATTTAGGTCTTTGTTTACATTTATAGTCTTAGTTCATATTTAGGAGTTTTTATATTTAGATCTCTGATTATGTTCAGGGTCTTTGTTTACATTTATGGCCTTTTTTACATTTATATTCTCATTACATTTAAAATTTTTATTTGCATTGAGATCTTTGTTTACCTTAGAGTCTTTGTTTACATATATAGTCTTTGTTTACATTTAGTTCTTTGTATACATTTAGATCTTTGCTTAGATTTAGGGTCTTTGTTTACAATATGTCTTTGTTTATATTTTGAGTTTTTGTTTACATTTTTAGTCAGTTTTTGCAGTTAGATCTTTGTTTACGTTTAAAGTGTTCGTTTACACTAAAGTCTTTGTCTATATCTATAGTTTATGTTTGCATTTAGATTGTTCTTTATGTTTAGTGTCTTTGTTTACACTTACGATTTTTTTTTACACTTTAGTCCTTGTTTACATTTAGGACCTTTGTTTCCACTTAAGGTCTTTGTTTATATTTGTAAGCTATTTCTATATTTCTATACTTTGTTTATATTTATGTGCTTATTTACGTTTTGGGATTTTCTTTACATTTAAGATTTTTGTTTCCGTTTTGGTCTTTCTTTACATTTACAATCTTTGTTTAAATTTAGGATTTTTGTTTAAATTTAGGTTTTTTTTTTTTTTTTTTTTCAATTATAGTCTTTGTTCACATTTAGGTTTTCTTTTACTTTTAGGTTCTTTGTTCACATTTAGATATTTGTTTACGTTTAGGGTCTTTATTTAAGTTTATATTCTTAGTTTACATTTATTGTCTTCGATTACAATGAGGTCTTTGTTTACAACAAGGTCTTTGTTTACATTTAGTGTCTTTGTTTACATTTATAGTCTTGTTTAAAAAACAAGTCTTTATTTATATTCATGTTTTCTTTTACAATTAGGTCTCTGTTTAATTTTAATGTCGTTGTTTACATTTAGATTCTTTGTTTACATTTATAGTTTTTGTTTGTATTTATAGCCTTTGTTTGTTTTTAGGTTTTTGTTTATATTTATAGTTTTTGTTTACTTTTAAGTCAATTTAGCTCTCAAGGGTGATCGATATAAAGAAACATGTTTAACGGATTATGCATAAATATTGTCCTATTTTAATGTGTTTTATACATTAATTTTTCCGAATTTGTTATAGTCTTTGGGTGAATTCTTCCGATTTTCATCCTTACTTTGGGAAAATTCTTTGCGTGACAGGAAGACGATACAAGTACATGGTTAGCAAGAAATAAGTTGCCCACTTCAGAGGGTTCTAGAATCCGTCCTATTGGTCCAAATGACATAAAATCTTAACTACAGATAATTCAAATGTTGCGCTTGACATTTATTAAATAAAAAACTTTAGTACAAAATTCCGCCGGTAGGTGGCGCTGTAATGCACCTAGCCATATTTAATATGCTTTAAAAAGTATGCGTGAAAAATAAAGTGACATTAATAAAACTGCTCAATATGATACCCTTCGTGTTCAACAATGTGCTGTAATCGCAAAATCATATTTTCAACAGCTGACCGGAGTAATTCTGCCGGAATATCTAAAACATGGCGCCGAATGCTGTCCTTCAGATCAGGCTGAGTTGATGGTCTTTGACGGTAGATATTGTCCTTTATCCAAAGAATAATGCTAATAGTCATGCGCTGAAACACAAATGCTGTTTCTGATTTTGAATATATGTACCATTTGTGTTATTGCGCCATCTATCGGCGGAATTTTGTATTTTTTTTTTTTTTTTTTTTTTTTTTTTTTTTAATAAATGTCAAGCGCATCATTTGAATTATCTGTAGTTAAAGTTTTACCTCATTTGGACCAATAGGATGGATTTTAGAGCCCTCTGAAGTGGGCATCTTATTTCTTGCTAACCCTGTATATATGAATTCATTGTATCAAATACGTTAGAGACATTCAACGCAGTGCAGAAAAAAAAAAAAAATTAAAAAATACAAATTCACAGTCCTGTGTAATTAGAAACAGTTTTTATACAAAAGAATAAGAAAAATATCAATCCTGAAAAAGTGTTTTTTTTTTTTTTCTGTATTTAATAGACGAAAGTATTGGATTCGTAAAAATTTTCGACTTCCAGTTTTCGACAGATTTACATGTCTTGAGAGGTCTAGAACATGAATTTATCATTTTCAGAAAATGTTTGTCTGTCTGTGTGTGTGTATGTGGCAAAAAGTTTGGGAGAACTAACTGCATTTCCGGAACTACTGCTCAGAATTGTATATAAATTTATATGTCGATGTATCTTGACCTAAATTAGTGCCTATCAACTTTTGGTGTCAACTGCTCAACAGGTGGCGCTGCTATACAGCGATTACTGCAATTTAAGGGAAGTCTGTATCTCAGGTTCTATTGCGTATATAATAAAACAAAACTTAATATGTAAGAAGGTCCTTATCAGACGTTATGCTTATTTAATTTGAATGTTTATAGGTGGTGATGCTATACAGCGTTTTAAGGAAGGGCTATATCTCAAGAACTACTGCACAGAATTTCATATAAATTTACATGTAGATGCATCTTTACATAAATTAATATTTGGCAATTTTTAGTGTCAACTGCTTAAAACGTGACCCTGTTACACAACGATTTCTGCATTGTAATGAAGAGCTATATCTTAGGTTCTATTGCGTATAATCAAACGAAACTTGATAGGTGAGAAGGCCTTTATGAGATATTATGCTGATTCAAATTTGGATGCTTATAGGCCAATACATAGATGGCGCTTCTATATTAAAAATCTCCTCGAAAACAGAAAATTATATCTCAACTTGTAAGGCATATAACTGTACAAAACTTAATATGTGAGATAACCATCATAAAAAAGCATTTTTAAGGTGTTATTTACAGACACAAAAACTTACTTTCTTTGGACATTTAGTGCTAGTTTTCCCTAAAATCAAAATCATTTCCATTCATCATGTTAGATAATTTTAATAAATTATTTGCCCTTAGTAAATTTGTATAGGAAGATATAGAAGAAAGTTTTGTGGGGGCCACAACATACTAGTTCTAATATGCAGTCTGTAGGGCACAAAATTAATTTTCTTCCAATATTTAATGTTATGTTTCTTTCATATAAAAATCGTCTGCAGTCGTCATGGAAGATAATTTAAATAAATAATTTGAACTGCGTGAAATTGCAAAGAAATATATAGAAAAATATTTTGTGATGCCCACAATATATTATTTTACAAATCGGAAAAAAAAAAAAAAAAAAATGTCGTCTCTAAAAATGGCCTAATG
Organism: Salticus scenicus; assembly: GCA_963930645.1. NCBI lineage: Eukaryota > Metazoa > Arthropoda > Arachnida > Araneae > Salticidae > Salticus > Salticus scenicus. The sequence goes on from OZ005658.1 coordinate 27,676,139, forward strand.
GCACGACAATGAATTGCTTTCAAATGAAACACAAGGATACTGAAAAATGAAACATAGAACTTTGGAAAACTGATATTTTATATCAGGCAAATCCAAGTTTTATGAAAACGAGAGAAAAAAATGGTGGCAACACAAAAGAGGGAGAAATTTTCATAAATACTTTTTGACAAGATGAGATTATAAGTTATTGTGAAATTGAGTGTGTCATTCAAGGTTCGATTCAAATGTAAATAATCTGGTAGGACACTTGCACTACTCTTCGTGATTAATTGATATTCCTGCTATGTGATGCATATAACGCTGTCTTTTTTTTTTTTTTTTTTCAACTTTTTTAGTACAGCTAGTAGATTTAGTGAATTATTAAAACCCGAATAAAAACGCCAAAGAAAAATATTGGAAATGCATACAGCTGTTTCGGTAGCTTTAAGCGTACCGTCTTCAGTGCAAAAAGGATTCTGAATCAGGAGAAGTGCTCGTATATATAGGAGAGGGGCCGTAATTAGTTCAACCAATAGGATTACGGGAAAGGTGGGGAGAGTGGCCAATAGGAATTTAGGAAAGTTAGCTGTGTAAACAGTAGAAAAATTAAGAAAATGTGGACTGAATATGAAATTTCCAACAGTCAGACAAATAGGGAATAGCGAAATCACAATTTACAAGGTTTTTAAAATTTTTATAAATATGAAGAGCTTCAAAGAAATATAAATATATTTCTTTGAAGCTTTTAATTTCTTATAAATTTCATATTTATAAAAATTTTAAAAACCTTGTAAATTATGATTTCGCTATTCCCTATTTGTCTGACTGTTGGAAATTTTATATTCAGCCCACATTTTCTTAATTTTTCTACTGTTTACACAGCTAACTTTCCAAAATTCCTATTGGCCACTCTCCCCACCTTTCCCGTAATCCTATTGGTTGAACTAAATTCGGCCCCTCTCCTATGTATGCGAGCACTTCTATTGATTCAGAATCCTTTTTGAACTGAAGACGGTACGCTTAAAGCTACCGAAACAGCTGTATGCATTTCCAATATTTTTCTTTGGCGTTTCTGACGTAGTAGTTTATTCGAGTTTTAATATTCCAACGCCAAGTCTTCTGTTATTATAAGATTTAGTGAATTGTTTCAAAAGTACTAGTTAAATAAAGTCCATGCGTCCACTGGAAGTTGCCTGTTTATTTCTGAAATACGTTCTATGAAATTAAGAAAAAATAAGTATAGAAAGTTGATATTTCTGGTAACAACGTTCTTAAAAAAAATTAAAGTAAAGGGTGAAAGGGGAGGACAAAGAAGTGAAGAAATTTAACAATATCACAGAGTATTAATAAAACAATATTAAATTTAAAAAATCTTAATCTTTCAATTTTTTGTCAACGTGTAAGAAAATCATTATCGTCTCTCTATTTATTAATCTCGGGAAAACTCCTTATTTTTCCTGTAACTTGAAAAATATTCGATATTTAGAAAAAAGTTTATACGTGTAAAAAAACATTACACTGTAAAAAAAAAAAAAAAAATCCTGTAATATTACAAGGAAATCCGGCATCAGAGATTCCAGACAAAGTCCGTAAGAAAGAAAAAAAAAATTATTTAATGTTTTTTACAGGCATGTAACATAATTTAAGGTCATTATACATTTAATTTATGGTCTAAACTTTCTTTTTTTTTTTTTTTTTACGGACTCTGTCTGGAATCTCTGATGGCCGGCTTTCCCCGAAATCTTATTTTTTTTTTTTTTTTACAGTGTAAAAATGTAATGATGTTTGGGATTTATAAAAAAATTAAATAAAGAGATTTATATTACATGGAGGTTAAATATAGAGATGTTTCAGAAAGCATTAAATATATATATACACTAGCTGACCCGTCCGGCTTCGCACTGATGAACAAATTTTAGTTAAAGATGGATTGATATGTAAAAAATCAAGAAATATATCAGTTTATATGTTATAGTCAGGCAATATTATTAACTGGAAAGTCAAAATATAATTTTACAATTATTTGTTTTAATTAGTTGTTAAATGTTGGCAATTTTTACTTAATGCTATTTATTTATTTATTTATTTATTTCATAAAAAGAAACATTTCTTTACTCATGAATAAAAAATATTGAAAAATAAACCTATGACATGAAAATGTTTTTGATAAAATTGACGTCATAATAGCTTTAATTATTATTTATTTTTTCATTTCGCAAATATATTTAATTTTTTCCATAATTGATTATTATCTTAATAATGTATATTAAAGGAGAAATCAATAATATGAAACAATATTCGTACAATATATACTATTACAGAATCTGATGTGAAACAACCACACGACTTCCATTACCCACTATTACACGTAATATATACAATTTTTTGGAGATATTACTTGCATTTTTTGAGATTTTCGAGTAAGAGAAACTTGATACACGTATAAAGACACATACAACAGAGTTTGCATAGCGAGTTAAAAAATAAGGGGAAAAAAATAGATAGTTATTTTTTTAAACACGAATTTCCGAGATCTAAAACTGAACTACCTAATCAGGATGACCGTTAATATTCCTGTAATAAGCACGTAATACTTGAGAAAGGTTATCTAAATTGGATTAAAGAAAAAATTTTCAAGAATACGTTAGAGCCGTTTTTGAGATACCAACTTTTACCAAAACTTAACATACTCAATTATTGACCTAAAAACAATAATTACATACAAAAGGATATTTAATAGGAAGTTAACATGGCGAGTTTGAAAAAAATCCGTACAGGCGTTTTTAAAGGAACGCACTTGCGAAGTCTGAAATTGAGCTGTTTATAGAGGACGCCTATCAATTTTCCTGAACTAAGCAACTTTTCAATCGAAAGGGCATCTAATATATTATTTATATAGCAACTTTGAAGAAAATCATTAGAGGTGTTTTTGAATATGGGCTTAGGGTCCCATTTCTGGTTTTCGATGACCCAATTCCGGTTTTTCAATTTTCACGAAAATTTGGAAAATTTATCTGTACACCAGACCTGAATCACTTGTGAAGTTTAGTAGTTCTATTTTTATTAGTTTTGGAGATATGACAGCCAGAAGATTACACACACACGTGCACATATACATACACACTGACCAATTGCCAAAACCTATACAATACTTCCACTACCTACGGTAGTAGGGTAATTGAAGTAAACACATACATCTCGTATTTACTACGAAAATATACAGAAAATATACAGAAAATATACTCAAATAATTAAATGCTATTTACATTTCAGTAATGGCTGTATGCGCTATGTATATTGAGCTACTTGCCATAACTGTTAGTTGCTAAAAATAGTCGCCAAATAAATTTAAACATCTCAATACGCAAGCGAAGTATGACATCACTGACCGCCCGTGGATGCAAGAAAAAGATTTTCCATGTTAATCGCTCATTGGATTTTTTTTTTTTTTTTTCATTAAATTTTTAGAAGAATTATTTCCCGATTTTAATCCTCATATTTGGGTATAGATATGTATTAGTTATTGTATGCATGCGTTAGATTGAGTTATTTTGCTGTCAAATTGAAAAAAAAAATAATTTTAAATTTCAAATCTGTCACCCTTGGCGTTTTTTGTATTTTGCGATCAAAAACGTAATACGAAAATATACATGCCAGATGTATATTTTCGTAATATGTATTGTACGAAATATTGTTTCATATTATTCGTTACACTCTTAATGTAAGTTTTTAAAATAACCATGATTTTTGAAAGGAATTAAATTATATTCGCCAGATAATTTGGCGATATTTTTTTTTTCTGCCAAGGATGACGGATATCAAATCTATTCCGCTGCAACATATTAGTATATTATATCAGATACTTTATTTAGACATTTGAAAACAAATTTGACTTCAAATTATGATAGAATATTTATCCTTTCTCTTTTAATTAGTTTATTAGTTGGATGTTTATTGTGTAAATATCATCCTTTGAAATGAAATGTTTATGTTTTCAATCGAATATGGAAATTTGCCATTTTTTTTTTCTAGAGTTTTGAAATTTAAAATTCCAATTTTATCAATTTTACAACAAAAACAATTTAATCTAACGGATGCACATGATAACTAATACATATCTATATCCAAATATGGGGATTAAAATGGGTAAATAATTTTCCTCGATCTTTATTATTTTTTTACAAAAAATCCAGTTCACTTTTTATATTATTGTTCGCGTGAAAATATATTTTATTATATGTCTAAAAATAAATTAATTCGTAAATCTTTTTGGCAACAATTATAAATTAAAAGAAATAATATTATAAACAATTATAAAATAGAATTTCTTATTTTATTTTATTTTATTTATTTATTTATTTTTAAATTCCAATTTCGTTTACAAACATCAGTTTAAACCACGGAGTAATAAAGACTCCGTGGTTTAAACATTGATGCTTAGATATTATATCATATCATATCAAATTAAATTATTAGAAAAATAAACACTTTTAATTCTATAATGACGTCAGATTTAACGTGTAAGTTTAACAATTAAAAAAGCCTTATATGAATTTCAATTTAATGCACGTGCAAATATATTTCTTTTCTTTTCACGTCAAGATATTTTAAAAACGAAATGAATATGTAAATGTTTCTTTTATGTTGGCAGCAGCTAATTTTTTTAATATTTCATTATTTCCATTTCTATTACGGCTTCTGTGGGGATTTTAATTAAAATGCTCGGATTTTAAACTAAAATTTATTTTATCAAAATTAAATATAGCCTATAACAATATGGCATACTGTAGCTTTCGGTCAGTGAAAGAAGTTTTTAAATCGGTTCAGTAGTTTCAGAGATTACCCTCCACAAACAAACAATTTTTTGCGCTTTATATAATGATATAGATGACATAGATAGCCTATAACAATCAGGGATAGTGTAGCTTTTGATCAGTGAAAGAATTTTTTAAATCGGTTCAGTAGTTTCAGAGATTACCCTCCACAAACATACAATTTTTTGCGCTTTATATAATGACTAGCTGACCCGTCCGGCTTCGCACTGATGAACAAATTTTAGTTAAAGATGGATTGATATGTAAAAAATCAAGAAATATATCAGTTTATATGTTATAGTCAGGCAATATTATTAACTGGAAAGTCAAAATATAATTTTACAATTATTTTTTTTTAAATTAGTTGTTAAATGTTGGCAATTTTTACTTAATGCTATTTATTTATTTATTTATTTATTTCATAAAAAGAAACATTTCTTTACTCATGAATAAAAAATATTGAAAAATAAACCTATGACATGAAAATACTTTTGATAAAATTAACGTCATAATAGCTTTAATTATTATTTATTTTTTCATTTCGCAAATATACGAGGGTGAATCAAATATAAACGAGACTTATTTTTTAAAATATTTATTTTGATTTTAAACGCACAAACAATCATAGTTTATTTTTCTACATAATCTCCTGATTTAGAAACACATTTTTCCCAGCGTATAGGTAATTTTCTAATTCCTTCCAGGTAAAAAGAGTCAGGTCGTGTTTGTAGCCAATTGCGCACATATGCTTCAACTTCATTATCGCTGTGGAATTTTTGCCCTCCCAAAGCTTCCTTGAGAGGACCAAAGACATGGAAGTCGCAGGGAGACAGGTCTGGACTGTATGGAGGGTGTTCCAGTGTCTCCCAACCCAGTTGCTCCAATTTTTGTACGGTCAGGGCTGCTGTATGGGGGCGAGCATTGTCATGGAGGAGAATCACTTTTCTTATCGGATTCCAACCTTAATTGCAATATCCGAAGTTGTTAGACGCCTATCACCTGCAACAAGTTGACGAACACTGTCGATGTTGCCCGCTGTAATGCTGGTGCGGGGTTTTGCGGTCATGGCTCTCATTTTCAACACGTTCACGGCCCTCCACGAACTGTTTATGCCAAGCAAACACTCTAGCTCGCGACAGCGTCTCTTCCCCGAACTGTGCAGTCAATCTTCTCAAGATTTCGGCCGGTTTTACACCTTCTGCAGCTAAAAACTTGATAACAATACGTTGCGCAATAGAGGGAGGTACCTCCTGCTCGAACATCGTAACGATGGACACTGAGCGAGTCTATGATGATGAGTCACGTGCTTCCCCCACTCCTGACAAACCAACCTAACAGCCAATAACAGCGGAACGTTCTTCCATCACTATTGCGCGCGCAGGTCCAAAAGTCTCGTTTATATTTGATTCACCCTCGTATTTAATTTTTTTCATAACTGATTATTATTTTAATAATGTATATTAAAGGAGAAATCAATAATATGAAACAATATTCGTGCAATAAATACTATTACAGAATCTGGTGTGAAACAACCACACGACTTCCATTACCCACTATTACACGTAATATATACAATTTTTTGGAGATATTACTTGCATTTTTTGAGATTTTCGAGTAAGAGAAACTTGATACACGTATAAAGACACATACAACAGAGTTTGCATAGCGAGTTAAAAAATAAGGGGGAAAAAATAGATAGTTATTTTTTTAAACACGAATTTCCGAGATCTAAAACTGAACTACCTAATCAGGATGACCGTTAATATTCCTGTAATAAGCACGTAATACTTGAGAAAGGTTATCTAAATTGGATTAAAGAAAAAATTTTCAAGAATACGTTAGAGCCGTTTTTGAGATACCAACTTTTACCAAAACTTAACATACTCAATTATTGATCTAAAAACAATAATTACATACAAAAGGATATTTAATAGGAAGTTAACATGGCGAGTTTGAAAAAAATCCGTACAGGCGTTTTTAAAGGAACGCACTTGCGAAGTCTGAAATTGAGCTGTTTATAGAGGACGCCTATCAATTTTCCTGAACTAAGCAACTTTTCAATCGAAAGGGCATCTAATATATTATTTATATAGCAACTTTGAAGAAAATCATTAGAGGTGTTTTTGAATATGGGCTTAGGGTCCCATTTCTGGTTTTCGATGACCCAATTCCGGTTTTTCAATTTTCACGAAAATTTGGAAAATTTATCTGTACACCAGACCTGAATCACTTGTGAAGTTTAGTAGTTCTATTTTTATTAGTTTTGGAGATATGACAGCCAGAAGATTACACACACACGTGCACATATACACACACACTGACCAATTGCCAAAACCTATACAATACTTCCACTACCTACGGTAGTAGTGTAATTGAAGTAAACACATAGATCTCGTATTTACTACGATAATATACAGATTTTCGTATTACGTTTTCGATCGCCAAATACAAAAATCGCCAATGACGATAGATATCAAATCTATGCTTTGTTTTCAATTAAAATATTGAAAATTTTAATTAAAAATTTATTATAGCTTCTAGCACTTAGAGAGAGACAGTGCAACTTTTGATTATTGAAAGAAAAAAAAAAAAAAAAAGCAATCGGCTTTTTAGTTCTAGCGATCGTTCTCTACATATGCATATAAACCTTTCTTTTTTTTATATTAGTATAGCTATAGAGCATAGGTATATTAAATAGGTTTCCAGTCAACATAATGTAACTCAAATAATTAAATGCTATTTACATTTCAGTAATGGCTGCATGCGCTATGTATATTGAGCTACTTGCCATAACTGTTAGTTGCTAAAAATAGTCGCCAAATAAATTTAAACATCTCAATACGCAACGAAGTATGACATCACTGACCGCCCGTGGATGCAAGAAAAAGATTTTCCATGTTAATCGCTCATTGGATTTTTTTTTTTTTTTTTTAATTAAAATTCTAGAAGAATTATTTCCCGATTTTAATCCTCATATTTGGGTATAGATATGTATTAGTTATTGTATGCATTCGTTAGATTGAGTTATTTTGCTGTCAAATTGACAAAATTTTAATTTTAAATTTCAAAACTGTCACCCTTGGCGTTTTTTGTATTTGGCGATCAAAAACGTAATACGAAAATATACATGCCAGATGTATATTTTCGTAATATGTATTGTACGAAATATTGTTTCATATTATTCGTTACACTCTTAATGTAAGTTTTTAAAATAACCATGAATTTTGAAAGGAATTAAATTATATTCGCCAGATAATTTGGCGATATTTTTTTTTTCTGCCAAGGATGGCGGATATCAAATCTATTCCGCTGCAACATATTAGTATATTATATCAGATACTTTATTTAGACATTTGAAAACAAATTTGACTTGAAATTATGGTTGAATATTTATCCTTTCCCTTTTAATTAGTTTATTAGTTGGATGTTTATTGTGTAAATATCATCCTTTGAAATGAAATGTTTATGTTTTCAATCGAATATGGAAATTTGCCATTTTTTTTTTTTTTTCTAGAGTTTTGAAATTTAAAATTCCAATTTGATCAATTTTACAACAAAAACAATTTAATCTAACGGATGCACATGATAACTAATACATATCTATATCCAAATATGGGGATTAAAATGGGGAAATAATTTTCCTCGATCTTTATTATTTTTTTACAAAAAATCCAGTTCACTTTTTATATTATTGTTCGCGTGAAAATATATTTTATTATATGTCTAAAAATAAATTAATTCGTAAATCTTTTTGGCAACAATTATAAATTAAAATAAATAATATTATAAAATAGAATTCAAGAATTTCTTATTTTATTTTATTTTATTTATTTATTTATTTTTAAATTCCAATTTCGTTTACACACATCAGTTTAAACCACGGAGTAATAAAGACTCCGTGGTTTAAACATTGATGCTTAGATATTATATCATATCATATCAAATTAAATTATTAGAAAAATAAACACTTTTAATTCTATAATGACGTCAGATTTAACGTGTAAGTTTAACAATTAAAAAAGCTTTATATGAATTTCAATTTAATGCACGTGCAAATATATTTCTTTTCTTTTCACGTCAAGATATTTTAAAAACGAAATGAATATGTAAATGTTTCTTTTATGTTGGCAGCAGCTAATTTTTTTAATATTTCATTATTTCCATTTCTATTACGGCTTCTATGGGGATTTTAATTAAAATGCTCAGATTTTAAACTAAAATTTATTTTATCAAAATTAAATATAGCCTATAACAATATGGCATACTGTAGCTTTCGGTCAGTGAAAAAAGTTTTTAAATCGGTTCAGTAGTTTCAGAGATTACCCTCCACAAACAAACAATTTTTTGCGCTTTATATAATGATATAGATATAGATATAGATAAATATAAGACACAAAAAAGAACACATTTTATCTATTGTTTGCTTTATTTTCTATTTCATGAGGCATAATATTTGAAAACATCAGTAATGAGGGAAATCCTTCCTCGTAAATTTTGAATAAATAACGTTTGTACAGCTTTAGTTCATTCTTCTTTTATGAATAAATTTCTAGTGAGGGAAATACATCCTCCTTAATTATCACTAAAACTCTATTTACGGCAGTTTCTTTTATTTGTATACATCTGTTATCTAGAGAAGGCAGTTTTCAGTAATGACAACTTTTTTTTGCATATTATTTGAAAATAACAGTAATGAGGGAAATCCGTCCTCATCACTTTGTTATATATCCATATCTTCTGCAATAGTTTCTTTCTGTTGTGTATTATTATGTAAAAAGAGTAATTCTGAGGGAAATCCATCCTCGTAAATTTTAAATAAATAAAGTTTGTTGAGATTTAGTCTATTGTTCTTGTATGGAAAAGTTTTTAGTGAGGGAAATACATCCTCGTTAATTATCAATAAAACTCTATTTATGGTAGTTTCTTTTATTTGTATACATCTGTTATTTAGAGAAGGCAGTTTTCAGTAATGGCATCTTTTTTTTTTGCATATTATTTGTAAACAACAGTGATGAGGGAAATCCGTCCTCATCACTTTGTTATATAACCATATCTTCTGCAATAGTTTCTTTCTATTATGTATTATTATATAAAAAGAGTAATTCTGAGGGAAATCCATCCTCGTAAATTTTAAATAAATAAAGTTTGTTGAGGTTTAGTCTATTGTTCTTGTATGGAAAAGTTTTTAGTGAGGGAAATACATCCTCGTTAATTATCAATAAAACTCTATTTATGGTAGTTTCTTTTATTTGTATACATCTGTTATTTAGAGAAGGCAGTTTTCAGTAATGGCATCTTTTTTTTTTTTTTTTTTTTGCATATTATTTGTAAACAACAGTGATGAGGGAAATCCGTCCTCATCACTTTGTTATATATCCATATCTTCTGCAATAGTTTCTTTCTATTATGTATTATTATATAAAAAGAGCTATTCTGAGGGAAATCCATCTTCTTTAATTTTAACGAAATAAAGTTTGTTGAGGTTTAGTCTATTGTTCTTGTATGGAAAAGTTTTTAGTGAGGGAAATACATCCTCGTTAATTATCAATAAAACTCTATTTATGGTAGTTTCTTTTATTTGTATACATCTGTTATTTAGAGAAGGCAGTTTTCAGTAATGGCATCTATTTTTTTTTTTTTTTTTTTTTTTGCATATTATTTGTAAACAACAGTGATGAGGGAAATCCGTCCTCATCACTTTGTTATATATCCATATCTTCTGCAATAGTTTCTTTATATTATGTATTATTATATAAAAAGAGCTATTCTGAGGGAAATCCATCTTCTTTAATTTTAACGAAATAAAGTTTGCTGAGGTTTAGTCTATTGTTCTTGTATGGAAAAGTTTTTAGTGAGGGAAATACATCCTCGTTAGTTGTCAATAAAACTCTATTTATGGTAGTTTCTTTTATTTGTATACATCTGTTATCTAGAGAAGGCAGTTTTCAGTAATGGCATCTTTTTTTTTTTTTGCATATTATTTGAAAATAACAATGATGAGGGAAATCCGTCCTCATCACTTTGTTATATATCCATATCTTCTGCAATAGTTTCTTTCTATTATGTATTATTATATAAAAAGAGTAATTCTGAGGGAAATCCATCCTCGTAAATTTTAAATAAATAAAGTTTGTTGAGGTTTAGTCTATTGTTCTTGTATGAAAAAGTTTTTAGTGAGGGAAATACATCCTCGTTAATTATCAATAAAACTCTATTTATGGTAGTTTCTCTTATTTGTATACATCTGTTATTTAGAGAAGGCAGTTTTCAGTAATGGTATCTTTATTTTCATATTATTTGAAAAGAACAGTGATGAGGGAAATCCGTCCTCATCACTTTGTTATATATCCATATCTTCTACAATAGTTTCTTCCTTACATGCATTATTAAAAAAAAAAAAAAAAAAAAAAAAAAAAATGGAAAAAGAAGTGACAGTGAGGGAAATCCTTCCTCACAAATTTTTAAAGTATATATACGTTTCTGAATATTTTCTTGAATATTGACTTTCTGAATATTGACATTTAAAGTTTTTATTTTCATAAAATTTGGAAAAAAAAAATTATTTATTTATTATTTATTATTTGGAGGCTATGAAATGTCTATTATAGATTTGGAATAAAGTCTTTAAGAAGATTTTTTACAGCAACAGAACAGTTTTGAAAAAAAATTACGTACGGACTTAAACTTTTTTTTAGACTTTTTTTCTGGTAAAACCAATAAGAATTCATCCTCCTCAATTAGAAACAAATATTTATCTTCTCCAATACTTTCAACAGACCATTCTTTATAAGACGTTTCGTCAATATTTCTCAAACAAGCTTCTTCGCTAAAAGATAAAACAAACATATTATAAATAAAGTATTTGCTGTATATTAAAAACATTACAATCAAGTTTCAGTTTTACTTCTAATGAAATGTTTAATAAAATTCGATCACAATTTTAATTTCTTAGTCATGACGTTGTATAAAAGAGTAGCCAAAAAAGGGTGGTAGGGTATCGAACCTCCCCATACACTTTGAAATTAAATAAACTTTATTTTTGTTTAAACAAATTAATAAGTTGTTCTCACCCTATCCCCTGCAAGTCCTTTTACCCTCCTGCAGCTAATATCGGTGGTTAAATCTCCGTAATTAGACAAATATAATTACATACAAATATGAAAACTTTGGATGTAACACTAGTATCGCTGTCTCAAGGACGTACATTTCACAATCCAAATCGATCATGTAATCGGAATTATAAAAATAACGTTATACGTTATCGAAGAGCCGTACTTCTCAAAGCACAAAAGGACAGTATGTGAATGGAACAGTACAATGTACTTAAACTAAGTGCATGTATGAGTATGCATTGGATGATGGCATTAAATCGTGACTAACTTAAATATGTAGTTTTATCCGTATTATTGTTTCCTATAGTCCTATGTTTGTCACTTAAAGATTGCAGAAAATATTGATAGTCCTGTTGGGTTAAAAACAATAAGAACATTAAAAACATTAATAAACACTTAGAAACCTGATATATGCGTTCCGCATGTTTAGATAGAACGGAATAAAGTCAACCCTATTTTCGATATTTCTCCTCATGTTGGACATCGAAACGTTTTTGAATGAAGTCATAACTGGAAATGAAATATGGGTTTGGCATAACAAAAGAAAAAAAAAGTAGTTGGAAGAGCAGAATTTATGGCAGAGGCAGAGTCACATCCAGAGTAAGTGTGTTTAGTGGGAAAGCATAGAGATTGGGTTTCTATGAACATCCACTGACCTGAAGAACAACTGGAGGAAATGCTAGACAGGTTTTGCGTGCCGTTTTTGGAAGGTTTGTCTTCCGAGCGTTGCACGGCAGAAAGCATTTGATATCTTTATATTTCAAAGTGTAAAATTGTGTAAAGGTTGTCTGTTCGAACAACCATATGCAAAATATTATGTTACAATTTTAAATTTTAATTCTTTAAAGAGTATAATAGTAATAGACGACTCGACAAATGTTGCCTGCCGTGCAAGGTTTGACTCTGTACGGCAAATGGTTGCAGAAAAACTGGCACGCACGAACACTGTGTAAATGTATTGGAAGCATTTGCTCCAGTTGCTCTTCAGCTCAGTGTGAACATCTATGTTTTTCTCGGTTACAAGGAATGAAAGTTGTCAAAATCCGTGCTATTAAAGTTATCTTTATTGTTATTATAAAATGTATGAAGCTATATAATCCATTTAAATAATATTACTCTGCATTTCCTCAAACGTATTATTTGAAATATCTTACAAAATTTTACATTTTAAATTTATTTTCCTAGGGTTGCAATTTTAGGAATTGATCAGTTACCTATAATGCTCCATGAAAATCTATTTGAAATATTGAAATTAAATAATTAGATTTTAGCATTTTGAAATTAGGTAATATTTTGTATAACTTTCTTCCAAATAGGCCTTTCCATCTCCAAAATAATTTTTTATCCTTTAAAATATGCAGTACGGATACAAAATGATCGATTCCAAATCAATGCATGATTTAAGAACCGATAAAAAGTAAAACAAAAATAATTCATTTCAACGCCCCTTGTCCCCTGAAGTGGTAAAAAACAACAGAATTATCAATATCTCGTCTCTCAGTAATATTTTCAGTGGTAATTCACGGTGTATAATTTATTAAATCAAGAATAAAGTCATCTATGAAATCGGGAACGAACGTTTGTCATCATCCTGTGTACGTGTGCGTACCTAAATTTCGCGCGTATAAGTCATCTGCATGAATTCAAATATAGTACAATTTTTACCAAAATCACACAATCAACTGTGGAAGAAAATCATATTTTTTATTGAAATTTTATTTTTCCGACTGCGTGAAAATAATGCCTGGACCGGGACTTGAATCCCGGAACTTTGACTTACAAGGTCAAGGCTCTACCAATTGAGCTATCCAGGCCGACACCCCGGTCAGCATTACTCACTCAGACAACCTTTAGGCAGAAAAATCTCTGGTCTATCATGTAGATAGCTCGACAGAAAATAAGCAGCAGGAAATGGAAAACACCATTAGATAATGGGAGAAAGAAATACAATTTTTATTAAAATCCCACAATCAACTGTGGAAGAAAATCATATTTTTTATTGAAATTTTATTTTTCCGACTGAGTGAAAATAATGCCTGGACCGGGGCTCGAACCCCGGAGGGGTTCTCGAACTCCGGGGTTCGAGTCCCGGTCCAGGCATTATTTTCACTCAGTCGGAAAAATAAAATTTCAAATATAGTAGTTCTTATCAGTTACATGGAATTAGTTCCGTAATTTTTGCTGTGCAGAGTGTTTGTGTAAAACTCTAGTATTTTAGTACATTCTGGTCTAATCACATCATTTTTAATATGTGGATTTTAGCTTCATTAGGTGCTTTCAACATACTAAAATTAACGTTCGTTATAAAAATGTTTAAAAAGTACGATTTCTGTAGAAAATGGTGAACACAGAATTGATGATTGCTTTGCATGTCTATATAAAATAATTCCGACACGCATGTAATATACTTCATAACTTCTATATATTTGTATTTAGAGAGTGTATACTCATATTATGTATAGAAAACATATTCAATCCCCTTTCCTCGTCTTTATTAAATGAGTTAATTATATACACAAAGTAACTCGAAAGGGTTCCAATAAATGCTTTAAAAGTAGTTCAGGCATACCGAACAAATCATTTTTACCTAGGAACGAGCGAGGAGGACCGTTATGTCTGCATACTAAAAGTCGCTGTTTAGTCTAAAATGAATTCAGCAAAACGTTGGATGGCGTAAATGGAGCTTCAAACCAATGCTGAGAACTATCCTGTCTCTAATCAAAAACAGTGGCCCACCCACTAGTCGTAAAACATCTTATCAAGGATAAAAAATGCATTAAAAATAATATTTGAATATAGAATTCGCTAGATAGTTAGGATAAGCATAAATTTTAACCGCCAGATAGATAGAATTGAAGTTTCTATATTTTTCTGTTTATGTCATCGTCATCTTTAGAAAGAACTCCTTTTCATGTCTTATCAGAGGCCAGATTTCATTACTAGACGATGGAAATGAAAAAATAAATAAATAAATAAAATCAATGTAATATTTAAAAATCATATTTCATAGAATAAAAATGAAGAGTAAATTTCCCATGAAGTATTGCATAAAATGCAAATATACAAGTTAATTATAATTAATATTTTCCTGTAAACAAGATTTTGCAGATAAAACAAATGAACGGATTTCCACCAAATGTGGAAAAAGGATACACCCAACGATATACGCCCAAGGAGTTTTTAAAGATACCTTTTCAAAATTTCTCCCAGGTGGCATTTAATATGGACAAGCAGCAAATTTAACAGAATAAATGACCCATGCAGGAAAAAAGGAAGAAAGGAATGGGTTTAACGTCGCACGGTAGCTACGCAATGGGCGTATCTGGTCACCTAGGGTGGCCAGATGACATCCCCAAAATTCAAGGAAGTCATTAAAAAAGTATTACAATTGCACATTTACGGAGGTATAATTTATGCTAAAAAATGAGTATTTAAAAACTCACAATTATGATAAATAATTTCTTTGCTACAATTTTTTAAAACTTGTAAAAAAGATTTTAAAATATGGACTATCCTAGAAATTCGCAGACATAGGGTCACCCTACTATTGGCGAGTGTCCGGGATTCCTCCTAGATTTCTGCATTAGGTTTGGTTTACTACTTACTACACTACTTACTTCTCTACTTACATATAAATTTGCTCTTAAAAGAAAATTAGTGCGCATCTGATTTGTTCCGTCAATTTTATGTCTTCTGACCACACTATCTTGCAATTTTAATTCTTTAAAGAGTATAATAGTAATAGACCACCCGACAAATGTTGCCTGCCGTGCAAGGTTTGACTCTGTACGGCAAATGATTGTAGAAAAAACTGGCACGCACGAACACTGTGTAAATTGGAAGCATTTACTCCAGTTGTTCTTCAGCTCAGTGTGAACCTGAACATCTATGTTTTTCCCGGTTTCAAGGAATGAAAGTTGTCAAAATCCGTGCGATTAAAGTTATCTTTATCGTTATTATAAAATGTATGAAACTATATAATCCATTTAAAATAATATCACTTTCAAAAAAGCGCATATATCTCCAAAATATCTCCAAAAAAAGCATATAATATGTGTAGTAGTGGATAAAGGAAGTCGTGTGGTTGTTATACACCAGATTTTCTTTTACTTTTCTTCTTTTCATTCCTTTCGTTTTCTTTTCCTTTCTTTTTTAACATATTAAATTTTGTTACTCGTAAAGCTAAATTTCGTGCGATTTCTCTGTTAAATCAGCATTCCAAAATAAACCAATAAATAATAAAAATAAAATAAAATAAATTACATTGAAATTGTACTATTGATTTGAAAGTTACAGCGTAAATTATGGCTTACCTACGACCACTTTCAACTTGAACCAATTCCTGAAAAATAGATAACAAATAAGAATTATAATAATAATAAACTTTTTCAGTTTTGTAATTTTTATTTTTATATATTATGAGTAATAACGTTAAAGATATTTGTTTCAAATAAATTATAGTACGTTTAAAATAATTTTGATTGTATGTGAATCTCTTACTAACTAAAATAAAGCAAAAATTATAAATCTCTATGACCATTTCTGATCCGGATTAGTAACTTCTATATGCAATTTCTAATTCCTTAAACGAGTACAAAATAGAAGCGTTTTTCATTTAAAATAAAAACATACACATATGGCTAATTTCACTTATTGAAGGAATGCTGCAAAAGTATAATGTGTGTTCTCAAATCGATATTATGCTGGTTTCCAAAACTTAAGCAACAGGTTGTTTTCTCGTTTTCTTCTTTTGCGCATAACTCTTAAATAAACGAGTATAGGATCATAAAATTTCGTTGTAACGTTCGTTAATTACACTGCTGTGAAAAAAAAAAAAAAAAAAAAAAAAAAATTCGAGATCTGATACCATTTTTGCAGATTCTTATGTAAAATGACCTCCTGAATCCTACTATGACCACCATTTTGCCCCATCACCCACCGTTTTCTAGATACATCCCCTCCCTCATTTTCATCATTGTTTGGTAATTTTATACTCACCAGTTTGATTTGGAGAGGAACGATGATTATTTTAACCGTTAAATGTCTTCTGACCTGAGGAGCTACAGAGGTTGAAAGTTCTAAAACACCAACATTTGTAGTAAGGAGGAAATTTGAGGGGATTTGTGCCCAGAAAACAAAAGAAAATCAATAAAAACAATCAGTTTCTGTTTCTTTCTTTCTTTCTTTTTTTTTTCGCAATATTTCTCTTATTTTTTACATATTCCAGCTTCCAGTTTGCCATTTTCTTACCAAAACACATACTTCAAATAACAAAAATTATACAGTGAAAATTTTTTCAAAATGTTGGTGAGTGGAGTAAAATCTCAAAGCCCTCTCAAAAAAGTTCGACTGATTCACTGTACAACGTTTGTTTTCAATAACTCCCCGTTAAATGATTTGGGCAGTAAAATATGAACAGTAAAATATCCTCCTTTGACACGTGTTAAAGATCACCACACAAGATCACCACCGTCGAGAACACCATAAAGTTCACTCTCTTATCGCAAAACGTGTACTAAAGGTAGATAACGACTGACAACTACAATAATAAGAGCAATGGCCTTTAACACGTGTCAAAGCAGTAGATTTTACTGTTCATGTTTTACTGACCAAAACATTTAACGTGGGAGTTATTAAAAGCAAACGTCGCACAGTGAATCAGTCCAACTTTCTTGCAAAGGCTTTGAGACTTAACTCCAATCACCAACATTTTGAAAAAAAAATTCACTGTATAATTTTTATTATTTAGGGGTGTTTTGGTAAGAAAATGACAAACTGGAAGCTGGAATATGTAAAAAATAAGAGAAATATTACGAAAAAAAAAAAGGTGGGGGAGAAAGAAAGAAACAGAAATTGATTGATTTTATTGATTTTCTTTTGTTTTCTGAGCACAAATCCCCTCTAATTTCCTCCTTACTACAAATGTTCATGTTTTAGAACTTTCTACCTCTGTAGCTCCTCAAGTCAGAAGACATTTAACGGTTAAAATAATCATCGTTTCTCTCCAAATCAAACTGATGGGTATAAAATTACCAAACAATGAAGAAAATGAGAGAGGGGGTGTATCTAGAAAAGGGTGGGTGATTGGGTTAAATGGTGGTCATATTCGGATTCAGAAGGCCATTTTACATAACAATATGCTGAAATGGTGTCAGAGGCAATTTTCATGCCGAGCAGTGTTATTAATTGAATTTTTCTAGAAAATAACTTGTAAGCTGGTATTAATATTTTACCTATTTTTTGTTTTCCATCATACTGTCGGTATAAAAAACTTAGGTATTCATGAAAATTTTCAGCCTCTGTTTTTTTTTTTTTTTTTTTTTTTTTTTTGCGCTTTTACAGGTTTTGATGTTTGAGGAATCTGAAAAATCACGAAATTGATCAGGTGTCAATGCTATATTAGTTAGTTTGTTAGTACGTTAACATGTTATTAGTATAAAATATCGCTTATGACACTGGCGAAATCCACCAAATGACACTGGCGAAATCCATCCAATTTGGAAACTTTATAAATTTACAATAATTTATAAAGTTTCCAAATTAGAATGTTGAAAACAAATAATTGTTTTCAACATTCTAATTTGGAAACTTTATAAATTATTGTAAATTTACGATTTTCTTAAAATGGGGGCAATAGGGAAAATTTCGCATAAACGTGTTTAGTAAGGATGGATGGATGGTTAGGTTTTTACGTCGCACTAGTGCTGCGCAGATGGGCAATTGGCGACGGTCTGGGACAGACCCCTAGAGGTGGTCCGGAGACATGCCATCACAATTTTGATCCTCCTTGGAAGGGATGGCTCTCCCACTTCGGTGACCCCCAGAGGTATAATTTTTGGAGGACATTGCGACAACGACAGATTTTACGTGCACCAGCCACCATTAGTGTACACGACAATCTTTGGCCGGCTCGAATACCGAACCCGCAACCTTCCAATTACGAGGCCGGCGCTCTATCGACTGGGCTACCGCGGCCCCGTGTTTAGTAAGGATTATTTTCCGCCTGAATATTTTTGACCAGTTTTAAAATTTATTTATGATACTGGGATGAACATCATTGACTAGAAACATTCCACTTTGAAACCTCCGTATGTTCTTCGAAATTTACTCTTTCCTTAACATGGCAGAATTTCACATAAACTCGCATTACATGGACAATTGCATCAGGAATACTGTTGAGTTACATAGAAATTGAAATATGTAGTTTGAACCTAAATAATTAAAAAACAATTTAGGATTAAGTAAATATATCGAAGCAAAAATGGAATAGCCTAATGCGTGAGACACTGTACTGAGACACCAAAAGTTATGTCTATGCAAATATTTGCACTAATTTCACATCTGAACCATATGTAGCACAATGTCGGTCACTAAAATCGACTGAAAATTTGTTACAAATATTTATGAATTACAGAGAATCAGTTGTATAAATTTAAGTGTTCATTGTGTTTGTAACTAATATACAGAGATACACAAAATAGTTTCAGTATATTATGTTCTATGGACGGTACTCTTTTATATTATGTATTGGCATTGAAATTCAAGACGCTTCCCTTGTGCTTTAAATTTGTACGTTTTATTAACCGTCTTATTTTATATTGAACTAGCAGGCTACGCCCGCTTCGCTGGTCACTATTTTTAAATGAATTATTATAGTTAATAAATTCTCAAAATTGCATCAATTTTTATCATGCGAAAAAAGAAAAAAAAATGTGATTTGAAAAAATGTTGCAAAGGGTCCCCAACTGCCCTTCGCAGCGCAGGCAATTGTAAGCTGCTCGCGCGTATTTATGTTCAACACTCTTAATGAATCACTATATTATCGTAAGGGAAAAACATAAAAAAAAAAAAAAAAATCTCCCATCAGTGGAATAATCGGTTCCGGCCACCACTGACTGCGTCAGCGCATACAATCTCGCAAGGCTCGCATGCTCCTTCACCTACCGTTCCCGCCCCTCCTAATTATTTTAGACTTTAAAAAATACTCGCAGTCGTTCTCTCGGGCTTTTAAACCTAATAATACTAATTTCCAACATTTTATCTGAATTTCTTTATTGTTACCCCTGCGACCGATCTCTTCCCGCCCTTCGTAATTATTCTGTACTTTCGAAAATATCCACAATCGATTTATCGGGCCTCAAAACCTAACAACACTAATTTTCAGCGTCGTAACTCTTATTTATATATTTTTGCCCTTTCACCTCCCCTTCCCGTCTATCCTAATAATTTTACAACTTCGAAAATATACGCAAACGATTTGTAGGTATGAAAAACTTCCATGTACCAATTTAATAACTTTACAAATTCGAAAATATCCGCAATCGATTTTTAAGTATCAAAAACCTCTATATACTAATTTTGAACGACCTAACTCTATTTTTACTTTTTGCCCCTCCGTTCCCTCCTTCCGCCGCACACACCTTTCTGACCCTCCTAATAACTTTACACTTTCAAAAATATCCTCATTTGACTTGCAGGTCACTAAAACCTATCTGTACCAATTTTGAACGGTCTAACTATATTTCTATTTTTTTATCCCTTAGCCCCCTTTTCCGCCCCACCTGGGGCGCATTTCTAAAATTAAAGAAATTAGTTCTTATGCATTGATGGGAGCTATAGTTTAGAACAAAAATATCTTACACATATATATTTTTCTGTTTGCATTTGCAATATAAAGGATTATTTCAAATCACATTTTGCCCCCTCTCCTTCGCCCTCCTTGGGGGCTGAATTTCGAAAATTCCAGAAATTAGTTTTTAGGTATTTGTATTAGCTATATATTAGAGCAAAAATTTCACATATATCTGTTTTTCTGTTTGAGATATATAGAAGTATGTGAAACAACGTTTTGCTCATGTGAAATCACGTTTTGCCCCCTTTCCCCCCTTGGGGGCCGAATTTCTAAAATTCCAGAAATTGGTTTTTATATAATTAAATTAGCTATATTTTAAAGCAAAAATTTTACGAATATCTGTTTTTTTCTTTAAGATATGAAGGTTTTTGTGAAATCACATTTTGCCCCCTACACCCCCTTGGGGGGCGAATTTCGCAAAATAGCTTCTTAGGGGGTGCTTACACTATATGTTCTATAATCTGACCCTGTTTCGAGTCAGTTGCTCCAGTAGATTTTGCTGTGCGTTGGTGAGTCAGTGAGTGAGTGGAAGTACTCTTTTATATGTATAGATTGTTATTCATGATTGCAACCCATATGTACTGGCATCATATATATATTTCATCATTCTTTTATACATTTATTGAATTAATTATTAATAGTTCTTTAACGTTTTAATGTATTGTATACTATCTGCTGCAGTTACCTTTTCTCATAGTGTATTATTATTTTTAAATCATTTTTCCTAAACAGTCTTTTAGTACCACAAAAATTTATACCAATGCAACACAGTTGCATTGGTATAAATAATATAATTTGATAATTATAATTTTATATAATTATAATAAAAATAATTATAATTTGATGCGTAAAATTATAATTATTACTGTTTTTATGTTTATCCCCACTATTAATTATAAACTTACACTTGATTAATTTTCATTCAATATGCCAGTTCTGATTCTTATTTTTGATTTGTTGACCTTGTTACGCATAGATTTTAGTTCTTATATTCTCTCTCTCTCTATATATATATGTGTCATTTTATTATGACAATGCGGAGAAATCAGGAAAATGATCAGGATAAAAATTATCAAGAATTTAAATATAACCAATACATATTATGTATATAATGCCTATGTAACAGCTTTTGTATAGGATCCTTTTGGGGAAATTTGAAATTTGTCACCTAAATAGCTCGGACGTTTCTCACCAATGTATGCAATTGCGTTAGCCATTTTAATTCATCGACAAAATCGCAAATAAAAAATAAACGTCGTCAGGGGAATCCTATACTAGCTCTATACCCACTAGTTTAATCTTTATATTAATTAATGGAGATCTAATTAGTCTATACGAAAGAGGTTATGACAATATCTAACAGAACTGATTCACTAGACATCAAAGATATGAACCGATAGAAATATTAGCCTAAAATTGATATTAGTAAACTTAATGTGAATTACCTCGTCAGGAAACATTTTGCAAACACAAAATAATTCACTTTGATGTATTTTTAGCAGTGAATAGATAATAAACCTTTGAAGCAGAAAATATCTAACCTACAAAGACTAAAATCGATGAAAGATTCAAAGAATTTTTTCACGTAACAATAAATTTCATATCATAGACCATTGTTGGAAACAAAAATTAAATCATTGTTAGAGAAACGCGAAAAACATTAGTTGTAACACACAACAATGAAATTAGCATCGCTTACTTTCCACATTGTTGTCTATAATTTATTCAATTTTTAAAACTTGTAATTTTCCAATATACAATATCAAAACGGAACAATTTAGTATAGGACCCCCTCGGCAACTTTCGAAAATTGGCGCCGAAGTCCTTAGGGCATTTTTCGTCAATCACTTTACTTCTGAGACTGAACTAACCAGATTAACACCTACAGCATGCTAATAATGTGAAAAAAATATAAAGTACTAATAAATAAATAAATAATGGTAATGATGGTGAAAAAGTCACAATATTCACGTAAATTATCCATAACATGGCTATAGTGAAACATCTGACGCAGCAACATTCAAAGACATGCAAACATAAAATTAGCAAAGGATTGTATGCTAATAGACAGTGCAGCAAACATTCAAAATTACTTTTTAAATGAAATGATATAATAAACAAATATAATATATATATAAAGACTTTGGCTTTTAAATATCAATCACTTGGACAAAGATTGTAAATTACAAAATTAGGTATTAAAAAAAAAGCAGTTTTTTTTTTTTTTACAATTTAAAATTTAGGAAATTCAGTTTTCAGAATTACATAATAAATTAAGCTTATATTCGACTCCCAGACAAAAAATAAATAAATAAGTAAATAGATAAAATAAAAATAAAATAAGCAGTTCAGAAATTAGATTAAAGAAAACTAAAATAAAAATTCTGCTTGCATGCTTTGTAAATAGAATTTAATTTAGTACGACTAAACTTATTTTAATTTATTCTTCGTTATAAAGGCATGCAGTGACCGTATTTCATTCCTTAGCATCGATTACTATATTCCTTCCTTAACATTCTTTTTGGTATAGTTTAGCTCAGAAACCTTTTGGCGATTTTTATATTTTAGTTATTATTTTGGAGACGAATTAAAATGGCTGCCGCAACTGCGTGTAAAGACCATAACAAGGGACGTCCGAGCTAATTCGATGCCAAATTTCAAATTTCGACAAGGGGTTCTATACTGAAGCTGTTCTATTTTTATTTTTATTTATTTATTTATTTATTTTAGCACGATTTTTCTCAATTTTATTTTAATTATTTAACCCTTTCAGTCGCAGTGTTCCCGCTGATGGAACCCCTAATTTTAATTCTCGAGTGCAAAAACTCATCCCGGAAATTTTTTAGCAAAAATTTACATTTATAACATAGCAGAATAGGCCCTTTTTTTAACGTGAAAATTTAAAATTTCTTCTATTTTAATTATGTTCGTAAATTCCGGTGGCAGTGTAATTTAAATGATCGGAATTACCTTGCACCGCAAAGGGTTAAAATACTCCGGAATAAATTGAAATATTGGGATCCATGCAACTTTTACGAGTTTTTGTTGTCGATAATGTTTACTTATAAAGTGATTTATTTATTAAATTTAATATTATTTGAATTTAATAAGGTTTACTTACAGATGTTTCAAACCGAAAATTTCTCGAAAAGGAACAATGCTATTTTTTTATTTTTTTTTAAATATTTATGATCAGCTATGTGTCTAAAAGCCATTTTTAAAATTAGTTTAGTAATTTTTAAAATAAATTAAGTAGTGAACATTAAAGGGTTAACAAAAAATGTTTGCACGTTCTTATTTATTTTTTCCTCATAAAAAGAAATATATTCATTCATTCATTTATTTATTTTTTGTCGTCAATTTGGTTTTCTCTTTTTAAAAAAAATTTAAAGTTAAAATGAGATTTTTACCTAATATTTTTTTAATCAGTTATCCAATTGAACTAAAAAATACAGCATTTGCTAAATTTTATCCTTAATAAAAAAAAAAAATGCATTCGTATTTGATATAATCTAATAATTTGGACAGATACAAAGACAAAATATTTTAAATAAAAATAAAAATATTTGCATGCTCATTCAAGGTGTAATACAATGAATGAATACAACGCCAAATCGCTATCTGAGGGGAGGGGGGGGAATGGTCTACCGTACAAAAATAAATAAATTTTAAAAAAATCATAATAAATATATGCAATTTTCGGAAGATCGAGGGAATATTATTAAAATATGCAGACACGACATTATTTCATTATTTAAAACATGAAAATCTGACACTGACAGATTTTAATTTAGTGCCAGAGGCCTACCGCTAAACTTGTTAATATCGACAAATTCTTCTTTAGTTAATTCGTGACGATCTAAATTCCATGATAAAGTTTTCATTAAATCAAACCAATGTGTTTCAGCTGCAGATACTGTAACAAATAACGTTGGAAGTCCAAACTGTCTTATAGCCGCAAAACAACGTTTTTTCTCTTTTTCCCAATGAGGGGGAGGTGTGCCTTGGGGGGGGACTCATGTCAAAGGTGTGCCTTGGGGGGAGACTCATGTCAAAGTTGTACCTTGAGGGGGGGACTCATGTCAAAGTTGGGCCTTGGGGGGACTCATGTCAAAGTTCGGCCTGGGGGGGACTCATGTCAAAGTTGTGCCTTGGGGGGACTCATGTCAAAGTTGTACCTTGGGGGGGCTCATGTCAAAGTTGTGCCTTGGGGGGGACTCATGTCAAAGTTGTGCCTTCGGGGGGACTCATGTCAAAGTTGTGCCTTGGGGGGGGGACTCATGTCAAAGTTGTGCCTTGGGGGGACTCATGTCAAAGTTGTGCCTTGGGGGGACTCATGTCAAAGTTGTACCTTGGGAGGATTTTTTATATTTTTTAAAAACTTGTAACCTTCGTTATGAGTAATCAAATTATCTACAAAATCTTCATTCAATAAATCCCCATTCAATAAACCGACTGAAATAGGCCCTTAGCACTATTAAGAGTGACGTATAAAAATTCGACAACGCTGTACCGACTGAAATAGGCCTCTAGCACTAATAAAAATTAAAAAAACACCAATGAGTGAAAGTGACACATACACTTATAAAATGACATACACAATTTCTGCAAGCGTCGTAAAAATTGAAGGGGGTGGTGGACGTTGAAAATCGTTAAAAATGAGTCTCTGAATTTACTATCTTAGATTTATGAAAAATTGCATACAACTGTAATGAAGTAAATCAGTATTAAATGAATTAAATTTTCTCGAAAAATATTAAAATAATAAAAAATTAATATTATTATTATTATTATTCGAAAATTTTTTAAATATTCCATGCTACTGAAAGTTTTTAATTTTATTTATTTTATTATTACTTTTTTAAATATTATTATGCTTTATCGATATACTCTAAACATTATTTTTGTTCGTCAGTTATTTGATTGATTGATAAGTTATTTTTTTAAACATAATTTTATGTTTGAGTTTTAATAATTTACAAATTTAAAAACATTTAAAAAAAACTAACTTATTAGTCAACGGACAAATTAATGCACAAAAATATTAAGAATAAATTGATGAACTAAAAAAATGTAAAATCGATTGAAAAATTTAAAAGCTCAGTCGCCTGCCACATTTTAAGTATTTCTAAAAAAATTTTAAATTTTAATAATTTTTAAAACATTTTAATACATTTAATACTAATACATTTCAATGTGCATGTGCACAAAGTTTCAGGCAGTAAGTTCGAAGACCGATTTTTCAAAGTTCACCATCCCCTAAAAAAAAAAAAAATCTGGAGTGACTCCACTCGACTTTCCGAACATTGAGTCATTAACAGTCTTGTAGATAAAGTAAAGAAAGAGGAGTTGTTAAACAAACAAAAGAGAGAAAACCATAATAGAGTGTTTGAGTATTTTTCTCCATATATATTACGCGATGTTTTATTGAATGCTACTGAACTTTGAGCCCATAAGATCATAATGATAAAGAATTTTTCGTTGTGTCCCTGTAAAAACCTATAAACGCTAGATTCACCAAAATGCTTATAGTTGGTGCAACAGTGATTTATAATATTCATATAAATTTTCAGCTCAATTGAATAAATCGTTTCGATGCTATCGCCCTTTTAAAAATTTGGTCCCATAGGGCATAATGATAAAGAATTTTTCTTTGCGTCCCTGTAAAAAAACTGTAAGTGCTAAATTCACCAAAATCTATACAGTTGGTGCAATTGTGACCTATAACATGTGCACAATTTTTTTGATCAGATTAATAAGGCGTTTAGACGCTATTACACTTTTTAAAGTTTGGCCCCATAGGACATAATGATACAGAATTTTTCTTTGTGTCCCTGTAAAAAAACTATAAGTGCTAGATTCACCAAAATCAATAGGATTCGTACTATGGTGACTTACAATATACGTACCAACTTTCAGCGTATTCGAACAAAGCGCTTAGACGCTAGCGTGTTCACTCACAGACATACACACATACACACACACAAACATACATCATCGCAAAAATAGTGAAAACGGACTCAGGGGACCTCGAAACATACAGAAACATCAAAATCTCAAATTCGGATCTTTGACATGATTACAATACTTTCCTCACTATATAGTGTTCGGAAAGTAAAAAAAAGAAAGAAAGAGGGACTGAGAGAGAGAGAAAGAAATCAAAACGTCTGGTTTAAACCACTTTCCAATATTCCGATATAAATTTGCCAATGGAAAAGAGCAATTGACGAAACGAGTTGTCATTAAGGAAAACTACAAGTTAAATAGCACATTTGAAGGAAATTTTGTAAGTTATTAAAATTTTACAATTTTCTTATGAGAACTTAGCAACTTTGACAGCACAATTGAAGTAGGTTTCATGTAAAAGCTTATACTACTTCCATTTAATATTTATAAACTGAACTATATTAGGTTTGTTAAATAAAATATATATTCAAACAACAATCCTTATGGTTTTTGATGTATTTTAATATTTAAAAACTAAGAAAATTTAAAGTATTTTATTTTATATGGTAGTGTGTGAGAATAAAAAAAAAAAAAAATATTTTAGATAGTATGATATACAATTTATCTATTATTTATCTATAAAAGTAATTTATTTTTCTATTGGCTTTATTAAAACTATACACAATCAGGATAAACGTTTTTACAATTTTTCATATTTTTAAAACTTTATACAAAATAATCTTACAGAATGTTTGATTATTTAATAACATGTGGTATTCTAGTGTTTGTGGGGGATGATGCGAAAAAGAAATATATATATATATATATATATATATATATATGTATGTATGTATGTATGTATGTATCAGTGCTTTTAAAACCGCTAAATATTACATTTAATTCTGCGAAAAAGCG
Source organism: Salticus scenicus (assembly GCA_963930645.1). NCBI lineage: Eukaryota > Metazoa > Arthropoda > Arachnida > Araneae > Salticidae > Salticus > Salticus scenicus. The sequence goes on from OZ005658.1 coordinate 27,703,537, forward strand.
CTCTTTCAAGTCTGAAGTGGAAAGGCAGTCGATGCGAGCGCCATCTTCTAAAAGCGACCAAAATGGGGCTATTTCGATAACACAGCGTCGGCGGTCCATAGTGCATACGTCCATGGTTCCATCCCTGTAAGGGTCATTCTGCGTGAAATTAACGTAAAAAAGCACCATTTTTCAGCTGACCTCCCTCAGATTTTTATGAAATTGGGCTCTTTCATTCATTCTACAGAGAAATGAATGTGTACCAATTAATAAGACCCTATCTCTTTTAGTTTCTGATATACTGGGCTGCAAAAATAGTTTAAAAATGCAGATTTTCAAAATTCTTGTATTACGGATGTACCCATATGTTATTGCCTAATTCACTTAGATGCATAAATTTAGTATCATTAGAGAGCTTTTAATACAAGCTTTCATATGATATACCACATGCACATATTTCTTTAATATTTCATTTCAAGTTAAAACATTTTGACCTTTGACCTTCAATATTTCAAAAAGCGTATTTTTTATTTTCTTATAAAATTTTTTTGTTGTTCCTACAGTTATTGTCTATAATTACTGTGATTTTTAGCTTGGGATTCCCATGAGATTCTGAGTTATAAATTAAAATGCAACATCTATCAGTGTTTTCATACATACTAGCATGACGTAATTTTTCAAATAATGCTACAACTATAATAAAGTACACAATGTAAGTGAAACTTGATTGCAAATTTCAATTGCTTGTACTCTATATTTGTACCCTATCTACCAGGTATTGCTGATAATTTGAGGACTCTTGTGCAGTTACATTTCCCGCAAAACAAAAAGAAAATAAGTCCTTGTAATAATTAAAGTAATTTTTGGTATGTATTATTATGTGCCAATGAAAGTTAATGCAGTGAAGACACATACAAAAAAAGTTAATATTGTGTAATTTAAAGGAAGCTTTTAAGCAATTGAAGAATAAGTATCCAGAACTTAAAATTGAATTATCTACTTTTGCAAAACTGAAATAAAAAAAACTTCAGTTTGGCTGCCGAGCAAATGTAACACGTTCTGACTGTGTTTGTCATATACAAAAAAAAAAAAAAAAAAAAAAAAAAAGTTAAATCAATGTTGATTTGATGCATTTTGTAGGCACTGAGTAAAGAAAGAAATATTCAATTAAATTCATATAAAAATCAGGGGTGGCGCCAGCTAGGAGGCCGATTGGGGGGGAGGGGGCACAGGGGGAGTCTGTGACTCCCCATCGGGGCATACTCCTAAAATCTCTCGGGGAAACAAATACAAAATTTTCAGTTTTTCTACTTTTAGCAGCATTTTTCTTTCCTTTTACAAATTTGGAGCATTCCAGTTTTTCCATTCTATATTAAATAGAAGAAAGTATTGGATTTGTAAAAATTTTCAGCTTACAGTTTTCAATGAATACACACGTTTTGAGTGGTTCAGAACACGTTTTGACCACGATATTTTTAGAAAATGTCTGTCTGTGACACGATGATCTCCAAAACCACGTAAAGTGCTAACAAATGGAATGATACAAATATTAACAGTAATGCAGTTTTTGATAAATACTCATATAATAAACTCTCTTTATGGTAAACTCATATACCATAACTTTATTTAAACTCATATAATAAACTCTCCCCCTGTCTGGGAGGTGGTGTCCCCCCGTCGGGGAATTTCTGGTGCCACAACTGATGAAAATGGCATCGATTTAATGGTTTGGAATTCCCCAAAACCGACTTGTTAAACAGGAGTGTAACAAATGCTCAACCTTTGACAATCTTAAAGAACATATCAAGAAGATTTTTAAATAAAAATGGTATTACACATATAACTTATAAGCAGAAGTTGAATTCTGATGTTGCAGTTCTTGAAACTTCAAACTGCGATGATTTTATTCATCACTTCATTGAAAAGCTTAAAGTGTTTATTATATGGCATTTATTTGGTGGTAAACATCAGTCTTCTTTCTCAAAACTGCCACTGGGAGAACTTACACTACACTTTATCTCTTGAAGAAATGTTCTATGCCCATCTTTTAAATTAACTGTAAAGGTTGTTCACCACTACAAAATGCCCACAGGCCTTTGCAAATATATTTACACAGAAGTTTATCATACATATATATAATTTTTCTTCTTTAATGTATCTTTGAATCTTACACAATTCCTTAACATCACAAAAATTACAAATTCAGCCAAGAATACTGATAAAACTGTAATGACAATTATATATATTTTGTTAATATATGTATGCCTTTCTATATTTTATAAATTATGAAACGACACTGGCAAAATAGGAATAATGGGAATAGGGATGCATTATTATTATTATTTAACCATTTTAAATTTAGATTTTAACATAATTGGAAGTTATTCATACATGCTTGCCAACCATCTCATTATGAAGCGTAATACTTTTAGTCACCGCCTTTTTTTGTACACCAGCCATTTTTTAGAGTAATTTCATTCTTATTTAATCGTAACACTATTTGGAGAGAATTGCTCTAAATATAAAGTGGTGTGGGAAAAGGGGCGTTAACAAGTCAATGCTTATTAATGAGATGCAGATCTGCCAACCTAATCCGGCAAATTGTTAGTACCGCCCCTTTTTCTGCACCAGTCTTTTTTTAGTGTATTTTTCTTCTTAAGTTATCGTAAATACATTTGAAGAGAATTACCCTAAAAATTAAGTGGTGTAGAAAAAGGGGCGGTACTAACAATTTGCCGGACTGGGTTGGCAGCTCTGGAGATGGTTGGCAGTCCTGTTCATATTACCAATCTATTAAAAACGAGAGGTTAGAGGGGTACTCCCCCTTCCCATATACCAATAGTAGCTGAACTACATTGTTTAAGTCTTGAGTTCTTGAACTTAGCATATTTCAAAAGAAAGCTCAAACAGCAGATTAATATTCTAAAACAACAAAATTGCAGCTTTAATCATTTAATTTTTCTTTTTAAGTATCATATAATTACACCGCTCAGCATGGAAATTGGCCCCATCACCATTTTTACAAATTCTTATGTAAAATGACCTCCTGAATCCGAAAATACCCATTTTGCCCTATCACACACTGTTTTCTCGGAACGCCCCCCCCCTTATTTTTATCACTTTTAGGTAATTTTACGGCTATAAATTTGATTTGTAGGGGAGGAAAATTATTATTTTACTGCTAAATATCTTCTGACTTCTGAGGGGTACAGAAGTAAAAAAAATCTAAAATATGAACATTTGCACCAAGAGGAAAAGTTAGGGGGGAGGGGAGGGGGAGGATTTTCCACTGAAATTATAAATTACATTACTGTATTTTATTAATCAATTAATATTATTAGATATTATATTTTTTCTTTTTTTAAATGTTAAAACAATACTTTTCCATTCACCAAATAAATTCATGCCCATAAAATTACCGAACAGTTTTAAAAATTGGGGGAGGAGGTGGCTTCCCGAGAAAACGGTGGGTGATTGGACAAAACGGACGTCCTATTCGGATTCGGGTGGTCATTTTACATAAGAATCAGCAAGAATGGTATCAGGGCTCAAAAGAAAAAAAAAAAAAATGCAGCGCAGTGTTATTTATTGCAAAATCATTGCAATTAACCACTTTTCTCTATATAGAATTTCTATACATGCTAATTTAGCATACTCAAATGAAATTCTAAAATATTCTACAATTTTAGTGTGAAAATACCAATATAGATTTACATTTTAATTTATAGCCATTGTAATCCTAAGCTGAAAATCACAGTAATTATAGAGAAAAACTGTAGGAACAACATATAATTTTTTAAATAAAATAAAAATTATACTTTTCGAGATATTGAATGTCAAAGATCAAAATAATTGACCTTGAAAGAAATTTTTTTAAAAATATGTGAATGTGATATATCATTTGAAAGCCCGTATTAAAAGATTTCTAATGATACCAAATTTATGCATCTAAGTGAATTAAGTAACAAAATATGGTACATTCGTAAAACAAGAATTTTGAAAATTTGCACTTTTCACCCATTTTTGCAGCCCTATATATCAAAAACCACACGAGATAGTATTTCTGCATGTAATCTGTGGTGGCAAAAAAGATTAAAATTTCTCATCTCTGGGAATGTCCTGAAAATAGGGCTGAGAGTACGACCCCTGCACTTTCTCAACCCTTAACATTCGGCATATTTTCCTATTTTAAACAGTAAGACACGCCTTTTGGCTTTCCTTTAAAACGTCACAAGTATAGTTTTCAACTTACTACCTTTTGGCTACCGAAAAATTGTAATAATTTGTTTTATTTTACTTCATCATTAAATAAAATAAATCTTTCTGTTAAAATTTTCCTGTAGCTGAAAGGTAGCCTATCCGCGTTTGTAATGATCGATAGACGGCGCTTTGTGAACACTGCAGTTGTTAGTAAACATTAGCCACGTGTGTTCCAATAGTGTTCTTGTTATTCTACTTAATATTCGTACTATAATTTCTCCGCCATTACATTATGGAAAATTGATTGCTTTTGGAAAAAATACTTCAGTTTATTCAAAGTTCGATTCGGAAGTAGATTTTAAATGAAGTTGAACAAATATTAGTTTCAAATCATCTGATTAATTCTTTACTTCCATTAGCCGAAGCAACTGAAATTTTAAATTCGTCATTTGGAAATAAATGGAAGCTCAATTCTGGATTTCTTGATGCTTTGGATTTACACTGTGGCACACAAAAGTATGTGTTATCTTTTTTACCGTATTTATTCATTTTTATTCAATAAATATATGTGAAACTAAACATCGGCTAGCAATGGCGGCTATATGGAATTCGAATTAAACCATGTTTATTGTAATTTCACCGTAGCCCACCAGAGGGCGAGCATTTCATTACAATCGCGGATAGTTACACGTTTTAGAAAAATAACATTTCATTTGCAGAGGAATACCTTTAGGCGTGGTTTGATTTTTTAATGTTCCCTCAGAAGGGACGTACGAGCGATAAGAGTTAACCCTGTGCTCTCTTAATTAATTGTTGTATAATTTTAAAGGTTCAAATATTAGTGGAATGAAAGATTATACTTATTTACGGAAAAACTTTTTAAAGTCTTTAACTATATCAATGTTTACAGCCAATATTCTAATTCTTGTTAAACAGCATTTTATTATGATATTTAATAAGGGTGGTGACAGACACGCCTTTTCCCACTGATTCTTACACCAGCATATTTACACAATAATTTTTTACCTTAATAATGGAGCAAACAAACTGAAAATTCCGAAAGAAAAACTGTGGAAGAATCAGAGAAAAAATGTGGCCTGTCGCCATTCTATTGACGCTTTCGTGACCGCTGACGTAGTTTCCTGTCACTTGAAAATCTCTAACCCCACCAGTGGGCGTTTCTTTCGTAATTTGTATGTTATTTATTTCTGAAGAATATACCCAATATTCATATTTGTATAATCAATATACTATGGATACAAATACTTTTATTACAGAGAGTATAATTATAATGTATGTTTATTTGTTACATGAATGTAAATACAGAAAAGTTTGTTCTGAAACAATGTAACTTGGGAGAATAACGCCCAAAGGCGGACTGCACTGTAAAAATGGCAAAATCATGCGGTTACGAAAGTGTTAATGAAATATTTTGATTTGTGTACAGGAGGAAATGCATTCCACTTTCTCATCTTTCCAATGATAAAGAACAGCTTTGATAGATTTGCCAATGTTTGCTAACATAGCGCACTGAACCGGGGCAAAGTCGACAATATCTCCGCATTTTAGATACCACTATTTTAATAATAAGGTTTTCTTTCCGGGTTTATTTTAAAAACTTTCGTCAATAAATAAGGAAAAAAAATATATTTGTTTAAAAATATTCATTTTGGAAACACGGAAAAGTTGACAATTATGTAATGGAGCAAGCATAATGAGGGCGTGTCTTCAAACGTAAGTTTTTGGGCATATGCAAGAAAAAAAAAAAAATAATAATTGGTATATTATATTTCATTTTGCACTGTATATTAATAAATATTCGCTGTATGTATAGAAATAGGGAAAAAAATAAAAGAGTTAAAAGAATTTTAATATTAGTATGAATTCGGCATAATAATAAATGCCATTTTTTAAATAAGAAAGGGAAAAATAAACATTTCTACAACTTCTAAATCGGTAAAGGAATAATAAGGAAGTCAAAACATATTTATAAAATGGATTTAATAAGGAAGTCAAAACATATTTATAAAATGGATTTAATGAATATACTATATTTATAACATTGTATTTGCATGTATATCTTTCATGTAACAAAAAAGGAAAGACTATTTAAATTATTTTTATTTTTGTAGTACACGATTTTTAATTATTGTATTATTGTACTTCCAGGGATGGAACACGGGCGCAGAATTCATACCGGAATCCGTTTAAGAAATTTCTCTACCTATAATATCGTCGATTTAAGAAGTAGAAAATTTTCTTACATTGATAGTGGTATGAATTCTGCGCCCGTGTTCCATCCCTGTACTTCTATACGGCATATATGTCTGTTGCAGTCTGAAGCATCAGTGCAGTCTCTAGTTATTTTTTATTTTTATTTATTTACTTATTTATTTTATTTTATTTTATTTTGTTTCAAGTAAGATTTAGTAATCTTTTGCAGTTCTTTCCTTTCAATGGATGCTATATAGAATATTTTAAATACCACTATTTTTATGAAACATATAGTGCTCCAATCGCAGGGAGTGAACACGGGCGCAGTATTCATACAGGTATTTGTTAAAGAAATTTCTCTTACTATAATATGGTTGATTTACGAAGTAGAAATTTTTTTTACATTGATAGTGGTATGAATTCTGCGCCCGTGTTCCATCCCTGCAATCCCTGCAATGTGAAATTTTTTTTATAACATATTAACTTATTCACACCGTCTTGTATTTGTGAGATACATATAAATAAGATATATAATACGTTGTTATGTCATAACTTGTTAATTCTTCATTCAGTTTTTTCCCTGTTCCTACCTTCGTAGAGAATGGACGATAGCGTGCTGAAAAGGAAAGTGTCCACAGGTGCATACGCAAAAAAATTACTGTATGTGCTCCTCTCATGAGATTATATACATAAAAAATATTGAAAATGTCCGATTCTTGGCTGCTTATAGCTCGTTAGTGACACTATGAAAACTGATGCTGCTGAGACACGCTCAGACATCTTGGAGTTTCTTTGGAGGAAAATTTAAAGATTTGGAATTTAAGGCATAATAATAACAGCGCGGTTAAACTTAGAGGTGTATTCTTTGAAGTGAATAAAGGAACATTGCAAAAGGCATATTTTCTTAAGAAAAGGAATGGTCACACACGATTTCCCATGAAAGTTAAAGAAGGATAGCTCGCTTATAGGAATTCTTGGGTGGACAAAAATAAAATTATTATTGTGAGAAAATATCGTGTTAGGTAAGAAGCGAAAACAACTTTAAGGCCAGGTGTCCGGGATATTTTAAAAATAAAGGCTTGAAAGCAGGGATAATGCTGAAAGGATTGGTTATTCAGGTGTACGATAATAAAAGTCAAAATCATAACAAAAAATAAAGGCACTGAGTGTAAATTTATAGCACAAGAAATATTTTCAAATAGAATACGTTCAAAAGAAATGGTAGAAGTCAAATTTTGGGAAATGTCTTCGCTATAAGAGGAAAGAAAAATTTATGTTACATAAACGGAGCAAAAGGCGCCGCCAATTCAGAGAGTTTTGAATAGGCCGGGGACCAGAATAATGCAAGGATTGTTGGTAAGCGTTCGAGTCTACAAAAGGGTAGAGATGAATACGGATGGAAAGATGCGGAAAGCGCGCGAAAAACCAGCTGAGAAAATAAAATAAGGCTAGGAAAATTTAAAAAAGGGGAAAAGAAAAGCCAATGACGGAAAATTTCATTCAATTCCTAAAATCCAATAATATTAAGGTTAACGACGAACTAGCCAGAGATTGGCGAGTAGTGTAGGGGATATGAAAAATGAAAGAGAACAGGGGAGGAATTTGGATGAGATATAGAGAGATGCCGGACAGATTAAGAGAGATAGTTCTAGTTTTTACTTCGCAGAATTTAGTCAGCTCTTAGTTCTTAGGTAGTTAGGATTTTTAGTTGCTGTGTGTTTTCCATGTACGACTTTTGTGGATATAAAAGTATCTGAGAGAAGAGTCATCCGGGGCCTGATAAACGATGGATCTTAATTCGGTGCTGAGGATTTGTGGTAAGCATTTTTATTTATTAGCCCTTCCTCCTTTGAGTGCTTATAAAAACACAAATTAGGAATCCATATACACCTTAAAATTAATTAATGTTATCCTTATTAATTTTAAACCAGCTACATGGGCTTAAGGTATGTCCTACTTATGTAACCAATTTCCACAAATAAATGATTTTGATTTAAATTTTGTGAGTAATTTCCATTATGAGTTTCTGTTTCAATTATATGCTAGGATGACTCCATAAGTGGTAAGTGGGAAATTAGATAACCTGGGTTAAAGTTAATGACAGAATTAAACTTTCTTACTTAACTAAATTAAACTGATTATGGGGCACTGTAACATTAAAAAAAATCTACCTTAAAAGTTTCACTGAAAAAATTATTAACTCTCCAAGTACATATCCAAAAACACAAACAAATTTAACTGAAAATTTTAATGTCAGATTGTAAATCCCTTTTTCACCCACACTCGCATAAAATTAAAATCACAGCATCTCTTAAGCTCATGTACTACTAGTTAAATAATTTAAAAACAAACAGAAGAGACAGCTCATGTCCCGAGCAAAGTGTATAAAGTCAAACACCGACCCTACTACACCAAAGCCCTGACACAACTAATCTCTAATAACTCAAAATCTGTTTACAATGTGCACCTTGCAAGCAGAAGTTAAGTTACAATTTTGACTAACAATTTAAACACTTAGAATTAAAAGTAAAAGAAGTTTTTGAAAAACTCCCCCCCCCCCCCCAATATTTACTGTACTCGAGAACTCATAAACACCCTCTTTTTCATATTAGCACTATAAATTTCATAACAGAAACCTTAATGCAAATTAAAATTTTGTATAAATCACCAATGCGAGTGAGAAAATGAAAAAGAAATCCACTTAAAAAAAAAAAAAATATGTTATTAGCAGTTTTAGTAAGTGACATTTTACTTCAAAATTTTTTCCCTTTTTTCACATAATTTAAAAAGAAATGAAATATTTCTACAAAAAAAAAAAAAATTCCTTGGCAGAATCACAAACAAACAAAAATTTAAGTTATTTTTACAGAATGTGCTAGGATGGTTTTGTTATTCCTATATTATTTCTCTACCCTACTATAAGTACAGATTGAGTCTTAATTATTGCTCTCTCAGTGCATCACATATGAGGTAAACAAAGATTTGTTTTGAAATTTACACAAAATGTCATATTCATACACTATCACAATTCCTAGTCAGGAAATACTAAACTACTCTAGGAGCTAAATATTAAAAAAAATTTTATATTTTTACACTTTTTTTTTTTTTTTTTTTCACATTTTTCTATTTTTATCATTTTTAACACTTAGACCCCAGTTTACTCCAGACTCTCAGAATTTACCTCCATTACTAATCATATAAGAAACCAATATGCACTGAGAGACCTCACTATTTCATAACCAAGTACCTACATGTACAAAATTCTGTACCTCACTGAAACTGAATTTTAATTATGTAATGCAGAAAAAAAAATTGTAGGCTTTCATAAATTTTCTAGAAAAAAAAAAATTCTCAACCAATACTATTAAATTGAAGGATATTTGAATACGCTTATATGGAATAAACAACATGGGCAGCTCGAGGAAAAAAAAATTCAGAATATTCACTATTTTCTCTTTCAACTTTCCATAACCACCAGTCTATTCTACCTCCAAATTTTCACTAAGTAAATTTACTTTTTCTCAACATAAACTTCTCTTCTCGAGAAAAATTTCATCATGATAATTCTTTAACACTAACACTATATCACTATCAACATTTCATTTTTTCAAGAGCATAACCCTGTCAGTGAGAACTTTGTAAAGTATTAGCAACAAAATTTGTCGCCCCAATAGGTAAACTCATAGCCATTTAAAAAAAATTCAGTGGGAGACCCACAACAGACTTATTTCATATCTGCGAGCCAAAGAGTTTTCTGGCATACTCCAGTTCTCACACCAACATATCCCAAAATTTAAATTTTCCCATTCAAAATATCCAACAAAATTCTAAAATTTACTTTTTTATGTCAGATTGTACCTAAATTGAGAAAAAATCCATTTATAGAAGCAAAAGTGTTTTCTGTTTTATTGGCAGTCTAAATTTTTTGGAAAAAAAAATTCATGATTAACTGTAAACAATTAAATGTGAGATCACAATAATGACAAATATTTAATTTAACTCTGCCTAGCAAGAAACAAATTTATTACCATCCCAACACATTTATTCATTTACTGTTGAAAGAGGTACTACACTTATATAAAGACCTTGTTTACATTCTTGAAAATTTTTAATCAATTTTACACACATTGAATTTGCAGATCAATTTATCCCTCAGTATCCCTTGTCAAAGCATTACAGATTAATTTTTGACATTTACCCAATGCCACACTGAGGGCTGGTCACAAAAGCTAACTAGGTGGTCGCATTTTTTATTTAAATATTTTTCATTTATTCGCATATTACTAATATTATTTTAAAAAAAAAAACAGAAAATTTTCAGATGCTGGGAAAAATTATTCTCTATTTATACAAGCAGGTAGACAAATACCCTATTAGAGCTGGTACAGAAAATTCAAAATCATGCACTTAGGCATTCAAAACATGCAACTCCCCCCCCCCCAAAAAAAATCAAGTCAACCTGAGGACAAACACAACAGAGCTAAGTTAGTTCTGCGTGCAAGGGAGAGGTTAGGCAGCATTGGAATAACAGCTCAAAACAATATAAAAATAGAACCGCACCCAGCAAATAAATAATCTTATCTTTTTCTGTATGATCCTCCACCTAGTAGCTTTTTTTTTTTTTTTGCTAAATTTTAAAATTGTGACCCACACTCAGAGTGAAAACTTTTCTCATACATTGAAAAAAGAAAACACAACATTTCAAATTTAAAGAGCACTGAAAACACTTGAGATTTAGTATTTAAATTATAACTCAAATAAACAAACTAAAATTTTACATGCAAACATTAATTAAAAACTGATAAAATATATTTAAAAAAAAAAATTGAAATATTTATATATGTACACAACAGAACAGCAACACAAACTCTAGAACTGGTCTCGGCTCCAGTTGTTGAATGACTCCCTGTTGAGTCACTTGCTGTCTGACTCCATGCTTAATAAACCCCATAATCAGTTTAATTTAGTTAAGTAAGAAAGTTTAATTCTGTCATTAACTTTAACCCAGGTTATCTAATTTCCCACTTACCACTTATGGAGTCATCCTAGCATATAATTGAAACAGAAACTCATAATGGAAATTACTCACAAAATTTAAATCAAAATCATTTATTTGTGGAAATTGGTTACATAAGTAGGACATACCTTAAGCCCATGTAGCTGGTTTAAAATTAATAAGGATAACATTAATTAATTTTAAGGTGTATATGGATTCCTAATTTGTGTTTTTATAAGCACTCAAAGGAGGAAGGGCTAATAAATAAAAATGCTTACCACAAATCCTCAGCACCGAATTAAGATCCATCGTTTATCAGGCCCCGGATGACTCTTCTCTCAGATACTTTTATATCCACAAAAGTCGTACATGGAAAACACACAGCAACTAAAAATCCTAACTACCTAAGAACTAAGAGCTGACTAAATTCTGCGAAGTAAAAACTAGAACTCTCTCTCTTAATCTGTCCGGCATCTCTCTATATCTCATCCAAATTCCTCCCCTGTTCTCTTTCATTTTTCATATCCCCTACACTACTCTCCAATCTCTGGCTAGTTCGTCGTTAACCTTAACATTATTGGATTTTAGGAATTGAATGAAATTTTCCGTCATTGGCTTTTCTTTTCCCCTTTTTTAAATTTTCCTAGCCTTATTTTATTTTCTCAGCTGGTTTTTCGCGCGCTTTCCGCATCTTTCCATCCGTATTCATCTCTACCCTTTTGTAGACTCGAACGCTTACCAACAATCCTTGCATTATTCTGGTCCCCGGCCTATTCAAAACTCTCTGAATTGGCGGCGCCTTTTGCTCCGTTTATGTAACATAAATTTTTCTTTCCTCTTATAGCGAAGACATTTCCCAAAATTTGACTTCTACCATTTCTTTTGAACGTATTCTATTTGAAAATATTTCTTGTGCTATAAATTTACACTCAGTGCCTTTATTTTTTGTTATGATTTTGACTTTTACTATCGTACACCTGAATAACCAATCCTTTCAGCATTATCCCTGCTTTCAAGCCTTTATTTTTAAAATATCCCGGACACCTGGCCTTAAAGTTGTTTTCGCTTCTTACCTAACACGATATTTTCTCACAATAATAATTTTATTTTTGTCCACCCAAGAATTCCTATAAGCGAGCTATCCTTCTTTAACTTTCATGGGAAATCGTGTGTGACCATTCCTTTTCTTAAGAAAATATGCCTTTTGCAATGTTCCTTTATTCACTTCAAAGAATACACCTCTAAGTTTAACCGCGCTGTTATTATTATGCCTTAAATTCCAAATCTTTAAATTTTCCTCCAAAGAAACTCCAAGATGTCTGAGCGTGTCTCAGCAATGCAAAACAGTTTTCAAATAAATACTCATTACAGAAATACGTTTTCCCTATTCTTAATACTAAACTTGTTTAAGAAAGTTTATTTTAAAGAAATACACTTTTATAACTTCAATTTTCTCATATATATTTATAAATAAACCTACCCAGCAAAACCTGGGATGATGGCCAAGTATTGGCAACCAACAGTAACAGCTGCTGGCCCGTTGGTGACAAAAGTTAAGGTGCCGAAGGGAATATGTTACGCCGGCCATCAGGTGGCCACATTCGACCGATCCACTGCTGGCAGCCTGCAGTACGGTCGGAATAAGTTGGCATAGGTGGACTCTGCTCAGTTCCCCATCATATTTATGTTCTCAGAAATTTCTAGTGCGAGACATATTATAATCATGTTAAAAGACATGAATTTGACCAAAGCTTGATAGAGTGACAGAATGAAATCCCCGCCTAATAGGCTATCCACCGTTCACTTCGATATATTTATCTTATTCTAATCTATTAATTTATTTTATCGGGGTCGATTCCGTTGTTTAGTTTTCATGCTACTATTTCCAATGCAATAATTCTCAAAATTCATATTTATATGAAAAATTTACAATTTCGCTATGTTGATGAAATCGTAAATAACCAATAATTTACGAAATTTTCCTAGTAGAATATTTGTATTCAATCATGTTCAAAGAAATATCATAAACGTAATTTTGAAGCTGTCTAATGTATTTAGAATCCTCAAAATGGAAGTTTATGCTCAATTTTGCCTTATTTTGACATGTTAAGTAAATCGTAAATTCCAAATAACTTACGAATTTTTTAAATTAGAAAAATCATAGTCTGTGATATTCATGCCAGCATCCTAAATAATATTTCAAAAGTGGTCTGACATCTTTACGATGAAAATATCCCTCAAGATTGACGTTTATGTGAAATTTTCTCTATTCTGCCATGTTAAGAAATTCGTAAATTTCCAATAACTTACGAAATCTTTATATTGGAAAATTCATAGTCATTAATATTCATGCCAGTGTCGTAAATAATATTTCAAAAGTAGTCTGACATCTTTACGATGAAAATGTCTCTCAAAATTGACGTTTATGTGAAATTTTGCCCTATAGTGCCATGTTAAGAAATTCGTAAATTTCCAATAACTTGCGAAATTTTCAAAGTAGCATATTTATAGTTACTGATGTTCATTCCGACATCAAAACGGATATTTTAAAACTGGTCTGACATTTTTACAGTAAAAAGTTTCCATTTAATGCACGTTTAAGTGAATTTTTGTCCTATTCTCCCATGTTAAGAAAATCGTAAATTTCTAATAACTTACGAAGTTTTTAAATTCGAATGCTGCAAATGAATAGGGTTCTTGCCAGTGTCGAAAGTAATATTTTAAAACCGATCTGACCTCTCTGCGACAATTTGTTCTTGAGATATCGTGTACACAGACTAACAAACTAACGGACTAACACACTAACACACTAACAGACACCCTACAGAAAGACACCATAGAAATTTTCTCATTTTCGGATTCCTCACACCTGAAAACGTGTAGAAAAGTCAAAAAACCGAGGTCGAAAATTTTCACGATTACCTAAGTTCCCCATACCTATAGTATGATGGGATAAAGTAAATCTCTTGTAATCAAACGAATTTTGAATGAATGAATAATCCCATTTCAACTACCCAAACTTAACCGGAATGCTTGTATCAGAATTGGTTTTCATTTTGCTCCGCACATGCGTTAAAACCGCAATCATGGCTCATCGAAAGAATGCACCTTTTAAACCGATATTCTCTTTTTCCCAGTGCGCCTGCGTAACACTAAATCGAAACGGCATTTCGAATGAATATTATTCGCTTGATTTTTTGCGGTTTCATTCAGTCAAGATTTTTATGATTTAATTGTCTATGAGTGTGCATGCTTCACTAAATCGTTATCCCTTTGAATGAATATGAATAGCTATCTGGCATTATTCCAGCATACAATCGGTTTAGTTTGGAATCAGATTTTCCCGTGCTTTGATGTTTCTGCATCGATATTTTACGGAAGATGAAATTTTTAAATCGGATAAACGATATTAGCGTTAAATCGATATTTTATTTTACATCGTCCTACAGCCCAGTATATCAGAAACTAAAAGAGATAGGGTCTTACTAATTGGTGTACATTCATTTCTCTGTAGAAGTAGAATGCATAAAAGAGCCCAATTTCATAAAAATCTGAGGGAGGTCAGGTGAAAAATGGTGCTTTTTTACGTTGATTTCACGTAGAATGACCCTTACAGGGATGGAACCATGGACGTATACACAATACACTATGGACCGCCGCACAGTGGATCGAAGTATAGGCAGTGGCGAACATAGGAAGGTTATGGTACTATTATTATTATCTATGTATGATGATTTTTGTCACATTTCGATTTAAATATGTATATATGTATGATACTAAAAGCGATTATATGATTTTTTAGCCCTTTATAAGGCCACAGGGATAGGGATATTTTCCACACCAAATTTGTTTTCATTTTTTTCAACTGGCACCATTTTTTTAAAAAAATTATGATTCCTGTGGTTATTTTTTGTAGAAAAATATCAGTATAAATATTATTTTTATAATATTGGTGCGAAAAAAATATAAAAAAATAGTCATTTGTGGGAATTCTGCTTATGCTAATACAATGGGTTATGAGAAGTTTGCGATTAACTAAGCGAATAATGTGTCAATTAAAATTAATTATTTCGAATAAGCTAAATGGATTTTTTTTTTTTTTTTTTACACCAATTTTTATTCGTGAAATTAGTTTAATGTAAAATTCATCGAAAAATATTATTTCTGAAAATTTTTGTTTTGAACTTATTTATATATAATAAAACTTCGTGTAATTGAAGAAATAACCATATATTTGTATTTTTTAGACACTCTTTTAAATTATTTCACTGCAAAATATCAGTTATTTAGAGATTGATTTTTGGGTCTATGTTCGTATTTTAACATTGTTCGATCCACTGTGCGCCGGCGCTGTGTTATCAAAATAGCCCCATTTTGGTCGCTTTTAGAAGATGGTGCTCGCATTGACTGCCATTGGCGCCTTTCCACTTCAGACTTGAAAGAGCGCTTTTTCGCAGAATTAAATGTAATATTTAGCGGTTTTAAAAGCACTGATACACACACACACACACACACACATATATATGTGTAAATAAAATTATAGTTTTAAAAAATTAAAGAACACGCTTTTATAGAAATGTGAACTAAACAGCACAAAATATCTATCTTAGTATTAAAATTCGGGGTAAGAGAAAATCGTGTGAGTGACACACCGTAATATTTACATACATTTAAATCTTTAATTAAAACAACTTAGAATTAAACAAAAACCATTTTTAAAAAATCTCCCCTGACGGGGATCGAACGGCGCCTTACCTCAACGCCACATCGTTCACATATGGAAAGTATTTTTTTTACAATATAAATTTTTTGTTTTCTCCCAGAGAAGTTACAAACATGCATACAAACATACATACATACATACATACAGGTGAAGCTAATAAAAGAGTGTGAAATATATATATATATATATATATATATATATATATATATATATATGTAACGTATTTAATTGATTGCTGAAAGAGAGATGACAGTCGCAACACAAATGGAGACGAGGCGTTCGTTCAGACAAACATCTTTATTGCTTCATCATTCCAGAGTCGGGACGAGGCAAGACGAAATGGAGTTAATCGGACGCGCTGCCGAATTCGCGCCGGCTGACACCCGCTTCGGGCCGCCACGTTCGGTGGGGGATAATTATAAGATTTACGTCAATTTCGGAGGGCTGGCCACATGGAAAGGTTTAACAAGCAGGGCCTGATTAAGGGGGAAGCTCGCTCTTCACACATTATTTATACTTACACCGTTATTTTTTAACAAATACTTTCCTCCTATAATAAACAGAAAATTTTCATTAAAAATTATTTTAAAAAAATTATGGTGTCTAATAACGGTGAGTAAATTGGATTGTTTTACACCGTTCATTTTTTATAAAAAATATTTCCTCGTCAAAGCGTGGAATTTCTATGGCATGAAGTAAAAAATAATTGTAAAAATAGTCCGGTATGAGCGAGCTTCCCCCTTAACCCGTTAGTAGTCGCTAGTTGGTCGATTTGCCGCCCATCTTTTAGTGTTGCCAAATTTTTTTATTCAATAGCCACCAAAAATTTTTAGAAGTAGCATCTGATATACATAAAACGCGAATAAAGTCGAAGAAATGTCGGTCACATCACTTCTTAAAATTATTGGTGAGAGTTAAATAAAAATTGTGCAATTTTTAATAGGTGGCGCTGTCTATAGCGACTACTAACGGGTTAATCAGGCCCTGTTAACAAGTCAAGATCGTGTCAAATCGCTCCGTTTGTTTACTGTTTGGGCTTTTATACCAGTAATTTTTGGTGTAATTTGGCGTAGTTCTAATTCCAGCCCATTTTATTTAATTGGTTATTTTATTCAAAACCAACGCCTTTTCCTGCCTTTTCATTGTTTTCTATTGGTTATATTTTTATATTCTGCAGACCTCGCGATTCGGATCGGCGCCCTATTTTGCCAAACTCGCCAAGTCCTTAAACATTATTTATTGCTTTGTATCTGACATGAAATAATCAAACCGCAACTCATTAGAAACTCATTAGACTCATTAAAACCTTTATTTATTACTTTGTATGCCTATTAGATAAGGGAATTAACTATTCTTTATTAATATTTTATGTAATTAATAATATTTCTTCATTAATATTAGTACCGAATACGACATTGTCATATTGTCAAAAATAAATTAATTCAAACAACGGCATTATTTTAGATATGATTATTTTAATATCTAATTTTTATTTATTTGGAAGGTATGCGTATTTAAAGGGTATGGGTACTCAAAGGTATGGGTATTTCGAACAGTATGAGTATTTAAAAATAATTTTAAATGCTGTGAAACTATATTTTTCTTTCCCTCTTCAAATGCACCAAATTGTTCTTTCTATCAAATTTATTTCCCTATACTGAGTTAGCTATTTAAGTCTTTTTGTCTTTTGTAATATTTCATGTAATTTAATCTAAAATAAGTAAAAATTTAAAAATTTCAATACAAAAAAGTAAATCTCGTAAACTTTTTAAAAAGAATTATATTTTAGAAAATTTTAATTAAGAATTATATTTATTAGGAGATTCAAGGCACTAGAAATTTAATAACATGTGTGAAGCGCTTCTCTTAATTAGCAATTTTCTGCTGATACTAGCAATTTTGCAATTTATTCGCATGTAAGTGATGCATATAAATATTTTAGGTCATTACAAAGTAGTACGAAATAGTAAAATTCTGAATTTATCAATTTGTTAAAATAATAATAATAAATTGGAGTGTAATGTTCTGAATGTTACTCATGAAATGCCACGTCACAAGTCCATATAATATAATTTGTGATAAAACAAAACTGCGCTATATTAATTATACTGATTATAAATTTTGAACTGTGCAAAATAATGAATAATTTTATAATAATTAGTATTAAAGCATTATATCTTTATCAGAAGGCTGTTTCTTAGACGGACTAAGAACATGATTTGACAAGAATTTATTTTACAGAGCAGTATTAGGAGTACATTTCTTATATAGAAAATATTGCTAGCGCTCGAATAACTTTATATCCGACTATATATGGAGTAATGTTATAAGCAATATCATTATATAGCTCAACCTCATTTTTAAGTTTTCTACTTCCTGCGATTGAATTTAAGTTGCACCAAATTTGAAGCTACCATACATCCACTCACAAGGGAAGTATAAATCAGTAAAATTCCTATTGAAACCAAACCAAGATTAAATTAAAAGAGAGGTCGAAAACATAGGCTAAATGGCAAATTTTGAGCAACAATTCACTTATGGGTTAAGATAAGACCCTAGAAAATTTAATCCCTTTTATGAAAATCAACGAAATATAATAAGTGGGAAAAAAGCGTAGCACAGTGTCAGTGTTTGACTTGAGACAAGAAGATCTTCAGTTCAATCCCCGTCTCGGCAAATTTTGATTTTTTTTTCATAATACTAATATTTGGTTTATCTAAAATTAACAAATGATGGTAAAAAGTTAAACCATGAGGTGGTTGCAGCTACTTCAGTACCAAGTTTTGGTTCAAACTAACACCAAACTTTTTATATTGTAACGCTGTACTACTGAGACATTAAACCCAACAAACTAACTATAAACCGTCTCTACATTCTAAAGAAAACTGCTAAAAGTCCTTACGTGTAGGGATTATACCCTACAATTGGTAACGCTGCATTAAATCGATATATCCTTATATCGGTATTTTAGACGAACGATATATCGATTTAAGAAATGTCAACATCGCCCAGCACTACTCGGCTGCAAAAATAGTTTAAAAATGCAGATTTTCAAAATTCTTGTATTACGGATGTACCCATATGTTATTGCCTAATTCACTTAGATGCATAAAATTAGTGTCATTAGAGAGCTTTTAATACAAGCTTTCATATGATATACCACATGCACATATGTTTTAGGTTGATTTCTTTAGAAATCGGCTTATTGCAATCACTTCGTTTATCTATCTATCATCTATCTATATATATATATGTATATAAGGAAAATTTTGTCATCACGATAACTCCCGAAATAATACTCCAAATCGAACCAAATTTGGACAGTGAACTGATCTTATAAATATCTTGGATGAGTTCGTTAATCAAGTTGCTCCGACTTTTTGTTTTCAAGTGGCAGCCACTTGAATATTTCTAACCCACATTGTAAAAAGCGTATTTAAAGCAAGATTTGCTTGAATTTTTATGTAAATCTAGACAACATAAGGGTCTAAATGAAATTTATCTGCAATTTTTAATAAAGTGGCGGATATCTTAAGTGGGGTCACTTGAAATCAGGCTTCCACTTGAAAATTTAAAATCAGGATAACTTCCGAAATAATACTCCAAATCGAACCAAATTTGGAAGCGTCTTAACTTGTGTTATGGATATCTTGGATGAGTTTCTTAACCAAGTTGCTCCACCATTTTGTTTTCAAGTGGAGACCACTTGATATTTTCAAATTCAAATTGTAAAAAGCGTATTCCGAATTTGTTTGAATTTTGATGTATACATAGACTATATAAGTGTGTAAATGAAATTTATTAATGAAATTTATCTGCCATTTTTAATAAAGTGGCAGATATCTTAAGTTAAGCGGGGCCACTTGAAATCAGGCTACCACTTGAAAATTTAAAATCACGATAACTTCCGAAATAATACTCCAAATCGAACCAAATTTGGACAGTGTCTTAACTTGTGTTATGAATATCTTGGATGAGTTCCTTAACCAAGTCTCTCCACCATTTTGTTTTCAAGTGGAGACCACTTGAAAATTTCAAATTCAAATTGTAAAAAGCGTATTCCGAATTTCTTTGAATTTTGATGTATACATAGACTATATAAGTGTCTAAATGAAGTTTATTAATGAACGTATCCACCATTTTTAATAAAGTGGCGGCGGATATCTTAAGTTAAGCGGGGCCACTTGAAATCAGGCTACCACTTGAAAATTTAAAATCACGATAACTTCCGAAATAATACTCCAAATCGAACCAAATTTGGACAGTGTCTTAACTTGTGTTATGAATATCTTGGATGAGTTCCTTAACCAAGTCTCTCCACCATTTTGTTTTCAAGTGGAGACCACTTGAAAATTTCAAATTCAAATTGTAAAAAGCGTATTCCGAATTTCTTTGAATTTTGATGTATACATAGACTATATAAGTGTCTAAATGAAGTTTATTAATGAACGTATCCACCATTTTTAATAAAGTGGCGGCGGATATCTTAAGTTAAGCGGGGCCACTTGAAATCAGGCTACCACTTGAAAATTTAAAATCACGATAACTTCCGAAATAATACTCCAAATCGAACCAAATTTGGACAGTGTCTTAACTTGTGTTATGAATATCTTGGATGAGTTCCTTAACCAAGTCTCTCCACCATTTTGTTTTCAAGTGGAGACCACTTGAAAATTTCAAATTCAAATTGTAAAAAGCGTATTCCGAATTTCTTTGAATTTTGATGTATACATAGACTATATAAGTGTCTAAATGAAGTTTATTAATGAACGTATCCACCATTTTTAATAAAGTGGCGGATATCTTAAGTTAAGCGGGGCCACTTGAAATCAGGCTACCACTTGAAAATTTAAAATCACGATAACTTCCGAAATAATACTCCAAATCGAACCAAATTTGGACAGTGTCTTAACTTGTGTTAGGAATATCTTGGATGAGTTCCTTAACCAAGTTGCTCCACCATTTTGTTTTCAAGTGGAGACCACTTGAAAATTTCAAATTCAAATTGTAAAAAGCGTATTCCGAATTTGTTTGAATTTTAATGTATACATAGATTATATAAGTGTCTCAATGAAGTTTATTAATGAAATATGAATTTTCTCGCCAAAAGTCGCCAAAAAAGTCTCCAAGTGTAAAAGTCGCCAAATTTGTCGCCAAATCCATTACTTACCATATTGGAGCTTTTTAATGCGTTTTTAAGGGGAAATTAGGCTATTTTAACGTTAAAACAAACTAGAAATGCAGAAAATTAACATTTAATCAACTTACTAAGCATCTTTGAAATAATTTCTACAAAAAAAAAAAAAAGAATTATTTTTAAATTTGCAACAATATCTTAGATTAATTAGTTCACTGAGCAACTTTCTCTGCCATTTTGATCCAAGTGACAGCCACTTAAATTTTCAACACGATGACTTTTCAGATTCTGAATTAATTCCAACTATATTTGTACAGTAGTCTCATCTCACAAATGCATTCAAATGCATTTAATATATTTGTCAACTTGGCCCACCATCTTGTTTCCAAGCGCCGGCCACTTGAAAATTTTAAATTCACATAAAAAGGTATTTATGAACCGATTTGCTTAAAACTTCATATGTAGATAGCCTACATCAATATTTCTACTAATTCGTTAATAATTTGTAGCCGCCATTTTGAAACAAAATGACGGCTATTTGATAAGGAAAAAGAAATCAACCTACCCTTCCGAATAAGCCGAAAGGACTTGTTTAATATTTCATTTCAAAGTAAAACATTTTGAACTTTGACCTTCAATATTTCAAAAAGTGTATTTTTTATTTTCTTATAAAAAATTTTTGTTGTTCATACCGTTATTGTCTATAATTACAGTGATTTTTAGCTTCGGATTGTCATGGGATTCTGAGTTATAAATTAAATTGCAACCTCTATCAGTGTTTTCATACATACTAGCATGACGTAAGTTTTCAAACAATTCTACAACTATAATAAAGTACACAATGTAAGTGAAACTTGATTGCAATTTTCAATTGCTTGTACTCTATATTTGTACCCTATCTACCAGGTATTGCTGATAATTTGAGGACTCTTGTGCAGTTACATTTCTCGCAAAACAAAAAGAAAATAAGTCCTTGTAATAATTAAAGTAATCTTTGGTATGTATTATTATGTGTTAATGAAAGTTAATGCAGTGAAGACATATACAAAAAAGGTTAATATTGTGTAATTTAAAGGAAGCTTTTAAGCAATTGAAGAATAAGTATCCAGAACTTAAAATTGAATTATCTACTTTTGCAAAACTGAAAAAAAAAAAAAAAAAAAAAAAAACTGCAGTTTGGCTGCCGAGCAAATAAAACACGTTCTGACTGTGTTTGTCATATACAAAAAGAAAAAAAGGTTAAATCAATGCTGATTTGATGCATTTTGTAGGCACTGAGTAAAGAAAGAAATATTGAATTAAATTCATATAAAAATTGCATCGATTTAATTGTTTGTAATTCCCCAAAACCAACTCGTTAAACAGGACTCGTTAAACAGGACTCATTAAACAGCATTGTAACTAATGCTCAACCTTTGACAATCTTAAAGAATATATCAAGAAGATTTTTAAATAAAAACGGTATTACACATATAACTTATAAGCAGAAATTGAATGGTGATGTTGCAGTTCTTGAAACTTCTTTTAGAAACTGTGATGATTTTATTCATCACTTCATTGAAAAGCTTAAAGTGTTTATTATATGGCATTCATTTGGTGGTGAACAGCAGTCTTCTTTCTCAAAACTGCCACTGGGAGAACTTACACTCTATCTCTTGAAGAAATGTTCTATGCCCATGCATCTTTTAAATTAACTGTAAAGGTTGCTCACCACCACAAAATGCCCACAGGTCTTTGCAAACATATTTACACAGAAGTTTCTCATACATATATATATATATATATTTAAATGTATCTTTGAATCTTACACAATTCCTTAACACCACAAAAATTACAAATTCAGCCAAGAATACTGATAAAACTGTAATGACAATTAAATATGTTTTGTTAATATATGTATGCCTTTTTATATTTTATAAATTATGAAACGACACTGGCAAAATAGGAATAATGGGAATAGGGATGCATTATTATTATTATTTAACCATTTTAAATTTAGATTTTAACATAATTGGAAGTTATTCATACATGCTTGCCAACCATCTCATTATGAAGCGTAATACTTTTAGTCACCGCCTTTTTTTGTACACCAGCCATTTTTTAGAGTAATTTCATTCTTATTTAATCGTAACACTATTTGGAGAGAATTGCTCTAAATATAAAGTGGTGTGGGAAAAGGGGCGTTAACAAGTCAATGCTTATTAATGAGATGCAGATCTGCCAACCTAATCCGGCAAATTGTTAGTACCGCCCCTTTTTCTGCACCAGTCTTTTTTTAGTGTATTTTTCTTCTTAAGTTATCGTAAATACATTTGAAGAGAATTACCCTAAAAATTAAGTGGTGTAGAAAAAGGGGCGGTACTAACAATTTGCCGGACTGGGTTGGCAGCTCTGGAGATGGTTGGCAGTCCTGTTCATATTACCAATCTATTAAAAACGAGAGGTTAGAGGGGTACTCCCCCTTCCCATACACCAATAGTAGCTGATCTACATTGTTTAAGTCTTGAGTTATTGCACTTAGCATATTTAAAAGGAAAGCTCAAACAGCAGATTAATATTCTAAAACAACAAAATTGCAGCTTTAATCATTTAATTTTTCTTTTTAAGTATCATATAATTACAGTGCTCAGCATGGAAATTGGCCCCATCACCATTTTTACAAATTCTTATGTAAAATGACCTCCACCAAGAGGAAAAGTTAGGGGGGAGGGGGAGGATTTTCCACTGAAATTATAAATTACATTACTGTATTTTATTCATCAATTAATATTATTAGATATTATATTTTTTCTATTTTTAAATGTTAAAACAATATACTTTTCCATTCACCAAATAAATTCATGCCCATAAAATTACCGAACAGTTATAAAAATTGGGGGAGGAGGTGACTTCCCGAGAAAACGGTGGGTGATTGGACAAAACGGACGTCCTATTCGGATTCGGGTGGTCATTTTACATAAGAATTAGCAAGAATGGTATCAGGGCTCAAAAGAAAAAAAAAAAAAAAAATGCAGCGCAGTGTTATTTATTGCAAAATCATTGCAATTAACCGCTTTTCTCTGTATAGAATTTCTATACATGCTAATTTAGCATACTCAAATGAAATTCTAAAATGTTCTACAATTTCAGTGTGAAAATACTGATAAAGATTTACATTTTAATTTATAGCTCAGCATACCATTGTAATCCTAAGCTGAAAATCACAGTAATTATAGGAGGAAAACTGTAGGAACAACATATAATTTTTTTAATAAAATAAAAATTATGCTTTTCGAGATATTGAATATCAAAGATCAAAATGATTGACCTTGAAAGAAATTTTTTTTAAAAATATGTGAATGTGCTATATCATTTGAAAGCCCGTATTAAAAGCTCTCTAATGATACCAAATTTATGCATCTAAGTCAATTATAAGTAACAAAATATGGTACATTCGTAAAACAAGAATTTTGAAAATTTGCACTTTTTACCCACTTTTGCAGCCCTATATATCAAAAACTACAAGAGATAGTATTTCTGCATGAAATCTGTGGTGGCAAAAAAGATTGAAATTTCTCATCTCTGGGAATGTCCTGAAAATAGGGCGGAGAGTACGATCCCTGCTCTTTCTCAACCCTTAACATTCGGTATAATTTCTATTTTAAACAGTAAGACACGCCTTTTGGCTTACCTTTAAAACGTCACAAGTATAGTTTCCAACTTACTACCTTTTGGCTACCAAAAAATTGTAATAATTTGTTTTATTTTACTTCATCATTAAATAAAATAAATCTTTCTGTTAAAAATTTCCGGTAGCTGAAAGGTAGCCTATAGCATACTTGCCAACATACTAATTAATATTCCGTAGTATTGTTAGCCCCGCCTTCTTTTTCACACCAGTATCTTTTTAGAGTATTTTTCTTCTTATTTAATCGTAATCGCATTTCGAGAATATTACTCCTAAAAATTACTGGTGTGAAAAAAAGGGCGGGACTATCAACACTACGGAATATTAATTAGGATGTTGGCAAGTATAGCCTATAGTTACACGTTTTAGAAAAATAACATTTCATTTGCAGTGGAACACCTTAAGGCGTAGCTCGATTTTTTAATGTCCCCTCAGAAGGGACATACGAGCGATAAGGGTTAACCCTGTGCTCTCTTAATTAATTGTTGTATAATTTTAAAGGTTCATTTATTAGTGGAATGAAAGATTTTACTTATTTACGGTAAACTTTTTAAAGTCTTTAACTATATCAATGTTTACAGCCAATATTCTAATTCTTGTTAAACAGCATTTTATTATGATATTTAGTGAGGGTGGTGACAGACACGCCTTTTCCCACTGATTCTCACAACAGCATATTTACACAATAATTTTTTACCTTAATAATGGAGCAAACTTACTGAAAATTCCGAAAGAAAAACTTTGGTGGAAGAATCAGAGAAAAAATTTGGCCTGTCGCCACTCTATTAACGCTTTCGTGACCGCTGACATAGTTTCCTGTCACTTCAAATTCTGTAACGTCACCAGTGGGCGTTTCTTTCGTAATTTGTATGTTATTTATTTCTGAAGAATTTACCCAATATTCATATTTGTATAATCAATATACTATGGATGCAAATACTTTTATTACAGAGAGTATAATTATAATGTATATTTATTTGTTATATGAATGTAAATACAGAAAATTTTGTTCTGAAACGCTGTAACTTGGGAGAATAACGCCCAAAGGCGGACTGTACTGTCTAAATGACAAAATCATGCGGTTACGAAAGTGTTAACCCTTTAACGCGCGGTGGTATACGTGTGAAACCACCTCCCAGCTGCAAAAACTCATCCCAGAAAAATTTTAGCAAAAATTTACGTTTATAACGTAGCAGAAAAGGCCGTTTTTTTTAAACTTTAAATTTAAAATTTCTTTTAATTTAATTTTGTTCGTGAATTCCGGTGGCAGTATAATTTAAATGATCCAAATTTCCTTGCGCCGCAAAGGGTTAATGAAATATTTTGATTTGTGTATAGGAGGAAATGCATTCCACTTTCTCAGCTTTCCAATGATAAAGAACAGCTTTGATAGATTTGGCAATGTTTGCTAACCATAGCGCACTGAACCGGGTCGAAGTCGACAATATCTCCGCATTTTAGATACCACTATTTTAATAATAAGGTTTTCTTTCCGGGTTTATTTTTAAAACTTTCGTCAATAAATAAGGAAAAAAAAATATATTTGTTTAAAAATATTCATTTTGGAAACAGGGAAAAGTTGACAATTATGTAATGGAGCAAGCATAATGAGGGCGTGTCTTCAAACGTAAATTTTTGGGAATATGAAAAAAAAAAAAAAAAAAAAAAAAAATTGGTACATTATATTTCATTTTGCACTGTATATTAATAAATATTCGCTGTATGTATAGAAAGGGGGGGGGGGGAAATAAAAGAGTTAAAAGAATTTTAATATTAGTATGAATTCGACATAATAATAAATGCCATTTTTTAAATAAGAAAGGGAAAAATAAACATTTCTACAACTTCTAAATCGGTAAAGGAATAATAAGGAAGTCAAAACATATTTATAAAATGGATTTAATGAATATACTATCTTTATAACATTGTATTTGCATGGATATCTTTCATGTAACAAAAAAGGAAAGACTATTTAAATTATTTTTATTTTTGTAGTACACGATTTTTAATTATTGTATTATTCAACGTCAACGTAGTTGATTCGGAGTACCTGCAATCGGTCGCAACCGTTGCTTACCTCCATCGAAAGTGCCAAAAAACATAAAAATAATTTTACAGAAAGGAAAATATTAAAAAGCCGAAGGCTTTTTAATTAAAAAATAAATTTAGAATTTAGTCTCAGAATTTAGAATTTAGTCTCAGAAATTGTATTATTGTACTTCTATACGGCATATATGTCTGTTGCAGTCTGAAGCATCAGTGCAGTCTCTAGTTATTTTTTATTTTTATTTATTTTATTTTATTTTATTTTGTTACAAGTAAGATTTAGTAATCTTTTGCAGTTCTTTCCTTTCAATGGATGCTATATAGAATATTTTAAATACCACTATTTTTATGAAACATAGAGCGCTCCAATCGCAGGGATGGAACACGGGCGCAGTATTCATACAGGTATTTGTTAAAGAAATTTCTCTTACTATAATATGGTTGATTTATGAAGTAGAAATTTTTTTTACATTGATAGTGGTATGAATTCTGCGCCCGTGTTCCATTCCTGCAATCCTTACAATGTGAAAATTTTTTAGAACATATTAACTTATTCACACCGTCTTGTATTTGTGAGATACATATAAATAAAATATATAAGACGTTGTTATAGATTCTTAGATTGTTACTTCCTCAATCAGTTTTTTCCCCGTTCCTACCTTCGTAGAGAATGGACGATAGCGTGCTGAAAAGGAAAGTGTCCATAGGTGCATACGCTAAAAAATTACTGTATGTGCTCCTCTCATGAGGTTATATACGTAAAAAATATTGAAAATGTCCGATTCTTGGCTACTTATCGCTCGTTGGTGACACTATGAAAACTGATGCAAAATAGTTTTCAAATAAATACTCATTACAGAAATACGTTTTCCCTATTCTTAATACTAAACTTGTTTAAGAAGTTTATTTTAAAGAAATACACTTTTATAACTACAATTTTCTCATATATATTTATAAATAAACCTACCCAGCTAAACCTGGGATGATGGCCAAGTATTGGCAACCAACAGTAACAGCTGCTGGCCCGTTGGTGACAAAAGTTAAGGTGCCGAAGGGAATATGTTACGCCGGCCATCAGGTGGCCACATTCGACCGATCCACTGCTGGCAGCCTGCAGTACGGTCGGAATAAGTCAGTGGGCCCCTGATGGGTCATTGCTGGCAGCTAGCTGTCGGTTGAAAATAGGTTGTGGGCCAGTGTTGGGCCACCTGATGGCAAACATAATTTTTCCATGTTGTTGCTGGCAGCCTACAGAAGGCCAGCTGTGGCAAACATAAAAAATTATATTACTGCAGCCAGTCTTCATTGGCCCTTTATGTTTTCACATTTGGGCCAGCCAGCAGTGGTTTGGTTATAACTCGGTGATTCTACGGAAAACAGGACAATTATGTCCGGTACGTGACAGCTATAATTTCATTAACAAAATTATAATTTAAAAATACTATGGAAAAAATTTGTGGTTAAAAAATCATATACACTTATATGATTTTTTAAGCACAATTTTTTTCCATTGTATTTTTTAATTATAATTTTTTAAATGAAATTATAGCTGTCACGCGTCGGACATGAAATTATATCCGACACGTGGCAGCTATAATTTCATAAAAAAAAAAAAAATTATAATTAAAAAATACAATGGGGAAAAAATTGTGCTTAAATCGAATAAGTTTACAGGGATGGAACACGGGCGCAGAATTCATACCACTATCAATGTAAGAAAATTTTCTACTTCTTAAATCGACGATATTATAGGTAGAGAAATTTCTTAAACGGATTCCGGTATGAATTCTGCGCCCGTGTTCCATCCCTGAGTTTATATGAATTTTTAAGCACAAAATTTTTTCCATTGTATTTTTTAATTATAATTTTTTTAATATAACTGTCACGTGTCGGGCATAATTGTCGTGTTTTCCGTGGAATCACACAGCTAGTACATTTGTTTTATTGGTGATACCTCTAGTTTTATTAGGGCTTCACCCCCCCCCCCCTTTTTTCTTTCTTTCTTTCCTTCCTCTTTTTTCTGATGAGGCAGCAGCAAGTTTTTTCTATGCATCCAATATTTAATTTGATTTTGTACATATTCATTTTTAAATACTATGTGCAAGTATTTGATTCAGAAACTGTGGTTATAAATTCAGGATTTCTAGTACAGCATATAGGAAATATTCAGTTGATCCATTTTTCCTTAAATGCAAGTTTATGATAAGTTTAATTATTTTGTTTTCAGCGCAAATATTTCTTTTTTTTTTTTTTTTTTTTTTTTTGAATAAAGGAGATTACCTTTTCCTTTAAAGTGTTAAAATTTCAATATGTTTAACTTTGTTAAGTTATTTGATATAAATAAATGTAACTTTACAAGTAAAAATTATAAAATATTGAAACAGAAATTGTTACATTCAAGTATGTAATAAAGAGAACATTGTTAAAAACACCATTAAAGAAAAAAAAAATAGTAACAATTGTTTCTGGTCGAAATAACACAGACCCTTCATCAGACGAAACAAAGCGGACAAGATTTGTGAGAGTAAAATGGCCGTCATTTCCCGATTAAAAAAGGTATCTCTTTTCCCCTCTCAATGATCAATCTATGTCTTATTACTACATCTGTGGGGAGAATAGGGCAAAATTTCGAATAAACGTGCTCAATGAGAACTATTTTCATTGCAAAGATATTGTATAAGTTTTTCGTTCAGAATATTGGCATGAATACCAATGACTATGAATGTTCTAGTTTGAAAATTTCGTAGGTTATTCGAAATTTACGATTTCCTTAACATGAGAGAATAGGGCAAATTTTCTCATAAATTCTTATTATTTAAATAATTATTAAAAAAAATAAATTATTTTCTCTATTGTGAAGATTATTTTCCGCCTGAATACATTCGACCACTTTTAAAATATCACTAGCGGGCTTCGCCCGCTAGCGGGTCAGTATTTTCAAATGAATCACTATAATTAATGAATCACTGATAGTAACTTTTAGTCTTAAGAAAAGAAATTAAAAAAAAAAAAAATGATTTCTGATCGGGTAAAAAGTCGCCCCAGGTCCCCATTGCCTTCGGCAGCGTAGTCCCGTGCGCACAAGTTAAAGGATACACGCGCTGCGCGCGCGTATTCCTTCCCTGATCCTTCGTGCCCCCTAAAAAAAAATTCTGATCGGGTAAAAACTCACACCGGGTCCCCACTGCCTTCGGCAGCGCAGACACATGCGTGCGCGCTGCGCGCATATATTCCTTCTCAAATCAAATTTTTATTCTTAAGAAAAGAAAATCAAAAAAATTATTTCTCATCGGTTAAAAAGTCGGACCGGGTCCCCACTGCCTTCGGCCGCGCAGTCCCGTGCGCACTGCGCGCGCACAAGTTAGGGGATACGCGCGTGGTGCAAGCCTATTTCTTCCCCACCCTTTCAGCCCCTCCTAATTAACCTACGTATACCAATTTTGAACGGTCTAACTCAATTAGCTGAGATGCAAAAGAATACATAATCAGGACACCTTAAAACGTGTAAATCTGGTGAAAACTTTCGATAATATAAAAGAACTTTAAAATGTCTTTCGAATGATGTATTAAAAATAATTTAATCATAATTAG
The DNA here is from genome assembly GCA_963930645.1 of Salticus scenicus. Taxonomy (NCBI): domain Eukaryota; kingdom Metazoa; phylum Arthropoda; class Arachnida; order Araneae; family Salticidae; genus Salticus; species Salticus scenicus. The sequence goes on from OZ005658.1 coordinate 27,734,090, forward strand.
AAATTGAAATTTGAAAATATTACAGCGCCATCTGGCGGTAGAAATTTCTGTAATGTACTGTTCCATTCCAAATCAACAAAGCTTTCTAATGATGTATTACTTATGAAATTATTTTAATTAGTAGCTGAGATACAAATGAAAACTGATTCAGGACACCTCAAAACGTGTAAATCTGGTGAAAACTTTCGATAATATAAAAGAACTTTAAAATATCTTTCGAATGATGCATTAAAAATAATTTAATCATAATTAGAATTTAAAATACGCGTATTAGAATAAAATTTAATTTCCAATTAAAATGTAAATTTTTTGCAAAATCGATGAAATTTGAACTGCAAGGCTGTCTTGTGATGTTAGGTCTGTATACCAAGTTTAGTGTGCGACATTGAAAAACTGAAGCCTTTTCAAAATTGCAATTTTTAATCGCAGTACCAAAACACGTGACCTCATTAAATACCAGATGTTTCCCTTTCCGTTCAAGACTGTAGACGATCGTCTGCGATATTAAAATTGTTTTGATTTGTTGCCACCATTTTTTTTAGTTTAGTTAATTTTAAAAAATCTAATTGTCCGATCGATAAGGCCGTTTAAACCATCGGATTGAGAAAAATCGACCCTTTCATTTGATACCATATTTGTAACGATACGACTGGTATTCTAATTTATTTTCCACTTTTTCCGTAAGAATGTCTCTTTTTAAGCAAATAGCCGTGAATTCTCAGTCATTTTTCGATCGACATAGCTCAACGTTTTAATTAATATTTCCGCTAATTAGGGTCGCATCGCTTAGCGAATTATCGCGGTGCCGAGATGAAGAAATTCTGCGTCTGTCGACTCCGGTTTCGAGGCGCTGCGACCATTAGCGCCGGAGCTTTAGAGAGCACAAAGCATTTCTCACAGACAGACAGATGCGCACAGATTTTAATAATATAAGGAGATTTATGATACTGGCATGAATACCGCTGACTATAGGAACATTTTACATTAAAGCCTTTCCATGTTGCCGTATTTTAGTGAAGAAAAGCCGCAGGCTATCTTTAAAAAAGCACAGATTTTTTGCGGACTGCGGCTTATCTACCAGTGCGGGTTATCTAATGGTAATGCCAAAATTCCGTCGTCCATATTCTTGAAACAGCCGATCTCCCCAGAAAACGGAAGTTTAAAATTCGTAGTTTCTCGAATATTCTACTTTTTTTTCCCGCATTTACATACTGGTACATTCTTTTTTTCTTTTTACAGAATTATTTTTTTAAATACTTTATTATTTTTATTTCAAACTAATCATTCTTATTTTGATTAATTTGCCTGTCTGGAGTTCGCCATCTTGTTCCCTTGTTTTTTATTTTTTGCATCATATTTGCATACTGGCTTTGTTTTAATTTTTTCTTTATACATTCTTTTATTTATAATTAATTATTAATTATGTTTGTGACTTTGCATATACGCCCGGATTCTGCCATCTTGCTCTCTTGTTTCTCATATTTGTTGCATTAAATCTGCATAATGGTATAGTTTGACTTTTTTTTTGTTTTACTTTATACATAATTATTTTTTTAAATAATTTATTATTTTCATTTTTAATTAATAATTTATTATTTATTATTTTTATTAACTTACACAGATGTCAGAAGACTGCTGTCTTGTTTTCTTATTTATCGGTTACATCATCGTAACAATGCTTGCATTACCTTCCGGTGCAGTTTATCTAAGAGTATTGTTTTTCCCACAACATTTTAATAAGCTGCGGCTTATCTGCCAATGCGGTTTATATACACTAAATTACGGTACTCGAAATTTACTCTTTTTTTAGCATGGGAGATTAGGGCAGTATACGACTTAAGACTTAAGCTTGCATTCTAAAGAGTATTGCATTGAAAATACTGTGAAATTGCATAGGAATTGAAATATGAAGCTTGACCCTAGTAAAATTAAACAACAATTTAGGATTACGTAAATGTATCGAAGCAAAAGTTGGGTAGCCTAATGGGTGGGCGTTTCATTCTGCGAGAATGTTGAGTGATCGGTAGACTTTCTTTATTTGAATATGAGTATAGTATCATCTGTAGTAGAAATTGATGAGAACTGATGCGGAACTGAGCAGAGTCCAACTATACCAATTATTCTTTTCATGTAATCAATATACTGGATATTAATTCGATATTTGCGTTCCTAACACGTGTATGGAAAATGCATCTTTGATAGGCTATTAAGAATCTGGATATGATGATTCGATTCTAATTAACTTTACTGTTTTTATAAAATTTATAGCTGAAACGTCAGTGAGAAACTTATCTGAGACTCCAAAAGTTTTTATTTTTAATTATTATTATTACATATGTATGTATGAATGCTTGTACTGCAATGCCGGTCACAAAAGTCAACTGAAAATTTATTACAAATATTTATCAGTTACAAGGAACTAATTGTGTAGATTTTAATGTTCATAATGTTTGTAACTAATGCACAAAGGCACACAAAATAATTTCAGTGTACAGGGAGATTATAATTAAAGTTGCGATTTCAGAAGGCTATAATTTTAAAACTACCCATCAGAGCGATTTGATATTTTACCACGGCAATCGTGAGACGATGAAATTTTGTTGGGCAAAAGAAAAGAAAAAATACTAGCTCCAAAATGTGCCGTTAATTATCCGTACAGTATTTGTTTCATGAAGCTCCTTTTTTTCTCTTTTCACTGTGACTGTTTCCTTGTCTTTTTTCTAAGAAAATTGTAGTAAACCCTTGAAGTCTATTGTTTCCTGCTATTCTATTGTGTTGCTAACAACATTCCTGTGTTTAATGAGTCCACTTAGGCGTTTCCCCTGATATTACCCTGATGGGGCCGTGGTAGCCCAGTCGGTAGAGCGCCGGGCTCGTAATCGGAAGATCGCGGGTTCGGTATTCGAGCCGACCAATGACCGTCGTGTACAGTAATGGTGGCTGGTGCACGTAAAATCTGTCGTGGCCGCAATGTCCTCCATGTTCCCATAAAAAATTATACCTCTGGGGGTCACCGAAGCGGGAGAGCCATCCCTTCCATGGAGGATCAAAATTGTGATGGCATGTCTCCGGATCACCTCTAGAGGTGAGTCCTAGACCGTCACTAATTGCCCATTGCGCAGCACTAGTGCAACGTAAAACCCATCCAACCAACCAACCGACATTACCCTGACAGCGCCCTCTATAGGAACATGTTGGAACTACTTTTTTCCTCCCCCAAACAAAATTTCGTTGCCTCACGATTGCTCTGTTAAAATATCAAATCGCTCTGATAGGTAGTTTTAAAATTATAGCGTTTTGAATCGTAACTTTAACTATAATCATCCTGTATTATGTCACTGTGACGGCATTTAGTTAGTGTGACGGTACATTTTAACTTCCTTTTAGTTTTGTTATATTACATTCAACATAATGAAAATTAAACAGAATAATAAGTATGCTTTCTGTAGAAAATGTTCTGCCTATTAATTAGCTTACAGAGTTACACAAAAGAATTCCTACACGTTACACAATATGTGTGGTAAATACTCAATGTAATATTTTCAGTAATGTTTTATTGAAAATATTCAGCTTGAGGTTAAAGGATCTATAGAACCCCTGTAACATACAGTAATGTATATAGTTTTAACACTAAACCTACTGATACTTCATGTATACCTATTCCAACCACAGCGGGACAAGTGACCCGTCTTTAAAATGTTATATATATTACTATGTATAGGAAAAATATATTATTTAGCACAATTTGGGACATGAAACATGGACGATGTGATAATGTTATTTGCAAGAAATTCTGACAAAAAGTTTAAAATGGCTCATTTGACCCGTCGTGGTAGGTTTAGTGTTAATATTCTACATTGATATTAAAATGCATTCAATTTGTATGTCCCTGAGCAATTACTGAGCATTCAATTTGTATGTTTTATTAACAATCTTATTTTTACATTGAATTGTTCTTCATGATTACATCCTCTACGTACTGGTATCAGATATATTTGAATTTTCATTTATACATTCATTGAATTAGCTAATAATAGCTCTTCAATCTTTTAATGTATTGTATGCTATAAATTTAGTCGTAGTTGTACTTTCTCACAGTGCATTATTTTTAGAAAATCTGAGTGTATTATTATTTTTTTAATCTATTTTTCTAAACAACCTTTTTTTCTTTTTCTTGTACTACAAAAATTTATACTGACAAGGAAACATTCAAAAGGTGTCATCTTCAAAAAGTATTGAAAAAAATATATGTGATTCTACTCTTCATAAAACACCAGAAAATGAAAAAAATTTCGGCTGAAATGAATTACAGCGACCACAAAAAGTTATCAAAATTAAGAACATTTGGCGATTTAGCGCTGTTAGGCTATACGTTTGCTAGCGCCGAGATTGCAGTGTACGAACAGAACCGTGTTTTGCTTTTCCGCCAAATACTCAAAATCAATCGCCTAGCAGTATGAAATCGCCAAATAAGCTTAATTTTGATATTTTTTTGTGGTCGCTGTAATGAATTTCAGCCGATAATTTTTTTCATTTTCTGGTGTTTTATGAAGAAAAGAATCACATATATTTTTTTCAATACTTTTTGAAGATGACACCTTTTGAATGTTTCCTTCTGAGGTAACTGTGTTATGTATTATAGGTATAATTATTATTATTTGTTTTTGTATTTATTACTCACTATTAATTATAAATTTGCATTTGATTAATTGTCATTCGATATGCCTTTTCTGGTTTTTCTGTTTGATTATTTGACCTTGTGACGCATAATTTTCTGTTATTTTATTCTCTCTGTATACGAGTCATTTTATTATGACAATGTGAAGAAACCAGGGAACAGATCAGAAAAAAAAAAAATATATCAAGAATTTAAAGTATAACCAATATGTATTAAGTATATATTAAGTATATGTAACAGCTTAGTATAGCAAAGTTCGAAAATTGGCACTGAATTAGCTTGGACGTTTCTCGCCAAGTTTTTTACTTAGGCATTTTAATTCATCAATAAAATGATAAGAAGAATTAAAAATATATCAAAAACACTTTAAATACACGTAAATTAAAATTTTTATTTAAAAGATGTTGAAATTTTTTTTTTATCCAAAGCTTTTCGCTTTAATAGTAAAGCATCGCCAGGGATTTTTAATTGTTCGTTTCCAATGAGCAGTTTTAAATATGTTTTCTTTTCACAGTCAACAGTTAAATGCAAAATAATTAAATGCAATAAATTCCAAAGATGCTGCAATTTTGCCAATAATTTGGCACAATATTATAAAATAGTTAATAGTTTATTTCTGCTAATTCAGGATAGTTTTTCTCCTACAATAGCCTCGTGTGATTTTTCAATAGTTCCAGCTTCTCTTATTTTTCTTTCTTAGCTCCTTGATCCAACGTCTACCGGACTTCAAATTGCCTTTGCTGATATTCACGTTATTAAGAGACTTAACTGTTGACTGTGAAAAGAAAACATTTAAAACTGCTCATTGGAAACGAACAATTAAAAATCCTTGACGATGCTTTACTATTAAAGCGAAAAGCTTTGGATAAAAAAAAAAAATAATCTGGTGTGTCACTCACACGACTTTCTCTTACCCTGAAATTTAACACTATAAATACAGGTTGCAGATAAAAAGGTAAGATAACGAGTACTGTTATGTAAACCTGTGTTAAACAATTCATATTAGGCTTCTGAAGAGTTTTATATGATACTTAGTTCTGTGTGAGGGGGGCTACCGCCCCCCCCCTCAACCCCCCGTTTCATTAATGCACCTACATTTACATAGAATTTAATTCGGTTATTAAAAAATAATTCTGTTTTTAAAAAATAATTTATTAAAATTATTATTTAAAAAAAATATCTCTTATGATAATGCAGACGATTTCCATATTAGAGAAGTGGTATAACACCAAATATCCAAAAAAAAAAAAGTCCATTTTATTCTCATCATTAAAAAGAAGGGAAAAAAAATCGATAAATTTGTTTTAAATTATCGCAGATCGATGGTTCAACCATTCGTTTTAAAGGTATTGGCGAGCTCTTTTGAAAGATACCCATCATGAAAATTTACTCCCCTCGAGGGGGGACTTCCCCTCCTGGGGGGGAGGCGAGGCTCCTACATACACAAATTTTTTTTCCCAGTTAACTATCTCTATTACAAAAAATATATATTCGTTTCATTTAGTTTAGTTCAGTCTATAGACATTAAACTCTACTTTCCTGCAATTTCCCCCATAGACGTAATGTATTAGAATTCTCTTGATTGTCCCTGTACACGAACCATTTGCTTGATCTTAACGAAAAGCTTACTGTAGCATCCCTATATGATACACATTTAGAATACCAAGTTTGAACTTTCTGCCATAATTTGTTTTTGAGATATGCTGATAACAGATAGACACACACACAGACATACAGACAGACACACAGACCATTCGCTAAAAACATGATTTTCGTATTCAGGGGACCTCAAAACGTGTAAATATAACAAAATCTCGCGTTCAAAAATTTGACCCAAAAACAATACTTTCTTTACCTTATGGGTAAGAGAAAGTAAAAATTTAACATCTTTTAAATAAAAATTTAAATTTACGTGTATTTAAAGTGTTTCTAATATATTTAACAAATGACACGTGTTCAATTTAACTCTCTTTTTTTCTTAGAGATTATTTATAAAAATTTTAAAGTTGTCAAGGGCAGCCTATACTAACTCTGTACGTACTAGTTTAATCTTTATATTAAATAATCGAGAATATATTATTTAGTCTATGAAAGAGATTATGACAATATCATATATCAAACAGAACTGAACCTCTAGTCATCAAAGATATGAACCGACGGTAATATTAGCTTAAAATTAATAATAGTAAACTTGATGTGAATTACCTCGTCAGGAAACATTTTAGGAACACAAAAAAAATTCACTTTGCTGTATTTTTAGCAATAAAACGATAATCAAATCTTTAAAGCAAAAAATATCTCACATGCAAAGACTGAAATCGGTGAAAGATTCAAAGAATTTTTTCATGCAACAATAAATTTCATATCACAGACCATTGTTGGAAACAAAAACTAAATCATTGTTAGAAGAAAACGTAAAATATCAACAACAATGAAATTAGCCGTCGCTTATTTTTGACATTGTTGTCTGTAACTTATTCCTTATTTAAAACATGTAATTTTCAAATGCGTAACATCAAAATTGAACTTTAGTGTAGAACGCCCTTGACAAAGCGAGAAAATTGGCACCGTGACTTAGAGCATTTTTCGCCAAGGATTTTAGTTCTGTGACTACGATAACCAGGTTAACTCCAGCAGCGTGTTAAAAATATGAAAAAATTATAAAGCACTGCAAAAATAAATAAATAAAAAAAGAGTGATTCTATTTTTAATCTCTTTCCAGCGAAGCGGGAAAAGCATGTTAGTATGTGTATATAAATAAAAATTTAAATTCTGCTTGAATTTTTTGTAAACGGTATTTATTTTTATACAACAGGACGGATTTTAATTTATTCTTCCATAAAAAGGCATGCTGTAACTGTCAGTGGCGAATCCAAAACTTGACTTTTTTTTTTTTGGGGGGGGGGGGGGGACTAAGATTTTTCAAAGTGTTATTCTAGACCAATAAAAAATTTACAATTGCAATATTCAATTGTGAATGTCAGTGTTTATTTTTTTATTTTATTTTATTTTATTTTTTTTTTTTTTTGGGGGGGGGGGGGGGGCTTCAGCCTCCTACCCCCCCCCCCTTAAATCCGGCACTGGTAACTGTATTTCATTCCCTACCATCGGTTACTATATTCATTTCTTAAAATTACTTTGGTATAGCTTAAGGGCCCTCTTCACTCACTGCCGCCGGAAGCCGAAACTAATGTTATTCTATGGGAAATTTTTCTTTGCAAATAACTTAGTAACTAATACATATTTTTTAAATCCTGTTTTCACATTCTAAAAATTCCCAGCTGTTAAATTGACGGACCTTTTTTAAAAATATATATTTTTTTATTTTTAATATTTTATTTTGAAGCTGCAAAATACGAATTTTCAATATGTGAATTTTTTTCATTTTGCAATTTCGAAATAAAATATTAAAAATAAAAAAAAAATACATTTTTAAAAAAGGTCCGTCGATTTAACAGTTGGGAATTTTCAGAATGTGAAAACAGAATTTAAAAATATGTATTAGTTAATAAGTTGTATGTAAAGAAAATTTCCCCATAGAATAACATTGGCTCGGTCTTCCGGCGACGGTAAGTGAAGAGGGCCGTTAAGTGTAAGAGCTCCTTGGTGGATTTAACTTTTTTTCGTCATTTCGGTGATGGATTAAAATGGTTATGGAAACGCGTAAGTAAAAACCTTGGCGAGAAACGTCAGAGCTAATTCAATGCTAAACCCACACAACACACTTCATCCCGATTAGGTTGATATTACGTAATCGCGATCAAATATGACGTCCCATTACGTTGAAATTTGCTATCTGCTTTGGTTGATTTTTGGTTGAAATGTCACAAGCAAAGTTGTAACATGGCCCCAAATGAGACTTAGTTGGTACGTAATATCAACCAACTTGTTATGTAAGACATCCAGAGTTTGTTCAATTCATGTAAAATCAACCAAATTTGGATGTAAATGCAACATTGTGTTTTCAGCCATTTCATGTAATATCAACTAGATTTGGATGTAAAATATACATCCAGATCTCATCTAAATCATGTAAAATCAACCAAAATTGAATATGGAATATACATCTAGATTTCATCCAGGTTTTATAGAAATTACGTAAAATCAACATAGCTGATGCATTTTTCTTTTCTTCTTTCTTTCTCTTTTAAGAATTTTAATGCACTTATTTTAAACAGGGGAACCAAAAGCATTGACCTTGTTTTTTATAATGCAGAGATTAATTTTAAACATAAATGTGATATTGATTTTCAACATCAGGATTTAAAAATATATGCTTAAAATCAATACCTGTATATTTTTGTCTAAAATTAATATTTGCATAATAAAAAGCAAGACCAATGCTTTTGGCTTCCCTGTTTAAAATAAGTGCATTAAAATGCTTAAAAGAGAAAGAAAAAAAAAGAAAAATGCATCAGTTATGCTGATTTTACTAACTTCTATAAAACTTGGGATGAAATCTAAATGTATATTCCACATCCAATTTTGGTAGATTTTAATGGAATTCATTACCCAGGCAGAAAATTTGGCAAGATAGCTTTTTTTTTTTTTTTTTTCAGATAAAACTTTGTATATCATCTTATTAGAATATGAGACATATTTTACTCATTGCAAAATACTGTTTTTTTTTTTTTTGTACAGGCGACAATTATTATTTTTTCAAATTCCTTGAAAATTTCTAGTTGGTTTCATAAAATTCTGCACCAATTTTTACTTCCTCATACAAAGTATAAGGAATTATAGTAATCCCATTTGCGAAATGGATTTTGTATTTCACATTGCTCGAAAACGAATGATCGCTGAATGTTGCCAATTTATATGTGTGACTGTCATGATGTCTAGTTGTACACCTGCAAGTGTCGTCTTAACACGAGCTCTCGTTTTAGCGATATAAGCGACTTTACACGATTTTTCGTGACGTCGTACGCATGTGTGTGTATGTCACATAACTCGAAAACGATTGGATATAGAAAGTTGCGAATTGGTACATAGGTTTGTTATAACATCCAGTTGTGCACCTCCCTTTTTGGACTTCGTATGATTTTCCGTTTTGGAGATATTTCAGAAAATTAGGTTATAAATGACCAAAAAGGTTTTGGCCGTAATGTAACAAAAAACTTTAACTCAAAAACTGTTTGGACAAAAATTGCAATCGAATTTTAACTGACTTCCTTACTAGCTAGACATTTGAAATTTTCAGAAAAGCTCAGAACACGTTGACAATGCATTTTCTAAATATTTTTAGCCAACTGTTTTGGATACCTGCTGCCTTCAGCAGCTTTTATATGATTCAACAGAAAATTTATTTAACTACCCGACTAGCTAGACATTTGAAACTTTCAGAATAGTTCAGAACACAGTGAAAATGCATTTTTTTTAAATACTTTTAGCCAACTGCTTAAGATACCTGCTGCCTTAGGCAGCGTTACCTGTACAAATCTTGCAATCAATTTTTAACTAACTTCTCCACTAATTAGACATTTGAAACTTTCAGGATAGCTCAGAACACAGTGACAATGCATTTTTTAAATATTTTTAGCAAATAGTTCTAGGCCACTGCTGCCCTCGGCAGCGTTTGTATGGTTCCAACAGAAAATTTATTTAACTAACTTCTCGACTAGCTAGACATTTGAAACTTTCAGAATAGTTCAGAACAGTGCGAAAATGCATTTTTAAAATACTTTTAGCCAATTGTTTCGGATCCGTGATGCCTGCAGCAGCGTTACCAGTACACATCTTGCAATGATTTTTAACTGACTTCCCGACTAGCTAGACATTTGAAGCTTTCAGAAAAGCCCAGAACCGGTTGTAAATGCATTTTTAAAATTATTTTTAGCCAACAAGCCAACTGTTTCAGATACCTGCTGCTTTCAGCAGCATTTATATGATTCAACAGAAAATTTATTTAACTAAGTTTTGAACCAGCTAGACATTTGAAACTTTCAGAATAGTTCAGAACACAGTGAAAATGCATTTTAAAAATACTTTTAGAGAACTGTTTCGAGTCCCTGCTGCCTTTGGCAGCGTTTATACTGTTTCAAAAGAAAATTTATTTAACTAACTTCTCGACTAGCTAGACATTTGAAACTTCCAGAATAGTTCAGAACATGGTGAAAATGCATTTTTTTAATACTTTTAGAGAACTGTTTCAAGTCCCTGCTGCCTTCGGCAGCGTTACAAGTACAAATCTTGCAATTGATTTTTAACTGACTTCTTGACTAGTTAGGCATTTGAAACTTTCAGAAAAGCTCAGAACACATTGACAATGCATTTTTAAAATATTTTTAGCCAACTGTCTCGGGTCTAATGATAATGCTTTTTAACATTATGTATATATTTCTAAAGGTGTATAAGGAAGTCATGTGGTGTCCACATCAGTTTTTTTCTTTTGCAGAAGTACAAGATCAGTATTGGTGGAATAAAATCTGAAATTAATCTTGGGAACAGGAGATTGTATGCAAAGCCTAACTATCTATTTCTTGTTGACTTGTAATATCATGCACTTTTAAAATGACATATTTTCTGAAAATCTGTTGATATTTTTGAAGATTACCTGCTATGAAAATTAACAGCATTTATTCTTAATATTAAAAAAGTGAAGATATTACAAAATCAAATGTCGTAAAGCAATAACAGAAGGTTTAATTGCAACATTAAATTTATATACATATATATATATTTTTTATTTTTTCAAAAGAAAAGAAAAAAAATCTGATATAAGAGTAGGTTCTAGTAGCAGAAATAGTACAGCATAGCAGAGAGCTCGGCAGATTTTAAAAACACACACACAAAAAAAAAAGCCAGACTTCAATAAAGTACTTAAATAATCTGGTGTATCACTCACACGACTTCGTCTTTCCCTGCATTTTAATATTATATAAGTAGATTGCTTAAGTCTTGAGATAAATAACGTAGGATAATAAAGTTCAATGTAATTCAAAAATAATTTAAAACTGGTTTAGGAATAGTTATTCGACATATAATTTTATGTAAGAGGGATACCAACCCCTCAAGCCCCGCTCAACAGTAGTGCTTAGAGTTATTAAAAAAAAAAAAAAAAGGGCTGTTATTAATTTGACTTCAAACTTACCAATTTTGATCAAACTGTTAAGTGGCAACTTAAAAAGTACTTCAAAATATCAAATTCGAATTTCATGCAGTTACTTTTTTGTACTTTCTCTTCCCACATAGGTAATGTATTGTTTATCAGTCAAATTTTTGAAAGTGTGTTTTTATCATATGTACACATTTTGAGGCCCCCTGAATCCAAAAACCATGTTTTTAGCGGTTAGTCTGAGTGTGTATCTGTTATCAACATATCTCAAGAACAAATAATAGCAGAAAGTTCAAACTTAGTATTCTAAATGCGTATCATATAGGAATGTTACAGTAAACTTTTCGTTGAGACCAAGCAAATGGATTGTGTACAGGAACATCCAAGTGAATTCAAATACATTGTCTAAGGGAAAATATCTGGCAAATACAGTGTAACATCTACAGGCTGACTTAACCAAAATGGAATATATATATATATATATATATATATTAATTCTTAAAAGCATGTTTTGTGTAGATTGTGGTATGAAAATTATTCATCATTCATTTACAAGGCCAATTAAAGTATTTAGATGGGGCTATACTTGGAGGAATCATAATTCCTTTTGCGTTAAATGCTTTTCAAAGAAGACTAATTTTTAATATAAAGTATTCTTAATAGTGCATATTGATTATAGACAATATACAGGGATACTCAGAATTAAGCAAAATGTTCTTTTCTATTGAATCTAATTAACAGAAGTGGTTTGTATATTTTACTGTGGTGCCGGACACTGCACAATTAATGTTTCATATGCATAGTGTAAATAAAGTAATTTTTGAAGTTTTATTTTCAACTTTGTTTTTTGTATTATATCATGTTTTGAAGTGGCCTGATTACGAAAGTCCAATTTTTAGCAGTTGATCTGTATGCTGTATGTGTATCTGTTATCGCATAACTTAATAGTAAATAACTGCAGGAAATTCAAATTTAGCACTTTGAATTTCATATTAGGTTACTGGCAAAAATTTTATAAAGACTGGCAAGTTTGAAGGTAAATTAATAATAGCCTAGTTTTTTTTTTTTTTTTGTTTTTTTTTTAATAATTCTATGCACAAAACTGCATATCAAATAAAATTGTTTTTAAAACTATTTTAGAATGTTCTAAAAGTATATTGAATTTTATTATCTCATGCTATTGAACTTAAAATTTAATATGCAATCAATCATTATAATATTGAAATGCAGGGGAAGAGAAAGTGATGTGTGTGACACACCAGATTTTTTAAGATATGGTAATATCTTAATACATACAGATTAATCACTAAAAATTGGACTTTTGTGTAATCAGGTTACCTCAAAACATGATATTATACAAGAAAAAACAAATTTAAATTTCAAAAATTACTTTTTTTACAGTATGAATCTGAAAAACTAATTTTTCTTTCTGAGCAGTGTTCGTCGACACAGTAACGTGCATCGAAGCACTCTCATCAATTACACTGAATATAAAAGAACATTTAGCTCAATTTTTGGTAGCTCTGTTGTCATATTGTCTATAAACAATATTGTGTACTTAAATTTAGTCCCAATCAAAAAACACCTAACAAAAAATGAATTACTATTCCAGCAATTTTCAAGTATAGCTAGGCTGACCTGATCAAAATACCTTTATAATAGAGAAGCGTTAAAAATTGCTACAATTATCCAATTATGGGTGTATTTTTTCATTCCTAATACATAAGGACTAAAAATAAAGTATTACTGATTAATAATTTACTTTCTACAATTATTTAAAACTTAGAAAAATGCCTTCAAAAAAAAAAAAAAAAAAAAAAAGGAAGTCCCCAGAAAATGGAGACGTTTGGTCAATATAAGTATAGCCCCAAATATCCAAATATTTTGGGTAGCCCTGTAAACAAAAGATGAATGATTTCCATATCACAATATACACAAAACATGTTTTTATGCATTATAAAAAAAATTGTTTAAGTCAGCTTAATGCTGTTACACTGTACTTACTCGAAATTTTTCCAAGGATAATATGTTTGAATTCTCTTGGATGCCCTTGTACACGAACTACTTGCTTGATCTCAAAGAAAAGTTGAGTGTAGCGTCCCTATATGATGCGCATTTTGTTCATTACAGTTTGGACTTTCTGCTACTATTTGTTAGAGATATGTTGATAACAGACAAATATGCAGACTAACTGCTAAAAACAGGATTTTCAGATTCAGGGGACCTCAAAACATTTAAATTCAACAAAAACTCAATTTCAGCTATTTGATTCAAAAAAAAAAAAAAAAAAAAAAAAAACTTTCTCTACCATGTATACAGATAAGAAAAGTAATACAATTTACATCATGTCTCTAGATTACTGTTCTTTTGTACATTCTTTGTTTTCTTTTTATATGCAGATATTACTTAATTTATTAATTGCTAATAGCTTAATGTGATTTAAAACTTAGTTTAGCAGTTCTATACTGCAGTCTGCAAATCATTACAAAAAATTCTGTCTGTTGGGGAGTAAACCCCCCCCCCAACACACAAATATAAAAAAGTATCCCTGCAGTTTTAAATTCATAAAATAGATAATCAGCCTTATCCCCTAGTAATAGCAATATTACTTATACTCTACAAATATAAATATGTAAAGAAAATATTGTAATCATGACAAAAATTTTACTTTGAGATTTTGGTATTTCGATAGGCTTTGAGGTCTCAAGAGTTCATTTTTGCTATTTTCACGATACTATATGCATGTGTGTGTAGTATATATGTGTGAGTGAACATGATAGCATCTGAATGCATTGATGAATTTACCTGAATGTTGGTATATATGCTATAGGTCACCGTAACACAAGACCTATTGATTTTGGAGTATCTAGTGCTTAGTTATTTTATAGTGACACAATGCGAAATTCTTTAACATTATGATCTACAGGCTCAAATTCTTTAAAGTACAATAATGTTAAAGAACACACTATATGGAGAAAATTACTCAAATGCCCTATTATAATTTTCTCTTCTCTTCATTTAACAACTTCGCTTTATTTATCAGAAAGTCAAACAGAGTCACTCCAGATTTTTTCATATAAAATTAATTTAGCATACATGGATCACCCACTGAGCATAACCTAATCTAAAAGAATCACATCTTTAATAGTAAAATTTATGTCTATAAATAACAAGTGTTTTCTTTAATTAACAACTAATGAACATTAATTATTATTCACCTAATTCCTTGTAAATAATTTTGAGCAATTTTTTAAATAACATTTTTTGAACCTTTCTCATGATTTTTGAATTGCTACAACTTTGTCTTAAAAGCTTATAATAAAAACATTACATTCTTCCAATTTACATTAAACTGATATGGATCACAAATATGTCAAATGGAGACACAGAATCCAAATTAGAAAAATGCATCAATTCCACATTTTACTATTACTAAAAAACATGAAACTTTTATACTGTAATTAAAGATAAAACTTAATAGCTTTATTCAGAGCTAATATATATAGCATTATTTCCAGATCCAGAACTTCCTCAGCACATGTTTTAGGTGATGTTGACAGTTGAAACTGATTTTTTGTCACTCTCCTTTTTTGATCTCAGTAAATGGCACCACTTTCAGTCTAGGACCAGAACTGGTTCATTATAGATGCAGCTACAAACCGGTTCCAGGCATAGACTGAATGTGACACCATCCACTGAGATCTGAAGTATTTTGGAGAACTTTCCAAACCAAAAATTTTTTTCAGTCTCCAGAAATTAGAGCAAAAATCGGTTCAAATGTTGTGCAAAAAGTTTTTATGTAATAGCAGCATAAGTGTACTGTATATACAATTTTCAAATATTTTAAATACCACCATATAAATTTTATCTTTATGAACATATCCATTCCCATTGTCTCTCTAAGTTGCATCCCCTTTTGATGCTCAAAGGACTTGACTCTTGGGGGTACATACAAATGAAACACTTCCAGTTGCAAAGCCATTTGCAGGCGTTCCAAATGTATGACTGCAGTCGGCAGCAAAAGTATCCGAGCACTAGCAAAAATTCCTATGTGAAAAAAGCACACTTGACACTGTTCTGTTAAATAAATCCTTGTCGAATCATGTTCTTAGACTGACTAAGAACAGGATTCGACAAGGATTTATTTAACAAATCTGCATTAAGTGTACTTTTTTTACATAGGAATTTTCGCTAGTGCTGTTACTTTTGTTGCCGACTGTATTTGCAAAAAACTTGCAAAATTTACGTCATCGAAATTGCAAGCGTTCCGTTTGTATGTAACCCTTGACTTTTTTTTTTTTTTTTTTAGCAGCATTTCATACCACCTGGCATTCAACAAAGTTGGATCACATTAATTACATGCAGTTAAATTCCTGATTACCTCCATGTTTTCTCATTGTGATGCATAATGGTGATCGTGAAGTAAAACTGTAAAGTTAATCACTAATTCAAATCACTGTAATTAATATGATCCAACTTTTTTGGACGACAGGTTGTATCAATGAAATGCAGCTAAAAAGAAGCCAAGAATCAAGTCTCAGTGAACGTCAATATTAGAAACAAAATTAAACTCAGTGCAATTATTAGATAAAATATAAAAACAAGAGAAAAAATTTAGAAAGTACTTACGTAGCTTAAAAACACACATATTTTTACCAAAACTGATTTGCTTTTTTTTAACATATGCTTTTTTTTTTTTTTTTTTTTTTTTTTTTTTTTACATATGCTTATATATATACATATACATACATACGTATTTTCTATTTGATTAAACATATTAATTTTATTTGTGCTTTGTTCCATATGCTGAATTTGTTTTAATTACTACAAATTGTGGACTGTTCGGCAAGATACAACGAAGGACTGACTTCCAACCTACCTGTATTGGTTTGAGATTCAAATTTCAAAAAGAATCAAAAGAAACAATATGTATTTATGCATTTTTATTTAAAAAATTACATAAAATTTCTTTATTTGCATAGCGAAGCTAATTGAACATTACTAATTTAATTCAACATCTAATGTTTTTCTCTGTAATAGACAAGTTCTCGCAGCACCTGCAGAGAGAGAAAATAAAAAACATTTCAAAAGGAAAAATAAATAAATAAATAAAAACTGACAGTTATGTTCTCCCATAAACCAAAAATTATATTCAATAACAATATGCAAGTTGTGGTATTTATAAGAAACAATTTTGTATGATTATTTAATTGAAACCAATCAGTTTTGAATTTTCTCATCTACAATAAGTACTAGATTTTTCAATAATACGAGTAAATCTTCATATATAAAAAAGACAGTGTCTGGATGTGTGTCTCCAGACAGCATAACACTAAAATGGTAATAAGGACAGTCATGTGATTCAACACGAAGATACTTACTGAGATGTCCTAGTACATTATGAAGCCCAATTTTTCAAATTTTTCATCATTTTTTAATTAATTGAAACATGATAATAATAACCTTATATTAACTTTAAATTAGTTGACAAACATATTAAAATTAAACGTGAATAATAATAATAATTATAAGAGAACATCATTATAGCTTAAAAATTTTGAAACAATTATTGATAAACGTTAATATATATACTTCATGATGCTAAAAACAAACAGCTATTAAAGGTTAGTTCTATTATAATTAATTTTTTCTAATTATTTTTTATATTTTTACTGTGAAATTGTAGGTAATAAACTGTCAATGATATCACATTTGACTGAATAGCACTCTAAACTCTACGAATCAAATTTTATTTTATAAGCTTTATTTATCCTAGGCTTATTGCTTCCTATGTGATTTTTTTTAACATGATTTATACAGATCACATAATGCAATGATCTCTATCCAAATGTATGGAAAAAAATATACATTATTTTAAAAGCTACTAAAAAACAGAAAAAGAAAAGCAGTTCTGCAGACTATGGAATATATTTTCCTTTACATTTATTGCCCAGAGGGGACAAGTTTTCACCATGGGTATCTTTTAAAAGAGCTTATCAATACCTTTAGTGTGATAGTGCCACCACAGGACTTTCTTCTGTATATTTTAATTATACACCAAAATCATAAAATAGAAATTTATTAAATTATTTTCCATATAAATGTAGACGATTTTTATGTGACAGAGTTACATCACTACAGGAAACGAAGTTCTCAGATGCACATTTCCCTCCCCCCCTAATTTATTACTACTATTATCAATAATTTATATTAATTTCACAATCATTGATTAACAATTATTAATTAACAATTAATTTTATAATTACATTGTTTAAAATAACTCATTTTGTAGAGTTATATGAAATTTTGTTTTGTTCATGTTAAAAATTTAGAAATAATGGGATTACAGCCCGACCTGTTGAACAATTGATCGCCAAATCTAATCTGTATCAGTTTATGTCAGGTTTCAACAAAATTCCAAGTATGGTTAAATTTCATTAATTGGTTAATGAGATGCAGTGTCTACTACATTAGTGATACACACACACACACAGAGAGAGAAAGACTTACTGACAGACAGACATTTTCTAAAATCAGTTCAATCGTGATCAGAGCATCCTCAAACGTGTAAATCCATCAAAACTGGAGTTTGAAACTTTTTACTAATTCAATACTTTCTCTTTATATGCATACGAAAAAGAAAAAAAAAAAATAATAAGAAGAAATGGCTGAACCACTGATCTGCGTTAATTTAAAACAACATTATCGATTTTTTCTTTCATTTTTGCCATAAAAAACTTAGCAAAAAAAAAAAATCTTATTTTTACTGTCTTCTATGTTTGAAGGAAGTATTGGCTTTGTGAAAATTTTTAAACACTTTTTGATGTATTTACATGTTTTGAGATGTCCTGATCACAATTTGACTGCTTTTAGAAAATGTGTGTCTGTGTGTGTGTTACAAATTTTGTAGGTACTGTATCTCAAAACCCTTGAACGAAATTTGACGTTTGGAATTCGTTAATTTTCAATATGGGTATCTTCGAAAGAACTCGTCAACACCTTTAAAATGAATTATCAAACCATAGATCAGTGATAATTTATACTATGTTATTGATTTTTTCCATTTTTAATGAAAAAATAAATAAATAAAATAATGGGAAGAAAATTCATTTCTTCTCATGTCTGAACAAAACTGATTTTCTTTTGGCATTTAATATTAAACTACTTTCAGATAAAAATCGTCTGCATTCATCACGGAAAATAATTTTAATAAATTATAATTTAACAAATAATTTATATTAGGTAAATTTGTACAGGATTATATAGAAGAAAGACTTGTGATGGCCACAGCATACTAGTTAATATGATAAAAACGATGTTTTAAGAACTTTTGAATAGTAGCAATATAAAATTATACAATGCAAATAAATACCCTAATATGTATTACTAAAATTATAAATACTTTAAAAAAGTTATATACTTTTAAAAAGTTACAACCAAAGTAAACAATGAAATTTATAATAAAGTTTTTGTGCTTAAATAAAAAGTAATTTCAAAGAATTAAAAAAAAAAAAAAAAAAATGAATAATAAAAAAAAAAAACATTTGTCTATACTGCAAACAAGTAAAAAAAAAAAAAAACTAAAATCCATAAAATTTTCAAATTTGCAGTCTCTGGTCCCAAGTGCTATGGATTTCTGGGAGTGGATTTCCTACTGCATACACATGATATAGCTAAAATTAATCAACTGAGGGAAACAAACATTTTTTTTTTTGTGTGTGTGTGTGTGAAAATTGCAGCAGGTAGCCAAACAGTGGCCATTATGGTGGCTACCCGCAGCAAATTTATTAGTGGCTAATTCTTCAGTAGTAACTGACCATGCGGCCAGAGCTAATTTTGCCTTGTAAAGCTAATGAATAAAAACTTTGTATGCAAACGCTATTAATTGAGAATCTTGCAACAGGGTTGTAGTGATTTAAATCAATTGATTTAAAAAGTAAAAAAATAAAAACTATCACTGATTTAAATCACTTTTTTTACATATTAAAGTTAACGGCTTTAGTGGAATGAAACTGTACATCCAGCTTTTAAAAAATGTGGTTTTTAAATATTTCTTATAGAAATTTAAAAATATAATTTGTAAAATATAACAAAATATTATTAAACAAGCTAATATTTATATTGGATACCTTGACTTTAGATTCGTCTCTACTAAGCAACATTGATAAATAAAAAAATAAATTATACCTTAATTTTCTTAATTATTTATACATTTTAACCATTTATTATATTTTAATTATTTATACAAGCACAACCTTATGACTGATGTATGAATTATAAATATTTAGTTAGTGTAGAATTAATTGATTAACCCTCGCTTTCCCAAGATCATGGCATTACTGCAAAAAAATTGCTTTCAGGTGCCGCTTGGCACACTTGGCGAAAATCACCAGCACAACACCTTTTTATATCGTTTAGAAGTTGCAAAATTCCACTGGTTATGTTTGCTATCTGTGGCGAATTAGCACACTTTTTGAATGAGGCGTGCTTAACTAGATTTCAACTTCAAAATGACCCCATCTTGGGAAAGCGAGGATTAATATATATATAATATGATAGTTTGTCTCTGCCAGCCTTGCAGTTGATATTTACAAAAGAAAACATTTTCTTGCTCATATCAGTTTATATCTTTTAATATTGGCACACATATTTTAAAAATAATGGCATAATTTACATTATAGTGTTTAAAAAGCCCTGAAGCCCAGCACCTGACTTATGGCAGAGCATTCAGGGCACATGCCTTGGGCCTTCAAGAAATTCCACCATACATTTAAAAAAATAGTTAGAATGAAAATTTTCTGTAATGATCGATAATTTTCATTTTTTCGTCAACAAATGGAAATAGTATTGTGCTGCGTGCCTCTTATTTGTCCTACCATATTTGAAAAAAAAAAAAAAAAAAAAAAATCAATACAAATAAAGTGATGTTAAAAGGGTAGGTATTTACAATCCTCTGGAATAAATTAAACTGTTGGCATGTTTGCAATGCTGTCTAATTTAGTGCATGAATCAGTTTACAGATAGTACATTGGCTTCATCATAAGTTACACTTTTTTGTTTATTGATTTTTTATCCTATAATATATAAAATACATTTTTTTTTTTTTTAACTAATTGTGAATATTTCCATTGTGTGCGCTATGGAAATTGATCATTGTTTGTATTATTTCGAACAATATATACTTTGCCGTAAAATGATAGTATGTTAAGTTATCAGTTATTTAAATATAGATAATCAGTGTTTAATCATTTGGTAAACTGTATAATCATGTGCAGAAAAAAATATTTACCTTTAAAATTTTTTCTCTGTATAGATTAATCAGGGGTCGATCCAGGTTTTAATTTTTGGGTCCCTTTTTTGTGAAAAACAAAATATTTTTGTGAAATTTTTATTTATTTTTGTGAAATATAAAATATTTTTGTGAAAAAGTAAAATATTGTGTAAAATTTTTCGTTTTTACAATCACTTTATGTAATGTTTAATATCAAGTTAATAGTTTTGTTGAACCAAATTAAGGCATTAATTAAAAATAATACTGAAAACATTTAATAAAAGAATCAATTTTATTAAAAAAATCTTGTGAAGGGACTCATTTTATGAATTTGAATTTTGTGAAGGGTCCCTTTTCATGGATTTGAATTTTGTGACGGGTCCCTTTTTATGAATTTGAATTTTGTGAAGGGTCCTTTTTTACTATGGGGAATTTTGTGAAGGGGCCGCAAAAGGGACCCAAATTTTGCCTGGATCGACCCCTGTTAATAGAATAGAGGATTATAAATATTAAAGTTTCAGAAGAAAGGGCCCATTAAACATGAGTGCCCTAGGCCTCCGCAGGAATAAATCGGTCCCTGCTGAAGCCTCCAATTTTTTTTTAAAAACTCCATAACCATTAAATTTAATTATATATAATCAGTTACATACAGTTCAAGGCAGCTGTCACTGCTTGTTTAATGAATTGTCCCGACTCAATATAGAAAAGTTATAAGAATAAGTGAAAGTATTAAGATGGTAATGAAAATGTGAATTTTGTTAATGGGTATAGTGTGAAAAAATTTTCTTGATTCAAATTATATTAGTTTAGCCTAAATATAAGTTTTTTAAGATATCCTACTTTTTTTTTTCTTAACTCCTTATTCTCTTTATTTTGTTTGGGAAGTGTGAGTAAAAGTTTCCTCTTAATACATTGTTTCAGTTATGATGTCATTTTCCCTAATAAATTACCCTTTTCCAAAATTATTTTATCCGTTCCATAGCATGGATAAGATTTTAGTGTGGGCGAGGGTAATTCCCGATCAAAAAACACAAACATATAAATAACTCTAAAAATATCACAATTGATGTTAACCAAATTTAGCATGGTTAAAGCTTTATCATGTGTTTATTCAATAAAATATAGACTTTGATTAAAATGTTTTAAAAGTTTGTTTAATTGAAAAAATTCATTGATCAGTAATTGCCCCAGCAACTGGGTAAATATCGATCGCACCCCGACTCAGGGCAATTACGGATCAGGACATTTTTTGTTCAAATGATAGCTATATTGATTAATTTGGACTACAAATAATGTCATTTTTAACATAAACCTGATTTTAATTACATATTATCAGGAGCAGGGTTTAAACTGCCATTCATTTTTTTAGCATTTTGCTAAAAGGTATCATATTTTGCTAAAACAAGTCGGTCAGAATTTCGCTAAAATGCTAAAACTGGATAACTGTATAAAATATCTCTATATAATAATTCAGAATTTTATTTTATTTTATTTTTATTTTTTTGTAATATTTGCAGGCAAAAACTACGAAAGGACTGAAATTATTGGGAATCCTTATTTATATAGTAATTTGGATTTATTTTTAATTTTCAATGATTGAATTTAAATGCAAAATATTTAAAAGTATGTTAGAATTCAGAATTTGCTTCATAGAAGCATTTTTAGCACTAGTATTTCACGATTATCTACCACTACACTTTACTTGATTTTTAATTTGCTTTTTCATTTTACACATATGATATGAATACCTCTTTTTCCATTGATAAAATCAAAACATAGTTTCCCTGATTCATATTTTTAAAGTCACAAATATGGATGCTTGGTTAAAATCATCAATGAACAAAAGGAATAGAAAACAAAACTGAGGATAACAAAGCTAAGTAAAAGAAATCAATGGTATCCAAAGAATTAACTTTCGAAAAAACTAAAATAGTGCTTGCCTATTTTCGCTAAAATGCTAAAGTAATTTTTTTGCCAGGTTAAACCCTGATCAGGAGTCAATCCATGTTTTAATTTTTGGGTCCCTTTTTTGTGAAAAACAAAATATTTTTGTGAAATATAAAATATTTTTGTGAAAAAGTAAAATATTGTGTAAAATCTTCAGTTTTTACAATCACTTTATGTAATGTTTAATATCAAGTTAATAGAGTTTCGTTGAGCCAAATTAAGGCATAAATTAAAAATAATACTGAAAATATGAAAACATTTAATAAAAGGATCCTTTTTATAAAACAAAAAATCTTGTGAAGGGACTCATTTTATAAATTTGAATTTTGTGAAGGGTCCCTTTGTATGGATTTGAATTTTGTGAAGGGTACCTTTTTATGAATTTGAATTTTCTGAAGGGCCCCTTTTTACTGTGTGGAATTTTGTGAAGGAGCCGCAAAAGGGACCCAAATTTTGCCTGGATCGACCCCTGATTATAAATGTTTTTTTTTTTTTTTTAATAAGCATAGTAGTTAATTTACTATTTTTATTTGTTTTGAAATTACATCCAAACTTATTGGCAAAACACTTTATAACATTTAAAAGCATAATGTATATAGCATTACTGTCCTAATTTTATTATATATTTTATTTCAACCATGCATTTTTATTATATCCTTAATAAATAAAACTATTTATTATTATTACAGTTTATTTTTTACTATGAAATAAAGATAAACTACTACGTTTTTGATATGAACTTTTCTTTGATTTATAGTTAAGTATTGCAATTACCCATTAAAAATATTTCAGTTTTATTATATATTTTAATTTAAACATTTAGTTATAAAAAAAACCATTTACTGTTATTACAGTTTTTTTTTACTATGAAATAAAGATAAAATAGTTGGCTTTCATTTGAACTTTTCTTTGATTTAATGTATTGAAGTTAACAGTTAAAAATAAATAACTTTTTATGTAACTGTATAATTTAGATCACAAGTGTGTACAATAAAATACAATTTAATTTATTAGCATTCAGTACAATACTTAGTAATCTTGATCTTAATTAGTCATTAGTCATGCTTACTACAAAATTTTGAAATAGCTTGAAAGATAATTTTGATTTTGATATGAAACCTATAACAAAACCGGTTTTAATTTTAAGCAAAATACATATTATGATTTTTTGATGTGCATTAATGAATATATATTATAGATGCACACTACATATATGTACATTGATAAATATGTCTAAAATAATTTTAAACATCAGGTAAAAAAAGAATCTGTTGTATAAATCAATATAGTTGTATAACCAGTATACTAAATTACAGAAACATTATTAACGTAATTTAAAAGCTTATATTATATCTGTACTGATAAGTATAAAGGATTTAAGTGCATATTCTTGATTTTTCAGGAGACGAAAAATAAAGTTAAACTAACTAAAAACTAATGAGCAGAATCGATTAGGAAAAAGGGATTATGTTGATTTATACACTATATACCGTTAAGTGATTGTCAATCTTCATTTAATAAAGGGAAAAATTGAATTAAATATTTTATACTAAAGAAATGCTAAATTTCTAACTTGAATCTTTTTTTACCAATGGATTTTCTCAAAGACTAAAGGACACTGATTTAAATCCTTTATACCAATTGATAGAGAATTTTTTTTTTCTGAGTCTGACTATGTACTTAACTCAAAATCGACATTTTTGGACTTAAATCCTTTATACTTATCAGTACAGATATATAGTTGTAAAATAACATTAAAAAAAAAAAAAAAAAAAAAAAAATAGAAATGTTGTGCCACTAAGAATCTAAGTAAAATGTGTGATTTTCAGAAACAATCTTTTTTCAAGATGCTTTTGTAGCAGTTTAATATATATTTTTATTTATTAATTTTCAGCAAAGATGGCGACTTTTTTTTTTTATTTTGTACATTAAACTACAATGTTCTTGAATTGTTAACAATACTTTCTAATTTTTGTTTAAGCATACTATTATAAGCTGGGTGAACATTAATTAACCTAGAAACACATTGATCGAGAATTACCGCAGTCCACCAGACTTTCTTTATTTCAATACATTATAGTACTACAAATTCTCAGGTTGAGTGGCTCGTACTACAGCATTTGTGACTGTTATAAGATTATTTCTTATATTATAATGATACTAATTTGAATAGAAATATTGGTAATAAATGCCTACATGGATTTTTTTCTATCGGAATAGAATATTATTTATAATTTAAGTAAAATGATTGATAGTGTAAATATTTACATATATATACATAAAAATACACAGAATAAAATACAAGTGTTGCACAATAATGTATGAATAGTTTTAAAAAATCATTAAAATCAAATAAATCTTGATTTAAAAAAAAAAGAACAGTCTTGCAATGATTAGTACTGAGTTATATGCAGAAAGTCTTACAATTTAAACTGAAGGGCTGCTAGGAGACTGCAGGCCAAAGCTAGATTCCTTACATATTCATTAACATCTTAAATAAATAATCTGGGAAGAAAAATACACAAGGCCAAAATTTAAAAAAAAAAAAAATAGCTTATAAATATTGTATACAGGATGAAAAAGAAAAAAAAAAAAAAAAAAACATTTCAGAGTTTACATTCCAACTGTAGGAGGAAAAAACATATCATGAGTAATAGTTTTCATTTAATAATTACCTCCAAGAAAAATCTAATTTTTAAAAACAAAATTTAAGCCTAATCAAAAAATACCATCAACACGAAGTTACAATTTTCATAGTTTACATAATGTTAACTGTAATTTTGAACTTTATATAAATATACGTATACACATGTGCACAGGAAGAATTTTTTATCTATCTACAATAAAACAAAATTCTGCAATCAGAGAATCAGGTCTGGTATAATCAGAGATCAGGTCTGGTATAATAAAAAGAAATAATATAATTCATAAAATGTGCAAAATTTACATTTACAAAGGAGAAAGTATAACTCTTTAGCTACGGCATTGATTTATTATTAAGTGTATCCCATTTATGGATTGTTAAATTAACAGTGTTGGCTCAACTGTTTCTGCTATTGGTATTAACACATAAATAGCAGAAGACTAAAAATACCAATTTAAAATCATTAAATAAAAAGTGAGAGAATGAGAAATTAATGGTTTGGCTTCTCTTCTAATTGTAACTTGCACATATATATTTAATATATGTGCAATAAATATAATATTTACAACATTTAGAAAAAAAATTACTCTTGAGAAAAACATAACTAAATTTAATAAATTAAAGAGTATACATATTGTAGATAAGAGATTCAAAACAGAGAAAGAGAAATTAATGGTTTGGCTTTTAATTGTAAATTGCACATATATAATATTTAATATATATAAATATATAATATTTACAATATTTAGGAAAAAAATTACTCGTGAAAAATAAGTTAAAGAGTATACATATTATAGATAAGAAAATCCAAACCAGTACAAGCAGTTCATTAGAAATCTTTGTTTATTCTCATTTTCTATGGTTCGTTCGAAAATTTTACTGTTGTTATTGACATAAATTAACTTCAGAATTACTGAATTTCTCATACTTAAATAACAACTTTCATTAATGAAATCAATCTTAATTTTTTTTTTTTATAATTTGAGAGAGTTAAATAAAACTACAACAGTTTTAAAATAAATTTAAGCTTTCATGAACACATTTTTGCATTGTTTATCAAAGTTAATCAACTGATAAAGGCATGCTTGAATGGTTAAAAAGCAATGGAAATTCCGATTAAGTTTACAAGAAAATACTTCTACAGATATTTCCATTCCTGCTTAAAATAAAAGAAAGGTCCATTAGGCCATGTAATAATATTTATGGATCGATAAATCAATGGATAAGAAATGATACACAACAAACAAAAACTAAAACCACCCATGAAATTAAATTTTACAAATAATAAACCTTTTCAGGTATAATAAGCATTATTACATTAAAGTCAAATATCAGAAATGAAAATAAAATAAAATTATTTTAGATACTTACATATGACAATTATTTTCAGATCGCATTCACATTCTGTATAGAACAAGAATGTAAAATCGTTGTCACAAGCTTGGCGACGGTGGACAATACAGCATATATGACGATATCTTCGAAATCTACAATCATAACATTAATTATACGACGCAATTATTTCTTCTTTCGCATTTTCACATAATCAAAATGACAACATGGCGGCGGGCGAAAGCGAAGCCACGGACGAGAGGAAAAGTGGAATGGTTGGTTGAATGCGCATGCCCAGTTGCTCGTTCCGTTTTAGTAAAAAGTACGCTGCATGCTTGTTGAATTCAACGTAAAAGGACACTTCATTGGGATGAATTCGCTCAATTGTGGAACACATTACGTCCAAGATATTTTTCTAATAATGTATGTCCAAATTTGGTTACTCACGACACATACTTTCAACATGATGGTTGAATTTATGTGAGCATGTGACAAAAATGGGATGTCAGTTCTCTGGAGGGACGTGTTTTCAACGTACGAGACGAGAAATGAACAAAATTTGGACGTATGTGCTGTGTGGGAAACTTGAAATTTCGCAACGGGTTCTATGCTCAAGCTGTCCTATTTCTTCAGCAAGATTTTTCTCAATTCACTGTTCGGCAATTTTATGGCCATGAATTTGATTTGGTGAATGGAAAAGAATTATTTTAATATTTAAAAACAAAAAAATATATAATGTGCGATATTTAATAATAATAATTGATAAAATATAATGAATGTAATATCAGAGCCTCCTTAAGTAGATGCCTAGCGAGTCGCTCGAAAACTTGGCAACAGTACAAGAAGAACATAGCCAGTAGATGGCGCTTGATACCGTACGTAAAGTTATGTTTATTTCCCGCGAACGCGATGCAATTGAGTTTCAATTGAGTTCTGGTTTGTGTTTTATTAATTTAACAAATGTGAGAGGTTTTTTTTTTTTTTTTATAATATGGTGTATTGCGTCGTTCCATTTTGTAAATCAGACAGTAGCCGTGAAAATATATGTTTCCACGAAATACCAAGCAATGCAATTCAGCGTAAAAAATTGCTTCCAAATATTTCCAGACAAGGTATGTAAACTGCATAAATAATTAATGCAAAATTACCAACCCTCCGGATTTTTGAATATCAATAATATTTTTCACAAAAAACATTATTTTTCTTTATTATCGTAAATTGTGTGATTAAGACGAAGATAAATTTAAAAGAAATTATGATATAAAAATTCGAAGGGTTGACACCTCTCTGTTAGTAAGTTAGATTTAACAAATAAAATAGTTATGCTTATTACAAAATGAAATAAAATCTTTATTTATTGATGTAGGAATACAGAAAAATAACTTGTTCTTAGTTACTTTGAAATCACTCTATATTGGAGTATTTTGTAGTTTTATTCATAAAATGAATAAAACTATAAAATACTCCAATATAGGAACAAGATTGATTTATATTTTTTTAATACCACTGTTTTTTAAAGACTTGTGTAAATGCGTATAAAAATTTGATTATTTCAGTTATATCGAAACAAAAGTGTTGGGAATCTTGAAAAGAAAAAATAGAAAATTTTTATTTCTACTTTTGTTCTTTTTAAAAATATTAAGTTTTAAGATTCAAAACATTACTTTTATTAACCTTTTACCACAGAAATGGAATATGGAATTAAAAATTCATGTAAAAATTAAATATCATGAGTACTGATTTGAAAAATTATCAGAAAAATGAAAAATATCCCCACATCCATACACTCACATGTATACACACACACACATATACTGGCTAAATATAAATCAGGGGAAAACTCGATATCGAATTTTTGGACCGAACACAATACTTTCAATACCTACGGTAGTAGGGTAATGGAAGTAAAAATATTTCAAGGATGTTATTAATTTGTCCTTAAATTTGCCAATCTTTATCAAATTTTTCAAATTGAAACCTAATGCGAGTTTTAAAATACAATTGTGAATTTCCTGCATTTGTTTGTTTTTAAGTTATTCTGATAATAAATATGCATATAAATCAATCGCTAAGAACTAAAAAAAAAAAAAGTTTTTTGTATTCAGGGAACCTTAAAACGTAACTTTATTCAAAAACCTGAGTTGAAAATAGAACTTAAAAAAAAAAAAAAAATACTTTGTTTACATTATAGGTTCGAAAAATTAATTTTCGTTCTTTAACAGTATTCGTCGACATAAAAAAAAGTGTAGCAAAGCACACATTCTACAGAAAAGAACGTTTAGCTTAATTTTGGATAGCCCTGTATGTTTTCAATAAACTATGTGCACATCAGATTGTGCATTTAAATTTAGTCTTATATGAAAAACACCTAACACAAAAACTTGGTGCGAGAGAAAACTTATACTCAAGAAATCCTTAATTTTAAAAATTTAAATCTTAATGGTTATTTATTTATTTTTTGTGACGGACTAGACAACAGATTGTTTTCTTCTCCAATTTTTATTACTGAATGTTAACTTATCTCGTTAATGTACTGGTCTATTTTTCTTATAAATAATATAAAATTCTCGATTTAAGAAAAATAATTCACACCTAATAAGGTAAAAATGTAACGTAAAGGACATGACCAAAAAAAGAAAAAAATAAGACATGATTTTAATAATTTATCAGTATAAATTATTCATTCTAAACTGAAACTCATTTAAAGTTCAGAGATTTTAATTTATATAAACGAAACTTTCATCTGATATCTAAATTAAAATTTTTTTGAAATTTTTATTGAATATATATGAAAAATAATTTAATCGCGTGATAGTGATCGCATGTTTTTGCTTATTTAATTTTAAATTTCGTTTTTTAATTAATAATATATATATTTTTTTTTTAAAAAAAGGTGTTATTTATTAGATACGCTGTAATTCAATTAGTTGTAAAGCTAAAATAGGTCTTGCCAACTTTCGAAGAAATTTAAACCCTATACTTTTTAAAATATAAATATTTGAATATTTTATTGAAAATATTTACGATAAAGCACTTTTACATCATTTTTTCAAATTAAAAGGAAAAAAAAAAATACAATTTTAGACTTTAAATTAAAATTAATAGCTAGATTTTTAGATGAAAAATATAACTTGTCTATGAAACAGCAGAAAATTGTTGCTCTGCGTAGGTGCTGTCACCTAGCGTTAGTTTTGTTTTTTAAATGTTGCCTAATTTAACATTGAGATTCGCCGCGCGTGGAAGGCATCTACTTAAGGAGGCTCTGGTAATATAACGGGTGTACCAGGATAAAATAGACTATTACTATTTGTATGTATGCATGGAAATTTTATATTATATATAGACATATACGTTTTTTATAGATTCCCAATTACATTGGTAAAATCTGTGCAACAACTCAAAAGCAAAAATTACATTGCAACTACAGGATAGTATGGAGAGCAAAGAAGTACAAAAAATGGTACTTTCCAAGTTCAAAAGTGGAGAATCCAGAAGCAAAATATTTCGTCATTTGAAAGGTGTTTTAAGTTGTGCCACTGTTTTTAAGTGGTGTAATATGATTAGAAAGAGTGGCAATATTAAAACATCTCAACCTCCAGACTGCCCACGCATTGTCCGCCCCAAAAATCTGATTCAAAAAGTGAAGAGTCGCTTGACACGTAAGAAGAGCATATCCATAAGGAAACTTGCTAGGGAACTGAAAGTATCAAAACCATCTGTACAGCGAATACTTAAAAATGACATTGGATTAAGACCTTACAAAAAACGAATACTACCTAAACTCATATAAACTCAAAAGCAGAAAAGAATCAAATTCGCAAATTGGGTGCGACACAATTTCGGAAAAGGTTAGACTAAGAGAATCCTTTTTTCTGGTGAAAAAAGGATTTAAATTCACGGGACTGCTCGATTTAAGATGAATTTGTACAGCAGATGAACTGGGATAAAATAAAATGTTAAAAAATACTGATTTCAGAACTAAAACGAACTGTAAAGAGAATAAGAAAGGACGTAATAATAGAAAGTTGTCTAAGTTGGACCAGACGCTTACATCGAATGGCAAACAGCAACGGGGATTATTTACATAAATTAATATGTTGCATTTTGTATATTATTCTATCTATATTGTTTATGTGTAAAACCAAGTTGGGTTATTTCGCTTAAATAAATTTAGTTATACATCAATTTATATCAGTCTATTTTATTCTGGTACACCCGTTATAATTTCAGTGGCAAATACTCCCCTAAATTTCCCCCTTGCTGCAAATGTTCATGCTTTAGAATTTTCCAACTCTCTAGCCCCTCATATATTTTAGAAATAAAATAATCTTTTCCTCCTCTACAAGTCAAATTTATAGTCATAAAATTACCGAAAAGTGATAAAAATAGGGGGACATCCCTAAAAAACAGTGGGAGATAGGGCAAAATGGATGTCGTATTCAAATTCAGGAAGTCATTTTACATAAGAATTTGCAAAAATAGTGTTGGGGCTTTGCTTACAGGGTGGCTACAGAAATTCAGAAAAAAATTCCCTGATTTTTCCATGATTTCCATGACTAATTTTGACAAATTTCCATGATTTCCGTTACCTATATACATTCCATAATTTTGTGTATATCACACTCTTGTGTAACATGCTTGCTAAACCACTGCAATTAAAAAAAACTATTCTGATGGGCAAAATCATCTCAATCTTTTTATTTATTTATTTTTCTTTGTTCACTTACAAAAAGGAAACTAAAATGAAAAAATTCAAAATTTTGAAGAAATTAACAAAGTTATAAAAATATGACTCATTTTAATTCCACAACATATTGACACTAAGACATAAAATTATACATCAAGCTGTTGCACTAAAAATGATTTACTTTTAATGTTAACTTGGTGAGTTTCAACTAGAAAGCAGCCAATCCTGTGCTATCAAGGTTAACCCTGCAAGGCTAATTTTTTTTTAGTGCGCTACAAAAATATATAGGTTGCAATGAGTGATCAGAAGATAGGGAAAACTTATAAAAATAAAACCCTATTTTACGGAAAAATCAACTTTTTAGCTCAACGTACCGTATGTGGAACATACATAAAAATAGGATTTACTAATACGTTTACTATTGTAATAAAAAAAAAAAAAAAAAAAAAATAAATAAATAAATAAAAAAAAAAATAACTTACCTGCAAAATATACACTTCATTATAACACACAGTATTTTTTTTTTTTTTTTTTTTTCGAGTCAAAACTGTTCAGTAACTATTCTTTTTTTATTTTTGAATTCAGACAAACAACTAACGTATCACTTTCATTCAAATTTCACACTGAGTGCACTATAACAAAACCACGAACGACATCTTTAGGTAAAGATTCGTATTACTACATTGCTAAATGTCAGTAGCTTCTATCAAGATGTCAAGAGATGTCGCTACTAATAGTTTTATAGCTATAGTAACGATTAAAGTCGGTGTTCCACATATGGAACTGGGTGCCTTGTAGGGTTAAGATAACACTTGTCTGGCGCTCTTTCAATCCTGCTTACTGGGCAAAAATAAAAAATTCCATGGTTTTTAGGTGTTTTTACAAAATTCCCCGATTTCCCTGATTGCCGCCACCCTGTGTTAGTTTCAATAGGTGGTATTTATTTTTTTGGAAAGAATAATATATTCAATTAAAAAAACCTTAAGATTTTTTTAAAACCAAAATTCGAAAAAAAAAAAATATATATATATATATAGATATAGATAAAGATAAATTTCAGTTTTAAAACATGATTCCTCTTTAGTTTGTTACACATGCTAGGTTAGTCTTTATTTGATTATATCTATATAATCACTTATTTAAGAATTAAATAATTTTGAAATTAAAGTGAACTAGAAAAATTAAAAATAAGCTTTAAAATTAATGCAGGGTTACCACTCAAATATGAAATTCCCCGACATGGGCGTCGGCACATAGGGGCAAGGGGGGGGGCACTTGCCCCTCCTGGAAAAGTCTAATAAGTAAAAAATTATTGAAAAAAAAAATTACATTTAAAGCTTTAAAATTATGTCATTAGATTTGAAATGATTAGCCAAATAAAATTTATGTCACAGTGTCATTTAGAGTCAAACCAACCCGACTTGCATTTATAGGTTATGAAATTTAGATATATATATACTGAAATTTTGCACTTTTAAGTTTGCCCCCTCCTGAAAAATTTTCTAGCGACGCCACTGTTCCCCGACTTTTCCCCGGTACGTTCTATGAAAATTCCAGTCAAAATGTACATTGAGCATTGGCTGTATTGAAGGCAAATTAATTATGGTATTACTTGAAAACACAAAAGTAACACATTACTTTTTCCTAAAGAGAGATTGCCCTCCATGATGTTCTTTCTAAGAGGTCAGTAAAAAAAAAAAAAAAAAAAAAATAGCGTAAACTAAGAGAAAAAAAATAATAATAATCCAATGCTGGTGGAAAAATTCGTTTTTTTTTTTTTTTTTTTAATTTGTTGTTGTTATTATTGTTGGCAATCATGGTATGAAATTCCCTGACTTTTCCAGATTCTGGCTAAAATATTCAAAATTCCTTGTCTATTCCTTGAATTAAATCAAAACATAATTTTAATGATATAATAAAGCATAAATCTGTGTGTGTGAGTGGGGGGGGGGGGGGATAAATCTCCTCTTACTAATTCTATGAAAGAGAAAGTAAGAATATTAAACTCAGAAATAGTAGTAATCTTATAAATATCTCTGTTACAATCTTTAGACATAAATTTAAATGATCCTTTTAAAGATTACTTAAAAAAGTAGATAAAATGGTCCTCCAATGACATCCAAAAGGAGTAGGGATGGACCGGATACCCAGAAAATATCCAGTATCCGGCATATGCGGCTGATTTTTCAATATCCGAAATATTGTCGGATATTCGGATAAAAACCACAGGATGTCTGGCTTTTGAATATCTGTTTTTTTTTTCGTTGAGATATGGTAGGAAATGCAAGAAACAACTTTTGCCCCTTCGTTTGGGGAAAACTTCAAAAAATAGCTTCTTAAATCACGTCACTAAAGAAATAATCTCATAAAATTCCACGCATCTGCATCTCCATTGGTTTGACTGAGTATAGCTGAGTGAGCAAATAAGTCAATCAGGGGATCTGCCTTTATAGATGTAGATTCCAGCAATTCATTTTTTTAAATTAATATATGTATATACATGACTATTCAACAGTTTTCTTTTGCTTAATTTTTTTTTAAAAATTTTTGTCATTTATATGCATAGCAAGGCAGACAAAGCACGTAGTTCAGACAACGTTGCATATCATATTCTGCTAATCTAACTATCAAAAGTTACACATAAGCAAAAGAATTGATAATAAGCTAGTATATTGTGGCCACCACAAGACTTTCTTCTATATTTTTCTATACAAATAATTTATCAAAATTATTTAACATGAACATGATGAATG
Organism: Salticus scenicus; assembly: GCA_963930645.1. Taxonomy (NCBI): domain Eukaryota; kingdom Metazoa; phylum Arthropoda; class Arachnida; order Araneae; family Salticidae; genus Salticus; species Salticus scenicus. The sequence continues at coordinate 27,768,456 of OZ005658.1, forward strand.
CAAATGATTTTCATCTTAGAGAAAACTAACACTAAATATCCAAAGACAGACAGTTTTAGTGCCTAAAAATAACATTTTAAAAAATGAATTTTTATAATGGTTATTTCACATATCAAGTTTCGCACAGTTATATGCCATAGAAGTTGAGATATAGCCATCCCGTTATCAAGGAAATTTGCAGTATAGCAGCATGAGGCGCCGGGTTCGATCCCAGGTCCTGCTCGTCGGCCTAGCCATTTAAAGTTTTCCATGTTTTTCTCCGAAGCTTGCGTAAATAGGGGCTGGGACCCATTAAAACCCCCACGTAGGGCACAGTAATAAATTGAAATGCGATTTCTTTACCGCCGCTCCTTGTAGCGTGGGAGACCTGTCTCCAGCGTCCCTTGTATTTTTTTTTTAATTAAGTTTTTTAAATAAACGTTCCGAAGGAGGGGACTAGCATAGCTAGAATCGCTCGCCACCACTCCTGGAGTGGTGAGCGGCCCCTCCCCCTTCAGGCCTAGGACCCTAGTGCTGTCAATCGGCCTTAATCCCAATACCAATACAGAAGCACCACCTGTTGGCCGATAAGCATTCAAATTGAATCAGCATGTCTCATAATAGCCTTCTAACATATGAAGTTTTGTTTTTGTTTCATTATACGCAATAGAACCTGAGATATAGCCTCCCCTAAAATTGTGGAAGTCACTGTATAGCAGCGCCACCTGTTGAGCAGTCGACACCAAAAGTTGATAGGCACTAATTTAGGTCAAGGTGCATGCACATATAAATTTATATCTAATTCTGAGCAATAGTTTCGGAGACACAAAATGCCACAAAATTCTTGTCACACACACTCAGACTAACATTTTCTAAAAATGGTCAAATCTTGTTTTAGACCTCTCAAAACGTGTAAATCCGTCAAAAACCAGAAGTAAAAAATTTTTACGAATCAATATTTTCTTCTAATGAATATAGAAGAAAGTAAAAATAAAATAAAAATAGTATGTTGTGGTCACCACAAGACTTTCTTCTGTATTTTTCTATACTAATTCACTAAGAGCAAATAATTTATTAAAACTATTATTTATTAAAATTACTTAACATGCTGATTGCAAATGATTTTCATCAGAGAAAACTAACACCGAATATCAAAAGAAAGACAGATTTATTGTCTATAAATAACATCTTTAAAAATGTGTTTTTATAATGGTAATCTCACATATCAAGTTTCACACTGTTATATGTTATAGAAGTTAAGATATAGCCTTACCGTTATCGAGAAAATTTACAGTATAGCAGCACCATCTATAGGCCGATAGCGAAAAGCATTCAATTCGAATCAGCATAATGTCTCATAATGACCTTCTATATATATCAAGTTTTGTTTGATGATATGCAGTAGAACCTGAGATATAGAGTCTTCCCTTAAATTGCAATGTAGAAGAGCCACCTATTAAGCAGTTGACACCAAAATTAGATAGGCACTAATTTATGTCCAGGTGCAACTACATATAAATTTATATGCAATTCTCTGCAGTAGTTCCTGAGATATAGGCTTCCCTTAAACTGCAGAAATTGCTGTATAGCAGCGCCAACTGCTGGCAAATAAGCATTCAAATTGAATTAGTATAATGTCTCATAATAGCCTTCTCACTTATCAAGTTTTGTTTGATTGTATGCAATAGAACCTGAGATATAGCCTCCCCTTAAATTGTAGAAATCACTGTATAGCAGCGCCACCTGTTGAGCAGTTAACACCAAAAGTTGATAGGCACTGATTTAGGTCAAGGTGCATCTACACATAAATTTATATACAATTTTGAGTAGTAGTTCCAGAGATACAGTTGCCACAAATTTTTGCCACACAAACACACACACACACACACTGACAGACAGACATTTTCTAAAAATGGCAAATCGTGTTCTAGACCTCTCAAAACGTGTAAATCCATTGAAAACCGGAGGTCGGAAATTTTTACGAATCCAATATTTTCTTCTATTGAATATAGAAGAAAGTAATAAAATAAAATAAAACTATTATGGCTTATCGTATCCACTAAAACTGAGATTTGAAATCGTTCTGTGCTAAGCGTTCTGCGTTTATGTTTGACAGACTTATTTTGCAATTTTATGTCACTTTTTTTTTTAAATTTGCATATTTCAGATCAATTAAAATTTAATAGATATTAAATTCTAAGTTGTCATAAAAATAAGTAGAAGAATTAATTAAATTACTCATTAATATTGTCTTGAAAATAATCTTATAGCTTCAATCATATTTCCAGAATATATTTATGTTACATTTTAATGTATGTGAATGAAATCCAGTTACCTAAAAACTAAATGCAAATACCTTTTTTTAGTTATTGCGCGCTTTTAAAAAATTGAAAATTTCATGTGTACTGGGAAAGGGGACTGCCGGATATCTGGATCTGGCAAAGAAAAAATATCCGGAATGCCAGATATCCGTATCCGGTCCATCCCTAAAAAGGAGACAACAAAATCTTAAAATGTGAAAAGGAATGGGCGTATTAATTATAGTGGAGTAGATGAAAGAATTATGGGATGAAAAATTTCACAGAAATGGCAAAAATATTTTTTATTAGGTGCTGTATTACTATTATCAATGATATACATAGCTCCAATGAAAATTTTCTCAGAATCCAATGAATCACCATGGAATTTAAAGATACATGCATAAGGGTAATTGCCTAGCAAATTAAACATTAGTCCCATACGACTTTCTTGTGCAACCAATACCTTCTAAGAATAATTACAATCCCATTTAAATCTCAAAACACAGCTGTAAATATACAATAAAGATTTCTGTATCCTGATCCATAATGCTGATGGGAAAACAACTTGGAATTCTCAGTTAATTGGACTATAAAGTTTCAGTGACAAATTTTAATCTCTAAATCAATGCAATAAAATTTTTAGATTTATAAACTCTGTAGATAATTATTTATTATCTCTTATTATCTTAATATCTCTTATTATCTGTCTCTTATTATCTCTTAATATGTTGAACATCAATGATTTGATAAGTAGAGTAAGCTTTTAGAGCAATCTCTGTTTTTATTGCTCCAGTCATCATAAAATATTTTTAGAAATCTTAAGTTAGTACATATGGCAGGAAAGACATTCAGAACCATATATATGTTAAAATATATGCATTTGATAACAATTATTATTTTTTTTTTTTATGAATTTTTATTTGACATCCACTCAATGTTCCAGTAATGGACACTGCCAATTTTTCATTTTCCCGGTCATTGGCCCCCTATGTTCCAGTGTTTGACACTGCTAGTTATTCATTTTACCAGTTATTAGCACCCTATGCTCCAGTGTTTGACATAAAATGTTAAAATTCTTATATGTAAAATATATGATTTTATTATTTCGGGATAGATGTCAATTACTGGAGCATGCCAATCACTGGAGCACCTACTCTACTTTTCTTTTTTTTTAACTAACCCATGTGTAATAAATAAAGGACTAAACTTGCCACAGAACAGAAATGTCAATATTTACACAACATTAAAAATGCCAATGTAAAAATTTGTTCAGTACAAATTGTAGTTTCGGTAGTGTAAAGCATACGGTCATCATCAGTACAGAATAAAGTGGGTTATTGCTTATATATATATAGGTAGGGAAGCAGATTATAGAGTCAGAGTAGCAACCAATAGGAATTTAGGAAACTGGAGCTGTAAGCCAATAGGAATTTGGAAGGAAGAAAGTTATGTAAAAATTAGGAATATGTGGATTTTATGTAATTTTTCCAACAATCTGAGAGAGGGATTACAGCAAAAACGCAATTGATATTTTTAAGAATTTTTATAGATATGGAATAGTTTTAGAAAATCAAGTTCATGTAAGTGTTTAGGCTGACAGATTATTTTAGTTGAATTAAAGTTGAAATTATGGTTATTTTCCCAACAATGCTTAGCAACGGCTGATTTTTTAGTTTCTTGTTTCTGAATATAACTCATATGTTCTTTAAGGCAGAACTTGAGTTTACATTTTGTTTGACCAAAATATGATTGTCTATACAGACAAGCAATACTATATGTATCTCATAAGTTGTGTGTATCAATAGGGTCTTTTAATCTTGAAAGGGCTAGTTTATTTATGGGTGAGAAAATTATTTTAAAGTTATACTGTTTAAGAACTTTAGCTATGGGAAAACTAGATTTAGGGAAAAAAAGTAAAACAATACTGATGTTGGAAGAGGACTTAGACGTAGAAGTATGAGAAAAATGGGGATTTTGTGATTTATTTCTCAGCACAATATTGATAATGTATTACAGATCATAAATTTCCTTGACAACAACATCCAATTTACATACGAAATTCAAAATAATTCACTCTATTTCCTTGATATATTGGTCTCTCACATTGGAAAAGGTTTTTGCACTACTGTTTATCCTAAAAATTTTCCTGTTTCATTACCTCCCCATGCTCATTCATGTCATCCACCTACCCAGAAAATGGCCAGATTTTATACTTTGTGCCCTTAACATTTGTTCGGATCCTGAATCCTTCCATTCTAAAATCAAATATCTTAAAGCAGTTGCTATTGATAGAGGTTACAATCCTTCCATTATTGATAAAGCTCTATTCAAATTACAAAATCCCCATATTTCTTGTACAACTAAGTCCTCTTCCAACATTAATATTGTTTTGCCTTTTTTCCCTAAATCTAGTTTTGCCATAGCTAAAGTTCTTAAACAATATAACTTCAAAATAATTTTCTCATTCTCATTCGCCTTAAAGAATATATGAGTTATATTAAGAAACAAGAAACTAAAAAATCAGCCATTGTTAATCTTTAAAATATCATTAATTGTGATTTTGCTGTACCTTATCTCTCGGATTGTTGTAAAAATTATATAAAATTCACATATTCTTAATTTTTACATAGCTTTCTTCCTCCAAAATTCCTACTGGCTTACAGCTCCAGTTTCCTAAATTCCTATTGGTTGCTACTCTTGACTCTATAATCTGCTACCCAGTGGCATCGCCAGAAAAAATTTCAGGGGGGGGGGCACAACCTGAAAAAATATTTTTTTCTGATAGCATAGTTTTAAAGTTGAAGAAAAAAATGCTTATTAAAATTTTCCAGGGGGAGGGGGGGGGCAAGTGCCCCCCCTTGCCCCATTCTGCCGACGCCTATGCTGCTACCTTTCATTTATATATATGATCAATAATCCACTTCGTCATACTGCACTGTTGACAGTACGCTTTACGCTACCGAAACTGCAGTCTGAACTTAACAATATTTTACATTGGCATTTTTAATGTTGTGTAAATATTGATATAACTCATGTGTATACCAGCGCCTGCTTTTCAACTACCTATTTTTTCAAAAATTCCCCAATTTATACAAGAGTATAAATATATATATATATCAGTTTCTTCTTTTTTGAATTGTCAACTATTCTTAAAATTCTAGTCATGCTGTCAAACACATTGTAATAAATCAATGAATTTCATTGTTGCTTTGTGGTTTCATTATTATTCATCTGCTTTAGGATTTTGCTTTTTTAAATTCATGTGACTCCTGTTCTGGTCTTGCTGGGCTGGGAGAGTGTTGCCGGCGTAAAACTGGTTTGGCCCCACAGGCTTCCTTCCTTCCTATCTTAAGTTTTTTAAATTATTTTTTCATAAATTTTGATAAAGTCTATGGTTTTAAGTTAAGATTTGTTGTGTTACTTTATTGATTCGTTTGTTTTGCAGGCTAATAATTAATAAATCTGGTTTCTTTAATTTTGTGTATTTCATCCCCTGATGAAATTTTTTTTCATTTTTATGAATTTCTCAAAGAAATTTTTAATCTTGTTGGTCAATGGTGTTTCAGTGATCTTGTATCTGTTGCTTGGCTTCTACTATGCTTAGTAGATCATCATTATTATATATATATATATATAATGGGAATTATGATATATATGTGTCTTATAAAATAAGATAAAGTCTTAGCTTAAGATTTTTGTATATATTTTTTCAGTTGCCCAGTTTTTTTTACCTTTTCAAACAGCAAGGTTTGCTAATTTCTTTTACTAATAACAGAGTTTGAGAATAGAAAATTTCTTCAATAATTAATTGAGAGTAAATAAGGCAAAAAATTATATTTGTAAATGCCAATATAAAAGAAAAAGAACTTGAAACACACATTTATACTTCTGCTTTTATAAATGTGAAACTTTTTTCACTTTTGTTGATATTTATATACAAATGCATACCTTTTAACTACTTTCACATAAAAAAGGATTAAAAGATGAGAGTTGTGTAATTTTAATTATTGAACAAAAACTTGTGCTTCCATTTCAAAAGGTGCACTGATCTTCTGCTACCACAGATCTTAGAATATTTTGTATCCTGTAACAATGGCTAGAGCATGTGTAACAGTGTAACACCTGTAATAAGCCCTTTCAGTCAAAATTAAATCACTCCAATTCTCTTGCACTACTTCTATATTTGATTTCGAATAATTTGGCTATGAGTGTGTGAGTAATACACTATGTAAAGCTGCTATCAGACGAAGTTCCACATAAACAGCATTAGCACATAGTACTGCATAAACAGGTTTTCCATGAGGGAAACCTGTGAAATACTACCGTTTAATACTTTTGCCTAACATATATTCTTTAATCATGCACTTTTAAATGTTAAAATAACATATGTTAGTCTTTAAAATGAAGTCCTCCAATCAGAGAATCGCGGTTCAAAAGTATCCTCTATTCTCATTCCTTTCAAACCTCTGAAAGGGGAATTATCGCCAAACGTTGTGCTCATTGTTTATATTTGTGGATTTCGTTTATACCGAAAAATAACCTTTATCTCAAGAAAGTCGTTCGGTAGGTTTGAGATGCAATAGATTGTAATTCAGAATATGTATTTTTTTTGTCTGATAGCAGCTTGATACGGCTAGGTTTCTTGATGTTCAGAAGAAAAGTTTGCAAGACATTTTATCAAATTATTAGACATATTTTTAAAAAAATGGCAATTAAGTGACAAAATAAGCATTTTTACTAAAATAAGTGACTTTAAAAGTGATTATTTAGTGAAAAAGTAACTTAGTGGGAATCCTGAAATAAGTTTAAAAATTCTTCTGGTCAGTGTTGCCAAATCATTTCAAAGATTATTCGTCCATTATGTATATAAATATCACTCATTAAAATTATTGATAATTCAATTAAACAATTTTTTATTTTGGCAACATTGTTTAGAGCACTTTAGAATGTTAGGGCAGGCAAAGAGTTAAACAAAATGAAATTAATTCTTATCATTGGACAGATGAGCAGTTCTTCAGTGAGGAAAAAATATTCCATTTGGTTAGCCCTAATGGTTGGACATGCTATTTTCATAATGTATGCAGAGAACCCCATGAATTCTTTATTTGACAAAAAGGAAGGTGTTCTCTCATGGGTGTGTTATGTTTCAACAGAATAATGGATATTGCTGAAATTGCTTTTCTTAATTGTCAACAATGGTCTGGGAATTATTAAAATGTTGTCAAAAACAATCTCCTTCAAATTGGAAATATCTTACAAGGAAACATTCAAAAGGTGTTGTCTTCAAAAATATTGAAAAAAATATATGTGATTCTACTCTTCCTAAAACACCAGAAAGTGAAAAAAATATCGGCTGAAATGAATTGCAGTGACCACAAAATATTATCAAAATAAAGCATATTTGGCGATTTCACATTGTTAGGCGATTGATTTTGAGTACTTGACAGAGAAACAAACAGTTTAGTTCATACATGGCAGTCTCAGTGCTAACGAACTGAACGCCTAACAGCTTTAAATAGCCAAATATGATTAATTTTGATAATTTTTTGTGGTCGCTGTAATTCATTTCAGCCGATAATTTTTTCACTTCCTGGTGTTTTATGAAGAGGTGAATCACATATATTTTTTTCAATATTTTTTGAAGATGACACCTTTTGAATGTTTCCTTGGTAGTGGGGTTAAAACTGCATATTCTAACAGGACAATATGTCAATTCACACCTACGACTGAATAAAATATTGATTAATGCAAATTCAAGTTATTGTTATAGAATGGCCAGCCAATCAGCAAAGCCCTAAGTCCAATTGAAAACCTTTGGAAAATACTTGCATGAGAGGTGAATGGCCACAATTTTCAGTTTTTAACTATTGAGAAATTAAAGCAACAAGTAAAACACAGTTGGTATCCATTACTGCCACACATTCTCCAAACTCTAGTTTTAAGCATGCCTGAATGATTTTCAAGATAATTCAAAGGAATGAATAAAAAACTTGAATTTAAATACCAAATACTCGAACAGTCTTCATATTTTCGTTACACACTACTTTTCCATAAATGACCGGGAACTTTCGATTTCAGACCTTTTTTGAAATGTCTAAAAAAAAGTACTAGACAAACCATCTTGAAACTTCAGGAATGAGAAGAAATATACCTCATATATCTCAGTGAAAGTTTTGCCCCCAAAGTGAAAGGAGGAGCAGTAAAAAGTAATGCTTGAAATGTGATATGGTTGTAGCATGTGATTACTATCTGTATAAATCAGGCATGAGAGTGCAGAAAATTTAAAAAAAAGAGGAAACATAAAATTTATTTCAAATGAAAAATAATGCACACAGGGAAAAACTATACAAAATATTTTTAAAATGACAAATTAAACTAAAAGAATAATGCACATAAACACAATAATACATGTGTGTGTAAAAAAAAAAAAAAAAAAAAAAAAAAAACATTAGCTAGCAATCAACATTTAATCATTGATTGGAGATGAAAAACGGGAAGGGGAAGGGAGGGTAAAAAGTAGTTCATGAGTGAGAAATATTAAACACAATTCTACTTCTTTATGGGTTCCAGAATATCATAAAGTAAGTTTAAAATTAATATCTATATTTTTATTGTGGATGGATAAATATTCAAAAATAAAAGGTCTCCCGCAGAATGTTTGATCAGCGATACATAGAGATGAAAAAAAAAGAGGGGGGGAGGGAGCAGAACAAAAAAAATTACACGAATGAGAAATATTGAATAATACTGTTCTTCTATAAGTTATAGAATCTGATAAAGCACGTTTAAAATGAATACTGGCATTTATATTTTGGATGGAGAAAGATTGAGAATCTAAAGTCTCTCGTGGAGTGTTTGAACACTGATCGTTATTGGAGTTTGATTAAAAAAAAAAAAAAAAAACCGCATAATTAACAGAAATCACATAAAAGCAGAAAATCACGGACCTGCTGAAAAACCTCGTGCCTGATAAATTTTTATGTCTCTATCACGTATAATCAGGGAGATTAAAAGATTTCCTTAAAAAGTTGCATAAATAATTATCACATTTTTTGCTACAACACACTAAACTCAATGCAAAGACATTTTCAGGAAACAGGACATACAATATTAGACACAGCATACAACAATTAGAATAAAAAAATATTGAATGTCTAATGAAATATGAACATTTTTACTAAATAATTTTTCACTGCACATGCGTAAGATTCAGCGAAATTTCATTTGCATAATTTGATAGCCAAATGTATTGAGCTATTTATATAAAAATCCCAAATACGTATCATGTAAATGCAAAAAGTTGTACGTGATAAAATAAACTGCGATTAAATTTCTCTTGGAAAAAAAAAAAAAAAAAAGCTAAATGATAAGGGGTATTACTTATTTTATTTTGATTCAATGAATGATAATACAGTTTTTGATGATTGAAAAATAAATATTGAGAAAATCCCCTTATCATTTTATTATTTGTGGGAACAGCTGAAATTCAGTTCATTCTATCGCATACAACTTTTTGAGTTTACATGAAACTTGTTTGGGGCTTTTATATAAGTAGTTCAATACATTTGGCTATTAAATTATGCAAATGAAATTTCATTAAATCTGGTGCATATATAGTTAAAATTTATTTAGTAAAAGTGCTCTTATTTTATTAGATATTTAATATTTTTTCATTCTGATTGCAGTAAACTGTGTCTAACATTGTATGTAAAGTTTCCTGAAAATGGCTAGCATGTTTACACCTTGCGTGTTCAGACTTGCCAACCAATTTTAATAAAAAAAGGGAAGATTTTTGTTGAAAAACCAGAAGATTTCATAAAAAAAGGGAAGATTTTTTTTTCTCTTTGACGTATTAAACAATACAGTTTTACAATTTTACTATTTAGAAGCAATCTATAAAAACGTTTTACTCTAGATTGATTATACTAAATATATAAAAGTTTTAAATGAAGTTATTCCTCTTCAACATATAAATATCTACAAAACTGAATCTGTAAGAAATTTACTTAACAATAGACAAAAACACTTAGTTAAGTTAAAGTACAACTAAATTTTTAAACAAATATAGAATATGATTTTTGTATATGTACATTAATCATACATCATACATATAAAAAAAAGTAGCAGTAGCTAATTATCAATTTCAAACGTGCATAAAACCTACTGAGTATTAATTTTCTTAAATTGATTTGGGAAAAATTTTCCTACCTGAAAAAATTATTCTTCATTTTTTAGTTCCCCATCATACTACAGGTATGGGGAACTTAGGAAATCGTGAAAATTTTCGACCTCGGTTTTTTGACTTTTTTACACGTTTTCAGGTGTGAGGAATCCGAAAATGACAAAATTTGTATGGTGTCTGTTAGTCCATTAGTCTGTTAATCCGTTAGTTTGTTAGTCTGTGTACACGATATCTCAAGAACAAATTGTCGCAGAGAGGTCAGATCAGTTTTAAAATATTACTTTCGACACTGGCAAGAACCCTATTCATTTGCAACATTCAAATTTAAAAACTTCGTAAGTTATTAGAAATTTACGATTTTCTTAACATGGGAGAATAGGACAAAAATTCACTTAAACGTGCATTAAATGGAAACTTTTTACTGTAAAAATGTCAGACCAGTTTTAAAATATCCGTTTTGATGCCAGAATGAACATCAGTAACTATAAATATGCTACTTTGAAAATTTCTCAAATTATTGGAAATTTACGAATTTCTTAACATGGCAATATAGGGCAAAATTTCACATAAACGTCAATTTTTAGAGATATTTTCATCGTAAAGATGTCAGACTTCTTTTGAAATATTATTTAGGACACTGGCATGAATATTAATGACTGAATTTTCCAATATAAAGATTTCGTAAGTTATTGGAAATTTACGAATTTCTTAACATTGCAGAATAGAGAAAATTTCGCATAAACGTTAATCTTTAGGGATATTTTCATCGTAAAGATGTCAGACCACTTTCGAAATATTATTTAGGTTACTGGCATGAATATCATAGACTATAATTTTTCCAATTTAAAAAATTCGTAAGTTATTTGGAATTTACGATTTACTTAACATGTCAGAATAAGGTAAAATTGAGCATAAACTTCCATTTTGAGGATCCTAAATACACTAGACAACTTCAAAATTACGTTTATGATATTTGTTTGAACATGATTGAATACAAATATTCTACTGGGAAAATTTTGTAAATTATTCGTAATTTACGATTTTATCAACATAGCGAAATTGTAAATTTTTCATATAAATATGAATTTTGAGGATTATTGCATTGGAAATAGTAGCATGAAAACTAAACAACGGAACCCTGATAAAATAAATTAATAGATTAGAATAAGATAAATATATCGAAGTGAACGGTGGATAGCCTATTGGGCGGGGATTTCATTCTGTCACTGTATCAAGCTTTGGTCAAATTCATTTCTTTTAACATGATTATAATATGTCTCGCACTAGAAATTTCTGAGAACATAAATATGATGGGGAACTGAGCAGAGTCCACCTATGCCAACTAGTTTTCCAACGTTTACACATTTGGTATAAATATGACATGCAAATATTTAATTTAATTGAGGAAAAATAAACAGATTCATTAAGTTCAGCAATAAAGATCTAAAAATAATTACATACGTGAGAAATATTGAGCACTTTCATTGCTTTATTGTTTCTAGAATTGATCATTGATCACAATCGGGCGAAGGGGGGGGGATACAAAAATAATTACAGAGTAAGAAATATTAAACTCTTTCAATTCTATTTCTAGAATCTAATGTAAGAATTGGGAAAATTAATATTATCATTTATGTTGCAGATGGATAAAGATTAGGAAACAAAAGACTTCTGCAGAACATTTGATTGCTGATCACTAGTTGGAGATAAATAAAGGGGGGGGGGATAATTACATCAGCAAGAAATATTTAACAATTCTATTTCAGGGTTCATACTCATTTTCAGAAAAAAAATTCCCTGAGTTTTCCCTGAGTTAGTTCCCAGAATCAATAATTTTTCCATATCGACAACTAGCAATGTTTATTTTAATCTACTCCTCCCCTCCCCCTTACTAAAAATAAAAAATATATAAATAAATTATTAGCAAACTAATTGCCTAGAATGTTTTGGATCTGAATAACTTATTTTAAATTAATCTTAAAATCCTTTTCAGACAAAATAAAATATTAATCAGAATTGGAAATGTGTATATATATATATATAACAAACTCTTGGAAATTTAATTACCTTATATAAAAATTTGCCCTTAAACCAAATGCTTCAAAAAATTTGATTAGCCAATGATTATTAAATGACATTGTGCTTTGTAGGGTCACTATCGACCCAAAATGCAAACTGTAGATTTAAATTTTTATCGGTCCAGTCGAGATTAAATGATGTTTTCCAACTCATGATAATAATTACTTTTTAATTATAATTCAATCCATCTCACAAAAAAAAAAAAAAATGAAATAAAATGCCTAAGCTAATAAAATAACTAAGTTAAGCATGTGCACACTGCATCAATAAGACTAAATAACAAACTAAATATTTAAAGCTGCTACCAGATGCCGATTATCAAATGAAAACAAATTAACCATGGAGAAAAATCAAGCTAATGAATCTCTTAGGGAGAGTAAAGGTGTGCCTAATTTCACGATTGGATTGTTCATAATGCAAAAAACGTGCCCAGTTTTTCATTGGATCAGCATGATACTAGTAGGCGTGTCTTATCGGATTTCCATAATGACGTCACAGAAACGCACAAGTACCAGCTTTTTCCAGAGTAGATCCCTGTTTTTCCAGGTTTTGGTGCTTGTTTTGAAAGTTTCCCTGAGGTTTCCCTGAGATTTTATGACAGATTTTTTTCCCCTGAGTTTTCCCTGATTGTCAGGTTCTCCCTGAGGCGTATGAACCCTGTATTTCTTTAAATGTTCTAGAATCCCATTAAGCAAGTTTGAAATGAATATTGATATTTATCTTATGGATGGAGAAAGACTGGGAATCAGGAGTTTTCGTAGAACATTTGGGTTTCTTTTTAAAACGAACGATATCCGCGGCTTTTTTAAAAACGGAAGATTTCATCATCTGACTGGAAGACCAGAAAATATGTTAAAAAACCGGAAGTCTTCCGGGAAAAGTTGGCAAGTATGCGTGTTATAGCTAGAAAAGTGACTAATTACAAGCAGTAGAGGCATGAAAATTTATACAGATAATAAAAATGAGCCCCATAATCACATGCTACAGCTAGATTACAATTGAAGCATTACTTTTTACAGGATGATGCCAAACATTTTTCTTTAACTTTTTACTAATCTCTCGGTCACTTTCGGGGCAACTTTCACTGAAATATGAGATATAACACGTTCTTCACACTCCTGAAATTTCAAGATGGTGTATCAAGTACTTTTCGAAATATTTCAAAAAACGTCTGAAATCGAAAGTGTCTGTTCATTTATGGAAAGGTAGTGACAAAATTCTGCAATACTTTATTCTGTAATACTTTATGTACATTCTGATTAATACATTTGTATTATGATTTCATATTCTTATAAATTTTTTTCGTGATTATTGCTTTATTTTTAAATTATTTGAAAAAGTCACCTGTCTCTATATTTATAAGGCACATTATATAGAGATGAAAGTCTTCAGCATCTATCCCTGATTTCAAAGTTTTTTTAAAGTTTCAATTTCATGTTACTAATTTTGTCATTATAAAAATTTCTCATTTTTGAATTCGCCTTGTAATGTATTAAAAACTGTCTAAATATCATTTACTATAGGTGTAAATAAATATTTTTAATAATAGTTTTATGGTACATCAAAGAAATCTCCTCTGATCATGCATTCTGTAGCAAAGCAGCAATTTTCAGAGTTTTTGCATATTGGGAAGTTCCCCCCCCCCCCCTACAGAGTTTAAACCAGAGCTCGAAACTAGAATTGGTACATCAGGCGTCAATGGCATCTAACAATTTTTTTTTAGTTGCCATAATGTTCTACTTGGGTGCCATTTTGAAATGATTTGTTTGCTCATAAATATGCATATACATCTAATGATTCAGAATGCTTAGAAATAAACAACACGCAAATACCTTGCAAATAAGAAAGAAAATTTATTAAAAACACAAAATTATTTTTTAAACTCTGGACGCCTTACGTATCATTGATTAACATCATTCCACCATAAATCAACAGCAGGTTGTGGATTAAATTCTTCTAAACTTGGTCCATATTGCTGAATAAATAGTAAATCATCTATGGTAAGACTGTGTCTGTTTTTTCTTTTGATTAAGTTAAAATGGCTGAATCACCTTTCAAGCTGTACTTAAGGAAAGAATCATAATGAAATTTAGGGAAGGAAGAAGATGAAATCGATTCAGCCAGCAAATGCTGCCAAGGAGACAGGCATGGTATATTTAATTTTTCTTTTTGGCCAAAGTTTATAATCTTCAAACTGTTCAATAATTGCCTCTTTGTCAATCGATATATTATGAGGTAACGCACTGATTAAATCAGTGAATTCCTACTAAAAAAAAATTAAGATTTATGACCTTGAGATGATCACAGAATAAGTTTAAATACTAAAAACGAAATTTTTGAGATGTCCCATGCCTCGTAAAAAATAATGAAATAACAGAAAGTCAGGCATCAAGAATGACGACTAGGTGTAAAATCACAGTTGTCAAAACAAAACTTATAGTTGCAAAATATGACTAATGACTGCGAATTTCGAGCCCTGGCTTAAACACTTAAATTTTCAATTTCTTTCTTCTTCTTCTTTTTTTTTTCAATAATTAAATAAATATTTAACTAGGAATAACTAAAATTTTATGAAGGCTCACAAAATTCCATTATTATACGTTTAAAAAAAAGTTCATTATCTATAAAAAAATAAATAAATATGTTTATGGTTTTAAGTTAAGATTTGTTGTGTTAGTTAATTGATTCGTTTGTTTTGCAGGCTGTTAATTAATAAATCTGGTTTCTTTAAATTTGTGTATTTCATCCACTGATAAATTTTTTTTTTCATTTTTCTGAACTTCTCAAAGAAATTTTTAACCTTATTGGTCATTGGTGTTTCAGTAATCTTGTATCTGTTGCTTGGCTTCTACAGTGTGTCCTAAAAGTTCCAGTACTGACACTGATGTATTTTTTATTTCCAAAACAACAAACCTTAAAACGATTATTTTTATGCTAATGATAAAAGGCACATTTAAAATAACAGAGGAAAAAATACAGAACTTACATTTATAATAAATGTTCAAAATGTCCACCCTTTTCTAGGAAGCAAAGCTGAACTCGTTAACGCATGTGTTTAAAAACGCGTTTTAACATGCTGGGAGTGACTTCTTGTAGAGAAACCTGTACACAACCTTTATTACAAAATTGTCGAACAAGCTGATATAGAATATTTTTACTCGGTATTGCATCCTCTGGATATTTATATCGCCAAACATCTTTGCATGTTTCATATGATTTACATTCAAAATGAGCTTCAAACAGCGTAATTCTCTGAATGCGTGATAAATTCATTTCACTATGAAGAACAAAATAACATAAAATTTTATTCTCACACAACTTGAGCGAGAAATGAAACAAACGATAAAAATTAAAGAATTAATGCAATAATAAGCAAACGATAAAATTTAATATTTAAAAAAAAAAGCCATGGACACAATGAGTTCTTTAAGTTTAAGTACTGGAACTTTTAGGACACATTGTACTATGCTTAATAGATCATCATTATTATTATTATATAAATATATATATACACACACATATACATATACTAGAGATTTCACAGGTTCCCATAAGCTCAATTTTCACCTAATTCGAGAAATGGTAAATTATGTATACATAAAAGAAGAAGGAAGCTGTTACAAGTATAAAAACTTTTATTTATACTTTTCAATACAAAAATTTACAGATTAATTATTAAAATATAATTTTCATCACTAAACAAATAAGGAGAAAAACGATCCATTCAGTGACTTAATCCACTTCAAAGATTTAAATCCAGTCAACAAGTAAATTAAAAAAAAAAAAAAAAAAGTGATAGGACAAAGAGACTGTAAGAGTACAATAATCCACATAAAGAGATTGGCGAGTACTCATATCACATAAGCACCAAGAGGAATTGGTAGCCATCCAGAGAAACTTAAGCAAATCCAAATCCTTCAGAGCATTCGTGGATGGCTTTCAGTAACATGGTTCGGAGCTTATCGTAAGTCTCATATGCAGGAAGATCAAGCTGATTGAAACTGCAAAGAATCATTTTAAAATAAGTTAAAATATGTTTGAATCATAAAATGAACTTGTCACATGTAAGATCAATATATTGCAGAAATGGAACAGCATAATAAATGCAATTAGAATTTAACATAATTTTAATTTTCAATGACATATTTCAGTGGATGTTTGCACATTCACTCACTCACTCTATCCGACACACGCACATTCATTTTTTTTTAACACATACACACACACAAAATATATTGCAGATATTTTTTAACAAAGTATAAAGCCCAGTGGCAGAAAGTTTTGTAGCTGTCTGCGACAGGCTTTTAAAATTTCGTAATCTGTCTGAAAAATTTGCGTGTAATCAGGGGTGAAAATGGCTTACACTACCAGAGAGCGTCTAAGATGTCATACATTGGTAGTGCATGGTCGCGGGCGAAAAATGCCCGTAAATTGCAGACAAAGACTGTCCAAAAGTTGCAGGCAATTTTTTTTTATTACTACAGTCAAAGCATCTGAAAGTTGCAGACTAATTTTTTTTTTATTAGTACAAACAAAAACTGTCTGCAAGCCATTTTTTTCTGTCAGTGAATATGTTGCAGTGTTTCTGCCACTGGGGGTATAAAGTAACATATGATGGTTACACTGCTCAGCATGAAAATTGCCCCCAACACCATTTTGGCAAATTCTTATATAAAATGACCTCCTGAATCCAAATATGTGTCCATTTTGCCCTATCACCAACTGTTTTTTAAGGATGGCTCCCTATTTTTATCCCTTTTTGGTCATTTTATGGTTAGAAATTTGATTTTTAGGGAGGGGGGAAGGATTATTTTAACTGTTAAATATCTTCTGAGTGGCTACAGAGTTGGAAAATTCTAAAACATCAACATCTGTGGCAAGGGGAAAATTTGCCACTGAAATTATTACATTTCTTATATTTTTTTAATCTATTATTAATGTTATTTATTAAAAAATATATTTTTTTGTATTTAAGTGTTAAATTAATTCTTTTTCATTCTCCAAATCAAATTCATGGCCATAAAATGACCGAACAGTGATAAAAATGGGGGGAGGGGTGGTGTCCCGAGAAAACTGTATGTGATTAGGCAAAATGGAAGTCATATTCAAATTCAGGAGGTCATTTTACATAAGAATCAACAAGAATGGTATCAGAGCTCGATTTTTTTTTTTTTTTTTTTTCAGCATAGTGTTATTTAAAACAAAGAAATATGAAAAATATAATATCTGTTGGCATGAACTAGGAAAAACACTGAACAATTCTTGTATTTAATATCTAGTAAAGATTTTGTTTTTCTGGATGATCCTGAAAACACAAAAATAGAAAATATATGGAAATTATTCTGCAGTTATGTTCATACGATCTTTCAAGTTACTATTAATCTTTATGCTTGAGAAGGAAATTTAATGGTCCTGAAGGACACCTTAAGTGATGATATAGTGTTCTAAAACTATGAAATGCTAGACATACATACATAAATAAGCTCTTTTAGACGCATGTTTTTTGCTGCATACATTAATGCTTTTAAGTAAAATCAGCATAATGACTGTACTTTTAAGGTAACACCTTCTTCACTTTCTCTTAAAAAAAAAAAATCTTTAAATGTCTGCGTCATATAAATATTAATTCCAACAAAATAATTAGACTCAAATTTATCAGGCAAATAAATAAACAAATAAAAATAAAATAAAATAATAATAGGTATTTTTTGAATTGAAAAAGAATTATTTCATGAGAATAACTTTTCATAAGCCTAACAGATTTTTCATTCAGTTTTACGAATTTCTTCATTTTTTTTAACGAATTTTTAAAATATTGACTGACTTAAAGGGCATGCAGTATACATATATACTTAGCTCCTTAAGGGGACAGAGAGTATTTATATTAAGGGCAATTATATGTGCAAGAAATCAGGGTTTAAGGGCCTTAAAAGAAAGAATATAATTTAAAGGAAAAAATATAACATTCCTTCTGAACAAACAGCCTAAGAGTATTCAAAGATGCATAAAATGTAATTAATTTACTACAATTTTTATTCTATTAAGGAAAGTGATACAAAAGAATTACAGATATTTTGCAGATGATTATTTTAGAAGCTCTCCTGGAGATACTTCTGCAAAAAGAGCAACAGGTTCTGCAATGTACACATTGATTTTTAGAATGCTGTGTTTTAAAGTAAACTGCTTAAGAAATCAAAGCAGAAATCTTGTTTAAATATAATTTATTTTAACTGTTACAGTACTTCATTAATCATTTTTACAATTTAATTTCAGAATCGTTTTTAAAGTAACTGAACAAAAAATTAAACTGGTTTAGTTTTGCAAGGTATACTTTTATCATTTAACCCTACAAGGCACCCAGTTCCATATGTGGAACACCGACTTTAATCGTTCCTATAGCTATAAAACTATTAGTAGTGACATCTCTCGACATCTTGATAGAAGCTACTGACATTGAGCAATGTAGTAATACGAATCTTTACCTAAAGACATCGTTCGTGTTTTTGTTACAGTGCACTCAGTGTGAAATTTGAATGAAAGTGATACATTACTCATTTGTCTGAATTCAAAAATAAAAAAAGTATAGTTATTGAACAGTTTTGACTCGAAAAAAAATACTGTGTGTTATAACGAAGTGTCTATTTTGCAGAGGTAAGTTTTTTTTATTTTTATATTACAATAGTAAACGTATTAGTAAATCCTATTTTTACGTATGTTCCACATACGGTACGTTGAGCTAAAAAGTTGATTTTTCCGTAAAATATGGTTTTATTTTTATAAATTTATCCTATCTTCTGATCACTAATTACAACCTATATATTTTTGTCGCGCACTAAAAAAAATTTGAGCCTTGTAGGGTTAAAGTAAAAAAAAAAAAAAAAAAAAAAAAAACCTTACAAGTTCATATTATTTACAGAACAATAGAAACTTCATAAATATTTATTTTTTTCGTACAAAAAAAAAAACCAGCAACGAAAGAAAGAAATCAATACAGAGTAACGAAGAATAAGCATACCATGTATGTGCAGACGGAAGTCTGTCTGTTGACCTATCATCTCGATGTATTTGAAATTTCTGAGTACCATTCATGCCTTCTAAAGCAGCAAATCCTTGAAGGGGCACTTTGGATGTCCCAGTTACAAATTGCAAAAAGTTTGCTCTGTCAGCTTGATCAAAGGACCTTAAAGCTCTCCAGAACCATTGAATCTAAATAAATTTATATAAAAAATTAAATAAAATAATTTATTCTTCATACTTAACTCTATGAACTTTCATTCACATTCTTTAAAGTTCTTTACAACTACTAAATCAAACAACCCTCCTCTCTTCCCCATTCAAATACTTTAAAATTTACATCATTCAATATACAGTACACTCTAAAAAATCCGCACAGCTTAAAACAAAGTGTTTTGTGGATTTCTGAATTTTGCAGATTTTAGAATAATTTCTTTTATTTACATCTTAGAACTTCATTTAAGAAGCAATTTATATGTTATACATACAATGCTGAATTAAAGTATGCCTAATAAAAGTACAAATATTTTATGAAATTTTAATTCAAAGAACAAATTTTATACATCATATTATAGTTGCAAATTATCTACATTTTTGAAAAATCTGATCAATAGTAGTTTAAATAAGAATATTAATACATATTTATTTTCCTATAACCTGCAAAAAAGTCAGCAATTCTTGGTCAATCACATAAGTTTGTGCTAAAAGAAAATTTGAATATTTATCTTCATGAGAGAAAATCTTTCATGAAAACTGTCTTTCTCCTTCTTCCTCTAAATTAATATGATTTATTTTTTGATAAATATATATAATTACACTTATCATTTTCTCCTCTGTAACATGCTGAGTGATTGGTGATTCACCTGCACAAGTTAATATTTAATTTATCTCCTAATACAGCTGAATTTTTTCAATCCACTAATCAACAAATCAGTTGTGATAATGTTTATTTACGTTGCAAATAATATGCGGATTTTAGAGAATTGTGGATTTTAGACTTGCGGATTTTTGAGAGTTGACTGTACATGAATAATAGTAGTTATGCTAATAAATTATTTCTAAATGGTTGAGTAATAAGAGATAGAGCACTAGAGAAACATTTTTATGTCTTAAAAGAACAGTTTTCTTAAAACTAAGAAAATTTCTCTACATACACTATAACAATATAGTACGAAGCCGAAAATCCGGAATCGTCGGGACTGCGGCGATTCCAAATTTTTGGTCATGTCTAAAAAATATAATATTTTGGTTTAAGTACTTGTATAATATGCAAATTCAAGTAAAAAGTAATATATTATGATTTTTAAATATATTCTGTAATACTTTTTTATCAACTTTAACAATAAATAAAATTAATCTTGAAAAACAAAACAGATTTATTGAAATATTTGCATACAAAAATTAGTACAAGTTACAATAAAAGAAAATAAATAAGAAAAACATGCCATTTTTAAAACATTTCCGTGATCTTTTTTAAGTACTTTAGGCTTTTTAATTAAAAGTTTGAGCATAATTGAAATAGAATATAGAATTTAGTTCTCAATTAGATAAATGTTTAAGAATTGTTACTATTATTATAATCTTCTTCTCCCTCCTCTTTCAGACATTGCAAAAGCCGGTTTTGAAGATTACTAAGAAATAAAATATTTTTTCCATTCTTTATTTGGATATATTTACACTTAAAAAAAAAAAAACAAAAAAAAAAAAAAAAAAAAACGCCATTGATGATGATGATGATGATTAACGCTGCTGAAATTGTCCGGATTTTTGGCGATTCTGGATTTTTGGTTTCGTACTGTATTAAATATTTTAAAATTTCTTCAAAACAGAGACCAGAGGTGAAAGTGGGTCCATTAATGAATCATTCACAAAATTTTATATCTTATAAATGGACATTTCACAAAATTTTTCATCTGTAAATAGGACCCTTTACAAAAATTATTTTTATCCCAAACACAGACCCTTGACAAATTTTTAAACACGCTTTTATTAGCTTCACCTGTATGTATGTATGTATGTTTGTTTGTAACTTCTCTGGGAGCAAACAAAAAATTTATATTGTAAAAAAAAATAGATTCCCTACGTGAACGATATGGCTTAGAGGTAAGGCGCTGCGCTACGAACCTAAAGGTCCAGCGTTCGATCCCCGTTAGGGGAGATTTTTTAAAAATGGTTTTTGTTAATTCTAAGTTATTTTAATTAAAGATTTAAATGTATGTAAATATTATGGTGCGTCACTCACACGATTTTCTCTTACCCTGAATTTTAATACTAAGATAGATATTTTGTGCTTTTTAGTTCACATTTCTATAAAAGCGTGTTCTTTAATTTTTTAAAACTATAATATTATTTATCCCAAACACAGACCTTTCACAAATTTTTTATCTCAAACACAGACCCCTCAAAAATCTTTTTACAGATCCTTAATAATTTTTTTCCTCTTAAAAACAGAAGATAAGAGAGGCACTATAAAACAGCATACATATTAACTATATTGTTGATATTCTGCTTCTAATTCATAAAAAGTTTCTGTGCATATGTGGGAGTGTGACCCTTCATTGTCTAAAACAAGCATAGTCAACCTTTTTATACCTACCATTCACTTTTGTATGTTTGTTAAGTAGCAAAATTTTCTAACTGTCCACTGATTCCATAAAAATGTTGATTTATAAAACAAACTGTAATTGTTAAAAATCAGGGTTGCTACACAATTTAGGAGAAAAAATTCCCTGAGTTTTCCCTGTCTCTTTTAGAAGTAAAATAGATTACACACAATCATGCATTGAAATCTAACATGCTTACATGTCAATTGAACATAACTAGGATATAAATTTTATTAACTTACTATAGTTGGGGGAAAAAACCATAATTGATTCATTATAAAGCACTAAAATTTAAAAAAAATTTTGATCATGAAAAAATTTTCCAATATTTTTTTTAAAAAATTTCAAAATTCCCTAAATTTTCCCTGTTTTTGCAATAAATTTTGAAATTCCCTGAGTTTTCCCTGCTTTTTAATAGATTTTCAAATGCCCTGATTTTCCAGGTTTTCCAGGTACCATAGCAACCCTGAAAATATATATCATGTAAATCAATGCTAAACAATTTAAATTGAAATAAGGAAAAAAAAAAAAGTAATAAATTTGCAGTATTTAGAAAATATTACCCTGTTGACAAATTAAACTAGCAACTATTTTTAATAAACTTGTGCTGAAGTTTACATTTCATGTCTCTAATTCTGTTAATTTAATTAAAAAACACAAATTTTAAATAACCTTTTTTTTAATTATTGGCTATTTATCACAACATTTGGCCAGTGTTTTTGATTTGACAAATATGGCATGCCGGGATAATAAGCAAGCAGCAAATTTGGAAATAAGTTCACTTGTAGATATTCACTGCTAGACAAAAGGAGGCCGACTAGTCGAACATTAAAATATTGAATTTTACTTTTTTTTTTTTTTTTTTTTTAAACAGTTTTTAAGAAAGTTTAAGAAACTTAATATTGTTAATTTTAATGCATGTGTATAAACATACTCCAATTCAAAACTAAAAAATAAATAGAGAAAAGATTGATTTTTATGAATTTAAAGAAATCTTAATAAATCTAAAAATAATATTTATTTTTCTATCTTTCAAATTCCATAAATTTAGAATGATTGTATCATTTTAAAGTACGGTTTTATCATTTGTTCTAAAACATTCGAATTGTTCCGCGACAGGAAATCATACAAACTTAGTATTTAAAATATTTAAAAATAAAAATAAAATAATAATCATACTAAATACTGAAATAATCATATCTAACTGTTTAAATTATCATTCAAGAATTTTCTTGGAGGGCTGACACAAATCAACATTTTTCACCACTTAATGAGGCATGCGCAGTTCCCGCTGAATACATTGTACTCTCTTAATGAAAGTCTGTTGTTCTTCTCAGCATTTACATTTGCCTGTAAAAGGCTCGAAATGTTTAAATTTATGTTTTGTGTTGTTAATGTTTTAAATTGTATATTTTTAGTGTATATTGTCTGTCTCAGTTTTTAATGTGATTAAAATTTAGTTAAACTTAGTATTACTATGCTGAATTCAAAATAGTGCCCTTTTAGAATAAATAGTAAAAAAAAAATAATAAATTACCTTAGAAACAAATCAATAATAATTATTCCTCCAACAAAAACAATCTCATTAACTGTTATTTGAGTAAACAATCATATTATTATTATTTTCTGGTTGTAGTGTAGAATTCAAGTTTTAATCTTTACAAAACATGCAAAATTTTATTCTCTTTCCAATAAATTCTGTATATTATTATTTACAATTTATTCTACTTTAAAGTTGCTTTATATTCAATTTTCCAGTAAATTTTGTTTAATATAAAAGGAATAAAAATTCAAAATATTAAAACAGAGAACAAATTTTATGGAATAGTTGGTAGAAGAGTATTCTGGATGCTCATCAAAGTAACTCCCATTAATTCTAATCAATCAAAAACTATATTAAAATTTTTAAACCAATTAATCAAATTTAAATTTTATTTAATTTTAACCCGGGGAACTAAAGATATTTTTATCCCACTTAGCATGACAAATTGCAGATTGTCTGTCTTTTTCACTCGGACAAATATGACATCTTTTCCTCTGGCCACATGTCCTATATTGCTTCATTTTACTCTAAAAATATCGCCACCTCACTAAAAAAAATTGGGCTGAGATCGGAAAAAATGAACATGCACGTCAAGACCCGAAAATCCAATATATCTACAAAACGGAAATCCAGGAATGTGGAAATTCCAACCCTCAGAAAGTGGAAGACCTTGAATACAGCTAGCGGGGATCTGGACCAGTTCCGAGAAAAGGGGGTGTTTCTACGAGGGAATGGGCCTGTAAGACCCAGCGTGCCTGTTCACGGATTAAGAACTTAAAAATTAAGTTTTAAAATAATTTTTAATCAAGATAAATTACTAATCAGAATCTGAAGTGTAAAAGAATTGCTTGAAAACTTAATAATCCTACATAAAATCTGTCCTGATTCAAATGCTTCAAAACCCTGATTAGCTAATGATTTTAAAACATCAAAAATGTTATGCAATAAGGATTAGAAGACTGACTTACATGCCGATTCCTTTTTTTATTTCTCATGAGAATTCATGTTATTTGTTAGTATCCGTAAAATTACAAAATATTTGCACATTTTTAACGATCATGTGATTTTATTTATCATAAAAATTAATATGATTAAATAAAGAAACAACATGCAAAGACATTTATATTTATCAACAATATTTTTATTCTCTGTTAACCCATTAAATACCTCAGTATAAATCCCACTGAAAATTTTTGAATTTTTTGCATGTTCTGATTTTAATGTGCATTTCTTAATCATGTGTAGTTTAAATAAAAAAATACATTATATATATGCATATTGTTAGAAGATATGATTTGGTTTCAAAATGGGAAACTTGACACTTAAACGGAATAGAACAGATGTCGATAAACTGCAAAATCCTTTTAAATTAGTTTTCTTGATCTCTGTTTGTTATAATTTAAGAAAAAGAACTGTTTCAGGGTTCATACTCAAATATGGAAAAAAAATTCCCCGAGTTTTCCCAGACAATTTTCAAGAAAATATTAGCGACATATTACAAGAAACGATCCTCTAGAGAAGAGAAAATATATCTACTTCCACAGTATGATGCTATGTTACTGCTGATCACGATAAAAATTCAGGTAGAAATCATTGTTTACATGCATATTTTCATGATACTTAATCACTTGAATTTTGATTGAAGCTAAACAAGAAAAATATAACTTGAGAGAAAGGAAATATTTGTTTTTCCAGGTTTTATAATCAACTTTCCCTGACTTTTGAAGAAAATTTTTATTTTCCCTGACTTTTTTAACAAAATCCAAATTCCCCAAGTATTCCCGGTTTTCGTTTTCCCTGATGAGTATGAACCCTGCGTTTTATTTCATATCCATTGTTTTAAACCCCTGCACTGGAATGAGTTATTTTTGGTGATTTTCTTTTCTTATGCAGTAGAAACAGACAGACTTCTGTTTGAATAATTAAAAAAATAAAATTCACATTACAAACTTTTTGAAAAAATTACCATCAAAGCTAGGCACTTCAATATTCAATGTAAAAAGTATGTTTATCTTAATTACTTTTAGAGGAAAAAATTTATCGAATGTTCCAGTAGCAGTAGCTTTGGTGCCTAATGGGTTAAAAGCCTTTTATTATTATCTTTTTTAAACTTTATTTATTTATTTATTAAATACTTCTTACAGACACAAAATTTTCCAAGCTTATGAAATACAGTAGAAATTGGATAATTCGAAGCTGAAGGGACCAGAAAAAAATTCGAAATATCCAAAAATTCGAATTACATATACTATTTTGTCAAAAAAAGTGATAAATTAAAAAATTAAAACTCTACGATCAGAGATTTAACACATAAACTTTATATCTAAGAATACCACTACATTACCCCCCCCCCCCCCCCATTAAATCAATATTTTTTACGAGCTTAATTATTCAACACTTTTTAAAAAATAGTCAAATATATTTTATTTCTTTTTTAAGTAAAATCTTTGTGTCATAGCATATGACCTGATACAAAAATAGAATCTTCTACATTACACATGACTTTCAATTCACAAAAACCTCGAAATTCATACATATGCACCCTATCTTCTGGTGCACTAGCTAAGGGCTTCTCTTGTGTTTCCTTATCCTTCTTTTGAAAGACTATTAAGATATATAATGCACTTTAGCTGAGAAAAAATCTCGGGAACAAATTTTACTGTAATATTTTAAAGGTAATCGTATGAAAAATTCGAATTATCCAAAATAAAATTCGAATTATCCATGATTTTTTAACATTATTTTAATACAAAATTCAAGGGACCATGTAAAATATTCGAATTATCCAAAATTTCAAATTAAACAAGTTCGAATTATTCAAGTTTCACTGTAATAGCTTATGACTTACCTGTAATGAATTTGTCTGATACTTGTGATATTCAGTATTGGCTTTTAAATCTTCAATATCTATATTTGGCAATCCAGAAATTAAAAGTTCCAATTCCTGTTCATTAAAAATTGAAATAAGTCTTTTTGGAATGATTTCATAGAAACCTTCTAAAAATGCTTTTAACTGTTTCCTAATTGCACCAGTCATTTTTTCTTGACAGACTAATCTAACATACTCCTGTTTATTTTCTTCTGTCACCTGAATATTTCTACCGTCTGGCTTTAAATCACGGATATCTGTAACACCAAATTCTTGCACCTGAAAATAAATTAAAATCACCAATAATTAGCAAATACACCTAAATTACTAGAACAAAAAGGAAATCAGAATGATTAGCATTTTATTATATGTAATTTAAGTTATCAGAGTATGAAAGTGAAGCACCTCAAAACTGGTAAAAATTTTAAATTTACATTATGCCGTAAAATTAAGAACTGAAATCGAATACAAATATATACTGAATATAATTTCAAAATTTTTTTAGATATGATATTTTTAGAAGTATTCAACATCTTTTACTTTATTTTTTAAGCCATTTTAAAGAGATTTTAATCAAAGTCACTTTTATTTTATTTTTTTACAATTTTCTTTAAATGAAACTTATGCTAATAAGTAAAACATAATTGACAATTTTCTTTCCAAAAAAAAAAAAAAAAAAAAAGGTCAATCTTTATGCTTCTGTTACTATTTTCATTGGAGAAGGGGTGGGGGTAGAAAAAATAGAAAATAATTTAAGAAAGCTTGTTTCATCTACCGAAAGGACTTCACTAATACAAATAAAAATAAAGCATATATTTTATTTCCCTGTATAGTACTAGTGAAAACACAACATGCAACTGTTTATGTTCAAGAAAAAGTTTAGAGCATGCAGTTGTTGTTTCCAAGTGCCATCATCTTCACTTTTGTTATAATTAATTTATATATTACCTCAAGATTCTACCACCAGTTTAAGAAAAAATATGAAGATGATAAAAACAGGGTTCCCACTCAATTTTAAAAATAAAATTCCCTGACTTTTCAAGGTATATGTTTAGAAAATTCCAGTCACAAAATTTGGTTTGTGACATAAAATAGGTCACGGTATAAAACAGGACATAGCTTGTAACATAAAAGACAACATAGTAACATGACTTGTGATATAAATTGAATGCTCAAAAAGAATTTTCCAGGTTTGTATCGTCATTTTTCCAGGTTTTTGAGCAATATTTACAATTTTCCCTGATATTTCCCTGACTTTTCCAGGTTTTCCCTATTCTCCCTGACCTGTGGGAACCCTATAAAAAATCAATGCTTTAAATACTTTTTTTCAGTCTTGATCTTATCTCTTTGCACCGTAGTACTTTAAAAAAGTTTATATTCAAATGTTAGTGAAAAAAAAAAAAAAAAAAAAAATCCAGAATTTTTCAGATTACTGTCAGGAAAATATAAGCAATGTAACACGTTACGTAATGCTGCTACTCACATAATATTGGTTTTGCCCGATATTTATTTTCTATCCTTTGTTTCCATTCAAATTAGACATAAGAAAATTATTTATACATTTGTTAGTTTTTATTTTTTATTTAAAAAAAAAAAAAAAAAAAGAAAAACACGGTTTTTCTTTACATAAATTTATACATCACCCCGTAACATTTTTTTCTTTTTTTTTAAACTTGATGCAATCTGAAAATTTTTGGATTCAAAAATATTTAGTGGTTGAGTTATGTTTCAAGGTTAAATTACTCACTTCAAGACTAAATGTTAATTCATAGCCTAATTCTTTCACATCATGTTCCAGAAGGAACACTAAACCTTGATAAAAAGAATAATCTTCACTTTCCATATCTGTATATCTAAAAAGTAAATAAATACAAATCAAGAAAATGTTAAAAGTATACAGCTCATTTCACTCAAAACTGGAAATAATTTTCAACCACCACATTTATGATAAATCTAAATTAAATTATTGGTATTTATAACTTAATAATACTTAAGCCTTCAATAAAAAATTGCCAGATCTTAATAATAAAAACACAAAAGTTCCTGGAAATTAATGCTTGAAACTGATTCATGCTACTGGAACAATATATTGAAATAAAGAAAACAAAATATTATCAACGTTTTTTCCCCCCCCACTTAAAAAAATTAAAACTTTATCTTTTTATTTTATATTTTTAGTCACGGGTAATTTAAAAAGAAAGAAGATTAAAATAAACATATCATTTGTATTGTTATGTAGGTCTAAGCAGATTTGTTATAATATAAAAGAAATTGTCATAAAAAAAAAAAAAAAAAAAAAAAAAGTCTATATCAATGATAAACAACTGGCATGAGAAAAAAAGTAATTAATTTGTGATATTTAGGTATAATTATCCAATCAACAAATAAATTACTAACTATGATTTTTATGAATTTACGCTGAAGTTTATTTTTATAAATAATTTAAATTACACAGGGTTGCCACTCAAATATGAGAATGAAATTACCTGACTTTCCCAGGTTTTCCAGACGTATTTTAAGAAAATTCAAGTCTAGCCATACATTGTGCATTGGCTGTGTTGAGAGCAAAATAATTATGGTACCACTTGAAAATACAAAAGTTACATATTACTTTGACCTAAGGAGAGACTACCCTCCATGATGGTCCTTCTAAGAAGTGTTATTTAAAAAAAAAATGGCGGAAGATAACAAAAAAAACCACGAAAAATGACTCTACGTTGCAGGAAAAATTATTTTTTGGGGCAATTATTGTATGAAATTCCCTGACTTTTCCAGATTCTGCCTAAAATATTCAAATTCCCTCACTTTCACAGTCAGTTTTCAAATTCCCTGACTACTTGAGGTTCTCCAGATAGCGTGGCAACCCTGATTACATATAATTACTCAAATTCCATTATAAAAAAAAAAAAAAAAAACTATAGCTGAATTTTAAATAATTTTTTATCACCCAGCAAATGTGGTTTGCCGCAATAATATGGAAGCAGAAAATTTTGAAGTAGCTTCATTTGGAAATATCGAATGCTAGGCGAGCGGAGGCCATCTGGTTTACATAGATTAGACAAAAAATAAAAATGTATAGACATAATAGACTAAAAAATAAAATAACTGTAAATGTGATAGCTGATGCGACAGCATGATGAAGTTTAAAGGTAAATCATAAATTCTTCTTAATACAAACCATGTTTGATGCGCCTGTGATAGTGAACCACCCTACACACTTGGAAAGGTGCCAATTTGATCAAATAGCTGGGATTTGAGAAACAGGAGTTCATTTTGTGTTCAATTATCACTTAGAAGTCAGAATATCACACAGAGGTTTCCCATAGTTGCATAAAATGTGGCAGATCTATGACAAAGCACTTGACTATGCCTTCTGTCTATCTATTCTTTAAATATTTCCTTTTATTTGGAAAACACATAATTAGCTGTGATTTGATTCCCATTTATCTATTTTATTTTGAAAGCCTCAGATTAAGCTATTTCTAAAATTTAAAATAAAGAATAACTAGAATATATAACTAGACTTGATGTTGAACAGAAATATAAATATCCACATTGGTGTTTCCAATACCGTGTAAATATTTATATTAAAGAATAACTAGGCAAAATAAATAAATAAATAAAAAGATTAATGGAAAAAAAAAAAAAAAAAACGGAAATATTCTGTTTTATATTATTACAATCAATTAATGCCCACACACACGGAAAAATTTATCTCATAGAAAAGATACTGTTTTGCAAATTCAAGTTTAGTGTACACAGAAATGTTAAATAAATGCCTGATAAAGTTAATTATACAATATGTTAAATACTCTGTGTTTAACAGAAGAATAATTTAAAAACCTTAAAAGTAATACATAAAACTTACTTAACACATTTTCCTAAAATGTGCTTGTAGAAAGACCTTGTGAAGTACGATTCCAATAATTTATTATCATACACAGCTTTGGCTATTACACGACCCACAAATTTAAAGTAGCTTAAATGATTTGAATTGCAATGGGACATTGAATTAATCATGTACGTAACTCGGTCACCAGGAGATGTGGTAAAGAGAACATACATAGGATTGAAAATTTCTCTAGAGATAATGGTGTACCATTCTCTCAGTAATCCACCTGCATCCTGTCCTTCTTCACCTATAATAAAAATTTACAGACATCAGTACCCAAATACTAGATAATTAAAAATCAAACCTAAAAGATTAAATTTTTCTACAGAATAAAGGTTTAAACATTTTAGCTTTTATATTTCAAAGAATCTAAGACTATATTAAGAAAATACAACATTTTTAATATACTCATATTGTAGCTGGATGGAGCTGATCCCATATCTGAACTATGCATTGCAATAAAAAATATATATAAATAGTCAAAAGTGATGACATTAGCTTATTTTTAACATTTCTATTAAGGTTAATGTTGCTTTAAAATCAAAAATTATTATTATTAAAATAATATGCAAATATTCAAGCTTTGAAGGTTCAGCGGTTTTCATAGAATTTTAAAAGCAAAAATCAATAATAAGTGTTGTAAACTTTATTTTGTTACAGATAAAGCTTGGAAATGCTTAGCTAAAGCTAGTATCCTCTATTTGTTGTGGTTTCATGAACAATTCTGTTATTAAATAACAATTTGCATAAATATATATAAAAAATAAAATAACTTAGTGCAGGAAGATGGCAAACCATTCTTTAAAGCCTGAATTTGTCAAATCAATATGAATGACTAAGGACTAAGTGACACATTATTATTTATGACTATAGAAACTAAGATTTATAGTTCATATCATTTGAATAAAAATATCCACCTTTTTGATGGATAGAGTAAAAAAGCAAGCCATAAAAAGGATTTGTAAGCCATTTATTCAACAGATCGAAACTTAAGAAATAATCAAAATCACATTTTGAATAAATGGAGCACTACTAACAAAATTAAAATCTTAAAATATCTTTTACTAAGGTAACAATAACTACAAACAGAGATAAGACAAATTCTATCGAAAATATACCTTCAAACACAATGTAAAATCTATTTTTCCATTCTTCAGCAGACCTTCGGTGTAATTCTCGGAAAGAATCTTCAAATACATTGTCTCTTCTGACATGAATAGCAAGATCTTCACGTCTTGATCCTTCATCCATTCTCTCAAGTTCTTGTCTAAAATAACGACGTTTCACATCAAAATCCAATACTCTGGTATGATCAACCAAAACTGAAAATGGCCCATCAGCTAAAGGAGTATTTGATTGACGTAATATTTGGTTTAAAACTGTCCTGTGAGTTTCTGAAAAATATAAAAGTACATTTCAATGTCAAAGCCCCCTTTCTTTTTCTACTAAAAAAGAAAAATGTTGCATTAACTTTGAACTTTCATATTTCCAACATCTTTCAAAATATTAATATATATATATATATATCAGGGCTCGAAAATTATATTGCCTGACATGCTCAGGGGCATGTAAAAATTCAAACTGGGCATGTGTTTTTACCCTGTGGCATGCCCAGCTGGGTATGCAAATATTTAATCAAGAGAACTTTTCCAAAAATAAAGTGTGTTAAAGTATAGTTTAAAAATAGTTATAGTTTAAATATAGTTTTAAAGTGTGTTAAAATATAGTAAGCAACTTTGAAGATCCACAAGCACTTGGCACTGATGATGAGCACGGAGATGCTCGAAATATATTTGTGCAGAAATTATAAAGGATGTTGTGTAAGGTAAAATTATGACTAGTTAAGATTATAGTTTCTTGACTTTAACATTGACTTAAATTAAAATGAAATAAACAATGCCACTATAGGTATAATGTTGTAAAATTCTTTTCACTAGGTATGTAAATATTTTTTATTAATATGCATTTGAATAAGATACTTGAGCATATAAAATTTAATTTGGGCATGGATATTCCAGACTAACATGCCCGACAGGGCATGTAAATAGTTTTGGATTTTTCAAGCCCTGATATATATATATCAGATCAAGTTACACCAGAATATTTATTGTTTTATGCCACAGAATATTTAAAATGTTTCTTAAAAATATTAAATTTGCCTACCAATGCATACATACATGAACAGATACCCCCTAAAGCTTTAAAAATTTAAGGAACTTAAAAATTTAAGGAACGTTCTAGATACCTCTTAAAAAGTAAAAAAGCCCCCACTTTGACCTCAAAACCCAATTGTCAATCAAAACTGAAAATAAAACTTTAAATATTAATAATAAATAAGGTTTATTGTTATTTACAAATATACTTTAATTTAACCACTATTCTGATGTTCCAATAACTGCATGTGGTACATGATGCTTTCAACAGCAGCTTGAAACATATCTACAGTGCAACCACATTTTCTACGCCTAGCAGTGACGACGAGTCCAAAATCTTCGAGGGAGTTGACCTACAGGTTGGAATTTAGTAAACATCCAATCATTCAGTTTGCGGTGTTCCCTTATCACTTATTTTCTCTCAACGAAAAAATATCTCCCCTATTTTAACAGTGGACTCGTTCAGTCAGCACATGCGCAGAAGCTTCCATGGTTGCAAGAAACGTGGTTAAAGATTACATTTATTCCACTGATATGTGACATTGTATTCCTACAGTTCCTGTAGATTCAAATAATTCAATCATTTGTCCTAAGTTAATTATGCTCATCAATCCACTTCATAAATTTTTCAATCCATAAAATTGACAGAGATAAGCACTGATATTTTTGCTCCAATGGTAAAACCACTTAACTAACAAAGCACAGGTACATAGAATAAATAATATCAAAAGACAGTAGGTCTATGGATTGCACGATTAATATAACTCTGAATAACACTTACTTACTTTAATATGCTAAAACCAATCTAAAAAACAAACTTAATTTTATTAAAAAGCTAACTATTGAAGCAGGTTATGCAAAAAATTTTGTAAATAAACTATATAGAAAAAGAACTTGACAAATCAATTATATTCAAAACCATCAGAAACCCCCATTACAGTTTACTTATTCAGTACAATATGACCAGGGAACTTGCATCAAAATTAAAAATACTACCAGAAATACAATGTGAAAATTCCCATAAAACCAAGTTCTAATATCTACCAAGCAATAAGAAGTGATAACGATCCTATTCCACCTCTTGAAACCACAGGTATTTATAAAATCCTGTTTAAATATCAAAATTAAGAAATAGGTTGTTACATAGGTATGTCAAAACACAAAAATAATACAAGATAAAAGAAAAACGAAATGATATAAAATATGGAAAAAGCACTACCACACAAGCAAAACCCTATCAGAATATCAATATCAATGTCCAATTCAGTCAAGACTACTAAACTCGCTGTCATATCGTAAATATGACATTTTTTTTAATATACCCCGCCGAAATAATTCAATAATTAAATTGTCCGTTTAGAGTTTAAATTTATTTAAAAATTATACTTTTCCCCCTTTTTAAATTAACGGTCATATCCCCTAAATAAATAAATAAAGTATTATTTCATTACGTTTTTAGTTATTCAAATTTTAAATTAAATAGCTCCGATTTTATAATTCTTATAATTCTCATTATTTTTCCTTTAAAAAATAAAGATTCCAGCCGACGTCCATGTTTTTGACGATCAAAATAGAACACCTTTTGAAAGGAGCGCCGTGATTGGCCAGAAGCCCGCAGAGCGTCTCATTCCCACCCAAGCCACCGGCGTGAACGGTCGTAAGAAAAACATCGCTCCAGCGATGTATATATTTTGGCATTCGCCCCTCGATTCCCTAATATTAATTTAACTAAAACAAATAAAATGACTGATTAATTTTTTTATTAAAGCGGCTCCTACAATTAAAGTGAAGTCTTCCCCTTCTTTTTCTTAAAAAGGAATTAAAGTGTTCGTTATTATTAATTCCGTTGTATGGTTGACTCAATTAGCCAAGAAGGCAATTTTTTTTCAGGACAAGTGTCATGATTGTGAAAGTATAATAAAATTGCTCCAATTGCACAAGGAAAAACTGTAAGTAGAAAATTTATTAATTATCACCTTCGGCCATTACGTCTACCATTTAGGAGCGAGTACATTTAACCAACGGTCATATAAAAATATAACCATGAAGTGTAGAGAAGATGATTGTTTTAATTGTCTAATCTGATTGTTCTCCCATACTTATATCACGAACAATGTGATACTCGCAAATTACAATAACCCTGCATATGCATTCTTCAGCAAAACAATATAAATTATTCACAATTTCAACTCCTGCAATAACCACAAATCAAAAGCTGGCTTGGACAGACAGTGGCACCACCTAGTCAAGAAGAAAGGAGCAGAGATGCAGAATATGTCCGAACACGCGAACGATGTTCGGGGGAAATTCTGGCTGTCTGGGGAAATTTTGAATATTTATTATCTTAGAATAAAATAAAAATAAAAACGGAAGTAAAAAAAATTACTTAAAAAAAAAAAAAAAAAAAACTTTCTAATATTAAACTACAAATTAACAGCTGTATTCTTCTGTTACAAGTGTATCCCTTTAAATACTCATTACACCCCCCCCCCCCTTAAAAAAAAAAAAAAAATTCAGATAATAGGTTGATGCGTTATTTTTGGGGGAATTTAGAATGTGTTCTGGGGAAATTTCGGAGGTCTGAACATTTTCTGCACCCTGGAAAGGAGAAGAAAACATCAAGTACTTGCGGCACAAACCACATGGTACTGCATTGAGGAAGTATTTTGGGGGGGGGGGGAAGCGAAAACAGCTATGCAGACATCTACGTAGCAATAAAATAAGGTTTTCTTGTAATTTAATTTAGCAAGAAGTCTGTTCAGGGAAAAAAAATTTAATTATGTACAGTCAAATTCATACATAAAAATTAAATAACACTTTACCTGCAAATTTCAGGAACTTTACTGCATCTGAAGATAATGAACTAGAAGGATGTGAATCAGAAACACTATTAGAATCTGTCTGATTAACGACTGAAGAGGACGGTGATGCAGGCTGCGTATCTTGAATATGTGCCACTTCATTTTCTCGAGACCGACGTTTAGTATCTTTTCTTTACGAAAGAAAAAAAAAGAAGAAAATTCAAAATTTTATTTGTATTTAAATAAAATTTCACACATATATATATATATAACTTACATTTTAATTTTATTTAACCACTGAATGGTTTAGTAAAACTCATAACTCTAAGTCAAACACACTCTAGATACTTGGTGGTAAATTGTCTAAAGTTAGATTAACTATTCTCGTGTGTGCAAACATGAATGTCAGAAAAACAAAAACTAGTTTTAATAGGTAACTCTCAAAAGCCGATAAAAGTAATAAAAAAGCTTGAACAACTGCTAATATGTTTAAAGTAGATTTTTGCCAATCATTACAGTGAAACATAACCTGCAATTGTACTTCCAATAGAATAGACTATTCCTACTCAGAGATGCCAACCTTGTAAGACAATATTCAGTAGTAGACAAGAAAATTTTCAGTAGTTTTGGGTACTTGTCAGTAGTCTGGTAAGTTGGTCTTAACTGATGTAAATTTAAGTTCAAATTAAAGAAAATATTTTAAATATTATACACTCAAAAATGATTTACTTTTGTACATTAAACTAATAAGTTCGTTTTGTCATTTACTTTTTAAAATTATAAATAAAATTTGACCTTTAAAAGGAAAAAAAAAATGAAGAAAACATAAACTCAAAATAATTTATTGATATACTCTAAACAAATTGGTTATCTTACACATGCAATATTTGTTTACTGTAAATAGACATTTCTTGTATATGTAACTTTAATAGTTATCATTCACCTTGTTTTGTTCTTTCATATCAGTTAATAACAGCGCAATTAACTGTTTTTTTTAACTGCTAGCGAATTCTAGACTGCTCAATTATTATTCTATGAGACTGCTTTGCTTCGCGATTGCAATTTGTTTATCACATGTTCATATCTGTTTCTGTTATTCCAAATACTTTTTTCTCTTTTTTTTTTTTTTTTGGCTAAAATAAAAATTTAAACTGATTAATAAGTGTTTTTTATTATTAATAAAATTTAATAAATAATAATCAGTATTATTATATTGTTAATACAATTTACTAACCATTAATATATATATTATAATATGAATAAAATTAATAATACTTCTAGAAAAAGATTGTGAAACTTCCGATTATAACCTCCCCCCTTCCGAAATCGTCGTACTTTTCCGGAAACTTCCGAATATAACCCCTCCCCCAGTTTTGACAAATTTCCCCTTGAAAAAAAAAAAAGGGGGGGGTGGGGTTACTATCGGAATTTTACGGTATATATATATCAGTGGTCGTCTACCAGTGGCCCATGGCAAAATTTCAGTGGTCAGCAGAAAAATTCTGACATTATTTGCATTTTTAAATGTTTTATTCAAAATTATACTGATGTTAATTTTAAGTTTAGGATTTTCTAAATCATTCATACTTACAACATTAGACTTCCGAATTTTCTAGTTGAAAAAGAAGATAAATGGCATATTTATAACTTTTATTATTTATCTGGAATCAGCGTAGCTATCCTTAGAATGTCTGATCTGAATTCGACACTTAGTTAAGAACTGTTCTAAATTTATCAGAATATTTAAATTCTTCAAAAAAGTTCAAAATGTAAGTCAAAAGTAAATTTGCTACTGGATTTCAATAATCTAGCAATATAATAATGTATGTACAGTAGAGAGCCAGAAATCCGCCGAAGTCCGAAATCCGCACAGCTTGTCAGATATAAACAATAAAATTTACTATTAATAAATTACAAACTGCAAATCAGATTTTTTTAAAAAAATTCTTGAACATAGATTCTTTACTTGCATTTTATGATTATATAAAAATAAATAAATAAATAGTAACATAAAAGACTATCAGAACCAAGTTACTGATAATGAAATTATTGACAGTATATTAAATTTTTAAAAATGTTATCTTATGAAGACATAACCATATGAAAGAACTAACTTAAATTCTTAAAACAATATATTTGTGCTACAAAATAAGAATACATGACTATTTACAATATACAGAAAAAAAAAAAGAAAATCTCAAAGATGTATGTATACATGTACAAGTGTAGTTTTGAAAACAAACTACATGTGAACATATTTTATCAAAATTTGACAAATAAATTTCATTTTTATTTATTATTTCCGTTATGTACTTTCTTCTAATGTTCAGTATTACTCATATGTACCTAATAATTTAATATTCAAGTGAAATTGTGTTATTATTCACTAGTGTGTGTTTAGTTTGAATAATATTCTGCTTTTATTATTAAAAGTGATAATCATTTTTTAAGGGCCCCGAAATCCACCAAATCCTAAAATCTGCACAATCTCTGGTCCCGAGCTGTGCAGATTTTTGACTCTCTACTGTATTACTAGATGTAGTAAATGTACAGTTTCATACATGGAAATAATTTATCATTGTTCTATGAGTTTCTTATAATGTGTAAGCACTATCATGATCCTCCCCTATAATTGCTTTTATACAACAATATTTAAGCATTGCTTTAATGATTAAATTAGTATTTATGTTTTTCTTTCAATGAAATAAGCATTTGTTATTTTTTATATTAAAATTTTTTTTTTCATATTTCTAAAATTAGCTAGCATTTTCTGATTATTACTCGCTCTATATATATCAGGCATGAGAGTGCAGAAAATTAAAAAAAGAGGAAATATGCGTGTTCATAAAATTAATTTCAAATGAAAAATAACGTACGCGGGGAAAACTATATAAATGTTTTAACTACTTTAAATTAGAAAAACCATTTTAACTTGCCTCGTTGTTGGCCGAGGCAAGTTAAAAAGGTTTTTCTAATTTAAAGTAGTTATAGTGATGTCTCGTTTTAAGTTATATAATTTCTATATAAATGTGTTCATAAAATTTATTTCAAATGAAAAAATAATGCTCACAGGAAAAAGCTATACAAAATATTTTAAAAGTGACAAATTAAACTAAAAGAATAACACATCAGCACAATAAAACATGTATTTAAAAAAAAAAAAAAAAAAAAAAAAAAGCTAGCAATCAACGTTTAATAATATTGACTGGTGATAGAAAATGGGAAAGGAGGGGGGGGGGGGGTGTTAAAAAGTAGTTCATGAGTGAGGAGTATTAAACACAATTCTTCTTCCTTATGGGTTCTAGAATATCATAAAGTAAGTTTAAAATTAATATAGACATTTTTGTTGTGGATGGATAAATATTAAAAAATCCTTCAGAATGTTTGATTGGCTATAGTTAGAGATGAAAAAGGAAGGGGGGGGGGGGGGAGAGGACAAATAAAATTACATGAGTGAGAAAAATTTAATAATTCTGTTCTTTTATATGTTATAGAATATGATAAAGCATGTTTAAAATGAATATTGACATTTATATTTTGGATGGAAAAAGATTGAGAATCTAAAGTTTTTCATGGAGCGTTTGAACACTAATCGTTATTGGAGTTTGATTTTAACAAAATAAAAAATCATGAAATTAACGAAAATCACAAAAAAGCGGAAAATTCTCATGTCTGAAAAATGAACGTTTCTTAATCAATAATATTGGTAAGTATGTGGGACATTAGGAGGAGTCCATTAATTACATGAGGGGGGGGGGGGGGGAGGGGGTCTAGCCGAATCTCACCCAATCTCACGTAGGGGAGAGGGGGAGGTCTCCGCAAATATCATGTAATTTTTTCCCTTGCAAAAAACAGTGTAAAATTGCGAGAAAATTGAGTTTAATTCAAGTAAAACATGTTTCTTGACTTAGATATGGCAAAATCTGACACGATAATATTTATCGTGGCTATCCGAATGCCACAAAGCAGCACAGTAGCCTTTCATTTCAATTGTTTTAGGGCACCACCGGCCAGCCACACGCTCGACTCGACAAATGTTGCAGCATACGAGCCGAGTGACAGTAATGCACGGACAGGTTCCAACTTGCTTTGTTTACGCCCATAAATATTTCATTACAAAACAACTCAGATTAGTTTCTATTTAAGTATTTTATTGTTCAATTTTATTACTGTGATTCTAGACTACGATCTATGCAATCTTTAGAAACTAGTCTTTAATAAAAATAATAAAGCAAATTGTGTTTTCTGAAATAAATCCAACACATTTACAGTAAAAGTACTAATTTTGAAAAATCTCACGTGAGATTAGCAGAGGGGGTCGAGCCAAATCTCACCAAGGAGGAGGGGGTGTCAAAAAATAGTCAAAACCACCTCATGTAATTAATGGACGTCCCCTTATGAATTTAGTGGTCTGTAATGTCGAAAAGGTTGGCGACCAGGACCACTGATATAAGTTCTTTTTACAAAATATGAAATTCCTGAAAAGTGGTACAAATAAATAAATCTGATATTTAATACAAACTTTTTGTCTTTTTCAGAAGCATGAACTAAGAAAAATGCTTCAACAGCAGGTTGCAAGACTAGTACAGTATGATGATCAGGTGTTTCAGCTAGTTCAGTTAAGCAGCTGCTAAGAGCTTCCCATAGTTTTTCTAATTTCAATTCACTGCTTAAATGAAGTGGGCCAGGTGTTGTAGCTGCTTTAGTGGGGAAAAAGAAATAAATAATATTTATGAAGCACTGTAACAAAGATTTACGGTGAATAAAAATAAAAAGGATAAAGGGATAAAAAGAACATCAAAATATTTCAAGTTCAGTAATGGAATTTAAGGATAAATACAAAAACATTTTTAATTAGTGAAATATCTTCATTTCCTAATAAAATCAAATAAAAAATTTTGGTACTGCATGTCTTGTCTATGCACTGACTTAATGCTTTATTTTGTTCTTTTCTGGTAGCAATATAAGTTTATGCTAACTAAGTTCAAATTTTTTTTTTTATTTTTTATAATTAATATTGTATAACATAAAATAGGCTTATATTTGTACAAATTAATTTAAAAGGTGATTTATGTTTAGTGATGGACGATGTTTAGTGTTAATTTAAAAGGTAACTTATTTTGAATTATAAAAATAATCCAAAAATAAGCAAGATTGCCTCCAAGGCAGTAGCATGCCTTTTTTGCACCTGAAGAAGAAAGGCCCAGTCCTTTCGAAACCGGTAACACTTTCTTTAATTTTACAGTGTGTGAAGAAATTTTTCAAGTTTAAGTATTGATTATATGCCAGTTTTTTAATTTAGTATTGTGTTAACCTTACTCAACGTTTCTTGTATGACATTTTGTAGTTTCATCACGATCCTGTTTTTCCAGGTAATTCTACTTTTAAAAAATAATTTTGAAATATTATTGAAAGAGTCACCAACCCCAATACCTAAGCATTGCCCCAAATACTTACTATAACCCATGCAGAAGCTACAATGCTTATTAGGAATAGTACTGTTTATTGAAGGAATTATAACTTAAGTGATTAATAATAATCTTTGCAATTTATATAATTTCAATGAGTTTAAACACTAGATTTTTTATACAGTAAAGCACCGTTTATACATCTCTTATTTATATGTCCTTTTAGTGAAGTCCCGATTCATTCCTATTCATTTTAATGCAAAAATTCTTCGTTTATATGCTGCTAATATCGGTTATACGTCTTTCCCACTTTACTAAAATTCGCAAAATTTTTCGACCTGTCATTTTCCATTCTAAATAAGACGAATTTTTCCTAGAGAGCATCTTAAATGAAGGAACACATGAAAGATCGAAGAATACTAACCAAAGAATCAATTGAATTCACAGTAGAATATTTAATACTCACAGACAAGCAGCAAATCAGACGAATAGTAAAGATTTTTAATGTTATTAAATAACTGTCTGTATGGACATAAATCACATGCTTATTATTAAAGATACACAATATATAATTAATATTCAAAATGTGTTCGTTCATATAGTTCTTAAGAAATGTAATATAAAACTCAATATATGATATAAGTGATTAGTACACAGCCATTCATTAATAGTATGATTTTTCTCACTTTTTATAATACCCCCCCTCTCTTTTTTTAAAATTAATTATTGTCTTTAAAAAGAAAGTCTAATATACATTTACTAACTCAAGACACTTTATTAATTAGTATTTACATATACATTTTGCTTAAGTGTCATAAAATTTGTAGTAATCAAAGGGTTATTATTAAAATTTTGATTATATGCCTTTTCATTTATTTGTCCTTTTATGTCAGTCCATTGAAAGATGTATAAACTAGGTGGCTCTACCTTCTGCTCCCTCTGCTCACCAACCCCTGAGGGAGGCTTCGCCTCTCCCCATTCGCTTTGCTTATTAACCCCTGCAGCTCTATTCGCCTATTCACTGTTTTGCCTTTCCCCAAACAGGAATATTAATAGTGCATAATACAAGACAAAAGCAGGACAATATTATAAAAATCCCCACATTTAATGTCAAATTAAAATACATAATATATTATACATTTTATGAAATATTACGATAAAATCAGTAATTTTTTTAGAATAGAAAAAAAAAACTCAATATTTAAACCATTTTGCAACCAGCTTCAGAGATGCCAAGTTTCAATAAGAGCTATCAGTAATCAGAGATACACTTATGCAAATGTGAACCGTGTCACAGAATAATTTTTATACACAAGCCCACATATAATAATGAATTGCTCTGTTTTTGTAAACAAATATATAATATATTAATTAAAAAATTTCTAAAACAAAAGTAAATAAATATGTATTTCTTTACTTTCTTACAAAATGAATTTTTTTTTA
Source organism: Salticus scenicus (assembly GCA_963930645.1). NCBI lineage: Eukaryota > Metazoa > Arthropoda > Arachnida > Araneae > Salticidae > Salticus > Salticus scenicus. The sequence continues at coordinate 27,810,722 of OZ005658.1, forward strand.
ACCTGCTTTAGAGGGAGAAAAACATTTGGATCTCCCTCCCCCCCCCCCTTTTTTTGGAGGGAGGGAGGAGGTATATAAAATTTTATTTTATTTATTATTATTTAATAGTCACTTTTTCATAGACAACTGTTTTTATGGCATTAAATACTAAAACATTGTTCTAGAATTAATCCTTGATCACTACCTGGAAAGCGGGAGGGGCAATGAAAATATAAATAATTAGATAAATGAGAAATGAGAAATGAAACAATTCTACTTCTTTATAATTTCTAGAATCTTATAAAGCAAGTTTAAAATGAATATTGACATTTATGTTGTGGATGGAGAAAGATTAGAGATCGGAATGCTTCCGTTGTGCATTTGATCATCGATCGTTAGTGGGGCTTTTTTTTTTTTTTAACAAACGATTTCCGCGACTTTTTTAAAAGTGTATAATCTGTAATTTTTATATATTGTCTGTAATGCTGTAATTATTGCTGTAAATCAGTAATAATTGCGGACAATCGTAATACTTGGCATCTCTACAGCTTTAGTATATGATCCCCTTGGTGACTTTTAAATTTTTATCACTATTCAATGAATTTTTTAGTATAATTGCTTGTTTTTTTTTTTGTTTTTTTTTAAATCGGGTACCTATTTCTTTCCTAATGCCTACACTTTTTACTATTGAAGTTTTTGGTTAATTTAGGGCAATATATAATACTCTATACATATTTCAATGTATAACTAGGTAATAATTTTACGCACTTGAAAATATTTGAAAAGAATCTACAACTTTAATTTTTAATTCTCTCCTGCCTACAGCTTAAAATAATGAAGGATAAAATGTACCCAATTCTATATAGCAGCGGTTCCCAACCCATGGGCCGCGGCCCACAAGTGGGCCGCGGGCAGTGCGATACTGGGCCGTGGAATATTGAGGTCAAATACCAGTTTTTCAGGACGATTCACTAGTGAGATGTGGTGTTACTCAAGATTTCCGTGGTCCGTAGTAGTGAATAAGGAAAACGCGTTGGCTGTTGTTTAGGGATTTCACCTGATGAAATCCAATTGATCAGAAATCCCTTTGAAGAAAATTACCTAAAAAAATTGAAATTATCTTAAACAGTGGAAGACACGTTAATAGAATTATCATGTGACCAGATTCTAAAATCGTATTTTAAAACAACACCATTGGTCACGTTTTGGATAAATGTTCGGCAAGCTATTGCAAAAATTGCACTGAGACACTTGATGGGCTTTTCAACAACTTATCTATGTGAACGAGCTTTTTCAACTTTAGTTTTCTTGAAAAATAAATAGAATGTTGAGAGGGATTTGAGGCTAAAACTATCTAGTTTCAATACAGATATAGACTCACTCGTGGAGGACAAACAACGTCAAAAATCTCATTAAGGATATTTTTTTTTTTTTTATCACTTGTTTTTGAAATTTATTACAGAGGTAACAGCTAAGTAAATACAATAAAGTTATTACTATTATTATTATTAATTCTTCTTGTACAGTATCTTTTACTAATTACTGATGTATCTGCCCAGTATATATATAACATATATCGATGTCTATTCGCTATTATATTTTTTACTTGTATATTAAGTAGGTAGTGGGCCTCAAAGTCTTTTTTATAAAATTTGTGGTCCGTACAACTAAAAAGGCTGGGAACCGCTGCTATATAGGAGTGTCAGGTGATGGATTATTTTTCTTGCTATAATTAAAAATATGAAATGTATCATAGAAATGTTTAATTATGTAAAAAAGTTATTAATACAAAATCAGAAGATGCTGTCATTTATAAAAGAGTTTGAATTTGACTCTAAAATATTTTTCTTACATACCAAAATATACTTGAAGTAAAGTATATTTTTTAAATAAAAAAGATAAATGTCATTATTCATTATTCACAAAAAAGTCACATTATAATTCATTATTCACAAAAAAAGAACATATTGAAAAAGTGATAAACAACATACGAAATTGCCAGTAAAAAATTTATTTTTCAAAAAGTATAAAAAAATATTTGCAGATGATTAATTACAATTCTAAATTCATTTTTTCATTGAAAATATCTTAGATAATACTTTTTATTTATTATCAGATGAAAAATTTCCTTGTTACCAATAGCATAACATTGACATTTATTTTATGCAATTCATTACATTTTAATTTCCCTGTGAAAAATGGCGTCACTGACAGAAGAACCAATGTAATTAGAGAAACTATTTGCATGTTGGCAAATAGAGTAATTTCGTTAATGTAAGGTTTTTAATTGATAACTTCACTGAGGCGATAGAAATTTCTAACCAAGAAAACTATTTCCCTTGCAGAATTTGGCAAACATTGATAGCTCTCATGACACGGAAGACACTTCTATTCGTGAGGAGATGTGGTAGTAGACAAAAAAAGTTGATGCCAGTGACAGTAACTTTTTTTTTTTAATATATAGATATATATATATTAATATGAATCTTCGATAATTCATTAAATAATATAAATATTAATCAAATAAAAACAACTCCAAAATCAAAGCTTAACTTACAATTACCAGTTGCTGTCGCTGCTGCTGTTGCTGCTGCTGCTCCTCCTGCCCCTGCTCCTTGTAATGCTGATGTACCTTCTGAAGTTGCAGAGCCAGCATTCGAATTTTCAGCAGCATTACTACCTGCAGGTTCACCCTCTAAAATATTCATGATATTCAAAGCCAAGTTAAAACGTTAAATTATAAAAGCATGAAAAAAAACAAGCAACACGTAACTCAATGATTAAAAATGTCACTGAAATTGTAAAAGAATACATAGATTGATTTACAATTACAAAAATCTGAAATAGTGCATAAATAATACAACATTTGCTCTTTTCATTTCGTACCTAAAAACTCTTATTGTATGTGCTATATAAAATAACATCAAATCATAACATTTGTGTTCCTTCTGGAAACCAAAATTGTAAACTTTTGAGATTTCTTTTCCTACCCAAGTATGATATGGAATGAAGCTGAAACCTCAAAAATTTCTCCATAATAATACAAGAAAGAAATGCTAGAAACACACTACAGCAATCAGCAAGAAAAACTTATTATGTTTACAGGGGCAGGTAATTCTTATTGTGCAAAATATTAGCAATTTTACCAATCTTTTTAGAGAATTGTAAGAGACAAACAAGACAGATAAATGTTTGACAATAAATTCAATGTAGAAAAAATATAAAATAAAATTATTTTTGCAATCTAACTAAAAGGTCACAAGAATCATAAAAGAATACCTTTCCTGCACCAGGTATTACCCAATCAAAGTCTGTAGACTCAGGAAAACTGAAGTATTTATTTACATGAAATAAAGAAAAAAAAAAAAAAAGAAGAAGAAAAATTGGAGAAGGGGGAAATTTTACTATTATTATGCAGCATTTTGAATTTTATTTGAGTGATACTGAGGATTCAATTATGTCAATACTAAAATCTAAAAAAAAAAAAAAAAAAAAAACTTTCCGACCAAAAATAATTATTTGAGTATATCATTTATTGAATAAATTGTTGGAAATATTTATAAAATAACTACTTAAACAACAAGTGTTTTATCATTAAAAATAATATTTTAAATTACTTAAACTCCTCAATACTATGTTTTTAATATCTCCTGAATCAAACATATCAATGGTATCTGCTATCAGTTTATATATGTGACTGCATAGTATCTGGTAGCTATGATTACCATATCAATGTTTCTTTATCAATCAAGGCACCACTTTAATATTTTTGATTAACCTCTACACAGCCAACAGCATTCTGAGTTTATGTTTAAAAGTTTCTTTTTAGATTTGGCAGTGCACAATATGCAGATTTTTTGCTTGAATATAAGTAAAAATAGAAGAATGTGTTGAATGCACTTCATCTACTTGTTCCACTTCTACTTGAAAGCTACTGACAGCATGCATAGCTTTACTCCAAGCTGTCTTGAAAGTTTCTTTCATACCAAGTACAAGCGTGGCTCAGTTTTGTATTATTCAAGTGTTCATTAACCCTTTCAGCGTGTTGCCTCAAATGACATTCTTACTTAAAAAGGAATTTTACTGGCTACAAAAATAATCTTGTTGACTACTCTAGCTTCATCATTGTAAGTTGTAATTTTACATCTCGCATGAGTTGGAGAGAGATTTCTTGCTTTACAAGAACCAGCTTCAAACTGTTTGAAAGGTGTCTATTTGAGTTACAAAAATCCGGTTCAAACGCTTAGAGGGTTAAACATTAGTTTAGCAAACTGATGTGTTTTTCCTACATGCTTAATGTATATTGTGCTCATGGGCGTCAGCACAATGGGGAAAGGGGACACCCCTCCCCCCCCCCCCCCCCCGGAAAATTCTAGTAAGCGTTCTTTAACTTTAAAAATATGCTTTCAGAATTTTATTTAAAAATATATATATATTCCCGGTTGTGCCGCCCCCCCCCCCCCTGAAATTTTTCTGGCAACACCACTGACTGTGCTACACTTTTCAAATTAATGAAAAGATAACATAATTAATGGATTCAAAGTTATATGAACATTAACAAGTGAAATGTCCTCCATTAAAAAAGGAAAAATATTTTATATATTTTCTTATTTTTAATAAATACATATTTTGAAGATAAAACCAGCTTTAAAAAAAATCTAGAGTGACTCACTCAACTTTCCAAACATTAATTAATGGTTATTTAAAAAAAAATTTAAAAGAGAAGTGTGAAATCAAAACAGGTCAATCGAATACGGGATTTAATGCTATTGCATTTCAAATAATTTGAGCTCATAGGTCACAATGAAAAAAAATATTTCTTTGTGTTCCTGTAAAAATCCTATGACGATTTAACAAACTCTATACAGTTCTTGTGGCAGTGATTATGACGTTGAGAGATTTTCAGTCTGATTCAATAAGGCATTTAGACACTACCACACTTTAAATAAATTGAACCAAAGGGCTATAATGATAAAGAATTTTTTGTCATGTCCCCGTATAAAAAATAAAAATAAAAAGTGCTATATTCACTAAAATCCAGAGATGCCAATCTTGTAGGACAATTTTCAGTAGTTTTGGATACTTGTCGGTAGTCTTAACTGATGTAAATTTAAGTTCAGATAAAAAAAATAAAAAAAAGATTTTTAAATATTATACACTTAAAAATGATTTATGCACCAAACTAATTATTATTATTATTATTATTGTTATTTACTTTTTACAATCATAAATAAAAGTCTGCCTTAAAAAAATAATGAAAATAAATAAAATAAAATGAAGAAATTAATTATGAATTATTCAAGCACTGAATTTTATGCTATATAACTCAATACTTTGTTATTACATTAATGTGTGCATAAAGAATCAGAATTCCAAAATTGCTAGAATCACTCATAATTTATTGATATACGCTAAACAAATTTGGTTATTATCTATATATGTAATATCTATTTACTGTAAATAGATATTCTTTGATCAATAGCTGCAGACAGAAAGGGGGGGGGGGGGGGAAGAGCAGTCAAAAAATAAAATATATAATTAGATGAATGAGAAATTAAACAATTCTACTTCTTTATAAGTTCTAGAACTTAATAAAGAAAGTTTAAAATGAATATTGCATTTATGTTACTGACGGAAAAAGATTGTGAAACAATTCTGCAGAGCTTTTAAATCGATGGTCTCTAGTAGTTGTAGATAAGAGAAGAGGAGGGGAGACAAAAAAATAATTACATGAATGAGAAATATTGAACAATTCTATTTCTTTATAGTTCCTAGAATCTTATAAAGCAAATTTAAAATAAGTATTGATATATATATGTTGTGGATGGAGAAAGATTGGGAATGGAAAAGCTTGCATCATTCATTTGATCATCGTATTTTTTTTTTTTATGAACAATATTCACGACTTTTTTAAAAGCGAATAATCCATAATTTTTATAGGTTGTCTGTAAGGCTCGTAAATACTGTTGTAAATTCATAATAATTATGAACAAATCGTAATGCTTGATACTTCTGAAAATCAATACAGTTTGTGCTACAGTGACCTATGCCAACTAAGAGGAAACTTCAATGTCTAGAACACCAAACAGAAAAAAATGGGAAGCAGATAGAGGACAGCTGTTTTGGTAGCATGTAGCATACTGCATACAGTGCATAACATGGGCTTTGGCACATAAGGGCAAGGGAGGGCACTTGCTCCCTCCTAGAAAATTCTTATAAGTAAAAAATTATTTAAAAAAATTACAATTAAAGCTTTAAAGCTGTGTCATTAGAATTCAAATGAATAAATAAAATTTATGTCACAGAGCCGATTAGAGTCAAACCGACTCGACCTGCATTTATAGGTTGTCTCTAATCTTTCCCTGCAAACAGATTTTAAATTGACTTGACAGTGCGTTTTCCGGATTAGTGTTAGTTTAGAATAAGCTGTATAATTTCTATAAGTAAAATGTTTTAGCTTAAACAGGGTTCCCACTCTTAAAAAAGAAAAAAATTCAAGGACTTTTCAAGTACTTTTCAAGGCCTATTTGAAAATTTTCAAGGACTAGGGGAAAATCGCAGAACGCTAGGCATATACACAAAACTTTAGTAACTACTTTCATTAGTAATATTTTTTTTTATAATTAGAATAACTTTGCCTGTTTTCACAATACATTTTTGATGGATTGACCAAATTAACTTTTACAAGAGTCAAAAAACGATTAGTTCAAGATTTGGAATCATTATGATTATTCCAAAGTTTTTAGTCTTGAGTCCTGGTCTAATCACTTTCAGAGCTGCCAACCTTGGTGGGAAAAAAAAAAACAGAAGATTTTACATAATTTCAAGGGAGAAAAAGGGAGATTTACGGTTTCGTGGAGAAAAACAAAAGAAAATTATTTTATTCAATAAATGATACTTTTTTAACTAAAAAGACCTAATATAACTTTTGTTTGGTGATTTATATTTTAAACTTATTGGGGAAAAACAAATTGTTAACAAGTTCATTAACAAAGTCTAAAAATAACTACATATGTAAAGAATTTTGAACCCCTATATCATTTCAGTTGGTTCTAAAATCTAATAAAACAAGATTTTATGAACATTGATCCAGAGTTTTCCCCAGATAATTTAAGGAGAGGGCTGCATCTCGCCTGATCTTTGTTTGGAAAAAAAAAAGAATAATAATAATAAAAAAAACACCTTGCCCAATCTATTCCCCCCCCCCCCCCCCAATTACTGCCTTTGTAGAAAATAACCTACAAACTGAAGATAAATGCTGTAAATATAAATAAAACTATTGTGTATGACAATCAGCACATTAACAACAAGTAAAGAAAAGTTTAAAAACAGACTTTTTTCTTTTTGTATGCATATTTATAACTAAATTTTAAATTAAGTGTTTGGATTTTAAATGTCAAATATGTCCTTAAAAATTCAAATCTGCCCTCAAGAATCTAAAAAGTGCTTTTTTTTTTTTTTTTTTTACTAGCAGTACCCTACATTTTTTAAAACCTGGGGGAAAATGTTTGATTCTTTTGTTGTAGAATGAGAAAGCTAATTGGAGAAATTGATTGAAGAAAGGGGAATTTTTTTTTTTTTTTGTGGTTGGGGGGGGGGGGGGGGGGGGAGGAGTCAAACGATAATTACATGAGTGTAAACTGTTAAACATTTCTACTTTTTTATAGGCTCTAGAATCTAATAAAGCAAATTTAAAATGAATATTGACAGTTTTGTTGTGGCTTGTAGACGGAGAAAGAATGAGAAACAAAAGAGTTATTTGATCACCGATCACTAGTTGGAGATGAGAAAATATGGGGGGGGAGTTAAAAATAATTACGTAAGCGAGAAATATTGAAGGATTCTGTTTCTTTAGAGATTCTAAAATATCATAAAGTAAGTTTTAAATGAATATCGACATTTATGTTGTGGATGAAGAAAGATTGTGAATTGGAAGGCCTTCGTAAATCTGAAAAGATGGTGCCTACGAATTGTCAAAAATTAGTGTTTTTAGTTCGATTTTTCGAAAATATTAGAAAAACGGGAGAAATACACATTAAAACGTAAAAACGGGAGATAGGATTAAAAAACCTCCTGTGAAAAACGGGAGAGTTGGCAGCACTGCACTTTCTGCTCAAAATTAATGACCAGTCCATCAAACAGGTATGAGACTGGCAAAAAAACAAAAACAAAAAAACAATTAAGTTGAAACTATATGCAAAAGCAAGACAATGAAATAAGAATTTTATGACAAAATCATCATATTAGACAATGGCGTGCACATGTAGAGATAGTTTAGCCTTGACAGAATTCGTGCTAAGCCCGTCTATTGGAGTGGAAAATTCAAGGATTTTCAAGGACATTGAACAAAATTCAAGTACTTTCAAGGGCCCTTGAAAAAGAAAATGAAATTCAAGTACTTCTTAAGGACTTTCAGGGACCGTGGGAATCCTGTTAAATTGCATGCATAAAAAAATGTTGCAGTAAATGCTTACACACAGGCTTACTTAATCACTTCAATCAACTAGCCAATCATTTGAATCTAACTGAATTTTTAAAAACATGTAGAAATTTAGCAATTTGAAGTTTGCCCCCTCCTGAAAAATTTTCTGGCAACACCACTGGTGCATAAAGAAATAAGAGAGAAGTGCTCTTATATTACTTACAAACTTTGAATAAACACCATAAAATGCAATAAACTCGCAACAATTGTTTCGGGTCGAAAAACACACGACCCTTCATCAGGCGAATAAAGTAAGCACGAGTGCTGCAGTCAAAGCGGCAACGCACCAACGTCGTGCGTTGCCGCTTTGACTGCAGCACTCGTGCTTACTTTATTCGCCTGATGAAGGGTCGTGTGTTTTTCGACCCGAAACAATTGTTGCGAGTTTATTGCATTTTATGGTGTTTATTCAAAGTTTGTAAGTAATATTTTTACAACGCCAGTTTATTGATGCTTCTTTATTAAAAGTGCTCTTATATATATAGGAAAGGGATCGAATTTTGATCAATTTATTGAATTACACAGAATGAATGATGTGGATTAGTTGATGAAGAAAATCATGTATTTGAGCAATTTGTTGTAATAAAATGAAAGTTTTGCAAATTAGAGATGAAACGATCATCCATTTTGGCAGCAGCCCACAAGAAAATTTCACATGTGCCGACACCAAAGATGCAGAAATTTTGTCGATTTGTAGTGAAATAATTACTTACTTAAAAAATAAGCTTTGCAAACTTCAATTTATTAAAATGTTTCGCTTAGTATGTTGTTCTTAATTATGGTCTACTTGAAAAAATTTTTAAACATGGCATTCAGTGTCTATCAGAAGACCATTTATGGCTATGGCTATACTTTAATTTTTATAGTGCAATGTTTTATGGAATATGGGATTTCTTCAAAAAAATACTGTCAATGAAAAGCATTTTAGTTAACTTTTAACAGTTCACTGAATGTTTTAGCTACAATGAGTCAACTATGAATTTCTTAATAAGTTTATAAAAAAAAAAAAAGTAATGTGTAATGATGGACCAAAAATGTATTTAATAAACATGGTCAGCTTTGTTTTATGGATTATGGCCGTGTCAGGTTTATTTAATTCCTAGTGGCAGAAAGTTTTGAAGCTGTCTGCGATAGGCTTAAAAAATTTCATAATCTGTCTGTAAAATTTGCGTGTTATCAGGGGTGAAAATGGCTTACACTCAAAAAGCCTGAAAGCTGATGGGGACGGGAGGGGGTTAACATCAGTGGTGATCTCGTGCAACAATACACGAATACAATTTTACTACAAAACAATATAGTATAAACAATTGTATTCATTGAATTAATCTCATTCAATTAAATATTTTATAGCAATGTTTGACTCAACACAATATAAATAATAAAAGTATTAGTTTTAGTTTTGATACAGAAATTTTTATAAGTGAATTGTTATCCGAAAGTTGCGGACAAATTTTTTTCTCAGTGCAGACAAAAACTGTCCACAAGCTGTTTTTCTGTGTCCGCGACTATGTAGCCGCGTTTCTGCCACTGGGATTTAATTTATTTAATAAGATAGAGAAATGTTCTGAGAAAGCTGTCTTACAATGACAAAAGAAGAAAGCTCCCACTTTCTATCAAAAAGGAAGATTATATATGAATGTATGTGAAAATAATTTAAAAGCAATAAAAATTTCTGGTACAGACCTCTAGGTTTCTTTTTTCCTTGTTGGGTTGTTTCATTCAGCTGTATTATCACTTTTAATATTCGCAAGAAAAATGCCTGATTAGATGCTTTGCTAGTTAAAGCTTGCATAGAAGGCAAATGTAATTCTCTTCCAACTCTTGCTTTAAATTTGGATGGGGCTGTAATCACCACAGCTCTGTTGGTAAATCTGCAAAATAAAATGTAAATACTTTTTACATACTGCACTCTAAAGATTTAATTAGATGTGAAAATTTTAGGAAGCAAGTTTCTAATTAATTCTATATGTTTTCTCCAAATGAAACATTCTTTGAAAGTCTACAAATATATATATATATATATATAATAAAGATGATCTATTAAGCATAGTAGAAGCCAAGCAACAGATACAAGATCACTGAAACACAAATAACCAATAAGATTAAAAAAAAAAAAAAAAATCATCAGTGGATGAAATACACTAATGTAAAGAAACCAGATCTATTAATTAACAGCCTGCAAAACAAACGAATCAATAAAGTAAAACAACAAATCTTAACTTAAAACCATAAACTTATCAAAATTAATGAAAAAACAACCCAAGAAACACAAGATAGGAAGAAGGAGGCAGGCGGCAAGACTTGTGACTTGCCTGTGGGGTTACACTAGTTTTATGCCGGCAACACTCCCCCAGCCTGCCACAACCAGAACAGGAACCATATGGATTTAAAAATGCAAAATTTCAAAGCAGATGAACAACAATGAAACCACGAAGCCACAATGAAATTCACCGATTGATCACATTGTGTTTAACAGTATAATTAGAACATTAAATATAGTTGACAACTCGAAAAGGAAAAATCTGAAATTTTATTGGAAAATGAAAGTTTGCATAGTAATACAAAGCTAATGCAACAAGCCTTCTACTGTTTTTTTTTTTTTTTTTTTTTTTTTTATTATTTAATTTCACAAACCCACCCAACCATCCAGCCTTACAACACCACCCCACCTCCGTAATCAAACATCTGCCCACCCAACCGCCACCTTTTTTACTGTCTTTTATTATTTTATATTTTTTTTGTTGATATACACAAGAGTGTACACAGCTTTTTTTTTTTTTTTTTTTTTTTTTTTTGTACTGACAGAGACATGGTTAAGGATATAAAATAGAAAATACAAAGTTTTCAGGAAAACCCATTTTAGCATATTATAATATTGCATAGTAATTATATATATATATATATATATATATATATATATATATATTTTTTTTTTTCAGTCCTGACCTATATTTGTTTTATTATCATATGTTTGGGCCACTGACACAATCGCTAAGAGGTGAGCAATTCATAGATGATTCTGCTGTTGAGGTTTTTATGTGCAGTTGGCTGGAAACACATTGTCACTCTTTTTTATGAAGATGGCATTTAAAACTTCTACTCCATTGGGGGAAAATGCATAACAAAATCAGGAGATTTAAAAATTTGTAAAATTTTTAATAATTGCCATGTAAAATAAATTTACATGGCAAATATAATAACTTTTCATAAATTAATTAATAAAAACAAAGTCTTATTAAAAAAAAAAAAAATGCTTTAATAAATGAGCTAAATGTCACATATTTACCATAAAGTATTATATTAAGTATTAAAAGTTAAATATATATGAAAGGATAAAATAAGCAAGATTCTAAATTAGTATTTAAATTAATATTAAGTGATATCTTAATAATATTAGCTCAGAATAAATCTTAATTTTAAGAACAACTTTGTGAGAATTCTATTTTAGAGCCCCTGTAAAGTTAGTTTTTCAGCAAAACACATCGTAGCGCGGGAATCGAACTTAGAAGAAGTTTCATAATCAAAATTATGCAATAGTCGAAATAAGCGGCAATGCATTGCGAAATACGAAATCCTGGATATCCGGGTCAACCAATAAAAGAATGTGAGCTGGATTTTAGCTCACTTAACTATCCAATAAGAGTTCATATTACGAGTTTGGCCTCGCCCTAAATTATCCATATTTAAACGGCAGCACCCGAAAATCGGCGGCCTTTTTTCATGAAAGTATTTGCTTGTTCATGTCCATAAACAGTTTAATTTAACGGTCCCAGGAGGGGATGGGTTCGCAGTTCTGCCGTTAGCGGGACGATTTCGGCCCGACTCGGCTACGGATCTGTACGTCAGCGTGCTCCGAATGATTTGACTGTTAATAAAGTGTAAAATGACTAAGAGTCTTCAATAAACGACTGCATCATCAATTTTGGAGTATTAGTTATTTGAGTGAACTCTCTTAATATGAAACGACTGGCATGAATCAGCTATTAAAAGACGATTTATTACATATATATATATATATTTAAGTGATATTAAATGAAAAATTGCAGAGAATATGTGATATTGATAATTCTAATAAAGTACTACACTTACTATTGTCATAACATATAATTCTATGGCAGATTTACAGGTAATTTCAGAAAAAAAAAAAATAATAATAATACCGAAATGCTTGACTGGTCTGCCATACTACTAGAATTTATATTTTGCTGATCCATTGAATATTTCTGTGGTCCCAGACCACAGTGAATTCTGAGCCCAGCTTTCATAAAACTATGAAAAAAATTTCCTATGCTTTTTTTTTTTTTTTTTTTTTAATCTAAATTAATTTAGTTTTTAATATTTTTAAGTTGCCACTTTATTTTGTTTAATCACCACTTGATGAGTGGATTTTTTTTAGATTTACCTGTTAGAATCAAAACTTCAAACAAAAAGAAGTTTGAAAGTCAACTTAAAAAATATAATAAAATAAAAAGAGGTGAAGGATTTTAAAATCAAGAATTTGCTTCATATTATAAATTAACATATCACATATCACAAGCCCCTCAGATACTTTGAAATTAATAAATTTTCATTTCTGACCATTGAAATAAGACTTCCCCTAGAAGCTACCTTGGACACCCCCCCCCCCCCCTAAGAAAAAACAAAACAGAAAATGTCTCTGGCTACGTCCCTGAATTAAGTGAATGTTTATACACTTCTAATGAAACTCAACAAACAATTTTTGCCCCTTTCATCCAAATGCAGTTTATTAAATGTTCATATTAGAAATTTAAACAGGGTTCCCACCCAATTTCAGAAATAAAATTCCCTGACTTTTCCAGATCTATTTTTGGAAAATTCCAGTCACAAAATTAGATTCACAACATTAAAAATAGCTTATGGTATAAAACAGAACACAGGTCGCGACACAGAAGACAACATACTAATGTGACTTGCAATATAAATTGAATGCTCAAAAAGCATTTTCCAGGTTTATATCACCATTTTCCTACGTTTTTGAACAATATTTACAATTTCCCCTGATATTTCCCTGATTTTTTTCAGTAATTTCAAATTTCCTGACTTTTCCAGGTTTTCCTTGTTCTCCCTGACCCGTGGGAACCCTGTTTAAATTGTTATAACAATACCATACATATAGCAGTTTAGCAAGCATGATTACTCAAAGTAATTTTACCTGTCTTGAATTGTTCCTTTCACTGCAAATTTTCCATCATACTCATCCTCAGGTTCAAATTTTTTAGGGCCAGTGAGATTGTACCTTAATTCATGCATAAGTGCTAAAATATTACAGCATACAACTGTGCCAAGCTCTCTAGCGCCTTCTAAGAGCAACCTTAATACAGTGAGACGAGTCTTCAAACAACTTCTTGATGCCCTTAAGAGAAAAGAAGTTGCATCTTCTAAGCCTTTTTCAGAGCATGTTTTTGAAGTCAAAACCTAGAAACAAATATAATTGCATTTATTTATCAAATTGTCATGTTAATATGAAGTAAAATCTAACTAAATGTGGGTTAGGGACAAAATCTCGCGGGACAAAATATCGTCGACGTAAATGAATACAAAGCAAAAATGAGTTAGTAATTATTAGTAATGTTGTATAAAATTTCATGACAACACATACCTAGGTCAGAGCACTGACATTCTGATAAACCTACAACAAAATTTTTTTATAAATTTTACTAAAAATAGTTTAAAAACTATATTTATTAACTTTTGTCAAAATTACTCATAATGAATTCAATCATGCTTATTAATTTTAAAATTTTTAATTCAAGTTTGTGAACAAATTTTCAAATATATCATACTTTTTTTTATGCAATATTTTGTCCGGCGATATTTTGTCCCGCGATATTATGTCCGGATCTCACTAAATGTAACTTATGTATGATGGAAATCTGAGAAAAAGAAAGAAATTTCCTTGGTCCTGATGATGATGATTAAAAAAAAAAAAAATCACAATGAAAAACAATTTAATATTGAAATTAAATTAAGAATTTATGTTTTTTTTTAAGAAAATAATATTGAAAATATACAAATAATTCTATATCAGTGTTTAAGATTCTGTAAAAACAGGTTCTTTTTTATTGCAAAATTCATTAATTAGGTAAACAAGTTTGTTCGTGAATTGCAAATGTGATTATTATACCACATATATAACTATAAAAAAACATTTCTTATTTGTAAGGTAGATCAATAAATATATATCAATAACACATTTTTATTAAAGCATGTCTTAAAACAAATCTACAATTAATGTTGTTTGAAATATTATATATATTACGTCAGAGTTCGCAGAGGCGATTGTGACTCAAAGGTAAAAACCCTGAAAATTATAGCCTCAAATTAGAAAAAACCCAAAATATCAAATAATACTCAAACTATTTAGGCCAGGAGCCCACAATATTTTCACATTTCATTCACATATCACCTGGATGACAAATGAACCACCAATGAAAGCAAAAAATAACTTTATAGGAAATATGAAAATACAGATGGTTAGAGTAAAAACCCTGAAATCAGGGGTAAACCCTAAACACAAACACCCCTGTTGCTATACAAATCTGGGAAAAAATTCTCTGAGCTTTCCAGTCTATATTAAAAGTAAAAATAGATAACATGCATCATGTGAATTTTCTCAAATTCCCTATGTTTCCAAGTTTTCCCAGAATTCCAAGTACAGTAGCAACCCTGTATATATTGGGTTCACAACAAAATGATGAGAAAGCAACATATTTGTCTCTTGAAACATTTTTATAAATATAATTTCATTTCTCTATTTTTCATTTAGATTTTCAAAAATGTAAATGATATTTTGATTTATATAAAATGCGAAATGTGTTACTTAACTGTCTAAGTGTTTAAACCCGATTTTTGTAATCAAATAGACACCCTTCAAACGGTTTGAGACTGATTTTTGTAAAGTAAAAAAAATCTCTCTCCAAATCGTGTGAGACATAAAATTGTAACTTAAAATCATGAAGCTAGAGTAGTCAATAAGATTATTTTTTTTTAGACAAAATAATTTTTTTAGTAGAAATGTCATTTCAGGCTAAATGTTGAGAGGGTTAAATAATATCAAATTGCTTTGACTCTAGGTGAATTTGGAAAGGCACAGACAACAACCGTAGCATTAAAAAAATATTTGCCTCTTAACCTTCTGACCGCCTTTGAAAAAGGCAGAAATGTAATGTTTTCCTTGTGCAGTTTTTTAAATAAACTAATATTATGCTTGTTTCAACTTGAAATTACAAATCTAACTATACAGATGATTATAATCCTTATGGCTATTATTTAAGACCTACAAACTTGAAAAACAAGCTAAAAACTTATAATATAATTCTGTATTATAAGTATGATGCGAAAAAAGCACACCTCAGTGACCACATATATCTATCAGCGGCGGTCAAACGATTAAGAACACTTTAGCATAAAGTAAGTTGCCTTTTCCAACATTTAAAATGTCCAGCTAAATTCAGATACTTATCTACTTGACATGCAGCCTTCTGGGATAGTTTTATAGCATTATAGCAAGAACAAATGCGTAGAGTCTACATATACATAAGTAAAAAACAAAATCTAGTGTAAAACAACCATATAACTTCCATTACCAACTATTACACATATTATATGTATTTTTTGGAATTTTCCAGTAAGAGAAACTTGATACATGTATAAAGACATATAAAACAGAATTTATATAGCAAGTTAAAAAAAATGGATAGAGTTATTTTTTTAAACACCAATTTCCGAGATCTATAACTGAACTATCTAATCGGGATGACCGTTTATGTTCCTGCAATAACCACATAATACATGAGAAAGGTTATCTAAAATGGATTAATGAAACAACTTTCAAGAAAATCGTTAGAGCCGTTTTTGAGATACGAACTTTTACCAAAACTTGGCATACTCAATTATTGACTAGAAAACAATAATTGCATACAAAATGATATTTAAAAGGGAGTTAATAGGGCGAGTTTGAAAAAAATCCATACAGCTGTTTTTACAGGAATACACTTGCGAGACCTAAAATTGAGCTATTTATACAGGGTGCCTATCAATTTTCCTGAACTAACCAACTATATCATTCAAAAGGACATCTAATAGATTGTTTATATAGAAAATTTGAAGAAAATCATTAAAGCCGTTTTTGAGATACAGACCTACAGTCCCACTTCCAGTTTCCGATGCCCCACTTCCAGTTTTCCAATTTTCACCAAAATGTGGAAAATTCATCTGTACACCAGCATTGCCCCAATTCTGAAGTTTCGTAGTTCTATCTTTATTAGTTTCAGAAATATGATAGTTAGAAGATTCTGCACATACATACACACATTGACCAATTGCCAAAAACTACTTTTTAGGACTCAGGAGGCCTTAAAACGTGTAAATCAGGTGAAAACATGACATCGAATTTTTGGACTGAATATTCCATAGCCCACAGTAGTCGAGTAATGGAAGTAAAAATAATTGTTTACTCTGTCATGAACAAAAAGTTCAACATAGAAGGGAAAAAACACCTTTAAAAAAAAAAAAAAAAAAAAATGTTTGTCCTTTTTTTAAGTTACACTCAGGGTCGAGATGTTGCGAGCTAATAAAATACAAGCAGATGAGATTACAAACATTTGATAAATTAAAGCTGAAGAAAAAGCTCATTTCAGAAACTGAAATTAATATTAATAAATCAAAGAAAATCTATCCTGCTTTATTAAGTGGTTGCAAATATAAAGCAGATCTGAAAGGCTGCATTTGATGAATAAACCCAATGATTGTCAGATTTAAAGACTGGCAAGTGCCCAATAATAACAAATAATTGTTTGTGAAGGTGAAGTTCTGATGCCATCGGGACTCACTGATTAAAATGTATGATTCACAGATGAATATACAAAGAAGGAACAACAATTCAAATTAAAATTGAAAAGAAATGAGCTCTGTGTAAAGAATGTAATAGTCAGCAGTATAAACAATGTAACAACATAAGTGACAAAGAAAATTGTGGTCTCGAAACGAAATAGCAATCAGTGATATCTAGCAATGAAAAAGAGTGGAATCAGGATGGCCCTGATGGCTGACATGACTTGTGCGAGGAATCTTGATGCTTTCTTAACCCATATTGTACCAAGCATTGAAAAAATATTTCTTTCTTTATAAAATCTTAAATATATGTTTCTTTAAGTCTATGTATACACACAAAATCAAAAAACTTACCAACCTTTCATTAGCTTAATCGGTACAGGCTGTCCTAAAAATAGGACAATGGTTTAGGACAGTCAGAAATATAAAGAAAACAGACCATCTCTATATATTTTTTTTTATATAACTGTTTTACCAGTACAAAAGTGTAGAATATTACACCTCAATAAATCTATATGTCCGTTATTCTTGAACGTAAAACCTTTTTAAGTAAAAATTAAAAGAAATATATTAAATGTTAATTTAAACTAACAATAAAGACACATGTGTATTTATTGGACTTTAAAATAATATATCGCCTTTAATTTGAATTAAAATATTCAAAAGAATTTATATAAATATCACTTATGCATGGTGTCTTATTTTTAGGATGATGGTGAACATGCAAACATGGTGGTATACTGGTGATGATTTGCTACAATAAACAAGTGTCGATAACCTTTAACAATGGTCTCCAAATATCATAGCATTATATAACATTAGAAGACTACTTTCTACCATTTTCTGAATTTCTACGAGGTCCACAGTGGTAATTTCAGCAAGACAATGCTCTGATTCACACTGCAAGTAGCATAAAATCTTGGTTTAATTCTCAAATTATAAAATTTCGTGATTGGCCTGAATATAACTCAAACTTCAGTTCTAAAGAGAATCTTTGGAACATCATGAGTCGCAAAGTTTACAGCTTGGTAGAAAATACTTTCATTAAAGTAACTCAAGAGGTCTATTAATATTGTATGATTCAAAATCAGTCCTCAAATTATGCAAGATTTAATTTATTTGACAGAAACTCATGCTTATTTTCTAATACAGAACAGGTTTTAGCACCTATTTAGTTTTAATTTATTTTTGTCAAAACTTTTGAGACAGTGTTTATTTTTTGTTACTATTTAATAACCTTTAACATGCACAAGTCAAAGTTTCATTCTTATAAATATTGTATAGTATGCATAGCACATCACACTGAACCCATCTAATAAAATTAAATACACATTTTTAGAAATATGTGTAAATTAGTTCATTGACTAAAATTTTGTGTTGCAGTTTATATACTATATCTAATTACTTATAATTTCTTACAAAAGTTTTATCAATGAAGCAGAAAAGAAAATCAGGTTAGAAGTAATTACACTTGGTCATATAATACATACATTAGAAGATAACACTTTTTGACTATACTAATGAGCAGGGGTGGCACCAGCTAGGGGGCTTGGGGGGGGGGGGGGGGGGGTACAGCCCCACCCCCACCGGGACATACTCCTAAAATCTCTTGGGGGAACAAATACAAAATTTTCAGTTTTTCTACTTTTAGCAGCATTTTTCTTTCCTTTTACAAATTTGGAGCATTCCAGTTTTTCCCTTTTATATTCAATAGAAGAAAGTATTGGGTTCGTAAAAATTTCCAGCTTCCAGTTTTCCATGAATATACACGTTTTGAGAGGTCCAGAATACATTTTGACCACGATATCTTTAGAAAATGTCTGTCTGTGACACGATGATCTCCAAAACCACGAGGAGTACTAACAAATGGAATGGTACAAATACACTGATGAAAAAAAAAAATTCCCAACACCAAGAAAAAATTATTGTACAGTAATGAAATTTCAGCAATACATTTGTCTAGGTAACATATTTAATTGATTAAAGTTTCAAGATCGCAGGTAGAGCCATTGGCGAGAAGAGCCATTTCAAATGTGAAATGTTGGTACATTAGTAACCGGTGCAACTGCCAGAATTTTGAATGCAAGCATGCAAACGTGCATGCATTGTGTCGTACAAGTGTCGGATATCAGTTTGTGGGATGGAGTTCCATGCCTGTTGCACTTGGGCGGTCAATGCAGGGACGGTTAATGCTGGTTGTGGATGACGCTGGAGTTGTCGTCCAATGATGTCCCATACGTGCTCGATTGGAGAAAGATCTGGTGATC
Source organism: Salticus scenicus (assembly GCA_963930645.1). NCBI lineage: Eukaryota > Metazoa > Arthropoda > Arachnida > Araneae > Salticidae > Salticus > Salticus scenicus. Next base: position 27,830,303 of record OZ005658.1, read on the forward strand.
TAGCAGGCCAAGGCAACATGTCGACATTCTGTAGAGCATGTTGGGCTACAACAGCGGTATGAGGGCGAGCGTCAGTGGCGTATCCAGGATTTTTCCAAGGGGGGGGGGGGGGTTCGTCCTTCTGCATTTTTAATTAAGTTTAATTAGGTTTAATTAAGTTTAATTAAGTTTATTTAAGTTTAATTAAGTTTATTTTTAATTAAGTTTAATTAAGTTTATTTTTTATTAAGTTTAACAATATTTTAAAATATAATAATTACTTACCGAAAATAAGAGTAAGAAAATGAAAAATAGTAAAACAAACTCACCAATTATAAGATCAAACTAAAAAATCTTTAATTAGCGACGAATAACGTAGAGCCTACACAAACTGCTACACAAAACATAAAATTCAATACATAGTTACGCAAAATATTTCATTGAATTTTCTTATTTACAGAGCGAAGTCTAATCGACGAGACGTTTTCGCTAATTCATTTAAAATGTCTTCTACTGTTGGGGTATTGTTTGGGTCACTCCTTCAAGGTCACTACTTCAATGGTCGCCCCTTCCCCATATGGTCGACCCCTCTTGTCCTTGAGTATGAACTCGTAAAGGTGAAATCCTTTCAGAGAATTGTCTTCAGGGGAAACATGTTTCGTGCCGCGCAAATGACGTAATTTAGTTATTTTCAGGCGTGTTTATCGCAGAGTAATGAAAAAAAAAAGTTAGTCATAATTTTAAACCACTTCATAGAAAAAAATATTCTACGCTTGCCATACATTTTTTCCGCCTGAAATGTGAAAAAAAAAATGTAAGGAACAGCCTAATTTTTCTTATCATACATTTTGTCAAGGGGGGGTTTAAACCCCCAACTCCCCCCCCCCTGCATACGCCACTGGCGAGCGTTATCCTGTTGGAAAACACCCCCTTGAATGCTGTTCATGAATGGCAGCACAACAGGTTGTATCACTAGACTGACATACAAATTTGCGGTCAGGGTGCGTGGGATAACCACGAGAGTGCTCCTGCTGTCATACGAAATTGCTCCCCAAACCATAACTCCAGGAGTAGGCCCTGTGTGTCTAGGCCGCAGACAGGTCGCTAGCAGGCGTTTACCTGGCCTCCTTCTAACCAACACACGGCTATCACTGCGACCAAGGCAGAACCGGCTTTCATCAGAAAACACAACAAATCTCCACTCCGTCCTCCAATGAGCTCTAGATTGACACCACTCACGTCGCAAACGGCAGTGGTTTGGAGCCAGTGGAATGCACGCTACAGGGCGTCTGGCTTGGAGCTGTCCTTGAAGTAACCGATTTGTAACAGTTCGTTGTGTCACTGTGGTGCCAACTGCAGCTCGAATATCAGCTGCAGACGCAGTACGATTAGCCACAGCCATACGCCGAACACGGCGGTCTTCCCTCTCAGTAGTGCCACGTGGCCGCCCGGAACCCGGTCTTCTTGAGGCAGTACCTTCCCTTGACCACTGCTGCCAACACTCATGCACAGTGGATACATTCCTGCCAAGTCTTTCTGCAATATCGCGGAAAGAAAACCCACCTTCTCGTAGCTCTACTACATGACCTCGTTCAAACTCAGTGAGCTGTTGATAATGGCTTCTTCGTCTTCTTAGAGGCATCCTTGACTAACATTAACCCACTACGTCAAATCTCAACTGTAAATAACGATCATGAACCTTACAGCGCTTCTTTAAAGCAAACCTCATTTGCATGTTCATAGTATCGCTACTAGCGCCACACTTATGAGCGTAGCTCGAAATTTGAATCGACGTCATCTTTCAGATGTATAAACACGCCTACCAAATTTTGTTTATCTAGCACAGCTCCTTCCTGGTGTTGGGATTTTTTTTTCGCTCAGTGTATTAAAAGTAATATTCTTAACAGTATTGCAGTTTTTGATAAATACTCATATAATAAACTCTATTTATGTAGTGCCCCCCCCCTCCGGTCGTGAAATTTCTGGTGTGCCACTACTGCTAATGAGAAATGTTTAATACTTACTTCAACAGCCAATCTTAAATAATACTTTACAGTGTGACGCTCATCTATCTCAGTAGGTACAAACATTATGGGATCTTCAGCAGTACCAACTCCAGTACAAGTTATATCTAGAAGGTCTTTAAAAAAAAGTTTCATTTAAAAGAAAAGAATAAAAAATAAATAAATACAATATTAAGAAAGAAATACACAAAATACAATCATTACAAGCATTTTTTTTATATTGTCATATTGCAACTGACAAAATTATTGATAACAGTATTATGAGAATAAGTATTTCTTTGGGAGAATAAAATTTTAATCCTTCACCTGCAGATAAGACTTTAAAGTCTCATTAAATTAAAAAGTGCATAAAAATCGCATTTAAGGTAATAAAATGTTCTTCAAATGAATAATATTTTAACCTTTACTCAACCAATGGGACTTTAAAATTACATTAAATTAAAATGCATATAAAATGAAATTTATGTAAGAAATGACAAAGATAATAATAAGGATAAAATAGATCAGGGTTGCTACACAAATCAGGAGAAAAAATTCCCTAAGTTTTCCCTGTCCCTTTCAGTAGTAAAATAGATGACACACAATCATGCAGCATTGGAATCTAACATGTTTACAAGTTAATTGGACATATTTAGGGCATATTAATTTTATTAACTTACTATAGTTGGGGAAAAACACATAATTGATTCATCATAAAGCACTAAAATTTTTTTAAAATATTTGATTATGAAAAATTTTTCCGATGTTTTTCCAAAAAATTTCAAAAATTCCCTGAATTTGCCCTGTTTTTGTAATACATTTTGAAAATTCCCTGAGTTTTCCCTGTTTTTTAATAGATTTTCAAATTCCGTGAGTTTTCCAGGTTTTTCCGGTGCCATAACAACCCTGTAGATATACTTTATTTTGATCTCACTCTTTGGCAAAAGGTACTAGCGATGAAGCCATTTAAAAACAAAAAAAGTTTTATAGCAAACTGTCACTGGTTCCCTAAGCAGGGATCAATCCAGGTTTTAAAGGGGCCTATATTTTTTATTTATTCTTGTGAAAAAGTATCGATGTGTAAAGCCTTCCATTTTAGCAGTCACTTGATATAATTCAACAATTTAAATACACAACCTTTCAACAACTCCATGGCATGGCTGGAACGTTTTCACCGGGGTCCCTTGGCTTTCTCAATGGCTACTCACGGTGCTGGAAGATTAAAAAACTGTGTTGTTTCACTTTGCTTCCTCTGCTTAAAAGCACATGACGCCACTGCTTGTCTAGCCCGGCCACATCGTTGCCATTGCAGGAATTCAGAAAGTTAATCTCGATTGCTTCACAATACGCAGAATACTTATGGTTATTGTAATTTATTTGCGAGTTTTTTGACGTCTTCAGTTCTACTTCTTTATAGAATCTAGAATATAATAAAGTTTAAATCTTAAAAAGAACATTGACATTTATGTTGCGGATGGAGAAACATTAGAAATCCCAAGGCTTTCACGAGGCGAGGCATTTGTTTGCTGATCGTTAGCAGATGGAGTGGTGTGCGAAGTGGACACACACACACACACAAAAAAAAAAACCACATAAATGAGAAATATTTAACAATTCTACCTTTTTATACATTCTAGAATCTAACAAAGAAAGTTCAAAATGAAAATTGACATTTATGGTGCGGATGGAGAAAGATTGGAAACGTTGCAGTTTTGGTGCTAAATAAAAATTCGTAGTTTTGAGCTGATTTTCGTAGCATTGTAGTTTACTACTCAAATTCGTAGTAACTACGAATTATTCGTAGCAGTTTGCAAGTCTGGAACCCCTCCCTCGATTATCCTGAACTGAGCTTGGGCAGGTGAAATGCAAAAGGCCAACTTTAAATGCGATTTTTACTTGTATTTAACCCTACAAGGCACCCAGTTCCATATGTGGAACACCGACTTTAATCGTTCCTATAGCTATAAAACTATTAGTAGCGACATCTCTTGATATCTTGATAGAAGCTACTGACATTTAGCAATGTAGTAATATGAATCTTTCCCTAAAGATGTCGTTCGTGTTTTTGTTATAGTGCACTCAGTGTGAAATTTGAATGAAAGTTATACGTTAGTCGTTTGTCTGAATTCAAAACTGAAAAAAGAAGAGTTATTGAACAGTTTTGACTTGAAAAAAATACTGTGTGTACATACTATGTATGTGTGTCCAATATACAATACTATTTCCAGAATAATTCAATTGTACTAGTTTAATACCAAAAAGTATAGTTAAGGCTCAGTGTACTGTATGTGGAACTGAAATAAAAGGTTGATTTTTTTGTAAAATATGGTTTTATTTTTATAAGTTTTCCTTATCTTCTGATTACTAATTACAACCTACATATTTTTGTCGCGCACTAAAAAAAATTGAGCCTTGTATGGTTAAATATATTTTATTACATTACCTGGATTGGCCCCTGCTATACGTTATAATTAATTTACATTCTACCTCAAGAATATAACACCAAAAAAATACTCAAAAACTTTTAAATTTATATTATAATAAATACACAAGGAGAACATGAAAAATATTTACCTATTTCCTCATGAAAAGGAGAGGTACAAGTATTTATATTATCTTGATCTTCTTCAGATTTTTTGAAGAAATCTGCACTAGTTTTACTTTTCTTAATGTTTTTTTTAGGTTCAGGTAGAGCAAGTGAAATAAGAGCTAAAAGTCGCAATAGGTGATCCGTTAGTACAGAACTTCTTCTTACCACTGGATGAGAAAGTAACCCAATCAACTGTGCGATAGGTAAAGTCTCAAATCTAGTTTTTGAACTATCATCCGATGAACTCATAGATCCAGAGCTGCTACTATGACTCCTTGAGATTGATTTACCTTTACGTGAAGTAGTACTAAGAGAGTCTAATTTTACAAGTACGTCCCAAAAGTCTTTATCCATTTTTATATTTGAAGTATCACCCTTTGAAAATGGTGTTTTTCCTTCAGTTTTACCAGAAGTTGAACTTCTAAGGCATCTCTGTTCTTTTCCACTTGATTCTTTGGCTTTCTTTTCTTTTTTCACTTCTACTAAGAAGTAGACTGGAAAGCTCTTTGCTAATGATATTAATGTATCAAACACATGCCTAAAAAATTTTGAGACATGACAGATTATTTATTAAAAATATAAGAATCAAAAAGGCACATTACATAATGAATGGTAAAAACTCATCAATACATATTTTCATTCTTTATATAAATATATAAGATACTTAAGTGCAAAATTTCTTTGAATCAAAAATTGAAAACTCAATCCAACATTCCTAAAATATTTATAACAAAAGATAATCCAAGTCAGAGTACCGTAATTTCGCGTATATAACCCGCAGCGGAAGTTAGCCTGCAGCATAAAAAATTCATTCAAAAATAATTATAACCGAAAGATATCCCGCACTTCTAAAATCACATGGTCGGCAATCGCTATTTCAAATTTCAATTCTAATTGCTATTATTTTAATAATAAGTAGGAAAAGATACAAATAATAAACAAATATACAACTAAATATAAATATTAAACAAATATACAACTAAATATAAATAATAAACAAATAAATTTACTTACCTATAATGAAAAAGCAAATAATCATAACATAGTATTAATCTTTCTCTCTATATAAATTACTATGAACTAGAATAACTTCTAATGATTAACACCTTTATTCAATTTATAAGAAAATTATAGATTAATAATAAATTTATTTGCAAAATTCTTTCAAATCCATCAAAATCGGATTATTCCATATCAGAATTAAAATGTTGCAATATTGTTTGGGACAGTTCGTCTTCATCCTCCTGATTATCCTTGTCATCAGGTTCCTTTTCACTGTCCTCAATTTCATCGTTATTATGCGTTAATAATTGAGACTTCCGAAACAAAAATGAGACTGGTGTTGATTTTCTCGTTGTTCGCGATAGATACCCCGCAGGACATACATAGTTAGGTTTTTATTATAGATTACCCACAGGTTATATACACGAAATTACGGTAATTGAATTTACCATTCTGAAGTTATAATACGAGTCATACTAATCATGGCTAGATTTCAAATTTTAAATTTATTAATTTTTTTGAATGTTCTTCTGAGAGCTTACCACAAAAACATAAGTTCTATTATTATACGATTGTTTCATAAAACTCATAATTTTGTCTATAGAGTTTGCACCTGTTTACAAACAATCACTAGAGCTTGCTTTGCAGGTTAACAAAACAACTCATTTTCTAACATGGTGGTCTGTGATCATATGTATGCAAAAAAGGATTTCCACGTCATAAAATACGTTGAAAACTTTTAACTTCAACCTTAAAAGGAAAAATAAAAAATTTAATTAACAGACCAGTTTTCCTCTGCCTGATCGATATATTTATTTATGACAAATGCCAGGTTTTAACAATCAAGTCATTAGCCTTGTGGCCTACCAATATTTTTAAACAACACAATTAAAACTCTTAAGTGCAAAACACATGTCAATATGTAAACTGTCCATTGAGGATCCACAGTCACACAGACGACAAACCTGAGAGTCCTTTAGTTCAATTCTAAAACGATGGGCATTGAGACAATCATGTCCTGTTAAAAGACGGAAAGTGGCAACAGCAGAACTTCGTGGGAGGTCTGGAATAGACATTCCACTATCACAGAGATGTTCCCAGGCCTTTCCCCTAGCTAATGTAGTCAAATCCAATTTAAATCTTTTCTCAAATTCCATTTTGATTAGAAGTTTAAGCAGAATGAAATATCAAAAGAAGATTTGGTCTCTGCAAAACAGTAGTACCTTTCTTTGTGAGGTAATCAGCTCTTTCATTACCTTCCACTCCACAGAGGGAGGGAACCCACTGCAATACAACAAAATCAGCAAGAGATTTTAAAAGAGACCTACATTCAAAAAAGCATTTAGAATTACAGACTTTATTATTGGAAATGGTCTGAAGTACAGTCTTGGAATCTGATAGGATAACTATGTTAGTGAATTTTCGTTTTAAAACTATAATTTGTTTCAGGGCAATAAAAATAGCCTCACAGTTGCTACACAAATCAGGAAAAAAAATTCCCTGAGTTTTCCCTGTCCCTTCTAGAAGTAAAATAGATGACACACAATCATGCAGTATTAGAATCTAACATGTTTACAAGTCAACTGAACATATTTAGGGCAGTGGTGGCTCGTGCACTCAAAATAGGTGAAGAGGCACACTGTATTCATTTATAGAATATAAATTTACATTCAAATGAGTATTTTTAGTTATTTTTAGTTAAGACCATGCTTAATAAAAATCATGCATTGAAAATACTTAAATATTATTTTTGAGCTCTTCACCTATTTTCGGTTCACTGATTTAGGGTATATTAATTTTATTAACTTACTATTAAATGGGGGAAAAAACATAATTGATTCATTTTAAGCACTAAAATTTTTTTTAAATATTTGATTATGAAAAAAATTTTCCAATGTTTTTCCAAAAAATTTCAAAATTCCCGGAATTTTCCCTGTTTTTGCAATAAATTTTGAAAATTCCCTGAGTTTTCTCTGTTTTTTAATAAATTTTCAAATTCCCTGAGTTTTCCAGGTTTTCCAGGTGACATAGCAACCCTGCAGCCTCTAGTTCTCCATCAAAACTTGTGGTATCACTTCCAACAGCTTTGTAGAAAGCAAAGTGCTCACAAAATACACCAGCGCCAGCACTATTACATCTCTGAAACACTGAACCATCTGTGAAGATGTAAGTCCAATGACAGGGTTGCCAACTTTTCAAAAACAGTTTGAGGAGTATTCAGAAAAATTTTGAGGAGCATTTTGGCTACTTTGAGGAGCAATTTTAAAAATACATAAAAAAAAAAAAAAAAAAAAAAAAAAAAGAAAGAAAGAAAGAAAGAAAAGAAATAAACTACTAACAAAAATAAATTAACAATAATCATATGAAATTAAGAAATATTTATTGATAATCAAATATATTTAGCAAAACAGTGAAGAGAGATAAGAATGGGAAATGATTAAGTCTGAATACAAGTTAAAACCCAAAAGTAATTTGTCTTTTGCATAATGGCATATTTTCCATACATAAATAAAGACAATATATGAAAGTAGATTATTCAGTTACATTAAAAAAAAAAGAAAGAAAGAAAAGAAAGCACAAAGGGAAAAAAAAATTTATTTAATTTCCAACAATTTTCATGAATGTCAAAAAAATTATTATACTATCATATAATAATCTAAAAACGATATCTCCGATATTCATATAAATGTGTATCTATAAATATAAATCTCATCTCTGAGTCAACTCCCTCTAATATGCATAGCTTGGGACCATATGTTTTGTAAACTTTAGAATTTTGCAGATTATTGGTCATAATTTGTTTACTCCCCCCCCCCCCCAGATACAAATGAAGATATAATAATAAATCATTAATGCTTTAAGTGAATGATAAAATAAATGGATATTTATTTCAAATAAATCTTAAATAAAGTGTTGTCAATCGGCCTTAAAGTTCAGTAGCTTTGAATCCATTATTTTTATTGATAAATAATTAATTTTTTAAACAATTTCTAACAATTTTTTAACGACCTATTAAGCATTAAGATAACTGAAACATTGATATAGTTTAAATGAAAATCAAAACACTGCATAATCATAGCATTTGGTTTCTTTCTTCCCCCCTTTCAGCTTGTGGTTTTAATTGAACACACTCTTAGCTAATGTAAACAAATACTTGTTCCCGTTCTGGGTCAGCAATATTTTGATTACGCAATGTCTAGCACTAGAAAGTTTTCATTCATTCTTTCATTTTTTATTTTTTTTTCTTTACTATTTATTTATGAGTATTGTATGATGAAGCATGTGGTTCTTCAGCTAAATTGTAAAAGTTATTTTTTTTATTTTCAAGATACGTTGAAGCGCTTTCATAGATAAAAAATAAAATTCAAAAAATAATGTTTTATGTGGCAACTGTTGGAAATGCAAAATCAAAAGTTGATAAGGATTGAATCACGATTTCTGCCTAGATGTGTGCAAGGGAAAAAAAAAAAGGAAAGAAAGAAAGATCTTTTTTTTTTTTTTTTTAGTGTCTGCCAGCCACTATTCAGTTTTATGTATTTAATAAAAAATATTTAGTTAGGTGGTCAAGACTGAATTTGCGGAGCATAAACATTACTTCGCGGAATTGCGGATTTTAAAATTTTTTTTAAGAAACTCCACAGAAATTGGAGCAGTTGGCAACCCTGCAATGACTAAAAGGGATATCTATTTTCAGTAGTCGGAAGAACAATAGCCTGGATATGAGAGTCATTCATGTTCTGTTTATCAATCGGTAGGTCTAGATTGAGAAACACACAGAGTTCACAAAAGTCAAGGAGGCACCAGGGACCAACTAGCAACTCAGCTTCACAGATAATGTCAATCTCCTCTGCGATCTGAAAGCTAATTTGGTTAAAACCATGTTGGATCTTAAGTTTTCTCAGCTTTTTCTAATCATAATCTTTCCAATAGGAGTTGCCTGGGAGCCTATACAGCTTTTGCAGAAGGATTCCAGAATTTCTGAATATTTCGTGTTTTATTGGGTGAAGTCTGACCAATAACCGCATGGCTGCAATAGGAGTGGACTTAACTTCCCCAGTAGCTTGATTTGATCGATATATTTAAAGCAGAAGATCTTGTTTTAAAAAATGGAAATGATATAATTTATATTTCAAAGTTGAATGATTAATATACATATAAGCAAAATAATGAATTATTTATTTATTTATAACTTACTCATCTTATTACATGTTTTAATAAAATGTCAAGAAAAATAGTTCTATGACCATTAAGAGTATAAATTATTAAACATATAATTAATGCTGTTATAAAACTGATAACTATTTTAGATGATAATAATAATATGTACTTAAATATAGATGAAACTTATTAATTATCATTCTCAAAATACACAGACATTTATGATAAAATAATATACCGACTTTTATTTTGTTCTTTTGGAAATTGGAAAAAACAATATTACTGTCTTTTTTTGTAATGGTAAGTATGTAGGCAGTTTGATAAGTCTGTGACTTTGAAACGAAAAAACCAATATACATACCAAAATGTATTTTATTTTTTGACATAATCTCTTTTCATAATGATATACTTTTACCAACGATGTTCTAACTTTTTAATCCTTCCAAAAAATAAGATTTCTCAAACTCCTCAAAATAGGCATTTGTGGCATTAATGATCTCAGAATTTGAAGAAAATCTCTTTCCACCAAGCCATTTTTTTAAGTTTGGAAAAAGAAAAAAATCACTCAGGGTCAAGTCAGGAGAGTAGGGTGGATGAGAGAGCAATTCGTATTGTAATTCAACCAATTTAGTGGCTGCAATTGCAGACGAGAGGGCTGGCGCAATGTCGTGATGAAAAAGCACTATTTTCTTCGACAAATAGGGCCGCTTTTCTTTCAATTTTACATTAAAACGGTCTAATAAATCAGCATAATACTGTCCGGTGATCGTTTTTCCCTTTTCCAGATAGTCAATGAGGATTATGCCCTTTGAGTCTCAGAAAACTATGGCCATAATCTTTCTGGCCGAGGGAACTGTTTTTGCCTTTTTTGGAGCACGTTCATTAGAAGTCCACTGTTTAGACTGATCTTTGATTTCTGGTGTGTAGTAATGTGTCATGTTTTATCAACTGTACCATAACACCACAAAAAATCGCTTGAATTGTGCTCGAACTTGTCTAAACACTGCTTTGAAATGGTTACACGAGTCTGCTTTTGATCCACTGTCAGCAATCACGGCACTCATTTTGCTTTTTCCTGCCCAAATGTTCATGTATGATATTGAATACACGTTCACTAGAAATGTTTATCTTCTTAGCTATCTCATGCACTTTCACACAGTGGTCTTCTGACACGATATCATGGATTTTGTTGACCACTTCTTCAATCGTGATCTCAACTGGATGTCCAGAACGCTCTGCATCTGTTGTGCTCGTACAGCCACAACGAAATTCTGTAAACCACTTGTGAACCATACCATGTCATGGAGCAGAGTCCCTATAAATTTTTTTTCAACTTTTCTTCAGTTTCGGTAATTGTTTTTCCACACAAAAAATAATGTTTTATCAACACACAAAATTCTTTCTTCTCCATAATCAAATCAAACATGCCAATCGTTTGCTTTTAAATCCAAAAGAACACAATGTATTTAAAATATCGTCTGCAAATTTCACGAATGTTGCTGCAGATAATAATAATAAATTGAAAACATAATAAAAAGAGTGTGATTAGAGAGCCACCTTTTTAAAAGTTACGGACTTATCAAACTGCCCTCGTACAACTATTTGCCACACAATTAATTACCGTCTTAAAATTTCGATCAATAAAACCCTCAAGATCAGGGGTGGCCAACCCGCGGGCCGCATGCGGCCCACCACGTAGTTTCTTGCGGCCCGCGAGGAGACTAACGATATTTAAAGTTTGACAGCTTTGGCTAACGGATCAAAATTTAATAAATACTGTCTGACTTTTCGAAGTGAAAATACATTTCAACGATTATGGTAGCTAAAGAACGGTTGTAAAAATGAAATGTTATTAGATCAATTATTCATTCTTTTTACTTTCTCTTACCCATAATGTAGAGAAAGTATTGTTTTTGGGTCAAATTTTCGAAAGAGATTTTGTTATATTTACATGTTCTGAGGTCCCCTGAATACAAAAATCATGTTTTTAGTCTGTTATCAGCATGTCTCAAAAACACATTATGGCAGAAAGTTCAAACTCGGTATTCTAAATGCGTATCAGACAGGGATGCTACAGTAAGCTTTTCGTTGAGATGAAGCAAGTGGTTTGTGTACAGGGAGGACACTCAAAAGTATTCAAATACATTACGAATATGGGGGGAATTGCAGGTAAGTAGAGTTTAACAGCTATAGACTGCACTAAACCAAATGAAACGAATATATATTTTTTGTAATAGAGATAGTCAACTGGGAAAAAAATTGTGTATGTAGGAGCCACGCTTCCCCCCACCCCCACCCCTGGGGCGAAGTCCCCCCTCGAGGGTAGTAAATTTTCATGATGGTATCATTCAAAAGAGCTTGCCAATACCTTTAAAACGAATGGTTGAACTATAAATCTGTGATAATTTAAAACAAAGGTATAGATTTTTTTTACCTTTAACGAAAAAAACTTGGATTTTTTTTTTTTTTTTTTTTTTTTTTTTTATTGAGAGTAAAATGGACTTTTTGTGGATATTTAGTGTTACACTACTTCTCTAATATGGAAATCGTCTGCATTATCATAAAAAATATTTTTTTAAATAATAATTTTAATAAATTATTTTTTAAAAACAGAATTATTTTTTAATGACCGAATTAAATACTATATAAATGTAGGTGGATTAATGAAACGGGGGGTTGAGGGGGGCGTTAGCCCCCCTCACACAGAACTAATTATCGTATAAAACTCTTCTGAAGCCTAATTTGAATTGTTTAGCATAGGTTTATATGACAGTTCTCGTTATCTTACCTCTTAATCTGCAACCTGTATTTATAGTATTAAATTTCAGGGTAAGAGAAAGTCGTGTGAGTGACACACCAGATTATTATAGTTTTAATATACATTCATAAATTTTCATACCATTGTTAATTTATGATTGAAAATAATTTAAATTAATTTATTCTGCTCCGAATTTTCACCCTACCCTTCCTTGAAAAAAGTATATAATACATACATGAATTATATACTCACAAACATATATGCACATATGCATATCTACAGTCATAAAATAATAATAATTTTCTTCCCCGACTTATTTCAATTATCAACTAATTTACGGCGAAATTTTCGAGAATGGAGAGGGGGGGGGGGGGGGGCTTATATATGACTGTACATACGGTGCGGCCCGAACGAATAAAATACATTTCTAATGCGGCCCACTAAGTGTTTTGGGTTGGACAGGCCTGCTCAAGATGATAGTATCCAAACAATTGGAAACAACCTTGCACAAGCTCTATACAGGGTTCAAACTCAAATATGGAGAAAAAATTCCCTGAGTTTTCCCAGACAATTTTCAAGAAAATACTAGTGATATATTACAAGAAACACTCCTCTAGAGAGAAAATACTTTTACTTCCATTGTAAGACATGATATAACTGCCGATCATGATAGAAATTGACATAGAAATCATTGCTCATGTGTATTTTCACAATACTTAATCATCTGAATCTCGACATGAAGCTAAAGAAGAAAAATATATTATGAGAGAAAGGAAATATTCGTTTTTGCAGGTTTTATAATCAATTTTCCCTGAATTTTAATGAAAAATTTTATTTTCCCTGACTTTAACAAAATCCAAACTCCCTAAGTATTTCAGGTTTTCCCTGATGAATATGAACCCTGTCTATATCCAGCCCATAAAATTTCTCCCAGAAGTCACACAATAAAAAAAATATTTCTATTATAGCAGTGTGGAATGTTCGTTTAATATGGCATTGTTGAACATTTAAAGCACTGCAGATTAATTAAATAAAAAAATGTGAAGCCACAAAATACAAATATAATTTGCATTTTGTGTCTAGATTCCTCTTATACAGTTCCCGCCGCTTATTAAAATCACATTCGTTCTGAGCCAAAGTGATTTTATTAAGCGGCTGATTTTTATATCCGGTGAACGTTCCTGCCCTTAAGGAAAGGATATTATTCCCTGAATTTCGAAAGAAACTTCAAAAGGTAACGAATAATATAATTAGTAAGCAATATTAATTAATTTTTGGTAGATAATTAACTAATTGTTTCTTCGTTGTAAATTAAACGCATTGTAAGTTCCCGTGCACCTTCGTTAGAGGAAAATCATCATTACTTTACCAAAAGTTCACGCTGTTCTTATAAATATAAAACCTTTCCGTTTAAACCTCATGAATTACAGTCATTTCAAAATTAGAACTAGATATTGCCTTTTAATAATCAGAAAAAAAAAAAAAAATCATTTTAAATCAAATTTGTATTTTATTACTGCGCTTTGAAAAATACGTTCCTTGAAATTGTTACGGACATAAGTTACGGGGGCGTGTTTAATTTGTCACTGTGCTGCAAGTATAAAATCTTGAACTATGAGCGATAACGAAGGGTTTGTTGTGCTTTAATTTCTTTTTCTATAAAAAAAAAAATCACAATGTAAATAAAAAAATTTTTTAGAGTGCATATAAATGATATATTTTGTTGCTGAGAAGATACTTTTGAGTTTATTAACCGGCAATGCTGATTTTATTAAGCGGCGACTTTAAAAGTAGTTTGTATTGATTTGATTCCGATCCTGGCGATTTGATCAGATTAAGCGGCTGATTTTATTAACCAGTGATTTTATTAAGCAGCGGTCACTGTACTTTCTTAATTTGTTTTCTGTATAAATGCAAATTTCCCACATTTTATGAATTGTTATACTTCTAAGTGATAAACTCGGCTCAGCACTCCTGGATCACAAATAAATTTTATTTTGCTGCAGTTAGAAGATACAGAAAATTCTGCTACTCTGTGTAACAGCAGAACCAAGTTTCAACAAATTTAAGATTACTACTATAACAAATGAAATTGTTTGAAATAATAACTTACCGGCATATAACAGGTGAAGCTAAAGGATGAATAGTAACTAATGGAACATTTGGAAGAATGTTTTGGAAACTTGTGCCCGCTGATTGTCTCTTGATTCCTCGTCGATGAGCAGTTGTCATACGTCTGATTTGGAACACATTTGTTCTGCAACCTAAAGCTGCATCTAAACTAATAGATAGCCATGATGGTTGACCACTTCTAGTTGTAGATACTGATTTTCTGAAATGAAATGTTGCAAATTTCTATCAAAAACTATATTGGAGTTTATTTTTAAATAGATAACAGAAATTTTCCGATTTAAAAACCTACATGGTATGTAATCATTTCAAGATAAATTGTAAGCACATACCTTTTATTTATTTACTTATATTTTATTATTTTGGAAAGAAGGATTTAAAAGAAAGCATCTTTACAAGCTTTATAAGCGTCATTTTAAACATAACCTTATTTTAAAAGAATATTACTATTGTCATAAATTGACTAAAAAATGTAATAATCAAAAAGAATAATCAAAATAGGCACTAAGTTTTTTTAACAAAAACATTATACCAAAATACATAAATAACTCATTGGTAATGTGGCGATTGAAATTTCAAAATTGCCATCGCATCCAATACTAAAGCTACAGAGCCTCAGGAAGCATGAAAACTAGATCATCAAACAATAATTTTACTTCAAAATCTATCTTTCTTTAAACAATTTTGGTTTAACTATTATTATCATTTCATCCCATAATATTAATTTGGTTCTAACAATATCTTTTCTTCAGATAAATTAAAATTTTAAGTGGGTAGGAAAATTGGTTTAAGATTTATGAGTTTCAAATTTTAAAGATAAGTAAGGAAAGAAATAAAGTGTGGAAATTTCATATCAGTTTGCTAGTACCAAAATCATTTTGCTTCTATTATTTTAATATAAAAACAAAACAGAGAAAACTAGGTTTCTAAAAATATTTTAGGTGACAAATTTATCATTTATGGGTGCAATTTTGGCAACATTTATTGATTTGTTGCCAATACTGATGCCAACCCAACAGCACAAACATTTTCGTTTAAAGTTACAAATACAAGCTTTTTATATGTTTCTGTTTTTTTAATACTAATTCAAGCAAAGGCAGAAAAAAATTTAATTTAAAAACTAATAACATCATATAAATGATATAAGACAGATTTTAACAAGTTGCAATAAAATGCACAAATAACTGAGACAAAAAAGACATAGACGTTTCGGTTTGAAAATTTAAGAATGACTTTTCATCAGTCCAAAAAAAAAAAAAAAAAAAAAGTATGATGTGCTACTGGTAGTATTAAGGCAAAAATATAATACAGTAGATTTATTGTCAACATGGATTCCTATTGCATATCCTACGAAATGTGTTATCATAAAAAAAAATCAAGAGCAAAAGACATTCTTTAAAAAATTGTATCACAAAATCATTGTTTTTGGACTTTTCTTTCGCTTCTTCTTTCATTATGTCATCTTTATGTTTCTTCCTGTACATCAGTTGTTGCCAGTCATCAGGTGTTGTACCATGCTTCCGGTCGTTAACAGCGGTGTTAGTTGTTAGTATTTCAAGGGCCTCGCGCTTTAATGCATATTGATGTGAATTGTACAGTGTGATTTTTGTAGTAATTATTGTATTAGCGTTAATAGGGTTAGTGGTGTGTATTTTCAATAACGCAGTGGAGAAACGGTTATATTTAATATATGTGATGTGTTCAGCTGGTATTTATAAAATAGAATTCAATTTTGAAAAAAATAATAATAGCGCTTGTTACATCGGAATGACCAAGAGGAAAATAAAAGATTGCGAAGCCGAACACATCACAGATATTAAATATAACTGTTCCTCCACCGCATTATCGAGAATACACACCACTAACCCAAATATAATAATTACTACAAAAATTGCACTTTACAATTCACAACCATACGTATTAAAATGCGAGACCCTCGAAATACTAACAACTAACACTGCTATTAACGACCGGGAGTATGGTACAATACCTGACAATTGGCAACAGCTGATCTACAGGAAGAAACATAAAGATCACGTAATGAAAGAAGCGAAAGAAAAGTCCAGCAACGATGGCACTACTAACATCTGATGATGATTGTGATTAATGGCGTGTTGAAATGTATTATGATGCTGCATATCAAAGGATTTTAATATAAGGTATTTTAATTTTTTTAAATGTTTAATTAGTCCTTTATTTATACTTTAAATACTTAAAATACCTTTTCATTAGAGAATTATGAAATCAAGAATAAGACAAATATGCATGAACTATAATCATTTAATAAAAATTTTATAATTTTCTGTTTAAAGATGAATTAAAATTATTGTGGAATACAGTATAAGAAAAGTAAGCAATATGACTTAACTGATATGTGCGAAACTGAACAAAAGCTGTACAAACGGGAAAAGAAAAAAGTTATATGCTATAAAAATGATACAAATTACTATAGAGATACAAAATGTACAAAACATGGGCAAATTTTAACCTTAAGTATATGAATCAATAAAATAGCGCTCAAATGTTGAATGATAGAATCAGCAGCTAATTAAAACATTTGTTCATGTAAATCATTACAAAAAAAAAAAAAAAAATATGACAGTTTTAAGCCCTGCCTTTTTCTGTCCCAGGGAGAGGAAAAAAACTTATGTTGAGGATATCACAAAAGTAACTTTCTTCTATATTTTCCTATAAAAATTCATGCAATATAAATTATTTATTTTTTAATCCTTTATTAATGAAGACGATTTTTATTTCAGAGAGGTATTATTCTAAATTTCCTATGGAAGTGAAATTTTATTGTGCAGATAATATCTGTCCTGTTCTTGAGGAAAATTGCAGTATAACAGCGCGACCTATTGCATATAAACACCCAATTTAATAAACATAATGCATCATAATGGCCTTTTCATATATTACGTTTTGTTCGATTATACATAATAGAACCTGAGATATAGCTTTCCCTTAAATTGCGAAAATCACTGTATAAGAGCGCCATATAATAAGTATTTTTTAAAAAATACACTTCTAACAGAAGAATACAGCTGTTAGTTTGTTGTTGAATATTAGAAAGTTTGTTTTTTTAGTTTTTTTTTTTTTTTTGTTTACTTCCGTTTTCATTTTTATTTTATTCTAAGAAAATAAATATTCAAAATTTCCCCCCGAACATCGTTCGCACGTTCGGACATATTCTGCACCCCTGGTTTTAACTACCTATAATATACCAAAATCAATATTAATAAAAAATAAAATACTTTTATAAAAACATACCTGTCAGGGGAAGCAACAATACTTCCATCTACTGAAGTAAAGTGTTTGTATGTTCTTTTATGACGGTGAGCATCCATCTGGACTTCAGGTGGTGCTTGGCTATCTTTAGTTCTTTCCAGTATTGACAGAAGAGACTGAAAAAATTGTTAATTATTAAAAATCATGAAACACTGAATTTCAGTATAAAAATCTGTTTTGATTTTTTTTTTTTTTTAAACCACAGACTTTAACCTCGAGACTAGAAATTTTAACAGACAATGATTATTTACAGGAAAAGTTATATTTGTACCCTGTACTAAACTTTGCATTTTACAGTACGAAGCCGAAAATACGGACTTCAAAAATCCGGTATCGCCAAAAATCCAGACAATTTCGACCGCATTAATCATCAACAGCCTTTTTTCTTTTACTTTTTTTTTTTTTTTTTTTTTAAGTATAAATATATCTAAAAGAAACAACCAGAAACGTATTTTATTTCTTATTAATCTTCAAAACCGGCATTTGCAAAGTCTGGAAGAGGAGGGGAAAGAAAGTTATAATAATAGTAACAATTCTTAAACATTTATCTATTTGAGAGCTAAATTCTATATTCTATTTCAATTATGCCCAAACTTTTAATTAAAAAAATCTAAAATAATACTAAAAAAAAAAAAAAATCACAGAAATGTTTTTCTTATTTATTTTCTTTTATTGTAACTTGTACTAATTTCTGTATACAAATATTTCAATAAATCTTTTGTTTTTCAAATTTAATTTATGATCTTATTTATTTATTGTTATAGTTGATAAAAAGAATATTACAGAATATGTTTAAAAACTTGAATTTGCATATTATCTAAGTACTTAACCCAAAACATTATATTTTTTAGGCATGACCAAAAATATGGAAAATCCAAAAATCCGGAATCGCCGCGGTCCCGACGATTCCGGATTTTCGGCTTTGTACTGTATTAGATAAATTTTGTGTAATTTTCCTATCTCTTTTAAAAGTAAAACATATAACATGTAATCATGCGGAATTAGAATCTAACATGTTTATGAGTTATTTGAACATATCTAGTTAATTTTATTAACTTGCTATAGTTTGTAATAAAATTATAATTGACTTCTTCATTATAAAGCACTAAAATTTTAAAAAATAATTGATTATGAAAAAACATTTTAATTTTTAATTAAAAACTTTAATAAAACATACAACCTTTTATTACTTCATGTTTTCAAATTGCCGAACTAGTTTCCTCTGGGGCGCCCCAGCTTGATCACCGGCATCTTGGTGTGTGAAGTCGCTCGAAACTGATGTTTCTGGTTTCTTCCCTCTTATATAGACTCTTCGCCATTGGCGGTTGAGTAATGCCCCATCGTTGCCATTGCAGCAATTTGAATTTGTTAAAATTTCTACGGATTCTCTCACTGTAGCGTAACTGTGGTTATGGTAGTTGGCCAACTTTTTTACTTGATCAAATTTTATGTCTATCTCCTCGTTTTTATTTACCTGGGTTAAAGCGGTTGTTATTTTTCCTGTCGTTATGTCATGGCTATGTTCTTTAATTCGTGTTTTTATTTTTCTTTTTGTTTTTCCTATATAGCACATTTCGTTATTTTGTTTATTGGTATATGGTATTTTATAAATTCCCGCGGTCTCTAAAGGATTTAGTTTATCTTTGTCATTTCTGATTAATTGAAAAATATTAGGGTTTGGCTTTACAGGTATGCTTATATTATGTTTTGCTGCTACTTTTTTTATTTTATTTGAGATTGCGCGATCATAAGGAATTGAAGTGGTGTATTTGAGTTGAGGTTTTTGAAAGTTATTAATCTGATTTAAACTTTTTAATCTTTTTTTAAATAAGTTATCTATTAATTTATTTGAGTAACCTGCTTTTTGTGTAAATTATGTGTTTAATATTTTTTATTTCGTTTTTTAGAATTTTAGGGTCTTTACAAACTGTTATTGCGCGATTTATATGGGCCTGTATTGCATTTATTTTATATTTAAAGGGGGTACTACTATTTTTATGGATAATTTCATTACTACAATTAGGTTTTCTGTAAACTTGGGTGGTTATTTTATTATTGTGGCGGTTGATGGTAACATCTAAAAAGTTTAACTGACTATTATTTTCTTCTTTCTCCTTTAAGGGAGTCCCAATGGGATCTCCCATTTCGGGCTTCCTTGCTGAGTATAAATTACGTAAAATCGACAATAACTTGGATGAAAGACTTAAAGAAAAAATTTTTTATTGGTTCCGTTATGTTGATGATGTTTTTGCAATAATAGACCAAAAAACTAACCCCACAGAAGTTTTAAACTCCCTAAATCAAATAGACCCGGATATAAAATTCACCCTTGAAGAAGAAAATAATAGTCAGTTAAACTTTTTAGATGTTACCATCAACCGCCACAATAATAAAATAACCACCCAAGTTTACAGAAAACCTAATTGTAGTAATGAAATTATCCATAAAAATAGTAGTACCCCCTTTAAATATAAAATAAATGCAATACAGGCCCATATAAATCGCGCAATAACAGTTTGTAAAGACCCTAAAATTCTAAAAAACGAAATAAAAAATATTAAACAATTTACACAAAAAGCAGGTTACTCAAATAAATTAATAGATAACTTATTTAAAAAAAGATTAAAAAGTTTAAATCAGATTAATAACTTTCAAAAACCTCAACTCAAATACACCACTTCAATTCCTTATGATCGCGCAATCTCAAATAAAATAAAAAAAGTAGCAGCAAAACATAATATAAGCATACCTGTAAAGCCAAACCCTAATATTTTTCAATTAATCAGAAATGACAAAGATAAACTAAATCCTTTAGAGACCGCGGGAATTTATAAAATACCATATACCAATAAACAAAATAACGAAATGTGCTATATAGGAAAAACAAAAAGAAAAATAAAAACACGAATTAAAGAACATAGCCATGACATAACGACAGGAAAAATAACAACCGCTTTAACCCAGGTAAATAAAAACGAGGAGATAGCCATAAAATTTGATCAAGTAAAAAAGTTGGCCAACTACCATAACCACAGTTACGCTACAGTGAGAGAATCCGTAGAAATTTTAACAAATTCAAATTGCTGCAATGGCAACGATGGGGCATTACTCAACCGCCAATGGCGAAGAGTCTATATAAGAGGGAAGAAACCAGAAACATCAGTTTCGAGCGACTTCACACACCAAGATGCCGGTGATCAAGCTGGGGCGCCCCAGAGGAAACTAGTTCGGCAATTTGAAAACATGAAGTAATAAAAGGTTGTATGTTTTATTAAAGTTTTTAATTAAATCAACTTCATGGTTATAAATTATTTCAATGTATTTTAATTTTTGTCAAAAAATTTAAAAATTCCCAGAATTTTCCCTGTTTTTTAATAATTTTTCAAATTCCCCGTGTTTTCCAGTTTTTTCCTGAATTCCAGGTACTATAGCAACTCAGGAAACTAAATGCTAGAAACTATTATAAAAAAAAATTTATTGCTGAACAAGAAGAAAAAAACGTATTATATTCCATTAACAACAGAAAAAAAAAAAAAAATCTAAATAATTTAAATATTAATTTATTCAGAATCAATTGATAGATTGTAGCAGAGAAAAATGAAGACTTTTTTCAGCATTTTATTTAACTACACCAGTACCAAAAATAGCATTAACAGTCATCAGATTCTGACCAATACAAGTAATAACATTGTAAGATAATTAATTGTAGTCTAGTTAAGCTATGATCCTTCTGTAGCTGAATGTTGGTAGAAGTTTCTCCTCCTATACAAAAAGTAACATGTCCCATACATAAACAACCAACAAATAACATTTCTGAATGTTAAATCATTTGTGTAATATACCTTTTTAGAAACTTTTTATTGAAATTGGATTTTGTCATCATGTCTTCATGTCATGCTAAAAACATGGTGTCTCAAAAAAAATGTACCGTAAAATCCCGAAAGTAACCCCCCCCCCCCCCATCGAATATAACCCCCCTCCCTTTTCTCGCTGAAAGTGAAATGTCTCCGTTATCCTGAAAGTAACCCCCCCCCTTTTTTTTTCCTCCATCCAACAAACAGAGCTGCCAACCTAATCCGGCAAATTGTTAACGCCCACTGAAAAACGCCCCTTTTTCTACACCACTTAATTTTTAGAGCAATTCTCTTCAAATATATCTATGATGAATTAAGTAGAAAAATACTCTAAAAATTAAGTGGTGTAGAAAAAGGGGCGTTTTTCAGTAGGCGTTAACAATTTGCCGGATTAGGTTGGCAGCTCTGAACAAAGCTACATCCAATCTTCGGGCGCACTTATGGTACGTTGGCATTGTAAGTTAAGTTTGGCATTGAATTAAGTTTTAATATTTATATATTATTTCTAATTTAACTAATTTTACATAAAGTGTCGGATGCATGTTATCAATGGAATCATTACAAAGTTTTTTTTACCTTTAATGTAAGAAATTACCTTTAATATTTCTTTTTAAGTAAGTACCGTATAATCCCGAAAGTACCCCCTCCATTGAATATAACCTCCCCTCCCTTTTCTTCATTTTTTTAAAGAATCTTGATTATAAACCCCCCCACCTGAAATTTATCCGTTTTGCTTTTCAAAAAGGGAGGGTTACTTTTGGGATTTTACGGTAAGCAATTCATTTCGTCTCCTGTTGGCTCAGTTTGTTAGAGCGTAATGTTGTAACGTGAGAGTCATGAGATCAAGCCTTGAAGGGTCGAGATGTTAATTTTTGCTGATAATTAATAGAAAAAGTGTCAATTGATAAAAGAAAATTTTTCATTGACTACTCAGTATCCTAATAATTTTTGAAGAGTTTTTTAAACAGCTTTCTATCTAGTTACTAAAAAGCACTAAATAAAAATTTAAGTAAAAATAAATAAATATGTTTAGAAGCTTTTTGGGGCCAATTTTTGTGAAAAACAAATTATTTTTGTGATTTTTTTATTTATTTTTGTGAAAAAAAAAAAAGAATAGTAGCTAGAAATCTTTCATTTTAGCAGTTACTCTATCTAATGTTTAATATCAAGTTAATAGCATTTTATTAAACAAGTATAGACACTCATTAAAAATAATACTACAAACATGGAAAATTTTTACAAAAGTATTATTTTTATAAAACAAAATTTTGTGAAAGGTCTGTTTTTATAAATCTGAATTTTGTGAAGGGACCCATTTTAAGGATTTGAATTTTGTGAAGGGGCCCATTTTAGAGATTTGAATTTTGTGAAGGGGCCCATTTTAGAGATTTGAATTTTGTGAAGGGGCAGCAAAAGGGTCCCAATTTTTGCCTTGATCAACCCCTATTATTGAAATTGGATTTTGTCATTGTGTCATGTTAATAAACAAGGCACTTCCACTTTAAAGTAAATGCAAGCAATCCTTTTCAACTCTCGTTGGCTCAGTTGGATAGAGCATAAGGTTGATAACGCGATAGTCGTGAGTTCGATTCCTGAAGTGCTGGTTTGTTAATTTTTGCAGATAATTAAATAGAAAAGGTGTCTGTTCATAAAAGAAAAGAATCTACACAGTAACCTAAAAATGTTTGAAGAATTTTTTTAAGAACTTTTTTTTTTAATTATTAAAAAACACAAAATAAGAAGTTAAAATAATAATAACATTGGAAGCTTTTTATTGTGGAGTCCTAAAAAAGCATAAAATAAAAAAAAATTCTTGCAGAGATATGCTATTAAAAAAAAAAAAAAATAAAATAAAATAAAAGCATCAACAACAAGAAAATTTTAAAGAAAATAGAGATATTTTACTCTTGCAAATGCGATGAAAATTTTTTAATATTTTAAAAAGCATTCAAGAATAACATTCTTTTTGTAAAAATGTTTGTTAGAATTTTCTTGACTTTTGATTAGAGCATCATGCTGATAACGCGATGGTTGTGGGTTCAATCCTCAAAGGTCAATGTGCTACTTTTTTGCAGATAATTAATACAAACAATGCCAATTGATTAAAGAAAAATCTTTCATTGTATACACAGTACATTAAGAAATTTTGAGAAAGAATCCTAAATTTTTTTAAGAAGCTTATTTGTTTGCAAAGCACAAAATATATTTTTTTTTTTTCTGGCAAAGACATGCTATAAAAAATGAAAGTTTCAACACTAAGAAAACTTTAGAAAAAAATATAGATATCTCACTTTTGCAAGAGATGAAAATTAGTAAATATTCAAAATATTTTAAAAAGCTTTCGAGACCTTTGAAATTTATGGCTTGACGAATAATTATACAAAAAGTAATAATTAAGAATATTGGTCTTGTATGTTTTTTAACACGTTTTAGATATTTACAAATTTTCATCTCTTGCAAAAATGAAATATCTATGTTTTTCTCTAAAATTTTCTTAGTGTTGAAACTTTCATTTATTTATATTTATTCTTTGCCAGCAAAAAAAAAAAAAAAAAAATAAATATATATATATATATATATATATATATATATATATATATATATATATTATGTGTTTTAAGGTTTTACAATAAAAAACTTGTGAGTTTTTTTTTTTTTTTACCTAAATTTTTATTATTGACATTATACCAAACTGCTTCATATGCATGCAGTATACTAAGGAGTTTAAAAATCTGTTAATAAATGAAGATGTTATTAGTAGCAAAGTAAAACTTAATTCATGATAAAAATTTCTTTGGGAGGATATATACATATATTTATAAAAAATAATTATAAATGAAATACAAATTTATTTTCATATAAAAGCTTTAGGAAAAAAAGAAGCATGAGGAAGAGATAATAGAAAATAACAGAGAAAGTTATAATAAAGAGGTAAAGATATGTTATTTTGCCTAAACTGCCAAATTTCTCTAAAAATTAATTTTTATTAACTATCCACATAACACAGCAGAGAGTCAAAAATCCACACAGCTCGGGACCAGAGGTTGTGTGGATTTAAGGATTTTGGGGCCCATAAAAAATGATTTTCACTTTGAATAATAAAAGCAGAATATAATTCAAGCTAAACACATTCTAGTGAATAATAACACTGAATATTAAATTATTAGGTACATAAGAATAATAATGATCATTAAAAATATATCTATATAATGAAAACAATAAGTAAAATGAAAAAAATATTTGTCAAATTTAGATAAAATCTGTTCACATGTAGTTTGTTTTAAACTACACTTGAACCTGCATGATTTATTTATTATAAATAGTAGTAACACAAATTTATTTTTCTAAGAATTTTACCGAGTCCTTCCTTACAATTATGCCTTCATTAGATAGTATTTTAAAAAATTAGTTTGTGATTGTTTACCAGATTGATATCATCATCATCATAATCATTATTTTCTTTTGATATATTTAATATACTGTCAATAATTTCATTAGCAGCAACTTGGTTCTTGCAGTCTTTCATATTATTGTTTTTCTTTCTTGTACAAATCATAAAATGCAAGCATAAAATCTGCATTCAAGATCTTTTTCAAAAATTCTGATTTGCAGTTTTGTAACTTATTAATAGTGAATTTCATTGTTTGTATCTGACAAGCTGTGCTGATTTCGGACTTCAGCAGATTTTAGGTCGGCGGATTTCTGGCTCTCTACTGTATATATAATTTGCAATACATAATGATCATAAAGTATTTTTTTACATACCTTAACAATCCAATTACGAGTAGGTCCATAGTGGCATAAGTTTCTAAGAACTCTATGTAATCGCACAGTATTTAATTGAGGTTCATCTACAAATAGTAATACTAATAAACAAGATAAAGCTTCAGGATCAAGTAGTAGATAACCTTTCCTTTTCAAAGTATCAGTAAGAATTCTTTCACTTAATGCTGGTGTATTCCCTGAAGGTGTTGAAGAACCTCGAGGAGATAAAGAATTCCAGGTCCACTGTGATGAAGGCAGACTGTGTATGGTATATCTTGCACCCACACGATCTGGAAAAGTTCATATTACAAAATGATTTAAAAACCATTAGTTGATAAATACATTTCTAGTATAAAGATTAGAGAACGCCCATTTTTACATTCTGAACTTGCTATGAAAGGAAAGTATAGTAATCATGATTTGCATGCAGACCTGCTAACCTTCCAATGCAAAAATCCTACTCTCAACAGAGAAAATCAGACTAACAAAACAGCATAAAAAAAAGCATGATAAAAATTAGGGCTGTGCCGATTAATCGATTAATGGGTTTGGTTAATCGATCAATGCTTAGTCCCGATCAGTTTTTTTAATCAAGTTAATCGGCTCGACTAATTTGATTAAAAATTTTCAAGATTCGATTACAATTTTCAAACTACGTATTAAAGTAAAAATGCTGTTTTTCTTAAAAAAATACTTTTTCACATATTTTGCTAACAAACATTCTAAGAAACTTCCATCAAATAATGGAATAGCCAAAAATAAAATAAATAAATAAAAATAAAACTCCTCAAAAGAAGTTGTTGCACTTTTGTTGTTAGAGAAAAGGGAGAGGACAGTTATTAAACAAAATGCTGTTTTATGTCCATGGTGGGGCAACACCACCTGTAGTCTTCTACAGGGAGTATAGGGCAATAGTTTTCCGAAAAACAAAAAGCTTCTAAAAAATGGAAATGTTCAAGATAAAAAAAAAAAAAAAAAAAAAAAAAAAAGGGGGATTGTAGATTTCCACTATCCTTTTGTTGGGGAAAATGTCAACCGAGTTTCGCAATATCTTCAAACGTTTATTGTCTGTTCAGAATTACTGATATTAATAATAACTATAAGTAGAAACAGATAATAAAATTCTGCTTTCTAGTCCGAAGTGACGAAGAAATGAAATATAAAACAATGAAGGATTTGAGATTTTTATAATAATGATATGGAATTTTGAGAATTCCTTTACAAATAGCGAGTGACAAGCGAGGTGGATAAGGCCTGCAAATATAAAACTAAAATATGTGTAAATTCATTTCATTTTTCTTTCAAAATTAATTGAAAATTAATTTATAAAAATTAACACTTAAAAGTCACCAATTATTACTCTGAAAATTGATTTAAATTTCAGTTATGAAATGGATATAATCAATTGGAAAAAAAAATCAGTCAAACTTATGAATAAAATAATATTATAGAGAATTTAGTTTTTCGAATGTAAAAGTAATAATAAATATAAGTTATTTCTCAGCTGTATTTTAGAATAAAAATTTTATTTTAGTTTATATTAGAAACATATTTTTTAATTATTTATTTGCATGTTTATAATTATTATTATTTATTGTTTAAGGAGCTAGTTAAATTAACATCTATATCATTTTTATGATTTGTTGTGAACTATCTATCTAACTATATATACATGAAAGCTTTATTCATCATTTAAATAAAATTATATAAAGAAAAATGAAAACAGATTAAAAATCCGATTAATCGATTAATAAACTACGATTAACCCAGGTAAAACTGTTAATCGATTTCCACCCCTAATGAAAATAAAACATGTGATCAACAGTTTTTTGTTCGTACTTTTTCATGGTTATAAAATTTAATTTTTTTTTTTTTTTTTTTAAATGCCCTACAGCAAAATCTTGAAACTATTTAATATAAATTCTAAAGAAAATTTCCTTATACAGGGTGACTACAGAGATTCAGAAAAAAAGTTCCCTGATTTTTATGACTAACTTTGGCAAATTTCCATGATTTCTGTTACCTATTATATACATTCTCAGGGCTGCCAACCTCTGGGAGTGCTAAAGTGTAGTTAAAAAGCGAAAAAAGTGTAGTTTTAAGCTACAAAGTGTAGTCGCTAAAAAATTAGAAAATACTTAAAATATAAATAAGCATAAAATATTTTGTTTACATTATGACTTACTTTCTGAAATTTATTGATTTTTAATAATCAAACATTCAAAAATAATAGAAATTTTATCCAAATTTACCTTTTATATTAACATGGATACATGAAAATACACTAATTCTAATATAATACACTAATATGCAGGGTTGCCAACTTTTCAAAAACAGTTTGAGGAGTATTCAGAGAAATTTTGAGGAGCATTTCGGCTACTTTGAGGAGCAATTTTAAAAATTAAAAAAGAAAAAGAAAGAAAGAAACTACTAACAAAAATAAATTAGCAATAATCATATGAAATTAAGTGAAGAAAAAAAAAAAAAAAAAAAATGTAAGATGTAGGTATGCATCAAATTTTTAGTTATTCAGTATACTGAATATTCATTATTCTGTAATAATCAAACATTCAGTGCATTCCTATTCAAAAGAAACTTGTTTAATTACAAGAACAAGACAATTGATGTGAAAATAATTTCAATGCTATACTTCAAACAGATACAAAAATTGGATTTTTTTAAACAAAATCTTAAATTTTTGGAGTAACAAAAGTCAAAATAATGAACAATTTTAATAGTTTAGATATTAGAAAATGTAATAAAACTGAATCTACAATAAAATAATCATTGTTATTAAGGATGGAAAAGGATTGAAATTGTACAACATTAAATTCAATTTCAGTGCAAACTGACAGCCATCAACTTTTCTGAAACTTTTTTTTCCCCCTTAAGATTATTGCTAAATATACCTAAAAAATCGAGTTTCCGTAGAGGGGGGGGGGGGGGGGGGTAGAATTACGTTTTTCTCGTATTTGACAGAATTCGCAATATTTTTACGACCGATTGCCGAAATTCGCAATTATTTCACTGCAAATTTACAAAATCTACATTTAATAGCAAATAATTGCTAATATATACTATAATTTTGCTCTAATTGATAAAATTCACTCTTCTTTAAAGGTAAATCCTAAAATACGCGATTATTATGCGGCCAATTGCCGAAACACGCTATTATTTAGCTACTAATCTATGCAAAATACGTTCATCTAAAAGCTAAATCTTAAATACTCAACTATTTTGCCACTAATCAGTGAAATTTCCTTTTTTTTTTTTTTTTCTTTTTCAAAGTGTAATCTCGGAAATCGGGAATAATTTTGAAGTAGTTTTCGCTAATACGGGATCGCTTACCCACTGATAATCAAAAATTTACGTTTTATATTCTATCATTTGGCTGCTAGCCAATAAAGGTTTTTTTTTTTTTTTTTTTTTTCCCCAGTTGATTTCAGTAAATCGCGATATTTTTGTAGCCGATGACGGAAATACGCAATCATTTCACCGC
This sequence comes from Salticus scenicus, assembly GCA_963930645.1. Lineage (NCBI taxonomy): Eukaryota > Metazoa > Arthropoda > Arachnida > Araneae > Salticidae > Salticus > Salticus scenicus. Next base: position 27,859,329 of record OZ005658.1, read on the forward strand.
TAATTAACAAAATTTATGTTTAATCGCTGAAAAAGTCTTTATTTTGATGCTAATCGATGAATTTCTTGCTTTTTTCAAACATGATTTACATTATAAGTATAATTTTGTGGCTTTTTATAGAAATACGGAATTATTTTACAGATAATTTTTAAAATTACGTAATCGTAAACTAATTGCTAAAATAGATGTTATTTTTCTAAAAATGTCTAATTATTTAGTCATAAATCAGCTTTTTTTTTTTATTACTGAAATGTCATTTTTTGCAGCTGACTTATAAAATACGCAATTTTCTTGTGCTATTTTTGTGATGAATCCATTTTAAATCCGACGATTTTTGTGAAAGTCCCATTTTCAGATATGAAAATTTCTTAGAATCACCCACGCACTATAAAAACTAAGTTATCGCGTATTCAGTTATCCTAAGAAAAAGCACAGGAAATATTCTTTTTCTTTCTCCAACGGTAGATACTTGGTACGATAAAGTTCGAAATTTTCCATGATTTTTTCAGAAACTTGTATATTAAAACACTTAAGAAAGTTTCCTATTACAGAGGACAATTCCTCCGTTAAAGTCCGACTTTATACTGTTTTCTCCAAAACTCGCGTTATTAAGGCTTCAGACACTTTAGAAAGTCTCCCACGGAAGATAGCTCTTCCTGGTCTTAGTTTCCTTGCATTGTCAATCGTACTTAAAGTTCAGTAACTTTGAATCCATTATTTTTATCGATAAATAATTAAAATAAACAATTTTTTTCGTTAGAAAGTATTTTTTAGCGACTTATTAAGCATTAAGATAACTGAAACATTGATAGAGTTTAAATGAAAATCAAAATACAGCATAATCATAGCCATGAAGATAATCATAGCATTCGGTTTCTTTCTCTCCCCCCTTTCAGCTTGCGGTGTCTGTGCTTGCGGTTTTAATTAAGCACACTCTCAGCTAATGTAAACAAATACTTGTCCCCGTTCTGAGTCAGCAATATTTCGATTACGCAATGCCTAGCAGTAGAATGTTTTTTTTTTTTTTTTTTCTCTTTACTATTTATTTATGAGTATTTACGATGAAGCATGTGGTTCTTCAACTAGATTGTAAAAGTTAGATTTGTTATTTTTATATTTTCAAGAAGCACTTTCATACATAAAAAATAAAATTCAAAGAATAATGTTTTATGCGGCAACTGTTGGAAATGCAAAATTAAAAGTTGATAAGGATTGGATTGCGATGGGGAAAAAAAAAAAAAAAAGAAAAGAAAGAAAGAAAAAAGATAGTTTTTTTTTTTTTTTTTTTTTCCCAGTGTCTGCCACTATTCAGTTTTATATTATACTTTTTTAATCCGTGGTGAAATCGGAGTTCGCTCATTGTAAACAAGATGACGATGGGGAAAGGAAAAGCGTAGCTTTAAGTATACGATGCGTAGAGTGTAGTAGAAGCAGGCTAAAGCGTAGTTACTACGCCAATTGCGTAGTTGTTGGCAGCCCTGCATTCTATAATTTTTTGTATATCACACTCTTGTGTAACATGCTCATTAACCCCTTAAAGCACGACTCAAAAAAAAAAAAAAAAAAAAACGGTAAAAAATGATCGAGTTTTTTCTTTTTGACAAAGAATTTCTAACAACCTTTAGCTAATCATCAAAATGCACCATGTGGTTTGCATAAGAAAAATGCTACATAATGATACAATCTATGGTAAATTGGTTTAATTATAATCTAGTCAATCTACTTTTACTAGAACGGATCTCAGACGGGTATTAGAATTAAAATAACGCGAGATACAAGATCATACCCTGTTATATCAAGTTCTACATTTTGAACAGGAAGAATAATACTAAAATTATAAGCAATGCATTAAAACAAAGAAAATAATAGAAATAACAAAGACAAATCTAACTTTAATTTAACCCATTGAGGCAGCAGATTTTGCTTTTTTAAGAAAATCAATTGAAAATTTCTGTAATACATTATTTTATTTACAAAGGATTAAAATTCATTAAAAACAATTAAAAATTATCTTACATAAATCCTTTTAAAATATCCATTCAAGAACTAATAACACTAACCCCATTAACATTGACTCAATTAATTTTCGTAAAATTTCACCTTTCAATTCACACAAATACGCACTTAAAAGAGAAGCACTTGAAATTCTGACCACCAATGACGCAGTAAATGACGTCGAACACAGTCTGATTCCACCTGAATGGAAACAGTTTTTTAAATTCAAGAAAAGAAGGGAAGAATTGACGGACGGAGACAAAGAGATAAAGGATTGAGCCACCAAGCATTTTGTTGTCGAGCTCTGATGATGGCTCCGGTCGGAGCTGAAATATATAAGCTCTTCATTTTTTAAAAGGATTTATGCAAGGTAATTTTTAATTGTTTTTAATGAAAATTTCTGATTGTAACATTCTCTGATAATACCAGAGTTTGCCCCCACACGACTGAAAAGCACTGATAAAGGAGAGAGAAAATGTTCTATAAAACCCAATTAGTTTCCCGGGATATTGGCTTTTTTTTTTTTTTTTTTTTTCTTGAAGATTGCTGAATTGCAGTGTGGAAAGATAAGTCAGAAATATTTAATGCACTTATTAAAAATGATATATTTATTCAAGATAAATATATTCATCAGAGAATTTTCACATGTGTAAAATAAAACTGATAAACTAATAAATTTTAAAAATTGCATTTTTTTAAATGTCAAATCAAATTTTTGTATTAAAACTTAATTATCACACTAAATATGATAAAATCATAACTGTTGGCAGGTCTGTGCAGATTATGCAAGGCACAAATGAACTGAAAGTAGTATGTATGTTTTTGATAAATTTCGCACTTATAGGATTTTTACAGGGGCACAATGCACAACACAAAATTCTTTATCATTATGAACTGTGGGCCCAAATTATTTGAAGTGCAATAGCATTAAACACCTTATGATTGAGCTGATTGATTTCACACTTCTCTTACTTTAATTTCTTTAAACAATCATTAATTACTTAATGTTCAGAAAGTCAACTAGTCACTCCAAATTTTTTTTAAGTATGAAATAAAGATAATCAATACAAAATATTACAATATCTTAATTTATTAATAAGAAAATTGCAAATGCTCATTAAATCTTAGCAATATATTTTAAGATTGTTTAATTGTAACAGAATAAATAAAGTTAATTTAGAAATTTATTTATCAACCTTGAAAGTTCATTCAGAAAATTTTGGAGTGGAAGGCTGATTTTTTATACCAACTATGTGAAAAATACCAGAGCCGGGAATCGAACCCTGGCCTTCTGCTTTACATGCGGATACTCAAAGCATCGAGCTACCCTGGCCGATTTACCAGCTAGGCATTTCTCACATAACATTCGTTGGCAAAGTCACCGAGTCTGTACACACAGTTATATCAAGTGACATTAATATTCATGGCACATTAATATTTATGGCTCTAATATTCGTGGTCTATTGTAGTTGTGCCATGAATATTAATGTCACTTGATATAGCTGTGTTTACAGACTCAGTGACTTTGCCAACGAATGTTATGTGAGAAATGCCTAGCTGGTAATGAGCCAGGGTAGCTCAATGGTTTGAGCATCCGCACGTAAAGCGGAAGGCCCGGGTTCGATTCCCGGCTTTGGTATTTTTCACTTAGTTGGTATAAAAAATCAGCCTTTCACTCCAAAATTTTCTGAATAAATAAAGTTAGTTTAATTATTATAAAATACTTTAAGCTTATTTAAATATTATATATTTTCATTGTGATGATTGTTCCTGTTCAGTTACAATCTGTTCCTTGATTTTTGGCTGCACTGATGTTACTGTAAAATGGTACCTTGTTTTTACCTTATCTTTTTACACAGATATATTGTTGAAAAATGAATGCGAATTTTTAATTTCTTTTTTACCCAGAAACAGATTTTCCTTTTCCATAGAGAGCCAAGAATAAAAATCTTAATAAGGACTGTAACTTTATTTTAGAACTATTGTCAAATGAAGTACTTCGCATAGGCTTTTTTTTATTCATGTTTAAATTGCTATCTTCTATGTTTCTCAATAGTAGAGGTGACACTATTTCACATTCAAAAGCCCTGAAAACTGCTACTTGCATGCGGAATGAATGGCAGTGAAGGATTTATTATTTATATATTAACTACCCCAGTGGCTGAAAGTTTTATAACTGTCTGCGGCAGGTTTTTAAAATTTTATAATCTGTCTGCGAAATTTTCGTGTAATCAGGGGTTGAAAATGGCTTACACTCAAAAAGCCTGAAAGCTGATAGCAGCAATCTTTGTGGCAGGATGGGGGTGAATTAACAACAGTAGTGATCTTCTGCAACAATACACAAATACAAGTTTACTACAGAACAATATAGTATAAACAATTATAAAATAATACGTTGAACTCATTCAATTAAATATTTTATAGCAATGTTTGACAACAACACAATATAAATAATTATAAATAACAAAAGTATTAGTTTTTAATTTTGATATAAAAACTTTTACACTGAATTCACGGGTAGCCCATAAAAAGTTTCACCCCTGCCTTAGCTATTATTCAAATATTGTTATGTCTTTAATCTTTATTTTTAAGCCAAAACTGCATAATTAAAATTGACATAAATTACCAGTAATATTTTTAATAAAACTTTTTTGAAAATGCAAATACTATCTGGATTTTTCTGCTACCATCACTATCACTATCACTAATAGTTGGTTAATACTACTGGTTGGCAACTTCTGGTTTAGAGAACACAGACAAAGCAATAATCATAACATTCTCATTCTCTTCTGATGTACCTATGATATAAAATTTAGAAGCAACAAAACTTAAAAGTTTAAACAAAAACATAATAATGAGTTCGTTTGAAAAACACTCATTGACCTTCCAGGGTAACACTCCTCCCCCCAGAGGGATGGAGAAGAAAGCAACATTACTACATGCACATTTTTTTTTTTTTTTTTACTAGTTGACTTCAACTATTATTAATATTTCTTTTAATTTACCAATAATTATTTAAAAATGAGTCTCATAATGCACATTTTTTTCAAAAATGCTTCCTATACTGCTACATTAAAAATTACAAAAAAAAAAAAAAAAATGCAATGGCAATGCCATCTGCTCTGCAATTTGCACCCAAAGACACTAATTTATGTCAAGGGACAAGTACACATAATTTTTTATAAAAATCTTGTATCAGTTTTTGAGATGGAACTCGCACAATTATTACATGCACACAGTCTTTTTTTAAAAAAAAATTAGTGAAGTAGTGTTTTGGATCTTTCAAAACATATAAATCCATCAAAAACAGAAAGTCAAAAATTTTTACGAAAGCAACACATTCTCCTACTGAATGTAGAAGAAAGTAAAAAAAAAAAATAATTCAAAGGATATTAATACAATTAATTTATCATATCTAACTTCAATTTTGATAACCATGTTATGCTATTTAAGGTAGGTACCCTATCATATACTTACTGGCAGATCGTAAAATGCGAGATAATGCAGTATTTGCACGTGAAGAGAAAAATCTATCTTGAATTTGTCTATGGCGAGCTTCCAGTTCACGTCTTAAAGCATGAGCTTCTGATGCAACTTCAGGAGGAAGAAGAGCAAGAAGACTGTCATCCATATCAGCTAAAACCTAGAAACATTCGAAAAAATTCACTTTTTAAAATACTGAATATCTGTCATTATTATTGTTCAGTTTCTAATTCTCTACAAAGAAGTATAATTTCAAATACGATGACTTATTTTAAAAGACATGTAGGCCCCATTGTATGTATTGGGTGTTTGAATTAATTCGTAGCATTTTTTTTTTTTTTTAATTGAGGCTTTATTGTGCAAAAATAATTACAAATAGATAATTCAAAGTATTGACCATCACTAGCCAATACTTTTTCCCATCTTTCTGCCAGCATACGGATTCTGCGTTGGAAGAACGAATCGTCTTTAGAGGCAATCCAAGAATCGACCCATTTTTTACAATCTTCATAAGAAGTGAAGTGTTCCTCAGACAGGCCATGGCTCATCGATCGAAACAAGTGGTAATCAGATGGAGCAATGTCTGGAGAATATGGCGGGTGAGGTAGGATCTCCCATTTGGTCGTTTTGATGTAGGTTTTGACCGCTTTTGCGATGTGCGGATGAGCATGTCTCTAGGTTTCAGTTCGTATGGGACCCAATTTCCCTGCTTTTGGATCAGTCCCATGGCTTTCAGGTGTTGGCTGACTGTTGAAAAGTCAACTCGTAATGATTCAGCTAAATCTTTAAGCGTTTGGCATGGATCTTCATCGAGCAATGACTTTAATTCTTCATCTTCGAATTTTTTTGGCTGCCCAGGTCGTTCCTTGTCTTCCAGCTCAAAATCACCACTTTTAAATCGAGCAAACCATTTCCGACACGTTTGTTCAACTAGTGCATGCTCTCCATAAACTTCCACTAAAATTCGATGACTTTTGGCAGCACTTTTCTTCATGTTAAAGTAATGAAGTAGAACTCCCCGCAAAAACACTTTATCCGGCACAAAGTTAGACATATTCGATGAAGTAAAACATTATGTTATTTACTCTTCAACCAAATGACATATACTAATAACGATGCTCAATGATAGTAGGTTTACAGGGAATACTAGTCATGCCATCTATTGGAAAATGCCACTTGTCACGCCATCTATTAGAAAACGCTATGAATTAATTCAAACACCCAATACTTGTGTGAACTTTATTTTCTTATTCATAGGAAAAAGTATTCTTTAATCCTTTAAGCATTTCAACTGAATTTTTTTTTTCATTTTGCATAACCAAGTTAATAGCTGTTGTGATTGAGTTTTGAAATATATATTTTTCCCCTAACGAATAAGATTAGTAAATATCAGTACACAGTATCAAATTTTCTTATTTATACTGCACATAATATTAATTTTATGAATCATTAAAACAGATATACTAAAAAATTGCTAATGCTTAAAAGAATTAAGTTAGCACAATGTTTCTAGTGATAGAACCTCAGTTGTACATTTAATTCCTGCAAAACTATTAAGTTTTGATGGATAACTAGTCATTGTTATGAGATATCAATTTTAACAAAATAATCTTGAACAATAATTGTATACAGAGTTTAAACTGCAATTAGTTTCCTTTTTAGCATTTTGCTAAAAGGTTTTCGCTAAAATATGTTGGTAAGTATTTCGCTAAAACAAATAACAGATAATTTCATAAAACATTTTTCTATATAATAACCTCTAATTTTTATTCAAACATTAGCAGGCAAAAATTACAAAACCACTGAAAATATTGGGAATTGTAAATTATTTAAGTATATTTGGATTTAATTAAAATTTTTATTGGTTGAACTTAAATGCAGAAATATTCAATAAAAGTATGTCAGAATTTAGAATTTCCTTCATAGAAGTTACTATTGCTCAATGATCTATTCTTATTCATTACTCCCCTTTTTAATTGTTTTTTTCATTTAGCACATATGACATAGTTGTCTCTTTCTCTATTGATGAAATCTAAAGAAAGTTTCATTTATTGATGTTTCTGAAATCACAAGTGCACACGGTTCATGATTCATGTTTCTTAAATCACAAGTATGGTTCTTGGTTAATATTGTCAGTGAACAAAAGAAAATCAACAGCATCCGAAGAATTTAACTTTTGAAAAGGCTACAAAATCTGCTTGTGCATTTTAGATAAAATGCTAAAGAAACTTTTTTTGTGAGGCTAAATCCTGATTGTATAAATTCTAAATAGTTTAGAATCTTTTTTACAACAACCGTGATTTTAGAGAGTTTACTTTGTTGATTAAAGAATTAAATAAGCAATATATTTTAAAATAACAAAATATTCATGGGAAAATATTTTATTATTATTTTTTATTTTAAAAAGAAAATTCTAACAGGAAAACGCCACTGTAAGTACTGAAAAGTAATGATTAATTTATGAATACATGCAGTTTCAATACCAATCGATGAAAATGATTTACCTGCTGTCTTAAACCTTGTGGGAGTGTTTGTATGAAACTAGTGGGATCCACTGGAATGTCAGGATTGGAATTTTGAGCAGCAAGCCTTTGCTGTTCAGCTCTCTGTTGTGCTAAAACCTGGAAATAAAAGATAATATCTTGAAACCAAGTAATATACTTTTTAATTACAGTAGAAGATCCTTATAACGCAGTTCCTTAGACATAAACAATGAATGTCAGAATTAAAAAAATACTTTGTAAGAAACTATTACTCTGTAGAGAACTGAGTGTGACACATTTGTTTTCTTTATAAATAGCAGACAAGAGGAAAATACTTTACATTTAAATTAATTAAAATAAGCCTACTTTATTTTCACTCATGGTCCATTCAGTCGAGTGCCCGACCATCATCAGGAGAGAACTCCTGTTCTGCTTTTTTCTTCTTTTAACATGTTGCACCACTTGTCGTCAATTTGTTCATTCGAACAAACTTGTTTTCTTTTATCTCCTTAATTTGGGGCTTCTTTAATGAAATAACTGTTATCATTACAATTTTTTTTCTTAGTAATTTAATGAGCAATTTAATACAGGCATATGTCGACTATGCTTATAAAGTAAATTTAACAATGAAAATCATGATCTATTCAACTTCTGTTTTAAAGAATAATGTAACTTTAGAAAATTGTACTTTGTTTTGTTATATTTCAAACATATTTGGCCATGTCTACAAGCTAAGTTTAATGACATATGAAATGTGATCTATAAAATGCAAAATTCTATATAACACACAACCTTCTGTTTTTATGCTTGCATTATAAAACATCTTCTAGTGTATTTACCATTATATTTGAGTAATATGTAGATAATTTATCACATATGCCATTTGTTACTTTTACAGAATATGCTCGAAGTCACAAACAACATAACCAAACATATTTCTTCTTGCAACTTTTTTTCAAGCACATTTTCGTAAATGAAAATTCATGTTATAAGATGGTATTTAAAATAAAGAACAAACAGCTGCTCCAAGATAAAAGATTTGTAAGCAAATCGGAAATGCAGAAAAAATACTTATTTTATAAAAAATAAAATAAAAATCTCCCCCCCCCCCCAAAAAAAAATAATAAATAAATAAAAAATAAAATAAATAAATAAAAATAAATAAATGAAATAAACAAAATCCTGCTTTCATTACCTTTTTTTTTTTTTTCCATTAAAAATTTCAAATTAAGAATTGCTAAAACAGTGTCTTAAATTCGTTTAATAGAGAGCGTGAAAACATCTACAATGCAAAATGAAGGAGTCCCTTAAAGGAAAAAGTGAATGCTTAAGTTATGTCTTTTACAAACCATTGCATTAAACAGATCTTCCACTATATCTATATACATAAATGGCTAAGAGATATCCTTGGACTCTGTGTGTGGACACACTGAGTATTCCTCTAAAGCTTCCTTCTTCTCTTTCTTTTTCCTTTCTTCTTTTTTCTCTTTCTTCCTTTGTTTTTCTTCTTCTCTTTCTTCTTTCTCTAAAGCTTAATTCTTTTCTCTTTCTTCTTTTTTTCTCTTCTTCATCTTTCTCTTCTTTTTCTTCTTCCTCTATAGCTTCCTTCTTTTCTTCTCTAAAGCTTCCTCTGTTGCTAGAAGAAGTGTAGCTTCTAAAAATGGTTTCGTTAACAAAATTGATCTATTGGCACGCAAACAGCGGCCGAGTTTTGTACATTTCGAGTTTGATTTTGAAATTTTTCCCACATTCGGAATTTGGTTCGTTCTCGAACCGGGGCTTTTCTAGTAAATAAATAAAAGACTATGAGCAAGTTTGATAATTGAGTTCAGGCATCCACATTTTGTTTCAAAATACAGTTTTATTTAAAATAGTATCAAACTGAAAATTACCTCTTCTTGAATATTTACAGGAAGTGCAGCCAAAAATTCTTGGTTAACCTCAGTGAATGAGGATCCCTCATTAGAGTTCTCACCTAACACATTTAAAGATCTCTGTCTTAATCGCTGCAATCTCAATTGTTCAGCTATGACTTCCTGTCTTATGTTATCTGGCAAGGCAGCTAAGAAGGATGGATCAACACCTTCAGGTATTTCCACTCCTGCAGAGAAAATTGTGTTTAAATAATACACTTCAAAATATGTTTTCAATTATTAAAAAATTCACATTCTATATTTTAATTTGCAGTAGTTACAGCAAGTTTCTTTTACGACAACAATAATAACATAAATGTAAAATACATCAACTAGGGTGGATAAAAAGTTGTTTTTAATGCAATAAGAATATTTTCTTGTACATACATTTAAAAAAATAAATAAAAAATAAAAATTCTTTGAACACTAAGAAGAAATTAGTATACAGCAATAACACTTAAGCAAAGGAATTGGTTAGATAACATATTTAAGGTAAAGACACCAGTGCTTGTCACGCTTAAAATCTGCACCAGTGTTCGTCACCCTCACAAAAGACGTGTTAAAATAACCGTTAATTAACATCTGCTGATTTGAAACCACCAGCACTAGATTCCCTGGAATCAGAGAGCCTAGCTCGAGCGGATTTAAATCCATAGATGTTAATTAACGGTTATTTTAACATGTCTTTTGTGAGGGTGACAAACACTGGTGCAGATTTTAAGGGTGATGAGCACTGGTGTCCTTACCTTAATTGATGGTGTTATTGTTACAAATTAAAATAGTCATGTACAATGGTAGTATATTAATAAACAATGACGTTACACCGATTTTGAATGAAATATACATGCAATCTGTCATACAGGTACTTGATGTCATTTTATGATATACAGTGTCACACCTGCTACATGTAGTCAAATCACCACCAGTTACTGCTGACTGTGAATGATAATGGATTTGCTGTCTAGTTATGCACTATACATTATGAATAGGAAAAGTACTGGTAATTTTGCAGGTCGCGTAAACATATAGACATTCTATAGCATACATTCTGTGGCAGAAATGGTATGAGGAGGAGCATAATCCGGTTGGAAAACAACCCTTTAAATACTGCTTATGAATGGCAATATAATTGGTCCAATCACCAGTCTGACACACAAATTTGCAGTCAAGATGTTTACAATAACAATAAACCTGTTCCTGCTATTGTAGAAAATGATTCCCAAAATTAAAACTCTTGGTCAAAACAAACTCTAAATTTGAAATGGCTATTCTTGTGCTTATTTTAACCTGTGAGCTGTGACGATAAAATTTTAAAACAATGAAATTTGTATGTAGACAACTGTTTTGCCTAATTTTTTTTTCATAAACTTCTCTTTTTAATGATGGGACTTTTTTTTTTTTTCTTCCTGTGTAGTTTAATTGCATTTATGTTGCACATGTTATGTCATATTTAATTTAATAACTAATATTATTTCACTAGGATAATACATATTGTAAAAATAACAACATTGATGTAAATTAGTAATTTAAATTACCAAGCACTTAATAAATTCGGGTAGCTTAAATTAGCATCATTATGTAACAAACATATATATACTTTCTTATTTCATAATACATAAAGGTCCTTTTCAAAGCAAAATAATAATAATAATAAATAAATCTGTATATTTTACGTGAAAACATAAACAACTCATAAATTTCATTTAATACCCCTTAAAAAAGCAGTTTTGCTCATTGATGAGTGAAACAATCAAAATTGAGCATGATAATTTTCACTCTACGACCATACACTAACAAAATCTTTTTTAGCCAGTAAGCTATTAATTCATTAACAATAACTAACAAAAATTACAAAATTTTCCTCATTAACTCACCATCTAAAATATTAGGAGTATCAGCAGGGGCATTAGTTTCTGGTGCATTTGGACTCTCACTGAAAAAGGAAAAAGAAATTAAGCAACTTAACAGCACTTGAACTATAAAATAACTAGTGCAGTGATACTTGATGTTAATATCATTGCCAATCAGAAAAATCAAAAATTAGGTTTTTAAGATAAAAAACAGACAGTGTAACAATATGCTTTGTTTAAAATGATGCGTAATACTAATTAATATCGCGTAATTAAAATTAATACTATTATTTTTAATATAATTAGCAGTATTTTTTTTTTTTTTTTTTTTTTTTTAACCTATAAAAATATTGATACAAAAATACATTATTATTAAATTAAACATCTGTTTTATGCAAGGCTATATAGACAGTTGATTTAATTTTTTTTTCACTAAAGCATAATGTTCCCAGCTACAACCAGCATTATTTATTTTTGGCTACTAAAATTGACAACAATATAGAAAAAAAGTTAGAACTTCTGAAAATAGTTGTGTTTCTTTTTACAATATTAAATATCTGCTCAGAGATAGTAATTACTATGAAGTACTGGTAGCTCATAATGAAGCAGCTCAATTTTCCTTCTACACATACTTTATTAATAGTATGATTTAATTTTTAGTGATGCAGTCCACTGGACATCAGGGATTTCAGTTATCTCTGTCATTATCATTAGTAAATGTAAAGATTCCAATTAAACACTGTCAGTGTATAAAAGATTAATTTTTGAGATGGAAATTATTATTTTAAAAAAAAAGAAAAAAATGGTAATAAAGAAAAGCAGAACTTTTTTTTAACGGCCCTCTTCACTTACCGTCGCCAGAAGTCCGAGTCAATGTTATTCTATGGGGAAATTTTCTTTACAAATAACTTATTAACTAACACATATTTTTAAATTCGTTTTTCACATTCAGAAAATTCCCAACTGTTAAATTGACGGACCTTTTTTGAAAATGCATATTTTTAATTTTTAATATTTTATTTTAAAATTGCAAAATGAAAAAATTTCACATATTGAAAATTCGTATTTTGCAGCTTCAAAATAAAATATAAAAAATTAAAAAAATATATTTTTAAAAAAAGGTCTGTCAATTTAACAGCTGGGAATTTTCAGAATGTGAAAACAGAATTTAAAAATATGCATTAGTTAATAAGTTATTTGTAAAGAAAAATTTCCCATAGAATAACATTAGCTTCCGCTATCGGCGGCGATGAGTGAAGAGGGGCCTTAATGTGGAAACTTTCAGGTAAATGAGAAAAAATTCTTTAACTGTAGTTAATTCCTGGAATATGAGATAATTTTTTTTGTTTAGATAAAATGGAGTGTGTTTCGTTGATTTTTTTATACCAACTATGTACAAAAATGCCAGAGCTGGGAATTGAACTCGAGATGCTCTTTCCACTGAGCCACCCTGGCTGACAGCCAGCACGGTATTTCTCACATAGTAACCATTGTGCCACGTTTAATATCATTACATGCATTTGCCAGTAACCTTGTCAACGGTTATTATGTGAGAAATGCCAAGCTGGCTATCAGCCAGGGTAGCTCAGTGGAAGAGCATCCCAAGTTTAATTCCTGGCTCTGGCATTTTTCACAAAGTTAGAATGAAAAATCAAACTGATGCATTTATCTAAAATGAATTTTCATGGTTGATGAATTTATGAATAAAAATTTTAAATTGAAATTTCATGGTCTATGAAGTTGTGCCACATTTAATATTTATTCTTGCATTTTATACCTGCATTTGCATACACGGTAACCTTGCCAATGGTTATTTTAAAAAATCAACCTTATACACTCCAATTTATCTAAAATGAATTTATGAATAAAATTTCTAAAATGAGATTTTTTTTTTCCCCTTCTTTCTTTTCCACTGGTGATTGTTGGAAAAGGTAATTATTTATCTGGTAATCAATATATTTTTTTAAAATGCCATTTCACAGCAAATCAACAAAATTTCTTTTATTTTGGTGATTGATTGCTAAAATAATATAATATTTTATCAGAGATAATTATTGAAATATGCTTTTCATTTCGTCATGATTTGAAAAATACTCAATTTTGATTATTTGCGTTTTTACTTCCATTACCCTACTGACATAGGTAATGGAAGAATTGTATTCGGTATTGAGTTTTCACCTGATTTACACATTTTAAAGCCCCCTGAGTCCAAAAAAGTAGTTTTTGACAATCGGTCAGTGTGTGTGTATATATGTGTGAAAACTTCTGTCTATCATATCTCCAAAACTAATAGAGATAGAAATACAAAACTTCAGAATTGATACAGGTCTGGTGTATAGATGAAGATTCCAAATTTTGGTGAAAATTGGAAAGCCGGAAGTGAGTCATCGGAAACCGGAAGTGGGACTGTAAGTCTGTATCTCAAAAACGGCTCTAATGATTTTCTTCAAATTTGCTATATAAACACTCTATTAGATGTCCTTTCGAATGATATAGTTGGTTAGTTCAGGAAAATTGATAGCCATCCTGTATAAGTAGCTCAATTTCAGGTTTCGCAAGTGTGTTCCATTAAAAACGGCTGTACGATTTTTTTTTTTTTTTTTTCAAACTCGCCATAATATCCTTTTGTATGTAATTATTGTTTTCTGGTCAATAATTGAGTACGCCAAGTTTCGATAAAAGTTGGTATCTCAAAAACGGCTCTAATGATTTTCTTGAAAATTGTTACATAAATAAATTTTAGATACAATTTCTCGTGTATTATGCGGTTATTACAAGAAAATTAATGGTCCTTCAGTTTTAGATCTCATAAATTGGTGTTTAAAAAAATAACTATCATTATTTTTTTTTCTTATTTTTTAACTTGCTGTGTAAACTTTGTTCTATATATCTTTACACATGTATCAAGTTTCTCTTACTGGAAAATTCCAAAAAATGCATATATTATTTCCAAAAAATACATGTAATATGTGAGTAATGGAAGTCGTGCAATTGTTTCACCAATTTTTTTTTTTTTTTTTTTTTTTTTTTTTTTAAATGCATTTTTGGTATCCAGTTGTTTTAATGCATAATATTTATTTGGCTAATTATTGAAATATGGGTTTATTTCACTATTATTTGGAAAATAAATAAATAAAATAAATGATGATAAAATTTTAGTTAAGTGCTGCAATAAAATTTTATTTATTTATTTTAAATCAACAAATTTTTATAATTTTTCAGAGATTTTCTCCAAAATATCATTTCATTGTACATCAACAAAATGTCTGAATTGCCAACATATGGAATGCTTTTGCCTCATACTGTTTAGACACAAAATTAAAAAGCAGAAATGTAAAACTGTTCAAAATTCAGGTATTTTTAGTATTAAACTTTTTAAAAAGCATAATATTATAAAAAATGGATTTTCTAGAAATACTTCTTGAACATGCTATAATAGAAAAGTGAATGAATGCTTCTTCAAAAATAATGAACAAAATAAAATGAATGATCAACCAGGGTTGGAAAAAACCCAGCCCAGTGGGTTTTTGGGGTTTTATCGGGTTTAATCAGGGTTTTTTTTCAGAGTACTTTCGGGTTTTATCAGCGTTTTCAGGAATATTTTCTTCCTTCTTTTTTAACATTAAGTATATCATTCATAATAAGATAATTAAAAAATTAAATATCAATTATCCATTAAAATGATAAATTTAATTTAAAATTCCTAAACTCATTTTATGACTAAGTTATAAAAATTTTTTAAAAAATTAAATAATTGTTCTTTAAATATTCTAAAATTCTGTTTATCTGCCCTTTACAACAAAAAACTGGATTTTAATATTTATTTAATGTTGCTTTATTATATTTTTCGTTGTCAATAGATTCTCGTAAATTTTTAATTATTTATTGTCCCTCTACATTACTTAACAGTGTTGTTGCACTGTCAAAGTTCTCAGAATTTTTTTTTTTTTTTTTTTTTTAATTTGATTTTGATTTATATTTTACATTACTTTAGTCCCACAGTTTTCTTTACATTAACAAACAACTCTTTTCTTGCTTCTGTATATATAATTTTTTATTGTGTTTTAATAAGATAATTATAATTTTTTTCCATGGGGGATTTTTTAGGATTTTTTTTCTACAGAGCAGTTTGAGAACCTCCATTTTTCTGAAAATTCTTTGTTCATGTTCTAATAATGTATATAATATTTGTTTTATATTTATATGTTTATTGTAAGTTAAATAAAAGTGGAATTTTAAATAAGGATTTTGAAAAAACTCATTTGGGATTTTTCAAGTGGGTTTTACTGAAAAAAAAAAAAAAAAAAAAAAAAAAACCACCCGGGTTCTTTCAGATCGGGCAAAATCAAGCCAACCCTGAGATCAACATTATACTTAAAAAATAAAATAAAAAGGAATTAATCACTAACAACATTGTAAAATGGAATTTTCCATGATTTTTAACCATTTCAGTGTTAGCCGTTTTTTGGTATATCTCTTTAATGATTCATAAAATTAATACTAAGCACGGTATACATATGCGAATTTAATACTGTATACTACACATGTTTATTAATCTTATTTTCTTGAAAAAAGCAACATATATTTCAAAATTTAGCTACACCAGTCTTTTATTTTAACTATGCATGCAGGAAAAAGACGGGCTTAACGCTTATAGGGTTAAAATAATGGGAAACAACAAATTCAATATATATATATATACACACATGTAAATAATAATATGTTTGTGTGTATAAGGTATTTCACATGAAATTCAAAAGTGTTTAAAGATAAAATAACTTATAACTAACCTTGATGCATTTGATTCAACAACTGGGATAGGTGTCGATGTTGCTAAGACAGGTGGGAAAATAGGAGGTGGTCTTTCTTGTGGTGTGGAAGGAGTAGCTAAAACAAGATGAATGCAAAACATTAAAAAAACATGTATACAGGGTGGTTATAATTAAACTTCCCTTATAAGCAGCATCCTACAGCACAAACAGATGAACAGAATTTGGTATATAGACTATACACAAGATGCACTCAAGGAATTTGGAAAAAAAAAAAAAAAAAAAAAAAAAAAATTTAGTTTTAAACTGTCCACCAGAGGATGCATTTTCCGGAAAAACATTAAAGTTAACACAATAAACAACCAAAATGGAATACAGAAACAATATTAACATTTATTGACTAGATTCTGATTACCCTGACATTGAACTACATTAAATAATATCTGTTTTGCATAAAGCTTCCTCCTCTTCGCAAGCATGCAAATCTCGGCATTTTTTTCCTAGAACTGATAACTTTTCCTGGTTTTACATTTTATTACTCATAATTCTTGTTCTGGATTGTTAATATTGTTTCTGTATTCCGTTTTCGTCGTCTATTGTGTTAAATTTAATGTTTTTCCAGAAAAGACACCCTCTGATGGACATTTTGGAACTAAAATTTATTTTTCGAAATTCCGTGAGCGCATCTCAAATATAGTTTATATACCAAATTTTGTTGCATTCCATTCACCTGTTTATATATCATATTATTAAAGCTATAAAACTTTCAAAGAATTATTTGCTTAAAAAACAAATATTTAGAGCTTATGCCAGCAATGAAAAAGTTTATGATTCAGTGGTTCAAAATTGTAAAATGCTGTTAACAGATACAAGTGTGCATGCACACACATATTTTTATTGCACATTTCAATGCTTTTGTACGAAAACAGAATAAATACCTTCAGTACATTCTCAACACATACTGTTCATATGTTTTGTCTTATTAGTACTAATTCCTGCAAATCAAAAAAGATTTAATTTCAATAATTAATTCAAACTTAACAAATATCAAGTTTAAAGTTTCACACTTTGCAGCTTTAAAAAAAGAGAGACTTCTATCCCAAAATTGCAAATTTTAAAAACTGTATTTTTAAATTGCTTTAAGATAAATTCGATTACACTGGTTTTATTTTGCTAAAAGGTGCTAGCTTTAAAAGTTAAAATACCAACATATGTTTCAATACCTCCAAGTAACTTTTTAAGACTGATTTAACTACCAACACAAACCTTTGACTTTTAATACACTCATGACTTTTAATACACTCATGACTTTTAATACATTTTTAATACTCAATTTCTTCTCAGTGCCATCTAAGGATTTTTCAGATAAGCTCAATTTTTCCTTAACTGTATTTTTTAAGTAGTTCCAACCATATTTCCGAAAAATTAAAAGATATTGCTTTGTTATATACACAGGATGCCTAACATTAAAGCTTTTTCAAATTCCCTGACTTTCCCTGACCAGTGGCCACCCAGTATATAGTATTTTTGCAGGTAAAAATTTCTATTGTTTCTCTTATAATGGCTGGATAATAAAACTTAGATACATTAATTTGCTTTCATTGAAATTTATTTGGATATTTTCACTTTGTTTTATTTTTATGAGGGCAGTAGTATTTCTATTACAGTTAATATCTACAATATGATATTAGTCCTTTAAATGTGATCAAAGTCTGATTACTGCAAGGGCAAATGAGGCAGCCCCCTCTTGAAGAGGGCCCCCAAATCATCTGTAGGAAAAGTTTTATTTTTAAGATTTATTTAACAGGGATTAATCGAGCATTTAAAAAATGGTACCCCATTTGTGAATTTATAAAATAATTTGTAAAAACATCAAATAAGTTTGTGAAAATTAATAATGCTTCAAAACAATTAACTGAAATGCACAAAGCAGTTTTTTTAAATTTTAAAATATGTTTAAAAAATAAAATGAAACAGTTGTAAAGTAAAGATGTATATGGCCGAATCAACTTATTTCTTATATGTAAGGTAAGATAAGGTGTTTACTTAGATATTTACCATTGTCTCCAATAAATATTCAAATTGAGGGTATTTTTATGCGTTTGATGCAATTTGAAGCTTATAAAATTTTTAGTGTGCAGCTATATTGCTGAGAATTGACTTTGTGAAGGTGCCTCTTTGTTAAAAGTTGAATTTGTGAAGGTACCTCATTATCAAAAGCTGACTTTGTGAAAGGGCCTCAATGCGGCACTAAATTTGTTCTGTATTAACCTCTGTTTAAGAATGTTTGCACTTTACTCAACAAGGCAAATTCATGTTGTGAGGTGAACAGTATTGGCTATGTCCTGATGCCAAGGAACAATTCACCATGAGAAAGGCATGATTTGTCATCTTAACAACTCCACATCCAATATCAGCATAGGAAGTAAAATATTAAATATTAGTGTAACATATCAAATAATATTGATTATTCAAGTTAACTCTGCTTTCAGCAGCAAACACTGAAAGACAATGGGAGTTGTTTGACAATCTCACACAATACTGTATTGTTCAGAACAGAGAGATTTAACCCTTTAGCCGTGTCGGGATTTTTAGCATATCTGTTTAATAACTCATAAAATCAATACTAAGTGAAGTAGGAATAAAGCATATTAGTTTTTGAAATCAATGGATATTCAGTAATCTTATGTCCTAGGGAAAAAAATCATATTTTTCCAAAATTTGCCAAATTAGCCTCTTATTTCAACTATTAAGTGACGGAAAAAGCCGTTTGCAACGGTTAAAGGGTTAAAATGTATTTAGCAATTGAGATCTGCGGAAAAAGTGCTCTGGTTGTTTGCATTAATTTTCGAATTTTGTTGTCAAAATCCTGGCTCCCGATTGGTTTAGAGCTTTCCCAGGGCTCGCAAAAGAATGGTCAGGCTTAATTTTTATGTAAAGCTTAACCCTACTTATTTGAAGATTACGCTGAGAACACAATTAAAGATCACAAAATTCATCTTAGAGTTTCATCATTTTCTAATTTTTGTGTAATGAAATTTTCTGTCATGAAACAAAGTTTAAAGGGGAAATTGATTTATAATATTCAATAGCAAATTAAAAATGAGTTTTTCTTTAAGTTAATTTAAATATTTTTAATACTTTCATACACATTTGCGAGCTTGCAGATATTTTATACAGGTCTGGTATTGAATATTAATTTTAACATAAATATAATTTTACATTTTGGCAGCAGATTTATAGACTATTAGTGTTTGCACTGAACTAACAAAAACCCGAGACTAAGGGACCCAGTAATGGAAAAAAATGTAGATTTTTTAACGTAAAAAGTGGGTTCCTTTATATTTTAAACATAAAACTTTATTTGTTAAATAACAAAAGAATGTTACATGTGCCTATAAATGAAAAGAAAGTCACATTTTTAGATATAAAAATAAATGTTTTTATCTACAAAATAAAAATAATAAAAATAATATTAACAAAAGAAGATTACACATTATATAAAAATAAATTATTTGAAATTACTGTACTTTTATACAATTGAAAAAAAAAAAAAAATTTTTTTTTTACTTTTTAACCGAACCTGAAAAGCTTCTGCTAAGTTTGGTCCTTTTAGTGAAATCAACATTAAAAATTTTTCTTTCTTTCTTTCTTTTTTCTGTAAGTCTATTCCCTATTATTTACTTATAATTACACGTTTCATACAAGAAAAGCCTTTTTCAGCAGTTGCAGAGCTTACTGAAAGTAGCGTAAGAAGAACGGTGGTCAGAAGTTCTACAAGAAATGAACTTTCCAAAGTCCATACCAGCTTGAGTTAGTATTGTCATCGGAATTGATATGTATGCAAAATTTCAGCTAAACGGGATGAAAAAAAGTGGGTTTAAGATTCAAAAACTAATTTTGAACTGGAATTGGGGTATTAGAGCTCCCTGGCCCTCTCCAAGTTTATTACTACTTCAGCATGTATTGTCAATAGAGTTTTCACAGGGTTCCCACTCTTAAAAAAGAAAAAATTCAAGGACTTTTCAAGGCCTATTTCAAATTTTTCAAGGACTAGGGGAAAATCGCAGAACGCTAAGCCTATACCCAAAACTTTAGTAACTACTTTCATTAGTAATATTTTTTTTAATAATTAGAATAACTGTGCCTGTTTTCACAATACATTTTTGATGGATTGACCAAATTAACTTTTACAAGAGTCAAAAAACAATTAGTTCAAGATTTAGAATCATTATGATTATTCCAAAGTTTTCAGGTTTGAGTGCTGGTCTAGTCACTTTCTGCTCAAAATTAATGACCAGTCTATCAAACAGGTATGAGACTGGCAAAAAAAAAAAAAAAATAATAATAATAAGTTGAAACTATATGCAAAAGCAAGACAATGAAATATGAATTTTACGACAAAATCATTACATTAGACAATGGTGTGCACATGTGGAGATGGAGATAGTTTAGCCTTGACAGAATTCGCGCTAAGCCCGTCTATCGGTGTGGAAAATTCAAGGATTTTCAAGGACTTTGCACAAAATTCAAGTACTTTCAAGGGCTCTTCAAAAAGAAAATGAAACTCAACTACTTCTTAAGGACTTTCAAGGACTGTGGGAAACCTGTTTCAGTTATACATTCATACAAAATTTCAGCTTAATCGAATGAGAGGTAAAAGGTTAAACTTTGATTGGAAAATTTGAGCTTAACAGACAAAAAACAAAATTAAATAAAAGCACATTTATATATATATATGTACATGTTAAATCTATATTTACTTTGAGTATTATCACTAGGCACAGTATTTGTAGTATCAGCTACACTAACTACAGTATCAGCCACACTAACTACAGTATCAGCCTCACTAACTGCAGTATCAGCCTCGCTAACAGCAGTATCAGGCACATTAATTGTAGTATCAGCCACACTAATTGTAGGAAGACAGCGCACAGAAGGCTGCTCGTTTTCAAGCAGATGAGCGTCAGTTAGCTGAAATAAGGAAAAGTATACAGATTTAACAATTTTTTTTTTATCACTCATTATAATAGAAGAATATACAACTAGTGACAGATCTCACAAAGTATTTTTAAATAACAGACAAAGGTAATTCCAACAAAAACATTACACTGGGTGATCAAATAATTAGAATTTTTTTCTTTCTTTCCTCTCCTTTTTTTTTTTTTTTTTTTTTGATATTTTTTTTCTATTTTCTAAAAAAATATTGGATGAAATGGCCTAGAACTTCAAAAATGTAAAGAAAATGTAAAAACTCACATTTTTCACTATCAATTCAGCTACGAGTGCAATTAGGGGACGAATCACAAATCGAAGGGGGGAGGGGGGAGGGACACATACTTTGGATCACCCTGTATCATAAAATGCTACAAATGATTTGTAACTTTAACACACGATTGCATTTACTAAGTAAAATATTTGTACATTTTTTGGCGTGAATCTCACAATTATTTAGATTTTTTTTTTTTTTAAATTATTAATTTTTTTTTTGTTATTAGGATTACAACAAAATTTTACAAAACTTGTGGGAAAATTGAGAAGACATTAGTGAAACACTATTTTGAAACATAAAATTTACAAATGTTATTATTGCTGAGATAAGAGCATTTGTCATAATTATTTATTTACTTTGCATGTGCGAAAGATAGAAATTTGTTTACTATGTAGGTTGTTAGGCAGATATATTGGGAAACGTATGTCAAAAATTCTTTTGAATAGAAAAAAAAATTAGGCAAATTTAGGAAAAAAAAAAAAATAAGCTAAATTTCAGCTATTTTTCAGAGTTAAAATTTCATAAGGGGTTTTTTGCATGCCACATACTTAGTTTAATGTTCCAATTATTTCACAAATATTGTAAAAGTTCTTTTCTTGGAAAAAAAAAAAAACTTATAAAATAATAGATTTTGGTAAATTAATAAAAAATTGTTAGAACTACAAGCCCATAAGGGATTTTTCAAAAAAAAAAAAAAAAAAAAAATAAGTACTTAGAATGTGAACCCTTAAGAAATTCCAATTCTAAAAAATATCTAAAATCTAGCTAAATCTTTTGTCAATAATTTGTTTAATTAGTACTCTATTCAAATGAACTTTTGAGAAAAGTTGTAGCCCAATAAATATAACTTTCAATCTATATAACAAAAAACTGTATCTTTTGCGTATGTGCAATCAAAAAATATTTACTACAAATGCTCATATTACAGCGAAAATTACATGTGTGAATTTTTTTATTTCAGAATACTGTTTCTCTGTTTTGTCATTATTTCTACAATCATTGTAAAATTTTTAATAATTGTGCGATTCCCACAATAAAACATACAAATATTGTATATGGTAAGTACAATCAGAAGTTGAAATCAGAAGTTATTTGTAGTTCTTTATGATGCAGGAAGATTAACAGTATTTTGCACTCATGTCTAAATAAACAGTGTAAAATATGAGTTTATAAATATTCTTTCCATGTTTAAAAGTTCAAGGCCATTTTTTTTTTTTTTTTTTTTTTTTTTAAGAAAATAGAAAAAAAAAATATATATATATATAATAATTTGATCACCTACTGTATGTTAAAACCAAAAAATAAATAAATAGTAATGTATTAAATTATTTATTTAGTAAATAATCTTAAGTTATGTGCCCAATAACATCTCCAAATCAACATCAGTAATTACCTAGCAATTAATTAAAAAAAACCTTTCAGATTAAATCTGAAATAATATATTAAATATCCGTAAAAGCATCTTTTAAATAAATGAATTCTAAAATATTTATTAAATAAATCCTTAATATATGGAAATTCGTTGGCATAGGCAGAGTCCACTCAGTTCTCCATTATATATATGTTCTCATACATTTCTAGTACAGGACATAACACATTAATTGTTAAGAGAAATAATTTTGGCTGATCACTTGATATGGGGACAGACTGAAATGCCCATCTAATATGCTACCCACCATTCAGTTTGATGCACATACATTACCTTAATTTGTTTATACATCATGCAAGACAAAGCTATATTATACATGCCATAAGATTAGAAAATTAAAATAGTAATACTAATCTACGAATTATATTTCATAAATTTTAAATAAATCTTACTTCCACAGATGGTCTAAGGTCGTTATCATTTGATGAAGATACTTCCTCTCCATCTGCATTTAAAGCAGCATCACCTGCTTTGTCATCACTTTTATCTTGCAGTTTTCTTCTTTTTCCTTTTTTTTCTGATGATTCATCATTTTTAACAGCTTCTAATTGTTTTATAATTTTAGACTTTAATCCTATATTAAAAGACACCACAATTTTATGTACGATTCTTTGATTAAATCACAAGTATCAATATTTTGTAAATACACTGCCTGGCCAAAGAAAAAAAATGTAAACACAAATATTTTAGTGGATACATTTTGAAATAAATCAAGAATATATTCAGAAAACAATCCATTGAAGAAATAAAATAGTCATCAAATAAGATCATATAATTCAGAGAAATTTAATTTCCCAGCTACATAATCTTGCTGAGCTGTGTCAACAAAAATACCCCAAATCATAACACTTTCTCAAGAAGTCTAACAAACAGTGGATAGGTACACAATGGGTGTGATGCTTTATGTGCTTCACTTCTAACCTTCATAGGAAACTAAGTAAACCTAATTCAATTATAAATTAAAGAATTGGTGTACAATAAATATTTAAATATTAGGCAAGACGTATTGATCCTGGACGATAGATCTAATGCCTCAGCCCTACCCACCCGCTCCTTGATGTCTTTTTCTAGTCATTTTTGCCCTTTTATTACTTCCGGTGTGAGCCTTTTTTTTTTTTTTTTTTAACACACTTGACATTGTGAGTTTTTTTGGTTTTTGTCCCATGCTATTTCTATGGGTTTTTAGCTTTCCCCCCCACCCTCACCACCGCCAAGACACATATTAGGCGAGACGTATTAATCCTGGACGATAGGTCTAATGCCCCAGCCCTACCCACCTGCTCCTTGATGTCTTTTTCTAGTCAATTTTGTCCTTTTATTACTTCTGGTGTAAGCCTTTTTTTAAAAACACACTTGACATTGTGAGTTTTTTTGGTTTTCGTCCCATGCTATTTCTATGGGGTTTTAGCTCCCCCCCCCTCATTTTCTACATTCTAAAGTGCGGTGGAACACATCATACAATAAATAACTAAGAATACTACCATTTTGAAATTACATGGCCTTTCTTCTCCATGTACGAAAAAGACATGGCTAGTTGTGTTGCTCTTGCCTCCGTTGGATTTTTTTCCTGCTTTCAGCCTTACTTTTGCCCCCAAGGTTTTCTCCATGTTTTTTAAACCTGAAGAAAGGCCACGTCCTTTAAAAACCAGTAGTGATGGGGTAAAGTACAGCATCATTATTCCCCAAAAGAAATATAAGCAGGGTTGCCACAAAAGAAATGGAACAAAAATAGTTGCTTTAGTAGTCTAGAAGCATTAAAATAGTTGCCTAAATAGTAGCTTAGTGACCGAAATACTAGTTTAAATATCACTTGCTAATGAATATTAAAAGATAAAAACCATTCATAATTTTCTTACTATTCAATTTAAGTATATTTAAAAAAAAAAAAAAAACTTCAAACAGTTTTAAATAGAAATGCATGCAAATATTAGATTCTCTCAGTAGTTCATAAAAATAGAAAAATATTATATCATACCTGCCAACCTGCAAGAATTCCAAGGAGTAAAACAGTGCACAAACAAAAAATTTGCAGACCCCTTCCCCCCCCCCCCCATATATATATATATTTTTTTTTTCATTACAAGTAAAAAAAAAAAAATCAATAACTTTGTTTTAAATTATCACAGATTTATAGTTCAACCATTCGTTTTAAAGGTATTGATGAGACCTTCCGAAAGATACCCATCTTGAAATGATGCCCCCACATGCACAAAATTTTTTTCCTAGTTTACTACTATTATCAATGAAACCTTTTGAAATATACCCATCTTGAAAATTTACTCATGCACAAAATGTTTTCCTAGTTAACTACTACTATTATCTATAATTCATATTAATTTTACAATCACAAGTTTAAAATAACTCTCATTATGCACATTTATACGAAATTTTGTCCTATACTGCCATGTTAAAAATTTGCATAAAATGCGATCACAGTGCCACCTGTTGAGCGATGGATCCCCAAATCTATTCAGCACCAGTTTATGTCAGGGTGCAACTAAATACCACATTTGGTTAAATTTCATTCATTGGTTCGTGAGATACAGCATCCACAAAAAAGTGATACAGACAGACATTTTCTAAAAACTATCAATTCATGTTCTGGACATCCCAAAACGTGTAAATCCATCAAAAAACGGAGGTCGAAAATTTTCATGAATCCAATACTTTCTAACATATAGAAGAAAGTAAAAATCGGTAGAAAAATGCTGAAATAGTAGAAAAAGAGTAAAAATAGTGATCTAGGAGTAAAAGTGTAAAAAAATGTCAAAAAAGAGTAAATTTTATTCCCGGGGAGTAAAACTTGGCAGCTATGTTATATAAGGAAATTCTTGTTAAAATGGCCTCATTTAACCCTCTAAGCATTTGAACTGGATTTCTTTAACTCAAATAGACACCTTTCAAAAGAGTTTGAGGCTGGTTCTTGTAAAGCAAGAAATCTCTCTCCAACTCGTGCGAGACGTAAAATTGTAACTTAAAATGATGAAGCTAGAGTAGTCAACAAGATTATTTTTGTACACAATAAAACTACTTTTTAAGTAGAAATGCCTTTTGAGGCGACACGCTGAGAGGGTTAAGACTGATTTCTCATTATTATGTATAAAATCAGATTCTCAAATTAAGATGCATAGAAATTACATATAACAGTCATCGCTTTATGTAATGTTTGTTAAGATGGACTTTTTTATTGAAAGGGGAAGGAGGAGGGAATTTTAAACCTACTTTCCCCAGAAAAATAAACTCAAAATTTTTACTTATTATTTTTTTTTTTTAACATGAAGTTCAGTAATTAAAAATTTCATTTCTTTCATTTGGTGCTATAACACTACAGAAAATAACCGTGCTGATTCTTTACCTATTATCCTGGAAAAGAAGCAACAAGGCTGAACTGTGGGGAAAGGATGATTTTAAAGGTATTTACCATGATTTTATTTAAAGTTAATCACAATACTTTACATTAATCATTATGAAAAATCAATTTTTCAAAAACGAGTGCTAATTTAATGATTGTGAATTTTCTGAATGTGAAAACTGAAAAAAAAAAAAAAAACACATTCGCCAATGAATCATTGTAGAAACAAATTTTCCCATGGAATAACATGGGCTTTGGTTGTCGAAAAGATTAAGTATTGTCCACTCTTAGGAGCTAATGTTTCCTTTGTTGTATTTATCCTTTTCTGATTTACTGAAAGAGCTTTCATTTATAATTTTGTTACTTTTGTTTACATGAAATCAAGGTGAGGAAAGACATAGGAGTTCACAGGAGTGTATTGTATTAGTAGTCAATTGCAATAAGCAAATTGTCCAGCTTAATAGGTACATATGTCACGTCTGGTGAAATTTCTACATTCTCATTGGAGCTCACTAGCTTCAAGGTCAACATCAGGGATATGCCGTACTTTAAGGTAGTAAAAAAATAAAATAAAAAAAGTGAAAAGGTTAAGATACAGGATTGTTTATAAAATGAATAGAAAGTATTTCTTTCTGAAAGATTTTTCCGATATTTCTGGAACAAGAATTTTGCAAAAGGTGAAAAATAGTCTCCCAATAGTTGCCCTTTTCTAAAAATAGTTGCTTTTTCAAGCTTTTTAGGCCAAAAAAGTTGCCATAGTCTCCTCAGGCTGAAAATAGTCGCAAATAGTTACCTTTTAGTAGCCTGTGGCAACCCTGTATAAGATTAAAACTAGATTTGCTCTTACCTAATGTAAAAAATTACGCTGGAAATAAACAGCATAAAAATAGATTAAATGCGAAAAAAGTAAGGGAATTTGAAGTAATTCAAAAAGTTGATGCACGCAATTATACACCAAGAGAAAAATGGAAAATAGGTACAATAATTGCTAGAGAGGGCAAATTACATTACAAAATTCAAGTAGGTCTACGTGTATAGAAAAGAGATATTAAACAAATGACAAATGTTGGCTCCAAAGTGCAAGTGGAAGAATCTACCACTCCTAGGGAAATCAAGAAAAGATGATCTTCGACACAAATAGTTCCATGGTTCCAGAAGACATTAATCCACATATACACAGTATAATGGAAAAACTACGTCTGGTAAAAAACATTTCATTACACCATATCTGGAACCGACTGACTTAAGAGAAAATACACTGGAAAGCCTATCTCTACACCAGATCCAGTATCAAAACGGCATGAAATATTTGATGGCTAAGAAGCCTAGTAAAAATAATATGGTAGCTACTAGTAATCTAAAACCTAAGTGTACACTTGGTCATGAACTAAAACCTGAACTTTAAAATTTAAAAGACTAATATGTTTTTTTTCTTTCAACAAATTTTAAGAAGATCCACTGGACCTAGAAAACACCCTTACAGGTATGGTTCCAAGAGGGGAGAGAACAGTGGTGTTTCTACATCAATGTATTCTGCGTATTACCCTATTGCCTACTGATATAATGACATCACACAAAATACAGGCACCTGTGAACTGTAACAACCAATGTAAAATCAGCATAATTTCTTATATGTTGGTTTACTTAGAGTCAATCTTTAAAATGTAATCAGTCAGTCTTTAAAATATAATTGTATATGTTATGTGTCTATGTTAGGTGTAATTGCTTGTCTTTCATTAAATTATTTGTAAAAAAGAAAGAATGGCCTCTTCACCTAATTAATAGTCTGCTCATAAATTTTCATACTGTAAATAAATATACAATAGTATCTTTCTATATTTTAAACAAATGTGATGCGGTCTTTAAAATCTTCATCAAGCGACATGGGAGCAGCATAACAAGCACAAATAATTTGTGTCAAAGAACAACCAACAAAGTAATAAAATACGTGTCTGATCAATATATGGGAGACACATAAGGATTATTGGCTTTTTGCGTATAGATCATATCTCAGCAGAATTTTCTTGTGTATGCATTAGGCATAAGTAGTAAATAAAGTTTCCCACTGCAAACAAAAACAATCACATTTAAAAAAACCAAAATAAAGAAAATTTATTTAAAAAAAAAAAAAAAAAGTATGACGCTCACTATTAAGGGCCCTCTTCACTCACTGCCACCAGAAGCCGAAGCTAATGTTATTCTATGGGAAATTTTTCTTTACAAATAACTTGTTAACTAATACATATTTTTAAATTCTGTTTTCACATTCTGAAAATTTCCAGCTGTTCAATGGACGGACCTTTTTAAAAAAATTATTTTTTTATTTTTTATATTTTATTTTGAAGTTGCAAAATACAAATTTTCAATATGTATTAGTTAATAAGTTATTTGTAAAGAAAATTTCTTTATAGAATAACATTGGCTCAGGCTTCTGGCGACGGTAAGTGAAGAGGGCCGTTAACTTAAGGGTTTTTATGGAATGAAGATAATCTTAATCGCAAGTGCAATGAAGTTATTTGCAAATGATAATATGTGTCTAGTAAATTGAATCACCATATATTGACAAAAAGTATCTTCATTTGAAAAATGAGTTTTGCAAGATTTTCAAAAAGAAGAAAGCTGCACATGCTCAAAATATCAAAAACAAAAATTTGTGTTCTACCAGCATCAATAGAAAATATCTTTTTAAAGTTAAATGTGCCAAGGATGATGTACGTCACTATCGATCCAGTTTCAAATTATCTGATTGCAGTGTTTAAAGTTTGGGAATCCTTGGTCTAGTTGCTGGCAAATCACAGTCTTTGTTTAAGATTGATTTTCAACCAAATATTTTTTACAAAGTAATTATTTCATTCATATATTATTGAGGTTGGAACAATCAGGGTAGCTAGCACTTAAACCTTTTCAAATTCCCTGACTATTTTTCGAGATTTTCCTCCATTTTTCCCTGACTCTCACGTTTATTTTCGATGAAAATTTCACGACACTAGCAAAAAATTTAGTGATTTAAAATATCATTAATAATTTAATGATTAATATAGCTTATTTTCCCAAAATTTGTTAAAATTCCCTGACTTTAAAGGAAATTCCCTGACTTTTCCCTGATTCTATGATTTTCCCTGACTGCTAGCCACCCTGAACAATGGACAAACCACTTCTGGTCATTTTTATAATCATTTTGTAGCATTTTTTTTACCTTTGATGTTTAATCTAATTCAGGGTTAGAAATAAGCGGTCATTAGTCGTATTTTGAGACCAGTTTTTTCATTTTGACGCCTAGAATTCCAATCATAGGTGCCATATTTGACACCTGGATTTTTTCCTCATCATATCTAATAATTTTCCCAATCCCATCAGACAGCAAACAAGTCTATTTCACCTAACTTAATAAAAACCTAATTTGAACCTAATAAAAACTGGTTTAAGAAATCATTTCTTTATGCATGTAGTTGACGATTTGTTAATGACTGAATTAAACAGCCCTAAATTTGAAGATTTCTGCCCAGAAAATGCTATTAAATTGTGGTGGAATCATGTATCTCCTAAGCGAAGAGTGAATTTGTGATTTTAAATATGTACGTTTAATATTGTCAGTGTAATTACATTCATTACATAAATATTTTTATATAATCTTGCATGTATTATTTACAAGTTGATGCTTTATTATTATAATTTTTTAAATATACATATTTAATTATAGATGGCATCTAGATTTTTAATTTGGACGCCCAAAAAATTTAATCCAGGCGTTATCTTGACGCCTAGTTTCAAAATTCTTATTTCTAACACTGATCTAATTTCCTTTTCTTTCATGCTGACACATCTTTTTCAAAATTCTTTTCACAAGCTTCAAAATAATAAACTGTAGAGTGCTTCTACACTTTTTAATTAAGTAATTAATAACCACTAAAAGATACAAATTGCTTATTGTGCACACATTTCAGGTATGAGATTAGCAAAAATACAAAAAAGCTGAAAGTGTATTAAAAGGCAAGACATTGAAATGAAATACCAGAATTTTTATGACAAAATCTATTATATTAGAGTAATAAATATTTATTTTAATCTTCAACGTATAAAAAAAGAACAAATGCACATTAGAAACATAAAAAAAAGCTGAAAAGCTAAATGTACAAAAAAGCTGAAATCGGCTGAAAAATCTCATCCCTGACATTCTTAACCTGTTCAACATTTGCATGTTTGATATGATGACTTTTTTTTTTTGGTTCTGTCATCCAGTTTCTATTAAAAAAAATTAATTATTATTTATTATCACTACTAAATAGCCATAGTTACTGTTAAATTATTTTAACATAAAACATTAACGTACCTGCGACACAGTCATGGATACTCTCTCCATCAAGGACTCTCGATTCTTCAGCCCATCGATTCAGGGTTGCAGGTACAGATGCTAATGTACCAGAGTTATCAGTTGGTAAGTTTGTAGTTTCGTCCTACATTAAATATAACTCAAAATTTTAGTTTAATAGCATTAATTAGCACTTTAAATTATAGTAAAAAAGTTTAAACAGGGTTCCCACTCTTAAAAAAGAAAAAAATTCAAGGACTTTTCAAGGCCTATTTGAAAATTTTCAAGGACTAGGGGAAAATCGCAGAACGCTAGGCGTATACACAAAACTTTAGTAACTACTTTCATTACTACTATTTTTTTAATAATTAGAATAACTGTGCCTGTTTTCACAATACATTTTTGATGGATTGACCAAATTAACTTTTACAAGAGTCAAAAAACAATTAGTTCAAGATTTGGAATCATTATGATTATTCCAAAGTTTTCAGGTTTGAGTGCTGGTCTAGTCACTTTCTGCTCAAAATTAATGACCAGTCCATCAAACAGGTATGAGACTGGCAAAATAATAATAATAATAATAAGTTGAAACTATATGCAAAAGCAAGACAATGAAATATGAATTTTATGACAAAATCATTACATTAGACAATGATGTGCGCATGTGGAGATGGAGATAGTTTAGCCTTGACAGAATTTGCGCTAAGCCCGTCTATCGGAGTGGAAAATTCAAGGATTTTCAAGGACTTTGCACAAAATTCAAGTACTTTCAAGGGCCCTTCAAAAAGAAAATGAAACTCAACTACTTCTTAAGGACTTTCAAAGACTGTGGGAACCCTGTTAAGCTCAAATTCTTAAAAATTATTTTACATTAAGATTTAATTAACGAAAGGTATTGGGAATTAGGCTTCTCATAAATTTCTAAATTTTAAAGTATTTGAAAATGTTCGTTAGCATTTCAGAAAGTACAAATTTTACAAATCAAATGCACTTTTACAGAGTTCAGTTAGATTTACTTTATTAAATAAACAAAAGGAAGTACTTTAAAAATCAATTTTGAATGTAACTAAAATATGGTTCAGGTTGAGCAAGTTTAATTCTTTAAAATGTCGAGTGCCATGTCAAAAATCAGTGGCTGACACTGAACATTCTGTTTAGGCCACGTCAACCACTGGTGGCAATTTTTATTTATTACAGGATTATCTCATTAAGAAATTTTAATGGATTTTATTGAAACATGGTAAACATAATGTGCTTCTAAGCAGCTAGTGTGGCCTGATGAGAATTTCCTTAAAAATTTGCATGGCGCACTACATGTTAAAGCATGGTGGTATGTATTATATACCACATATTCTTCATAAAATTCCTCCGGGATTATTATTATTATTTTTTTGAAATAAAATTTTGCTTTTAAAATAAAGTGATACTTCCCCCCCCCCCCTTAACTTTGATCCTAATTTCTGGTGGCAGTCGATATTAAATGAGCATAATTACCTTGTCTTTTATAGGGTTAAAGAAGTTGCACATTTATGTATCATTGATATGTGAAGTTTTGACAGGTATTAACTAGCATTTCATTAAAAAATAGAATATACACATATATATAAACCTAATATGAAAACAGCCATTGTATACAGAATCTCAGTGTTCAAGTAAATGGCTAATTGAAATTATAACTTATTTTAATCAGAAGATATTATCAACTATTCTATTTTAAACGTTAATATATAATACAAATTAATTTTGTCATTTAGGGATTATCATGTAGACCCCCCCCCCCCCCCCAAAAAAAAAAAAAAAAAAAAAAAAAAAATTAACATGATAAGGAGAAAATTGTAAGGTTTTAGCTTACCTGTAAATCAGATACCTCATCATCAATGGCCATAATTCGGAAATCAGACTGAGTATTAGGTATACGAGCATAGTTTGTAGTAAAATGTAAAATCTCTTGAGGAATATTTGGACCCAACAATCTAGAAAAAAAAAGTTTATATAGAACAGAATTTTAAAACTGCATTTAAAAACAGAATGTTGAGTTTTTATTGATATTTACTGATTCCTTTAAGTTACACATATCATTTCAATTTAGGATTTAAATATATATATACCTATTTTAATTAAGTGTAGAATGTAAAAGAAAAATAAACTATATTTATATATACGACAATGACCAAATAGATAGATGTTATGTTAGATCAGGGCTGAACATTTTATGTATTTATCAGGGGTGAAACTACCTAGCTTGCAAAACCCTGAAAACTGTTCTTTGCATGCAGATAGGGGAGATTTATTAATGATATATCATATGGCTGCCTATATTAAGTGATATTTGCAGACTTCATAGTGCATTATAAGGCAAATTAAACATTCAAAATGAAAAATTTCTGTAAAAACAAAGTATTTTAACATAAATTTAAAGACAGTAAAAATTTCAAAAACCCTGAATTCAGGGGTAGCCCCTGAAAAGTTTCACCCCTGATTTATTTATTAGGCTGGCAATAAATGCTCTTCCTTTAAAATACAGTAAAACCTTGATACTTCGTCTTTCATGATGTGCATGAAAAAAAAAATATATGAAAGCGGGAAAACGATGAATGCGGGTTAACGTCAAAACACAAATTTAAAAAAAATGTTTATGAAATAATACCTGCAATATATATAGTATACTACTAATAAAAACTAATTTGTTGCTCTCCAAACTGTCAAAGAAATAAATCAAAGTTGTAGAACATGAGGTGGTATATATTTTTTTAAAAATCAGTAATTTTATGTTGAGTTTTTTGTTCATTTTATCAATTAAACGAGAATTTTCCAGATTTACAACAATTTCTAAACTTTTTCTGTAATTTCATGTGCGTATAAAAAAAATAATGCATTTTCAAATGCTGTAATTGCGTCAGATACACTTGGCACTGGCATAGGTTCAGCCTCAAAAGTGTGAAAAAATGTAGTAGCTGACCATACTGGATGCATCTATTCTCCTCTTTACACAAAGGAGAATAACTTATTCTCCAAGCAACAACACATGATCCATATCCAGTAATTCATAGGCGTATGTTACAATATCTACACAGTTCCTGTTCTTCACGTAAAACAGCATAAGGTTGAGTAGATGAGGTTGGTTGGGTTTTACATCGTACTAGTGCTACAATATGGGCAAATGGCGACGATCTGGAACTCACCATTGAGGATGGTCTGGAGACATGTCATCACAATTTTGATCCTCCGTGGAGGAGGAAAAGAGTTATTTTAGGATAAAAGAAGTAACTTCAGTTTGAATGCCATACGGAATCGCTCGATTTTCAATTTCATTTCGGTCAGAAAAAATTTTTTACAACAATGAATGCGGGAAAAGGACTTTTTGAAGAACGATATATGTGGGTTTCGTTAACATTACTTAAATACAGTTTGTGCAGGGACCATAGAAATAAAACAATCAATGCAGGAAAACGATGGATGCGAGAACGATAGATCGGGGTTTCATTGTATATACTTTTAAACTCCTAGTTTCTGTATTATGCACTAGAGAGCTCCTGATTAATATTTTAGCTCATTTTTTAGATATCCAGGCTTTAATTAATATGCAAAAGTTCCCAATCTCCCTTATTTTGCTAAATTTACTTTAAAAAAAACTGTCCATTTTATCAGCTCTTGCATTATGAAGCATTAAGTTGAAAAAGTTAGGCATGATTTATGAATTTATTTAATTAATTTGCTTAATTTTTTTTTTACAGTTTTCAACAACATTTTTATTTACATATTAAATCTTTTTTTATATTTCCACACACACACACATATATATATGCATAATTTAAGATATAAAATTAATTTTGAGAAAAGGAATCCACTACAAATTTAAAATGTTGCCGAACTTAATAAATTTAATTATAAGTTATAATTTTATTCAGGTATGAATCAGCCTAACATGCAAAAACCCTGAAAAAGTTGCTTGTATACAGAATGAATGGCGAAGGGAGAGTTATTAATGACATCATATGGTTATTATTAAACATATTTATTTATACCTATATCAAATGATACCTGGAGAATTTTTAATGCATTATAAGGCAAATTAAATATACAAAATGAGAATTTTCTGTAATGAAAAAATAATTTAAGTTAAATGTTCAAAAACCCTGAATTCGGGGGAAGGGAGGGGGGGGGAGTCCTTAAAAATGTTCACCCCTGATCAAATATTTCAGTTTAATATGTTACATATGATTGAGTAATTAGTAGTTTTTTAGCAAATAGCTAATGAGATTAGTTACTGACAAGGGTAGGAAATTTTTGGAAATTCTTACCAGCCAAGTAATTTTTTTTTTTTTTTTTTTTTTTAAACCAGCCGTAATATACAATACTAGCAGGCAACGCCCGCTTCGCTGGACCCTATTTTTAAATGAATCACTATATCGAATTCTCAAAATTGCATTAATTTTTATCACGTGAAAAAAAAAGAGAAACAAAATCTGATTAGGAAAAATGTCGCACCTGTTTCTCACTGCCTTTGGAAAAATTTCCCAACATGCTCTAACCCCCTTATTTCTATTATTTTTCCACTTCACCCCCCCTCCTGTCTATCCTAATAATTTTACAAATTTGAAAATATCCGCAATCGATTTGTAAGTATCAAAAACCTCTATGCACCAGTTTTGAACGATATATCTCTATTTTTATTTTTTTGCCGCTCTACTCCCCCGCCTCCCCGCCCTCCCAATAATTTTAAAAATTCGAAAATATCCGCAATCGATTTGTAGGTATTGGAAACCTCTATGTACCAATTTTGAATGATCTAACTCTATTTTCTTTTCTTTTTTTGCCCCTCTGCTCCTCCTTCCCGGCCCTCCTAATAACTTTACACTTTCGAAAATATCCTCATTCGACTTGCAGGCCTCTCAAATCTATCTGTACCAATTTTGAACGGCCTAACTGTATTTTTATTTGTTTTTGCCCATAGCCCCTCCCCTTACCGCTCCCCCCCTTCCCGACCCACCTAATAATTTTAAAAATTCGAAAATATCCGCAATCGATTTGTAAGTATCGAAAACATCTATCTACAAATTTTGAACGATCTAACTCTATTATTATTTTTTTGCCCCCCCCCCTCTCCGGGCCCTCCTAATAACTTTACACTTTCGAAAATATCCCCATTCGACTTGCAGGCATCTAAAACCTATCTGTACCAATTTTGAACGGCCTAACTGTATTTCTATTTGTTTTTGCCCATAGCCCCCCCTTGCCGCCCCACCCGCCTTCCCACCCCTCCTAATAATTTTACAAATTCGAAAATATTCGAAATCGATTTGTAGGTATCGAAAACCTCTATATACCAATTTTGAACGATGTAACTCTATTTTTATTTTTTGCCCCCTCCCCCCTTCCTGCCCCTCCTAATAACTTGACACAATCGAAAATATCCTCATTCGACTTGCAGGCCTCTAGAACCTATCTGTATCAATTTTGAACGCCCTAACTGTATTTCTATTTGTTTTTGCCCCATAGCCCCCCCCCCCTGCTGCCCCACCTGGGGGCTTAATTTCTAAAATTCCAGAAATTGGTTTTTAGATATTTGCATTAGCTATATTTTAGAGCAAAAATTTCACGCATATCTATTTTTTTGTTTGAGATATATAGGATTATGCGAAATCACGTTGTACACATGTGAAATCACGTTTTGCCCCCCCCCCCCCCCCGCCCTCTTGGGGACCGAATTTTGAAAATTCCAGAAATTGGTTTTTTGACATTTGTATTAGCTATATTTTAAAGAAAAATTTCACGTATATCTATTTTTTTGTTTGAGATCTATAGGATTATGCGAAATCACGTTTTGCCCCCCCCGCCCCCCTTTCGACCGAATTTCTAAAATTCCAGAAATTGGTTTTTAGATATTTGCATTAGCTATATTTTAGAACAAAAATTTCACGCATATCTATTTTTTTGTTTCAGATATATAGGATTATGCGAAATCACGTTTTACGCATGGGAAATCACGTTTTGCCCCCCCCCCCCCCCCGCCCCCCTTGGGGACCGAATTTTGAAAATTCCAGAAATTGCTTTTTTGACATTTGTATTAGCTATATTTTAAAGCAAAAATTTCACGCATATCTATTTTTTTGTTTGAGATATATAGGATTATGCGAAATCACGTTTCACGCATGTGAAATCACATTTTGCCCCCCCGCCCCCCTTGGGGACCGAATTTTGAAAATTCCAGAAATTGGTTTTTAGATATTTGCATTAGCTATATTTTAGAGCAAAAATTTCACGCATATCTATTTTTTTGTTTGAGATATATAGGATTATGCGAAATCACGTTTTACGCATGTGAAATCACGTTTTGCCCCCCCGCCCCCCTTGGGGACCGAATTTTGAAAATTCCAGAAATTGGTTTTTTGACATTTGTATTAGCTATATTTTAAAGCAAAAATTTTACGGATATCTGTTTTTTTGTTTGAGATATGAAGGATTTTGTGAAATCACGTTTTGCCCCCCCTCCCCCCCTTGGGGGGCGAATTTTGTAAAATCGCTTCTTAGTGGATGCCTACGTCATAGAAAGAACATTGTCACAAAATTTCATGCTTTTAGGTCCAGGGGTTTGGTCTGGGCGTTGATAGATCACCCCCTCACTCACTCACTCACTCAGGAAGTCTTCTTATATATATATAGATATATAGTTGATAATATTTTCAACAAAATTTATGCATTTGATTTCTAAGGTGAATTAACCACTTAGAAGTATTCATTCAAGTTCCCAAAGCCTCCGTTCTTAAAATATAGTATTCAGTATAGAATAAAGACAGCTTAAAAAGTAATAAAATCAAAAGTAGTTGCTTATTCTAAACTGTTCATACCTTTTTGAGTTTTTTTTTTTTTTTTTTTTTTTTTTTTTTAACTGTTTCATTATTAGGTTGATTATCATCAACGAAACTGAATGACTTAAAATCCAATCACCATGTCTGAAAAATTACTCGCCAGTGGCGAGTAAATCAAGCATTTCCCCATGCCTGGTTATTGAAGAATAATTATCAATATTAATCAATTAAAAGAAAAAGAAAATGTCATTTAATAGCCTAAAAATTAAATTTCATTGTTTTTCACTTTACATGATGTCACATTAATAATAATAAAATAAATAAATTGGAAACACTAACTCAGCATTGTTAGCAGAAAATGGAAAAAAAAAAATAATTTTGTTTAATTTTCGAATATTACTTTTATAAGAATTTATAGAAAAAAAAAATGCAGATTTCAAACATATTTATAAACGATTCAATTTTGTTTTGTAAAATTATACATTTTAAGAGAGGTATAAAGATGATATATATTTTCAATGAGTTAAAAGATTTACAACACTAAATATTTATAAAATTAAACATGTATAATATTGTACATTGTAACATTTGCTTTTAATACTTTATTATTATATTATTATTTACTCAAACATTTAAAAATAAGAATAAATACCTTTGCAGTATCACTGGAGGATTAGAATGTCTTCCACTAGTGTTTCTAGAGTTCGTATAGACATGCCAACCTTGATTTGACCTATATCCTCTTTGACGACGATGAACTCTAGTCTGTAGTGAATACTGAGTATCTCCATGGCGTACCAAAAGGGGATGAACTGTTCTTACTCTAGGTGCAGGAGGCACAGCTCGGGCTTACAAAAAGGAAAAACATTCATTTTTCAATAAATTTTAGATTAATTCTAATTAAATAAAAGTTTAAAAAACACATTTTGAAAAACTTTTTTTTGAATGGATTTCCCTTAGAAATAGAAATGGAGTCTAGTTAAAAAAAAAAAAAAAAAAAACATTTATAATTTTACACTGAGGAATGCTATATTAAAAGCACATATAATTAACTTCATATCAGAAAGGGAAGCTTCATAAAGTATGATATTTATGAATTGTCATACAAAAAGAAAAATCCATAACCTTAATATAATTTAAAAAACAATTACAGTCAAACCTCGTTAATGTGAACACTGTTAACGTGAATTACCTTTAACAAGAACTGTTCCTACATTCCCCATCAAAATTAAGATTAGTTACTGATAGCATGAATTACTCACAACATGAAAAAAAAAATTATCCCCCTTGAGATTAACGTTAACAAGGTTCGACTGTATAATTAGATTTATAAAATTAATAATTAAATTATGAAAAAATAACATTGTCTGAAAAAAAAAATTTCAAATGAATTTTTATCATCTATTTTATTGACATGTCCAATCCCCATTTTTTTAAAATACACATATCTAATATATATATATTTTTTAATTGATATACTACTACATTTTTTTTAAGACAATCTATTTTGATGACATTTTAAAATTAAAATAATATCTTTAGTTTAACATTGTAAGCAAAATGTTTTTTATAATACATATATTTTTGTATGTTTTTTTGTACATTCGTACCAATCTCACAAGGAGACGGCAAGGGTGTGGGGTCCTCAAATTGAACAGAGGTTCCGTGTGTAGTTAGCACTCAGTGAGTGTATTCATATACTCAAACCCTAGAGCACACTACTTAGCCATCGCCAAGAAAAAAATTCCTGAAGTTTGAAAAAAAAAAATTTTTTAATTTGTATTAAAATTTAATAAATCATTATAAACAATTTCTTTTCAACTTTTATACTTTGTTAAATCGTGAATTTAATGATTTCTAACTTTTTAACATTAAACACATGGAAATTTATTATTCGCATGTGGTTGGAATTAAATAAAATTCAATATATCAAAAATAATATGAAGAATTTACAAATTACAAATTCATCTGTTCGTAAGGCCTGCTATACACTGACGAGACATGAGACAAAGTTTGAAGCGATGTGCGATACGCGCATGCTCTAAATACAACTTCATCTCCTGAAAACTGTTTAGAGCATGCATGTGTCGCATGTCGCTTCAAACTTTGTCTCGTGTCTCTTCAGTGTGTAGTGGGACTAACGCTCCATTCGACGTACATTCGTTTGACCTGACCGTTGCACTATACATATTTATTCTATCTACAGTTCTAAGTTCTAATCGTTAAAAAGTTAGAAATCATTAAATTCGCGATTTAACAATGTATTAAAGTTGAAAAGAAATTGTTTATAACGATTCATTAAATTTGAATACAAATTAAAAAATTTTTTTTTTCAAACTTCAAGAATTTTTTTCTCGGCGATGGCTAAGTAGTGCGCTCTAGGGTTTGAGTATATGAATACACTCACTGAGTGCTAATTACACGCGGAACCTCCGTTCAATTTGAGGACCCCACACCCTTGCCGTCTCCTTGTCAGTAAAAAAATTTCAAATACAGTCATCAATTGCTGCAGATTTAAAATACTTAATTTGGCCTTACTACTATCTTTTTGAGTTATGCTCATAACAGACACACAGTTCAATTGTTAAATGGCTGATTTTTGGATTCTGGGAAATCTTTCTAAATACAAAAATTAGGCTTATTTGTGATAAGTAAAGCAATTTATATTACTTATTAAGGAAAAGACAACTTTTTTTTTTTTTTTGTATGTGTGTGTGCAGTCTGTCAGCATTTGATATCTGAATTAAGAATGAACATTAGAAAGTTTCTATATTTTCTCAGACAGTTTTTTTTCCCCCCCCCAGTTACCTGAAATTTATCCAAACCTTGTTTGCAAGTTTGGACGTATTTTATACCTCTTATTATCATCTTTCGCAAACTACACAGAAGCTTTATTCATAAATCTTTCAAGCCTCAATATTCTCACAGTGCAGTCAAAAAATGACTATCACTCTTACAATAAAATGTGGATTTCTTAGATTTTTCTATGTACAGTCGAACCTTGTTAACGTGAACACACTTAACGTGAATTACTTTTAACATGAACTTTTTCCACAATCCCCATCAAAATAAAGATTAGTTTCTGAGTTGCTGATAGCATGAACTACTGATTACATGAACAAATTTTTTATTCCCCTTGAGGTTCCCGTTAACGAGATCCGACTGTATTTTGCAACTACCATTTCTCAATTTCCTATTGGCTAATGATGATGTGATGCTGAATGCTACCAAAACAGCTATCTCCAATTCAGGGTTGGAAAAAACCAAAAATCAGGTTTTTTTTTTTTTATTATTATTATTGGTTTTATGAGAGACTTTTTTAGCTTTTTCTTGGTTTTGAGTGAGAAATACTTATTTATTTATTTCCTTTC
This sequence comes from Salticus scenicus, assembly GCA_963930645.1. Classification (NCBI taxonomy): domain Eukaryota; kingdom Metazoa; phylum Arthropoda; class Arachnida; order Araneae; family Salticidae; genus Salticus; species Salticus scenicus. The sequence continues at coordinate 27,900,364 of OZ005658.1, forward strand.
TTTTTTGTAATGTGAAATATTTTAATAAGATGGTTTAAAAAATCAAATGTTCATTGAAGTTAAATTTAAAAAGTTTAGTTTAAAATTTCTAAAATCTGTCTTTGATTAAGTTATAAAGAACTATTAATTTGGGGAGGGGGGGGGGATAAAGCAGGAAATGTAAGAAAAAAGAAAGGAAAAGAAAATACCAGTAGTCTCAGATGAATTATTGGCCTCATCAGCAGCAACTGGAACTTGAAAAGTTCTAACTGATTCAGATCCACCCAAAATGTCGGAAGAGCCACCTGATTTAAAAAAAAAAATAAAAAAATAAATAAAAATAAAAAATCAAACAAATAAATTTTTTTTCAGAATTAAAAAGATATTCAAAAACTATTGTTAAAAACTTACTAGAAGTTGGAAAAATTTCAATTTCTCCCAACTGAAAAAACAGACTGTCACGTCTCATATCATCTAGAACGTTAAAGAAGTCTACTGAAGGAAACTGTCTACTAGTCCTACCAAAGCGGGAAGTCTAAATAAAGAGGAAAGAAAAAACAAGAGAGAATCAGATATATTATGAAATTAATAATAATAACATTCAAGGATAATATAATTTTAAGCAAAACTTTTAACACTTGCATTAACCAAAAATTGTACTAATTGAAGAAAGGGAGAAGTTCACTTATGACAAATACTTAAAAATCAAAATGGAAGGAAGATAAAAAAAAAAAAAAAATCTGAATATTTTTAAAATTTTGACATAAATAGGAAATTGAGTGTATTTAATGAATCAAAGCAAAATTCTGTATGATTAGTTTTGAAAAAATATTAATATTAAATTATTTATGTTTTTTTTTTTTTTCTCCTGGTGACTACCCCTGTACTTGTAATGTACAGTTACTCACAAAAGTAAGTATCCACTTCATACAAAGTCTATACTTTGTTCAAGGTTGCCACTTATTGCTTGGGTACAGGTTTATTAAAATACACAACAAATTACTGGAAACTGTTTTCCATATTATTCCTAGAGCTTATTTTGTTATCTACCAGAAAAATTAACTTTGCAAAAGTATGTATTGAATGATGTTCTATATATATTTATAATTTTTAAAACATAGTAAAATATGAGCAACAGATTTATATATATATATATATATATATATATTATAAAACAATAAGGAAGCAAATATATATTTGGAAGACAATTTTTGTACATAAAGTTTTAAATGCTAAACTTAATGTAATAGGAATTAAATTCATGTTATTAGTCATGGCACTTTAATCTTATTAAGGAAGAAAATGTCATTCAATATCTGCATTTTAAAAGGTTATATTCCTAAAAAGTTTTCCAAAGAAATTTTTTGTTAGGTAGATGCACAAATTGACTCGCAGGTAAAAATTTAATGCAAACCCGACCCGCACCAAACTCACAAAATGAATAACAATGGTACCTGTCACAACGTAGGATCCAAGTGGTCACTTATGGATGAAACTTATGTAAGTTTTTACAGGAGTGACATACATTTTACAGAGCTGGATACCCATGGAGAATTTAATAAACAAATGAAATAATAATAATAAAAACATGTTTCGGAAACTTCTACTTTGGAACTTCAAAAAAAGGTTGGGGAAAAAAATCATGCGAGATTTTTTTTATCACTTCAATATTTTAATTTAAAAAAAAAAATAAAAAAAATCTTAGCAATATTTTCAGATAAAGGAAAAATTAAACTACTATCATTAAGGGTAGGAGAGGGGGAAGGCAAAGAGCCAATGACCCCCTCCCCCCCCAAAAAAATTAGGGCTTCAAAGAGAGTCTGTGCCCATCTTACTTTTCAATCTTGTGCAAGCAAGTGGCTAATGTTTTAAAGCCTTGTCCACCATATTTAAGCACAGAATTACATGTAACACAGTACGCTTCCCCTGCTGATTCTGTTTTCTTGCACCATGCACTCAGGACATCATTATTTGAATCTGTGCGTTGAAGCCACTCCCATTCAAAAGATTTTTTCACAGATTCCTCCAAATTGCTTAAATCCGAATTGAAATCCATAAATTTAATGATGAATTTTATATGACAAAATCAGGGTTGCTACACAAATCAGGAGAAAAAATTCCCTGAGTTTTCCCTGTCCCTTTTAGAAGTAAAATAGATGACACGCAATCATGCAGCATTAGAATCTAACATGTTTACAAGTTAATTGAACATATTTAGGGTATATTAATTTTATTAACTTACTATAGTTGGTGAAAAAACCGTAATTTATTCATTATAAAGCACTAAAATTTTTAAAAATATTTGATTATAAAAAAAATTTTCCTATTTTTTTTTTTTTTCAAAATTCCCTGAATTTTCCCTGTTTTAGCAATAAATTTTAAAAATTCCCTGAGTTTTCCAGGTGCCGTAGCAACCCTGAAAATGAAATTTTATATTATTTTTAAAGCAAAGTGTTAAACTAATCCAATCCATACTGGCTCACAATACGAGAAAACAATACCATTGTCCTGTTCATTCCCATCTCCCGTAAGCAAAGCGTGTGGCAACACACACAGTTACGGTCACACGCCAACAACCAAGCAACCCCTAAATACAGCACGGTGCAATTTCCCTCCTCTTTTCATTCTTTTCTGAGAGTTCAGATCTGACAGAGTATATTTTTCCCCTCTTCCTTTTCAAGAGACTGCTTTTCTTGCTTGCACATTCACACGATTTTGTTCCGCCGCTCAATGTAGCCTTGAATGAGTTGATGCTGGGCTGTCGGATGTCAGTGCCACTCTCTGCTGATTATGAATGCTATCTTAAAAGTAAAACGCTGGAAAATAAGCTTGATTTTTCCCTAAAATATGAAAAACATAACTAATCTTTCATGCATTTCACTGTTCTACATGAAAATCGGTCCCAACACCATTTTTGCAAATTCTTATGTAAAATGACCTTCTGAATCCAAATATGATGCCCATTTTGCACTATCACCCACTGTTTTTTGGGGATGTTCCCTATTTTTATCACTTTTCAGTAATTTAAGTCTATAAATTTGACTTCTAAGGGAGGAAAGGATTATTTTAATTGTTAAATATCTTCTGAGGAGCTGCAGAAGTAAAAATTCTAAAATATGAACATTTGCAGCAAGACGAAAATTTAGGGGGGAATTTGCCACTGAAATTATAAATAACGTTTATTATATTTTATTAATCAATTAATAATATTATTTATTATACATTATATATTTTCTGTTTTTAAGTGTTAAAATAATACTTTTCCATTCTTGAAATCAAATTCATGACCATAAAATTACCAAACAGTGATTAAAAAAAAAAAAAAAAAAAAATGGGGGAGAGGGTGGCGTCCCAAGAAAATGGTAGGTGATTGGAAAAAAATGGAGAACATATTCAGATTCAGGAGGTCATTTTACATAAGAATCAGTAGGAATGGTATCAGGGTTCTAAAAAAATATATATTAATCAGTGCAGAGTTTCACTTCTCTTACAGAAAAATAAAAAAAAAAATTCTTATTGAAAAATAAAAAATTCCTGGAAATCATCTAATTAATAGAAACACGGAATGTTTTTTTAAGTGACTGGCCGAGATTGCCCAGAATACTGGGGATTCCCTGGACCACAAACATCTCTGAATTATGGCTTTAAAAATTCAAAGGAATTTAAAATATCTTTTAAGTTTATTTTTTGAATAAAGAATCCAAGTACCAATTTATTTAACTTTTATATGTTAGTTCCAGCCAGAAGTTAGTCACCAGGAAAAAACTCTGTAAATAACCAATATGTAAATATTTATTCAAAATAATTTAAAGGAAAAAATAAGGAGCATAACCAAAACATTTTACTGTTTATTTGGAAACCTATAGCAGGTTTGATTATGAATTCATGAAAAAATGATGAAATTTTAGCAAGAAAAAGTTTTTGTACAGGTAGAGAACATATGATTTATTGTAAAGAGGTCTATATCCCTTCATTATGAAAAATATTAATTTCAATTAGATTTAGCAGTCAATTTGATATTTTAGTCTTATTTTATGATATTTAGCTACAAGAAAAACTGGATTTCTTGCACTGGAAAAAAAAAAAAAAAAAAAAAAAAAAAAAAAAAATCCTGAATTCAGGTAAATTATCTGAACGCAATCATCCCTGCATATAGAATTCCTTAACCTAATTCCAAAATTCAGAAGATCTACAAATTGTTTTAGAATTTATATTAGAAATTGTAAGGGCAGTTTTAATTTAAAAAAAAAAAAAAGTGAAATAAGGGAATGATGATGATGATTTAAGCTTTTTAGTTCATAAGTGCATTATTCTGATTAAAGGAATAATTAAAAATAATGAAGCATAAAAGTTTTATTAATAAAACTCATATGACCTGCAATACATATTTCAGAACTTTTTTTTTTTTAAACAAACAAAATGATTTTAAAACAAACAAAATTGATTTGGAAAATATTCAGAATGGACTTCATTTGATATAATTTTTTTTTTTTTTTTTTCATTAAATAGCTAGGGTTAAAAAACCAGGATACAGATGTTTCCATTCGGAAGACATCAGTTTTAAACATTGGTCTTTAATTTACAAATACTTTAATGATACACATGTATGTTTAAACATACTAAAATAAAAAAAATGATCTGTCTCTGTCTAATAAATACTAAAAACATTCATTACTCATTTTCGTATGTTGCAATACCAGAACTGACAGTTAGATACTTTTGGGATTAAATATTTTGTTAAAACAAGAACAGAGTTTTGCAAGTGTGATTCGCAGTTTCAAAAGTAATGAGCCAAATTTCCCCAAAATTACCAATTTATGTATAAAATGCAAGTCAAGCGCAATCTCTGTTAATAATATGAATTTGTTTTATACCTAATTTTATTATAACAGAGTAAAGGCTAGAAAACTTGGCCCTTCAACTAGGTTTGTTCATCTAAGTGCCAAAACTAAAATCACCAGGAGATGCTGGAACATAACCAATAATAATCTGTAAAATTATAGTTCTTGAATAGCATTACCATCTGTTGTCCAGGGTTCCCACTCTTAAAAAAGAAAAAAATTCAAGGACTTTTCAAGGCCTATTTGAAATTTTTCAAGGACTAGAGGAAAATCGCAGAATGCTAGGCATATACACAAAACTTTAGTAATTACTTTCATCAGTAATATTTTTTTTTAGAATTAGAATAACTTTGCCTGTTTCCACAATACATTTTTGATGGATTGACCAAATTAACTTTTAAAAGAGTCAAAAAACGATTAGTTCAAGATTTGGAATCATTATGATTATTCCAAAGTTTCTAGGTTTGAGTCCTGGTCGAGTCACTTTCTGCTCAAAATTAATGACCAGTCCATCAAACAGGTATGAGACTGGCAAAAAAGAAAAAAAAAAAATAATAATAATAAGTTGAAACTATATGCAAAAGCAAGACAAACTTTCAAGGGCCCTTGATAAAGAAAATGAAATTCAAGTACTTCTTAAGGACTTTCAAGGACCATGGGAACCCTGTCTACACATACGTCATTAGACAGATGTTGATAATGAAGTGTTGCATATAATGAGGAAGAGAAGACAATGGAGAATTACTGGCCACCGTCGGGAAGTAAAGAAGCAATTGAAAACATTTCCTCTAGATGCCCAGTTGAAAAAAAAGTATATGATAGTTTGAAATTAAAAAAGCTATTAATTATTAGAAATCTTTGAAAGAATTGCAATTTGCTTATTTTAACTATTTTAGCTTTTTTCTTAATAAAAGTAATTTTAAATAAATTACAACAGCAGAAGCTACATAAAAATATTTACATTAACATTATCTTCATCATCGTCATCTGCATCTGCATCTTCAGCTCTTTCATCTCGTTCAGCATCGTCTTCAGCTCTGTCATCTTGTTCAGTATCATCTTCAGCTCTATCATCTCGATCAGCATCATCTTCACTGTAACTATGCATGGATTCAGAATTGCTATCAGAGTCACTACTTTCTTGATGATCATCTGTTATGAAAAATAATATTAAAATGAAAAAAAAAAAATTACTATAAGTATTTGCTGTCACATAATGTTATAAGTTGCACAGATTCACAATTTAAAAATTTGTAAATACCTGGAGAAAATATTTTAGAAGTAAAATATATAATGACTGCATCTAAATTATCAATATTATCAAGTAATAATAGCTTTTATCTCCTTGATGATATTAACAAAATTTAAATACTTGTCTTTTTACATAAGCAAGCTAAGAATATTCTCTCAAGTGAACAGCTGACATTACTTAATAAATAACAAAAAACAAGAAAGAATATTTAAACTTAAAAACCTCTTCACACTTTATAAAATTAAAGACAGTACAACTGGTTTCAAAGGACGTGGCAATTCTTCTTCAGGTGCAAAAAACATGTGCTACTGCCTAGGAGGCAAAGGCAAGACTAAGACTGAATCTTGCTTTTGTCTCTAAGGCAGTAGCACATGCTTTTTGCACCTGAAGAAGAAAGGCCACCTCCTTTCAAAACCAGTTGTGCTGTCTTTAATTTTATGGTGTGTGAAGAAGTTTTAAAGTTTAAATATAGAGTGTATAGCAGTTTTGAATTTAGTTTTGTAAAAACAAGAATATCTGAAAATTCTTTCCTGAACAGAATTTAATTTAGAACTAGTCTTATTTTTGTCATAGGCTATTCCTTCTTTACATATCTGTAAATTCTTACATTCTGTATCATATTATTTAAAAAGTGGGTTTAACCTGGAAAAAAAATTTCTTTAACATTTTAGCTAAATATGCACAAGTAACATTTTAGCTTTTTTTAAAATTAATTTAATGCTTTGGATACTGTTGATTTCTTTTTCTTAACTTGGTTATTTCTAGTTTTGTTTTCTTTGTTCACTGATAATTTTAACTAAGCATCCATACATGTGATTTAAGAAACATGAATCAGCAAAATTTTATTCTGACTTCAACAATATAAAAAGAGGCACAGGTATAGACGCCACCTGGCGCCATCTCCTGAAAGAGAGGGAGGAAGTTGAACACCTGGAGAGAATCTTCACAGAAACACAGAATGGAGTGACCAGCGTTTACAATGAGGGGGGGGGGGGCTAGTTTGAAAGTACTTCGCCGATGAAAGAGTCACATCAATAAAGCTGAAGTAAGGTCTTTTGTTTATATATAATTAAATTTGTGGCTTTATATAATTAAAATTTCTAAAGCTAAAAAAGCAATTTAAAAAGGGAGTAATGGGTAGAGGTGGATTTGATCATAGCACAATACTAGTACTGAGATCACATTGGTGAAGCATTCTGAATTCTGGCATACTTTAAAAAATTTTTGCAATTAAATTCAACCATTAAAAGTCAAAATTAAATCCAAATATACTAAATATAATGATTCCTGATATTTCCAGTGTTTTTCTAACTTTTACAAACAAATATTTGAATAAAAATTAGAGGTGATTATACAGGGTGTTCCAGAAGTCCTACACCCACCTCCTAACTCTAAAATGAGTCGGAATTGTGAAAGTGAAAAATGGCAAAACATGCATTCAATGAATTTGAGAGGGACCTCTTTTGATGAAAAAAATTTGGGCCTAGGGAGACTGCTAGGAAGGGCAACTTTAAAATTTCAAATGGGAAGGTATGTCTTGACATACATCCCTGGAAACGTCTCTTCAAAACAATGAATTTTATATAAATAGTTTTGCCCTACGATGATTATTAAAGGAGATACATTAGTTTTTAGACTTTTGAAATGTGGATTTTATACTTATGTATCTCCTTTAATAATCATTGCAGGATAAAACTATTTATATCAAATTCATTGTATTGAAGAAACATTTCCAGGGATGTATCACAAGACATACCTTCTCATTTGAAATTTTAAAGTTGCCCTCCCTAGCCCCAAACTTTTTTTACCAAAAGAGGTTTCTCTTGAATTCATTAAACACGTGTTTTGCCATTTTTCACAATTCCAACTCATTTTCGAGTTAGGTGGGAGGTGTGGGACTTTTGGAACACACTTTATATTTTATGAAATAATTTGTTTTTAGCTTTTTAGCGAAATTCCTACTGATATACTTTAGAAAAAACAGACATGGTAAGAGCTTACAGAAAAAAAGGCTGAACTTTTCACGACCCCCCAACCCCCTCAAAAGTGGTATCAGGCAACCGACACAATATAAATTTTTCAATAATAAAAATAATGTTAAATCTGATTGCATACACGTACACACAATAAACAAAATCAGAACAATAAATCTTGTATTGAATATCATATTAATTACAATTAAAATAGTTGTAAGTGCTTAAAAAACAGACAAACTTATTCCATATACTTGAAAATAAATATTCTATAGAAGCATCGTTTGATAGGGCAATTGATTAGCAAAATAATGTAGTTCAAGTTCATTAGGAAAATGCAGTTGCTATTTCTTTTTTATTTTCTCCAAGTTTGAATTTGACATTTCTTAAAAGTCAATCATATAAAAATTGCTAATAATATATTGCACAAATTCAGGTTGAACCCCCCCCCCCCTTACACACACACACATCCAAAAAGTTTTAATGTGGATTTCCATTGATCCCAAGAATAATAATTTTCAAGCTGAAAAAGGCTGAAAAGTAACATGTCTGAAAAATACAATATTTTTTAACAAAATTCTAAAAAGACTAACGACAATTTAAGCCCTGGGTAAGAGTATGGTAAGAGTACTCCCAACTTTGGTGATTTTCTAACACCATTATTCTAATACAAATACATTTAGTTGGAAAAAAAATCTGCAATTAAATAAAACAAAGGTTAAGTAATCTTATCTAAAAATCTGAAAAAAAGATAGTCTCAGAAAATTGAAAAATTGGTAGCTAAACTAGGTGGTGTGTTGAAAATTGTGACATTGTTTTTGTAAGAGCATATTTGTCGAGGCTATTTTTTCCTTGTGCAATTTTGTTGACTAATTCTTAAGGACTATTTTTTGTCCTTGGGTTTATTTTGTATTTGAGCTAATTTGACAGGATTATTTTATCAGCTTAATTTGTTAGGACTATTACATTGGGCTTATCTGTTGGGGCTACATTGTCCTCAGACTATTTTATCCTGGGGTTATTCTAAGTTAATTTCTTAGGAGTATTTTATTTTCAGGCTGTTATTATTGGGCTATTTTGTCCAAGCTGTCTTTTTTTTTTTTTTTTTGTATCCTGGACTGTTTTGTCATGTTAATTTGTTAGGACTATTTAGTTTTAATTATTTTGTCAAGACTAGTTTGTCTGCAGGCTATTTTATCCTGAGGTTATATTTTGTCTTCAGGCAATTTCGTCAGGATTGTTTTAACCTGAGGCTATTTTTTGAAATATTAAAAAGTGCTGTTAGAATCTGAAGAGTTGGCAGCTATGCAAGATGGTGTATTGCAGATAGTAGAGTTTTTTCCTAGTCTGAAAGAAATAAGGACTCATGTCCGTAATAGAAATGCTGGTTAGAATTGAAAACTTGTTTAATTACTGTTTCTTATTTCTGTTCATTTTTAGTTGCCTGCTTACATCTGTTATGCATATTTTAATTATTGTCTGTAGTCCTAAAATTTGTGTAATTGTAATGCCAATGGTGTCAGTTTATGTTTTGTTTATGAGAGACAAGTATTATTTTTTCAAATAATTATTTTACAATTGAAAGTGCTTATTAAAGATGTTAATTATTTTTTTCATATAAATGAGAGAAAAAATTCAGAATAGCATCTATAAGTGAAGGAGTTATAGCGTTATTTTCTTATTCCTCACAGAGGGACTTTATGAAATTTACATATAACTGAGACATATAAGTGCAAGGTCATTGAATATCCGAAATGCTTTGTGAGTTAATAAATGAATAAATAAAATAATGCATTGTTGCTCAAGAAAAATAAAATTTTTGTTAAGTTAGAAATACAAGTTGGGATAGTCCAGTAGGCCTAAAAACTAATAATTTTTTAAAAGACACTAAGTATTCTTTGAAACTTTTTTACCAGCAGTGCAGAATAAGTTCAATCCAGCAATCTAGGATCAGGAGAAATTTTGCAGAAAAATATACAATTGATATAAATTTTAACAAAGAATTACAAAATTCAATATTAAAATCGTTCTCCCATGTTGGGGAAATTTTCATATGGATTAGGGGAAATGTTGAGAGTAAAAACATTTTCTGTACCTCTGTAGAACATCATTCATCCTCTTCATTTATGTTACCGTTCACCCGCAGCAGGGATGAAACTCTTAACTAATGTCACATCGAATCACCACAATTTGTGTTATTTGTTTAACAACAACTTTATATTAACAAAATTTACTTTTGAATCTTTTTGAAAAATGAGTATTTTAAAGTAAAGCTCTTAAAAAATTACCATGTGAAGAATCACTAACAGAACCGATTCTTCCTCTAGTTGTTTCTTCCATTTCAACTGAGACTGTAAGATCTTGCTCACCACTATCCATAGATGAATCTACAAAATTTATTTATTTATTTATTTATTTTATTAAAATCACACAATCAACTGATTGGAAGAAAATCATATTTATTGAAATTTATTTTTTCGACTGAGTGAAAATAATGCCTGTACCGGGAGTCGAACCCTGGATCTTTGACTTACAAGGTCAAGGCTCTACCAATTGAGCTATCCAGGCAGACAACCGGTCGGTATTACTCACTCAGACAACCTTTAGGCAGAAACATCTGGTCTATCATGTAGATAGCTCGACAGAAATAAGCCGCAGGTAAAGGAAAACACCATTAAACAATGGGAGAAAGAAATACAATTTTTTATATTTTTTTATTATTATTAAAATCACACAATCAACTGATTGGACGAAAATCATATTTATTTAGTCCAGACATTATTTTCACTCAGTCGGAAAAATAAAATTTCAATAAACTACAAAATTTAGTTTGAGTACATTAATGTAATGAATATATATATATATATATATATTAAATAAAGATAAAAATTTGCCCAAATAAATTTTGAAATTAATATATACAAGAGATAGTAATTTGAGAAAATTTTGGAGTGGAAGGCTGATATTTTATACCAACTATGTGAAAAATATCAGCCTTCCACTCCAAAATATTCTCAAATGAATTTTCATGGTTGATGAATAAATTTCTAAATTAAGATAGTAATTTGATTGCTAAACACTTTAAAATCCTAAAAAAGTAGCCTAGAAAAAGAGTTTAAACAGGGTTGCCATTCAAACAGGAGAATGAAAGTCCTTGATTTTTCCAGGTTTTCCATGTGTGTTCTAAGAAAATTCCAGTCAAACATTATACTGAGCATTAGCTGTGTTGAGGGCAAAATAATTATGGTACCATTTGAAAACACAAAAGTTACATTTAACAAATTAAATTATTTTTAAAAAAGGATTATATTTTATGTTTTACTTATAAAATATCTTAAAAACATCCTTTCACAAGACTCAGTAAATTAATTTCAGGTGCAATCGCACCCATCATCAGTGCTAAGTGCAATGATACGTCGTTCTCAGTTGAAACATCATATTTTTGGCGCTGTAGCTCCATGTTCTCACTATGCACTAAAAAGGGAGGCCATCGAAATAATATCTAACGTTCAAACTGTCAACGACCGAGAGCACTACACAATTCCACCTGAATGGCAACAACTACTGCAAGAAATAAACCACCTTGGAAAATGAAGTGAAGTGAGAACATGGAGCTACAGCGCCAAAAATATGATGTTTCAACTGAGAACGACGTATCATTGCACTTAGCACTGATGATGGGTCTGATTGCACCTGAAATTAATTTGCTGAGTCTTGTGAAAGGATGTTTTTAAGGTATTTTATAAGTTACATTTAACTTTGACTTAAGAAGAGATAGCTCTCCATGGGAGTTCTCCTAAGGGGGTCCTAGCCCATATTTGTGTGAGTTTTGGAGAAAACTATGGAAAACTCTCAATGGCTAGGTCGATGAGTGGAATCAAATCCGACATAAATAATAATGGTGGAAGCTAAGTAAAAACATGAAAAATGACTGTACAATGGCAGAATTTTTAATTTTTTTTTTTTGAAACATCGTATAAAATTCCTTGACTTATCCAGATTCTGGCTAAAACATTAAATTCCTTGACTTTTCCCTGACTTTTATGGTCAGTTTTCAAATTCCCTGACTAATCCAGGTTTTCCAAGTAGCGTAGCAACCCTGTTTAAATAATTTAAACTATATATTTTTTTTTAACTTAACATACACTCTCATACACACACAGACACACACACATATATGGATCGTTCATTATAAAGAATTATCTCCTTGTAAATGGATTTCGAAATAATGAGCTTTTTTGTAAATTTGTCAGCAAGTAAAAAAAAATAAAAAAATAAAATACAAGTTTTCAGTCAATGCTATCAATTTTTTATTGTTTAACACAAATCTGAGTTTTAACAATTTATAAGTTACAAAAAGATTAATTTGAAGTAACTTAGAAATTTCACTTTTATAATGAATATTTAGAAGTTTTAGTTCTCTAAGAAAACAAGTAGTGCCGTTTGTAGGATTTTAAGGTAATTATTGGAGATTTTCCCTTTTATAATGAAAGGTAGGACTAAATGTGATATAATAAGCCCCCCCCCCCTCCCCTAGTGAACTTAACTTTTTTTTTTTTTTTTTTTTTTAGAGGGGGGGGGGGGGGGGGCTAAGATTTTTCAAGATGATATTCCAGATCAATGAAAAATTTACTATTGTAATATTCAGTTGTCAAGGTCAGTGGTTTTGTGGGGGGCTTCAGACCCCTAGCCCCCCTTAGATCCGCCACTGCTCCCCCCCAAAAAAAGTTACACTATTTTTATAATGAATGACACATTTATAATAAGTTATATGAAGAAAAACAACAAAGTACACTACCTAAAAAGTTTATAATATAACAAATTAGCATGAGTTTTATATAATTACCAGCATTTGCATGTTCTTCATTTTCACTATTGTCAAATGATACTGGGTCCTGGTATATTTCAAGTGTGGAATCAAGCTACAATATAAACAAGACATAAAAAAAATATATATATTATTAAAGGAAAGGAAGAAAAATATTCACCTTAAACACATTAATTAATTAAATTAAATGATACTTTACAATATATAGGTTGAAAAAAAGAAAACAGTTTGAAAATTCCATACGTTTAACAAAAGCTAAATTAACATTTACTAAAAGAGAAATAACCATACATAAAATTACTATACCTACACCAAACTAGCAATACTAGCAGCATGTAAAACAGTTCAAAAGATCTGACATGATTAACATAATTTTATAAAGATAAAAAATCTTTTGAAATAATCTTTTTGAACCTTCTGTATTTCTAAAATGTCCTATTTAATCCTGGGAATGCCCTCTTATGATTTCCACATGTTAATGAAGAAAAATTTTCTTATCCTGTAATATCTGCAGACATGCATTTGTTATTTATTTATTTATTAAGCTTTTCCTGCTCGTTCATCATTTAACACCTTAAATGTTTATTGGTTTAAATCTGAAATGAAACATTTAATGTTTTTGTGCATCAATTTTTCAATATACTATTTAGCAATAAGTATTTGGACACTTTTGAATTTAGACGTTTTTTCAAATATCTAAAAAAATTCTTTTGGAATTATTGTGTAACTTTCAGAGTATAAAGAACATGATATACCTCATGTATTTCAGTAAAAGTTTTGTCCTGAAATGGAAAAGAAGACTGGTAAAAAATTAAGCAAAAATCAAAATATTTTGGAACATCCTGTAAAAAGTAATAATTGAAAAGTGTTTTGGTTGTAGCATGTGATTATGGGGATTCTGTACTGTATAAATTTTTATCAGACTACCACATATATTCATAGAGATATAGCAGTAGGAGAAATTGCATTTTTTTTTTTTTAACTGCAACACGTAGGGTATTAGACACAGTGCAAAGCCATTTTTAGGAAACTTGGCTATATTAGATACAGCATACTGCAATCAGAATACAAAAACGTTGAATATCTTATGAAATATGAGCATTTTTACTAATATAAGTAATTTTAAATGACGCATGCACAAACTTTAAAAAATTTCATTTGCATAGGCATAGTTTAATAGCCAAAAGTATGGAGCTATTTATATGAAAACCCCAACAAATATCGTATAAATTATTCAAAAAGTTATGATAGTTCTGCTCATATTTAAAATTAAATTAAATACCTTTATTTAAACTTCGTGCTGGCAGAAAGCTTTTTCGGTAGGGGATCCCCTCCGTTCACTGTGCCGACTGCTCTTTGTGGTTGGCGGCCATCCAAAGCTTGATCTTCTCCTTTATACTCATACATGTGACGCGACTATTGTGCGCAATTTCTATACTTTCTCTAAAAAATGCGTAACTTTGGTTATTATATTTAGCGATTTTTGTGACACTATCAAAATCTACTTTTATATTATTTTCGAGGTAATTTCTAGCTAAAGCAGTAGTGTTCCGGTTGAATTTTACGTCGTTTTGATGTTCTTTAATTCTGGTTTTTATTTTTCTTTAAGTGACTCCTATATAGTTGTATTCCTTATTTTCTTGATTTTTAAGGGGGATTTTATATATACCTGCAGTTTCAGTGGGGGAAATTTGATCTTTATCGCTTCTTATTAATTGGAAAATATTGGGGTTGGGTTTGATTGGAATATTTAAATTTAGTTTACTGGCGGCGTTTCTTATTTTATTTGAAGCACCTTTTTTTATAAAGTTCTACTCATTTTAACAAAATTTCATTTCCTCTCACACACACACAAAGAAAAGATGATAGGGAATGAAGATTATATATCAACATTTATTTACAATCAGTGAACACTGTATTACCATCAGGCATTGATTGAATCAAAATAAAAATGTGAGTAAAACTCCTTATATCCTATTTCTTCCAACATCACATTTGGTGCCGGAAAGGAATACTTGATTATTGTTCTTAAGAATAAATGGTACTGTAGAGATTGTTTATTTTGAATAAGTCATTTTATTTTTATTGCTAGAATTACTGAAATTATTTTTAAAGTCATACATAACCAATAACATTTTTTTTTTGTGTTTGAATATATACCAAGTGACCTATAAGACAATTCCCTGTTTCAAAAATTGTGATATGCTGGAACTTTGTACAAATGAAAATTTTTTTTGGTTCAATATATTTTGAATAACTGATTAAATAAATAATAGTCAACAGAACTTTGTATTGTTGACTTAAAAAAAAAAAAAAAAAAAAAATTGTAGGTATCTCTCTCTCTCCTCAACTACGTGAATTTATTATATGCAAATAGCCATCAACACATGTAGTTTTATAGCCAATATAGTAGTTTCATATATATACAAAAAATAATGGCTTCTAACAAAGGATTGACAAGAGGATTACCATTCAAAACTTTAGTAACGCCATTTTCTGGAGACCCTCATTTATTGGATTTTTTTATTGAACAAGTGAAATTTAAAATTGAGAACAGCAAATGGGAAGAATCCCATGCTTTGGCTTTTGTGAAATCAAAATTGGCAGATACTGCTCTTAAGTTTTATGTCTCCTCCCCAGCTTGCCAAAAAGCCAAAAATACAAAAGAGTTATTTAATATATTTAAGAAATATTTTAAGGTAGAGTCGGCAACTGCAATAGCACAACAATTTAACGAATTTAAGTTTGAGTCCGATGTCAATATTAATATTTTTGCTAATAAGCTTGAAAATTTAGTGAGAAAACGATTTCCTGATATGGAAGAAAAAGCCCTTGAACAATTACTAATCGCAAAATTCAATGATCTCATTCCGCCCCACTTTAGAATTCATCTACTATCACAAAAAGCCACAACCTTTTATCAGATAGTGGAATGTCTCGAAAAATTCCAGGAAATTTATAACTTGCAAGTAAACCCTGTCTTACCAGGAACATCTTTTGCTACTATTCAGAACTTCAATCATAAAATAGATAGTGAAGTGATAGGTACAAACTCAGAAAACAATTTGACTAAGATTAACAATTCATCTTATAGCAAGCGGCCATACAATAAATTTCCACAAAATAAAGGTTCGCACACGATTCAATGCCAATGGTGTGAAAGACCTGGACATTCTGCTCAGAGGTGCTTTGCACTCAGAAAATTACAAAATAATAAGTTTTCTCACATATATCGTAATGGGCAAACTTTCTCTAGAACTTATAGAGACATGTCACGGAGAGCCAGGGCCCCTAAAACATTTAAATCCAACTCCCCTCAAACCAAAAGTAGTCATTCACAATGACTAGAAGTGGAGAATGGTAGAAGTGACACTAAACTCCTAAATACAAAGAGTTCCTCATATAGGTCAGGTTTGAATAAAGTCAATTACCATAACAACTTTTCACAGACTAACTCAACATATTCTAATCTACCTAATAATTTTTTTGTAAATAACAATGAAATCATTCTGAGATCTCCAGACACACAGGCAAAGTTCCCTTTGTCATTAGAACGCAAAGTCAAATCTGTTGCGATACAGACAACATCTCCTGTACTGGTAACGTCCCCGAGTGTGGAGGAAAATGGAGACTGCATATTAGTTAATTCACTGGAATTCTTGTTACACACAGACAATGATCTGCCCAATCTCCCCATCATACAATTACTGTTAAACAAAACATTAGAGAATTTTCTTCTCGACTCAGGAGCTTCTGTGTCATTACTCTCAAAACATTACTTCTTACAAAATCAAAACAAATTATATTACAAAAGAATTGCTTCAAGAGTCAAGATATCTACAGTAAACTCTATAGTCCAATGTGACGGATGTGTTTGCATTTCCTTTAAAATAGGGAAAACTTTTTACAAACACACCTTTTTTCTTATTGAAATACCAACTGAATCTAAATTTATTGGTATACTTGGCTTTGATTTTTTAAAGTCCCATCACGTAGTTATCAATTTACACAATAACAAAATACAAATTAATGAAAATGCTTTAGATATTCTAGACACTGTACCCTCTTGCAGTCTTCTATCATCTGAATCTGATATGAATCGGGCATCACATAAGATAGCTACTCATATGGATTTTCCCCAAACTGGATACAAAAAATCTAAAATTGATGTTCATAAAGAGAACTTACCCTCTTATCAAAAATGTTGGCTTACCCAGAAGATTATGATTGATCCACAGGATACTATATATGTGCCTGTGCGGTCCACGCTTATTCCAGAAAATCAGTTAGTAATGTTTACATTGTCTAACAAGCATTGTCCACTTGTGTCCTATCCTTCTCTTATGGAGGTACAACATATCAAGGAAAATTCTACTAAACAAGAATTAATTCAATTTTTTATTCCTATGTATAATAATTCGAGCAAGAAACTGCATATAAATAAAAATACCGTTTGCGGATACATTTCAGAGATAGATAAAATAGAAGAAAATTCCTTGGATCTTGCAACAAATACACCTGATCACATGTGTAATCTAATTAAGGCTACACCAGAAGTTTTATCCTTAAGACAGAAAGAATTTAATGTAAATAATTTTTCTATTCAGCATTTAAAACCTACAGAAAGGGTAATAATGCAAGATATTCTTCAGAAATTTAACTCTGTATTTTCATGTTCACTAAAGTCGATTGGACACACCGATCATATCACTCCACATATAAAATTCATTTCAGATATTCCCTTAAAAACTTACCCTTTTCCTATTCCACAAGCTATTCAAGAAGAGGCAAAAGATCAACTTGACAAATTACTGGATGCAGGGATCATTGAGAGAAATATCTCTGAATGGGCATGCCCAATGCTTATGGTTAAAAAGAAAGCTGTGTCTAAGGAGGATAAACCTTCCTTTAGATTGGCCCTAGATTTAAGGTTAATCAACTCTATGATTCAATGCTCCACTTATCCTCTTCCAAGAATTGATACGATAATAAATAACATCTCAAAATTTAAATATTTTACAACATTAGACTTTCCCTCAGCGTATCATCAAATTTCATTACCTAAAGAATACAGACGACGTCTCTCATTTACTACACAATGGGGAACTTATTCATTTAAAAGATTAATGTTTGGGCTGAGATCAGCCGCATCAACATTCCAAATGCTTATTGACACAATTATACAAGAGTGCAATTGTTCAGGCATATATGCTTACCAGGATGACATTATTATAGGAAGTGACTCTTTCCAGGAAACAACAGAAAAATTACAAACACTTTTAGCTACTCTACAAAAGTACAATCTGACATTGTCTCCAAAGAAATGTAAATTCCATCAGTCATCTATTGAATATCTCGGTTTCAGCATCCAAAATCAGAAAATACATCCTATTTCTTCCAACATTACAAAAATTACTCAATTTCCTATCCCAGCAACCAGAAAACAACTAAAAAGATTTATAGGATTGTGTGGATTCTACAGAAAACTCATTCCCTGCTACTCGCGATTAATTGATCCTTTGATAAAATTAACATCTCCGAAAACTACATTTAAATGGACAGAGGAACATGCTGAAGTCTTTAAACAAATACAGAAAGTTTTTTTCTCTAAACCTTTTCTTTCTTTACCCGATTGGTCAAAACAATTTTTTCTTAATACAGATGCTAGCAAAATTGCTATTTCAGGGGTTCTTCTACAAGAAAAGGAAGGCATTCTACTTCCGGTTAGTTACTTTAGTAAAACACTATCTAAATCAGAACAGCGATATTCAGCCATCAAGCTTGAGCTGATGGCCATAGCTAAGTCAGTCAGTGCATTTAAATTTTTCCTTTTCAACCGACCTTTCACCATTCTCAGCGATAGCAGACCACTCGAACACTATAAGAAAATTTCCTCTCCTGCTGATCTAACTACTAAATGGCTAATTGAATTATCAAACTATCAATACACATTCAGATATGTAAAAGGTAAAACAAATGTTTTGGCAGACTATTTTTCAAGAGAAGACTTTTCTGCATACACTCAAGATCTTAACTCAAACCCAGAATTAATTAAAGAGGCTAACAATTTACCCATTTCTTCAGCTTCTCCAACAATTGAACTCCATCATTTCAATGTCACACAAAAATCTGATAAGTCACTCACCTCATCAGAGCCTCATCGTTCTTCCTTACCTCAGTTGTTAAGCAACGATGCTGCTCCACTCAGTCGTTCCTTAAACAGCTCTGACGCAGATAATCTTATGATGGAAATCTCGGAAGAATGTTTTTTTAAAGAGCAAAGAGAAGATGACTTTCTGCTAAAAATTATTGTCGATATCACTTCGGAGAAACCTTCTCCTAAATATAAAAATTATTTTGTCCATCCGGACACTGGTCTGTTAATGATCAAACGAAAGTTTCACCAGCCTGAAAACTCTCCAAAAACAAAAATTGTAGTACCACAGAAGTTAAAACCTAAAGTATTAAAAATTTGTCACATGCCTCACTTTGGAATTAGAAATACATACAGAAGAATACTTAAACACTTTTATTGGACAGGATTATTTGAAGATGTGAAAAACTTTGTTCTGTCCTGTACATTATGTATTCAATATAAACCGCACAGAATTCCACCTGCTCCACTACAGGAAATGTTTGTTCCTTCTGCGCCGAGTATGTTAGTTTCCATGGACTTTTTAGGTTTTTTCTCCAATGGCTTCCATGTGTTAACATTCCTCGATCATTTTTCTAAACATATTGAATTGGTACCAGTAAAAAATGCAACAGCACAAGCTGTAGTTAAAGCCATTACGGGATACATTACTACCTTTGGTCGACCCTCTGCGATACTCTCAGACTTAGGCCCACAGTTCACAGCAAACATCTTTAACAACTTGGCACAGACATTGAAAATTACAATCTCCCATTCATCATCAGGACACCCGCAAACACAAGGCTCATCAGAAAGAATTAATACCAGCATTAAATCCTCAATTTCCACTCTTACCAAGGAAGGATTTGATTTTCATCAGGCTTTGATGATACACAAGAACCTGTATAACACCACCGTTCATTCTTCAACTGGATATTCTCCAGCCTTTCTGCATTTTGGCAGGTCAATAACAAGCATCTTTGACTTGTTTGAAGCTCCTCAGTTAGAAACACTGGAATTTCCATATGAATACCATAAATACATGGAATCAATGAAACAGATCTTTAGGCAAGTGCATCATAACATGAAGTTTTACCAAAACCAACGTAATACTAGACAACATAAAAAAGCAGTTCTCCGGAAATTCAAAGAAAATGATATGGTCTTTATAAAAACCAAAGATACATTTAAACCAAGATTCATAGGCCCATATTCAGTTCAAAAAGTAATATCTGACGTGTTACTCTCCGTCAGAGAATTCGAAAATGAAGGGGCTGAACCATTCACTATTAACATAGACCGTGTCATCCTGGCGCATAAAAGAAAGCAACATCTCATTCCACAAACAATTCTGACAGGTCAACCAGCTGGGATTGTTCAACCGCAGTCTCATTATGATCTCAGACCAAGATGCAAAACTTAATTTTTGTTTTTTGTTTCCATTTTCACAAATGTTCTTTTAACATGTTTTTTTTTTTAAGTTTTTTTTTAGGGGACTTGATAAGCAATTCATTCACCAAAGTTGCCTGTTGTAAACAAGTATGAGTTGGTACAGGTATATTTGATAAGTTGTATTTTGTATATTGTCCTATTATATATTGTGTAGTTATATATATATATATTTTTTCTCCTGTGGCAAATGTTGAATATCTACAAAAACTTAGTTAAGTGTGTATTGTAGTTAATATGAATATAAATCTTCTGTTATGCTGATTTATTTTATATATTGTCTTATTTGTTAAATTTGATAACTATACTATAATTATTTACTGCTCAAAATGTACAGTATGTGTGTGTTATATGTATCGGAAACTTGCATATTTATATGTGTATACATAATTTTTCTTCTTTCTTTTCATATATTAATTCCTACACATTGTCATGTTTATAAATATATTGGGTTATTAAATACAATTTCTGGAAGCTTCCACACCATTTTCACAGACACAGACATCACTTATACAACACAAGTATACACAATCAAGTATTACACAATCAAATTAATACACAATCCACACATGATATGTATATAAATGTGTATAATGTTTGATAAAATTTTTTGTTTATTGTGATTATTGACATTGCAGTTTTGTTTTGGTTATATCTGATAGTATGTTTATTTGAGTATTATTTGACGTTTATATTAAGTGCATTTTTGATTTTGTTTAGTAATCTAACTTGGTGGCCTCAGTAGCCACTCACATTTATTATTTCCATTTATAATATGTATATTCTTTAAATAATAATAATAATAATGGTAATGATAAAATTTTAAAAAACCTTATTCGAATATTATACTCGAGTACTTGGAATGTCTTTTCCGTAATGTAATATTTATCTGTAAGATTATTTTGACATTTGTATTGATACTTATTTTGATTTTTTTTCTCCTTCATAATAATGCTTCAAGAGGTCATCTGTAAATATTTTATACTGAAATATAACTGATTTTGTTTTATCAGTTGTTAACAAGATTTCTTTGACATTTATTTAGTATAGTTGTTCTTTCATGTGACATTGATTAATCGGTAGATGGTATTTAATGTCAAGACTATTGGTTAAATATTTTTGTTGATATTGCACATCCACTGAAATTCTTTTGTCATGTCATACATTTTTTTATTCTCGTTAACTAATTATTTTTACAAATTTATAAGAAAGCAGGTTTTACAGCAATTAACATGCTTTTCAATATTTCTGTTATAATACTATTTTCTTTAAAAGGTATCAATGTTTTTTTACTCATGTCACTTGTTGATAAAAGCTGTGTCTGTTTGCATTTATAGATATATTTTATTAGTTGTCAATATCCTAATAAATATTGTTAGATATGTCACTGACCACTTTTGTATCAATAAAATCTTTTATTTGAGAATGTCTGTAACCACAGTGCTGAAATAGTATTGTTTTTGATGAAATGGTGTATTCCTCGCCTATTTTGGTAGAATTGATCACCTACCAGGGTAGGCGTTGATATTAGGTTGTTTGTCGGAATTTTATTGTTTCAGCTTTACTTATCGATTTTGTATTGTGTTTGGTTCAGATTTTGTGTCACATGTACATTGTTCTCAAAATTTCCAAATTTTTTTATCAAGTGCATGTTATTAAGAGTATTGTAAGACCTTTCAGTTGCTTAAGGATTTGCTTTGTTACATTCATGCCTTTAATGGCCGTTCCTACAATATTATGTAGTCAACATGGATATTTTTTTTTCACATGTAAGTAAAAAAAAAAAAAAAAAAAAAAAAAAAAAAAATTGTAATCCTTCATTGTAAATGTAGGTATGCACTCTCCATTCACATTTTTAGTCTTCCAAATTTTTTTAATGGTCGTTAGGGGTAATGTGATGTTAAAAACATCACTTCTTTTTAAATTTTAAATAAGATCGTTTTCTGCACGTAAATGCATTGTTTCTCTCAGCTGGCTCAACTCACCCTGTTGTGTTTGCTTTACTGCAACACACACACAGGAGAAAAATTGGTTCTTCTTTCCTAGTGGTGATGTCATATCACACCATGCTGAGAACCAATAGGGTGATGGTTCTGACTCCACCTTCTGTTATTCCCGCAGTTTTAAATTTAGTTGGGTTTCAGCAGCTCTCAAGAGAAGAACATGGGGTGAGAAAGATTTGTTTTGCTTCTGTTTTAAAATAATGACCATTTTATCATTTGGAGAGAGAGTGCCTACTTATTAATAATAAATATATATATATTAGTTTATATGAATACTTATTCAAATTTTAAAAATCATTAATTTTTATATCCTACTTAATTTGGAATTACTAGTGTGGTTTGGAAAATAAAATTGATTAATTTTGATGCAGCAGATTAGTTTTCTTACAAACATTATTTTTGTATGCATTTTTCTTTTTACAGCATTCTAGCCAATAAGTAAATTGATTCCTCTTTTCTCTTATGTAAATAAAATTATTTGGATATATATATTTGACCTTTTGACCCAAAGAATAAAAAGGGTTAGTGGCCAGAACGCAATGTACGCCATGAGGTTCTTTGATCCTCACTAAGTAACTTCTGTTGCTATGAAAATTAAAAATATTAATAAAATTAATTTAAAATATGGAAACATAAAAAGTAAATGAATTATTTACATCACAATTTAGGGAGAATCTGAAATTCTGTTCATTCTACCTCTCATAACATTGTCATGCATCGAACGCTGGAACTCATGAAGACTAGCTTTCCTTTCGAGAATTTTATTTATTTCTCGAATTACACACACGATACAATACAGTCACATTTAACACAAATAAACACGTAAACAATTTAACATAATTTAAATTTGAACCGTAACTTTCCAGTCCACCAAATAAATAAAAATAAACGGCACTCAAGCCAGGCATCGCTATTCTCGGCGTTGCATCATTTCTTTTCAAAACAAAACTCAAAACTAAAGTCTCTCTTCAATTCGAGTCTTTTCACCGTGCTGAACAAATAGCGCCCTCTTGTGAGTCTTAAATACATTAGTCTGAAGTCATTACAGACCTCCTCCCTTCAGGGGAGAAACTTTTCACTATTGTAGAGGGAAAAGTTTGGTTAAATGATACTTCATTAGGATAAGTCTATATTCAAAATCAATAGTCACAATGTTCAACATATTGGTCCCTTTTCTTAATATCGTAATTAATTTAAAACAAGTAATAAATTTTAAAAAAATACGAGCAAGCACCAATTCTATGCAGAAACAGTACCTGGTTATATTTAAATGCACCAGACTTATCCCTATTTCAGATTAAATACACTATTTAACTATTTTTAAAATATACAAAAATATATATACCAAATAGAAAATTAAATATTATCACACAATATACCTGTGACACTAAATAGATATGCAAAGTAAAATATAGATAGTGAAAACAAATATATACCATATATATATATATATATATATATATATAGCAATTAAACAAAAAAGATATATATGGCAATAATTAAACAAATACAATATATATAGCAATAATTAAACAAATACGATTTATAGCAATAATTAAACAAATACAGAAACCTTTTTTAACTAAGGGATAAGACTTAATCTATCAGCATTCACAGATTGTAATTCTATACACTCAACAACCTCCTAATTAAATAATCTGCATAGAGTTCCCAAAGTAAAAGTCTGGGATTTGGTCTTTTTTTTTTTTTTTCCTTTTTCCTTTTCTCAGGAACATGAATAGCTTTATACAATTTTGAGATAAATTCTCCTTTAGTTCTTCAAAGGCCATTTGGCAAGAGCTATTCCAGTCAGTGGATTTTAGAGTCCAATCCTTTAGTAAGTCTGACAATAAAGCTGCATTTTCAGAAAATTCAGGAATGCATTTTTGATAGTATTCAGCTAATTTCAAAAAGGCTGTCACGTGATAAAGGGCAAAACTGGGAAAATTCATTAGTGGCCAGTGGCCGGTACTGTCAGTTTCATTAGTAGCCACTTTTTTAAGTTAGTGGCCACTTTTCGCATGATAAGACTATTTCTTTCAGACTGCAAAAAGCATTGTCACCATTTTGCGGTATAATCACCACAAGAAAAATATGAAAATAAGAGATACATATAATAATAAAATTAACACAGGGACACTGAAATTGTAATTTGTAATTACGCTCTTTTTAAAAATCCTAAGTTGCACATCCTAAATTAAAATCTGCTTAGGGCTGTAATAATAACAGCAAAAGTTTTTACCTTTCAGATAATTCAGTAATACTTTTTTTTTTTCCAATTTATTTA
The DNA here is from genome assembly GCA_963930645.1 of Salticus scenicus. Taxonomy (NCBI): domain Eukaryota; kingdom Metazoa; phylum Arthropoda; class Arachnida; order Araneae; family Salticidae; genus Salticus; species Salticus scenicus. Next base: position 27,925,109 of record OZ005658.1, read on the forward strand.
AGTGAGATAAGCTGGTATCATTCACAGTTCACACTGATATTTTCTAGTAAATGAATCAGCTGATTCATCATCATCACAACCTTTTACATGGTCATGTGTAAATATAGTTAGCAGTTTTATTATTTTTTATTATTTCTAAAGACACACTTTTTTAAATGATTTTATTTCAATAGAGTTAAAATACTTCCTCTTAAAAAGTATAGATATGGAAACTTAGCTGCTTCATTAAAAATAATTTACTTAGCTGCCAAACTCGTAGCTTTAAAAATAGGAAGATTTCTACTTTAAAATGGAAGGAAAAAGGACGATTTCTACTTAAAAGAAAGCAAATACATAAATTTTTGAAAAATACACATTTAAGCCAAATCAAATTTTGATACACACATTTGTTAAATATCTTAAATGGGTTAAATATACACTAAATACTATGGAGATAATAATAGAGAAAGATTGTGCTTTGCAGGACATTTGATCATTAACTGCTAGTTGAAATGGAGTGCACATGTGTGTGGGCTGTGTGTGTGTGGGGGGGGGGATACATCTATATACTTCTTTATAGGTTCTAGAATCTAATCAAGAAAGTTTAAAATGAATATTTACATTCAAGTTATCAATGGAGAAGGATTGTAAATCACAAAGCTTCAGTGGAACATGTTATTGCGAATCGTTGGAGGGGGGGGGGGGGGAGGAATTACAAGAATTATGAGTAAGAGATATTAAACAATTCTACTTCTTTACAGATTCTAGAATCTAACAAAGTAAGTTTAAAGTAGATATTTATATTTTTGCGGCAAATGGAGAATGATTAGAAGTTATAAAGCTTTCTATAAGCTGTGTGATTACAGATCGTTAGGGGGAGGAAAAGGGGGGGGGGGTCCAAAAAATTATATGAGTGAGATATATTAAACAATTCTACTTCTTTATAGGTTGTAGATTATAATAAAGCAAGTTTAAAATGAACATTGACATTTATGCCATGGATGGAAAAAGATTGGAAATCACAAGGCTTCGATTGCCTATCGTTGCTCGATTTTTAGAATTTTTTAATGATCACAAAAAGTGGCGACTTTAGTGGCGATCGATGCATGATTTTTAATCGCCATCTTTTTTTATTTAGTCGCCATGTGGCCGGTGGCGACCGTTAATTTTGCCCTTTATCACGTGAGTCTTGGTAGTATGAGACGAAGAATCTTTCTTGTCTCGAACCTTCATTTCACTTGGAGTTCTCAACCTCTGGCCTACTAAATGTCTGGAATTTTTCACATGAGCTCGAGTAGGCTGACAGTTAGAAGGTTTAATGTGCAACTTAGTAACACTCACTTTGAAGGAAATGTCTCTTACATGTATTTTTCTTGCTTTAGAAAAATTGACGACTTTCTCACTATATGGCACTGGACACTTTTCCCTATGTTTCAATGAATTTGCCATTAGTTCACTAGAATCTTTTGGTACATTGTTCTTGGGCTTGAATGTACTCAATGTAGTCGCAGAAAGCTTTTCTTTCAAATAATTTTGTTCCTTCAATTGCTTCTCATAAGTTAAGCATTTTTCAGATAATTGCATAAGTTCTAACTTATTTTTTTGTAATTCAGCTGTCAACTGATCCAATTTAGCATTAGAAATTTTTTCTTTCTCTTCAAGAATATTAAACAGGTAATCTAATTTAGAATTAATTATAGTAATTTCATTTCTTTCTTCAACAAGTTTTTCATTTTTAAGACAAATTTCCTTTTCTTTACTTTTCATTCTTAAGAGTTCTTCTTTCATTATGTTAATTTCATTAGACAGCTTAAGATTTTCAATTTTCGTATTTTCCAGTTCTTGTTTGTAATTATTCTTTTCAACATTCAGAATTTCCAACTGATTTAGATAATTCTTTTTTTTCACTTTGTGAATCAAGACGAAGAGTTTTTAACTGATTTTCAAACTTTTCCTTCTCTCGAATTTCTTCATTTATCTGCTTTTGATATTCTAAGCATTTTTTATTCAGATAAGCCTCTATTTCTGCTTTTAGTTTTTCCATCACAAAATTAGAGTCTTCATTTTTCTGTTTAAGGTCTTTTAAGGCATTATTTAGTTCCGAAATATTTTTCGTAGTATGTTCCAACTCTTCAGTAAGTTTTTTATTTTCAAGAGACAGTTCTTGTTCTTTAATTTTCTTTTCTTCCATCTCCCCTTTTAAACATATAATTTCATTTAACAATCTGAAGTTTTCAGTTTTGAGATGATCAACATTTATTTTCTCTTTAAGAACAACTTCATTTTCTATTTTATTTTGATTTTCTTTGATATCATGCAGTTCTTCAACAAACTCTTTTGGAGAGGTTTTATTAAGTTCTGGCCATGAAAATTCTGGCAGGATTTCTTCTACCTCTTCAGTTTTCTTTTCATCTTCAGATTTGCTCTCAATCAACTTTTGGTCAAAATGAGCAACATCTTTATTTTGAATATTTTTCTTCACCTTTAAAAATTTCTTAGAATTTTTTGTTTGTACAGAATTTAACTTAGACACTTGTACATTTTCTTTTGATTTGCAATTTTTGAACATTGCAGCAGTTTTATTTCCTAACAAATACTTGTCACCATAAAAGGAATTTTGTAGGACAGCTGCTTTAGTTTTTATGTGTCCCATTTTACAATCCAATTCAATTTCTGCAAGTGGTAGGCAAACAGGATCCACTTCTAATGGATTTCTAATGTACACTTTCTCATTTGTGTACATATGTGGTTTCACATACTTGCTGCTGATCAAATCACATGAAGCACCCGTGTCTCGAATTATTTTCATCTCAACACCATTCACTTTACCTATACTAGTATAAGGTGTCATTGATTCATCAGAACCTGCCTCAGTTATAATATGTGAGATAAATTCTTGAGTTTTCTTTAATTTGTCACACTGAGGTCTAAGATGATTAGTAGATCCACATTCATAGCAACGAGCAATTTTTCTTTTATCAAATTCTTTATTTCTCTGATGTTCCTGGGATGTTTCTTGTTTTGCATGAAATTTCGGCTTAACATCTTTGTTATTATCGTTAGACTTATCATTACATAAGTTTTCACTTTGGTTTCGAAAGCTGAAAAAGTTCCTTTTGGGCAAATCCCTCCTTTTGAAGCTTTCTCTAATACTCTCAAATTCATCTAGTTTTTCAGCTAAGTCCATAGGTGTCATGAATGTAAGCCAGTTTTCTAAAAAATGATCTCTTACATCAGCAGGCACTCGGAAACTTCAACTGCTCAGTCACTATTAGGTCTTTCAGCTCTTGGAAATTCTCTATCTTAATTCTGTAAGCCACTCCGTGAAATAACTAGAAAGCTCTTGGGCATAATTTCTCCAAGATTTTTCGGATGATTTGTGGTGCTTATAAAAACATTGTTTCAATTTTTCACTATTTAATTTATATCTTTTCATAATGATATTTTTAACAAAATCATAATTTGTCGCATCGGTTGGCGACTCTCTGGCCAACATATTGGAAAGTTCTGGCGGTAAAACTGCTAACAGGTAGGCCACCCAATCCTTTTTTGGAACTCGTGCCATCTTCGCTCTTCTTTCGAAATTTATTAAATATAAACCCATTTCATCATGTTTTTCATCAAATCTTGGGGTAATTTGCGTTAACTGAATTCTTGGAACCGATTCAGTCACCTTTTCTGGTTCTAATATTCTTTCAGGATTTTCTCTTGAAATTTCTAATTTTTTTAATTCAATTTCATATTGTTGAGTTTCTCGGGTCTTTCTTTCCTCTCTTTCTTCTTGTCTTATTCTCTCTTCTTCTTGGATTTTTTTATCTTCAAGAAGCCTTTCCAATATTAATTTTACTTCTTCCTCATTATAGGACTTGCTAGATAAAATTAATTTGTTGATGTCAATAACTCTACTGGAAGTATCTACTTCAACACCGATTTCCTCACAAATCTGAATTAATTCATGTTTTCGAGCTTTAGCTAAAAATGCCATGTTTGTAAACCCCAAACAAAACCAGAATGCTCTCAAAACGATAATAAAATATAAACAAATAAAATTGCCAGAAAAATTATTATTTTCTCTTTTTTTTTTTTTTTTTTTTTTTTTTTTTTATATTACCCCCTTTTTTTTTTTTCAAAAATCAATCAAACACAAATAAAATAAGATAATGAGGGTAATTAAGCTTTGTAATTAATTAAAAAAATAATAATATCCAACCCAATTAATGGTATCTATAACTTATGAAAAATACCTTATTTTTCTCTATTCAAGAGAACACTTTTTTTTTAGATATATATATTTCTTTCATAAAAAAACCATGTGTACAGTACTTTTCTTCTTAAAGAACAGAAAATATTAAAATTTTCAGTCACACAAATTTCTTTTATTACATAAATCGTATATTCAAAAAGAATACCCAAACAAAATTTTTAACCAAGTATGTTCTCATACCAAGTACTACATTTCCTACACAATCATTATTTCAGTTCAAAACAGAAATAAATTAATTTAGTTGCAAAACTATTTGATTCTTTTTGCACACATATTTCTCAGGAAACAGAATAATTAATATTTTTCTTCAAACCCCCCAAAAAAAAACAATAGTTTCGTTTCGAAACTCTTTTCTTTATCAAAAAAAAAGTAAGTTCAATCGAAATTGGATTTAAGTAACATAAATTACCATAGTAATTAATATTAATAAATAAAATGAACATCTAAACATTACACATTTCATTTGAAAGCAAAATTAAATCATTTTACTTGAAACCGTAACTAAAATATTTTGTTTCAAACAAGAACAGAATCATTTTACACAAAAGCAAAACTAACTTCTTTTTTATTCTTTATTCACTCTTTTTCTTTTTTGTATTATTTAGCAAAGAAATATTAAAATCAGTAAAAAGAGATAGAAAAAATAAATCCAATTTAAATCAATAAAGTATCAGAAATAAAAATGTGACCATAAATGCACATTAATTCTTATGAATCATTCAGCAACATTTTTATTCTTTCTAATTCGATAATAAATATATTCTTTATTTTTATTTTTTTCGCAAAGCTCTAAACCACAGATTACTAAACAAGAATATTTATTCTTCCATAAAATACAGAGCAGGTACTTTATTTAAATCTGTTCTCAAAATTTGCAATTCCGTTTAAAACCGAAATTCTTTTCAAAATGTACTTACTCTATAGTAAGTTTTTTTTTTTTATTATTATTATTATTAGGAATATACCATTAAACAAAAGAAAAAACATATATATTCATTTATTTCTCACTGATTCATCAACTTTATTTTTTTCGAAACACATCGACAAAAAAAAAATTGAAAGATTTTCTTCTTTTTTTTTTATTTCTTTTAACCAACGGATAAATCAGTTTAATATATATATATTTTCTCTACAAATAATAATTTCAAATAGTCTTTTTATCAAATAGATAGGGACAAGTGAGGTACCTCTGTGATATACTTACTTCTCTATTAAATACATAATGCGAATTTAAGTACTTTTAAAAAAGATATCTTCTCACGTCCTAATACAAGGACTGAGCTTATTTATTATATTATTTTTAAATCAAGGCACTGTTTCATACAGAAAATGGTACTTACCCCTTTAGTAGCGTGAATTCTTGATCCGCTAGCTGCCACCAACTTCTTAGACTGTCATGCATCGAACGCTGGAACTCATGAAGACTAGCTTTCCTTTCGAGAATTTTATTTATTTCTCGAATTACACACACTGTTACACACCGGTTTAATAGTAACATTTTTCTTAAAATTTCATAACGTAAACATCGTTAAAATATAAAGAAAATAGACAATTTACATTATTATGGATAATAATCGATCTTAAAACATCATTACTCCGGGAATACAGCATGCTAAAATAATTTCGTATTTAGAGAAAACACTACATCGTTCAAAATTTAATTAAACAATGTTACAAACAGTCAAATTTAACTATTTCTTAACATTTTATTTTCCTTTTTAGATTCAAAAATAAAATACTTTTGGTCGATATCTCAGTAATGACATCGATACCGGAGTAATCTATTAACCATTACCTTTAAAATGAGATATTCCCCATCTATATACGTTAATAATATCGGGATTTAACTTCAAGATTTTTATACAGCGATTTTATGCATTTTAAATAAACGCGCCACTGTTTTTTTTCATTTTTACCGGGCAGCCATTTTCCCTCATCGTTTCTTCCTCTTTCCCGCTCGAAGAGAGGGGATGCAAGCAGGGGATTTCTTCCAGAATCTTGGAGAACAATCTGGAACCTCTTTCAGGAAGTGGCGATGCGCGTCATTTCCGGTAAGTTCGCGAAGCTGATTGGCTGATTACGGCGCGCGGCTTCAAAATTCGCCAGCGAAAAATTTCGGTTAGTCAGATTCAGGGAGAGCAGCGAAGGTGGTGGTCGTGTCGGTGAAGAGCCGGGCATTTTTTTTTTGCCGCGGTCTCGGAGCCGGCATCCACTGATGACCAGTACTCGTACTATTTTTTTTTTTTGATCTCCAATTTACATTTTCATCGAATATCTGCAATATGCATGGACTAACGCAGTACAGTGGAGCATAGAACGCTTCTTGTTCTTCAATACTAAATTACCAGAAGATTTCCTCAGCAACGAAAGGAATTTTATGGAGATGGAATAGCTGCTTCGCCATTTTGTGCTAGAAGCCAGTCGCCATTTGTAAAGTCACCGAGAAAGCCAACCAGTTCTTTCCTCCGGCCTGGAATAGGAGGGTTAGGACAAAATTATAAGATAGCAAAATTTACTTTGATTGAATACAGAATATTACAAGAGCTTATGAAAATTGCGAATTGGAACAAGACAAATTAAAACGTCAACATGATGCTAGCTCAATTTGATCTAATTTTTTTTGGGAATCTCGCTTAAGATCCATGCTTTACCAAGGACCTTCAGTTCCTTCAGCGAACAGCCAGGTTACAACGGTAAACTCAACGGTTTTTCTTTACGAACGTAGATGTAGTGACTTATATAATGAACTTATAGGAACAGAAGTACTTTAGTGCGATTTTATTTCCGTCAGATGTAGTGACTTATATAATGAACTTATAGGAACAGAAGTACTTTAGTGCGATTTTATTTCCGTCCCATACCACAGTCTGGTATAATATTTAGCTTCACGGCAGTGCAACATCTACCACTCGCAATTCTCGCGAGATAAATAATCTGTGCATATCTAAAATGAATGAAGTCCGTGCCAAATTTCATATGTGAAAAATAGTATTTTCGCTCTTATGTGTTTAATTCAGTGAAGTATGTATCTGGCCAGGTTACTGAAAGTGTATTCTATATGTTTGGTGTCTTCTATTAAAATGTGTTTTCATCACGTACCTGTCTTATCTTTGTGTTCATGAAGTTGGGTGAGTCCATTTTTTCATTATTCCTTATTCTATTATAGCTCAAGTTTCAGATGTACTGTTCGTCATTGGATCAATCAATTCATTAACATTTCGTACTACCACTTTTATTTTTAAGCTACGGCTATTAAGAATTACTCATTTAAATATAGATTTGTTTAAAGTGCATGTTCAGTTTTAAAGAAGTCTCTGAGTGCCAAGGCTTGCACTTACCTAAATTTAATTTTATTAATATGATACGATCATAATTTAGACTTAAATTCAACATCTTAAAGTACTTTATTTTAGAGAATTCACAGTGTTAATCTTTACAATTGTAGCAATCTTTATATTTAATTCTTATCCTAATGGAAAGTGTTCGGATTTAATATAGAGTTTCACAAAATTTAAAACTAAAGTTTACACACACGATACAATACAGTCACATTTAACACAAATAAACACGTAAACAATTTAACATAATTTAAATTTGAACCGTAACTTTCCAGTCCACCAAATAAATAAAAATAAACGGCACTCAAGCCAGGCATCGCTATTCTCGGCGTTGCATCATTTCTTTTCAAAACAAAACTCAAAACTAAAGTCTCTCTTCAATTCGAGTCTTTTCACCGTGCTGAACAAACAGCGCCCTCTCGTGAGTCTTAAATACATTAGTCTGAAGTCATTACAACATCTTGAATTTACACAATATTTGCTTGGGGTTTTCCTATAAGTTGCTCAATACATTTGGCTATTAAATTAGGCAAATGAACTTTTTTTATAAGCTTTCACATGTGTAGTTAAAATTAATTTAGTAAAAATGCTCATTTTTAGTAAGATATTTAACATTTTTAACATTCTGATTGCAGTAGGCTGTGTCTAATGTAGTAAGTTTCCTAAATATAGCTTTGCAATGGGTCAAATACCCTACATGTTATAATTAAAAATGTGATAATTTTTTTTTCCTTTTTTTTAATCATTATATCTCCAAGAATATATCTGTACTGATAAGTATAAAGGATTTAAGTCCATATTCTTGATTTTTCAGGAGACGAAAAATAAAGTTAAACCAACTAAAAACAAATCAGAAGAATCGATTAGGAAAAAGGTATTTCACTGACTTATACCCTTTATACCATTCAGTGATTGTCAATCTTCATTTAATAACGGGAAAAAATTGAATTAAATATTTTATACCAAAGATTAATGCTAAATTTCTAACTTGAATCTTTTTTTACCAATGGATTTTCTCAAAGACTAAATGACATACACTTAAATCCTTTATACCAATCAATTGAGAATTTTTTTCTGAGTCTGACTATGTACTTAACTCAAAACAGTGGCGGATTTAAGGGGGGGGGGGGGCTAGGGGGCTGAAGCCCCCCCCCCCCAAAAAAAAAAAACACTGACCTTCACTATTGAATATTGGAATTGTAAATTTTTTATCGGTCTAGAATAACACTTTGAAAAATCTTAGCCCCCCCCAAAAGTCAAGTTCTGGATCCGCCACTGACTCAAAATCGACATTTTTGGACTTAAATCCTTTATACTTATCAGTACAGATATGTGGTTGCCTTATACATGGATGAGATTAGCAAAAATACAAAAAAAGCTGAAACTGTATGCAAAGACAAGATGTTGAAATGAAATACTACAATTTTGATGACAAAATCTATTATATTAGAGTAATAAATATTTATTTTAATCTTCAATGTATAAAAAAAGAATAAATGCACATCAGAAACATAAAAAAAGCTGAAAAGCTAAATGTACAAAAAAGTGAAATCAGCTGAAAAGCAGAAAAATCTCTTCCCTGCCTATAATAATTTATACAGTTAATAAGAACAATTCTACTAAACACATGCTACCGTCAGAACTCATATTAAGCATTACTTTTTACAGGGTAATCAAAAACATAATCTTTGTTTAATTTTTTTACTGGTAATGTACTGGTCCTGTCCTATATTTTTACTGGTCTAGTAAAATATTAAAAAAACATTTCAAACAAATTTTAACAGCATGGCTTGCTTAAGGCACTGAAATTGATCAAAATCAAGTTTCTTAAACTTTTGAATTCTATGATTTTCTTTTATGCTTAGAAATGATGTGTGACTCATAAGATTAAACATAAGTGATTTATAACCATAAAAAAATGGTCACAGACTTTTTCATGACAATAAATTTTTATATAAAATTACCAATTATCTAATTAAACTAGTAAATTTAATAATTTTTTTTCCCTATGAATATAAAAATTTGTTGCAGGGTAGGGTAATATGTTAATAAAACCTTATAATATACATTTTGAGATCTTGTTTCAAAGTAACAGCTATTGGAAACATTTTAACTCATAGAAAAAAGTACTTATGAACTGATTTGCTTGAAAGTCAATAGGTACATAGTCCCTATAAATGTCTTCAATACATTTACAACTTGATTCGCACTCTTGTTTAAAAAAGACAGTCATTCGATTATCTCAAACTTGCAATTAAACATACTTACAAACTGATTTGGGTGAAACTTAGTATGTACACGACAGACTTATCAAGTTTATTAATTTAATCTGACATTTTGTTTCGAAATGGCGATCACTTATAAAGAACAAAGAAATGACGCTACCTTTTTTCTTCTCTCTTTCCCTTTTCTTTTCTTTTTTTTTTTTTTTTAAGAGAGAAAATTTCAAATTACAGTTTTTATTTTATTTATTTATTTTTATTTATTTATTTTTTTTTTTTTTTAAGAGGAAGTAAATTTAAAATTTTAGTAAATGAATTAAAAAAAAAAGGATTTCTTTATTTACTTACATCAATATCTTGTTCTTGATTATCTGCTTGAAATGAAACTGTTGCATCAGCTACAAGAAACAGAAAATACAACACAATATTATAGCAATAAGTAATCAATAAAAATTAGCTTCCTGTTAAATGACAATCTTAAAGGCTAGATTAAGAAACTAAAATACACATCATTTATATGTATGTACCACATTATTTTTGCACCTCACTCAAATAATTCATTGATTCATAATATTCTTTTTACTTATTGAACACTATTCGACTTTTGAAGTGCAAAATTTTCTTGCTAGAGATTACTGAAATACCCAATTATTTTGCCATTGTTTAATGATATTTGAATTTTTTTACAGGTTGATCTCAGAAATATGTGATCACCACATCAGGGTTCCCACTCAATTTCAAAAATAAAATTCCCTGACTTTTTCAGGTCTATTTTTAGAAAATTCCAGTCATAAAATTTGGTTTGTGACATAAAAAATAGCTCACGGTATAAAACAAGACACAGCTCGCAACATAAAAGACAACATAGTAACGTGACTTGCAATATAAATTAAATGCTCAAAATGCATTTTCCAACATTGAAGAATCAAAATAACAGAGATTTTCCAAGTGGCATTTTTAGGCCTATAAAACATTGATGTGTTTTCGACATATGATAGTATTTTAATAGTTTAATCCATGGCTTAAATTATCGAAAAGTCATATGAGAAACTTAAATTTAACTATCAAATAAAAATTAAGTAATTATTAATTAAAAATAGTAATATATATAGAGATTCATGAGAATTTTTGTCAGCAAAAGCAAAATCTTGCTTAAAAAATGAAGGTTTGTTCAAGTTTTGAATAAATGATAGATATAATTTTTAAAATCTTCAGAATAACGGAGAAATGCTTGAAAATAACGGAGAGTGGAAGACAACCCCAAAATAACGGAGTCTCCGTTGAAATAACGGAGAGTTGGCAGGTATGCTTATATCATCATTTTTACAGGTTTTTGAGCAATATTTACAATTTCCCCTGACTTTTCTCAGTAATTTCAAATTCCCTGACTTTTCCAGGTTTTCCCTGTTCTCTTTGACCCGTGGGAACCCTGCACATCTTCCCCCTTATGAGAGAAGAAGAATTAAAAAAAAAAAAAAGACAATGATGAAAAATCCAGAAGTATGTGTGAAAAATCATAGAAATCAGGAGGAAAAAAAAAAAAAAATAGGAAAGTAGATGAATGAGTGAAATTCAAGAGTCTCTTTCCGAAATCAGGAGACTTTGACAACTCTGCCTTGCACCTAAAAGCATGAAACTTGATGAAAACATTCCTTCTGCAGACATGGTACAAGCTGAAAAGGCTGAACTTTTCACGAACACCCCCCCCCCCTCTCTCAAAAGTGGTATCAGGCAACTGAGACAATATAAATTTTACCATAATAAAAATTATGTTAAATCTGATTGCATACTATATAAGAAAAAATAAGCAAAATCAGAACAACAAATCTTATATTAAATATCATATTAATTATAATTAAAATAGTTGTAAGTGCTTAAAAAACAGACAGAATTATTACACCAAATAACGTGAAAATAAGTTTATTCTATAGAAGCATTGTTTGCTGGGGCAATTGATTAGCAAAATAATGTAGTTCAAGTTCATTAGGAAAAGGCAGTTGAAGAGATATTTCTTTTTCATTTTCTCCAAGCTTGAATTTGACATTTCTTGAAAGCCAATCGCATAGAAATTGCTAATAATATATTGCACAAATTCAGGCTCCTCTCCCCCCCCCCCCACTACACATGTCCAAAAAGTTTTAATGCAGATTTGCATTGATCCCAAGAATAATAATTTTCAAGCCTAAAAAAGCTGAATTCAGCCTTAAGGCTGAAAAGTAACATGTCTGCTTCTGTGACATAGACACCCACTAAGAAGTGATTTTAGAAAATCTACCCTCCTCCCCCAAATGTGGTTTAACAAAAACCATTATATATCAAAGGAAAAAAACAAATTCTTTAACTATTATTATTATTTATATATTTGTAGTCAGTACGTAGGTTTTAGAAGAGAAATATCTGTAAATAAATTAATGTACACATCAATGTGGTAGATTTTTTTATAAAAGGCCTTTTAAATTAAGATAGCCCATTTCACGCAGTGTGCAATCCATGTTAATCACGAGTCTACAGTATTGCATGTTTGCTTTTATTCTGTACACCGTGATCACTTTTTTCCCCTTGATGATAAGGTGTGCTTAATTATTCTGACATAAAACAACTATTGTGTGTCTTTCACCACCAAATTTTCATGCATTTTACAGAGATGAGAGTAGGAAATTGACAAAAAGTGTGAAAAATATGTGCAAAACTCAAAGATAAGATAATTTCTGCAATTAAAGAAGGTATCTACATAGAATCACAATTTTTATAAGCAAAAATGGAGAATATATGAAAATAAATTGTTTGAAAACATGTGAAAGGAAAGAAAATATTTAGAAAGAAAATAATCTGAAAACTCTCATCTCTGATTTTACTGCATGTCGTTTAAAAATTTTCTTGGATAATTTATATGTTTAAATTAATTTTTGAAAATAAATATTTTCTGCCTTAGCATGAATGAGTATTTAAAAAAAAAAAAAAAAAGTGCTTATGGCTAAAAATGAAAGTATATGTGCAGTTTTCACATAAAAAATCTTTATACACAGTAAAAATTAGTATATATAAAAGAAAGCATGCACTAGTATATATTTATATAACAATTTACATTTTTTGGCCACCAAATAATAGTCTAAATGGTCTTTTTCTACCACTAAGTTTTCATTACTGGCTTAAATCCTATTAATAAATATTTTAGGAAAATTACACTGTGCTAAAAAAAAAAAAAATCGAGCCCTGATACCATTTTTGCTGACTCTTGTGTAAAATGTCTTCCTGAATCTAAATATGACCTTCATTTTGCCCAATCACCCACCATTTTGGAGGGACACCGCCCCCTCCCGCAATGTTTATCACTGTTTGGCAGATTTATAGCCATGAGTTTTATTTGAAGGGTATAACAGGATTATTTTAACTGTTAAAAACAAAAAAATATATAAAGTATTGTGAATAATAATAATAATACATTCCTAAAAAAATATAACAAATGTAATTTCTAATTTTAGTGGTGAATTCCCCCCCCCCCCCCATAAATTTCCCCTAGCTACAAATGTTCATGCTTTAAAATTTTCCACCTCTGTACACCCTCAGAAGATATTTAACAGTTAAAATAATCCTTTATTCCTCTCTAAATCAAATTTATAGCCATAAAATTGCCGAACAGTGATAAAAATAGGTTGGCATCCCCAAAAAACGGTGGGTGATGGGACAAAATGGGTGTCATATTCTGATACAAGAGGTCATTTTACATAAGAATTTGCATGAATGGTATCGGGCTAATTTTCGTGAAGAGCAGTGTTATCAACAATTCAACAACTTAACTTACAATTATATTGGGAACTAGATGTGTCTTCTTCCATAGATTCAGCAACAGATTCTCTTTCTCTGCTAGTAGAATTTTTCTTGTTTTTAGGTTTAGAGATTACAACACCATGCACACGATTTACTATGCGTGACAAAGTTTCTAATGGTTTCAGAAAACTATTTACAGTTGCAACCATATGAGGACTTGAAAGATCTAAATAGAGAGGTATCTTTGCTAAATCAGCTAATATACTTTTCTTCAGAAAGAATTTCACAATATTATTCATCCTAAAAACATAGAAAAGATGCATCTAAGATACTGACTTATAATGCAGAAAATAAATAAATAATAAAATAAATAATAAAATTACTAGGAAACTCCAAGTACTAATCATTAATTTTCTTGAAAATATTACTGGCATAAGATTCAACCAACAGTAGTACAAGACTATTCAAAATTATCTATTCAAAGTGATACTAAAGAACTGTAATAAATTTCTTTTTAAACAGAGACATACCAGAACAGATTTAAAAAATAAATAAATAAATAAAATAGTGTGTTGGGGCCACTACAAGACTTCCATCTAATTTTACACAAATTCATGCAGTATAAAATTATTATTTATGAAAATTATTTTCCACAATAAATGCCGACGATTTTATCTGACAGAATACTAACTTCTAACACTAAAAGGCGAGAGAAAGCCAATTTTCTACCAATATCAGAAGAAATGCAATTTTTTTCCCCCTTAAAAAATTAAAAACAAATTGATAACTTTGCTTTAAATTATCACAGACCTATGGTTCAGCCATTCATTTTAAAGGTAATGACAAGATCTTTCGAAAGACAACCATATTTAAAATCCCAGTGGCAGAAACACCGTGACACAGCGACATAGTCGTGGACACAGAAAAACAGCTTGCGGACAGTTTTTGTCTGCACTGATAAAAAAATTTGTCTGCAACTTTTGACTAACAATTCACTTAAAAAAAATTTCTGTATCAAAACTAAAACTAATACTTTTATTATTTATAATTATTTATATTGTGTTGTGTCAAACATTGCTATAAAATATTTAATTGGATGAGATGAACTGAATGAATACACACAATTGTTTATATTATATTGTTCTGCAGTAAAATTGTATTCGTGTATTGTTGTACGAGATCACCACTGATGTTAAGCACCCCCCCCCCCCCCCCCCAAATGAGCTTTCAGGCTTTTTGAGTGTAAGCCATTTTCACCCCTGATTACATGCAAATTTTGCAGACAGATTGTGAAATTTTAAAAGCCTGTTGCAGACAGCTAAAATACTTTCTGCCACTGGGTTTAAAATTTGTTTCTTGCAGTATGCAATCCTTCTTTTCATCCAAAATTATAATATATGTGAATCAAGTTCCTTTTTTGAATTTTAATTCATTTTTCTTAATTCAAGTTAACATTCTGTATTTTAATGAAGTCTCTTTTTTTGTAATTTAATTAAGTTCCTTTTTCGTATTTTAGCTCACTGTGTTTTGAAATATTCATTAAAAAAATCTATATTAGGTAAAAATTGTTATTTTTCTTGGATAATTTGGAATGTTTCATTGTACCCTGTTTGTTAGTGTACAACGAAACACTGTCAGACATTTACTTTTTGTTATTTTACTGTTTAGAAACTAATAAAAATTTATTTAGGTGAGGAAAATACTAGATTAAAAGTATGCATTAAGTGTACTTTTGTGCATGCAGGCTGGGAAAACCCAATTATTAAATTTTGTTTCATTGTACTCTACCTTCCACCCCAGGAGCAGAAAGTGCTTAAAACTGTGACATATGTCGCAGAACATTTCATCTATCCCCTAACTGAATGATGTTGATTGATACAGCTAACATTCTAAAATTTATAAAACCTAGATAGGCTCAACTGACCTGTAAATCTGTTAGCATACTAGAAAATTGCTGGAAACAGTCATTGTTTCAATGCATAGACAAAATTTATAAACATTTTGTAAGTAGTATATCCACATTAATGTGACAATATTAATGCCAAAAGCCATTGAAAAAATTGCAAATTCATGGTGTATTCCTCAGTTTTAGATTATAAAAATTTTAAACCATATTTTATTATAAATGTGTAATAAATATTTTATTAATAAGTATTATTTTTATGCTTATTTTGCATTTTACTGTGGTTTGACAAATTTGGACAAAATACTTGCAGAACATCTGCAAATTTTAATGTCTCGTTGCAGAACATCGGATATAATTCTGCTCCTGGGTCTTTCACTAACTTTGACATTCTATCTATAAATTCATTTTAAAAAGTTTAATATAAATGGCACAGAATTAACGGCAAAAATTGCATATATTTACAATGTTTGAGATCTCCAAGTCAATGTTGAACTTCCTTTAAGTAAAGTTTCAGAAGAAGCAGATGGACAAGATTCTATTATTGTACTTATTAATCCAGTAAGAGCTTGGACTCGAGTGTGCTTTTCTTTACTTTCTGGAAGAGCTAAGGCACGAACAAGTGCTGATTTAATCTGCAGAATGAAAACTTACGTTAATTTATCATACATACACATTAAAGGATATACAATGAATAGTTTTAAATAAAGAAAAAAAAATCATTAAAAAATTAAAATTCATTACTCAAAATTATATATTGCTACTAAGTCATAAAATTCACTGTAAATTTAATTTCACTGCAAGACATATAATATTAGGAATTAATTTATAAAAAAAAAACCCAAAAAATATGAACTGGCTCTTTTCGACTTTCTGAACATTAAGGGCCCTCTTCACTCAACGCCGCTGGAAGCCGCTGAAGCTAATGTTTTTCTATAGGAAATTTTTCTTTACAAATAACTTATTAACTAAAACATGTTTTTAAATTCTGTTTTCCCATTCTGAAAATTCCCAGATGTTAAATTGACGCACCTTTTCTAAAAAATTATTTTTTTCATTTTGTAATTTCAAAATAAAATATTAAAAAAATACATTTTTAAAAAAGGTCCGTCAATTTAACAGTTGAAAATTTTTTGAATGTGATAACAGAATTTAAAAATATGTATTCGTTAATAAGTTATTTGTAAAGAAACTGTTGACGCATGCGCGCCACCCCGTCGCGGATCACCGGGCAGAAGGCTATGAGAAGCCAAGTACAATGGACGTGGGCAAAGAACTTTAAATTTATTGACGCCCACAATTATTATTTTATGTTCTACCTATTATAAATCTTATTCTTCGTTGTAAATAGTGTAAATACTTGATGTATGTGATCGTACAAATTAAAAATATTAAAACAACGAAGATGGTCCGTCGAAAATTAGTTATTTGTAGTTAAGTTCCTACAAAAAGTGGCTCCGTCGAGAAACCGGAGCTTGTAATAAGCGACTTATGGATAAAAATAATAAATTGAAATCTTCCTTGAAAGGGAAGATAACTAGAATTGAAAACTATGTAGAAGGCACGAATGCCGAAAATTACGATATAGATGTAGTGGAACTAAAAGTGAAATTAAAGAACATAGAACTGCTACAAACAAAAATCGATGAATTACGACAAAAATACTACGAAATTCAAGATTTGAAAGATGCTGAACAAGCGACCATAGATGACGATCTTGACTCATGTGAAGAACGTCTGGAAAAATTAGAGGTAAGAATTAATACTCTTATTAATTCTTATAAGAAATTTGATTCTCATAAAAAAATAAATGCGACTGAAAATGCATCTCAAGATAACTTTGAAATTAAAACTCAAATTCCTCCTTTAGTATTACCTGAATTTTCAGGAAAATATGAGGAATTCAGTTCTTTTAAAGAACAATTTGATGATTTAATAACCAATAATGTTCACATTAATCAGTCGCAGAAATTATATTATCTTAGATCTTGTCTCAAATCTGATGCTAAAAATCTAGTTAGTAATTTTGATACATTTGAATCATTATATAATGCATTAGAAAATCGCTATGATAACGAGCGATTAATTGTTGATATTCATGTACAAAATATTCTGAATTTTGAGAAAATTCAAACAGAAAATCCCAAAGAGATAAGAAATATGATTGATTGTATACAGAAAAATCTGCGTGCCTTGAAAGTTCTGAAATATGAGCAAAATAAATTATCAGATGTTTTCAGATGTAAATATTCTCGTAGCAAAGTTAGACAGAGAATCTAGAAAGAATTTTGAGTTATCCCATAAATCAAAAAATGTTCCCACCTTTGAAGAATTTATCAAATTTTTGGAACAACGAGAATCAGTTTTATTATCTATTAATAGAACGAATATGACTAGCGGAAATAAAAATACTAACAAAAACTTTCCGGCTATTAACAAATCTAAAACTCTTTTAATGCATGAAAATAAAAACAAAAATTGTGTTGTTTGTAAAAATACTTATCACCCTATTTATAAATGTGATGCATTTTTGAAATTAAACATTAACGAAAGATTAAGTATAATACGCCTTCACAAGCTTTGTGAGGTTTGTTTTAGGCAAAACCATAAGAAAAATGATTGCTTATCGAAATTCAAATGCACCTGCGGAATGAAGCACAACAGATTAATATGTTTTTCTTCTGGCGCCAAAACCCCGGTTCCAGACGCAGATGGAATAAATTCATCCAACTTACCAGATATAGACAAACGGGTTGCGCAATTAAATGCTTCCGTTTTGAGTAATAATAGCAGATATTTAAAAGAAAATAGAAAAAGTATTCTGTTTTCGACAGCTTATATTTATGTTCAATGCGAAAACAAAAAAAGAATAAAAATAAGATGCGTTCTGGATTCGGCTTCAAATGTGTGCGTTTTAACTGAAAAGATGAGTGAATGTTTAGGAATTAAAAGAGAAAAAATAAAAACTCCAGTTTCAGGTTTGAATGGATTGACCCAAAATATTAAGTGGAAATTAGATACCTTTATTTCAAATGAAGATTGTTCCTTTAGTGAACCAGTAGAATTTTTGATTGTGGATAAAATAACTGGGCTTACACCATGCAATAAATTAAACATTTCAGACATAAAAATTCCAGAATTTTTGAAATTGAGTGACGAGACATTTTTTGAACCGAATGAAATAGAAGCGTTAATCAGTGCAGATATATTATTCAAAGTTTTAAAGGATAATACTTATAAAATAAATGACGATTTGTTTTTTAAGGAAACCGAATTTGGATGGCTAGCGTGTGGAAAGGTTGAAGAAACAGAACTGAATAATTCGAAACAGTGTTTCGTTTTGTCAGACGATTCCCTTAGTAGCACTCTTAAACTCTTTTTCGATCTAGAAAGCATTGGAATAAGAGACGATCCAATTCAAAAAGAAAGTGATAAAGCTATAGAAATTTTTAATGAAACGATTCAGTTTAAAAACAAACGCTACGTTGTACACTTGCCTTTTAGAAGACCCTATAATGAACTTTCCGATAATTACACGTTAGCGAAACAACGATTTTTAAGTTTATGGAGACGTTTTAAATATGATAGAGAATTATATGAACAGTATAGAGAGATTATTCGTGATTACGTAAATCAAAAAATAATAGAAATAGTTGAACCCAGTACAGCAGAAAATAATTTAAACAAACCTATTTATTATTTGCCTCATCAGGCAGTAAGAAAGGAAGGTCGCTTAACATCCAAAACAAGAATCGTATTTGATGCAGGGAGTCATCAAAATAATCAGCTGTCACTGAATGATTGCCTATGGCAGGGGATAAATTTAAATCCGAATCTTTTGGATGTTTTAATTAATTTTAGATTAAACAAAATAGCATTTTGTTCTGATATTAAACAAGCCTTTCTACAAATCTGTCTCGCTGATGAACATAAAGACGCTGTTCGTTTTTTCTGGAGTGATGAAGAACCGCATGCACATAAAAAACCCAAATTACAGATTTATCGTTTCAATCGAGTTAATTTTGGGGTGTGTTCAAGTCCATTCTTACTCGCTGCTACTATTAGACATCACATTGAGAAGTATAGAGAAGAATTTCCCGCTACTGTTCGACTTTTAGATAAATGTTTTTACGTAGACGACTTAATTTCTGGAGGTAATGATTTTAACGAAGCACTTGAATTATCACGAAGTGCAAAATATATTATGGAAGCCGCAGGAATGTCCCTTAGAAAATGGATAAGTAACGATACCGAATTAACAGAGCAGTGGAAAAGCGAAAAATTTGATACATACCCTGTAGAATCTACCATCAGCTTAGGTATAAATCAGACAAAGATCTTGGGACTATCTTGGGATACTAATAAAGATAATTTGATTGTAGATATCAAGAGTTTGTTGAACTTTATATCCATAAATAAAATTACAAAACGTACCATTCTTCAAGCCGTAGGGAGAATTTTCGACCCCTTAGGGTTAATTTCTCCATTCACTGTCAGGGCAAAAATTATCATTCAAGATATCTGGACAACTAAAACCAAATGGGATGAATCATTATCACCAAATATCGAAAAAGAGTGGATGAAATGGTGTTCGGAATTACCCTTGTTAAAAGAGCTTGAAGTCCCTAGATTCATCCTTGATGCCACTTCCCCAGAAGATGTAGTTGAATTACATAGTTTTTGCGATGCTAGCAAAAAAGCATATGGCGCTGCCATTTATGTACGAACAAAATCAGAAAATGGTATTTCAGTAAAACTTTTGACTTACAAGAGCCGTGTAGCTCCCCTCAGCGGTGTTACACTACCTCGCCTTGAATTATTGGGTGTCCTGGTCGCAGCTCGTCTGATCACCAAAGTGAAAAATACTGTAAACCTTAAAAGACCTTCTGTTGAATATCACTGGACTGATTCGCAGATAGTGCTTTTCTGGATAAAGGGTACTAAAACCCGATGGAAGCAGTTTGTCGCCAACCGTGTTCAAGAAATTGCCAGCCTGACAAACCCTAACTCTTGGTTCCATTGTGCAAGTAAAGAAAATCCTGCTGACCTGTTGTCTCGAGGGATGACTGCTGAAAGCCTAACAAACAGCGCCACATGGTGGACAGGTGCTGAATTTCTGAAAGATCCTGAATTTCCGAAAAACAAACAATCTTTTATTGACTTTTCAGAACTAAATGAGGAAGACTACACTCCTGAATTAAAATCTGAAAATGCAGTGACTCTAAATTTGAAAAAAGACTTTACTATTTTGAACTATCTGATAAATCGTAGTAATAGATTTTTAAAAATATTACGTATATGTAGTTTTCTTTTCAGGTTTCTTCACAATCTAAGAAATCCTTTAGAAAAGAAGAAAGGACCGCTGATGCCTGAAGAGCTGACAAAGGCAGAAGACTTCCTACTGAAACAGCTGCAGGAGGAGGAATTTCATACTGAAATATCTGCCTTGAAAAGTGGCGGTAATGTATCGCATAAAAGTAAAATTTTTAATCTATCCCCATTTTTGGATGAAAATGGTTTAATAAGGGTAGGGGGGAGACTGCAAAATTCGCAGTTATCTTATTCGATTAAGCATCCTTATGTACTTCCTTCAAAAAATAAATTAACGGAATTAATTGTAAAATATTATCATGAAAAATATTTTCATATTGGTCCCCAACATCTTCTGTTTCAGGTTAGGCAAAAATATTGGCCCATTCATGGGAGAAATCTTTGTAAAAAAATTGTGCACAGATGTTTAGTCTGTTTTAAAGCAAATCCGAAAGTATGTGTACAAAAAATGGGAAACTTGCCAAAACAAAGAATAACGCCAGATAAAACATTTAATTCAACTGGGGTAGATTTGTCTGGACCCTTTTTAATCAAAAATAAATATGGAAGGAAAGGTCCAGAAATCAAAATTTATGTTTGTATTTTCATTTGTCTAGTAACAAAGGCTATACATCTTGAACTTATTAGTGATTTAACTTCACAAGCTCTGATAGCTGCGTTAAAAAGATTTATTTCGAGAAGGGGCAAGTGTCATAAAATATTTTCGGATAATGGGACCAATATGGTAGGCGCCAACAGGGAACTAAATGCCTTGTATAAACTGGTAAGAGATAAGGAAGAATCCTTATTCAAATTTTTTGCAGAGGAAAAAATAGAATGGGTTTTTATTCCTCCAAGGAGTCCAAATTGGGGTGGTCTATGGGAAGCAAATATCAAAGCGTTTAAATACCATTTTAAACGGATAGCGGGTAATTCAAAATTTACATTTGAAGAAATGCTTACACTTGTTACTCAAGTGGAAGCGATCTTGAACTCGAGACCACTGACTCCGCTAACTTCAAGTATTGAAGATTTAGAGGTTTTAACTCCAGCCCATTTTCTTATTGGAAGGCCAATAACGGCTGTTGTTGAACCCTCTTTAATCAATATTGAGAAAAATCGCCTAAGTGCTTGGCAAAATATTACGAAGTCAGTTCAGGCAATCTGGAAAAGATGGAGTCTTTCTTACTTAAATAACTTACAACAGCGCAGAAAATGGATAATTGATAAAGAAAATTTAAAAATCGGAGACATGGTTTTAGTCAGGGAAGAAAATCTTCCACCATGCAAGTGGTTTTTAGGGCGTGTAATAAAGCTATATCCTGGTCAGGATAATAAAGTTAGATTGGTAGATATAAAAACTACCAAAGGGATTTACAAAAGATCCATCTCCAGATTGTGTGTGCTGCCTATCGAGGAGTAAAAATGAATATGAACATTTATTATATTAATTTACTGTATTATATATATTACTCTAAATTTGTTAGTTAATTATGAAAATTTCTGTTTATTATAATCAGTTAATCTTTTTTCTAATTCTATGTGTTGTGCGAAATATTGATATTATGTTACATTCATTTATTTGTTATTATTTTATCTATTCATGTTATGTGAAATTGTAAATTTGAAGTTTTGCAAAAAAAATATTGTAAGTTCTTGCATGACAACATAGCAAGGCCGGGCGGGATGTTGACGCATGCGCGCCACCCCGTCGCGGATCACCGGGCAGAAGGCTATGAGAAGCCAAGTACAATGGACGTGGGCAAAGAACTTTAAATTTATTGACGCCCACAATTATTATTTTATGTTCTACCTATTATAAATCTTATTCTTCGTTGTAAATAGTGTAAATACTTGATGTATGTGATCGTACAAATTAAAAATATTAAAACAACGAAGATGGTCCGTCGAAAATTAGTTATTTGTAGTTAAGTTCCTACAGAAACTTTCCCCATAGAATAACATTGGCTCGGGCTTCCGGTGACGATAAGTGGAGAGGGTCGTTAAGTAATTAACGGTTGTATAGGTAAGTTAAAGTAACAGAAGTCATTGTTAAATAAACGAAAGTGAAAATTATAACAGGTTATTTCAATATTTTTCTCCATGCAGTATATCGTTTAATTTCCTGCTACTGCACTTCAAATAATTTATGCCCATAGATCATGGTGATAAAGAATCTTTTGTTGTGTGTCTGTAAAAATCTTCAAGAGATTCCTAAATATTTCATGCAATGGTGATCTATAACATGCGTATACATTTTCAGCTCAATCAAATAGATGCTATCACACTTTAAAGAATTTGGACCCATAAGCCTGTTAAAACAAAGTTTTAACATTTTAATAATTTATCATTTAATTTTTGATTTATAATCTAAACTACCAAGATATTTTATTTAATTGAAAAATTCTATTAAATTAATAATTTCAATCCAAAGTACTAAAAAAAAAAAAAAAAAAAATCCCAAAAGTTAATATAAATTAGCCCAAAATTGCCTGTAAGATATGTATGTTAGAGGAAAAATTTTGTTTCCAAAGCATATCTATTTTTTTTTCTCTATTGCAAAATACATTGCTTGATCTCCCCAATCTTTCAAAAGGGACACTATTTAAAATTCCACCCGCACAGATCTGAATCCTCCGATCAATGAAGACTGGACCGCACCGCATTTAAAATGAGTGTAATTTATGGTGCAATTAAATAAAATATTTAGGTAGTTTAGATTATAAATCAAAAATTGAATGATAAATTATTAAAGTGTTAAAACTTTGTCTTAACAAAGCCATAATGATAAAGAATTTTTCTTTGTGTCCCTGTAAAAAAAAAAAAAAACTATAAATACTAGATTCATGAAAATCTATACAGTTCATGCCATTGTGACCTATAACATGTGTATAGCAAAAATACAAAAAAGCTGAAACTATACGCAAAGGCAAAACATTGAAATGAAATACTAGAATTTTGATGTCAAACTCTATTATATTTGAGCAATAAATTTTTATTTTAATCTTCAATATATATATAAAAAAAAAAAAAAAAAAAAAAAAAAAAAAAAATGCACATCAGAAACATAAAAAAAAGCTGAAAAAAAAAAAAAAAACTAAAAAAAAGTTGAAAAGCTAAATGTACAAAAAAGTTGAAATCAGCTGAAAAATCTCATCCCTGCCAATCGAAAAATGTCTTTAGATGCTGTTGCACTTTAAAAAATTTCGGCCCATCGGCCATAACGATAAAGAATTTTTCTTTTTTTCCCTAAGTGCTAGATTTACCAAAATAAATAGGGTTTGTGCTACATGACCTATAACATATGTACCAACTTTCAGCTCATTCAAATAAAGCGTTTAGACGCTATTGTGTTCACTCACATACATACCAAAACCGTAAAAATAGCCAAAATGAATTCAGGGCACCTCAAAACATATAGAAACACCAAAATCTTTAAGTTAGATTTTTGACATGATTATAATACTATCCTTAAATATGTATGTTCGTAAAGTAAAAAAGAGAAACTTTATGAATAATTGCGCAAATGTCAGTACAAATGTACTTTAACTGCTGTTAGAAATCGCATAAAATTAAGGCTTGGATATATCTGAGTGAATCCTGGGAAGACTAGCAATGAAATAGAATTAAGCATTTCTGGAACAAAAATTTAGAGCATAAACAGCAGAAGTAAATTTTATGATATAAGACTTGCTAAATAAACTTACAGCACCTTGGGGTTCCAGTGACAACCTGCCTTGGCAGCAAATTCACAAAAGGTGAATTTTCAGTTTAACACACAAAGGGTTCCCACTCAATTTCAAATATAAAATTCTTTGACCTTTCCAGGTTTTTTAGGTCTATTTTATAAAATTCCAATCACAAAATTTCTTTTGTGACATAAATAAGTTCACAACATAAAACGTAACTTGTGATATAAATGATAACATAGTACATTTTAAACTGTATGCTCAAAAAGCATTTTTCAGGTTTATATCATTTTTCAAGTTTTTTGGGCAGTATTTGTAAATTTCCCGGACATTTTTCACTAATTTCAACTTCCTGGTTTTCCCAGGTTCTCCCAGACCTATGGGAATGCTGAAACATAAATAATAGACAATGGATGACAGAAAGGATGGAGGAAGGAACAGTGAAAAAGGTGAAAGTGAAAGCGTGTTCAGAGGG
Source organism: Salticus scenicus (assembly GCA_963930645.1). Taxonomy (NCBI): domain Eukaryota; kingdom Metazoa; phylum Arthropoda; class Arachnida; order Araneae; family Salticidae; genus Salticus; species Salticus scenicus. The sequence continues at coordinate 27,950,057 of OZ005658.1, forward strand.
ACACCAAAAACAAAAGGTTTCACAAGCAAAAAGAATAAATACAGACTGTTAAAAGCATATTGAAGGAATTGTTTGTTTAATCGTGAGAAAGAATATAATTAGTTTTATGTAATAAAATTAGTCAGGGTTGCCACTAAAATAGGAAAATGAATTTCGCTAGGTTTTCCAGGTGTGTTCTAATAAAATTCCAGTCTAACCATATATTAAGCATTGGCAAAATAATTATAGTACTACATGAAAACACAAAAAATACATATGACAAAAATTACACAGTGGGATAAAAATTACATCTGTCGCATATATATAAGTGAGATAAAAAATTTCTTTCACAAGTGGAAAGGAAGTCTGGGGATGTTTAAAAACAAAATGGCGGGAGCTAAGAAAAATGACCCTATAATGGTTCTCCAGGTAGCATGGCAACCCTGATTAGTGATTTTTTATTATAAACACCTATTGTTTTTGAAAAAAAAAAAAAGAAGAAAAGTACATGATGGCAGAAGGAGGTTATTATAAGAAAGCACCACAAAGCTGACATTTAAAAGTAGTTGGTACAAAACATTGAATTAGCATCATAAAATATAAGAATGTGAAACAATTGTATCAGGTTGAAAGAAAACACAACCCTTCATCAGGCGAATAAAGTAGGTATGAGTGCTGCAAACAAAGCGGCACCGCACCAATGAAAGAAAAAATTGAGAGAAGAGGGGAGATTTTAACAACTAAAACAATAAAAATTGAAAACAAACACTTGCAAAACTATTTACTTGGTGCAAAAAGTCTAAAGAAGCACAACAATTATAAGAAAGCACCACACAGCTGGCATTTAAAAGTAATCAGTACAAAATTTTGAAAAAACATCATAAAATGTAAGAGCTCACACCAATGGTTTCATCCCACTTTGTTTGCAGCATTCGTCACTGCTTTATTCGCCTGATGAAGGGTCGTGTTTTTTTCCAACCCAAAACTATTGTTGTGAGTTCTTATATTTTATGATGTTTATTCAAAGTTTTGTACCAATTAGAAGGAGGTTATATATAAGGTTAATGTAAGGTTATATATATAAGGAGGTTATATAAGCAGACTTGAAAATTTTATGCTTACACAAAGAAACAAACAAACACAGGGTTCTGTTAAAAGGTAAAAACTTTTAACATTTTATTTAAAAACTCATCATCTAAAAACTTCCTTCTGAAATTTAATTATTTCCGATTTCAATCACTTCCGTTTTTAATATTTTTTTTTATTAAAAATTCAAAATAATTAAATTTTGGAAGGAACTTTTTAGATGAGTTTTTAAATAAAATGTCAAAAGTTTTTACCTTTTTACCTTTTAACAGGTTCTTACCCAGTTTCAAAAATAAAATTCCCTAACTTTTCCAGAATTCCAGTCATAAAATTTGGTTCTCGACATAAAAAATAGCTCACGGAATAAAACAGAACATAGCTTGCGACATGAAAGACAACATAGTGATGTGACTTGCGATATAAATTGAATGCTCAAAAAAGCATTTTCCAGGTTTATATAATTTTTCCATGTTTTTGAGCAATATTTACAATTTCCCCTGATATTTCCTGGACTTTTTTCAGTAATTTCAAATTCCCTGACTTTTCCACGTTTTTCCTGTTCTACCTGACCTGTGGGAATCCTGAAACAAAAGAAAAATTAACAGACATGGTACAAGCTTACAGAAAAAAAGGCTGAACTTTTCACGATCCCCCCCCCCCCCCCTCTTAAAAGTGGTATCAGGCAACTGGCACAATATAAATTTTTCAATAATAAAAATAATGTTAAATTTGATTGCATACATGTACACACAATAAACAAAATCAGAATAATAAATCTTACATTGAATATCATATTAATTATAATTAAAATAGTTGTAAGTGCTTAAAAAACAGACATCTTATTACATATACTTGAAAATAAGTTTATTCTATAGAAGCATTGTTTGCTGGGGCAATTGATTAGCAAAATAATGCAGTTCAGGTTCATTAGGAAAATGCAGTTGAAGTGCTATTTCTTTTTCATTTTCTCCAAGTTTGAATTTGACATTTCTTGAAAGCCAACCACATAGAAATTGCTAATAATATATTGCACAAATTCAGGCTGACACCCCCCCCCCTCCCCTACACATGTCCAAAAAGTTTTAATGCAGATTTGCATTGATCCCAAGAATAATATTTTTTAAGCTTAAAAAGGCTGAAAAGTAACACGTCTGAATTAAAGATAATAAATTTAAAAAGGTTAACAACAAGTAAAAGAATATCTACCTCACTGGCAAGTACTTTTTGAGCTTCAATAGAATGATTACAGGAGGCTATAGCAGCAATCAGAACTTTAGCTAAGGCAGGTGTTTCTTTGTCGCCAGCTGTCTGACTACTGTGCAATAAATTATCCAGAATAAAACCAACAGCAGAACAGTCCTTAAAAAGAAAATATGAATTGAAAATGCATAAAGAAAATTATTTTAAGTTATTCAGTCTAAATAAAGGCAAATATGCCAAGAAATATATATATATATCACACAATCATGCAGTATTAGAATCTAACACCTTTAACAAATCAATTGGCATGTTAATTTTATTTTAACTTATTCACAGCTGAGAGCGAGGGATAAACAAAAAGTCTGAAAGTATGTGCAAAGATAATTTAGTTTTTGCAATAAAAGAAAAAATAAATACACAAAATCATACTTTCTACGAAGAATACAGTGAACTCTCGTTAAGACGGCCCCGTTTAAGATGGATTTCTCGTTATTACGTACAAAACCAGAATCCCCAGCTAAGGCCTATAGGAATTGCATGTAATAAACATCGCTTTATACGTACAATTCATTCGTTAAGATGGACATTTTTTTTCCCTCAGGTTTTTTTTAACATAAAAAGTTGACGAGGAAATCTCTCCACCATATATACTTGGTGTCCGTCATATGCTGGTGGCAATTAAGATATTTTATCAATCGACTGAAAATGTTTTAGAAAGAAGACCGTTTACCCCTTTAAAAAAAAACAAAACAAAAAACAAAACAAGATAACTTCTTTTTTTAAGATAGACTAACTAACCGTTACGTACTATCCGACTTTTTTCTTTATGTACGACATCAAGAAAAGAAGTTTTGTAAGTAAGTATCGTTTTTCCTACGTGTTTATATTTTTAGTGAATAAAAGGGTTTGAGAAAACAAATTTTATTCGTATTATACTGTGTATGTGTACGTAATAGTAATTTTACAGTTCATATAGAAACTTCAGTTTATGAACTCCTGTTATAATGGACTCTCGTTAATATGGACAAAAACTGCCGTCCCTTGTTAGTCCGTTTTAAGGAGAGTTCACTGTATATGAAAATAAGTTGTTTAAGAACAGTCAAAAGAATGAAAATTAAACAAAAATATATTTAAAAAAAAAAAAAAACCCTGAAAATTACTTTTAAAAAACTGAGAAAAGTCTGAAATTCCTACAAAAGTCTGAAAATCTCCTCCCTGCTTATTAGGAAAAATCATATATCCCCCCCCCCCCTTCATTATAGAGTATTAGAAATTTAAAACTGAACAATGTAAAATTAAAACTTATAAATTTTTTCCCATGTTTTTGCAAAAAAAAAAAAAAATTGAAATTCAAGGAGTTTTCCCTGTTTTTTGATAGATTTTTAAAATTCCTGAGTCAATTAGTAATTCTACTGGTGTTGATCAATAGCATATTAATATATTTTATGTATTATTGAACTATTAATCAACATCAATGAATTTAAATATATATTTTTACTAATAGTATTTAATTTGAGCAATTTTTTAAATCTGAAAATTAAAAAGGTCAATTGCAAATATGTCTGTGATCATTTGCTAGATGTAAGTGGTTAATTACTAGCAAAATTTCATTTTGAAACTATTACTGTAAGTAACATAAATTGTAGAAAAGAGAACAAAAAAATGGTTCTCAGTTATTAATCTCATGTATTGATAAATATTTTAAAATAAATTTCAAAAACAGTGTCAATGATCAGGAGAAAAAATTCATTAAGTTTTTCCTGTTTCTTAAAAATAAAATAGATGATACACAATCACACGGCATTAGAACCTAACATAATTACAAGTAAGTTGAACATGTTTAGGGTATATTCATTTTATAAACTTACTATAGTTAACAAAATTAAATTCAAAAACTGGCGTACAGTCAACAGAAAGAAATTAAAGCTTCTTCACATACCATAAATTTTAAATCAGCACAACCGGTTTCGAAAGGACGTAGCCTTTCTTCATCAAGTGCAAACACGTGCAACTGCCTTGGAGGCAAAAGCATTTAATTTCTTTCTCATTACTATAGTTAAGAAAAAAATTTGACTTTTTCTTTTTCATTATAAAGCGGGGAAAAAAAAAAAAAAATGATTATAAAAAAATTTTCCGATGTTTTTCCAAAAAATTTCAAAATTACCTGAATTTTCCCTATCTTCGCAATAAATTTTGAAATTCCCTGAGTTTTCCCTGTTTTTTAATTGTTTTTCAAATTCCCTGAGTTTTTCAGGTTTTCCCTGTATTTCAGGTACTGTAGCAACCCTGAAGATTATACTACAGGGGTGAAGGTTTATAGTTAAAAACCCTGAAAATTAGAGTCTCCAATGTGTGTGTGTGTTTGGGAGGGGGGGGGGGGGGGAAAGAGAAAGCCAAATGATATTAAAATTATTTAGGTCAGAAACCCTCAAATTTTTGTATCTATTATTATCAAATCAATATTCGTTGACATATTACATGAGTGACAAATGAATAACTATTTCCCCAGACATGTAAGCTTCCAGTGATTGACCACGAGGCGGTGAATTTAATAAATCGTCATTGATGATAAAGATGACGATTTATTAGATTCACCACCTCATGGTCAGTCACCAGAAACGTACACATCTGAGGAAATATTGAGTAAAAAAACAATACTATGGAATAAGAAAAAAAATGTTTAAAGGTAAATGAATAACTAATTAAAACAAAAGGTAACTTTGTAGGAAATATGAAAATAGAGGTGAATTAGATTAAAAACCATGAAATTAGGAACATCCCCCTGAGCACAAACATTCCTGATATTAGAAAATAGGATAAAACTTTTAAGAAATTTTCACTAAATGGTCAATTATTGGTCAATTTACCCTAGCATATTCAAAAACAGCATTTTTATATTTATATTTTTACTAACATTCAAAATTACTTTTTAACCCTTTCGGTTGCAGTGTTCCTGCGGATGGAACACCTAATTTTAATTCTCAAGTGCAAAAACTCATCCCGGAAATTTTTTAGCAAAAATTTACGTTTATAACATAGCAGAAAAGGCCCTTTTTTTAACGTGAAAATTTAAAACTTCTTCTATTTTAATTATGTTTGTAAATTCCGGTGGCAGTGTAATTTAAATGATCCGAATTACCTTGCGTCGCAAAGGGTTAAAATACTCCGGAATAAATTGAAATGTTGGGATCTATGCAACTTTTACAATTTTGTTGTCGATAATGTTTACTTATAAAGTGATTTATTTATTAAATTAAATATTACTTGAATTTAATAAGGTTTACTTACAGATGTTTCAAACCGAAAATTTCTCGAAAAGGAACAATGCTAATTTTTTATTTTTTAAATATTTATGATCAGCTATGTGCCTAAAAGCCATTTTTAAAATTAGTTTAGTAAATTTTTAAATGAATTAAGTAGTGAACATTAAACGGTTAAACAAGTAGATAAAACAATAGAAATTTTTGAAAAGTCAATACATACTTCAGTTACTAATTCTGAATCTCCTGCATGGTAGACATGTTGGGTAATCAATGAAGCACACTGAGAATAAGATCTCACAAGTTCAGCTAAGAGCCGACAAATTCCAGATTTTCGAATAATAGGAACATTTTTTGAAGCATTAGAATCAGGTTTTTTGTCCTTTGAGGGATCTTTCGAAAGTTTATTCCCTTTTTGTGAGCCTAGAGATTCTGTACCATCTTGAAAGCTGTCAGGCATTGCCATAGGCATCACCTGTATAAAAAAAGTATACTTTAGCAGAAAATATTTACTAACAACTTGCACAAATATTTCACTTTAATATGCAGGGATGCCACTCATGAAATTTCAAAAAAGAGGAAATCATGCGTGAAATTAAATTTCTGATATTTTTCATATATTTATACAGGAATTCTGTAAATTAATATACTATAAAATAATATATAAACATACTTGCCAACCAATTTCAATAAAAAAAAAGGAAGATTTTTGTTGAAAAACCAGAAGATTTCATAAAAAAAGGGAAGATTTTTTTTTTTTTTTTTTTTTTTTTTTTTTTTTTCTCTCTTTGACGTATTAAACAATACAGTTTTACAATTTTAATATTTAGAAGCAATCTATAAAAACGTTTTACTATAAATTGATTAAACTAAATATATAAAAGTTTTAAATGAAGTTATTCCTCTTCAAAATATAAATATCTACAAAACAGAATAAAGTATAACTAATTTTTTAAATAAGTATAGAATTTGATTTTTGTGTATGTACATTAATCATACATATAAAATAAAGTATCAGTAGCTAATTATCAGTTTCAAACCTGCATAAAACCAACTGAGTATTAATTTTCTTAAATTGATTTGGGAAAAATTTTCCTACCTGAAAAAATTATTCTTCATTTTTTTCCCCATGCTTACACATTTGGTATAAATATGACATAAAAATATTTAATTTAATTGACGGAAAATAAACAGATTCATTAAATTCAGCAATAAAGATAAAAAATAATTACATATGTGAGAAATATTGAGCACTTCCATTGCTTTATTGTTTCTCGAATTGATCATTGATCACAATCCTGAGAATGGGGGGGGGGGGGGGGGGGAGTACAAAAATAATTACAGAGTAAAAAATATTAAACTTTTTCAACTCTACTTCTAGAATCTAATGTAAGAACTTCAAAATTAATATTATCATTTATATAGCAGATGAATAAAGATTAAGAAACAAAAGACTTCTGCAGAACATTAGATTGCTGATCACTAGTTGGAGATAAATAAAGGGGGGGGGGGCAAAAAATAATTACATCATCAAGAAATATTTAACAATTCTATTTCTTTAAATGTTCTAGAATCTCATAAAGCAAGTTTGAAATGAATATTGACATAGATGTTATGGATGGAGAAAGATTCAGAATCGGGAGTTTTCGTAGAATATTTGGGTTTCTTTTTAACACGAACGATATCCGCGAGTTTTTTAAAAACGGAAGATTTCATCATCTGTCCGGAAGACCGGAAGATACGTTAAAAAACCGGAAGTCTTCCGGGAAAACCGGAAAAGTTGGCAAGTATGTATAAAGTATATAATAATAATTGAATATAGTAATAAACTAAAAAATAATTATTTTGCAGTCACAAGACTTTAATATTTCAATCAGTATAAAAAAATAGAAAAAAAATATTTAAAAAGTTTCTAAATAAACCATAGTTTGTGTATATGTTTGACTATCCAAAAGCTGTATACATGGTAATCAATAACATTAATTTAATAAATGAAGAAAGGTTGAGAATTGCAGAGCTTCAACAGGTTGTTTATAGGCCAACTGCTAGTTTTAAGGGAGGAAGGGACAATATAAGTATGTATATGAGAAATATTGAGCAATCCTACCTTTTTAAAGATTCTAGAATCTGATAAAGCAAGTTTAATAAGCACATTGATATTTATGTTGTGGATGGAGAAAGATTGAAAATTGCATGACCTGTTTGATTGGCGATCATTAGTTTGAGGGGCACAGAAAAAATTTATAAAAAGTGGAAATTCACCGTTCAGCAGAAAAGTGGCATCACTGAATATGGAACTTTTTTACGTAACTTATTGTGAAATTATGTTGCAGATTATTTTATAATGCCTAAATAGTGTCGCAGATTGACAGAAAAAATCTTGCTACTGGGTACTTGCATTCAATACTGACAAAACCACCAGCTTAGTTTTGATGTTGTAGCATTAGGAAATCAAAATTGGCACTATTTCTCATTTCTGATCACTCCATATCAAGATGCAATGATTAATAAATATGATAATCTCACCTTTTTTCATTTTTCCTCAATTGCTTTGAATTAATAATAATTTTTATTCTTTAACAATATTTTTTGTATGTGTTTTATTTAAATGTAGCATCAAAATCATCAAGCATATTGAAATTGTATTTCTTCTAAAAGAAACACTTATATTTATGTTGATTAGTGTCATGATGTTAATAATATATCATCTCATCTTTAAAACTTGCAGCTTAGTTAATGGTTAAAAGCAAGGATTAAGTTAGAAATTCGATTGAAAAATAAAAGATTTCAAATCAAAGTGTTTTTTTTTTTTTTTATGTCTATGTTTACATTAAGAAATCAACTGTGTATTAGATATGTATTTGCAGATTATAGGACTGTGGATTAAAAGTAGTTGACTGTATTGAACAGAGTTTACAAATTACAGTGGAACCTGTCAAAGTGACCACCTTGGTAAAGTGACCACCTGACTAAAGTGACCATTTTTCTGACTAAAATGACCATTTTCCAATTTTAAAGAGCCTTTATAAAGTGACCACCTGCATATAATGACCATTTTAGCCGGTCCCTGGGGTGGTCACTTTAGACAGGTTCCACTGTATATAGGATAGGAATATATTGCATAAAAATAATATAATTCGTAACTCAAAGCAGTAAATAATTAAAATGAGGAAACATTATTGTATACTCTTTACACTTACTAAGACTTCTTCATCATCATCAGTTAATACAATTTCACCATTGATTTCTCTTACAGAAGGTGATTGCTCATCAGTTGTACTTGGTACATCAGGATTATTTTCTGTCGTAACTGTAAATAACATTATAAATTAATATTTTATAACAGGTTAAAGAAAATCTTATTCAAAATTGGTAACTTAGAAATAATTCGTCTCTGTAAACTTTATTTTAAGGCAAAACTTGATAACATGTAAGTCGAGAAAACGGACAACTTCAACAGCAAAATTAGTGGAGTAAGTGCTTTCAGTGTCTACGGTCCAATCCGATCATTTTCCAGCTGATTAGAAGTGATAAACATCTTATTAACCCATTGGAAATGGCCGGTATATATAAAATCCCTTATAACGACAGCCACGGTAAAGAAATGTGTTATATTGGCAAAACAAAAAGAAAAATTAAAACACGCATAAAAGATCATAGTCATGACATCGCAACCGGAAAAATAACCACTGCTTTAATGCAAGTAAATTGGGATGAAAATATAATTATTAAATTTGAACATGTAAGAAAAATAGCAAATTATCAAAACCACAATTATGCCACAGTTAGGGAGTCTGTAGAAATTTTATCTCATCTTAATAATTGCAATGGCAACGATGGGGCACTACTCAATCGTCAGTCGCGCCGAGTCTTTAAGAAGGAGAAGCTAAGAGGGAACGTCAGTTTCGTCAAACTTCTGGAGCGTCCCATGCGAAACTAGTCCGGCAACCAACATGAATAAAGGTTATATGTTTTAATCATAGTTATATGTTATATCATAATATACATAACCATACATAAATTTGTAAAAACTAATGAAAGACAGAAAATGAGAAAATGCACCAAAATACAATTTATTAATATAAAATTTTATTCATCACAAAACAGTATATATTAAAATATATCCCATGGTGGATTGTAAAGTTTGACCACCACAGTCACTAAAAATATTTAATGATACAGTAAAACTTGGGTAATTCAAAGTTGAAGGGACCAGAGAAAAATTCGAAATATCCAAAAATTCGAATTACATATACTATTTTGTCAAAAAAAGAGATAAAATAAAACTCTACGATCAAATATTTAATACATAAACTTTACATCTAAGTATACTGCTACCCCCCCCCTCCCCCCTATTTAATCAATATTTTTTACGAGCTTAATTATTCAACACTTTTTTAAAAATAGTCAGATATTTTTTATTTCTTCTTTAAGTACAATCTTTGTGTCATAGCATGCGACTTGGATACAAAAATAGAATCTTCTACATTAGACATGACTTTCAATTAAAAAAAACCCTCGAAGTTCTTGTATATTCATCATATCTTCCGATGCACTTAGCTAGGAGTTTCTCTTGTCTTTCCTCCTTTTGAAAGACTGATAAAATATATAATGCACTTTAGCTGAGAAAAAAACTTGGGAATAAATTTTACCGTAATACTTTAAAGCTAATCGTACGAAAAATTCGAATTATCCAAAATAGAATTCGAATTATCCTTGATTTTTTAACATTAATATAAAATTCAAGGGACCGAGTAAAAAATTCGAATTATCCAGAATTTTGAATTAAACAAGTTCGAATTATTCAAGTTTCACTGTATTGATTTATCAACAAGATTATAATAAAAGTAAAATGTTACCTTCTTCTGGCACTTCTATAGGTTTGGCAATGAGTGCATTAAGGAGCTCATAAATTAAATTATTTGCGTTGATATTTTCGCAAGGAGCTTCTGTTGTCTGAGGCTTGGATGGATTGCATTTTAGTATTTGTGAAGGGGGATTAATCAATACACTTTCCTCTTCATCTACCAAAAATAATAATAATAATAATAATATAATCAGCAATAATCATACAATAATTAGGAGTATGTTATTTCAAAAAACAATTAACTAGTCGACAAAAAATTTTTTTTGGAGGGTAACAAAAATGAAATTAGCTATTTTCAACTAATTTTATAGCGCAGAATTCAAAAATAATAGTGAAAAATCTGTAACACGTACAGATTTTTTGTTACGATTTATTTAATCTGTACTGGAAGCAATAATCCCTGTCTAAAAAAAGTACACTTAATACTGCTTTGTTAAATAAATCCTTGCTGAATCATGTTCTTAGTTAGTCTAAGAAAATGATTCGATAAGGATTTATTATTTACAAACTTTGAATAAACACCATAAAATGCAATAAACTCGTCCATAAAATGCAATAAACTTAGCGAGTTTATTGCATTTTATGGTGCTTATTCAAAGTTTGTAAGTAATATTTTTTACAAAGCCAGTTTTGTGGTGCTTTTTTATTTGATAAGGATTTATTTAACAAAATAGTATTAAATGTACCTTTATATCGGAATTATTTGCTAGTGCTTGGATACTTTTGCTGTCTACTGTATTGTAAAAATAATAAAGAAGTTTGCCATTTTCTGATATTTAAACAAAAAAATGGAACAAACATGGTTTCCGGGACTCTGATTTGCCAGGACTCTGGGTTGCCAGCAGGAAGGGTTACAACATGTGATACTGTGAAAATGATAAAAATTCGTGAAAATTGCCATTTTCTGATACACTAACAGAAAAATGTGACATGGTGGGACTTTTTTGCTTGCAGATATTTAAATAAACATTTGAATTATTAATAAAAAATAATAATTTGACCGTTGTTACCGAGCCACTGTAGACCAGTGTTATTTTAAAAGTGGACAGTTTTATAAATCAATAATATATAATTATTTGTTTTCGATGAAACAAAATCATTAAAATTGATAAAATATTTAGAAATCCCATAATATAAACCAAAACTGTTATATTAAAAAATGCTCTACCATTGTGAAAAACAGTATGAGTGCAAGACATATATATACAATACATTATTGAAACACTGACTTCAGCTTTTACTGCTTAACATTGATCTTAGACGTATTTTAAGGAGGGAAGTTATACTCGCATTTAGTGTTAGTTAAAAAAAATTTCAAGTACAAGTACCAGAAATATTGTTAATTTATAGAAAACGGTTTTACTATTACATTTAGAAAAATTCTACAAAACTACAATGTAAAACTATAAAATTTTAAAAAATGAATAGTTAATATTTAATTATAGTGTTTTTGATGCTGAGAATAATTGGAGATGAAGGAACGGGCATCTTGGTCGTGTAACGAAAAGAAGACATTGTGTTGTGCTTAACAGACAAATTTGCAATGCGGCAAAATTTTCATAAATTCAAAAAATTCTTATTTTTTCAGATTTAATTAATGTGCCATATTATCGGCGCAAATTATTATTCTTTTTAATTTCATTCATTTAGAATGAGAATAAATTTAATTAAATATTTTTTATCTCCATGTTTATCAAGTTGAAAAAAATAATAAATATAAAAACACTTTACCTTCAATAAATAAGAAAAAATCAGGAGTGACTCCACTCGACTTTCCGAACATTGAGTAACTAACAGTTTTGTAGATAAAATAAAGAAAGAGTAATTGCTAAACAAACAAAAGAGAGAAAACCATAATAGAGTGTTTGAGTATTTTTCTCCATATATCACACGAGATTTTATTTAACGCTACTGAACTTTGAGCCCTTAGATCATAATGATAAAGAATTTTTCGTTGTGTCCCTGTAAAAATCTATAAATGCTAGATTCACCAAAATGCTTATAGTCATTTATAATATTCATACAAAGTTTCAGCTCAATTGAATAAGGCGTTTAGATGCTAAGGCACTTTAAAAAATTTGGTCTCATAGGCCATAATGATAAAGAATTTTTCTTTGTGTCCCTGTAAAAAAACTATAAATACTAGATTCTCCAAAATCTATACAGATTGAGTATCTGTGACCTATAATATGTGTATAAAGTTTTTGCTCAATTGAATAAGGCGTTTAGATGCTATCGCACTTTTAAGATTTTGGTCCCATAGGCCATAATGATAAAGAATTTTTCTTTGTGTCCCTGTAAAAAAACTATAAGTGCTAGATTCACCAAAATCTATAGGGTTCGTACTATGGTGACTTACAATATACGTACCAACTTTCAGCTTGTTCGAACAAAGCGTTTAGACGCTAGCGTGTTCACTCACAGACATACACACATACACACACACATACATACATCATCTCAAAAATAGTGGAAACGGACTCAGGGGACCTCGAAACGTATAGAAACATCAAAATCTCCAATTCGGATTTTTGACATGATTACAATACTTTCCTCACTATAGTGTTCGGAAAGTAACAAAAAAGAAGACATGAAGAATGATGAATCATCACTTGAATAACACTATTTTTATTTAATAAACTTAATTATTCTCTAAAATAAACATTTGAGTGAGTGAGTGAGTGCCGGCACTTGAACAATTTTACAACATTCAAATTTTAAATGATCAATACTGTGCATTATTATTTTAAATAACATCGATTCTTTCAAAATCACTGTTGTGTTTTCACAAAAAGTTTCAACTTAATCAGTATGATTACCATTTAGATCAATTGAACGATGGTCAATTGAGATACTTTCATTTTTGAAGATAGAATTCAAGTTACTGGAAGGACATTAGCTGTTTTGCAGCGCACATATATGAACAACTTATTTCCCATTTATACTTTTTCTGTGATATTTCAATCATATTGCAGAAATGAATTACTGTTGAAGTTCAATATTTCCCTGAAGACACAAATTGAAGAAGATCTTGTTCGACAGACTCAGAACAATCTTAGACAAATAACCATGTTGAATTTTGCTTCACTTGAGCATACGATGAGTGCAAGATCATGAGTTGTTCATTCAATCAGGAAACAGCAGTTCATTATGTTAAGCAGATTAGTTATATATATATATATTACTAGCAGGCTGTGCCCGCTTTGCTGAGTGCTATACTTAAATGAGTTGTCAAAATTCCATATCATTATTAATAACCTAAGTTAAAATTTCCTCTGTATTCCGTAGAAGTTTTTCCTGCTCGCAACGTGAGGATTCCGGGTCCACACTGCCTTCAGCAGCAACTTACCCGCTTCTTCCTTCCCCTTTCCCAATGGCTAAGTTAGAAGTTTTCGAAATCTCACCAAAATACATAATGTGTACACTTAATCAACACCCACACACCAAAACTCATCACTCTAAGATAATGTAAAGCGAATTCAAACAGAATAACGTGTTTTTACACGTGTTTATTGCCCCCCTACCCCGAGGGGGTAAGTGGGCCAATTTCGTAAAATCTCGTTACAATAAGTGTTGGATACATATAAACAATTTGTGCACTAAATTTCATGACCGCAGATCCCATAAATTTCCCAAGACAAATTTAGCGCTAAAAGGGGGGGATGTCTTGAATTTGCAACTCCCCCCCCCCCCCCCCCCCCCCAAAAAAAAAAAAAAAAAAAAAAAAAAACGAAAATCACAAAAAAATGAAAATGTGTTTTTGAAAATATTCTAAAGAAGACACATGGCTATTTTCAATACATTTGTAACATCTTTAGTAGAGCCCTACTAAAAAATCCGGAATTTCTGAATCCCCCCCCCCCTTTAAATATCAAGAATTCTTAAATCGTACATAATGCTTTATTTATACTCAAGTTTGGTCTCATCATGTGCAATTTCTTCATCGTGAAGTAATTTGGGGCCGAGTTATGCTTACAAACGTTTTTTTTTTGCTTCCTGCCACCCTGGAGGAAAGGGGTATTTCGATAATTCCCGTTTCTTTTGGTGCCGATCTTTATGCATATAAACAATCCAAGCACCAAACTTCGTGACCGCAGTTCTCATAAATTTCCCAGGACAAATTTAGTGCTAAAAAGGGTTTCTCGAATTTGCCCTTTGTAACACATTATTGAGAATAATTCAGAGCATTGTTGATCCAATATTCAGATATTTATTAAACATTCTTGGATTTAATCTACATCTGATAAATCATTCAATAAATATTTTTTGGGTTCATTAATAAATATTTTACAGTTCATTATTAACTGAAAGACTATATTTTTATATATTTTAAATAAATCATTTCCGATTTTATTTCAATATCCTTTGACCAATTATTACAAGAAGATTAATGATGGTTAGTTAAAAGTTGGTAGTTTATTTCAAATTGCTGATCTTTAAATAAAATGTTAAAAATTTTACTTTGAACAAAAACGTATTTTAACAAGTTGAATTTTAAATACCTTTAAGAGTTTTGTTACATTTTGAGCAAGTTCATTTCAGGTCTAGAACATTTTCAGAACTACTGTCTTCTTGAGACATTTTCTTTTACTGCTTTGGTTTAGTATATAACACCAACTGGTATCTTCAAAAGATCATAGCTGCCAATAATTACGATTTTTTCGTATTTGTTAAGAAAATTTTTTATGCGTTACGATGTTACGTGTGTAACCGATATTTTACGAATTTTAGTATATTTTCTGTTATCAAAAAAAATCTTTATATTTTTAATCTGTGAATAAATGAATATGAAAGAATTTAACCAAAAGGGCTTCGTTTTTGGTTACTGTTTGTGCAATACATTATTAGCGAATGCCGATCGTCTCCGCTACTAAAAGCAGGAAGCGAACACAACTGATAAGGACAGCAGTTCTGTTTTCTTCCTGCTCGTTCCAAAGTCGGGCAGCAGGTGCCGGCTGCTTTAGGACAGAAGGGGGAGGAAGAAGAAGCGATCAGCTTTCTTTTTCTTTAATCACGGGAGGTTTTTAATCGGCACTTGGTATTTGTTGTGCGTTGCACCATGCTTGAAGGCGAGGGGAGCCTTTTGAATGGAAAAAGCCAGAGTGAGAAGAGGCATTGCCATCGATAGAGAATGGCAACGGGAGAGGGGTATTCATCAGCAGAGATATCATACTGCATCCTAACTGGCATAAGACCCAGGGTGCGTAAAAATGAGTAATTTTTTTTTTTTTTTATGTAGCTTTTTTTGAAACGTTTCATTAACTATCTCATTTATTTTAAACTTAATTTTGTTAGAATGGCAAACATAGTTTCCAATATTGCTAGATTCCGCAATATTGATAAAAGACTAAAAAAAATAAATTTCTTTGTGATTGGCTTTCAAGAAATGTCAAATTAATTATTAGTAAACTGATTAAGTTTCAATTCTTACTTTTATAAAATATTTATATTCTTTTACTCTGAGTAAAAATTATTTTTATTATTATTCAATATTGTTCTGAGTTTTTTTTTTTTTTTTTTTAATGTGTTCTGATTTTCCCGATGTTTTCCTAAAATGTTCTGATTTTTACCAGTTTTAAATTGGCAGGTATGAAAGATGGCTCCATGTCACTACAAGTCTGCCTATTGGCTAAAATTTCTACGGCTTCATGTTTGAAGACACAACTGTAGTTTTCCTAGTAACTATATTTTGCGGGTTTTGAAGTTAATTCTTAAGTTTTCTTTTTGGTTTAATTTAGTTAACATTGTAGTTATTTTATGAAGTCTAATATCATTAAGATGTCCTTTATTTTGATTACTGATTTTATTTTATTTTACCAATGTATGTAGCTAGCCAATGTATGTAGGTAGTGAAACAAGAAATCTGTAAAGCAACAGAAGTTCAGAACATGCTTTGAGCCTGAAGCAAAAGTACTCATATAAATGTAAAGAAAAGCATTTAAAACTTACTAGTAATTATTCTTTACATTCTTAATTGCTAAAACTTTTCAACAAGTAGCTGCACTGCAAGATGACTCATTACAGTGAGACTAAAATCTTCTTTTACACCCTAGAACTTAACATTTGCAGTTGAGTTACGACTTGAAAAATGCAACAGTATTCCCCAAAAATCTTATCAAAAACCTCATTGCATTGATGGTGGAACAAAGATGTATAATAATCTTAACTGTTTGAAAGGACCATATATCATATTCAAGGGTGATTGTGACTAAACGGTAAAAATCCTGAAAATTGAGCCTCAAATAAAACCCTGAATATCAAATGACATTCAAATCATTTAGACTTGAAGCCCTCAATCTTTTTACTATTCGTTCACATATCACCTGGATGTCAAATGGACAACCAATGAAAACAAAAGATAACTTTGCTGTAAAAAATATGAAAATACAGATGTATAAGATTAGAAGCCCTGAAATCAGGGGTAGCCTCTAAACACAAACAACCCTGCATATAACACCAATTTTAATGATTATAAAACAATGCTATTTTTATCATTTACATGTAACTGAATAGTTGTAGTGAAGCATCTTCTCACGTTCCTTCCAATGTAATCTTCTGTACAATTTTTTTTTCAATTTTTTTCCTGTATTACATTTTGATAGATGTGTATTCTTCATTTTATACCCATGGCTGTTCTTCAGAATTTTCTTCACTTCTTTGCTTACTTCCCTAATTTTATTTCATTTTAATTTTAGCAGTGTAATGTAAAGACACCAGTGTTCACCATCCTCAAAAATGACATGTTAAAATAAGCGTTTAATAACAACTATGAATTTAAATCCGCCCAAGATTTCCTAGAACCGAAAAATCTAGCTTGAGCAGATTCAAATACATAGATGTTAATGATCACATTTTAGGTAAACGTCAAGGTGAATAATAACTCTTATCCAGATAGTGCAAGAAGCTATTCTCATGCACTTTACAGTCAACGTAAATCTATATATATATCAATGTATAACTTAATTTTGTCAAAAAATTCAGTTCAACTAAATCAAAAACTTTAAATTATAAGGATCTTTCATTTCCTACAGAAATGTTAATATAGTATAGAGCCAGAAATCCGGCGACCTAAAATCCGCACAGCTTTTCAGATACAAACAATAAAATTTAAGTTCCAAAAGTGCAAATCAAAATTTTTGTAAAAGATCTGGAATGCAGATTTTATGCTTGCATTTTATGATTATAAAAATAAAAATATGAAAAACTGCAAGAACCAAGTTGCTAATAAACAAATTATCTACATTATATTAAATTAATCAAAAGAAAATAATGATTATTATGATGATGATATCAATGAGGAAATTAATAAACTAATTTTTAAAAATGCTATCTGATGAAGACATAGTTGTAAAGAAGAATTCAGTTAAATTCTTCACAAAATAAATTTGTGTTACATAAGAAATGATGACTAATGATAGATTTAAAAAAAATAAATAATAAAAAAAATCAATGATGTATGTGTGCATGTTCAAGTGTAGCTTAAAACAAACTGCATATGAACTGATTTTGTCTAAATTAAATTTGACAATTATTTTTTCATTTTTATTTATTGTTTTCATTATAAATATTTTGTTAATGTTCAGTGTTATTCTTATGCACATAATAATTTAATATACAAGTGAAATTGTTTTATCATTTGCTGATATATGTTTAGTTTGATTAATATTCTACTTTTATTATTCAAATTGAAAATGATTTCTTATGGGCTCCAAAATCCACCAAATCCTAAAATCCGCACAACCTCTGGTCCCAAGCTGTGCGGATTTTTGACTCTCTACTGTACTACAAAAATAAATAAATCTAAAGGACTGAATCGTATAATCAATATTTCATAACATTTAAGGGACATCACTAGACTTTTTAATCTCTGCAGAAGAACATGGCAACATTCCCAAAAGGTGTGTAAAAAGGTCAGCAGGAGAAAAGCAGATCAGCGTAGATGCCAGATATGGGGATGAGAGGTGCCTACAATCAACAGAGTGCTGTATGATTTGATGACGGGAGAACAACCAGGCACTACCTACAGTGGTATACGGAAATGAAGCCACAGATGATTGTGAATACAATAATACAATTTCTTTCGGGGCCCCTATTTATAAACAGATAAGATTTTTATAATTTTTTGAAGCTAGCTAATATTTTAATTTTAATGATTCTATAAGGAATTTATATCAAATGTGAATGTGTATTTTTAGGTTAATAAATGTACTTGAAAAAAAAATGGAAAAATTGTCCTAAACGAACCAACTTCATCTCTAATTATTTATTTATTTATTTTTTTTTTTAAACTAATTTTGTTTGTCTTTTAGGTTAAATGGTAAAATATATATGTAATCATTGAAAAAAAGAAAAGAGAAAAAAAAGAAATGAGTGATTTGGTAATTAAATTTTACTATCGCAAATTTTTTAATTATTGTGAAAGGAAGATTTCAAGTAATAAATATTTTATAAAATAAATGTAACACTACAGATCACTGTAAGCAATGTAAATTTAATTATGGTCAACTTCTATATAAAAAATAATTTTTTATTGTATTTATTACACATTAATTCCCTTCATTTATTTATATATATATATATTTTTTTTAATATTTTACATATATACCAATATGTATTCACTGTCATTTTTGACACATTACAGTATTAAAATTCTGGTCCCAAGGTGCACAGATTTTTGGGAGTGTACTGTGCACAGTTTTAGTAATAGTTATTTAAAATTCATAAAACTTTTTAGTGTGACAGTATTTTAAATTTTTAAATAAGTTTTCCATAAGTCAAAATCTGATTAGAAATTGTAAAACTGGAAAATTTTAAGTGTGGGCAGTTACTGGCCACACTTAAAATTTTCTCTTCAACAGGTAAAAAGTAACTAACCTCTCTTTGCTGGTGGACTAGTCAATTGCAAAAGGTCAGTAGCTACAGATGTAAAAAGTTCAGGATGTCGACAAGCAGCAGGACCTAATACTCGAAATACATAATGCATTTCTCTTGAATTAAACATAGGTGAGTCAGTAGTTACAGTCCTTATAACCTTTAACAAAATTAGTTTATTTAAAAAGAAGATTAAACGTAATGAATTATAATAAAATAGGAAGTTTATTATTCATCAGTATTATCATTCATCAGTATTATTTTCATAAAACAATAAAAAGGAAAACAAGACAGTCAATAAACAAAATGATATTTATTAAGCGTTAATAAAGACATTGTAAGAAGAGTTAAACAAGTTTCTTCATTTAAAGTATTTTAAGTCAGGCATGCAGAAAAATATGTGGAACTTAGATTCTTTTCTCAACTCATAAATACTGACACTGTATAAACAAAACATTATTTTCTGTATTTTTAAAAAACATGTTCTAAATTGTGCAGAAAATAAATGTAACTTTTATTCGATTCTCTATAGTTAAATTGTTCATAATAAACCTTTTGTTTCTATTTTCTATATTATCTTAAATTTAGCACTTCGAAATTTTTTTTTAGCTGGAACTTCACTAATTGAATGAACATCTAAAATTCAAACTCTTGGTCTCACTGACATTTGACATATGCGTATGGACCCCATTATTACAAAAAATAGTGAAATATTAGAGAGTCGTAATTGTTTACATTGTAAACTAGAATCTTAATATTACAGAAATCTGGAATATGATCGGTGTCTAAAGAATGATTTACTAATTAAATCTAAAATCACCAATTTATATGAATGCTTGAATTTTTTAATTTTAATATCAGCAGTTCTGCCTGTTTCACCAATATAAGTTGAATTACAATTTTTACATGGAATACTCGTACCTGTATGTTCAAGGGTGGTAAAAAACAAGTTTAAAATTAGAGAGCAAATTATGGATACATAGTTATGGTTTAAAGTTAGTGTTGATATTAATAGTTTTTAGTAATTTGGCAATGTTCTAAGTTACCTGCCTGTACTGAAATGTGAATTTAACTTTACATCAGGCAGATGCTCTGTGAATACTTTTTAAATTTTAGCCATTGTTGAACCTGCTGTTTCAAGGTTATAATAAAGACCAGCATTCTATTCGTAATGAAATTTCAAGAGTTTTGATAAATCATAAACTTAAGCTTTTTTCCAAGCCTGATTTACAGATTTTAAAGAAATTGTCATATGCCCTATCCCCCTTCCCCCCCCCCCCATTGTCATCATACGTGCAAATGAAGGCCACATTAGAGTAATTTTTGACAAGTTTGTTTATACTGAAAAAACTTAGGAACTTTTAAATTACATTTATGAACTTTTGAGTAAAGGCTTAACCCCTTCCTTCTGGCATAAGCTTAACTCGCTCATTAATGAGCTTGAAAAATCTAAATGTACTGACCCTTCTCTCTCTACTAAATTAAAGTACCATACTAATTCTGCACCTACCTTTTAAAGTTCACCAAAAATTCATAAACGTAATCCCCTTTTCACACCATTGTTGACTATACAAAGTCCCCCTTCTCTCTTTAAAAACCTCTCATGTTTTCTTTTAAATCAATTAAAACGCACAGTCATTTTTTTTTTTTTTTTTCCAAATTACAGTTTAAACTCCACTTTTCAGTTTCTAGTTGCTTTAAAATTAAGCCAAGTTTCTTCTGATTGCATAGTGATTTTTTTTTTTTTTTTAAGATGTCATCTTTCTTTTTACTTCTATTCCTATCTCTTATACTTGCGATGTTATTCAAGATATCTATCCCAATTTTGATAGAGACAAATTTAAATTTAGATACTATATTTAATCTTACTTCTTTTTGTTTATTTTCTAATTGTTTACTCTTTAATGGTTCTTACTATCGTCAAATTAATCAAACTAATATGAGAGCCCCTATTTCGGTCATTATTGTGAAATTTTAATGCAATACTTAGGAAACAAAATTAATTCCCATATTTTTTTTTTTCTAGAAAAGGTATGGTGACGATATTTTTGAAATTACAAAACAACCTTATATAAAAGATTTTTGATTTTGCAAACTTCATATGTCCAGCTATTTAATTTACCCTAGAAATTGAAGATAATAATAAAATACCCTTTCTTGATATTTTTATTTAACACTTCTTTTATTATTATAGATAATGCAGGCAATATATATATATATATATTCCTACCTTGTGTTTCTTAGGTTGTTTTTTCATTGATTTTGATAAGTTTATGGTTTTAAGTTAAGATTTGTTGTTTTACTTTATTGATTCGTTTGTTTTGCAGGCTGTTAATTAATAGATATGGTTTCTTTAAATTAGTGTATTTCATCCACTGATGATTTTTTTTTTTTTTTTTTTATCTTATTGGTCATTGGTGTTTTAGTGATCTTCTATCTGTTGCTTGGCTTCTACTATGCTTAATAGATCATCTTTATATTATTTCCGTAATTTCTCTAATTTTTTCAATATGTTATATATATATATATATATATATTTCACAATTTCCATTTACAGAAAACACACTTTTTCAGGACAATAAATCAACTTCAATTCAGCTAACTCCCCTTCTCATAAACTTGCTGTTATTCATACCCTATTTACATTATTGTAGTAATCCTGAATTATTGCAATCTTATACTGTCAAAGATTTTTTTCTGATTTAAAAATTATGGTTATAAGGTCCTTGTTGTTGGTCAGAATGTTTCACTGAATTAAATATTAAAAAAAAAGAACAATCTTATTATTTTGTTCCTTTCACTTGAAAATTAGCTTCTAGAAAAAACTGATCTGTATGGAATTCTAAAAGTTCAAAAATTTCAATTCTCGAATGAGAATGTTTGCATGAATAAGAAATAAAAAAGCTACTTAAACAAAAATTTAAAGAATAGTGGCATTTTTTTCCTCAATATAATTAAATCTTCGTAACTTTAAAAAATATTTGTTAAAAAAAAAAAAAAAAAAAATCTGGAGTGACTCCACTCGACTTTCCGAACATTGAGTAATTAACAGTTTTGTAGATAAAGTAAAGAAAGAGGAGTTGTTAAACAAACAAAGGAGAGAAAACCATAATAGAGTGTTTGAGTATTTTTCTCCATCTATTACACGATGTTTTATTTTACGCTACAGAACTTTGAGCCCATAGATCATAATGATAAAGAATTTTTCGTTGTGTCCCTGTAAAAACCTATAAATGCTAGATACAACAAAATGCTTATAGTTAGTGCAACAGTGATTTATAATACTCATATAAATTTTCAGCTCAATTCAATAAGGCGTTTAGATGCTATCGTACTTTTAAAAATTTAGTCCCATAGGCCATAATGATAAAGAATTTTTCTTTGTGTCCCTGTAAAAAAACTGTAAGTGCTAGATTCACCAAAATCTATACAGTTAGTTCAACTGTGATCTATAACATGTGTAAAATTTTTTTGCTCAGATTAATAAGGCGTTTAGACGCTATCACACTTTTAAAAATTTGGCCCCATAGGCATAATGATAAAGAATTTTTCTTTGTGTCCCTGTAAAAAAACTATAAGTGCTAGATTCTCCAAAATCTATACAGATTGAGCATTTGTGACCTATAATATGTGTATAAATTTTTTGCTCAATTGAATAAGGCGTTTAGATGCTATCGCACTTTTAAGATTTTGCTCCCATAGGCCATAATGATAAAGAATTTTTCTTTATGTCCCTGTAAAAAAACTATAAGTGCTAGATTCACCAAAATCTATAGGGTTCGTACTATGGTGACTTACAATATGCGTACCAACTTTCAGGTTAATCGAACAAAGCGTTTAGACGCTAGCGTGTTCACTCACAGACATACACACATACATACATACACACATCATCGTAAAAATAGTGAAAACGGACTCAGGGGACCTCAAAACGTATAGAAACATCAAAATCTCGAATTTGGATTTTTGACATGATTACAATACTTTCCTCACTATAGTGTTCGGAAAGTAAAAAGACCGTAATAAATAAATAAAAACTGATGCAATGATAACATACATGGCTAAAAATTCTCAACACATTTTGCATATTATTATTTTATTTATTTATTTATGATTTGACAGACTGAAAGATTATTTTATTATTATTATTTTATCATATCATCTTCTTACTCAGGCTACTTTAAAAATTTTAAAGACTCTTCAAATATTATCCCAATTTATCAAAAGCTTTTGCGTAAGAGGACTCTCTACCTATCATCTCCAAAAGCTGAACCAAATGCTATTCTATGGGAAATTTTGCCCCATTATATTTCATTAAACAATACATATTTTTAAATTCTGTTTTCCCTCTCCGAAAATTCACAAATATTAAACAATTTATTGCTTTCTAAAAATTAATTTTTGCACTGAAGACGGCACGCTTAAGGCTGCCGAAACAGCTGTATGCATTTCCAATATTTTTCTTTGGCATTTCTGACGTAGTAATTTATTCGGGTTTTAATATTCCAACGCCAAGTAATTTTTTCTATTTTTAAGATTTGATTTTTAAGCTCAAAAATGAAAAATTTCACATTGTGAAAATTCCTATTTTCAACCTCAAAATAAAATATTAAAAATTTTTAAAAATAATTTTTAGAAAGCGATAAATTGTGTAATAGTTGTGAATTTTTTTAATGTGAAGACGAAATTAAAAAATATATATTAATAAATTATAATGGGGCGAAATTCTCCATAGAATAACACTGATTCTGGCTTTTGGGGGCGATAAGTGGAGAGGCCTCTTAATCTATCTCATTAAAATTAATAATAAATAATATCTAAAAAAATATTACTTTTTCTATTGTGCTTTTTAGTGTAACAGGATCTTCTAGGATATGTCTAAATAACAAAGCTGTAAGTGATGTGAAACCCATAAATGTATGTGAATCAGTCACTGACAGTAAGATCTTCGGACCATCCATGTTAGCAAATAGGACAGCATAATAATAATTTTTAGTCAGCCTCAAACACAACCTCATAACAGCCTGGAGAGAATCTGACTCAAGAGGCAGTTTTAACAAAGAGACACATATCCTAGAAAATAAATAAAATTCATTAAAAGCCACAAAATAACAGCAAAAAATAAAAAAATAAATTAATTAAAACAAAAATCTATCCTTGACAGAATTTAATTTAGTATGACAGGACTAACTTATATATAACAACTCTTAAGATTTTTTTTTTTAATTATTAAAAAAGCTTCGCCAACTATTTAGAAGATATCACTGACATATATTAAGAAGATATATCCATCTATTCAGCAACTATTATCAATACATATCCAGAAAAAATAGCCAATAAATATTCAGAAGCCATAAACTATACATATTCAAGTCTCACCATCAAATATTCAGAAACTATTTTCTATACATATTCTTGAAGTTATAGCCAACAAATATTCAGAAGCCTTAATCAATAAATATTCAGAAAGATATTGCCAACACATAGTCAGAAGCCAACATCAATATATATTCATTAGATATAGCCAAGAAATGTTCAAAAGCCATCATCAATACATCTTCAGATAATATCTCCAAGAAAATCCATAAACCATTATCAATACATATCCAGAAAACATTGCTAATAAATATTCAGAAACCATCCAATTTCAGAAATGTTGATTGTCTTGGATACCAACATCACAAATTCCTTTCTACATGCAAGCAAGGAAGAATCTCTAGCTTAACAATAGGTTTTGAAAAATGTAAAAGTTTTTATGGAATTGATAAAATAGTTTAAGAAATTAGATGTTAAAACTGAATGTTGGAGAGCATCTTGACAAAAATGAAAGTGAAATAGTGGCACCGCAAAATTGCTGCCTGAAAGAAATAGTCCTGTCGCACTAATAAAAATACCGAAATTTGCATTTATAAAATAATGTAATAAAGCTACGGTTATAATAAAGGTTTATCTTCACACAACAAGGAAAAAAAAATATGTACCCCACTAATTTTTCACACTGATCAGGGGTTAATCTTTTTATAGTATCTATTTCCACAGGTGGACTACTTAAACTTTTTTCTTTTTCAGCATTTAACATATCTTCTGCAAGTTTATCCTCATAGGATGGTATTTTTAGTCCTTTATTTTTCTTTTCTTCTTTAGGGGGTGCCTCTTTTTCGTCGTCGATTGTAAACAGAATAGGACGTGAATTGCCAGTTTCTTCGTTAATCTACAATATATTAATAATCAAGTTTTAAATTCTTTAAAAATGAACAGAGATATAAAGCTTCTAAATCAAAATGAAATACTAAATGAGTACCTGAACCATAGTCTTAAGACATACTGTGTAATTTCTACGGCCTATAGTTAAATGTAAAGTTGATTCATCAGCTTTATATGCCTTATCAATCAGAGTATTATTTAATAAAGAATAATTATTCCAACTCGCATTGCGTTCTTCAAACCATTTCCACTGACGCTTTGGTGCCTAAATGTTTTAAAGGAGAAAAAAAGAATAATTAAAAAGTTGTTTATAAAAATATAAATAAAATTTTGGTTTCATTGATCTTGTATCTGTTGCTTGGCTTCTACTATGCTTAACGGCCCTCTTCACTTACCGTCTCCGGAAGCCCGAGCCAATGTTATTCTATGGGGAAATTTTCTTTACAAATAACTTATTAACTAATGCATATTTTTAAATTCTGTTTTCACATTCAGAAAATTCCCAATTGTTAAATGAACGGACCTTTTATAAAAATGTATTTTTTTAATTTTTAATATTTTATTTTGATATTGCAAAATGAATAAAATTCCCATATTGAAAATTCGTATTTTGCAGCTTCAAAATAAAATATAAAAAATAAAAAAATAATAATTTTTTAAAAAAGGTCAGTTAATTTAACTGCTGAGAATTTTCTGAATGTGAAAGCAGAATTTTAAATTATGTATTAGTTAATAAGTTATTTGTAAAGAAAAATTTCCCATAGAATAACATTAGCTTCGGCTTCCAGCGGCGGTGAGTGAAGAGGGCCCTTAATAAATCATTATTAAATAAATATATATACAGTACATTTACAGAAATCTGCACACCACCACTAAATATAAGAAATGAAATTTATAGTAAAATTTTCAAGAAAAATAACATAAAATAAAACAAATGAAAAAATCAATGATTTTTATGGCAATTCTTTAAAAACTGGATCTAATGAAATAAGGAAGTTATTTTAAATGAGGTCCAGATCTTGGACATAAGTCAATTTTTTTTTTTTAATGTAACAATATTCGGATTTGAATAAAAGAATTAATGCCTATTTATAGAGAGTAAGAAAAAAAACTCTAAGCAAAATAATCTGGTGTGTAACTAACATGACTTTCTCTTACCCTGCATTCCAATATTACAAAGGCAGATTGCAAATTAAGAAGCAAGATAATAAGTATTGTATATAAACATACTTTAAAAACAAATTTAAAATATGGTTAGGAACAGTGTAATTCAAAATGTAATTTTGTGTGTGTTTCGGGAGAGAGGGGGGGGAAGCTTCCTAATGTTGTGTATTGTTACACTAATGTTTAAAGATTTAGAAAAAGAAAAAGAAAAAAAAAGATAAGAAAGACTTACTCCAAATCAGGAGGTGCAGCCATTTTGAATATATTAAAAAGTCTACTATTAACCCGTTAGTAATCGCTAGTTGGTCGATTTGCTGCCCATCCTTCAGTTTTGCCAGATTTTTTTTATTCAATAGCCACCAAAAATTTTTAGAAGTGGCATTTGATATACATAATATGTGAATAAAATCGAAGAAACGTCGATCACATCACTTCTTAAAATTATTGGTGAGAGTTAAATAAAAAGTATGTAATCTGTAATAGGTGGCGCTGTCTATAGCGACTACTAACGGTTAAGTCTATTATCTACTCTTAAAGTCTACTATTTAAGAAAGTTGTGAGAAAGCCTGGATAATGTTGAAAAATAATCATAAAATAACAATAATGATAAAATAAAATAAACAAACAAACTAGGAAATTTTATAAATTGAACATTTTTACTCCTCACTGTTGAATAACATTGAAACATATAAAATGAGACAGTTAGTTACAATAAAAAATACATAAAAGCACAATTAAAAAACAATACAGACATTTTGGCTGTAAAATCAGCCCTCATTGGTGTCAACACGTCAAGCCCAACAGTTAAAATCCAGTAATAAAATATCAAAAGAGAATTAAATACTCCAGAGGCACCACTTTAGCTTCATTCAAGGAAAAGACTTGTAGCTTTGTAAAGATGCAAGAAAGATTAACGAGTCATATATAGTAAACTAGACGCTAAGACCTAAATATTATCAAAATCAGGAACATAATCGGTGTCTAAAGAGTGATTAACAAGTTTAGATTTAATGTCACCTGATTTATATGAAGTTTTATATGCAGAGGTTGATCCATGTTTAAATTTTTGTAGCCCTTTTTTGTAAAAAAAAAAAAAAAAAAAGAATTATCGTGTAAACCTTCCACTTCTGCAGTCACTTTATATAGACTTTAATATCACGTTCATAGCATTTCATTGAACCAAGAGTATAGGCACTCATTAAAAATAATACTGTAAACATTGAAAAATTTTACAAAATTATCATTTTTATAAAATAAAATCTTACGAAAGGGCTATTTTTATAGATTTGAATTTTGCGAACAGACTAATTTTATAGATTTGAATTTCGTGAAAGGATAGCAAAAGAGCCCCAATTTTTTGGTTGGATCAACTCTTATTATGTTCTTTGATATCACCAGATGAAAATGGCTAAAACAAGTTTATCATTTGAATAAAAAGTCCAAAGATTTTTTTTTTCCTCTACAATTATTTTTATCAACCCATTTCAAATTTACCCCATAAAAGTTATACAAATAACACAAGGATAAAAATAATGCACGGTAATTATGGTACCTGAAAAAACCTGGAAAACCCAGAAAAGCAACAAAGAAAGAAAGAAAAAAACATCAAAATAGTTTTTATTTTTTAATTAAAAAAAATTATCTAGGATTATCGATTCCCGGCTCTGGTATTTTTCACATAGTTGGTATAAAAATTAGCCTTCCACTCACTCCACTTTATCTGAAATGAATTTTCGAGGTTGGTGAATGAAAAATTTCTCAATTATCTAGTTTTATATAGTTTGGAAATTTTTTATTTTGCTTTACGACATTCATCCATTAGAAAATTGCTAAAAACACCTATTGCTTCAATGCATAGGCTAAATTTTCATTAACATTTTTTAAATAGTACATCCACATTAAAATCATAATATTTATCAGCAAAAGTTTAATGACAGAATTGTAATTTCTGAGTGTATGCTTTAGTTTTAGATTATTTAATTTTTATATATCATATTATAAATTTGCAATAAACAATTTATTAAGTATTGACTTTACATTTGTCTTGTGTTTAATTGTGGTCTGTCAAATTTGGAAAAAATGATTGCAGAACACAAGATTTAATTCTGCTCCTGGAATCTACACAGAATATATATGGGTGGTGTTGTTTGGCTGGATGGTTGGGAGAGATTGTGTTTCTCGCGTATTTATATGTGTGTTTGCTTTATAGATTTAAAAAAAAAACATTTAAAAAAAAAAAAAACTGCTAATTCTAAAATCTTTATTATTAAATAATTGACTTTCAACTAAGTTAATTTGTCCAAAGAAACATTTATCAAACCTACATTAAAAAATAAATTAATTAATTAATTAACTTCAATTTTAATTACATATTGCTTTGTGTTCCTTTATTATTACAATTATTGATTTTCAACTTAGTTAATTTGTCCAAGGAAACAAATATCAAATCTACATTTAAAAAATTAATTAATTAATTAATTAACCTCAATTTTTATTACATATTGCATTGTGTTCTTATATTAACTCTAAATTGGATTTTAAATGATAGCATTTGATTAGATTTTATTCAGCACACACACATATTAAAAAAAAAAAAAAAAAAAAATTAAGGTCATTACTTTTTCTAAACTTCACAAGTACTTACTCAATAGCTTGATTTTATGTTTCAATAAAATGACACTTTTAAGTTTATGAATTTTCGTAAAGTAAGTTAATCTCAATTTTTAATAAAATTTAATTTTAAATTATCACTATTAGGTTAATTATTAAAATCAAACAGCTCACTCAACTTTATTGTTCAGCTGACAAATACAAATTCAAAAATAAATTAATCGTTCAGTTATTTAATACGATTCCAAAATTAACTGTGAATCTAACTGTACACACATACACATGTATGTTTAATGATCTAGCTTTCCGTGCAAGCTACATATACAAGTTTTTCATGTGTAATGTATGTTATACTTTAGTTTTATTAATTACTGCTAGTATTTCATTTAACTATTATTATTAGTATTTAAATTAATATTGAATATGCTGCATGAATTTTGTAGTATCTTGTAGCGTGGAAGATAATTATTTACTTGACTAATCAGAACAAGAAATTAATATTTTTTCCAAATTTTAATTTAACTAGATTAATTTTTAGAAATTTACAATATATACATATTTTGCTGTATTTCCTCGATATGAAATGGTTTTCAATAAGATAGTGGGTTGTACAGTATAAGGCTGGAAGGAATTTCAGATAGAGTCCACAGTGATTTTCATCAGTCCGTGACCGCTTCTGCAGTCTTCCCCAGAAAATAACAGTTCCTTTCCCGAGGTCTAGCCCGACCTGCTCTGGGATTCCTGCCTTTCCAAAACTCCGACGTGAACTGTCGTTTTTAGTCTCTCATCGTAAAAATTACAGTTCGTATTGGGCGTGTTTTTCTAAAAACAAAATCTCAGATGCAGGCCCTGATTCGCTCGAAATTCCATCATCGGCTCTGACGCGTTGAATTCTTCTCGAAGGGAAAGTTCTCAAGGCACGCGGCTTCCCACGTTCATCAAAGGGAAACGGACATACCTTTCTACAAAGGAGAGATGTTCCGCTGCGAGCCGTTAGGCTCCAGACTGTCTGCTTCTTTGTACTGAAATGTCTCTTTCAATGATATATTGGAGTCGGAGTCTCTGCCTTTACAATTTAAATATGTTTGATTCTCATTTGGTTTTTCACATATCTTTTCAGTTTAAATTTTCTCTTTTTTTTGGGGTGTTATAGGGTATAGCTTGTTGTAAATGTTTAGCAATTTGTATACAACAAGACAGAAATAACACCCATTTTACATGTAACATTCATTCTATACCCTTGAAAACGTAATGAATTTGCATGTTTCCATTTATGGATAGTTGCAATCTTTTTTTGAATTTTTTCTGTTTCATCTTTTTCAATGTTTCTTGTTTTCATCTATTCAATGTTTGAAAAGGTTTTCAATATATATATACAGAGAGAGAGAGAGCGAGCGGGAGACTTTATAAATTGCTTTTATATAGAACTAAATGGTGATTGTTTCAAGTACATTTACAAGAAATTTGATTTTCATTTGGTAATGTCTCACTCAAGACTCCCTATAAATAAGACTTCCTTTGTCTGCGAAAAAAATGTTATAGATGGCGCTACCAGCCAGGTATTTTAGGGATATTGTTTACAAAATATCCCTATACTGATGATGAATGTCCCTACTTTAGGGAAAATTTGTGAAAAAAATGGCAAAATTAGTCTAATCCATGCAGAATCACATGAAATTCCTTACAAAATAACCACACAAAAGTCCCTACAAATTTACTAATTTTTTCTGCATTAATTTATTTAGAAAGACAGTAGGTTATAAAAATAGGTATTAATGGCAGAAAAAGAAATGCGTCTAAAATTATGTTTAAAGTTATTAATTTAAACACACAGCTACAGATAGCATTGGTAAAATATAAAACAATATTTAAGACTATACCTTTAGAAGTGGGGCTTTCCTTGCAAACATAACAGCAGCTTTCTCATACTGATCAATCACTAGGACTAAAAAGGGCAACCACCTACGAGTAAAAGCATAAAAATAAACGCAATAATCACTAAATTACTAATTTAGTAACAAAACATTCAAAAATTAATTTTATTGAATTTATCAATACTGAAGTACAATAAATTTTCGATTACCCATGAGCAGATTATGCACGTTGTGAATTACATGCGGCACAGGTAAAATGCAAGTTTGAGAGAAAGGGTTTTCTCAACAAGAAGAAAGAACAAATTTTTTTTTTTTTTTTTTCTTTTAAAGAAAAAATTTAAATATAAAGAACTATGTTTTTGTTTTACTTTTGTACAGTAATAGTACCGTATGCTATCAAAAATGCCTACATTTTAACTTATTTCAAAGTATTCTTAGAAATAGTTTTTTTTTTTTTTTAACAGCACTTCTCTTGAAAGGTATTTTTCTTCTTATTTAACCCTAATTATACATTGGAGAAATTTTTTCTACAGATAATAGTAGTGTGTAGGTATTTACAATCCTCTGGAATAAATTAAAATACTAGCATGTCTGCGGTACTGTTTAATTTAGTGCATAAATTAGCTTACAGGTTGTAAGTTGGCAGGGTTCATCTTGTAATATGGGGAAAAAATTCCCTGGGTTTTCCAGACAATTTTCAAATAATAGCTACATATTACAAGAAATGCTCCTCTAGAGAGGAGAAAATACATCTTCTACTTCCACTCTATGATGTCATGTTGCTGCCGATCATGATAGAAATTCAGGTAGAAATCATTATTTACATGAGTATTTTCACGATACTTAATCATTTGAATTATGATAAAAATTTAAACAAGAAAAATATAATTTGAGAGAAAGGAAATATTTGTTTTTCCAGGTTTTATAATCGATTTTTCCCTGATTTGCAATGAAAGTTTTTATTTTCCCTGATTTTTTACAAAATCCGAATTCCCTGAGTATTCAAGGTTTTTTTTGATGAGTATGAACCCTGCTTGCCTTCATTGTATGTACGCTTTTTTGTTTATTGTTTTTACATCCCATAATAAGTAAAATACAAATACTTTTACTAATTGAGAATATTTTCATTGTTGTATTATGTTTCAAATACAATACATTTGCGTTTTTGAGCTAGAATATTTTTTATGTCATTTTCCTAATTTCTAGCCTTTTTGCAGATCATCCGCAAAACCTGTGTTACTCAGTTCCATGTATAATCAAGAGTATACTGCAAGATTATTCTTTTTCTCCTTTGCTTAATCATGCAAAAAAAAAAAAATATTTTATGTTTTTAAATAAAAAAAAGCCAATATTAAAAAAGATTTTTTTTTTTTTTTTTCATGATAAGATTTAATTTTGCAATCAGAAGAGAAAGAAAAAAAATCTGGAGTGACTCCACTCGACTTACCAAACACTGAGTAATTAACAGTTTTGTAGATAAAGTAAAGAAAGTGGAGTTGTTAAACAAACAAAAGAGAAAAAACCTAACAGAGTGTTTGAGTATTTTTCTCTATATAGTACATGATGTTTTATTTAACGCTAATGAACTTAGAGCCCATAAGATCATAATGATAAAGAATTTTTCGTTGTGTCCCTGTAAAAACCTATAAATGCTAGATTCACCGAAATGCTTATAGTTAGTGCAACAGTGATTTATACTATTCGTATAAATTTTCAGCTCAATGGAATAAGGCATTTAGATGCTGTCGCACTTTTAAAAATTTGGTTCCGTAGGCTATAATGATAAAGAATTTTTCTTTGTGCCCCTGTAAAAAAACTGTAAGTGCTAAATTCACCAAAATCTATACAGTTGGTGTCAAATCTATACAGTATACAGGCCATGTAAAAAAATCTATAAGTGCTAGATTCACCAAAATCTATAGGGTTCGTACTATGGTTACTTACAATATACGTACCAACTTTCAGCTTATTCGAACAAAGCATTTAGACGCTAGCGTGTTCACTCACAGACATATACACATCATCGTAAAAATAGTGGAAACGGACTCGAAATGTATAGAAACATCAAAATCTCAAATTCAGATTTTTGACATGATTACAATACTTTCCTCACTATAGTGTTCAGAAAGTAAAAATAAAAATGACATTTATAAAAATAGATTATAGTGAAAATTAAGTACTGACTTTGCAGGTGGTTCATCTGGCCAAGACCTCATACAAAAAGCAGTTACATCTAATATTTGGATGAACATTGGCACAAGACCACTTTGTTCAATCCGACTAGCACAAGGTATTTTCATTTCCTGAAATAGAGAAAAAACACATTTTGAAATATTTAAACATTTGAAAAAGAAAATATATACAATCAAATCTTGTTAATGTGAATCTTAAGAGGAAAGAAAAAGTTATTCATGTAATCAGTAGTTCATGCTATCAGTAACTATTCATATAACTAAACTAATTTTCATTTTGACGGGGATTGTGGAAGCAGTTCATGTTAAAAGTAATGATGTTCGACTGTATATAAAGTCGAGCCACATTAATGAGAACATGTTCAACACAAACTGTTTCCACAGTCCCCATCAAAATGAAGATTAGTTTCTGAGTTACTGATTTCATGCTACTGCTGATAACATAAACAAATCTTTTACTCCCCTTGAAATTCATTTATAAGGAGGCTCGACTCTATGTATGTACATATAAATACATATTTAAATGAATATATGGAGCTAAGAAAAATAAAAGTAACATTAATTGATAAGAGCATGCAGATGTCACTAAAAACAGAACCTGGTGCTAACTGGAATGAAGCAGTGATTTTAATGTCTAATAATTAATCATTCTCCCTTCAAAATAAAAGGCACAATATTTAAAATACAGTTCCCGCCACTTATTAAATTCACATTCGTTCTGAACCAAAGTGATTTTATAAGGCGGCTGATTTTTATGTCTGGTGAATGATCCTGCACTTAAGGAAAAGGTGTTACTTTCCTGAATTTGGAAAGAAACTTCAAAAGGTAATGAATAATGGAATTAGTAAACAATATTAATTAATTTTTGATAGATAATTGTTTCTTTGATATAAATAAATTAAATGCATTCCAAGTTCCTGTGCACTTTCGTTTGAGGAAAATCATCATTACTTTACCAAAAGTTTACGTTGTTCTTATAAATTAAAAATATTTTTATTTAAACCTCATGAATTATAGTAATTTCAAAATAAGAACTATAAATTGCATTTTAATAATTAGAAAAAAATATATATATAATTTCAAATCAAATTTGTAACTTATTACAGCGCTTTTAAGAATATGTTACTTGAAATTGTTACGGAGATAAGTGATGGGGCATTTTTAATTTGTAACTGTGCGGCAAGTGTAAAATCTTCGACAATGAGCGATAACGGAAGGGATTGTTGGGCTTTAATTTCTTTTTTTATTTCAAAAAAAAAAAAAAAAAAAAAAAAAAAAAAATGTAAATTAAAAAAAATTTAGATTGCATAAATGATATTTTTGAGTTTATTAGCCAGTGATGCTCATTTTATTAAGCGGTGGCTTTAAAAGTAATTTGTATTGATTTGATTCCGGTACTGGCAATTTGATCAGATTAAGCAGTTGATTTTATTAACCAGTGAATTTATTAAGCGATGGTTACTGTATTTGTAAGGGATGCTCTGGAAATGATGAAGCTGAATAGTTGCTGTATTGTGCCGTTAAGGCTATACATCAGTCAGATTCCCTTTTACTCTCTTTCTATGTTATTCAATGGAGTTTTTGTTGCTTCATTTTATAAGAATATCTTATTAAAAAATGAAATTTTTTTAATTCTGTTTTTTCAATATTACTCTTTGAACATGTCGCATTTTAGCTTAGTGAGCAATGTTTTGAAAAAATAAATAAATGTATTTTGTTTAGAGATTGAAACTTAGTCCTAAATTCACTTAATAAAATAAAATATTTAATTAAAAAAAAAATGCTCATTAAGCTAAAAAGTGACATAATTCAAAGAGTAATATTTAAAGAAACAAAAGCAGATTTTGAAAAACTTCATTTTTGAATGAGATACCCTTATAAAACGAAGTGACAAAAATCTCATAGGGATCCTATGGGATTATTCCTTCCCATGTTATCACATGACAGCAGCGCCGACTTTGAAAAATTTCTGGGGGGGCTCGAACCAAGGCCGTAGCCAGGATTATTTTTTGAGGGTGGGGGGCATCACATTTCTAATACAAGGTCATCAAATATGGTGTAATAATGTACACACGCTTACCCAAGGAAAAGAACATATGCACACACAAACAACGGCCTGATTAACACAGGGGCACGTGCCAGGGGCTCTGAGTAGCAAAGGGCCCCAAAACTGGACCTGAAAATGCCATCATAATCTTTGCCATTTAGTTTATGTAAATCGAATTTATATGGCAGTAACTTTTGTAAAAATAGTTATATTACTTTGCATCGATGTTTCTGAAAACTTTTGCTCCTCATGCACAAACTATAAGTGTAGCACAGTAAAGGGAATCATCTTCCTCTGAACTCACCCCGCGCCCCATACAGAGACTTTCAGCCTCTCTTGTTTTTCTTTCTTTTTTTCTTAGTCGATTTATGTCCATTTTCAATTGCAACAACCTTACTTTACAGCTATGATTTTGGTAAAAAACTAAATAAGAAATAGAGGAAAGAATTTCTTGTTTAATAGAGAATCAGTATTCAAAATTTCTGGGGGGGCTGATCCCTTACAGAAAATTTTCTGGGGGGGCTCGAGCCCTCAAGCCCCCACATAGTCGGCGCCACTGTCACATGAGAAGGAAATTAAAAAGGGGGTGAGTATCTGACTGATGCATAACCTTAAGCAAAGGAACTGCATACTTGCCAACCAATTTTAATAAAAAAAGGGAAGATTTTTGTTGAAAAACCGGAAGATTTCATAAAAAAAGGGAAGATTTTTTTTTACTTGTTTATTATGTCAAATAGAAAAAAAAAAAAAAAATACAGTTTTACAATTTTAATATTTAGAAGCAATCTATAAAAACGTTTTACTATAGATTGATTATACTAAATATATAAAAGTTTTAAATGAAGTTATTCCTCTTCAACATATAAATATCTACAAAACAGAATCTGTAAGAAATTTATTTAACAATAGAGAAAAAACTTAGTTAAGTTAAAGTATAACTAATTTTTTTAAATAAATAGAATATGATTTTTGTGTATGTACAATAATCATACATAAAAAAAAAAAAAAGTAGCAGTAGCTAATTATCAGTTTCAAACATGCATAAAACCAACTAAATATTAATTTTCTTAAATTGATTTGGAAAAAATTTTCCTACCTGAAAAAATTATTCTTATTTTTTTCCCCATGTTTACGTACATTTGGTATAAATATGACATACAAATATTTAATTTAATTGAGGAAAAATAAACAGATTCATTAAATTCAGCAATAAAGATCTAAAAATAATTACATACGTGAAAAATATTCAGCACTTCCATTGCTTTATTGTTTCTAGAATTGATTGATCACAATCCGGGGGGGGGGGGGGGATACAAAAATAATTACAGAGTAAGAAATATTAAACTCTTTCAACTCTACTTCTAGAATCTAATGAAAGAAGTTTAAAATTAATATTATCATTTATGTTGCAGATGGATGAAGATTAGGAAACAAAAGACTTCTGCAGAACACTTGACTGCTGATCACTAGTTGGAAATAAATGAAAGGGGGGGGGGGTAAAAAATAATTACACCAGCAAGAAATATTTAACAATTCTATTTCTTTACATGTTCGAGAATCTCATAACGCAAGTTTGAAATGAATATTGACCTTTATGTTATGGATGGAAAAAGATTGGGAATCAGGAGTTTTCGTAGAACATTTGAGTTTTCTTTTTAAAACAAACGATATCCGCGACTTTTTTAAAAACGGAAGATTTCATCATCTGTCCGGAAGACCGGAAAATACGTTAAAAAACCGGAAGTCTTCCGGGAAAACCGGAAAAGTTGGCAAGTATGGAACTGCATCAGAAGTAAGTAGAATAGTATGTTGACAGGACAAAGATTAGTCACTTCTCGGAAGGAATTGTCGACAGGATTTTTAGAAGCACATGAAGTTGGACTAGGAAGGAATATCTGAAACTCCGAAAAAAAGGTAATGTCACCTCAATGACCTTGAATTTCATCCATATGTCCATGTTCCTTCTACCATCAAAGGCCCTGGGCTTTATAAATTCACTGGTCTTTGCAATTTTTAGAAAATGCTAACAAGTTTAACAGAGGTGATTTTTTTGAATGTGTAAACAGAATTTTGAAAAAATGTATTAGTTAATGAGTTATAATTAGGTGAAATTCCCCATACAATAACATTAGCTTTTACTTCCGGTGACGATAAGCAGAGATTTTTAAACTGTTAGTTTGTTTTTTACTTTAACATGTTATGTAAAAATAACCTACTGAATTATTTTAGAAGAGAAAAATAATATGTTTTCAAATTTAGTACTGCCAAAATAGTCAAGATAATTATACTGTCTGAATTTTTTATTTGAAAAATTAAAGGCTTAAAAATACAGGCAATTTCAATATTTATAGTCAGGTCAAAAATTTAGGTACCAAATAGACTGTAAAAGAAAATATATGCATTGAGGTCCCAACATGTGCTTTCAGCTACACAAAAATATTCCATAATTAAGGTGAAAAAGAGATACCTAAAGGATTGGTTGAGGGAATTAAGGCCAATTGACAGCTCTAGGATCCTAGGCCTGAGAGAAAGTGCCCTCTGTGGGGTCTTTCTATGGAGTCAGCCCATATTTATGCAAGTTTTGAAGAAAACCATGGAAAACTCCAAGCACCTCACGCTTCGACTGCATAACTGCTCAGCAGCTTATGGGCCTGATACCTTAAGGGGCAAAAAAAAGCTACCCTATCTGCTTTCCCTGGGCCATGATAGGGATCTTGTCCTAAAATTATCCCCTTTTATACATGAGTAAAAGTCAAAATCTCAAAGGCCCTAAAATACATAATTCTACGCTTTTTGAAATAGGGCTTTTCAAACTCAGTGGTAAGTAAATTTCATTAGGATG
Source organism: Salticus scenicus (assembly GCA_963930645.1). NCBI lineage: Eukaryota > Metazoa > Arthropoda > Arachnida > Araneae > Salticidae > Salticus > Salticus scenicus. The sequence continues at coordinate 27,988,253 of OZ005658.1, forward strand.
ATTCTAATTACTCTTTGTACATTCATTAAATCATACACATAAATATATCTACAATTTTTAACATAGATACAGCACTTACAGAATGTAGTAAAAGTTATAAAGAATAAAAAAAAAAAAAAAAACTTGACTATGTCAATTTTTATCTTTAACTTATTTTTGTTGTCCAGTATCTCTACAAGTTGGAAATTATTCAACTACATAATTATCAACATGAGACATTATGCATATACAATATTTATACTATCATGATTAATTTTCAGCAATCAAATAAAAGTATTCATAAATAGGAACAAAATTTTTTAGTGAAAACTAAACTGTAAAGATATTTTAAAATAATTAAAATCAAACATTCCCTACTTCAAAAATTAGAGCAAATAAATGAAGTTTGGCTGCGAACCGGGACTCAATATTTAACCAAGGCATTCTTACAGCAAAAGACCACTTATTATCGTCAGGTGAATCATCAGTTTTCAATCGCTGGAGAATATAAACCATCTGAGAGTGAAGCTGAAATAAAATTCCAAAAATTAAATAGTCATTTAAATTATAAAAGAATACTAAAAATCTGAGCATATTTAAAAGTAAAAACTGCAATATTATGTGTTTAAGAAGGTAAAAACTTTTAACATTTTATTAAAAAATTCCTCATTTTAAAACTTTCATCCAAAATTTAATTATTATGAATTTTTAATAAAAAATAATAAAAACGGAAGTGATTTATTTCAGAAACTGAAATCGGAAATAATTATTTAAACTCCGGAAATAACTTATTTAAAATCCAGAATAATCTATTTTTTCAGTTAATAAGCTCTGAAAAATTATTTAATAAACCCAAAAAATAATTGATAAATATTTCCCAAAATCCAGAATAAATCCCAAAATATTTGGTGATTTGGTGAATAAGCATCTGAAAATTTATTTAAATATGTTCTGCATTATATTTTCATTTATTCTAAAAGAATATCTTTGATATTTTGTATCTGCAAAGATACATCACTTCCCTCTCGAAGCTGACGCTATGGCGTCACACATTCCAAGAATTTTTCCCCCAAGTTCAGTGCCCTCCGGAAGTATTCCTCCGCATTTTCAAAAGATAGCGCAATTTCAAAATTTTCAACAAAAAATAGAAAAAATAAATTAATCTTTTAATAAATCAAAAATAAATAAATTGTGAATAAAGATAATTCACTTTAATCAACTTTAATTAACTTCTATTCATAAAATTAACTGTAATTAAAAGTATTTGAAGCGAGCTATTTTAGTGCACATTAATTTGCTGGTTAATTGGCTTTCGAAAGCGGGCAATTTGGGAAGGATGCCGACACACTTGGAAGAAAAATTTCTCATGCAGTAACAGCTCTGGTGATTCTCTCGGCCGCGCTTAACAGTTTCACCATTAGAGTAAGCCGTTAGCGAGACGAGAGATCGTATGGTAGCTTATTATGAAAATATCTTTAATTACTCTTTTTTAAATAATTGTCTACTGATTGTCAAACATTCAAAACGAATCTTGATTAAAAAAAAATTACGATTTGAAGTCTCCTAATTGACCTATAAATGCATCAGTTTCAGCCCATCTCAAGTAAGTTGAACTTGAAATGATGAATTCAAACATCGTTGCTTATTATTCCAAGGAAAATATTTATTCTTCCTAAATTTCGAAAATGCACTGCCCCAGCAGCAATTCCAAGAAGATAGAGGATTATTAATAGCCAATTATTCGTTTCACGGTGAAATTAAAATATATCGCACCAAGAGGTGTAAACTTCATCGAGAACGGCATGATTAAGCATTTGTTGATTTTCCTCATTGAACTTCTGCATATCATCAACGTTGGTAGATGAAATAAACAAATCCAAGTCAAGATCAATGCACAAATTAGGATTCATCAACGATTGAACTTCTTTTAATCTACGTAATTCAAATAGAAATACTATAAAATAAAACAGACTATAAACATTCAAGTGATTCATATTCATGTCATAAATATGATGAACAATCGACGCTATTTTTGTGTATAACAGTCAGTAAGATGAAACGTAAACATTATTTCATGGAAATTAAAAATTTACCATTTTAGCATTTAATTTTAGCATTTTTGATTTTAATTACCATTTTAGCATTTTGCTAAAAGATATTGTATTTTGCTAAACTATGTCAGTAAGAATTTCGCTAAAAAGCGAAAACTAGATTATTTCATAAAATATCTTTATATAACTACCTCTAGTTTTTATCCAAATACTCGTGGACAGACATTACAAAATCACTAAAAATATTGGGAATCATTATTTATTTAGTATATTCGGATTTAATTTTGACTTTTAATGGTTGAATTTAAATGCAAAAATGCAAAAACAGAATTAAGAATTTGCTTCATAGATGTATTCTCAGTGCTAGTATTGTGTTTGTTGAAATCGAAACAAAATTTTGCTGATTCATTTTTCTTAATTCACAATATATGCTTGGTTAAAATTGTCAGTGATCAAAACAAACAGAAAACAAAATTGGGAATAACCAAGTTAAGAAAAAGAAATCAATTCTATTCAAAGAATTAATTTTCGAAAAAGCTAAAATACTGCTTATACGTTTTAGCTAAAATGCTAAAGAAACTTTTTTGCCAGGTTAAACCCTGTAACCAACTATATCATTCCAAAGGACATGTAATAAAGTGTTTATGTCGCAACTTTGGAGAAAATCGCTAGAGCCGTTTTCGAGATATGCACTTACGGCTCCTGATGTCCCGCTTTTGTTTTTCCAATTTTCACCAAAATTTGGAAAATTCATATGTACACAAGACCTGTCTCAATTCTAAAGTTTCATAGTTCTACCTTTATTAGTTTCAGAGATATGATAGCCAGAATACTCCCAACATACATACACACACTGGCCAATTGCCAAAAACTACTTTTTTGGACTCAGGAAATCTTAAAATGTGTAAATCAGATGAAAACTCGATATCAAATTTTTAGACTGAATACAATACTTCCATTATCTATGGTAGTAGTGTAATGGAAGTAAAAAGTGTACATATGATGAAGCAAAGATATAATTTGTAAGCTAATTTATACACCAAATTAAACAGTTCTATACTGTACAAAAAAAAAAAATAATAATAATAATAAAAACAGCATAGTTTTTATGTTTACTTTTTTTTTTTTTTTTTTTTTTTTAATTTAATTAATTTTATTTTATTTTCTTGATTTTATTTTAAAAAATTAATTATTTGTTATTGTTTTTGAGAACACTTTTTCGTGATCCTGTGCTTTCTTTATTCAGCTTTTCTTCCAAGCATGTGGAAATCCACTCACAGATAATTTGGAGTTTATTGCATAAAATGTTACCAAGAATTAGTTCAAGCAAATATAATAAGGTTAAAGGACAAACTATTTAATATTGTTACATACCTCTACTAATAAAAAGTCTATCAAATTCTTATTCCTCCACTCTTCTCCATTCCTAGCAGCCAGAGAGATTAGAAGATCACAACATCGATACACAGTATTTGGCAAACCTTCAACCAAACGAATGCAACCATCTACAATTTGTGATGTGCAATCATCAATTGCATGAGCAGCTAATGGCTCTTCTTGCTTTTGTTCAAACTCAATTTCTTTCTGTTCTTCTGTCTTTTTGGATCCATTTCCAACCTATAACAAATATAAATTTAGTCTGTATAACAATGCTTAAACAAGATAGTGTTTCAAGTAAAAGAACTTATTTTTGTTGTCTTAAGTTCTCGAAGAGAAAAATGTGACATTATTATGGTAGTATAAATTACTCTGCTGCTATTTCTGCATTTATTTAATTATCGAACTTAAAATGAATTTATTCTTCAGGGTAAGCATTAGATGGTGGAATTGTGAGAATCTTGCAATATTTTGAAAACTCCTACTGAAAAATCCTAAACAAAATTTGTTTTGTTGTAGTAGGAGAATCCTACACAATATTTTTTTTCTAATGCAAGCCCTGGTCTTTTGAAATAATGAACAGAAAATAAAATCAGAATCTGACTAAGCCAATTTTGGAAGAATGCAGAATCCAGCAGCTTTTTTTAACCCTACGAATGACTGATAGTCATCTTTTCATTCATGCCTATTTTTTACCATTTATTTGTCCCTTCCCCTAATCCCAATTCTCCCGGAAGATTTTTTTTTTTTTTTTTTTTCGGGGTTGGGGGTGGGGGTGGGGGGGATGCTTGAATGGTATTTTACAGTATATCAAAATACAGTACTCAACACACATCAATGCCTTTTAGGTATAAAGTACTGTAAAAACACTTATTTTCACGAGGCTTTAATTTTCGCGATTTTCCCGAGCCCATCGTAATCGCGAAAATTTAAGCATCGCAAAATACTTTTTTTTTTTTTTTTTCCCCGCAGCAAATAATAATAATAAAAAAAAAAAAAAAAAAAAAAAAAAAAATTTCAATTACCACTAGGCCACTAACGGTCCGAATCCGAGAAAAGTGAAGGGGGTGGGGTGATTACATTTTCGGTGCAAAAGGGGGGTTCAGAAGTCCCTAGTTTGATAAACAGCGTGACAAAAAAGGGAAAAGAAAATTGTTTGGGGTGGAATGTGCGCATTGAGCCAAAGCCAAAGTTGATGTATAAGCACCGTTGTAAGCATAAATTGTTTTTAGAGCGATGAAAATTTCTTAAAAAGGGGTTCTATATTTAAGTACTTTTCAACGTTAGGATTTTTCAACTTTCGGTTCTGTTGATATAAAATTCGCGAAATTTTCAGCTCGCAAAATCACCGATATCTTCATTTTCGCGAAAATAAGTGCTTTTACAGTATATAAGCTAATACAGATAAATTACCTGGTTAGTAGACACAAGAACATCATCACCCAAGGACATTGCAATAGCTCTAGACATTTGATCTTCCTCAGACATCTCCCAATCCATTCCAAGGGCCTAAAAAGAAAATTAAAACAGAACATTTGAAATTAGAAACATATATTCCAATTTAAATAATAATTCATACCTGCCATCCAGAGACAGACAAAAATAGGAAGATTCACATGCAAAAACCAGAAGATTACACAAAAAACAGGAAGATCAATTAAATTGCATAATAAAATAAAATACCCTATTTCGTAAAATTAAAGTATATAATAAAAAAATACACATGTTCTACATTATTTTTTTCTTATATAATAATTAAAATACTTATAACATCGCAGAACGTTTAATTGCTGATCAGTGGTGGAGGGAGAATGGGGAAGGGCGGTGGTGGTAGTGGTAAAAAAAAGTTCATGGGTGAGAAATAATGAGCAATTTTACTTCTTTATAGGTTTTGGAATATCATAAAGCAAGTTTAAAAGAAATATTGACATTTATGTTGTAGATGGAAAAAGATTTGGAAACAAAAGGCTTCTACAGAATGTTTGATCGGCGTTGATCAGAGAAGAAAACAAAAGAGGGCGAGAGGAGAATTAAATAATTACATAAGTGAAAAATATTAAATTCTATTCTTTTATAAGTTATAGAATCTTATAAAGCAAGTTCAAAATGAATATTAACATTTATATTGTGGATGGAGAAAGATTCAGAATGTAAAGACTTGTGTGGAACGTTTAAACACTGATCATTATTAGAGTTTTTTTTTTTTTTTTTAATCAACAAACTATAACCGCAACATCTTTAAAAGCAGAAGAAATTATAAAAATTTGGAAGCCAGAAGATTAAGTTAAAAATCAGAACTCTTTCGTCAAAAACAGAAAAATTGGCACCTATGATAATTTAAAAAAAAAAAATCTGTCACAGACAGAATTTAATTTATTACGACAGGAGACTATTTTGTACATTACAAGCTTTTTTTTTTTTTTTGTCTATTCTTCCATATCAAGGCATGTGACAACTAAACATAACTCATATAAATCACCGTTCGCATACCTTTATTAGAAAAGTTTGCATCTATTATTGTAGTGTACTGAATCATCTATTATTGTATTTATAGGATCTTTTAACTAAGAAACAGTGATTTTACTATAGAGAAGTGAGAAAATTATTTTAAAATCAGATTGTATGAGAACTTTAGTGATAGAATATTTTAATTTAAGGAAACGGGGTAAAACAATATTTATATTAGAAGAGGCTGATTAGGAGAAGAATTAGAAGGAAACTAATTTTTCTATAGATTTATTCATAATTGAAGGTTTATAATATCTGTCAATTGCAGTGACATTAAGAAATATAATTTTAGCGCTAATTAGAGCAAAAAAAGTACAATTACCAAAAGTATAAGGAATCGCCTTTTTTTTGGTAGAAGATGATATAGAAGCACAAATAAAAAGCAAAGAGACTGCAAAATTTATATGATAGACAATGGTGCAGAAACCTTTTTCAGTGCAAGAGACAAGGGTATCAAGAAAAAGTTAACCATTATTATATATTTCATATGTGAATTGAATATTATTGTCTATAGAGTTTAAAGTTTGAAAGATGTGGTCAATATCTCTTCACAATATTGTCCTATATTAAATCCCATCTCTTAATATCAAGCATGTCTTAGAAACAATAAAATCTATAGATAGTAGTAACACCAGATACTCTTGTCTTTCACACTGAAAGACATTTCAAAGTATAAGTATATAAACATTCAAATATCTTACACCAGCATTTTCAGATGATGAAGCACGGGCAAAAGATGAACTGAGGAGATAATCTGTAGCTTGCTCCAAAGAATTGGTATTCAATAATGCTACAGCAGCTAAACTTCTTGAAAATCCCATATCAGTCAGCTGAGTAAGATGATCCCAGTTGACACCTACCTCTTCTCCAAGTGGTTCGCGTCGCACAGAAAGTCTGCTATGTACTGAAGTACCTTGTGACAATTGTGGTGGTACTACAGCAGAATCTTCTGTTTTAGTAAGTTTTTCCTTATAGATAAAGAAAATAAATAAAAATAAATAACAATAAAATGATGGGAACATAAGAACTTAATTACAAGAAATAAATATTTTATACAGATATAAAGAAACTATAATCAATGAAATATTTAGAATAATTCATTATGAAATAGAAAAAAGATTTTTTTTTTTTTTTTTTTTCTTTTTTTTGTATATAGACACCTTTAAAAAAACATTAAAGAAATAGTAAGTGCAAAGCATCAAAATACAGTGCAAACATCGCAAAACATCAACAATAAAATGAAGATATCTCAAAGCATCAACAATACAAATTAGAAAGAATATGCTTCCTAGGAAATACTTACTAGCCCTAAAATATTTAAGGCTATACAGTGGAAAAACAAAATTCATATAAGATGGTGGTGGTATTAGGGTTAAGACCAATTGAGTACATGGTCCTAAGCCTACCCCAGTAGCACATAACGTTGTTTCAACGCTGTTAAAACTAATATTTCCCTGTTCAGACTTATTTTCAAGGCTATAACAACGTTATGTGCTACCTGGGTAGGTGATATGCCCTCAATGCAGATTTTTCTAAGAGCCCTAGCCTGTATTTATGAGAATTTCAGAGAAAACCCCAGAAAACTGCAAATGGCTAGGTCATCGAGTGAGACTTTGGATCGAACCTTTTATGCTAATTTTCTCCCAGTTTTAAGCACAGAACTGCTCGGATACCCACGGGGCCTATTCATATAAGGAAAAACATTTTTTTAAAATGTTAAAATTTTAAAATACTTTGCTATAAAGTAATGATTGGTTTCTAACAGCGTTCCTAGCATGAAACATTCAAAAATAGTTGCTTTAGTAATCTTTAGTTTTAGTGTATGAAATAGTAGCCTCTAGGATAAAAATAGCAACCCTATTGTAGTCTTTTATAAAAAATATTACACAGGATAAATACTTGCATTTTAACTGCTTCAATGAAATAAGTTTCCTTACCTTATTACATGTTTTTATTTAAACATAAGAGATACTTTGTGCTGGAAATATAAAGGAAAATGCAATAACATTAAAAAGAGCACAAATTATAGAAATTATTAGCAAACGGCCATTTAAGAACTTCTAAAATTCCATCATCAATGCTTGTAAAATTTTCATTTAACTATTAAAACATAGAAAAATGAAAGAATTAGAAAAAGAAAACTAAGAGACTCCCAGAACCTTGCTAAGCAAGTGTGGTCCAAAGGTAGGCCAGGAAAGGCAAGTTGTGCAATTTACATTCAGTATATAGGTAAAAGTTATAGTAATGTGGTTGAAACGGAAACTTGGTGCAAATATTGTGATAGGATTAAATGAGATTTTTCTAATCTAGACAAATAGGAAAGGAAAGAAAGGAAAAAAGGTAAACAGAAAGACAGATGAAATTTCTAAGTTTAAATATGAAAGAAAAAAAAAGTATTTTTTTTTACTTTTATAACTGTTTCTCCTTTCAGCAAATGACACAATATAGCCAGCATAGATTCTGCTATTTTCTCTCCATAAACAACTAAAGGCCTTCTATTCCACAGGCGCATGATGCTATCAAAAGCACGCTGAAAAGAAAAAAGACTTAAGCGAGAGCAAGACAGTTTTTTTATTTAAAGATAAACATTTTAAAATGTCATGATGATTACAAATACATTCTAAGAAATATATCTCACACTCTTAAAAAATATTATTACCTTGTGGATATGGATAAGGTATAACACAGGGTTGAAACTTGGACCACCTCCGTGTGGAGGCAAGGTGTAAGGAGATTCCAAAATAGTTTTAGGATTTACCATTTTTTCCAGCAATATCAACCAAGCATCTAAAAATTCAGTAGTACCATCTGCAATAGATGCATACATTAACAGTATTACATATATGTAAAAAAATAATTAAAAGAAAATTAAATTTATAAATTAAAAAACAATGCTTTTCAAAGATATTCTACATAGTAATTTGAGGGGGGGGGGGGGGATACTTACCAGGTAACAGTGAATTCTCCATATCACTTTCAGTGTTTTCAGTAATACAAAGGGTTAAAGTCCAGTGAAAAGTCCTAAAATAAGTAAAGGAGAACAAATGTATGTCAACTGGTAATACAATTATAAACAGTAACAGAAATTCCGGAGGGAAGGCATTATATGACATCTGCCATAAATATTTTAGGCATCAAATTAAAATTTCTAGTTGCAATTTCTGAAATTCATTTTAACATGACGAACCAAGAGTGATTCTGAGTAAAACAATATTTTCTGAACTACCCGTCAAAATTTTTGAAACACAATTTAATTTATATAAACGTATTTTTCTCACACATTATATCAATATGTGCACCCAAATATAATGCGTTGGTTACATAAGTTACAGTGGAACTTGGATAATTCGAAGTTGAAGGGACCTGAGAAAATTTTGAAATATCCAAAAATTCGAATTACATATACTATTTTGTCAAAAACAAGAGATAAATTAAAAAAAATAAATAGATAAAACTCTACGATCAAAGATTTAACACATAAACATTTTATCTAAGAATACTGCTACATCCCCCCCATTAAATCAATATTTTTTTACGAGCTTAATTTTTCAATGCTTCTTTAAGTACAATCTTTGTATCATAGCACATGAATTCAACCTATCAGTTGATACAAAAATAGAATCTTCTACATTAGACATCATATTTAATTAAAAAATACCTCGAAGTTCATGTATATAGACCATATCTTCTGATGCACTAGGTAGGAAATATTGTATTTCCTTATCATTCTTCTGAAAGACTGTTACAAAAAATAATGCACTTTAGCTGAGAAAAATCTCGGAAACAAATTTTACTGTGATATTTTAAAGGTAATCGTATGAAAAATTCGAATTATCCAAAATAGAATTTGGATTATCCATGATTTTTTAACATTATTTTAATACAAAATTCAAGGGACCGAGTAAAAAATTCGAATTATCCAGAATTTCGAATTAAACAAGTTTGAATTATTCAAGTTCCACTGTATGCATGTTTCATCATGATTTTGAAATATGAACTGTCTTTTCTAAATCAAAATGTTTCATTAGACATTAGGAGTAAGACATTTTCTATAAAGTTTAAAGATGCATGTGAAGAAATGCAAAGATATACTTTGCTTCACCATTTCACATTTGTGGTACCTTAAAATTTTACGAAAACGGAACTCTATACAATAAAAATTTTAACCAAACTACCAAACTTAAGAATAACAGGTGCAAGAGTTTTGGAGAGAAATCTCCCAAGTCAGTTTTATCAGCAATTTGGTTAACTTCCTGTGTCCATTCTTTGTTTCAAATGCTGATGATTAACTTTTGAGGCATAAAATGAAACTTAGAATAACAAAAGGGCTGTTCTTCTTTTATTATTCTATGTTTCGAAGGGCAAGGGATAAAAAAAATACAATATGAACTTGAAGCTAGCTCTCAAAGTTAAACAAAAATAAGTCTTAAAAAAAGCTAGACATGACTGGAAATAATTTTATAGTCGTCAAATGCAATAATTTAGTTGCATTTATGATTAACGACTGTTAATTTCAAACACTGACTATAAAATACTAATTATTTCTTCATATTTGATTAAGAGATAGGAATGGTCCGAAAAAAAAAAATGGGAAAAAGAAAAAAAAAAAAGGTTTTTTTTTTTTTTTTTTTTGAGGGTTTTCTTGAAGGGGTTTATTTTTTCCTGGAAAAAATGAAAATTTTTAAATTTCTAGCATAAAATAACGTGTTTAAAAATGTTTAATATTTACATTCCGATGCTTTTTTTGTGAAATATTTTTCCATGTTCAGTATCTTACATGAAAACACAGACTCTGATAATGTTCATATTTCAAAAATAAAGTTTTAACCATGCAATCAAATGGTAATCCTGAAATATTAAGTATTACAATGACCTCCCTCCCATCACATTCATTTGAAATTACTTATTCTTTTCAAGTTCCTTTATACATTCGTCTCTTTTTTTATTCATTATATATCCTTAGACTTGCTTAACTGTATTATTTTAATGTGTGTGGATATATATTATACACACACACACATACATATAAATGCATGTAACAGTAAAAAAAAAAAAAAAAAAAAACTAAGCAACTAGTTTCTATCAAAAAATTTATTTCATAATTTATAAAAATTCAGGGATGATTGTGGCCACTTCCAAAAAATCCTGAAAATCTACGCAGCAAAAATATGGTTGGTTTGTTGGTTTTGCCAGCTTTTATTTTACAAATACATATGTATGCAATGGTATTTTAAAATATTGCTTATCCAAATTGTATATACACTGACGTAATAAATTAATTAAAAACAATTCATTTTTTTTTGTAATTATATAATCTTAAAATCTTACAGAAAAAAAGCATCCAAGCCACCACAGCTTAAAAATTTCTGAAGCATTAAATGATATGGGTATCTTTTTTGATCAAACAACATAGATGTAGCATAACCAAGTGGACAAGTATAAAATGTCAACCTATTAAAAGAAGAAAGAAAAAAAAATGAGCATGTTTACATAAACACACAGGATAACCCTATGTGAAGTAAAAGAAAAAACTACATAATATTTCAAATTAAAAGATAGAGTTAAGAAGTATTTTAATTGATAACATAAACCAGTAATTTTCATTTCTCTCCCTTCCCTTCCCGGCTGCTCCATCATACACATTTGATCACTTAAAATTTCAGTGACAATAATAATAATGATGATATACAAACACTAAAAACAATATACAACAAAATAATATAGAATAATATAAAAATAAAAAAAAAAAAATTACTTGGTTTGATATATCTGAAATATATTTTCAAAAATAGCATATGATAATAATTTTCAATAAAATACAAACTGAGATTCCTTTACAAAGTAAAAAAGATTGTGGTTTATTAAACGATAAATTACAAATTACACTTATTAAAACTTGGTGTTTTTTGATAACTTCATTCCAGGGTTTCCACCATGAAACTGATGCAAAATAAGTAATGCAGCAGAAAAGATGGCGGCTAAGCTTTTTTAAATAGAGCATCCATTGAAGATTTGTTATGCGGTGATACAATTTGATGTATCCATACTTTCCATCCATACTTTTTACTTATAACCTTTTCATATAAGAACTTAGTTTTTTTGCCTCGGAAGGTTTTTTTTTTTTTTTTTGCACCAGCATATGTTCATGGTATTGGAGAGAAATATTTTTCATTTTTTTAAAAAATATGATTTTACGACCATTTTCAAAATTTCATATTTCAGCTAAGCTTTGATATATTGCACCCATTCACAATTCATTACGCAGTAATGCAATTTGATATATCAACACTTTTTACTCGTAATCTTACCATATCCAAACAACATTTTCAAGTCTTGGAATTTTGCTTTCATTTTCGAGCCAGCCGATCAAGCTTGAGTGTGTTTATTATGTACGGCTGATTCTTTTCGGTAGAATGGGGTTTATAAAGTAGAACAGGGAAAATATAAGTTTTAAACAAGAAATATTTTTAAAATTTGCTTTTTTTGTTTTACACCGAGAATTGAATTTGTGAAAGTGCCATGTTGGTAAAAACTGATTTTGTGATAGTGTCGTGTTGCCGAAAATTGACTTTGTGAAGGTACTGCAAAGTGGCCCTAAATTCGTTCTGGATTAACCCCTGTTTGTTGACATAATATGTACAACTAAGGCTCCTATATATATGAGCTGGCGCATCAGACATTTTGTTGCCTTAGGGTTGCCACATGTACCCAGCATTTTCCGTAGATAAACAAACGGCAGCCATTATTTCTATCGTCTTGTATTACTTTGGAGTTACTTTTTTTAATTATTTTCATAATTTTAGCTCGGTAAATTATCATATGGGAGATTGTTTAGTGATAAATTGCTATAACAACTCAAGAAAAGAACATGAAATGTTCAGATTTCCATAAGATAATTTAGGAAGAATAAAACAATATAACTTTTATTTACTTATACTTTTCTCTGTGTTTTTCACATGTTCAAATGTCAAAATACAAAGAATGTGCTATTTTAATCATAATATTTATGTTAATAACCATAAATTAATTAAAGAAGACCTTTTGTTACAGTACATTTGAGTTTTGGCGACAGTTTCTGGGGTCGCCAAAGTTGTTTCATTTCCGTGTCGTAATTACATTTATTTTAAAGTTCTTTTTTTTTTTTTTAATGAATAGTGTGTCCTAGAAATAGGAGAAAAAGTAAGTAAATAAATAAAGATTTTCCACTTTTAAACAATAGGCTCATTTTTCTTCAAAAAGTTATGATTTGTATTTGAAACAGTCAGAAATAGTCCTAACAACACGTTTTATCCCCAGTATATCCACATAATATTCTGAGGATGAAAAAACATACCAAAAATGTACTGTGTATAATATACATGTGTTGTTAGGGATATTATACTTGTTGCTTATTGCTCTTGACCGTCTTGACCGATCGTAGCTACAGATCAAGATTTCTTAAAATCACTAATCAAGAGATAAGGACGCCAAGCAGGAATGCTGCCCTCATCTGAGGCAACAAAATGGCAGTGATGCGTCAGCTTATATATTTTATTTGAGGAGCTCTATGTACAACAAATAGCTCTTGCAATTTATTTACTGTATTTTTCAAAGCAAATTTTTATTGTATTCTTTTACTAAGTGAGACAGGAGAGTATCATATTCCTAAATTTGTATTAGAAATAAACTGAGTGATTGCAATAGGTAGATTTCTAAAGAAATCATCCTAAAATGACTGAAATTAACTCTATGCTTAAAGCACTTTATAGAAAATTTTAAAATTTGATACATATTTTTGTTTACATTTTCCTTTTTTGTTAATTTAAATAAATCAGTAATGACAGAATATATATTTAAACTGATTGCTTAATATACATTTTTTTTATTTATTTATTTAGAATTATACTCACAGACAGTGAAAAGAAAAATATATGCAAGATTGTTACCTATACTTTGGATTAGAGCATGATAGAGGTGGTTCCCATGACAATCCCAAACTAACTAAACGAGTAAGTGCTGATGCGACAGCACATGCTGCAGGAGAAGGCACATTTGGGGATGGAGATATTTGAATTCGTCTTTGTCTGATAGGTGGCACAACACAGAGCTATTCAAAATAAAATAAAATAAATAAATAAATAAAAACAATTATCACTTTATTTGGCACATTATGAAAGAAATGACAAAATATATATTTCAAGTGTACACATATTTTATTTTTAGTTATTTAATTCTCCGTCAGGAGTAATTGGACCGAGAGGCACAGCTTGAATGTTTAAAATCAATTTAGCCCACTTAATTTTAATAAAAAAGCACCACAAAACTGGCGTTATAAAAAATATTACTTACAAACTTTGAATAAACACCATAAAATGCAATAAACTCACAACAATTGTTTTGGGTCGAAAAAACACACGACCCTTCATCAGGCGAATAAAGTAAGCACGAGTGCTGCAGTCAAAGCGGACACACAAAATCGTTTAAAATGAAAAGAAAAACTTTATAAAGAAGACTTTAAGAAAACTTTATAAAGTTTTTATTTTCCTTTTAAACGATTTTGTGCGTTGCCGCTTTGACTGCAACACTCGTGCTTACTTTATTCGCCTGGTCGTGTGTTTTTTCGACCCGAAACAATTGTTGTGAGTTTATTCCAGTTAATTTTAGCCTTTTTTTTTTTTTCTTATTTTATAAATTAATTTTTAAAACTATGTTAAACCATACTATTATGTAAGATAACAATTAAACTATATTTCTTTAAGGTCATCAACAGAGCACATTCAGGATTCCCAATATGAAAGACAATCAAAAATAGTTGCTTTAGTTGTCTTTTAACGTCAAAAAAAGTAGCCAAAATAGTAGCCACTCCAAATGAAATACAGTGCAACCTCGTTAACCTGAATCTCAAGAGGGATAAAAAATTTGTTCATGTTACCAGCAGGGTTTAAACTGCCATTAGTTTTTTTAGCATTTTGCTAAAAGGTATCATATTTTGCTAAAACATGTCGGTCAGAATTTCGCTAAAAAGCTAAAACTGGATAACTGTATAAAATATCTCAATAAAAATAAATAACTCAGATTTTTTTTTTTTTTTGTAATATTTGCAGGCAAAAACTACGAAAGGACTAAAATTTTTGGGAATGGTTATTTATATAGTAATTTGGATTTATTTTTAATTTTTAATGATTGAATTTAGATGCAAAAATATTTAAAAGTATGTCCGAATTCAGAATTTGCTTCATAGAAGCATTCTTAGCACTAGTATTTCACGATTACCTACCACTACACTTTACTTAATTTTTCAATTGCTTTTTCATTTTACACATATGATATGAGTACCTCTTTTTCTATTGTTAAAATCAAAACATAGTTTCCCTGATTCATATTTTTAAAATCACAAATAGGGATGCTTGGTTAAAATCATCAATGAACAAAGGGAATAGAAAACAAAACTGAGGATAACAAAGCTAAGTAAAAGAAATCAGTGGTATCCAAAGAATTAATTAACTTTCGAAAAAGCTAAAATAGTGCTTGCCTATTTTCACTAAAATGCTAAAGTAATTTTTTTGCCAGGTTAAACACTGGTTATCAGTAGTTCATGCTATCAGTAACTAATCTTCATACGACTAAACTAATCTTCATACATAATACAAAAATTATGATAAAAAATGTTGACCTAATTTGGGTTTATATTAACCAACAGGTAGCACTGCCAATATTCACATTCTGTGATTTCTTTCATAGGTACGTATGTCCCAGCATCAATTGGTTAAAACCACATATCATATACAATTTTGTATAATTTTTATTGTGAGAAGTTACCATTCAATTTTTGTGCATATTAACCAGTAGATGATGCTGTTATACAGATTTATACAGAAAAAAGTTTTGTGACAGTCACAACATGCTTTTTTTTTTTTTTTTTTTTTCGTTCTATACATTCTAATCTATTATTTATTGGTTCATTTATTAAGCACTAAGCAACATTTCTATAATAACTGTTGGTCTTATTTACTATGTTTCTAGAAGGAAGAGAGGTAAACAAGTAGTATACTGTGCCCATCACAAAACTTTATTCTATATTTTCCTATACAAATCCCATACAGCCACTGATATCTATTAGACATCTAAATTACATCCAATGATCCATAAAAGTACAAAATATTTTAAGAATTGCCATTAAAGATCCTGGATATCCTGTACTAATTATAGATAATCTATTAGATGTTTAAAGATAGATGGAATTTAAATGTGCCTTTTTCGAAGTCTAATAGATGTAACATGATAGATCAAAACAAGATTTAGATATTTTCAATATCTATTAGATCTAACAAGTCCAATTATTGGTTATTTGGAGATTTATCGGATATGTAACAGACATCTTATGGATGTAAAAAAGAGTGACCTTTGCCGTCCTAATAAATATCTGTAGGATATGTATAGAAGTTAACGGATCATTTTTTAACTTTTATATGTGCTTATGGATGTAAGCACATATTAACTGTGTATGTGTATTATGGATGTAAGCTTGCAACTTTTATACATTTTATGGATGTAAGTGGCTATGTTGGATTCAGGTAAAACAAATTTTTATTGAAATTATTATTTACTAAAACTAATTTCTATGATAAATGGAAATGATTTTCATCTCAGAGAAGTAAAATACTAAATGTCCAAAGAAAGTCAACTTTGTGCTCTATGTTCAACATCAAAGGAATTTTAATTGAAAATTTACACCCTCTAAGATGGAAGGATATTTTTACTAATATATAACTTTCCCTCTAACTGACTAATCAATAATTCTTTTCAATTTCACAATGATTTATTAAAAATAATTCATACTGTGAATATTTCTACAAAATTTTGCAAATACTGCCATATTAACAATTAAGAAAAAAATAGAATAGTAATAACACCTGATGAATAATTTTCATCAAAAGTTGACAGGCACTAATTTATGTCAATGCATAATTATATAAAAGTTCTGTGCATTAGTTCTCAAGATTTACCTCAAAATTGCCTGAAAAACAATTGCCATTCTCTGCCTCAAAATTGTCTTTCACACACAAACATTTTCTAAAAATGATCTAATTGTGTTCTGGATCCTATAAAACTACTGAAAAGTGGAAGTATAAAATTTTTACAAATCTAATACTTTCTCTTCTATTGAAAACAAAAAGTAAAATGGAACATACTTTAATCAAACGACCAAATAAATCTGCTAATGCTTGGCTAAGTCTTTTAATTTCTGATAATAACGGTTTTATTTGTTTAATCTGCAGATGATAGGACTTTGGTTTTGATTTCTCTGCTGCTCCTGTAATACTGGAATCTTCGGAAGTACTCTGACAAGGGTGATCGACATCCATAGCAGATGAACCATTGGTGCTTAATATTTCTGATGTTGAAGTCATTCCATTCGATCCAGATTCTGATGAATTATTGGGTAAACAATCATCTTTATCATTCTAAACAAAATTAAAAAATAAGAAGTCAAAAATAAATAGTATTTACACAAACAAAATCCACAAAAGGTTTAAAAAAAAATTGCCTGTTTAAACCATAGATATAGTAATAAGACAGATTAATCAGCGAGAGGGAAAAAGTGATACCTTTTTTGGGGGGGAAAAGTCACTCGAATGGCTGCCTTTCCCCGAGTAAATTACACACAGGAATACACACTGATAATTTAGCAAATAAAATTTATGAATAATTTATTTACTAAAGGTGAATGAAAAACTCCAGATACAGTTTCAAATTCATTTTTCTTTTTATTCTTTTTTTCAATACTCTCTAATGGCTGATTTTAGAACTTTTTTTTTGCATCAAAATTTTTTGTTCGATAACATGGGGATGATAGATCTATATATATATTACTATATCTATGGTTTAAACCAACATTTTTTTAATATTTTTTTCCCCCAAATTTTTAAGTTGTTTGTTATGATATACATGATGAAAGAATATAAAATAATTTAAACTTAAGGAAATATTCTACTCTGAATTTGGGGGAGAAAAAAAAACTATTTTTCAGCAAAAAAGAAGAATCGGGATGAAATCTACTATTTAAACACACACACTCAATAGAACCAATGTAGCTGAAATATTGTAAACTCTTTCAGGGGTAGTGATGCCACTACAGCATCAAATAATTTAATTCCCAACTGCAAAACTCAACTTAGAAATTTTTATGGAATTTTACTTTTATATCTTAAAGGGATAAATTTACTTCATATCTTTTAATATTGATTTTCGATTCTGGTGACAGTTGATTTTGAATGAGCAAAATTACTCTACCTCTGAATGCTTAAAGTAAGAATGCTTGAGAATAACGAAAACCCCGCAGTTGAGAGTTTACTCAATCATATTTTTTTCCCGCGTACAGATTAAAAATTTTCATATATAGTACTTAACTTCTTCTTGATCACTCTGAATGGGCATGGAGGAAATGCACCGGTTGCTGTGTTTGCTTTACCCTTTCAGCACAGAGTAATTTTGTTCATTTGAAATTAACAGCCACCAGAATTTACGATTAATGTTAAAAGAGATGAAATATAGAATTTTCCCCTTTAAATTAGTTCTAAAAAGAAAAAATTTCCAAGATGAGTTTTTGCAATTGAGAATTAAAATTAAGTGATGTTGTAGTGGTATCATCACCCCTGAAAGGTTAATGCTGCAAAGAATAGTATACAAAATACATTAACAAACTTTTACAAAAGCAAAATTTCAAAAAAGGAAACTAATAGCTTTAGTAATTTCTTCTAAAAATAGAGCATATAATTTTTCTTAATACTTGAGCGATGGTGCAAGAATATTTTCTTAATGACGGTCACAATGTTTTCTTAAATGTGCTATTTTCTAACATTTTACCAAAGAAATTTTTATTTATAAACACCAGAAATTTGCATGTATAAGTACATTATTCATACATTTAAAAAAAAGATAAAATAATTTGAGATAGTATTGTAAATAACCACAGTGAATGGATTACTTGCTGTCTGAGTGAATCTATTTCTGCATATTATTTCTATTACATTAGAACCTCAATTATCCAACCTTCATTTAAATGGAACCCTCTGTTAACCAACATTTGTTAACCGATATTGGTTTCTTCCCTTTTTTTGTCGGCATCTATTGTTACAGACATTGCAGGTAATGGTGCTACTGAATTTTTAAACATTTTTAGCACGATGCTAGGTTGCTATTGTGGGAATTAAGGCAGATCGACTGCACTAGAACCTATAAGGACTCATAGGGCTGAGGAGGAGTACCCTCTGTGGGGTGGGGGTATTTCTAAGGGATCCTAGCCCATACTTATGTTGTTTCGGAGAAAACCATGCAACAATTCAAACAAGTGCGACCTGGGATCGAACTCGGTACCTCAAGAATGATGCCAGATTTTGAAAACTGTGGGATCAAGAAATCACAAGTTGGTTCAATTGTGGCATGGAAGATGCAGACATCCAGCTGCTTAATGATGAGGAAATTATTGCAGAAGTTCGACATTCTTTAAAACATAATGAAGATAAGAATGATTCCCAAGTAAAGATTAGTAACAATAAGTGTTTTTCAAAAGTCCTTCTTTTATTGGAACAAGAAGAACAGTGTGATTCCCCTGAACCAGGGTTGGCAGGTTTTTGACATGTGACACTTTTTGACGGTTTAAACCATGGTTAAAACCGTCATGTCAAAAACTACCTTGTCAAAAATGTCAAAAACCTATATTTATAATTTAATTGTCATAAACAAAACTTAGTTTAATAAAATATAGTTTATAAAGATTTTCTGAAAAGTAAATAGATTGATGTTCTTTGAAAAACACATTGTTACAGCATTTTGATTAATACAAAAAACAAAACTTTAGACTATTAAAATTTTATTATGAATTATTTCTATGTTCCTTCAAAATATGCTGTGATACTTTTATATATTATGAAATTTATTTATATTTATGCTTAATATAGTATATGTTAAACTTAGTTATGTGATACTTTAAAAATATAGTTGTTTTTAATGAGATATTATTAATAAGTATGTTTTAAAAGGTAAACATATTAATGTTTTTGGAGAAACATTATAACATTTTGATTAATATACAAACAAAAGTTTAGGCTTCTAAAAATTCATGATTTATAAAACATTGACAGATCATTTTGATTGATAAATCATTTTATTTGCAATATAACATTGTATATTTTATTTTTTTTAGTATTATGTATTTAATCCTTAAAATAAAAATGCATAGCCTAATATTTTGTATTTAAATATTTTATAGAAAAATATACTTTTTTTTTTTTTTTTTTTTAATGACTGCTAATACTGCAAGTTCATAAGAAAAAGCAATAATTCTGAATATTAAGAAAGCTTGAATTGCGTCTGAAATTCTTATAATTACCGTGAGACAAGAAAAATATGAATGCTTTATTTAAAAAAAAAAATCACAAAATTAGTGAAAAATTTAGCAATTTACAATAAGGAGCTTTCAAATAAGACTTATTTCTACAAAATTTGTCAAAATTCCCTGACTATTCCATGACTTTTCTAGACTCAATTAAATTCCCTGACTTTTCCATGATTCCCTGACTTTCCCTGAATAGTGGCCACCCTACTGAAAGTTTCATTTAAATCATTGTAAGATTTTTGTTTCAAAATAATTTTTTATGAATGAAATGAATTGATTTAACAGTGATTAGCTGTTATGATTTAGCAGCTTAAATAGTCATAATAGCAGTTCAATGACGATGTTACATATTAAACTAGATGATTATTAAACAATTTCCTATTATCTGGAAGTTTCGATTATCCGATGTAGGTTCAGTCCCAATTACGTTGGATAATCGAGTTTCTACTGATGTATTTTTTTTTTTTTTTAATTTGTCATATTATTTTGGGGAATCTTCTGAAGTTGGTATCCTAGTGAATTTTTGACATACAGTTATTTGGCAATTACTTATTTTTCTTTAGATTAAAAAATGCTAAATTTTAGCTAAAACGCTAAATTTTATCATTTTCCCCCTCTAAACCTTCTCTGGATTTTCTGGTGTATTTGTGGGCTTCAATTGCAGTGGTTGGTAGATTTGTGCTAGTGTGATGCTCGTTCCCCACACCCAATAGCTGATGATGTACTTCTGTTTTTATTTATCTCTGTTTAGTAAAGCTTCACACTTCAAAGAATCACACTTGATTTAAACAAAATTAATCAGTTTATTAATATGCACAAAACGACCAACTATTTACACGGTACCACAAAATAAAAATAATAATTAAAAAAATTAATTAACGCAGGGGTGAAACTACCTAACCTGCAAAAACCCTGAAAACTAATACTTGCATGCACATAGGGGAAACTTATTAGTGATATATTACATAGCTACCTATAATAAATGATATTTGAAGAGTTCTTAATACATTTTAAGGCAAATTAAAGATTCAAAATGAGGAATTTCTGCAAAAACAAAATAATTTGACATGAAATTCATAGACAGCAAAATTTTCAAAAACCCTGAATTCAGGGGTAGCCCCTGAAAAGTTTCATCCCTGTACATATGTAAACTAAGCGAGGCTCGCATCCTACATCCGTTGCTACCCCATCTCTCCTACTCCCTACTGAGAGAGAGAAAAAAAAAAAACATTGTAGTATGCTTCTTACACCTGCTCATTCGCCAGGTGGGTGCAACGTCACTGATGACATCACAGCTAGACTGGTGGTGCTATTTTGTTTTCCAAAGTTTAAATCTGGCTTTTATAATATAACATTCCAAAAATTTCTAATACAGTTTAAAAGGATCTTCCTTAAAAGAACTTCATCATTACAACAAGTTACAGAACAATGTTAAACTCTTTAAGGTCTTGATTTGGATTACTCAATAAGAATATCTAACAAGGGAAAACATTACAGCCCTACATAAGAGACTGTACAATGTTATAGAGTTGTAGTGTTAATGAAAATAGCTCATTCAAGCAACAGAGACTTAAATGAAAATCATTGTTAAATACAAAACAAAAAAATAATGGAGCCAAACACTCAGGTAAATTTATAAATAAAAAAGTAGATTTTTCTTGCAGTAAAGTATGAAACAGTCAAGATGCAGCTTACATAAATTTCTGATTAAATACATTAATTAAATTTGTTAATTAAAAAAATATATATATGAGTCACAACATTTTCATTGTTTAAAAAAATAAACTGTTTATTGAATCAAATTTTGGTCTAAAATACATTAAAGTTCAAGATATCTTTTTCAGAATTTTTTTTTTCTAGTATTTCATTAATATCATCTTTGACACACCATGATTAAAATTTTGTTAGAGGGTCAAAAACCCTCATAATCCTGATCCAGGATATGCCTTGCTGGAAAGTGTGCTTAAAAATGTTCAATGCATTCTGAAGTTCAAAGCCATTTCACCCAATATTTCCTTAAAAAATAGAAAAAATGTCAAAATCAAAAATAATTTTTAACAGAACGATCACCCACTGTAAATGACATATGAATCCTGAAACATATGAGTTGTGATTACCTAGATTGTTTCGTAAGAAATGTTTTCATCTTGAAATTAATTTATAGATTAATATGAAAAAAAAAAAATAAAAATAATAATAAATGTCTTACAATAAATATAGTAAAATATATACCTTCATATCTTTAGAGAATAATTTCTCCAGCTGTTGTTTTCCATAAGGACAATTGTCAGGTGATTCAATGTCATTTTTACATAAATTTGTCAAAACAATACTTTCATATACAAGAGAAGTATATAATGAGCTGAGTCCTTTTAAAACACTTAGACCTAATTCTGATCCCCAATGACTGATTGCAATTGAACGAATGTCAGTCTGAAAAATAACAGAAATAAGTCAAATACACAAAAAATATTCTTACATTGTTCAAATTAACTGAAAAGAAAATTGAAGGGTTTATACAGACTTTACTCTTTAAAAACAATACGCATATTTTAAGGGCTCTGTGAAATTTGTAAAAATAGCATACTTTAGTTTCTAGATTAATCTTAGTTACCTCACCAAGTTATCATTTTACAATAAAGGTAGTAATTCTCCCTATTTAAGTCTTTTATTAAAAATACCCGAAAGTTTAAATATATATATATTAGTTAGGTCAGGTGGGATTATTATGACCACTTATAATATTTTTCAATTTTGTAATTTTTTTAATTCTTTTTCTAATAACAGGTATGGAGATTAGTAAAAATACAAAAAAGCTGAAATTGTATGCATATGCAAGACTTTGAAATGAAATACTAGAATTTTGATGACAAAATCTATTATATTAAAGTAATAAGTATTTATTTTAATTTTCAATGTAAAAAAAAAAAAAAAAAAAAAAAAAAAAACTTTTAAGGTCTGTATGAACCCTGAATTACTTATCACTATATTCACTAAATTGTAGTTCAATAAATTTCTTACCAAGCCTGTATGACACATATAAACAAACATAGCGATGTATGCATGTGCAGCTGCCATAGAATGCAATAATGGAGTAGTCTGTGCACTTAACGTTGCATCATTTATATTTGGAGCATTTATTAATTCTTCCAGTAAAACACTGCCACCTGGTGGATCTAATGGTCTATGTAAAGGTTGTAAACTTTGTAATACTTCATTTAAATGTAGTAATCCTTGTTTCAAAACTTGAGGCTCTCGAGCAAGAATCTGAAAATACATTTTTTTTCTTATGAAATGTTACTAAAATATAAAGTGTGCATATCTATCTATTAATGGTTATAATAAACGAGATATTTTCGCATAACATTTTACTAAACACAACACAGCAGCATAAAGGGGAAGATTCAAGGTCAGCGGGTAATGAACTGTTTCGACCATCTCTTGTAAAAGTTTATCATGTTGTGTTTAGCAAAAAAATTGGCTGAAATCTCTCATGTGATATGACCATAATTATTAGATGATGCTTAAAAATACAGTTAAAATAAACCATATCTAAACTCTGTTTCCTTAGAGTAGGCAGCTCAAGGTCAGAAATTTCTCACTTTATAAGTCACGGTATTTTTCACCCCCCTTTTCTTCTCAGCTGCACTTAGGAAGAGTACAGGCTTTCAAATGATATCTCACATGTATGTGTTTTTTAATTTTTTTTTTTTTTAAGGACAAACATTTTGACCTTTGACCTGCAATATCTCAAAAAACATTTATTTATTCTTCTTTTAAAAATTATTTGTTATTCTTACATTTATTACCTATAATTATTTCAAGTTTCAACACAGCACAGCCAAGGGAAACTGAGTTATAAATTAAAATGTGACCCTCCATCAATATTTTCATACTAACCTAACCTAAGTTTTACAAAATAACGGCCGTCCCATAATGAAACTTACAATAATTATAGATAATAAACCTAAGAATAACATATAAAATTAAATATTTATATATTAAATACTTATATTTTTATTATTAAATAATTATATTTTTAAAAAGAAATTTAAATGTTTACTTCACCTTTTACAGGCCAATGTTCCCAATTGGGAACATCAAATTAAAACTTATTTAAAAAATTAAATTGCACTAATATTGACTTGAAAAAATTAGCGGACATACTTAAAAGATGACTTGATTTTTTAAAACAGAAGCAACATTCCTATCATTAGTTGGTAACTGTACAAAAAATCCCCAAAATGATCATTTTCATATTTCTTCTCACAGAGTACAAATAATAAAAATGCATAAATATTTGAAAGTATCCGATGACTCTGAATATCAGTTGGTTTATTTTAAACAGCTCTTATTATAAAAAAGGACATCAAACTTGATAATATTAATCAGATTATATTAATAATCTATAATATTAATCTTAATAATTTAAGAATCTTAATAATTATTATTAATGGCAATTAATATTTATGTATGTATTTTTTTTTCCATTTAAATGATTAACATCCCTTAACTAAAGTATTATAAAGTAAAATATGCAAATAACTAATGAAAAATATACCTGGATCAAAATTCGGCCTGTAAATGGTTAATCTTATTTTTAAAGAAAAGGATAATTGATATGAAAACATTTAAAATACCTTATAAAAACTTTTCTATTTACTAGCTAATTAATTTCGGACACGCCGTGTCTATCATCAGAGCCAAGTAACTAACACGTCGTCGTTCTTCTCTGTTTACTTTGCGTGTCCGAAATTAATTAGCTAGTAAATAGAAAAGTATTTATAAGGTATTTTAAATGTTACTTTCTTTATTTTTCTTTCTAAAAAATAAATGAATGTCCAGTTGTCCAGTGTCATACATATTAGTTTTATTTATATCAATATCATCTTCAGAATATTATTAATTTTCAGTTTGTAAGTTGGAACTCTTGCGGTCGTTGTTTCGCTTCCCTTCATTATTTTGTAGTAGTTGTTGCCAGGCGGTAGGGATGAGATAGTGCTCTCTGTCATTCACAGCATTATTGTTGGTTATAATTTCGGGGGCCTCCCGTAATAGTGCATAGTTATGGTTATTGTAAGGGGCTATTTTTTTTATGTTAATTGAGTTAATATTTATAGGGTTATTGTTATGGGTGGTGGAGAAAGCTGTAGAGGATTTTCCTAATTTTGGGCCTATGGGATCCCCCATTTCCGGAATCATCGCCGAACTAAAACTCCGCATCCTTGAAAATTCAGCCAACCACATTATTAAAAAATGCAAACTCTGGACTCGGTACGTCGACGATATTTTCCCCATAATCCCGAACTCTGAAAATCCTGACAGCATTCTAACCGACCTTAACAATCTTGATAACAATATTTAAATTCACCATTGAAAAAGAAACCAACAACAATCTAAATTTTCTAGACATAAAAATTATAAAAAATCCTAATAATCGAATCCTAATATCTTTCTAACGATACCAAACTTATATCTCTGAGACAATTAGGAAAGAAGATATAAGAACATTTGTAACACAAGAAATTTGAAATTTGCACTTTTTACCCACTTTTGCAGCCCTGTATATCAAAAACTAAGAGATAGGGACTTATTAATTGGTATACATTCATTTCTCTGTAAGACAAATAAATGAGCCCAATTTCATAAATATCTGAGGGGGGGGGGGGGGGTCAGGTTTTTCGGTGTGTTGATTTGGCATGGTTATGACTCATTACAGGGATGAGATTAGCAAAAATACAAAAAAGCTGAAACTATACACAAAAGCAAAACATTCAAATGAAATACAGTAAAACACCGTTTATATGTCTTTCGAGGAACTGACGTAAAAGGACGTATAAATGAAAAGACGTATAATCAAAATTTTAATAATAACACTTTGATGACTAGAAATTTAATGACATTTAAGATACATTTTTATCAAAATACTAATTAATAAAGTTTCTTAAGTTAGTAAATGTATATTATACTTTTTTAAAAGACAAAAATTAAAAAAGAAAAAAAAAATATTATAAAAAGTGAAAAAAATCATACTATTAATGCATGACTGGGTACTAATTACACATATCATATATTGAGTATTACGTTACATTTCTTAAGAACTATATGAACACATTTTGAATATTAATTATATATATTGTGTATCTTTAATAATAAGCATGTGATTTACGTCCCTACAGATAGTTATTTAATAACATTAAAATTCTTTAATAGCCATCTGATTTGCTGCTCATCTATGAGTATTAAAAATTCTACTGTGATATCAATTGATTCTTTGATCAGTATTCTCCGATCTTTGCTGTGTTCCTCCATTTAAGATGCTTTCTAGGAAAAATCATTCTTATTTAGAATGGAAAATAATGACAGGTCGAGGAATTTTGCGAATTTTAGTAGAGTGGAAAAGACGTATAACCGATATGAGCGGCGTGTAAACGAAGAATGTTTGCATTAAAATGAATAGGAATGAATCGGGACTTCACTAAAAGGACGTATAAATGTAAAAGACGTATAAACGGTGCTTTACTGTACCAGAATTTTGATGACAAAATCTATTATATTTGAGTAATAAATATTTATTTTAATCTTCAATGTATAAAAAATGAACAAACACACATCAGAAACATAAAAAAGGCTGAAAAGTTAAATGTACAAAAAAGCTGAAATCAGCTGAAAAATCTCATCCCTGAAATTAGATAATCTGTGATCGACCTTGAGCCACCTCTCTTGAAGTAAAAGACTATACTGAAATCATTTTCAAAATAAATGAATAAATGAAAATAAGTACAAGAAATATAAGACTAAAACATGTTTTAAAACGCTAAATTTCTATAAATAAATAGTTAGGCACAAAAATAAGTTTCATATTACACATCAAATATAAATAGATAGATTATACACATGCATCCTTTTTGTGCTTTTAAGAAAAGTTTGATTTAAATTGTTGCGTCATCATACAGTACAAAGACAAAATTCCAGACAATTTTGGCTTCACCATCAAAAGCGATTTTTTTTTTTTTTTTTATAAATATATCTAAAAAAAGAACCAAAAAAGTATTTTATTTTGTATTAATCTTCAAAACCGGCTGTTGCAAAGTGTGAAAGTTAAGGAGGAGAAGATTGTAATAATAGTAACAATTCTTAAACATTTAGCTAATTGAGAGTTAAATTCTGTATTCTATTTCAATTATGCTCAAACTTTTAATTAAAAAACCTAAAATACTAAAACAAAAAAAATCATGGAAGTGTTTTAAAAATGATATGTTTTTCTTATTTAATTTATTTTCTTTCATTGTAACTAGTATTAATTTTTGTATACAAATATTTCAATAAATCTCTTTTGTTTTTCAAGTTGATTTATTTATTTTAATTTATTTATTGTTAAAATTAATAAAAAAAAAAAAAAAAAAAAAATCACATAATATGTTTAATAATTGTAATATATTATTTTTTTTACTTGAATTTGCATAATTATTCAAGTACTTAAACCAAAACATATTTTTTAAGTATGACCAAAAATCCGGAAAATCTGTAATCAACGTGGTTCTGACAATTCCGGATTTTCGGCTTTGTACTGTATTGAGATACGTTGCACAAGTCAAAATGTTGACATGTTAGACATGTCTCAGCTTTAACCCTACAAGACACCCAGTTCCATATGTGGAACACCGACTTTAATCGTTCCTATAGCTATAACACTATTAGTAGCGGCATCTCTTGACATCTTGATAGAAGCTACTGACATTTAGCAATGTAGTAATACGAGTCTTTACCTAAAGATGTTGTTTGTGTTTTTGTTATAGTGCACTCAGAAATTTGAATGAAAGTGATACATTAGTCATTTGTCTGAATTCAAAAATAAAAAAAGAATAGTTATTGAACAGTTTTGACTCAAAAGAAAAAAAAAAAAAACTGTGTTATAACGAAGTGTATATTTTGCAGAGGTAGGTTTTTTTTTTTTTTATATTACAATAGTAAACGTATTAGTAAATCATATTTTTATGTAGGTTCCACATACGGTACGTTGAGCTGAAAAGTTGATTTTTTTTTGTAAAATATGGTTTTATTTTTATAAGTTTTCCGTATCTTCTGATCACTAATTACAACCTATATATTTTTGTCACACACTAAAAACAAATTGAGCCTTGTAGGGTTAATGGTATTTAATATAAAGGAATCCATAAAAACACAATCTAATGACTTAACATTTGTTTTTATCTTTTAACGTTGGGGTTAAAAATTAATTGGTTAAAGTAATTATTCAGCACTTTCATCTATTTATGAAATTTTATTTTTCTCCCCGCCTATTTATAGCAAATGCTAAATAGGATTTCATTTTTAGTCCATCTTTTTGTTATTTATGCTTTCAAAATTACCGCATGCAATAATGTTTTTACTGCAAAAATATTCTCTCTCTCTCATCTGAAAGAATTATCAGTCAATCAGGTTATTTATGCTATGCATTAATCACCTGTGGCACAGGCATTCTTGTGTTTTCCATTGATTTAACTGTACATCTATTGGCGTTTCAGTTTTACGCTGAAGTATTCTTGCTAAAATTGAGTTCAATATAGGATCAATATTTGCAGGGCCGGCTCTAGGCGGTAGGCAAGGTAAACAATTGCCTACGGCGGCAAAATTTAGGGGCGGCAAAACCAAATAAACTGAAAAAAAAAAAAAAAAAAAAACTCAAGAAATATATTTCGATTATTGAATCTAGAAAATAAAAGAATAGCAAAAATAAATAATAATAATAATGAATTAATTAAAAAAATAAATAAATGCAACAAGAATTTACAAGCTTCTCTGCCCATTCATATATTTTGAAATGCACAGCAGAGAAGGATAGATAAACAAATTTCTAAGTTCTATGTGATGTAGTAGGTATTGTATGCACAAAGGGAAAAATGCACACCCACTGCTGAAAAATTATTTAACAAATACATATATGTTGCATATTTTTAGAAAAACAAACTGAAAATTATTTTTAAATCTCACACACTAAAGCCTTATTTATAGTTTCCCTGGACATATTTGCACCAGGCATGAAAACTAATGACCTCCAAAGTAGTACAAATCGTTGGGTGAACGTTGGCAAACTGTAGAACCGTTGGGAAATGGTTGGGTTGACCTACCTACAATGATCCAATGTAGCTCCAATGACCTACCTACAATGATCCAACAGCTTCAGAGTGCTGTTGGACCAACTGAAACTAATTTCGTTGGACCACTGTTCGGAAAGGGTAGGTTAGCCTACCAACCATTATCTAATGTAGTTTCAACTGTTTCTAAGCGCTATCGTTGGAGCAGATTGTTGGGTCTCTGTTGAGAAATGGTTTGTTATGAGGTGGTTGGCAAAGCGGACATTTCCAACCGTTGACCAACGTGAGAGTGAAAAACTTGCTAACGATAGCTCAACCATTTGTGCTACTTGGACTGTCATCGTAAATGACCTCCACCACATCTAGATGTGACAAATGACAGCAGACATGGAAAGGGGGAAATTTCAGTTTTTCATCTAAAAATTGCTTTAATCCTCAAAATTATTAATAAGTTTTAAAACTTAAGTATTAGAAAATTTAATAATAATAAACTGCATCATTTAGAAAACTTTGAATTGACTGCAATAAGCTATCGCGTTCGATTTAAAAAATGAAAATTTTCGACGAACCTATACAAGATTCAAAAGAGAAATATAAAACAGTTTTTTTTTTTTCTTTACAGTGATCAGTGCACTGGCTCTGAGAGTAAATTTATTGAATAGTCATAACGACTCTTTTGAATATTTATACAAGGTACACAAACTTAAAGCAGGGCGCGAAATTTCCGCTGCCCAGCTCGCCATTGGCGAGTGGAATTTTTACTATGGCGAGTAAAAATTTGGTCTAGTTATAGACAGAATTCTTACATGATACGGTGACAGAAAGTATTCTTTTTACAGATTTAAATATGGTAGAATCTTGCCATCTTATAACCTCATATTTAACCTCTCTTTTTTCTCTTCTCGGAGTGCCAAGTCTGTGTGCGCGCTGTCTGACGATCGCCCCATCATGGGAAAGGAAAAATACTTAGTACATGCATAAAAGTTTTAATCTCTTCGGCAATTTCGTTTCTTCCACTGTGATTTCTTAAAGCAGAGTGAGAATAGACGAGCAGAGAGCCTCTTTGCCCGTCGCCCACTATCCGAGAGAAGAAAAATGTGAAAGTTTGCCTATGCAATATTGGCGCATGAAAATGAGCCTGAGCCCTTTTAAAGATACTATGTTTATTTTGTTGAATAATGATCAAAAAACAGTTCACATTTTCCAGTTTTTTGCTGAAATGCCAACTTGTGCTTGTTATGACTTGCAAGCAACGAATTTATCGAAAAAGTAATTCCGAAATAGCTATTTCAAATGACAACAATGAAAAAGTTATACACATCGACATTCCACCTGATTATAAAAATAAAATGGACGAAAAAGACATTTCTGATGTAAAAAGCTAAATAAAAAATAGGTAAATAAAGAACTTAATCTTTGATAATAAAAAGATTTTCACTCGATATTATTTGACGAGTTTTTTTTTTTCCCTTCTTCCTCTTCTTCTTTTTTTCTTTAATGACTCTTTGCATTTATAGATATTTTAATCTTTTACAAATCTCAAATAAATGCATTATAATGATTTTTGATTATAGATGATTATTAGACATGATGATATACGACACACTTTTAATATATATAATTTTAGGCATATTTGTAAAAGCATTTGAAATAGTTAGGAAAAATAAAAAGCCCAAAATGCATAATAAAGAAAAAAAATGGCAACCCTATTTTGTGGCGAGTAAAACTTTTTTTTCAGCGAGTGTAATCTGAACTGAAATTTCGGCCCTGACTTAAAGACATGTGTAAAACTGAGTTACTGGCACACTGTAAAGATCTGGAAAACATCTTAACAGAAGTTGATTCCTCTGATCTTAAGAGGCCTCTCCACTTATCGTCCCCAGAAACCAGAGCCAATGTTATTCTATGGAGAATTTTACACCATTTTAACTTATTAATTAATTTATTTTTAAATTCCGTTTTCACATTCAGAAACTTCACAACTATTAAACAGTTTATCGCTTTCTAAAAATTATTTTTTTTTTAATTTTTAATATATTTTTTTTTTTTTTTTTTTTTGAGGTTGTAAGATGCAAATTTTCACAATATGAAAATTTTCATTTTTGAGCTTAAAAATGAAATCTTAAAAATAAAAAAAAATCATATTTTAGAAAGCGATAAATTGTTTAATAGTTGTAAATTTTTGGAAAATAAAAACGGAATTTAAAAATATGTATTAGTTAATGAATTATAATTGGGCAAAATTTCCTATAGAATAATATTGGCTTCGGCTTTCGGAGATGATAGGTGAGTCCCCTTAACGTTTTAGATTTGGCTGATAAAATAGACCTTATTTCTTCACTTTTGAAAAAAGGCTGAAGGTCTAGTTGACGTTCTTAAATACATTACCCCCCTTAACATTATGCAAAATTTAAGCATTGCTTTAAAATTTTTGTTAAATTTGCCCATAACTGTTATTACTGGAGAAAGATGTTTTTCTAAACTAAAAATAATATATTACTTAAGAACAATGTCTACTCAAAATCCCCCTAATGGGCTAGCAATGTTGTCCATTGAACATGAATTGAGTAACATATTAGATATGCAAGAAGTTATACTCGGGGTTTGGCTGATAACTAAAAAAGGTTTGAAGGAGATTATTTTAATTCAGGTTTAAATTTTGTTTATTGTACTAGCATTCTTTATTCCTTGCGGTTTTGAAAATATTGTCTGTACTAGTTTTAGTTCCAAAGGTTTTGTGCATTTAATAATAATAATAAAGAATCGTAACTATTGTATGAGTGCAATTGTTTTAATTCAACTAAGCCATATTTTTATTATTATTATTATTTATTATTATTATTATTATTATTATTATTTGTATAAATATCTCTTCTTTTAATTTTAAAGTTTTTAAAGCGTGGAGGGCGGCACTTTTGAAGTTTGCCTACGGCGACAAAAACTGTAGGGCCGGCCCTGATATTTGGTTGGAGAGAACATGTTTTGCATCTGCTCTGCTGGTTTTTCAGTGACTTTTTTCCTTGCCTTTAGTAGATCCAGGGGTGAAAAACTGGCACAGAATTCATACAACAAAAAAGTGAAACGAAATTTACCAGGGTTCCCACTCTTAAAAAAGAAAAAAATTCAAGTACTTTTCAAGGCCTATTTGAAATTTTTCAAGGACATGGGGAAAATCGCAGAACGCTAGGCCTATACACAAAACTTTAGTAACTTCTTTCATTAGTAATATTTTTTTTTTTTTTTTTAATTAGAATAACTTTGCCTGTTTTCACAATACATTTTTGATGGATTGACCAAATTAACTTTTAAAAGTGTTATGTTTTAAAAAACATAACACTACTTTATGCTTAATTTTCAAATAATTTAACACTATTTTATTAAAAATTATAGGTTTTCAGTTTCCTTTTTATTTAAAAAAGTTCGTTCTTTCAAAATTCATTTCATACTCTGCAAAATTTCAATCAAAATCGATCATGATTTATTTATTTAAAAGATTTCCGTTTTTAATTGAAAATCTGCATTTTTCAAAAATAAAATAAAATCAAAAACAAATCCAGCAATTCCCGATTAATATGATATCGTAATCGATATTCTGTGCAAAAATCACCAAAATAATAATAGAGAAATCACTGAAAGTGCAAAAGAATGAATAAAATAAGAAAAACCCAAAATTATCTTGTCAGCAGTCAGTGTTCCGATTTTGCATTTAAAATTATTTTTCTAAGTTCTCTTTACATGCAACTCTAATTTCATGAGATTGCTTAGTAAATTTCATTTAATTTGAGCCATCGCTCATAAAAATAGCCTAAAATTTAATAGTTTTCTTTTGAAAAAATCGTAAGTCCAAAAATACTCTTTTTTATTTACTGAATTCTTAAAATCGGAAGTCACCCATGTTTTCTTAAAGCGTTCGTACTTTCCCGCACTTTCAGGGGGGAAAATTTGCTCTAGAATATTCCCGATCGTTCCATGTGACGCAGAGAGCGTCATCTCTGACGTCAGTGGCGTCCCTTTCGAGGGCGCTCATTGGCTGGCTCGGAAGAGCGCGTGAATTTCACATCGTGTTCGGTCAGAACTACAGGAGGTCTATGAAAAAGGAGGTTGTTTTTTACAGCGGAGGCCGGGAGTCTCTTCCCGTGCTGAAGCTCGGTGCCGAAGCTTGGCTCTTCTGCTAGAAAAGAAAAATGTACTTCAGCACATAGAATTACCATATCAGCTTTACTTTTCCTATCAAATGTTTTTTTTTTTCACCAATAAGGAGCAGGTGCAGCAGTATCGTTTTTGGATTATGTAAAATTTCTGCTCTGCCAAGCAATCTGTTCACACTAAGAGGATCGTTTTTGGGTTATGTAAAATTTCTGTTCTGCCAAGCAATCTGTTCACTATAAAAGGAACCCACCTGCCAGTATCCCGGAGATTTTCTTCATGAAAGTTCTCAACTACAATAACAGAATCGGATGGAAGCATCTTTAGAGTTGTTAATCGTTTTTACAGCTATAGCAAAAGTTGAATGTGATGAATCCCGTGTAAGCGCGAGCGAAGAAGAGCGTCCACCATCATGCCTAAAAATCAGAAATTATGCCTCTCTAAATATTAATTTTTCAAGCAACCAGTGCTGATCAGAGGAATTGTAAAATTTTATTTCCTGATTACGTGACGACGGCATTAATTCTTCAAGCAACCAGTGCTGATTGGAGGAATTGTACAGTTTTATTTCCTGATTACGTGACGACGGCTGTGTAACCTTGGTACTAATGTGCATGTAAACTCCTCTTCAAAGTTTCATAGAACAATTTTGCTAAATTTCAATGAACTGTGGAACATTTCGCGAATAAAACTTTATCTTTACTGAACATTCGGCCAAATTCATCTTCCTAAACTCTAAAACATGTATGATAAGTGTGCCTACAAATTTAATCAAGAATCGTATGGTGTGTTCTATATATATATTTGTGTTATAACTACCTATGTGTGTGAAAATTTTCAGTTAGCTCAGATGGCGCCATCTTCACAAATAATATCTTTAATTAATACGTTTATAAATAAATAAAGATCTTACGTCCTATTTTGGTAAGTCATTTCCTTTTCTTTATTTATTTTGCATGTTATTTTCACTTGAGATATTTTTTTTTAGGTAAAATCAATCCAGCTTTACATGAAACTCATGTACTCCACTATTAAATATATGAAAATGATCATTTGGTGCCTTAATTTAATTTAATTTAATGCTTAATGAAAAGGGAAATCTATTTTCTCCATTTTTAATTTGGCTCTGAATAGTAAATTTTGGTACTTAGTAACTTTACAGAGATCATATTCTCAATTTTTAGAATCTGGTAAATTAAAAAAAAAAAAAAAAAAAAAAAAAACTAAGTTCTAAATTTTATCAATTCTTAAAATTTCCCCAGTTAGAGTAAATTCTCTGTTTACAACAAGAGTCAAAAGAAGATTAGTTATTTGGAATCATCATGATTATTCCAAAGTTTTTAGGTTTGAGTCCTGGTCTAGTCACTTTCTGCTCAAAATTAATGACGAGTCCATCAAACTGGTATAAGATTGGCAAAAAAAAAAAAAAGAAAGAAAGTTGAAACTATATGCAAAAGCAAGAAAATGAAATAAGAATTTTATGACAAAATCGTTATATTAGACAATGGCGTGTGCATGTGGAGATGGAGGTAGTTTAGCCTTGACAGAATTCGCGCTAAGCCCATCTATTGGAGTGGAAAGTTCAAGGATTTTTCAAGGACTTTGCACAAAATTCAAGTATTTTCAAGGGCCACTGAAAAAGAAAATGAAATTTAAGTACTTCTTAAGGACTTTCAAGGGACGTGGGAACCCTGTTTACTTATTAAACCAACGATTTTATAGGTAGAGAAATATTTTAAATGGATAGTGGTATGAGTTCTGCACCCATTTTCCAGGCTTGGTAGATCCTATTTAGATTCAAATTTTATTTATTTATATAAGAATAGCATAAATATTAATCATGCTAGGAATTAATGGAAATTACTTTTTAATGTGATCCTAATTTATTAAAAGATATTTTGCCCTCCTAAAGAGATTTTTTTTATTTATTTTTATTATTATTAATATTTTCTTTTTTTAAATGAAGTTGAATTACATTTTAAAATATTTCTTAAAAAAAAAAAAAAAAAAAAAAAAATTACACATGAAGCCTATAGAAATAAGAATTTTTAAATTTACAATAACAATTTTTCAAGCAATTTTTATGCATGTACCTTTTTCTGCGCATTAGAATAAAAAAAACCTTTTCTTATTCTTTTTGAAAGCTTTTAATCAACTAAATAAAATTTTTATTCCATGAAATTTATTATCATAGCCACTATAATAAGTTTACAATGACACAAGCACTTAACACATTAAAAAAAACTTACTAATATAGATTTGCAAACACTAGAAACAGCTTGACAAGTTGGAGTTACAGGAAAATCAATGGGCAAATTAGGTAAACTCAAAATATCCATCAATGGAACAATGCCCTTCTGTCGAACAAATTCTCGGCAATGATCATCTGTTGAATTATTGCTTAAGATTGCATCAAGAAATCTCATCTGCAAATAAATAAATAAAAATAATAATCAAAATATGATCTATATATAGCATTATACAAGTTTATGTATAACTAGGGTTTCATTCCAGCAATGAAAATTTATTTGTCCAAAAAGACTATTGTTATAATATGGTAATCAAAAATATAAAATGGTAGACAAATATATATTAGTGCGTAATATATATACCAGTGAAAATATGATCAATATATAGCATTATGCAAGTTTTTTCTGGGTTCCCAGAGTGTGACACGGTGAAAAATCTTGCATATTTTATTTTCTCATTTAAAAATTTTAATACAGTGAACTCTCGGTAAGACGGCCTTTTTAAGATGGATTTCTCATTATTATGTACAAAAACAAAATCCCCTGCTAAGGCCTATAGGAAGTGCGTGTAATAAAACATAGCTTTATACGTACAATTGATTCATTAAGATGGACATTTTTTTCCCTCAAAGCTTACTTTCTTCGAAAAAGACTCAGTTTCCAAATTATTTTCAAATTCAACATTTTTTATTTTTAAACATTAAAATGTTCGATAATATGGACAAAAATTGCTGGCCCTTGATTGTCCGTTTTAACGAGAGTTCACTATATTGCGATAAATTTTAGCACTTTTTAATTTTTCAAATATCTATTTAAAAAAACAATAAAAACTTTTTTTTTTTAAACATTTCTTTTTTGACTTATATTTGTCCTATGATAGAAAAACATGTGACAAACAAACTGTGGCCTACTCTGCTCAACTACATGTGACTTAAAGGCAAAAACTGTTTTATTTAAGAGACAAAAATTTAAGTTAAAATACATTTAAAAAACAAAAATTACATATAAAAACAATTAAAATCTAGACATTTCGAAACCCGTCCGGGTTTCCTCATCAGTAATTACAACACAATATGCAAACATTACATGAACACTCAAGGAATTTAAAGGAGTACCGAATATTGAGGAGCCAGTGCGCATGCTTCATTCATAGTGTGGAGATGCTTGGCAGTGTGCCATCTCTCAAGGAAAATATGCGATTTATAATTATGAAAACCAGAATTTAGAATTTTCATATTATCGAAGTCAGGAATATGATCGGTTTCTATTGAATGGATTACAATTTTAGAATTTTGGTTGCAATTTTTAAAAGATCGTCTGTGCTCTTGTAGACTAATTTTTGCTGTACGGCCAGTTTCACCTATATAAACATATTTGCAATTTTTACAAGGAATTAAATATATTACACCAGTTAAATCCAAAGAAGGGGTTATGGGTTTAAAGTTAAAAAAGACGTTTTTTAATTGTTTAATTGGCCGGAAAGCAGTATAAATATTATGTGGTTTAAGTAATTTAGAAATAAATTCTGAAGGAAAACCAAAATATAGCATAGAAATATAATTTTTCTTATTAATTAGTGAATTTTTCATTTGCATTGGAGTAGAGGGGGAAATTGCAGGAGGAAACGAAGGAGAGGGGAAGCTGATAATTTTTTCACGATAAATTCGTTTAAACCAATTAAGAGGGTAATCATTATTTATTAAATCCTGAAAAATTCTTTTAATTTCCAACTTAAAAAGTGTCTTGTTACTACATAACTGAAGAGCTCTATTGACCAAAGTACGGAAGACTGCAATTTTATGAGAATTAGGATTAGCAGAATGAAAATTTAGATATTGACCTGTAAAAGTGGCCTTACGATAAACAGAAGTTTGAAAAATGCTAGGTGAATTCGAAATGCGTTCAACAAGAACATCAAGAAAAGGCAAACTAAAAAATTATCAGCTTCCCCTCTCCTTCGTTTCCTCCTGCAATTTCCCCCTCTACTCCAATGCAAATGAAAAATTCACTAATTAATAAGAAAAATTATATTTCTATGCCATATTTTGGTTTTCCTTCAGAATTTATTTCTAAATTACTTAAACCACATAATATTTAGACTGCTTTCCGGCCAATTAAACAATTTAAAAACGTCCTTTTTAACTTTAAACCCATAACCCCTTCTTTGGATTTAACTGGTTTAATATATTTAATTCCTTCTAAAAATTGCAAATATGTTTATATAGGTGAAACTGGCCGTACAGCAAAAATTAGACTACAAGAGCACAGACGATCTTTTAAAAATTGCAACCAAAATTCTAAAATTGTAAAACATTCAATAGAAACCGATCATATTCCTGACTTCGATAATATAAAAATTCTAAATTCTGGTTTTCATAATTATAAATCACGTATTTTCCTTGAGAGCTGGCACACTGCCAAGCATCTCCACACTATGAATGAAGCATGTGCACTGGCTCCTCAATATTCGGTACTCCTTTAAATTCCTTGAGTGTTCATGTAATGTTTGCATATTGTGTTGTAATTACTGATGAGGAAACCCAGACAGGTTACGAAACGTCTAGATTTTAATTGTTTTTATATGTAATTTTTGTTTTTTAAATGTATTTTAACTTAAATTTTTGTCTCTTAAATAAAACAGTTTTTGCTTTTAATACATATAATTGAGACGGTGTGATGTTTGTGTACGTTATACATGTGACTTCTTGGTTTCTCCAACTCCTATTCATTCAATGAAAATCAGCTTAAGAAAAAAATAACTTCTGGTATTCTAAAAAATGCAAATATGCCTAACACTTCATAAACACATTTTGAAATCTGTCCTAGAAGAAAAACATGCTCAGATCAATAGAAATTATTCTATAGTTATCTCTCTGCTCTGCACCCACTATAGATACCACAAAATTAAAAAACTATTTAAAAAATTGCATTCATTCCCGATATGAATTCTGTGTATCCATTTAAAAGCCCTATTATTATTATTCAAAATTTGGTGTACCAAGGAATTTTCAGAAATCTCAGTTTTAAAGGTCTCACTTTGTTTTTGAAAAAGGGGGAGAAATTCTCAGACAATTTTTTCCTCTGATGAGATCCTTGTTCATGCATAACAACTAGGGTTCATGCCAGTAATTGAAATTTATTGGTCAAAAAAAAAAAGAAAGGCAACCTGACAGACAAATATATAAATGGTGCATACAATTTTTTTTTTTTTTTTTATACATATTTTAACTACATATATAAAGGAAATAAATGTTGTGAATTATGGTGAAATGACTTAGTTACTAATAATCAAGTTACTAATAATCCTTTATTGCTGAGTAATGTAGAGATATGCAGTCTTAGCCCCCACACAGCCACTTACATCCAGTTAAAAAAACATAGTTACATAGTAAAAGAAAGAATGGCCCATTAAACTTCTATAAACATACTACAGATATCTATAAGGACAACAAATGTCACTCTTTTTTATATCCATTAGGTGTCTATTACAGGATGGCTACAGAAATTCAGAAAAAAAGTTCCCTAATTTTTCCATGATTTCCATTACCTATTATATACATTTTGTATATATTGCACTCTTATATAACATGCTCGCTAAACCACTGCAATTCAAAAAACTAAACTGATGGGTAAAAATATCTCAATCTTTTTACTTTTTTCTGTCTTCACTTAAAATGAAAAATTCAAATTTTGGGAGAAATTAAGAAAATTATAAAAATATGAATCATTTTAATTCCACAACGTATTAACATATGAACATAAAATTATTTCTAAAGTTGTTGCACTAAAAATATTTAATTAAAAAAAAAAAAAAAAAATTATGTTACCTTAACGAGATTCAACTAGAAAACAGCCATTCCTGTGTAATCATGAGTAAATAACACCCGTTTGGCAATCTTTCAGTCATGTTTGCAGGGAAAAATGAAAACTTCCATGATTTTTGGGTGTTTTTACAAAATTCCATGATTTTTCCCTGATATTTCCAGATTGATAATGTACCCTGATTTCCCTGATTCTCGCCACCCTGTATTAAATATCCAATAAATCTGTAAATATCCAATAATTGGACTTGTTACATCTAATAAATAGATATTAAAAAATATCAAAATCTTTTTCTTATCTAACATGTTACGTTGATTAGACATTGAGAAAAAGACATGTCTAAATTTCGTCTACATTTAAACATTTAATAGATATCTATAATCAGGGTTACCACTTAATTTCAAAAATAAAATTTCCTGACTTTTCCAGGTCTATTTTTAGAAAATTCCAGTCACAAAATTTGGTTTGTGACATAAAAAATAGATAGTGGTTTAAAGCAGAACATAGCTCACAACATAAAAGACAACATAGTAACTTGACTTGTGATACAAACTGAATGCTCAAAAAGCATTTTCCAGGTTTGTATCATCATTTTTTCAGGTTTTTGAGCAATATTTACAATTTTCCCTGATATTTCCCTGACTTTTTATAGTAATTTCAAATTCGCTGACTTTTCCAGGTTTTCCCTATTCTCCCTGACCCATGGGAACCCTGTATAATTCGTACAGGATAGTCAAGACTTTTA
Organism: Salticus scenicus; assembly: GCA_963930645.1. NCBI lineage: Eukaryota > Metazoa > Arthropoda > Arachnida > Araneae > Salticidae > Salticus > Salticus scenicus. Next base: position 28,028,605 of record OZ005658.1, read on the forward strand.
ATGGATATTCTTAAGGGCCCTCTTCACTCACCGCCGCCGGAAGCCAAAGCCAATGTTATTCTATGGGAAATTTTTCTTTACAAATAACTTATTAGCTAATACATATTTTTAAATTCTGTTTTCACATTCTGAAAATTCCCAGCTGTTCAATTGCTGGACCTTTTTAAAAAATATATATTTTTAATTTTTTATATTTTATTTTGAAGCTTCAAAATATGAATTTTCAATATGTGAATTTTTTTCATTTTGCAATTTCAAAATAAAATATTAAAAATTAAAAATATACATTTTTAAAAAAGGTCCAGCAATTGAACGATTGGGAATTTTCTAAATGTGAAAACAGAATTTAAAAATATGTATTAGTTTATAAGTTAAAGAAATTTTCCCCACAGAATATTATTGTCTCGGGCTTTCGGCGACGGTAAGTGAAGAGAGCCGTTAAGTTATTTTGTACTTTTTATGGAAAATTGGATATAATTTAGATGTCTAATGGATATAAGTGGCTGTGTGGGCCATGATAGGCTACTGAGTGAGGAGTTTGTACTGAGTCCTGGAAAATATCACAAAAGATAAAGGTCAATAGGAAGCACTGATTCACTGCGGAAGGGGGACCAGGCTACAATTTATTTAGCAACACTTATATGACAAAAAAGGACCTAGGTTGTTTGTAATCTCATTTTTTGTTCTAGAAATTCTGGATTTTAATTGATTAATTATCTTATGACCTCACTTTAGTTTAGGTTCCAGAGATCACTTAATATGCAAGAGTTAATCGCAGGCACTTGGAAAAAGCATACTAGCCAATTAAAAATGTTCAATTTTTCAATTTTTGTATAACGAGGTGTCTTGCCATAAAATTAAGTTAACAGGAAAAATTCATGATTTAGTAGTGATCCATAATTTGGAATAAATTTATTTTTATTATTATTTTTTTATTTGATTTATTTATTTATTTTACATAGATTTAACAGAAATTAGGAGACTTTTTCCAACAAGAAAATTTGTAAGAAAAATGAGTAAAATAATGCAAATTTAATTTTAAGTAAAGCTCTTTATAAGCTTAGGAGGTATTTACAAAGCATCAGTATTAAAATTAAATCAACAATATATGTTTCTTGCAGTAAAACAAACTATCAAAAAAAAACCCTCAGACATACAGTTGTTTAAAATTTAAGTCAAAATGACAGATTTGATCATTCTGCTCCTAATATAAAACAATCAAAATCTTAATTATCTTTGTAAAAGAAAAGGTAATAAAGAAATGAAAATATCAGCTATATTCTAATGAAATTTGAATTTTTTAAGTTTTCAATAGTTATGGTATTTAGAAAAAAAAAAAAGAAAAACTTTTGATAGTAAGACATTTTTTATTATGCAAAAATGAAAGTTAAAAAATTATTTTTAGCAAAAATTAGTTTCAAAGCATTGTATAGTAATTCACATTCAAACTGAACTTGATAAATTGCAGGGCAAGATGAATTTTAATTTTCTTTCAAATTTTTTTACCCAATACCACAAATTTTAAGCATAAATTATGCTAAGAGGGACATCAGAAAAGCAGGAGAAATGAGTGGAAAATCAGGAGCATGGAAAAACAAGCAAAAATTAGGAGACTCCTGATGTGTTTTTTTTTGTTTTTTTTTATCCTTTAATAAATGTTTATTTTACATTTTATATAAATACTTATTTTAAACTATCTATACACAGTGTTTCCGTTCTATTAATACAAAATTAAAAGTTCTCATAAAGATTTAGAAAACTTATTTCAAAAACTTATTTAAATTATGCAAGACACATTTTAAACATCTTGCAGTAAAATGCATGTAAAATTGACAGTGATAAGAGAAAGAAAGTAAACATCAAAATGGCAAAAGCACATGTTAGCTGTTTCTAGTTTAAAAAAAAAAAAAATTAAGCATGACTTTTCATTAAGGAAAAAGGAATCACAATGTGTAGTATGAAAGTAAGAAGGTAACATAGTAGATTCAAAGTAGCACTAGTACAAAATTTTAAAGGTAGAAACCTTTTTGAAATTAACAGTTCGACATTTGTTTGAAATGTTTTAAAGCATATAAATTTCAATTTTTCTTTCTTTCTTTATTTTTTTCTTTAACTGATGTTTTCCAAATACCAAAACAGATTTATAAAAATATTTTAGATAGCAAATTTGTTGTCCATATCAGTGATCTGGGAGACATTTCTTGAAAATTGAGCCTCATACTGCTATGAACCCTACAGTTATTATACATATTTTAAAACAAAAACTGTGACTTACAACATTCAAGATATAATCAAGAAATGGCACAGCAGTTTTAGAACCAGTGCTGTTAGATTCTCTTATTGCTGATTGATCAGTTGCTTTTTGTAAAGAACCCTGCACAGCTGCATCGGAAGCATCTTCATCTTCATCATCTTCTTCCTCCGAAGACCTATCTTCATTTGCTACATCAGTTATCCTAGTCACTGGAGCCGTTACACTTTTAGGTTTTGCAGTTGGTTTCAGAGACACATTACGTAGACCTCTGCCCATAACACATAACTCCTCCAGTAACTTAAATAGAAAAAATAAAAATTCTGTTAACATACATTACTTTTTTTTTTTTTTTTAAGGGAAAAAAAATCTAAACTAATTTCGAGAATACCTCTTAGACACATAACTGATCATAAAATAAGTGTAAAGAAAAAATTAACATTTTGAATTTTCATGACTTTTTAGTTCAAATCATGTGATTTGATTTCATTCAAATAATAATTTAATAAATAAATCACTAATAATTAATTTAATAATTAAATTTTTGGAGTAGTGCAGCTATCTACCAAATACAGCAGGGACAAAAGTTTCGTTCTGTTTCCACATTCAAAAAATTCATAACCATTTAAATGAGTACTTGTTGGTTTAAATGGGACCACAGAGTAAGCAGAGTCTTTTTTCAATATTCACAATAACATTTAATAATATAGAAAAGAAGAATTACACTGTGTCGGTGTTTCTATGCCATGCGCTTAGAACAGCTTTATCGTACAAACAGATACAAACTGAGGAGCAAAGAATGTGCACCTCTCTCTTCTGTTGATTACGTAATACAGATATGTCGCATCTGACGTCATGACAGGTGTGCGCTGGTTGGTTAGCAAATGATATGAGGAAACACGTATTGAAAATTTCTTCTACAGTACTCATTTTCAAAAAATTGATTTTTTAAAACTTTTACATTTTGAGTTCAAAAATGTGAATTTCCACTAAGTGCATTTTTCTTATATTTTAGCCAAAGAATAAAATACTAAAAATTTAAAAAATCAATTTTTCGAAAATAAGTACTAATTTAATGATTATTAATTTTCTGAATGTGAAAACAGAATTGAAAAAAATTCATCAGATAATGAATAATCATGGTAACAAATTTTTCCATAAAATAACATGGGCCACGGCTGTCGGTGAGATTAGATATTGTCCGCTCTTAAGGTTGTACATCAGTCATATTCCCTGTTTCCTTCTTCCCATGTTATCCAATCGGATTTTTGTTGCTTTGTTTTATAAGAATATCTCATTCAAAAATGAAGTTTTTCGAATTCTGTTTTTTGAATATTACTCTTTCAATATTTTGCCTTTCAGCTTAGTAAGCCTTTTTTTTTTAAATTAATTTAAATATTTTATTTCATTTAATAAATTTAGGAGTCTAAGCTTGGATCTCTAAACAAAATATTATTATTATTATTATTTTTTTTTTTTTTTTTTCAAAAAATTGCTTATTAAGTTATAAGGAGACATTCAAAAAAGTAATATATTTAAAAAAAAAAAAAAAATTGAAAAACTTCATTTTTGATTGAGATATTTCTTATCCCTTTCCGACCCATGCCATACGATCGTGCGGGTTAGACATCCACGACATCCACTTACATCTTTGCATCTGGAACAGTTGTATGTAATAAAATCAGGATATGAAAGATTGAGCTAATTAGCAGAAAGTGTAAAGTACAATTTTCAATCAACAAATGTCGGTTATAGTCCATATTTTTCTTTCAGTTTACAAAAACAGAAGAATGTGATGTTTTAATGGGGGGAATGTTTTGGGTAGGAAAGGGTTATAAAGTGAAGCAACAAAAATCCCATTGGATAACATAGAAAGAAAGAAAGAAAATATGACTGATGTACAGTCTTAAAAGAATTTATTATTATTATTATTTTTTTTTTTTTTTTAAGCCATTTTTGAAAGCATATAGTTTAGCAATTTTTAAAAGAAAATTTTGAATGACCATTAACACTTAACAGGCGGGCCACATAAATCTGCACTTTTACGTTATGACCACCTAAGACGGGCAATATAGATTTACATTTGCTGTTTTAAAGGATGGGGTTACGTGGAAAAGTAATTGAATATGACATGTCATTTATGCAAGCTCCACTTCGTAAGAATGAATGTCTTATAAAATATAACAATCATAAGGACTACTAGACATGTAAACAAAAACATTATACAATTTTATTCAAAAATAATACTTATTCAATAAAACTACAACATTCATATATACATTTTTATTAAAAAATTTCCAGAAACCAGGACACACAGACAGAAAATAAAACCTGTCTGTTAAGTATTAAGAATAAAGCAATGCAGATTTACTAATAATATGAACTGTAAATCAACATGGGAAAAAAAAAATATTCAATAGAATATGATAATAGAAAATATTAAGATGCTAACCTTGATTAAAGCAGCTGTTGCATCTGCTCTTAAACTTGGCTGATGCCTCATAAGCTCATCAACAGCATTTCCTAGGTTAATTGCTGCATCTATAGGATCAGAATTACGCCTCCTTCTCATGGCTGGTAAATATTCAGGTGAAACAAGTACTCGAAATAATTTTTCAAAAGGTTTACAAGCTTTAAATGATTCAAGTCCCCGAGTATTCAAACATAATGCATTGAAAACATTTGGAAGAGAGGATAGGACTTCTTTTGTAGCTGGAATCTATTAGAGGCAAATTAAAATTAGTTTAAAAGATCAATATATATTCATTAATTCTTTTAATTTTTTGTAAATTTTTCAATTATTTATGAATTTATGAGTTGTTAGATATTTTTTGAAGGAATGCATTATTTATTACAATTTATTGAGATACTTGCAAAAATTTTAATTCCTTTTCTAAAAAATAAAACATAATGTAAATTGATAAATGAGTTGGGAACCCCTCTTGGGGTTCTTCTAGTAGACTTTATTAACCCGTTAGTAGTCGCTAGTTGGTCAATTTGCAGCCCGTCCTTCAGTGTTGCCAGATTTTTTTATTCAATAGCCACTAAAAATTTTTAGAAGTGACATTTAATATAAATAAAAGGCGAATAAAATCTAATAAACGTCAATTATATCACTTCTTAAAATTATTGGTGACAGTTGAATAAAAAGTGTACAATCTGTACCAGGTGGCGCTGTCTGTAGCGACTACTAACGGGTTTAAAAAAAAAAAAAAAAAACTGTGAGATTAGAACAAGGCGATAGATAATCAAAAAGCATCAATTTAACATCTATATCATTAAATAGATATAAGTTTATGCCATTTTTTGATAATATCAATTTTACATCTACATCATTAAATCAGTTTAAACCTATACCAATTTCTGATGTATAAATCATTGACTGCGGAAGTAACATTAGTGCATGTGTCATATCAAAACCAATTGCGACTTATGGAAAAGAAGACCTCTACTTAGTTGATTGCTGATGTTCAAACATTAAAGGGCTGTCTAGCATTTTGATATTGTTAATTAAAAAATATATATTGATAAACACCTTACTTAGGTTTCATCATCTCTTGCAAGAAGCTTTTCGTGGGAGGATCCTCCCCCTTTCCAATTGCAAACTTGTTGGAGTGGGCCTTGGCTATTTATACCTTCATAATGTTCTTTCAGTAGGTAGCGCCACTGTGGATCTATCTTGGCGGATTCGTGGTCATTTATGGCAACTTGATTTTTAATTATTTCAACACTTTCTCTATAAAACGCATACATATGGTTGTTATAATTGGCTATTTTTGTGACGTCATTAAATTTTATATCTATTTCGTTCTCGTGATAGGTTCTAGCAAGGGCAGTAGTATATCTGGCATATTTTATATTGTTTTTATGTTCGTTAAGACGTGTTTTTATTTTTCTCTTCGTGACTCCTATGTAACATCCTGTATTTTTATCAGGGTATTCAAAAGGGATCTTATAAACACCGGCGGTTTCTAGAGGGGGAATTGCATCTTTATCATTTCTTATAATCTGGAAAATATTTGTGTTAGGCTTTATTGGGATATTTAAATTATACTTATTTTGTTTGAGGTTCCTCGGTTATATGGGATGGAAAATGTAAACTTTTGCTGTGATTTTTGGTTGTTTGGTATTCGATTAAATTGTTTTACTCTTTTTTATATAATTTTTCAACTAGAAATTTAAGATATCCTGCTTCAACTGCTAAGTATAATTTAAATATCCCAATAAAGCCTAACCCAAATATTTTCCAGATTATAAGAAATGACAAAGATGTAATTCCCCCTTTAGAAACCGCTGGAAATTATAAGATCCCTTTTAAATCCCTTTTTTATCCCTGATAAAAATACCGAATGTTACATAGGAGTCACAAAGAGAAAAATTAAAACACGCCTTAACGAACATAAAAATGATATAAAATATGCCAGATATACTACTGCCCTTGCTAGAACCTATCACAAAAATGAAATAGATATAAAATTTAATGACATCACAAAAATAGCCAATTATAACAACCACACGTACGCGTTTTATAGAGAAAGCGTTGAAATAATTAAAAATCAAGTTGCCATAAATGACCACGCATCCGCCAAGATAGATCCACAGTGGCGCTACCTACTGAAAGAACAGGATGAAGCTATAAATACCAAAGGCCCACTCCAACAAGTTTGCAATTGAAAAGGGGGAGGATCCTCCAACGAAAAGCTTCTTGCAAGAGATGATGGAGCCTAAGTAAGGTGTTTATCAATATATATTTCTTAATTAATTATGTTGTGCTTCATTTTAAATTTAAATTAAGTTATTTTGATGTTGTTTGCAGGTGTTCAATGACTTCACTGTATAGTTGTGACTCTTGATTTTTCAAATAGAGAGTGAATCTATCACATGACAACTTATTTCAATTTTGGAGTTTTGCAAGAAAGATTTATTTAAATAACTTAATAATTTTATAAAGTATAAAAATTTAAATATAAAAATTAATCAAAATAAAATACTTCCAGAAAAATAATTTTCTAAAATATTTTTAATTTAATCATACTGTATAATGCTATATGTACTAAAGTAAAAACATTCATAAAATCCTAATCCCTATCATTCTTAAAACATTTCTAAACTCCTTTTATTAGTACAAATTTTCTAATATCGATCATGGATAAATCTGGTTTTATATAGCGATATAAAATTATTTTCAACATTTAAAACTCGAATAAACGACTACATCAGAAACGGCAAAGAAAAATATTGGAAATGCATACAGCTGTTTCGGCAGCTTTAAGCGTGCCGTCTTCAGTGCAAAAAGAATCCTTTTTGCACTGAAGACGGCACGCTTAAAGCTGCCGAAACAGCTGTATGCATTTCCAATATTTTTCTTTGGTGTTTCTGACGTAGTCGTTTATTCGAGTTTTAATATTCCAACGCCAAGTCTCCTGTTATTATTTTCAACATTGTCTAGTCACAGTTCAGATACAGTTAAAATAAAAATTTATGATCCGAATGGGATACAAAAAGAAATAATAATAATTGCTTTTAAAACAAAAGCATTTAAGGTATTCTAAATGTTAATGTTCGATACAGCTACATCAATGAAAATTTAACCATATTTTACCTCTTTAACAAGTAATGCATGACTAACAACATCTGTCAGGCCATTATCTTGGAGAGCAGTCAAAAGTGTTGGTTCTTGATAAATATAAACAGTAACAACATCGGTTGCTAAAAATATACAAAAATGTGAAAGACAAAATATATGCTAACATTTTACATAGTTTAATGATACACTGAAAAATTTCTAAATCAAAAATAACAAGTTATGCATTAGTACCATGCTGAATGATTTACAATTTCATTCTACAGGATGCCTAATGAGTATTTGATCATAGCCTCCTAAACTAGATGCCTGCCGCATTGCTCAGAAACTTGGCAACAGTTCAAGTGGTAGACAGCACCACCTGGTACAGATTGTGCGACTTTTTTATTCAACAGCCACCAAAAATTTTCAAAAGTGGGATTTGATATACATAAAAGGCAAATAGAATCAAAGAAACGTCAATTATATATATCATATATCACTTGATAAAATTATTGGTGACAGTTGAATAAAAAAGCAACACAATCTGTACCAGGTGGCGCTGTCTACCACTTGAACTGTTGCCAAGTTTCCGAGCAACGCGACAGGCATCTAGTTTAGGAGGCTATGATTTGATAGTCTTTTTTGTTACTTGAATGATTAAAAAAAAAAAGAAAAAAGAAATTATTATGTATCCCCATGGTGTCTAATCCACATCGTACAAACTATCAGAAATTTTGCAAAACTGTAAGAGATTGAAATGCTAGATAATAAAAGTTTCTATAAAAAGGCAATTTTATATGCTTAATGTGCAGATTTTAATTATTTTGAGGATCATTGTTTCAATTTAGATACATTTTGGGAGATTTTGGTGAGCAGTAGGCACGCTGTACTAGTACATGGATGAAAGAGATTCCCTTGCACTCACTGTAAAAACATCCACAATGTAATAAAGTAATTGTGGATGTTTCCACATCACTTAGAGAGCCAGAAATCCGCTGACCAAAAATCCCCCAGAGTCAGAAATCCGCATAGCTTTTCAGATACAAACAATGAAATTTAAGTTACAAAACTACAAATTAGAATTTTTGTAAAAGATCTTGAATGCAGATTTTGTGCTTGCATTTTATGATTACAATAATAAAAATATGAAAAACTGCAAGAACCAAGTTGCTGATAAGGAAATTATTTGCAGTATATTAAATTAATCAAAAGAAAATTATAATTATTATTATTATTATTATTATGATATCAATAAGGAAAATAGTAAACTAATTTTTAAAAAGGAATGCTATCTGATGAAGGCATAGTTGCAAGGAAGAATTCAGTTAAATTCGTTGAAAAATAAATTTGTGTTACAAAATAAGAATTGAAGACTACTTACAATAGACCAAAAAAAAAAAAAAAAAAAGAAACTCAATGATATATGTGTGCATGTTCAAGTGTAGCTTAAAACAAACTGCATGTGAGCAGATTTTGTATAGATTTGATGAATATTTTTTTCATTTTTATTTATTGTTTTCATTATAAATATTTTTTTAATGTTCAGTGTTATTCTCACTAATAATATAATATACAAGTAAAATTGTGTCATTATTCACTGATATATGTTTAGTTTGATTAATATTCAGCTTTTATTATTCAAATTGAATATGATTTTTTATAGCTCCAAAATCCGCACAACTTCTGGTCCCGAGCTGTGCGGATTTTTGACTCTCTACTGTATTTGCCCCAGGCAGAGAGTGTGTTTCCAGTAAATGCTAATTTTCCTGAAGATAAAGAAAATTTAAATTGAATTGTTTTTCCAAAAAGACCGAACTCTACATTTTTAATCAAAATCATTCAAGCAGTTTCCTAGAAAACCAGCTTTCTGCTGTATTTTGCTCAAGGTGATGCGCAGCTTACCGATGCTGACTAATTTTCCTAAAGATAAGTTACTGATTACTTGTTCAAGAAGCTCCCAAGAAAATCAGATTTCAGCTATATTTGGCTTCAGGCAATGCATGGGTTACCAGCAATGACTAATTATTCTGTAGATAAAAATAAAGTATTTTTATCTAAAAAAACTAACCCGAATTTTTTTTCAAAACTGTTTTAGCAGTTTCCAAGAAAACAAAGTTCCAACCATACTTTTCTCAGGCACAGCACAAATTACCAATTAACACTAATTCCCCAGAAAAATTATAATAATTCAGATCAAATTGTAATTTAAAAAACATATTAATCATTTTTTTATAAAAATCATTCAAGTAACTTTCAAAGAAAACCAATTTTTTGAAATATTTACTCACGTATAACACAAGTTACCAGGTATGTCCAACGTATTACCAAAATGTCCCTAAATCTTAATTTTTATTAAAATCATTCATGAAGCCCAAATCTGGAATAATTCAGAATTTGGAAAGTAGGGAGGAAATTTTTTGAGTTATGGCTTCAAACAGACATATTTTAAAATCCAGTTTTTATCATTGGAATACTTCAATATTTCTTAAGGGCCCCTCTTCATTCACCACCGCTGGTAGCCGAAGCTAATATTATTCTATGGGAAATTTTTCTTTACAAATAACTTATTAACTAATACATATTTTTAAATTCTGTTTTCACATTCTGAAAATTCCCAGCTGTCAAATTGACGCACCTTTTCTAAAAAATTATTTTTTTAATTTTTTATATTTTATTTTGAAGCTGCAAAATAGGAATTTTCAATATGTGAATTTTTTTTCATTTTGCAATTTCAAAATAAAATATTAAAAATTAAAAAAATACATTTCTGAAAAAGGTTCGTCAATTGAACAGCTGGGAATTTTCAGAATGTGAAAACAGAATTTAAAAATATGTGTTAGTTAATAAGTTATTTGTAAAGAAAATTTCCCCATAGAATAACATTGGCTCGGGCTTCCGGCGACAGTGAGCGAAGAGGGCCGTTTAATCACATGCAATACTTCCAAAGTAAATCATTGCATGGTGAATTCTTTATCCAACTTAGGTTTATTATTATTATTATTATTATTATTATTATTATTACAAGCTTTAGTAAAAATATTTGTAAATATTAGTTTATTATTTATTTTTTACTTTTATACACACATATTATAGAACATCAAATAGTAAGATGTATTTTTGATGAATGTATCAATAATATTGTAAGAGTAAATTTGGAAAACACATCTGTGTCACGCAGAACATTAAAAAATTTTTAGTAACTTACTGCAGTAGGAAAAATCATACAATTAACATATTTTAACATAAGATAGGAAGAAGCTTAAAAAGAAAAGAGAAAACTTAAAAAGAAAAAGATTTGTCTCCAAATTATTAAATCAGACAAATTTAAATTTAAAAAATAAATATTTTTCCAAAAACTTTCTCCATTCTTCGATTTTTTCTTGCTTTTCCAATAAATTTTGAAATTATCTTTAAGTGTTTTTTCATAGATTTTCCCAAAGAATTTTTCAAGTTTTCTCTGAATTTCAGGTACTGCAGCAACCCAGTTGCTTATTTATAATATAAAGTTCCATGTCGGCCACAGTGTTTTTCAGGATTACAGTTTAAAAAGAAAAAAAAAAATAATTTTATCATATTATATTTTTTAAATTTTAATCATAGAGCACAGTAATCAGCAAAATCTATATATGTATATTTTAATGTTATGATAAATTTATCTAATCTACCTAATAAATTTGCTTATATAACAAATAATTTTTTACTTGTTGATTTAAAAAAGTTTGTATGATTATATTTAATGAAATCTAATCTCAATTAACATGTTCAGCACCTTATCAGCCATCGGTGGCTGACACGGAACTTTCCGTTTAGGCCACGTTAGCCACCAGTGGCTGACAGTGTGAAATATAATATAAAACTAAAAAAAAATACTTTGTTTTAAGTAATTACCGAAGATTTATTTAAAATTTACTTAATTGTTATTTATTTATTATAGGACTATATCTTTAAGTCATTTTAATGGATTTTATTGAAACATGGTAAACATAACACGTTTCTAAGCAGTGTGTGTGGCCTGAATGGGATTTCCGTAAGAATTTGCGTGACGCTCAACATATTAAAAGCATATTATGTGATATTGAAGATTTTGCTAATAATATTAAATGTAGATAGTTTAAAAAAAAATGCCAATTAATATTGATGCTTTATAAATACACACAAAGAGAAAATAAAATAATACAAACCTAAAAGAAACAGGGATGGGCCGTAATATTCAGCATTACTAATAATATGTTTCAAAGATTCAGGTAAGGTCCCATCAATCACTAAAAAAAAAAAAAAAAAAAAAAAAAAAGGAATTGCAATTTTAATTATAATGCAAACTAGAATTTAAAAAAATAAAATAAAAAATAAAATCTTAATTAAAAAAAATAATTAAAAAAAAAAAAATCAATGTGAACTTACAATGTCGTATGCTATCCGAAAATACTGGATCCTGAATAGACTTCTTGAGAAAATTTAGCATTGATTTCAAAAGAGCTGCTCGTTGAGGAAAACATTGTAGATCTGAAAAAAAAATAAACCAAATTTCAAAAAGGAAGTAGCTTTTTAGAGATATTCTGATTTTGAAAAGCTAAAATTCACTGTTATCAAATGAAATATTGAAAATTCATTTGGAGATTTAAAAGATAATTAACCCTTTAAGAAGTGTAGCAGTTTTTCAGCATATCTGTTTAATAATTCATGGAATACATACTCTGCAAAACGAGAATATGAAAATTTTTTTACTGTAGACATTTATTTATTTTATTCTCTAAAAAATCAAATTTTTAAATTTTGTTACACCAGCCTTTTATTTGAATTACGAAATGGTGGAAAAAGCAGTTTGACACAGTAAAAGGGTTAAATTTTGAACAGAGATTAAATATTACCTATAAAAAATATTAATGAAAAACTCATTTCTATAAATGAAGGCTGACAATTAATTTTTATATTAAATATTTACAAAAAAAAAAAAATAAATAAATAAATAAATAAATAAAAAGTTGCCTAAGTTATTCAAGTTTTTAAACTTTGGTATGAATAGAAATTGTTCAGCACTTAGAATTTTTACAATTTAATTTTTCTTAGTTATAGCAATAATTTACATACACAATATTCTCCAAAAATAAGTAAAAGAAAATTCCAGGTTTGTTCACAACCCCAATCTTCCAATTTATAATTTTTTTTAAATGTTTTATGGTGTCAATAAATTGTGTGCATTAAAATTTTTTTATTCATATTTTAATCAGACTTTTAAAATGTTATGTTATCTACTATGTGACTTATTCCTCATAACACCTGGAGTTGTTTTTATGAACTGATACAATTACATTGCTAAGTGTTTAAATAAGTATTTAAATGATAAATTTAAATTCTCTTATACCTTTACCAGCAGGCTATGCCCACTTCACTGGTCACTATACTTAACCCTCGCTTTCCCAAGATTTACTTTGACCCCATTTTGTAGTTGAAATTTAGTTAAGTCCGCCTCAAAAAATGTGCTAATTCACCAGATATAGCAAACATAACCAGTGGGATGTTGTAACCTCTAAACGAAACAAAAAGACGAGGTGATTTTCGCCAAACGTGCCAAGCGGCACCTGAAAGCTATTTTTCTGCAGTAACGCCTTGATCTTGGGAAAACAAGGGTTAAATAAATTTTCAAAAGAATTGAATCACTATTCTTTTATATTACTTTATAAATAAAAACTATATTTAAAAAAAAAAAAAAAAATCACTCTAAAATTTGCTTTAAGTACCCGTTGCCTATGGCAGCTCTTTTCCCGCCTACACTGCATCGGATCCAGACTGAAAGACAGGCCTTCCCCAGGCATTATAATTTGGATATTTATCGATGACAGGTGGAGCTGCTATTATTCAAGAACTACAATTTTGAAGATGACTTTATCTCAGCATCTATTAAATATTATTTAAAACATTTTAAGTTACCTTACTAAAAATCCTTAAAAATTGGTTGATATATTTCGGCTTTCATCCGAAGCCATCTTCAGAAACCGATGACATAAACAAAGCTCGTCGGTGGCTTTGTCATCGGTTTCTGAAGATGGCTTCGGATGAAAGCCGAAATATATCAACCAATTTTTAAGGATTTTTAGTAAGGTAACTTAAAATGTTTTTAATAAAATTTATAATCCTTTTGTAAACTTGAATTGTAATCTATTAAATATTTTAGTTTTTGAACCATGTACTGCCCTTGCTTTTTACATTATATTACCATACGATTTCGACCAATAATTTTCCTTTAAAAGGAATTAAGTAAACAAAAAATAAATTTTAATAAGTTTATCCTCTGTACTATATCACTATTTTTCTGAAAAATGCAATAAACTATATATATAGACCTTTCAAAGGAGTTAAATAAAGGAAAAATAAAAAGTTGATATATTGTAAAAATTAAACATAGCTGTTTAAGTAGATTTTTTTTTTTTTTTCTTAATTTGATGTTTAATTATTTCTATTGTACAGTACAGGACCCATTATCCGGCAATCGCGGGACCGACCCGATTCCGGTTATTGGAATTTTCCGGATTTCGGGTCCCTGACGAAAAACGGAAATATTACATCTGCAAAAATTACCCCCTCCCATTAAAAAACAAAATAACATGCTTATAAATTGTACTGATAAAATAATACATACAAGAACAAAATAAAAAAAATGAGTGATAAAAGAAATATATATATTAGAAGCTCAAAGATCATGAATAAAAACAGATGCAGAACTCTTATCATAATACAAACGCAGAAAAGAAGATAAACACAACACACTGACTCGCATTTGATCGTTTGCAGTAACATCTATTTTCTCCCCTTTCTGCATTTGAAAGAATGACCCAGTAGCACAAGATCCATTGACCTTGAAGCACGTGACAGTAATCGCGTTTGTTTATCTGTTCCATTTCTTTGCTCATAGAATGCAGCAGAAAGATGAGTTTATAGCTAAGTTTTGATACTGGGTTGATTCATTACACAGGGATGCGATTCGGTGTATCGACACTTGCGTGGCAGTGACTGATGTTTATAGATTTTCATGTGTTTTTGGATTAATGCCAGGCCATAATTTTGCAAAAATATTAAATATTTTAGTTATAAATCATTTTTAATTGACATTCAGTTTTATTTCCTAAAGCTGTCGATCCTCCGAAAGCTTTTCTGGCTGCAGTTTTGGATTCATATGCAGTAAAGCAGCTCAATTTTCTATTACAATTTTAAATGTTTGTTTCATTAATCTTAAAAGTAAAGTTCATTCATTTCAGTGAATTTCAAAAGAAGCGCCAAAGTAAAAAAAAATTTATTATTATTATTTTTTTTTTCTACTTAAAAAAATAATATTTTGTTATATGTATTGTAATGATGAAAAGTACTGGTTTGTGATGCAGTTTGCAGTATCGACTCATTCCGTGAGCTGTACATCGGCAATAGCAATGGGTGCCTTAATCAAAACTGTTCTGAGATATCCTTTTTGAGTTGTTTAAATTGTAATTAAAGTTATTTTTCCTTTATGGAGAACGAGGTTTTAAAGGATTTTCTTTCTTTTTATGTATTATTATTAATATTATTATTATTTCATATTCAAAGTGGGATTCGCTAAAAAATATAAGATTTCAGAAAAAAAAAAAAAAAAAAAAATTCCAATTTAGTTTGAATTTTGAAAAATGCTGGTTTTTGGAACATTCCGGTTTTCGGGATGCCGGATAAAAGGTCCGATACTGTATTACCATTTGATTTCAGTAAATATAATAATTTAACATTAAAAAAAATAATAAATTGCCTTAAAATGAACGAGTTAAATAAATAAACAATAAATAGTGTAATAGTCATTGCTATGATATACAGAAATGAAATAAAAAAGTAAATTTTAGAAAAATGAAACACAGAAGTCAATGGATGAAATTAAAAAAACAAAAAAATTATATAAAAAATTCAAGTTAAAAAAAAATTTTTGATGAGGTGCACATCTATATGGTCCCAGTTACCCATGCATCGGCCAAGTTTTGTAGCTCTGCAATCAATAGTGTGAACACCAGAGCGCACACACACAGAGAGACATTTCTCTTTACAATTTACATACATTAAAGAATATCACAATGATTAAACGAAAATTTTCTAAATAATTTCTTATTTAGCAAAAGGGAGGAGGGAGAGAGAAGAAGCATATATTTGCCTATCAAGATGCAATACAAAATATCTATTCTTTTATCATTAACAGAAATAACAGGATATTACACAGATGGCAAATACTTATAATTTTCAGCAATCAATAATTTTTTATACATTTCTGTAGCAGTTTTTATAGAATAAATGAAATGAAAATTTTTACTCAGAAAAAAAAAAAAAAAAACATTAAAAATCATATTAGTTGGCAAATATGATACTCTGATATTTTACTTATATATTTTATAATAATACTTAGTACAAAGGATGCTATAAAATAATAATGAAAATAAACCATAAAGATATCTGTACTGATAAGTATAAAGGATTTAAGTCCAAAAATGTTGATTTTGAGTTAAGTACATAGTCAGACCCAGAAAAAAATTCTCTATCGATTGGTATAAAGGATTTAAATCTGTGTCATTTAGTCTTAGAGAAAATCCATTTGTAAAAAAAGATTAAGTCAGAAATTTGGCATTAATCTTTGTATAAAATATTTAATTCATTTTTTTCCCTTTATTAAATGAAGGTTGACAATCACTGAACGGTATAAAGAGTATAAATCAACATAATCCCTTTTTCCTAATCTATTCTTCTGATTAGTTTTTAGTCAGTTTAACTTTATTTTTCATCTCCTGAAAAATCAAGAATATGGACTTAAATCCTTTATACTTATCAGTACAGATATATTCACAGGTGTTTCTACATACGCATTAAAAAATATAATAATTTAAATGTTTATAAAGCTTTCAGTGGGATATAGAAATAAAACAATTTTGTTTTATGTAAGTGAAACCTCTCAAGTTGGACACCCCTATAAGTTGGACACCCCTTTAAGTTGGACGCTTTTTCTCGGAACGGAATGTATCCATTAACATTATGTCTAACCTCTATAAGTTGGACACCTCTCTAAGTTGGATACTTTTTCTTGGAACCGTAGGTGTCCAACTTAGAGAGGTTTTACTGTATATAGAAATTTCTTTAAGATAATTAATGAAAAGAAATCAATTAAATATAACTTTACCTTTTCTGGATTCCTGTTTAGAATCATAAACAGCCTTCAAATCGTAAACAGGCTTCGAATCGTTAACAGCCTTCACAGGGCTTTCCCTATACAATGAAATAAACAGAATTAATACTCAGATCACATTTTATTGACCAAGATTGAGTTTATAAATAATGTAATATAAATATCCACAGAAAAGGTATTGGTATTGAGATATTAGTTTGTGCCTCAATAGGTAACTTTATCAGTGGATTTAGTCAATTAAAATCCATGGATTTCTACTGAAAAAGATTACAGGAGATTAAATAATATTGATTCACCTACAATTTCTTGATACTCAGTCTGATTGATTAAATTATCCGTAGGTGTAAAACATCTATCCTCGCCTTTAACTGTTGGTAGATTAGACTTTTTATAATTTTGCATACCATATTTTTCTGATAAAGATTCAATGTAGTTAGTTTGTGATAAACTGATATCGTCTTGATTTTGTATTACTTCCATGCCTAAAAATTTTGAATTTTTAGTTGTTTCATTTAGAACAATAATTTCTTTAGGTTTACTTTTTTTTTTTTTTTTTTTTTTTTTTGTCGCATAACTTAGAATTATTTGAAAAAAATCTGGAGTGACTCCACTCGACTTTCCGAACATTGAGTAATTAACAGTTTTGTAGATAAAGTAAAGAAAGAGGAGTTGTTAAACAAACAAAAGAGAGAAAACCATAATAAAGTGTTTGAGTATTTTTCTCCCTATATTACACGATGTTTTATTGAACGCTACTGAACTTTGAGCCCATAGATCATAATGATAAAGAATTTTTCTTTGTGCCCCTGTAAAAAAACTGTAAGTGCTAAATTCACCAAAATCTATACAGTTGGTGCAACTGTGACCTATAGCATGTGTACAAATTTTTTGCTCAGATTAATACAGCGTTTAGACGCTATCGCAGTTTTAAAAATTTGGCCCCATAGGCAATGATAAAGAATTTTTCCTGGTGTCCCTGTAAAAAAACTAGTACTAGATTCACCAAAATCAATAGGGTTCGTACTATTGTGATATGAAGAAGTGGTTCCTTGCAGTAAATAGATGATTTAAGATATGGTCGTTGATTCTGAAACATGTTCTTTCAATTATAATTATCTTCAAAGATTGGTGGATATTGAATTGGATATTTCGTATAGTGTTGGAAAACCTGAGTTATTTTTATGGTATTGAGATACAAAAATGGAAAAATTTAAATAAAAAGTCAGCATTCATTGTGTTCGCAACAACACCCATAAATTTTGTAGATTTTGTCTAGACGCCGTCAGTAAAGGCTCCCGGATCAAAACGTATAAACAAAAACAATCTTGATAAAACTAGTGAGTCAAGAAAAAGATGAGAATCATTTTGGAGAGTGAATTTCTTTATTGTAGAATTCATTTTAGTAAAAGAGACAACATCAGAAGAGTAGGAGCTGATTCCAGACATCCATTCTTGAATATTTCAGATTCAAAAGAATACTAGAAAACCATTTATTATTTATTGATAGATTATTTTTAATATTATATTATGATCGGAGTTGACATGGATTTAAAAAATCTTTATCACGTAATTTATTACTTCCTCACATTACTGCAGCCAAAACGTAAGTGAAGTTCACTCGCGGCAAAAGCAGCCACTGGCTGCATCAGCTAATCAGCTAAGAGAAATTTTAACTCGATCACGTGACAAGCAACGCTCTCATTTGAATGCACGCACACGCCAAAAGACAATCGGGAACATGATGCAATATGGCTAAGAGAGAAAAAATGCGATCTGGTTTTGCGAAACGGAACCAAAGAGATCGCGCGCTATGGAAATCTTTTCGCGGATCATTAAATGCCGAAATGCGTTTAAGATGCTAAGAATGACAAGTTTAATGATTAAATTAATAACCAATTATGGCAAGTAAATAAATAATTTCGTACCTAATTAAATTTTAAAGTTATTCACAAGCCGAATTAATTAAAAAAAGGAAATAAGAACAAATGATTATTTTAATTGAATGCTTTAAAGTTTTCTTCTAAAACAAAATTATTGAAATGAATTAATGAGAAAAAAACATTGTCATGCAACATGACAGGTGACTTACAATATACGTACCAACTTTCAGCTTATTCGAACAAAGTGTTTAGACGCTAGCGTGTTCACTCACAGACATATACACATACATACATCATCATAAAAATAGTAAAAACGGACTCAGAGGACCTTGAAACGTATAGAAACATCATAATATCAAATTTGGATTTTTGACATAATTACAATACTTTCCTCACTATAGTGTTCGGAAAGTAAAATTTGCTAAATCATCTACATACACACAAATTGCTGGAAAATTCATATCATCTTTTTAGTACATACACAATTATCAGATGCAAGTGGAGAGAAGAAGCCAATCACTTTCAGTTCATGTTTAAGTTTAATGTGCCTATTTCAACCAATTTGTGGCAAGCCATATATACCAAGTTTCAATTTGCATACATTAATTTTACCAAATTTATTTTCATAACCGGGGGGTATTTCCATATATATAGTTTCTTCAATGTTACCATATAAATAAGCTGTTTTTACATTAAAAAATCTTATCAATAAATTCAGCTTAGAAGAAATTGCCATTAATAATCTAAATGATTCAATATTTACCACCGGTGAATATGACTCTGAATAATCGACTGTTTTTATTTGATTGAAAGCTGCTGCTACTAATTCAGCTTTATAAATTTCCTCATTATTAACCCTTTTAACTGAATAAATCCATTTACTTTCAATTGTTTTTTCATTTTTTGGCCTTTCAACTATCTCAAAAACATTGCGTTTATTCATGGAACCGATTTCTTTTTCCATAGCGATCTCCCATTTTCTACGATTTGTTTTACTTTTTACTTGCCGCCTTCGCCAACCAGCTGGTTCGCGATCCTTGAAAAATCCGACTTTATGAAACTCCCGCTCAGTGGCGCCTGCGGAGCCTTTTCCCGTTTCAGGTCTTACAACAGCTTATTGACATATAGTGAAAATAGCTTTATTGAAAAATTATCGCAGTAAATTCCCGCTCGGTAGCGCCTGTGGCACCCTCTTCCAGTTTCAATATCTGAAACAGCCTGTTTGCTCACCATGTTATGATCTTTCAAATTTCTGACTTTAGCAAAGTCCCGCTCAGTGGCACCTTATCCCCGTTTTAGAACATACAACACCTTCCTCGCTCATTAGAATTTACTTTTTACGGTTTGCTTTTGTATCTCAGCTACTAATTAAAACATTTTCATGAGTAATACATCATTTGAAAGGTTTGTTGATTTAGAATTGAACAGTACATTACAGACATTTCTACTGCCAGATAGTGCTGTAATATTTTAAAATTTCAATATTTTAAATTATTGAAATTTTAAAATATTACAGCACCATCTGGCAGTAGATATTTCTGTAATCTACTGTTCAATTCTAAATCAACAAACCTTTCAAATGATGTATTACTCATGAAAATGTTTTAATTAGTAGCTGAGATACAAAAGCAAACCGATTCAGGACACCTCAAAACGTGTAAATCAGGTGAAATCTCGAATTCCACTTTCAATAATATAAATGTACGTTAAAATAGCTTTTGAAAGATGCATTAAAAATAATATAATCATAATTAGAATTTGAAATATTACAGTGGCATCTGGCGGTAGAAATTTCCGTAATCTACTGTTCAATCCCAAATCAACAAAGCTTTCAAATGATGTATTGCTTATAAAATTATTTTAATTAGTAGCTGAGATACAAAAGAACACCGATTCAGGACACCTCAAAATGTGTAAATTGAGTGAAATCTCAAATCCCACTTTTGACAATATAAAAGTATTTCAAAATGTCTTTCGAATGACGTATTAAAAATAATTTAATCATAATTAGAATTTGAAATATGCGTATTAGAATAAAATTTAATTTGCAATTAAATGTAAATTAAAATATAATTTTTTTTTTGAAATCTTTGAAATTTGAACTGCAACTTTGTGTTGTGATGTTAACGGTGTATAGTATGTTTTGTGCATGGGAGAGAAAAAATGAAGAATTTTGAAATTTGCAATTTTTAATCGCAGTCAAAAAACACGTGATCTCTCAGTAAAAGATTCTTTTCACCCCACTTTCGAGATATCGTTTTCCAATTCTTCTATCTCTGTGAATGGAAGTTGCCATGGTAATAAAAATACCGACTGTTCGAACGGGAAATGGAAGAATTTCAGAAACGTGGGTTCAGAATGTCGTCAAAAACTTCAAGGATGCAGAAAATTAAAAAATTTATAACTCATTCAGTTTTTGAAAAAATCTTTCAATCTTTTCAGATCAGAATCATCTAACCGAGATCTATATACAAAAAAAAAAAAAAAAAAAAAAAAGATCTATCTCTAAAAGATTTTGAGTTATAAAATGTTTTGTGAAAAAATCGATGTTTCGTAAAATCAAAAAATATGGATCGCTAATCTGTATTTTGTAAAAATGGTTATATGGTCCAAAAGAGGATTAAATGACCTTTGAAAATATACCAGTTGTTAAGAAAGGGGTTGTCATGCAACCAACCACTCCTAAGTTTATTTTATGCAACCAACCAACCTTGGAAGCCGCCGTGAGCGGGAGAAGGTATTTTCGCAGAGAGAAAGACTTTGGCCTTCGGCCTGAAACGTAGGGTACAATTGGCGCGCCCGAGTAACGGATTTATTCCGTTGGTTTATTCTTATTATTACATGAGTACATGGGTACTCATATGTATATAAATTTATCACTGTACATATTCATCTTCATGTTTGATTTAATATTAATTAATTAAAGAGTAAAATTTTATACAAGAGGAAATTTTCTGTTCTCAAGTGCGTCAACACTCGGTTCATCACAGCACGCTCTCTTTCGAGAACCAGAGTATAGTGTTCTCAGAAAGGATAATATAAATTCCATGGACGCAATACATAAAGGTGAGAAATTCATGTTATTTTATGATGATAGGATAGGAATTAACATTTTAAATAGCAATGTTTAAAAGTGTTACGAAGGCCGATCTACTTGCCGTTTTGCAAGAGTTAGGGGAACAAGCTGATTCTAATTTAAAGGTAGTGGAATTAAAAGATTTATTGTTAAAATCTAAAGAATACATTAAAGATAAAGAATTTGTGAGTGAATTTTTAGCAACCACAGTTGCGTAAAGAAAGGAATCGGAAGAAATAAATCGTTTGAGTTTGTTAAAGCAAACCGAAAGTAACGATGATGTGTTGCATAATCCTAGTAACTCAGAAAATATATTATCATTAGATAAGCTTTTGAAAGCTATATTAACTTTGGTAATACCAGTACCTAAAACGAATGAACCATGGAATCTTTTTTTCGATTCCATTGAAAGAGCTTTTAAGCATAAAAATGTACCTAAAGAATATAAATCGGAGATTTTACTGAAAGTAATTGGCGATAAAGCCGCGAATATTTTGATTTATGTAAGTGAAGAAGAATTAAAGAACTATGAGAAAATTAAATCCTTAATTCTAAAAGAATATGCACCATCCCCTTTCACTTGTTTAGAAAATTTTAAGAAAGCTACAAGAATATCTGGGGAGACACACCAGCAGTTTGCTTCTCGTTTAAGGTCCAGTTGGCTCCATTATTGTAAAATTCGAAATGTAAATGATTTTGAGTCGTTAGTAGATTTGATTATATCTGATAAAATATTTGAAAATCTAGATAAGGATCTGGCAATGCATGCTGCAGTCACACAGGGTGAAGATTGGTTACGCCCAGAACAATTAGCTAAGACGTGTGATATTTATTTTACTGCTAAAGGTAGATCATTTGATGAAACAAAATATGAAAAACGCGTCTATCGTGAAACAGTCACAGAAAACCATAAAAAATACGTCCCACCTCCTATGAGAAAATATTCTTCTAATAATGAGAGTAAATATTCTTTTAAGCGGGAGTGTTATATTTGCTCTGATATTTCTCATGTAGCTAAAGATTGTCCGAATCGTAGAAACAGATTCGATAAAATTAATAAACAAAGTGAGGAAATAAAAAAATCTAAAAGTAACGCACAAGCGACAGAGAAAAAATCTGTAGTGACCCACGTAATGTCGAAACATTTACAGAAATGTGAAAAATCGGAAAAACTTAATTTATACCCCTTACAAAAGGTTAATATTTATATCGCAGGTAAACAAATTCCTTCAATTATCGATTCAGGTACTGAGATTTGTGTTTTAAATAGCACTCTTATTCCTGATTTTCATGTTGAAAGCAAAGGTAAAATTCTGTTAGAATCTGCATTTCAAGAAATAGTTGAGGCGAGATTAGCTGTAATTCCAGTCTATTATAAAAATCCTAACAGTTTTATATTTACACACGCGGATTCATTATTTGCAATAACTGACAAATTAAATGTTCCATGTTTAATCACTCCACACTTCTATGATACATTAGTAAATCAAAAAGAAATATTAAATGATTTGTTTATCCAAGAAAACTCTAATACGCTGTTGGCGCCGCCGAATAAGACAGGAAATGAAAGTAATTTAAATGAGTCATCGCTGTTACATATCGAAAATGAATGTAGTAATCAAAAAATAATTTCGGGAGAGGATAATACATTATTTAAGAGTGATGATTTTTCGAGGTCAAACGAAATGCAAGGTTTGATTAATAAAAAAGAAACTAGTTCACATAATTATCCATCGCAATTGATAAATAAAAAAAAGATTGTTTCTTCAATAAATGATAGCGATTCAGAGGCAGCTGTTTATTTGATTTCGAATAAAGAAAAAGTGATTAACTTACCAAAAGATAATCAAATTGAAAATAGGTGACGGGAGAGCTCACAAAACAATGTTAATAATTTATCTGATGCTAGTAGATTTAGGGAAAAGCAGCGAGAATGCTTATCGTTACAAACTGCTTTTAAAGAAGCGGAGTTAAAGAAAAATAATTATTTTCTTAAATATGATTTATTATTCCATAAAGATAAAATATGTGGAGAAACAGTAGATCAATTGGTCTTACTGTTGAGTTATCGAGAAAGTGTTTTAAAATTAGCTCATGACTCAATCTTCGAATCATTTAGAGATGCGGAAAACAAAAGAGAGAATAAAACTATCATTTTATTGGCCTAACCTAATAAGAGATGTACAAAATTTCTGTAAAACTTGCGAAAAATGTCAGTTGAGGAGTCCGGAAAAAACGTCCGATAAAATACCTATAACGCCTGTGGTACGTCCTCCTTATCCTTTTCATACAGTGAGTGTTGATTTAATTGGAGAGATTGCGCCACCCTCAGGTAGAAAACATAAATATTGTCTTTGTCTAATTGACCAACATTCGAGATGGCCCGAAGTCATACCTTTAAGAAGCCTTTCGGCTAAGGTCACGTGTGATGCACTTTTAGAAATATTTATGCGTACAGGAATCCCAGAAATGATATGTAGTGATCAAGGCACTAATTTTACGTCTCAATTAACACAAGAGTTTGAGAAAAGATTAGGAGTAAGTCCTCGTTTCTCAACTCCAGCTTACCCTGCCTCGAATGGGCTTGTTGAAAAATTTAACCGTGTATTTAAACAAATGCTTCATCATGTAATACGAACTGACCCTGTAAATTGGGACAGACACATTCCGTATTTACTTTTCGCGTATCGCGAAGTTCCTAACTGTACAACAGGAGTTTCTCCATTTAAGCTTATGTATGGGCGCGAAGCTAGAGGTCCATTAGCAGTATTAAAATCAACGTGGTCAGGAGAAATCCCTTTACCTCTCAATTTAAGTAATACAGCTGTAGATTACTTACAAGAATTAAAAATTAACTTAGAGAAAGCTGCCGATTTAGCATCTTTAACTGCTTCGGAAAAGCAAGAAGCTTATGCTCATTATTT
Source organism: Salticus scenicus (assembly GCA_963930645.1). NCBI lineage: Eukaryota > Metazoa > Arthropoda > Arachnida > Araneae > Salticidae > Salticus > Salticus scenicus. Next base: position 28,053,483 of record OZ005658.1, read on the forward strand.
TAATCGTCGCAAAGAAATGAAAGAATTCAAAATTGGAGAATTAGTATACTTACTAATTCCGGATTCTACTAATAAATTGTATGCGAGATGGACAGGTCTTGGTGAGATTTTAGAAAGAATTAAACCTCACTCGTATAAAGTTAAGTTACCTGACGGTAATATACGACACGTACATGTAAATAAGACAAGAAAATTCCATGTTAGAGCACAAACGGTAGGTGTAATTTTTGAAGATGACTGTGAATTCGGAGAAATCTACCCAACCCCTATTAAGGAAAATAAAACTGACTTTGATGTAGACATTAGTCATTTAGGAAACGAGAAACAAACAGAATTGCTCGAACTTTTGCATAAGCATGTACCATTATTTTCGGGTAAAGTTCAAGTTGCTAATGTTGGAGAACATAAAATTCATCTAATGCCAGGTACTGAAAGAAAAAAGCCTTATGTGTATAGAATACCCGAATCACTTAAACCTGAAGTTGACAGACAAATAGAAGAATTAGAAAGCTTAGGTCTTATTGAGCCGAGTGAAGCCGAAATAGCTTATCCAGTAGTGTGCGTAGCTAAGAAGGATGGAAGTGTACGATTATGTATAGATTTTCGTTTGCTCAATTCGGTAACCAAATCTTTTGATTACCCTATGGAGAACATTACAGACTTAATTAATGAAGTCGGTCGTGCACATGTTATTACTTGTTTAGATGTGTTAAAAGGATATTGGGAAATTCCCTTAGAAGAGAAAAGTCGGGATTTTACGTCTTTCAAGACACACCGTTCTCAATATCGCTGGAAGGTAATGCCCTTCGGATTACGAAATGCGGCTGCAAGTTTTCAGAAAATAATGAATGAAGCTCTGAATGAACATCGCGAATATTGCAAAGCATATCTCGATGATATCGCGATTTTTTCTAATGATTGGAAATCACATCTTATACATTTAGATGCAATTTTAACTAAGCTAACTGAACTAAAATTTACCGTAAATGTTAAAAAATGTGTATTGTGCAGATCAGAGATTAAATATCTAGGCCATGTAATAGGATCTGGACGACATCAACCTGATCCTGAAAAGTTACTTGCTATTGAAAATATTGAATCACCGAAAACTAAAACAGCTTTAAAAAGCGTTCTTGGTCTTTTTAACTTTTATAGAAGTTACATTAAAGACTATGCTGTAATTGCCAAACCGTTGACCGATTTAACTAAAAAGAAGGTTCTGAAAAATTTACCGTGGACACAGACGGAAGAGATAGCATTTCGACAACTTAAAGAAATGTTGTGCGAAGCTCCTAAGCTTTATACTCCAGATCCAAATAAACCCTTTACCATTCAATGTGATGCCAGTTCCTATGGTGTCGGTGCGTGTCTTTCGCAAAGAGATGATGAAGGTAATCTATGTCCAATTAGTTTTATTAGTCAGAAGCTCACTAATGTACAGTGTAATTGGTCTACTATAGAACGTGAGGCCTATGCTGTAGTATGGTCAATAAAGAAATTTGAAAATTATGTTTTCGGAACTCGTATTGAGATTATAACGGACCATAATCCTCTTGTTTATTTACAAAAAACTGCACCTCAATCTGCTAGACTGCAAAGATGGGCACTATCTTTACAAAGATATGATATTTACATATCGCATTGCCCTGGTGCAAAACTGAAAAACGCTGATGGATTGTCGAGACTATGTCAATAATAAGTTTTGTATTTACAAATAACTTTGGTTCTATTTAGTAATTTATTTTTTTTGTGTGAGTTTAGTATTATAAATATTTGTTCCGGTATTGTACCAAGACTTCTTTTCATCTGTTGTGAATTGTCTATTTTATTTTTGCATTTATTTCTTGTGTTAAAATATCTATATTTGTTCCGGTATTGTACCAAGACTTCTGTACATCTGTTGTCAAGTATTTATTTGGCATTGTTTTTATTTTCATGTGTTTAAATATTTATGTGTCAGTTGGTTGCTAATAATTATCAGATTTTCATACGCTTGGCGTATCTCAATCTTAGTTGGGGGGTGTCATGCAACCAACCACTCCTAAGTTTATTTTATGCAACCAACCAACCTTGGAAGCCGCCGTGAGCGGGAGAAGGTATTTTCGCAGAGAGAAAGACTTTGGCCTTCGGCCTGAAACGTAGGGTGCAATTGGCGCGCCCGAGTAACGGATTTATTCCGTTGGTTTATTCTTATTATTACATGAGTACATGGGTACTCATATGTATATAAATTTATCACTGTACATATTCATCTTCATGTTTGATTTAATATTAATTAATTAAAGAGTAAAATTTTATACAAGAGGAAATTTTCTGTTCTCAAGTGCGTCAACACTCGGTTCATCACAGGGGTCAATTAGTCTTTCGTACAGGACAATTCAAATATGACGATCGAGAAAAAGAGAAATTTATGACCCTTTTAAAAATATAAAAAAAAACGTATTTTTCAAAAAAAAAAATTTGTACCGTAAGAATCGAAAATAAATGCTCTTTCTAGTAGTATAGGTGTATTTTCAATATCTGCAACCGCTAAGCTCGGATGGCTTTACAAAAACGCACAAAATTTTCTCTCTGTGTTTCTTCTTTTGAGGAACATGCTGAATTCTACTTGGAAGGCGGAAAATACGATCCGCTCGCTTTTTAATTAGACATTGGTTGACATTTTAATTAATATCTATGGAACTAATTAAAATTTTTTAATTCTTTTTTCACTATGCACTCGGGCATGCTTCCGAGCACCCGTATGTCAAATTTTGTACCGTAATTTTCTGCGGATGATCCGCGGATTATCTGTTTAAAAACTTTTAAAATTTTAAATGCGTATAATCTACCACTGCGTATTATCTACAGATTTTTTTTTAGCTGAGGTATTTCAAGAACTGAATTTCCATCACACGTCACGATGATTGTAAACAGTAAACGCACGGATCTTGTGTTTACTAGCGATTGAGCCACCCGTGGATTGAGCAAACGCCCGGATCGTGTGTTTGCTCAACCGCGCTCGGAGTCGATGTTGATTGGTGCGTGTATGACGTATACATGTTAGTAAGAGGGACTACGGGTTTTCCAGCTACATTTCTCTAAGGAATTTGGCAACACGTTTTTATCGTTTCGTTAAAATAGTGCATATGCCATGCTTCTCTCTCTTGTGTTTTAGTTATCACGTGCTCCATTAAAAGAAAAGAATTATTTGTGGAAAAAAATGTCTAAACGTAAACGAGTTAGCTACACGGCGGAGTTCAAGTTAAATGTGATTAAGAAGGCAGAGGAGGTGGGTAATCGTGAAGCTCGTAGATTTTTTAGCATCGATGAATCAAATATTCGTTTATGGCGAAAAAATAAGAAGAAATTTGAAGAAAGTGATCGTTTAAGACGAACATTTCGTCGAGGAATTGAATTTTGGCCTGAATTAGAAAATGAATTATATAAATGGATTTTACAAGAAAGAGAGAAAGGGACAGCAATATCGACTGTAAGTGTGCGTCAAAAAGCAAAGATTATTGCTTTGGAAATGGGGCTAAAAAATTTCACTGCTTGTCCCACGTGGTGTTATCGCTTTATGCGTCGAAAAAATTTATCAATCCGACAACGTACCACAGTAGGGCAAAAATTGCCTGATGACTGGAAGCTTAAACAACAAAAATTCTTGGAATTTACTAAAAATGTTATTATTCAGAACAAATTTTCTGAGAATGAAATTTTTAACATGGATGAGGTTCCAGTCAGTTTTGATCTTCCCTCAAGTCGTACTATTGATGAAATTGGAAAATCAACAATACCAATTGCTACAACTGGTAATGAGAAAAATTCATTTACTGTTGTTTTATCATGCGCTGCAAATGGGTACAAGTTATCCCCGATGATAATTTTTAAGCGAAAAACAATGCCTAAAGAAATTTTTCCAAATGGCGTCGTCATACGTGTTAACCCCAAAGGGTGGATGAATGACGATATTATGATTTCCTGGCTTAACTGTGTGGAAAAAAAGGAGAAACTGTTTATTTAAACCTCGTGCACTCCTTATTATGGATGCAATGAGAGCCCATTTAAAAGATAATGTGAAAACGGAATGTAAAAGTTCAGGGGCCAAAGTATCTATTATACCAGGAGGATTAACCAAAATCTTACAGCCGTTGGATGTCGGCGTGAATCGTTCCTTTAAATCTAAACTCAGAAGTTTATGGGAGAAATGGATGATTGACGGCAAGCATTCACAAACAAATAGTGGAAAAATGCATCGTGCATCGTATGCGGAAGTAGCGGTATGGGTTCAAAATGCTTGGGAGGCAGTAACTCCAATAACAATACAAAACGCCTTTAAAAAGTGTGGAATTGTAGAAAATTCTGAAAATGATCAAAATGAGGATAATGATGATGAAGGTAATGACGATGTTGATTCTCTTCTAAATGAAGACATTTTGAACTTAATCAATTCTGATACTGATGACTCTGACTGATGGATTTAGTGATTAATTTGGATGTAAATTACTAATTGCAATTAAATTTTTTCTTATTTTCTTTATTATCTTTTTTTCTTAATTTTTTCTTGCTTTAATTTATGAGTTGATTACTGTGATTAATTTTTCTTCAGTAATGTGCTAACTGATGGGGTAAGTTTAAAACTTTATTATTTTTGCATGTAAATACAAAAACATAAGTATAAAATTACTAATATTTTTCGTATTATCATTATATATATATATATATATTTTATTACATTTTGTATTTTTAATGACATTTAGAGATTTAAATAACATGAAATTAATATAATTTTTTAAGGTTTTGATTATTTTAAAGCTGTTTATGATAATTATTTTTATTTTTTATGCATGTGGAGTGTCATGCTAAATAAAAAGCATAATTATTTACAGAAAAAATATAACTTTACGAATATTTATTATTGTATTATATGCGGATTATACGGAAGTGCGTATTATCTGCCGATTTTTATTTGCCTGACTTGGGGAAAAGTACATGCGGAGTATGCAACGCCGCGGATTTTACGCAGGAAAATACGGTAGTTCTGCGTTAAATAGGGGCTGAACGTATAGATGATCAGACAGACATTTTCCTTTATTATTATAGATTTCCTCAAAACTTTTCGGTACCGATTCCCCGTCAAGGTCATTTAAAGCCACATTAGCTGATGTTTTATTTTTTATTCTTTCTGATCGTCGCAATTGGGGTGGCAATCTAAAAATAGATTCTGAATCATTCTGTATTTCATTTTGTTCTAGGGTTTGTTGTTCAGACAAAAAATCTGATAAATTATCATTGTTTTCGGGTGGGGAAGAAGTTTCGGTTTCATTAAACTGGGTTAATTCTTTAATATCCCACAAATAAGTTTTGGTTTCCCTTTTTAAGAATTTACTACCGTTAGATGTTTCATCAAATTTAACTGATCTTTCTTCAATAATTTTCCTTTTTATCGATATTATAAATTCTGTATTGGCGCCTATCTCTAGAATATCCAACAAATATACCTTTCTCAGCGGGAACATCGAATTTATTTCTGAATTGTTTAGGAATGTGACAGTAAGCTAAACAACCAGATGTTCTTAAATACGTTAATTTTGTTTTTTTACCTGCCCACATCTCAATTGGGATTTTTTGTTTACCTGTACGAGGTGTGTTATTAGAAATGTGGGTACTACAATTTACTTACTATCATATAACAAAGTTCTTGCACGTTCTACCAGTACTCTTACACATTTTTCTGCAATACCGTTGCTTTCAGGATTATATGGTACTGTTTTTTCATGTATTATGCCAGATTTTTCTAGAAAATTTTCAAATTCATTATTTACAAATTCTAAACCGTTATCGGTTCTTAAACGTTTAATTTTCTTATTCATCAGATTTTCATATCTTTCTTTGAAAATAGTAAAAGCATCAAATGCTTCATGTTTATGTTTCAAGAAATAAGTGAAATATATCCCAGAAAAATCATCAACCAATACTAAAAAATATTTAGAATTTCCTAAGGAATTGACATTTATAGGTCCTACTAAATCAGCATGAATTAATTCTAGTACAGAACTACTTTGATCAAAATTTACTTTTGGATGATTTTTCCGAGTTAACTTACTAATGTCACATGATTCACAATTAAAATTTTCAGAATCTCTAAATTTTATGCCAATAATATTATGAATTTTTATCATCTATTGTGGATTTAAATGGCCAAGTCTTTTGTGCCAAATATCATAAGTAGTGCTGGACGATATCAGAAATTAAATATCGCGATATATCACCAAGTTAATATCGATATTAGTGATATATTGCGATATTTCTTTCAAGATAGGAAAAAATAGACATTTGTTATTTTTTAACAACATATGCACACGAATTTTAAAGTATACAAGTATAGAGTGTTCTCCATGTATTTTCTGGTATATTACTACCATAACTTTATCATTAAAAAAAAAAAAAATCATAAAAAGTGAATCAATATTTTGTGTTTCTTATAACTTATACTATTGCTTTTTAGTATACCTCTGTATAGTTTATCCTCTATTCTTCCCATTTTAAGCTTTAATTATTTTAAAATCATATTTTAACACAGCTAATATGTGATCTGTGTTTTATTTGTACCAAGTATATCAAAATTCATAATTCTACTAAAAATAAAGCTTAAGAAAATTTGTCTTAAGATGTAGGTATTAAATAAAAAGGAAAATCATTTTAAATAGTTAAGAAATGCCATTGGAATTGGATGCACCTTTTTTGGTCGTAGAGAGTAATATTTTTTACTTAAAACTCTTATATGCATCCTAAATGTCAGTTACTTGTCATTTTTATTTTTGTTTCTGCTTACCAAATCATTACAATATTTTTTAAATGTATATGTGTTCAATTCACATTCATAATAGTTTCACAACAATTGAAAATTGAATTATATATATATTATATATATGTATACATTATATATATATGTATACATTGTCAGTATAAAAATTATATTATTTAAACAATATTATGTTAAAGTTTCATTTTGTTACTTAAAGTAACTCATTTTGCATTTAAACCAATTTTATTTAACATGTACGGCTTAAAAAAAAAAAAAAGAAAAAAAAAAGAAAGAAAGAACGAAGGAAAAGGAAGGAGAAAAAATAAACGCTACACAAAAAAAGTAATAAACTATCCAATATTATATATTTCTATAAAGAAACTGTCACTGTAAAATTACTGAAGATAAAACTTTATTTTACATCAGTCAGATAGCACCCTTTCTCCCTTCCCATGTTATCCAATGGGATTTTTGTCGCGTTGTTTTATAAAAATATTTTATTAAAAAATGAACTTTTTCGAATTCTGTTTATTGAATATTACTCTTTGAACAGGTCGTCTTTTAGCTTAGTGAGCAATTTTTCGAAAAAATAAATTTAAATAATTTACTTAGAGTCCATAATTTACTTATTGAAATAAAATATTTAAACTAATTTTTTCGAAAAATTGTTCATCAAGTTAAAAGGCGACCTGTTCAAAGAGTAATATTCAAAAAACAGAATTCGAAAAACTTCATTTTTGAATGAGATATTTTTATAAAACGAAGCAACGAAAATCCCATTGGATAACATGGGAAAGGAGAAAGGGAGCTCAAACAGTGATGCCAGATGATCGAAAATTATTTCCCCAAACAGGTCCTAAATTTCCCCAAATCAAGGGTTTTTTTTTCGAAAAAATCTCCAACAGGTTTTCCACTGAAAAGAGGAAAAAAAACAATTTTTTTTCAAAAAAAGAATATCAAGCAGATTTTTCTGATTTGAGCTCAGATTTTTCCCCAAATGAACTCATTTTTTGAAAAAAATCCCCAAATAACAATAAAGCTATTAAAAGTTTCTAGTCGTAGGGATAAATCATTACGTTGCCAACATTGACAGAAAGTTGAACTCCCCAGATTTGTCCCCAAACATTTTAGAATTCCCCAAAATTGTCCCCAGAAGCTTCAAAAATCCCCACTCTGGCATCACTGAGCCCAAAGCGAGTTAAACACATTGAACGTCGCATCTTATTGGCCAGAAGTTATCGACACTTTGAAATAAACCAATATCAATGAACCAATAGCAGGAAATGAGCTAAAACAAAAGATATTGTATACTTTCGTCATAATAAGAGTTTGTTTTCATATCGCCCTGTCTGTGGTTTGGTTACTGTGGTATTTGGTATTACACCTACGATCCATAAGTGGTGATGTGGAATATTATCAGATACTAACGGTAGTATAAATTATTTCATATTATCGTTTAGAGTCAGTAATAAATAAGTCAATATACTGCGGGAAAAGCAGATGGCTTTCAATAAATACTGTTTATTTTTTTATTATGCGGTGGACTTATTAAAGCAGTGATAATTTAGATGTGAGGTTTCTCATGCAGGAATAAAGGAAGGGGAAATATATGCATTGTGGGAGTGCAGTGATCGTTTGGGGGTGGGGTTATATTTTTTTATTTTATCAGTGAGGGATGGGAGAAAAATAAGAGAATGGGTATTAGTTTAAGATATTGCGCGCTGTTTTTGTTCGGGTTTCCGTTCGCTGATGGGATCGTTCGCTCGCTCGGAATGTTCGTTCGCTCGGGTTTCATTCGGGAATTCGGGTTTCATTCGTGATGCGCGCTTGCGCGGAAGCACAATTCTATTAATCCGTCGTTGGCGTTTAACTGTACTTATCGGCATATCAATTGATCGCGCGGAATATCGTTAAAGGGATATATTGGCAGAGCAAACTCTTAAATATTGTTATCGGGATATTTTAAAAATATCGATACTTGGGGATATATTGATAAATAATCCAGCCCTAATCATAAGATTCCGATTTATTTATTAAGTTACATTCTAGAGAATCAGGTGACATATCATTGTAAGGTTCTAATATAACTTCAAATCTATTATTTACTTTAACAGCTTTTCACACAATTTCATCATTTTTACTTAGAACTAAGATATGACCTCTACCTGTTTTAATTTAATAACCCCCATCCATTAATTTACTTACAGAAATTAAATTATTTATCAAGTCAGGAATATAAATACAATCATTCATAGTTAAGATATTTTGAGAATTATTTACCAATGTTTTAGCGTGAACAGTTCCGGTACCAGTAAAATTTAAAGAAGAATTCTTACCTGCTAAGTTGATATATCATATATCCATTATCACTAATAAAATTAGAAAAATAACTCAAATTATTTGACAAATGGCAACTCGAACTGGAATCCAATAACCACACATTATTTTCAGAAATATCAAATTGTTCTCTATTCGTAGAGAGTGCAAAATCATTAAATTGCTGATCATTTTTACTTGCATAATTCAAGTTTCTGTTTTTAAACTGTTCTTTGTTTTTGTTCTTGTTGTTATTATAAGCATTTGGATGTAAGTTATCTTTATTCCTGAAATAGCAGTTTTTAGCTAGATGATTCGTTTTCTTACAGATGAAACAACTTTTCACTCTGTTCTTGTTCTCAGTTTTAACATGGAATGGGTCAGTCCATGCCAAATCAACCAAAAAATGTCAATTTTCAACCTGACCACCTCAGATTTCTATGAAACTTGCAGGAATCATTCTCCTTGATGATATAAATGAGAATATGTTTTTAGAAAATTTTTATCTCTTTCGATTTTTTTTTAAATTAATTTTTTAAATTTCAAAAAATCAGCATTTTTTAGCTTGTGTAAGGATTTTCAATCTCAAATTTCTCAAGTTCTATATGGGATAGAGAAGTTTATGACCCCTCATTTTAAAGAGTATTTTCCAAGGATTAATTTGATATGCAACATCATTATGTTGGGTAAAAATTTTAAAAATTATTAAATTTAAAAATTTTAAATTTTGAAAATTTCAAAGATAGTGTTTTTTAAAAAATTTGAAAAAAATATATGTTTTTGGTTATACTGAAAGCTATATAACCTGAAACTTTTAGAGTGGGATCTCTATGGGATCAGAAGTTATTACAAAAAGCTTAGTTACTCTACATGTTAAATTGTATTATAATTACAGTTCAATCTCGAAAATCCGGATTTGGCAGGACCACGGCGATTCCAGATTTTAGAGATTTATTGAAAACTAATTTTTTGTGATATTATAATAACATACAAACTGCAATTTTATGTTAATGAAAATAAACAACAAATCAAATTGGTTAATTAAAATATAAATATAATAAAAGACTTATGTTAAATTAAAACAGATATATTACACTAAAATATAATAAACAACTGATAATGTCTCCTAAGTAACTGCTAATAAACTAAGGAAACAATTTTTTTTTAACATTTCAGTAATTATTTTTCACTATGATTTTATTATTATTTTTTTTTTTCCATTTTATAACCTACCTTTTTTTGTAAAAAAATAAAATCTTTAATTCACAATCAAACAATATAAAAATATGTCAGATTATGTTCAAATTTATGTATTCAGTGTTCAATTAAACAAATTTTAAACTGAAGAAACACAAGAAATATGGAAATAAGATACAGCTAAGTCTTATTTTAAAATTAAAATTGAAAAATCATCTGGATTTTAGAGATTTTGGATGTCCAGATTCAATTGTACCATATAATACGCTTACTTGATAAAAGACATTATTTTGAAAGTTCATATTTATGACTAGCAAAATAGTTTTAAAAAGTTTTCTTCAGGAAAATTTCTAAGATCATTAAAAAAATTTTATTTGATTTCTTTTTTAAATGTGTGTGTAATTCTACAAGTTTCAAATTTTTAAGATTATAATCATTAGTGATGGTTTTAAAACTTACGCAGTTTTTTAAAGACAGATTACAAAATGATTACAATATAAGGTTATAAATTTATATCAGAAGCCATTGAGATAATAAATTACTACACTTACAAATTAATGACAGCATAAATCATAAGTAAGTAAATAATAATCAATTCATTTGCTAATTAGAGATGTTCTGGTCCAAAATTGTTTTTATTTAAATATTGTTTTATTTATGTTTTTGCTGGCATATGACTCATCTGCATCTCCACTGTAGTTTAATTTTTTATATCTCTTCTGAGATCTCAATGTAGAAAAAGTTAGTTGTGATTTTAGGTTCATACCAGGGTTCCAACTCAATTTCAAAAATAAAATTCCCTGACTTTTCCAGGTCTATTTTTAGAAAATTCAAGTCATGAAATTTGGTTTGCAACATAAAAGGTAAGATCACAGCGTAAAACATAAAACAGCTTGCGACATAAGACAGCATAGTCATGTGACCCGCAACATACACTGAATGCTCAAAAAGCATTTTCCAGGTTTATATCATCATTTTTCCAGCTTTTTAGACAATCTTTGTGATTTTTCCCTGACATTTCTTTGACTTTTTTCAATAATTTCAAATTCCCTGACTTTTCCAGATTCTCCCTGACCCATGGGAAGCCTACCATACTCTTTTAAACAATGAGTACCCTCTTCAGATAAAAAAATTAATCAATTCTATTTAGTTTTTACTTTTGTGATGTAAGAAATTTTACTTCATCTTACAATCTGACTTTAAATTAGTATGATTTTTATGATTAAATGTATGATTAAATTTGTATGATCATTAAGACTTCGTGTAAAGATGAGTAAACCTAGCACATCAAAACATTTTTCTATATATTGCTATAACCCATTCAAGAAAGGTGGCCATGATTATCATAAAAGAAGTTTGCGATTTTGATTTGTAATAATGAAAAAAAATATATTTATATATGTTTTCATTTATAATAAATGAAAACATTTTGAGATAATAGTCCAAATTTGTATAAACATGTACTGGATGTCGTAAAGCTATATTAAAGCTTCCAGTAATTTTAACTGAACAATGTATTTATACGTACCTTTGTTTCTTTGTTATCATTTCTTTAAAAAAAAATTTTTTTTTTTTTTTTTTTTTTTTTTTTAAATCTAACAAAATTTTATCGAAAAAATTGTTGTTTATTTTTTATTAAGCACAATTATATTAAATATTGACCCCCCCCCCCATGTTTAATTGTATATTAGCATGCAATACTGTATGTGTGAATTTTAATTAACAGATATTTTATAAAGTAAGCATATTATATGATAATTGTAATACAATTTACCATGTAGAGTAGCTAGGTTTTTTGTCATAACTCCTGATCCCATTGAGATTGCACTCTAAAAGTTTCAGGTTATATAGCTTTTAGTATAACCAAAAACATATATTTTTTTCAGATTTTTTAAAAAACACTATCTTTAAATTTTTTAAAATTTCAAATTTAAAAATTTCAAATTTTTAAAAATTTTTACCCAACATAATAATGTTGCATATCAAATTAAACCTTGTGAAATACTCTTTAAAATGAGGGGTCATAAACTTCACTATCCCTTATAGAACTTGAGAAATTTGAGATTAAAAACGCTTATATGAGCTAAAAAATGCTGATTTTTTGAAATTTAAAAAAATTATTTTAAAAAAATCGAACAAGATAAAATTAAAAAAAATATATATTCTCATTTATATCATCAAGGAGAATGATTCCTGCAAGTTTCATAGAAATCTGAGGGGGGTCAGGTTGAGTGAGTGGTTGATTTGGCATGGAATGACCCGAATGCTTCTTCTCTTCTAATATTTTGGTAGTTGTTTGATTTCAGAATTGTTCTCTCTTCTTCACGTAAAATCTCCAGGATGTCATCTAAATCCTTTTCTCTTTGAGTTTTCAATATTTCTCGAATTTTCGAGAATTTTCCTCTAAGGCCTCTCACAGAATAATAGACGATTTCTCTCTTTGTAATTTAAAGACCAAGTGAAGCACATTTGTTCTTAAGCCTCTTGCTCTTAAAATATAATCTGTTACGGTTTCTTCTGGATTAATTTCAATATTTTTTATTTCATTACTTGCATCATATTTTCAATCTTCCAGTTTTTCGGTAAATGTTGATTTTATTTTCTCCTTTAAATTCTTAGCATTATCTTCGTCAGCGAATTGGAGACTCTGTTCATCAGATAACGAAAGTAAGATGTACGATACAGCTTCAGCGTTCTTAGTATCCCATTCAACATGTTCTTCATCTTTTAAGTCGCCTGCTTCTTTAATCATGCCGTCGTACAATTTTTTAATAGTTAGAACTGCTTTTAAATTTAATGACCACGTGTGATAATTCGTACAATTTAACTGTGGTACCGATGGGATTAATTTACCCATTTTTATTTTTTATTTTTAATTGAAGACCTACTTTCGCTCATCCATTTTTTAGTTTTTAATTACCAGAAATGCGGCATCATTTCATTTTCGCTGCTGATCGAACATCGAACACAACTAGCGCTCCTGCTACCACATTAAGTTAACCACACGTGAGCTAGACTGAAAACTAAAATTTATTTACACATGTACAGTTACAGAAGAAATGAATGAACACACAGCACCATCTATTGGCGTACTATAAAACACTTTGAGCATCATCATTACTTATATTATACCAACATATATATATATAATTTTTTTCTAATATACAAACCCCTTCCTTATTAGACATCATTATTATTCCTATATTAGACACCATTATTAATATTTTAATTAAAATTAATTTACCTAGAAGCATTAGAAAGTGTATCTTCTACTTCCATTTCGTATGGAACGTCAGTAAAAAAATCTGCAGCAGTACATTGAGTTTGATTTTCTGTAGATAAAGGTGCCACCTTAGGATTAATCACAAATGGTTGTTCTTTCCTACAAATATTTATTTCTATCTGAAATTATAAAAGAAAAAAAAAAAAATAGCAGTTAAAATTAAAAGATTGAAAAATATTTTTAAATACAATGATATTTGATAAAAAGTACTTAAAATAGGATTGTCACTCAAACAGGAGAATTAAATTCCCTGACTTTTTCAGGTTTTCCAGAAATATTCTAAGAAAATTCCAGTCTAACCGTATATTGAGCATTGGCTGTGTTGAGGGCAAAATCATTATGGTAACACTTGAAAACACAAAAGTTACATATGATAAAAGTTGCATATAGTGACAGCATCTGCTGCGTATCAGCGAGACAAATTTCTTTCATGGGCGGAAAAGAAGTGTGGGAGTGTTTAAAATAAATAACAGAAGCTAAGAAAAAAAAATAATAATAAAGGAAAAATGACCCAACATTGGCGAAAAAATTTGTTTATTTTTTGGCAATTATCATATGAAATTCCCTGACTTTTCCAGATTCTGGCTAAAAATATTCATACTCTTTAACATTTCCCTGACTTTTATAATCAATTTTCGAATATCCTGACTATTCCAGGTTCTCCAGGTAGTGTGGCAACCCTGTTAAAGTAATAGATATGTTAAAAACTTCAAAAGATTCCTCACTTATTTTTCTTTTCTTTTCAGTGTTTTTCCAGTAATTTGGTGTTTACTTTTAATTTAATTAGGCACATTATGCATATTTTTTTTTTAAATACTTCTTACTTATTTAAAACAAAATGACAAGTATCTCCAAGATGGGTACTGAAAATTCTGATAACAAACATACAGAATAAAATGAAAGCAATACATTTACACTTATTCATTCATTAATTAAAAGCAGAAAAATGTCAGCAGAAATTCTCATATTTAATGTCAAATTAAAATACATATTTAATATTTAAAAAAAAAAAAAAGAATAGAAAGGAATTCATAATATTTAGGCCATTTTGTGTTATATCTTTATTATATAAGACCCTTTTGGCAACTTTTAAATTTTTGTCAGTATTTGACGATGAATTTTTTGGTGAAATTGCTTATTAAAAAAAAAAAAAAAAATAGTACTTAGAATCTAAAGCCTGTACTTTTTCCAAATACATATACTTTTTTCTGTTGCTTACACTTTTTAGGTGATGAATTTTTGTCTTGCCATAATTAGAAATATGAAATGTGTCCCAAAAATGTCTAATTCTGTAATGTTTAAAAATTATCAGTGTGAAATTACAATGTTTATAAATGAGTTTGATTTTGACTCTATTGGAAAAAACTTGCACATTGGTTCACAACTCTATTTGGCAATTTTCTTTTGGTAATTACGGTGTAATACGATTTTCAGAAGTGGTTGCCATGGATTCCAAACGTAAACAAAGTGAAAACGTGTTTTTCAAAATGCGTCTGTTTTGTAATGTACAAAAACAAATTAAACCAATTTTTAATATTAATAAAATAAATATTTAAAATTAACTTTCCTTTCTTTGCATGAAAAAATAACAAAGATCATCAGTATGCATATATATATGCTTTCCGGGAACTAATATAGTGTTGGTCCACAAGTGCATTTGCCGATTTTTCTTTGGTAATTATGGCGAAATGCCATTTTCATAAATGGTTGCCATGGATTCTAAGCATAAACAAAAGCAACACCCGTTTTTCAAAATGGTGTCAATATTAAAGTACAAAATTAATTGAGCTTATTTTTAATTATTTATGCCGTTATCATTCAAAATGGCGGCAAAGAAAAATCGCTAAATCCAGTTGTGGACCAACACTATACTTGTACCACCCCACATTTTATCAGAAATTCCAAAAACATTTCTCTCTCTCTAAACAACTGACTTAAAAAAAAAAAAAAAATTAATACATTCACCTTCTTTTTCAAAAATAGGGCTACCTTTGTTAAATAAAATGGCAAAAATAGAATTCTGAATATTAAATGTCTTTTTTATTTTTATTTTTTTTTATAAAAAAAAAGATAAATATACTTTAAAGACAAAAAGAAATGGTTCTCACAAGGATGATAATTTAAGAAAAAATAAATGATTCGATTCATAAAAATGCTATTTTGGAAATCAAATTTCCACACCTTAATTCAGTAACTTTTTAAAAAACTTGTTATAATACAGATTAAGGTATCAAAATTATTTAAATGCTGATCTATAATGGATAATGGAAAATCACAATCATTATTCGCAAACATCATAAGAGAAATTTTTACTCTGGTGGCAAATAGAGTACCATTTATAAACCTGACGTTTTTAATAAATAACTTCGTTAATTAAAATGATAGAAATTTTTAAGCAGTTGAAATGCCTTCCTTGAAGTAGTTGGAATACACTGATATATCTCATGATGTGGAGAACCCTGCACTCCGAGAGAAGTTGCTGTCGCAAACAAAAAAAATTGATGCCAGCGACAGAACCTTTTTTTTTTAATATATAGAGATATATATTATATATTTTCTTAAATATGTACATTATTTAGGTTTTAAAAATAAATTCCTACTTTTTAAATAAAACTACAGATTAAACCCACACGTCAACTTTGGTAGAAAAAGAAAGAAAAAATAAAATAATAAATCAGATTTTGCATAATTTTTCATGATGTTAATAAAATGTCCAAATTATGGCGATGGGTAGTTCTAAAAGAAAAGGGATGAGAACTTTTCTACATTTTTCTCCTCTGTCATAAGATTCTATACTTTTTCCCCCCTTGAATTTGCAAAATTAGAAGTAGTGTCAAAATTTCACTGTTTTTCCTCGCAAATTCAGATGAAACTGAGTCCCAGCCTAACAAATTTGAGTAAAAAACCCAGTAAAGTGAGTAAACAAAAACTTCAATATATAGCTCTGCATATGTGCAAAACAGCTCATTAATGGATAAAACTTTGCCTCTTAAGTTTTGAAAATCTTAGAACAAATAACTAAACAATATATAGAAGATATAAAAATTTTTTTCAATTTACAAATGCTACATTTCTAATCAGCATGTTCGGAGAAGCTATGGAAATTTATTGATTTAACACAACAGAATACACATGTAGAAATATAAATACTCACATCCAATCTTTGAATAAAACTCGGAAGACCTCCATGTGCATGAAATGCCTGCATATCTAAATTGGTTATCAAATCAATAACCCTAACAGCTCTTGTAACAAACTGAAACGAAATAAATATATGTAAATTAAAATAACCAAATAATAACTATACACTAGCTTATATGCAGAAAGAAAATTAATAAACTCGAATAAACTACTATGTCAGAAACGCCAAATAAAAATGTTTGAGATGCATACAGCTGTTTCTGTAGCCTTAAGCGTACCGTCTTCAGTGCAAAAAGAATTCTGAATCTGGAGAAGTGCTTGTATATATAGGAGAGGGGCTGAATTTAGTTCAACCAATAGGATTACGGGTAAGGTGTGGAGTGTAGCCAATAGGAAATTAGGAATGTTAGCTGTGTAAACAGTAGAAAAATTAAGAAAATGTGGACTGAATATAAAATTACACAATTTTACATTCAGTCCACATTTTCTTAATTTTTCTACTGTTTACACAGCTAACATTCCTATTGGCCACACTCCCCACCTTTCCCCTAATCCTATTGGTTGAACTAAATCCAGCCCCTCTCCTATATATACGAGCACTTCTCCTGATTCAGAATCCTTTTTTGCACTGAAGACGGTACGCTTAAGGCTACAGAAACAGCTGTATGCATCTCAAATATTTTTCTTTGGTGTTTCTGACGTAGTAGTTTATTCGAGTTTTAATATTCCAATGTCAAGTCTCCTGTTATTATTTACTTACAGTAATGTGTTCAGCTTCTGTACTATGCCAGTTAATAACTTTGAGTAAGGCTTCAACCATACCACAAGAAACTAAAGCATCTCCCCCTAAAATAAAAAAGAAACAGCATTTGACAGTTATTTTATTCCATCATCAAAAATATTTGTCTTTAAAAAATGCAACAAAACATTCCTAATCACAAACATACCACTTTCATAACTGGCAAGGTGATACAGAAATGAAAATAAGGCAGTGGCTAAAGATAATGGAAAGGGCTCAGAATCTCCATCTGTAAAGAAGTCAGACAACATATTAATTTCAGTCTTTATTACTATTGAATAGTTGCAATTCTACTTTAATAAATGAAATCTTTTTTTACCAAAAATAAAAATAAATAAAACATTTAATTTTTTGACATTCATTGGTTTTGCACTAAAAACAAATATTTATCGGTTGTTTAACTCTTAATAAAATTACAGATGCTCAAAGAACTAAAACCAATTTCACTACTGCTATTCCTTTCTGTAACGCAGCCGCCAACAAAATAAAATATGAAGCCGCCAAACATAATATAAATATTCCAATTAAACCCAACAAATGTTTTTCAACGTAAATCCCAAACGTTTTCCAACACCTCAGGAATGAAAAAGGCCCTATACCATTTAAAGACACTTCCGGCATTTACAAAATAGACTAACTTTGAGGACAAATCACAAGCTTGCTACATAGGAATGACTAAAAAACCCATAAAAAAACGTGAAAAAGAACATATGTCAGATCTTAAGTTTAATAAATTTTCTACAGTGCTTTCTACCACCCATAACAATAATCCCATTAACCTTAACACCATTAATATTCAAAAAATTGCCCCTATAGCAATCACAAATTTACTTTAAAGCGCGAAGCCATAGAAATCCTAACCACTTCTGTTAACGACCGTGAACACAGCTTAATTCCTGAAGATTGGCAACAGCTATTAAAAATCAAGAAATGAAGTGAAGGTGGAACGACTGCAAGGGAGGAATGTTTGCTTTGGAGGTGCCAGCAATGTGAAGTCGTCATTTCAATGCTGAAGAGGGCTGCGATAAGCATGCCGAAATAGATTTGTTTTTATGAAAAGGATAAATATAAGGTATTTAAATTTAAATTGCAAATATTTATCTTTAATTAACTTTTGAAAAAATTACATTTAAATCCTTTTATTTAGCAGCATGATAAATATATTTTGGCATACATTAGTAGCCATCTTCAGAAACATGCTGCCTACTGTCTTGCTTGCTGTCAGTCGATCATCCATTGATTCTCTCTTTTTTTCTGCTTCACTTCCTTTATTATCTGCTGCCATTCAGGAGGGATGATGCTGTGCTCTCTGTCGTTAATTGCATTGTTAGTAGTTAGTATTTCCAAGGTTTCACATTTCAAGGCATAATGGAGGGAGTTATAGTAGACTATTTTGTTAGTTGTTAATGTATTGAGGTTGAAGGGATTAGTAGAATGGTTTCTTGAAAGGGCTGAGGAAAGTTTACTGTATTTTAAATCTGCCAGATGTTCAGTTTCACGATCTTGTCTCTCTGTTTTTTAAATTTATCTTTATTTATTTTGTGCTTCATTTTTTCAATGTGTTTCCTTTATTTTAAAAGATTTTTAAACTTTAGTTTCTTCTCTGCTCAATATATAGCAGCACTACCACAAAATTTAACAAATGATGTTTCACAGGAAGCGAAATGCAGAAGTCATTTTAAATTATTTGACACGCATAATTGCATAGTTGCTGCGACAACGATGCATTTGTGCCTAATTATTTCACCTAATGAAGGATTGTGTTATTGACTGGACCTGAAACAACTGCTGCAAACTTTTTTTTTAATTTACAGTGATTACTCACAAAATTAATTAATTATTAAATTAATTTTTTATTTGAATTGAATTAGCTTAACATATATGGATGTTTTAAACAAAAAAAAATTTCGACAATTGAAAATGCTAATTTTTTCTTTTTCAATATTTATGATCAGCTATGTGTAACCATTTTTTAAATTAGTTTAGCAATTTTCAAAATAAAATATGGAGTGCACTTTAAAGGGTTAAAAAATTATGTTGCAGCATTTTTTATACCACATAAAAAATAAATAAATTTTTTAAAAATGGCACAAAAAATAGAAACATGAAATATTTAAATCTATAATATTAACTATTGAGCATAAGATCCTTCTAATAAAACACATAATTATTCTAACTTATTGCATAAGTTAAAATGTTACGACAACATTTACTTCAAACTAGAATCCTGCATCGGGTCCCTACGATTACCCAGATTGCGGAGTCAGATGAGGGTAGGGGTCAAGTTAACATATTAATATTTTATCTGCAGATAAAACCACTAGTCTACCCACAAAATATATTTCTAGAATTTTTTATATTGCTTTTTTATAAATATAATCTTTTGACTGCTGAGATTTAATAACACTCTAACATCAATAACATTTAAAGCAACATGACTCATAACATAAATTTAATTCGTTAAAAAGAAATGTATAAATTTTAATACTTGACGTTTAAAATGTTATATGAGAAAATAATTTGCATTCCAATGTATATTTGCTTTTTTTTTTTTTATACACTGTGAATACTTAAAATGAATGGATTTTTAAAAAATAACTGTAATACACAAGAAATTTCATTATATTAAACACTAAAGCTTTGTTTATAATTAGATTCGTTACTTTTAATAGAATTTTAAATATTTACTAACTAGCCGCCGACCAGCTGGTTTGCGTTCCTTGAAAAATCCGACTTTATAAAACTCCCGCTTGGTGGCGCCTTTTTCCCGTTTCAGATCTTACAACAGCTTATTGACATATAGTAAAAATAGCTTTATTGAAAAATTTAATCGCAGTAAATTCCCGCTCGGTATCCTGCGGCACCCTCTTCCACTTTCAATATCTGAAACAGCCTGTTCACTCATCATGTTACGATTCAAATTTCTGACTTTAGCAAAGTCCTGCTCGGTGGCGCCTGCGGTGTCTTATCCTTACGGAATGGCGATGCCCGTTTTCAATGGTTTAATCAATGCCTAAAATTAAAAAAATTATAAACGCTTTTGAGTTATAAAATGTTTGTGAAAAAATCGATGTTTCGTAAAATCTAAAAATATGGATCGCTAATCCTTATTTTGTAAAAATGTTTATATGGTTCGAAAGAGGATTAAATGTCCTTTCCAAATATACCAGTTGTTAAGAAATGGAACAGTTACTCAGTCGTACAGGGCGTTTCAAAAAAGACAATTGAGAAAAAGAGAAATTTTCGACCCTTTTTAAAACTTTTTTTAAAAATATAAAAAATCCATATATATTTTTTTTAATTGTACCGTAAGAATCGGTAATAAATGCTCTTTCTCGTGGTACAGGTGTATTTTTGATATTTCCAACAGATCGGCAGTGATCGCTTTAGAAAAACCCGCGAAATTTTTCTCTCTCTGCTTTATCTTTTGAGTTACACGCTGAATTCTACTTGAAGGGCGAAAATTACGATCCGCTCGCTTTTTAATTAGACATTGGTCGATGTTTTAATTAATATCTCTGGAACTAATTAAAATTTTTAAATTCTGTTTTCACTATCAACTTGGGAAGGCTTCTGAGCACCCGTATGTCAAATTTTATATTTCTGCGTTCAGTAGGGGCTGAACGTATAGATGCACAGACAGAGAGACAGACAGACATCTTCTTTTATTATTATAGATTTTAATATAATTATATGCTATATACTAATAATATTTATGTAAAAATTGATTGTCTAAAAGATATGTCCAATAATATTAACTGTAATTTGTGAAATAGACTTTTAATTCAGTTTGTTATATAAATGTAAATTGAATAATACTTCTTTGCAGATTGCGGGTCAGAAGCTGCAGGTTCAGGTCGAAAATCTTGCTGCAGGTCAGGTGCAGGTCAAGTTTTCTTGACTCACACAGGACTCTATTTCAAACTAATGGTTTTCTACATTATTCATCAAACTTAATAAACTTTTTTCTGATATGTGCTTGCCAATAGTTAAGTATAATTAAAAATGAATGGTCAAGAAATCTGAATTTCAAATGATTCATAAAATCAATTAAATTCACCTAATCCTTCACACAATAAGCTGTTCAAGATGCAAGCTTATCATCATCAGCTATCTTGTCTGGATTTATCAAGTGGCGGTATATATTCCAGAATCAAATAGCAACAAACAAGAAAAGCAATCCAAACAAGATAGCTTATGATAGCTTATGTCCATACCTGCCAACAATTGAAAATGAAAATTAGTAGCACACCAATTTTAAAAATTGATTGGATGGTTGATTGGTTCATTTTTATCATGCGATACACGAATCCTGAACAAATAAATATATGTATATTACTGTATTTTCTTGTGTATAATCTGCGGGGTACTATTTTCAGCCCTGATGAAAAATTTTCTACAGATAATATACACTGTCGGACGCCTGACATTCAGCTTTATTTGCCACCAAAATCCGGCCACATTATGTTTAATGCCCCCCCCCCCCCCACCTCAGATTAAACATTTTTAAAAAAGTTATTATTTTTACCTAAATAATTTGCATTAGTGTTCATATATAATGAAAAACTGTTTAAGAAACAAACATGATTTATGAAACCAGGTATAAAATAATTTTATTCAAAATGCAGAATTTCTGTTTTTACACTATATTTAACCAGCCAATAAAATTCCTCAAAAATACCACCTATTAAATAAATATTTTTTTTTGTGTGTCTAATTATGTGTATAATTAAAAAATATATAAATTATAATGATTGCAAAAAATTCTAATCTTAGCATTGCGATAATTGTTTTAAAAATGTTAAAATATAAAACACAATCAATGCTTTCTGCAGGCATTTGATCATGGATTGCTAGGGGAGGGGAGGGGAGGTAAAAAAAAAAAAAGAGTGAGAAATATGCAACAGCTTAACTTCCTTATAGGTTCTAGCATCTAATAAAGTAAGTTTTAAAAGAACATTGCCATTTATATTGCGGATGGAAAAAGATTAGAAATCCCAAGGCTTTCGTGAGGCGTTTGTTTGCCGATCATTAGGGGGTAGGTGGGAAGCGAGGAGGGCACAAAAAAAAATACACGAATGAGAAATATTTAACAATTCTCTCTCTTTATACATTCTACAAGATAATAAAGCAAGTTTAAAATGAAAATTGACATTTATGGCGTGGATGGAAAAAGATTGAAAATCGCAAGGCAAAAACGTCAGAAATGTTGCAGCTTTGGTGCTAGATAAAAATTCGTAATTTTGGGCCGATTTTCGTAGCGTCGTAGTTTACGGCCCAAATTCGTAGCAATTACGAATTATTCGTAGCAGTTGGCAGGCCTGTATGTCACACACACAGACAGACATTTTCTAAAAATGGTCAAATCGTGTTCTAGACCTCTCAAAACGTGTAAATCTGGCAAAAACTGAAAGTTGAAAATTTCTACGAATCCAATACTTTCTTCTATTGAATATAGAAGTAAAAAAAAAAAAAATAGAAAACTGAAAATTTAATATAACATAGAAGCTATAAACCAGTAAGGTAAACCAGTTGACTGTGCTATGAATTAATAAACTGAGAAACTGTTTGATAGTAACATTGGTAATTCAAAAAAGTTACTAGAAATAAAATACCTGTAAATGACTGAATACATCTTCTAACTAGTACTGGTAGGAACCCATGATAAGATGCTGCACCAGTAATTTCTATTATAGTAGATAATCTAAAAATAATAAATGGGGTAAGAATATTAATTTACTAAAGAAAAGACATCGGTGAGATTATGATCTCATGAAATTAGAGAAATATTATTACATAATGAAATAAAAAGTAAATTATTAATTTGTATCAAGTTTACAAAATAATTTCACCTATAATTTAAAAAAAACTACACAAAGGCAACTAGAAAATTAACCTTATTTGACTGCTCCATTATTTTCAGAAGCCGCTTTTCGTCTTGGGGCCCCAGACGTCGTCAGTCATGGCTTGAGTGGAAAGTGGCTGGACTTCCGAAGGTTCGTCATCGCCTGTGATCAGGTTGCGCCACTGTGTGTCATTTCTGGTTTTAGACTCGTGGTCATTTATGACATCACAGTTACGAATAATCTTAACTGTTTCACAGAAAAAAGCATTAGTAGGGTTATTTTAATTCACGATTTTTATTACGTCATGAAATTGAACGTCGATGTTTTTTTCTTGATATGTTTTAGCTAGCACAGTAGTATTTTTGGTGTAACAAAGAGAAAAATAAAAACAAGAATTAAAGAACACCAAAATGACATTAAATACGCCAAAAATACTACTGCGCTAGCTAAAACATATCAACAAAACAACATCAATGTTCAATTTAATGACGTAATAAAAATTGCGAATTATAATAACCCTACTTATGCTTTTTTTCCACGAAACAGTTGAGATTATTTGTAACCGTGATGCCATAAATGACTACGAGTCGAAAACCGGAATTGACAAACAGTGGCACAACCTGATCACAGGCGATCCAGCCACTTTCCACTCAGGCCATGACTGACAACGTCTGGGGCCCCAAGATGAAAAGCGGCTTATGAAAATAATGGAGCAGTCAAGTAAGGTTAATTTCCTTTATAAACTACACAAAGACTTTTAGGTCCCTAAGTAATTATCCCTAAATACACTGTCCATCAAACAATGCTCTAGTGAACTAGTTAGCATAGATGGACTCTGCTTTGATCCCCCATCATATGGATTGTTCATTGTAAAATTGAATTATCTCCTTGTAAATGGATTTTGAAATAACAAGCTTTTTGCAAATTTATGCATAGGAAAAAAAGTCCATGATTCAGAAAGTGTTGGGGATTTTTAGTGTTTAATACAAATTAGAGTTATATGAATTTATAAATTATAAGAAAAACAGCTTGAAGTAAGTTAAAAATTTCATTTTTAAAATGAATAAAAAGTTCTAGTTTTCTGGAAAAAAAAAGTAATTCTATTTATGTGATTTTAATGCAATTATTGGAGTTTCTTCACTTTTATAATGAAAGATGTAACTGAATGCGATACAATTAAGCAAAAATATACATATTTAAAAAATATGAAGTTACACCACTTTTACACTGAACCGTCTATATATCTGTTTTCATAATTTCCACTATAAGATATACAGTTCCCGCCGCTTATTAAAATCACATTCGTTCTGAGCCAAAGTGATTTTATTATGCGGCTGATTTTAATATCCAGCGAACATTCCTGCCCTTAAGGAAAAGGTATTACTTCCTGAATTTCGAAAGAAAGTTCAAAAGGCAATGAATAATGGAATTACATAGTAAACAATATTAATTAATTTTTGGTAGATAATTAACTAATTATTTCTTCGATATAAGTAAATGCATTCTAAGTTCCTGTGCACTTTCATTAGAGGAAAATCATCATTACTTTACCAAAAGTTCATGCTTTTCTTATAAATTTAAAATCTTTCCGTTTAAGCCTCATGAATGATAGTAATTTCAAAATAAGAACTAGAAATTGCCTTCTAATAATCAGAAAAAATAAAACATTTCAAATCAAATTTCTATTTTATTACTGCACTTTGTTACGGAGATAAGTTGTGGGGCGTGTTTAATTTGTAACTGTGCTGCAAGTGTAAAATCTTCAACAATGAGTGATAACGAAGGGTTTGTTGTGCTTTAATTTCTTTTTCTATTTCAAAAAAAAAAAAAAAAAGTTTTTTTTTTTTTTTTTTTTTGGTATGCATAAATGATATTTTTGAGTTTATTAACCGGTGATGCTGATTTTATTAAGCGGCGGCTTTAAAAGTTGTTTGTATTGATTTGATTCCGGACCTGGCGATTTGATCAGATTAAGCGGCTGATTTTATTTACCAGTGATTTTATTAAGCAGCGGTTACTGTATATACTATATTCAAGTTAAGAAAATGAGTTCTTTCGATCATACATCATGCTCCAGACTTGCCAACCAATTTTAATAAAAAAAAGGGAAGATTTTTGTTGAAAAACTAGAAGATTTCATAAAACAGGGGAAGATTTTTTTTCTTTGGCATATTGAACAATACAGTTTTAGAATTTTAATATTTAGAAGCAATCTATAAAAACGTTTTACTATAGATTGATTATACTAAATAAATAAAAGTTTTAAATGAAGTTATTCCTCTTCAACATATAAATATCTACAAAACAGAATCTGTAAGAAATTTATTTAACAATAGACAAAACAACTTGGTTAAGTTAAAGCATAACTAATTTTTTAAATAAATATAGAGTATGATTTTTGTGTATGTACATTAATCATACAAATAAAACAAAGTAGCAGTAGCTAATTATCAGTTTCAAACGTGCATAAAAGCAGCTGAGATTTAATTTTCTTAAATTGATTTGGGAGAAATAAATTTCTAATATTTTACAAAGATTAGAATGTTTAAACACAATAGGGTCAAAATATTAAGCATTGTTTTAAAATTGATCTGGGAATAGCTTTAGGAATCCTTTGGAGATTTTTGAAATTTCATGCTAAAGTAAATTGGATGTTTTTTGCCAATCATTTTTATTTCTGCAAAAGACATTTTTACTTTAGCCGCACATTTAAAATACAATTAAATTAAATACTGCAAAAAAAAATATATATATATATAATCAAGTAAATTATCTATTTTTAATATCTCAGACTACAGTCATGTTGTCTAAAACTTTAGGAACAACTTGCTTCTTTTGTGCATAATTTTCAAACAAGTGAACATATCAACATAAAATTTGGATGGCATAGTCATTATCAAATCATTAATCAAGTTTTATAAAACTTTAACATAAGTAATGATTTTTAAACTGATACTACTTCAATTTTTCTCAGAAGTAAGATTTGGAAAAAGATTTTCACAGATTTGGAAGAAATGAAAAAATTAAACAGTTTAAGAAAATAAAACAGTAGAGATAGGTGAAGATACACATACAGGGGTTAATACAGGTCGAGTTAACTACCGTTTATGGGTACCTTCACAAAAATCAACCTGGCAAAAAAGGTATCTTCACAAAAATCATACAGCTAAAATCGGTACTTTCACAAAAATCTTAGTCCTCCCAGCAAAATCTAACATTTTTAATTAGCACATTTTCAAAGGAAAGTAATTCGTGCATTTCTGTTGATGCGATTTGCGAAGCAAGAATCATACAGAATGTTGGTTTTAATCTACACACAAGCGTTTGTTATGGGCGAGAAACAGTGCAGCATATGTAAACAAAACGATCCTTGTATGTATCGGTACAGACACGCTCTGAAATTGTGGCCATAGTGTACTGTTTGCTGATTCGTCAGGTGGTTTAACATTTTGGTGACTGTATGGTGATGTGTTTATCCTCCCTGGTACAATTCATGTATACTGCAGTGATACTAACACAAATAAAAACAACTTCTACTTACACTATCTCTACTGAACTGTTTACTTCAGAGTGAAGTAAGTTTTGGATTTTGGTTCCTGTTCTGCTATAAGCCTCACACTAGCTGCTGAGAGTTAATTTTATTATTCTACTTTGTTCAAACTCCCCCCCCCCCTCCCCATTGTGATGTTAATAACATCACTTCTTTTTAAATATTAAATAAGATCATTTTCTGCACTTAAATGCATTGTTTCTCTCAGCTGGCTCAACTCACCCTGTTGTGTTTGCTTTACTGCAACACACACACAGGAGAAAAATTGGTTCTTCTTTCCTAGTGGTGATGTCATATCACACCATGCTGAGAACCAATAGGGTGATGGTTCTGACTCCACCTTCTGTTATTCCGGCAGTTTTAAATTTAGTTGGGTTTCAGCAGCTCTCAAGAGAAGAACATGGGGTGAGAAAGATTTGTTTTGCTTCTGTTTTAAAATAATGACCATTTTATCATTTGGAGAGAGAGTGCCTACTTATTAATAATAAATATATATATATTAGTTTATATGAATACTTATTCAAATTTTAAAAACCATTAATTTTTATATCCTACTTAATTTGGAATTACTAGTGTGGTTTGGAAAATAAAATTGATTAATTTTGATGCAGCAGATTAGTTTTCTTACAAACATTATTTTTGTAAGCATTTTTCTTTTTACAGCATTCTAGCCAATAAGTAAATTGATTCCTCTTTTCTCTTATGTAAATAAAATTATTTGGATATATATATTTGACCTTTTGACCCAAAGAATAAAAAGGGTTAGTGGCCAGAACGCAATGTACGCCATGAGGTTCTTTGATCCTCACTAAGTAACTTCTGTTGTTATGAAAATTAAAAATATTAATAAAATTAATTTAAAATATGGAAACATAAAAGGTAAATGAATTATTTACATCACATTTGGTGCCGGTTGTGTCAAATTGTGATCAGATGAGAAAAGATTGAGAAATAAAAGGAAAATGAAAGGAATACTTAATTATTGTTCTTAAGAATAAATGATACTGTAGAGATTGTTTATTTTGAATAAGTTATTTTATTTTTATTGCTAGAATTACTGAAATTATTTTTAAAGTCACATAACCAATAACATTTTTTGGTGATTGAATATGATTGATACCAAGTGACCTATAAGACAATTCCCTGTTTCAAAAATTGTGATATGCTGGAACTTTGTACAAATGAAAAATTTTTTTTGGTTCAATATATTTTGAATAACTGATTAAATAAATAATAGTCAACAGAACTTTGATTGTTGGCTTAAAAAAAAAAAAAAAAAAAAAAAAAAAAAAAATTGTAGGTATCTCTCTCTCCTCAACTACGTGAATTTATTATATGCAAATAGCCATCAACACATGTAAAAATCAAGAAATTTAAATAACAAGCTTCATACATCTGTGTTGTTTTTTTTTTAAACCAATATACTAGTTTCATATATATACAAAAAATAATGGCTTCTAACAAAGGATTGACAAGAGGTTTACCATTCAAAACTTTAGTAACGCCATTTTCTGGAGACCCTCATTTATTGGATTTTTTTATTGAACAAGTGAAATTTAAAATTGAGAACAGCAAATGGGAAGAATCCCATGCTTTGGCTTTTGTGAAATCAAAATTGGCAGATACTGCTCTTAAGTTTTATGTCTCCTCCCCAGCTTGCCAAAAAGCCAAAAATACAAAAGAGTTATTTAATATATTTAAGAAATATTTTAAGGTAGAGTCGGCAACTGCAATAGCACAACAATTTAACGAATTTAAGTTTGAGTCCGATGTCAATATTAATATTTTTGCTAATAAGCTTGAAAATTTAGTGAGAAAACGTTTTCCTGATATGGAAGAAAAAGCCCTTGAACAACTACTAATCGCAAAATTCAATGATCTCATTCCGCCCCACTTTAGAATTCATCTACTATCACAAAAAGCCACAACCTTTTATCAGATGGTGGAATGTCTCGAAAAATTCCAGGAAATTTATAACTTGCAAGTAAACCCTGTCTTACCAGGAACATCTTTTGCTACTATTCAGAACTTCAATCATAAATTAGATAGTGAAGTGATAGGTACAAACTCAGAAAACAATTTGACTAAGATTAACAATTCATCTTATAGCAAGCGGCCATACAATAAATTTCCACAAAATAAAGGTTCGCACACGATTCAATGCCAATGGTGTGAAAGACCTGGACATTCTGCTCAGAGGTGCTTTGCACTCAGAAAATTACAAAATAATAAGTTTTCTCACAGATATCGTAATGGGCAATCTTTCTCTAGACCTTATAGAGACATGTCACGGAGAGCCAGGGCCCCTAAAACATTTAAATCCAACTCCCCTCAAACCAAAAGTAGTCATTCACAATGACTAGAAGTGGAGAATGGTAGAAGTGACACTAAACTCCTAAATACAAAGAGTTCCTCATATAGGTCAGGTTTGAATAAAGTCAATTACCATAACAACTTTTCACAGACTAACTCAACATATTCTAATCTACCTAATAATTTTTTTGTAAATAACAATGAAATCATTCTGAGATCTCCAGACACACAGGCAAAGTTCCCTTTGTCATTAGAACGCAAAGTCAAATCTGTTGCGATACAGACAACATCTCCTGTACTGGTAACGTCCCCGAGTGTGGAGGAAAATGGAGACTGCATATTAGTTAATTCACTGGAATTCTTGTTACACACAGACAATGATCTGCCCAATCTCCCCATCATACAATTACTGTTAAACAAAACATTAGAGAATTTTCTTCTCGACTCAGGAGCTTCTGTGTCATTACTCTCAAAACATTACTTCTTACAAAATCAAAACAAATTATATTACAAAAGAATTGCTTCAAGAGTCAAGATATCTACAGTAAACTCTATAGTCCAATGTGACGGATGTGTTTGCATTTCCTTTAAAATAGGGAAAACTTTTTACAAACACACCTTTTTTCTTATTGAAATACCAACTGAATCTAAATTTATTGGTATACTTGGCTTTGATTTTTTAAAGTCCCATCACGTAGTTATCAATTTACACAATAACAAAATACAAATTAATGAAAATGCTTTAGATATTCTAGACACTGTACCCTCTTGCAGTCTTCTATCATCTGAATCTGATATGAATCGGGCATCACATAAGATAGCTACTCATATGGATTTTCCCCAAACTGGATATAAAAAATCTAAAATTGATGTTCATAAAGAGAACTTACCCTCTTATCAAAAATGTTGGCTTACCCAGAAGATTATGATTGATCCACAGGATACTATATATGTGCCTGTGCGGTCCACGCTTATTCCAGAAAATCAGTTAGTAATGTTTACATCGTCTAACAAGCATTGTCCACTTGTGTCCTATCCTTCTCTTATGGAGGTACAACATATCAAGGAAAATTCTACTAAACAAGAATTAATTCAATTTTTTATTCCTATGTATAATAATTCGAGCAAGAAACTGCATATAAATAAAAATACCATTTGCGGATACATTTCAGAGATAGATAAAATAGAAGAAAATTCCTTGGATCTTGCAACAAATACACCTGATCACATGTGTAATCTAATTAAGGCTACACCAGAAGTTTTATCCTTAAGACAGAAAGAATTTAATGTAAATAATTTTTCTATTCAGCATTTAAAACCTACAGAAAGGGTAATAATGCAAGATATTCTTCAGAAATTTAACTCTGTATTTTCATGTTCACTAAAGTCGATTGGACACACCGATCATATCACTCCACATATAAAATTCATTTCAGATATTCCCTTAAAAACTTACCCTTTCCCTATTCCACAAGCTATTCAAGAAGAGGCAAAAGATCAACTTGACAAATTACTGGATGCAGGGATCATTGAGAGAAATATCTCTGAATGGGCATGCCCAATGCTTATGGTTAAAAAGAAAGCTGTGTCTAAGGAGGATAAACCTTCCTTTAGATTGGCCCTAGATTTAAGGTTAATCAACTCTATGATTCGATGCTCCACTTATCCTCTTCCAAGAATTGATACGATAATAAATAACATCTCAAAATTTAAATATTTTACAACATTAGACTTTCCCTCAGCGTATCATCAAATTTCATTACCTAAAGAATACAGACGACGTCTCTCATTTACTACACAATGGGGAACTTATTCATTTAAAAGATTAATGTTTGGGCTGAGATCAGCCGCATCAACATTCCAAATGCTTATTGACACAATTATACAAGAGTGCAATTGTTCAGGCATATATGCTTACCAGGATGACATTATTATAGGAAGTGACTCTTTCCAGGAAACAACAGAAAAATTACAAACACTTTTAGCTACTCTACAAAAGTACAATCTGACATTGTCTCCAAAGAAATGTAAATTCCATCAGTCATCTATTGAATATCTCGGTTTCAGCATCCAAAATCAGAAAATACATCCTATTTCTTCCAACATTACAAAAATTACTCAATTTCCTATCCCAGCAACCAGAAAACAACTAAAAAGATTTATAGGATTGTGTGGATTCTACAGAAAACTCATTCCCTGCTACTCGCGATTAATTGATCCTTTGATAAAATTAACATCTCCGAAAACTACATTTAAATGGACAGAGGAACATGCTGAAGTCTTTAAACAAATACAGAAAGTTTTTTTCTCTAAACCTTTTCTTTCTTTACCCGATTGGTCAAAACAATTTTTTCTTAATACAGATGCTAGCAAAATTGCTATTTCAGGGGTTCTTCTACAAGAAAAGGAAGGCATTCTGCTTCCGGTTAGTTACTTTAGTAAAACACTATCTAAATCAGAACAGCGATATTCAGCCATCAAGCTTGAGCTGATGGCCATAGCTAAGTCAGTCAGTGCATTTAAATTTTTCCTTTTCAACCGACTTTTCACTATTCTCAGCGATAGCAGACCACTCGAACACTATAAGAAAATTTCCTCTCCTGCTGATCTAACTACTAAATGGCTAATTGAATTATCAAACTATCAATACACATTCAGATATGTAAAAGGTAAAACAAATGTTTTGGCAGACTATTTTTCAAGAGAAGACTTTTCTGCATACACTCAAGATCTTAACTCAAACCCAGAATTAATTAAAGAGGCTAACAATTTACCCATTTCTTCAGCTTCTCCAACAATTGAACTCCATCATTTCAATGTCACACAAAAATCTGATAAGTCACTCACCTCATCAGAGCCTCATCGTTCTTCCTTACCTCAGTTGTTAAGCAACGATGCTGCTCCACTCAGTCGTTCCTTAAACAGCTCTGACGCAGATAATCTTATGATGGAAATCTCGGAAAAATGTTTTTTTAAAGAGCAAAGAGAAGATGACTTTCTGCTAAAAATTATTGTCGATATCACTTCGGAGAAACCTTCTCCTAAATATAAAAATTATTTTGTCCATCCGGACACAGGTCTGTTAATGATCAAACGAAAGTTTCACCAGCCTGAAAACTCTCCAAAAACAAAAATTGTAGTACCACAGAAGTTAAAACCTAAAGTATTAAAAATTTGTCACATGCCTCACTTTGGAATTAGAAATACATACAGAAGAATACTTAAACACTTTTATTGGACAGGATTATTTGAAGATGTAAAAAACTTTGTTCTGTCCTGTACATTATGTATTCAATATAAACCGCACAGAATTCCACCTGCTCCACTACAGGAAATGTTTGTTCCTTCTGCGCCGAGTATGTTAGTTTCCATGGATTTTTTGGGTCCTTTCTCCAATGGCTTCCATGTGTTAACATTCCTCGATCATTTTTCTAAACATATTGAATTGGTACCAGTAAAAAATGCAACAGCACAAGCTGTAGTTAAAGCCATTACGGGATACATTACTACCTTTGGTCGACCCTCTGCGATACTCTCAGACTTAGGCCCACAGTTCACAGCAAACATCTTTAACAGCTTGGCACAGACATTGAAAATTACAATCTCCCATTCATCATCAGGACACCCGCAAACACAAGGCTCATCAGAAAGAATTAATACCAGCATTAAATCCTCAATTTCCACTCTTACCAAGGAAGGATTTGATTTTCATCAGGCTTTGATGATACACAAGAACCTGTATAACACCACCGTTCATTCTTCAACTGGATATTCTCCAGCCTTTCTGCATTTTGGCAGGTCAATAACAAGCATCTTTGACTTGTTTGAAGCTCCTCAGTTAGAAACACTGGAATTTCCATATGAATACCATAAATACATGGAATCAATGAAACAGATCTTTAGGCAAGTGCATCATAACATGAAGTTTTACCAAAACCAACGTAATACTAGACAACATAAAAAAGCAGTTCTCCGGAAATTCAAAGAAAATGATATGGTCTTTATAAAAACCAAAGATACATTTAAACCAAGATTCATAGGCCCATATTCAGTTCAAAAAGTAATATCTGACGTGTTACTCTCCGTCAGAGAATTCGAAAATGAAGGGGCTGAACCATTCACTATTAACATAGACCGTGTCATCCTGGCGCATAAAAGAAAGCAACATCTCATTCCACAAACAATTCTGACAGGTCAACCAGCTGGGATTGTTCAACCGCAGTCTCATTATGATCTCAGACCAAGATGCAAAACTTAATTTTTGTTTTTTGTTTTTTTTGTTTCCATTTTCACAAATGTTCTTTTAACATGTTTTTTTTTTTTTAAGTTTTTTTTTTTAGGGGACTTGATAAGCAATTCATTCACCAAAGTTGCCTGTTGTAAACAAGTATGAGTTGGTACAGGTATATTTGATAAGTTGTATTTTGTATATTGTCCTATTATATATTGTGTAGATATATATATATATATTTTTTCTCCTGTGGCAAATGTTGAATATCTACAAAAACTTAGTGCAGTGTGTATTGTAGTTAATATGAATATAAATCTTCTGTTATGCTGATTTATTTTATATATTGTCTTATTTGTTAAATTTGATAACTATACTATAATTATTTACTGCTCAAAATGTACAGTATGTGTGTGTTATATGTATCGGAAACTTGCATATTTATATGTGTATACATAATTTTTCTTCTTTCTTTTCATATATTAATTCCTACACATTGTCATGTTTATAAATATATTGGGTTATTAAATACAATTTCTGGAAGCTTCCACACCATTTTCACAGATACAGACATCACTTATACAACACAAGTATACACTACATCCACACTATTACACAATCAAATTAATACACAATCCACACATGATATGTATATAAATGTGTATAATGTTTGATAAAATTTTTTGTTTATTGTGATTATTGACATTGCAGTTTTGTTTTGGTTATATCTGATAGTATGTTTATTTGAGTATTATTTGACGTTTATATTAAGTGCATTTTTGATTTTGGTTTAGTAATCTAACTTGGTGGCCTCGGTAGCCACTCACATTTATTATTTCCATTTATAATATGTATATTCTTTAAATAATAATAATAATAATGGTAATGATAAAATTAAAAAAAAAAAAAAATCTTATTCGAATATTATACTCGAGTACTTGGAATGCCTTTTCCGTAATGTAATATTTATCTGTAAGATTATTTTGACATTTGTATTGATACTTATTTTGATTTTTTTTTCTCCTTCATAATAATGCTTCAAGAGGTCATCTGTAAATATTTTATACTGAAATATAACTGATTTTGTTTTATCAGTTGTTAACAAGATTTCTTTGACATTTATTTAGTATAGTTGTTCTTTCATGTGTATACTTATACATTGATTAATCGGTGGATGGTATTTAATATCAAGACTATTGGTTAAATATTTTTGTTGATATTGCACATCCACTGAAATTCTTTTGTCATGTCATACATTTTTTTATTCTCGTTAACTAATTATTTTTACAAATTTATAAGAAAGCAAATTTTACAGCAATTAACATGCTTTTCAATATTTCTGTTATAATACTATTTTCTTTAAAAGGTATCAATGTTTTTTTACTCATGTCACTTGTTGATAAAAGCTGTGTCTGTTTGCATTTATAGATATATTTTATTAGTTGTCAATATCCTAATAAATATTGTTAGATATGTCACTGACCACTTTTGTATCAATAAAATCTTTTATTTGAGAATGTCTGTAACCACAGTGCTGAAATAGTATTGTTTTTGATGAAATGGTGTATTCCTCGCCTATTTTGGTAGAATTGATCACCTACCAGGGTAGGCGTTGATATTGGGTTTTTTGTCGGAATTTTATTGTTTCAGCTTTACTTATCGATTTTGTATTGTGTTTGGTTCAGATTTTGTGTCACATGTACATTGTTCTCAAAATTTCCAAATTTTTTTATCAAGTGCATGTTGTTAAGAGTATTGTAAGACCTTTCAGTTGCTTAAAAGTTTCCTTTGTTGCATTCATGCCTTTAATGGCCGTTCCTATAATATTATGTAGTCAATATGGATATTTTTTTTTCACATGTAAGTAAAAAAAAAAAAAAAAAAAAATTGTAATCCTTCATGTAAATGTAGGTATGCACTCTCCATTCACATTTTTAGTCTTCCAAATTTTTTTAATGGTCGTTAGGGGTAATGTGATGTTAATAACATCACTTCTTTTTAAATATTAAATAAGATCATTTTCTGCACTTAAATGCATTGTTTCTCTCAGCTGGCTCAACTCACCCTGTTGTGTTTGCTTTACTGCAACACACACACAGGAGAAAAATTGGTTCTTCTTTCCTAGTGGTGATGTCATATCACACCATGCTGAGAACCAATAGGGTGATGGTTCTGACTCCACCTTCTGTTATTCCGGCAGTTTTAAATTTAGTTGGGTTTCAGCAGCTCTCAAGAGAAGAACATGGGGTGAGAAAGATTTGTTTTGCTTCTGTTTTAAAATAATGACCATTTTATCATTTGGAGAGAGAGTGCCTACTTATTAATAATAAATATATATATATTAGTTTATATGAATACTTATTCAAATTTTAAAAACCATTAATTTTTATATCCTACTTAATTTGGAATTACTAGTGTGGTTTGGAAAATAAAATTGATTAATTTTGATGCAGCAGATTAGTTTTCTTACAAACATTATTTTTGTAAGCATTTTTCTTTTTACAGCATTCTAGCCAATAAGTAAATTGATTCCTCTTTTCTCTTATGTAAATAAAATTATTTGGATATATATATTTGACCTTTTGACCCAAAGAATAAAAAGGGTTAGTGGCCAGAACGCAATGTACGCCATGAGGTTCTTTGATCCTCACTAAGTAACTTCTGTTGTTATGAAAATTAAAAATATTAATAAAATTAATTTAAAATATGGAAACATAAAAGGTAAATGAATTATTTACATCACACCCATACACACAGAGAGAAAGAAAAAGAGTGCACTACAATTTTTCACAAAAATAAAATATAGTTAAGATTTTTCACAAAAATAGGTATTAAGTTTGAAATCTAAGATTGGCCCCTGACATGCTTCCAAATGTTAAATTAAACCCAATTTTTCTTACTTTATTAACTTTTCTTCTATCCCCCCCCCCCTCAAAATCAACTTTTAGAAAAAAATATAAAATATTTTTTATTAACTTGTAAACTTGGAGCATCACCAGAATAATAAAAAATGTCAATAAATAATTTTAAAACGAACATATCATCCAGTTTTCATGCTTACATGTATATTTTTTAAAAATTTATTCACATACCAAAAAAAAAAAAAAAGAAAGAAACAGAGAAGTGAATACAAGGAATAAAAACACACTTTAAATCACATACGGATGCATGAGCATATTTATTTATCTGTAATAGTCTTTAACACTATTTCTATCTGTAATGTATTTTTATCTGTAATGTATCTTTAACAATGTTCACTTGTTTTAAAAACATGTGCAAAAGAATAAAAGGAAAAACAGGTTAGACATAACTTTCGGACATGAATGTAGATTATTTTGTAAAAACAGCGCATTTTTAAAATTCGCATCTTTAATTCTGCAAGCACCAATTTTAAACCCAGTCATAGGTTAGAAATATAAACAGAATATGAAATATTTTGTTATTACCAAGGACTTATACCTCCTCCCTCTCAATTGTTTAAAATAACACACAATTTCAAAAATTAATATCGTAAAATTGCACAACAGAAAAGAAATTACTTTGGGTTCCTGTCCAAATGTATAATAGAAGTCAGTGTCTTGAGTGCAGCTACTTTAAGTTCCTAAAAAAAAAAAAAAAAAAAATTATAAAACTAAAAAATTGAATGATATTTTTTCTTAAATAAATAGGGTAGGTGCTCCAGTAATTGACATCTATCCCGAAATAATTAATAAATAAAAAAAATAATAAAATCATATATTTTACATATAAGAATTTTAACATTTTATGTCAAACACTGGAGCAGGAGCATAGTGTGCTAATAACTGGTAAAATGAATAACTAGCAGTGTCAAACACTGGAACATAGGGTGCCAATGACTGATAAAATGAAAAACTGGCAGTGTCCATTACTGGAACATTGAGTGGGTGTCACATAAAAATTCATAAAAAGAAATAATTGTTATCAAATGTATATATTTTAACATACATGTGGTTCTAAATGTCTTTCATGCCATATGTAGTATGTACTAACTTAATATTTCTAAAAAAAATTTCTGATGACTAGAACATTAAAAACATCAGAGATTCCTCTAAAGGTGTCAATCATTAGTGCAGTTACCCTACTTTCCTATTTAAAAAAGTAGAAAAATAACTTCCTAAATCATTAAAAATATAATCACAAATCACAATAACTTTTAATTTGAAAAACATTTTTGAGTTGTACATACAAGAGTTCAGATCCAAGTTTCAATTTCCGGTGTCCATTTTTGTTAAAAAAAAAAATTGTAAAAATCTATTATTTTAGCAATATATTGTTTAATATCAAATTAATAGTGTTTTACTGAACAAAGTATAAGCAATCACTTGAAATAATACTGAAAACATGGAAAAATATTATTAAAAGGATCATTTTTATAAAATGAAATTTTGTGAAAGGGCCTCCCCAAAGTGAATTGCTTTGAATTACCAGAAGAATAGATAATTTTAAAAACTAAGGTTAATTTTGATTGTTTATTTTTGTGTACATAGTGAAAAAAAAAAAAAAAAAAAAAAAAACTCAGATAAGGGTAATTTTCAATAAAATGACGAATTTCTTATACTATTTATTTTAAAAGTACTTGAAATCCAACTCATTCTATAGAAAATATTTTTGAATTTACATGAAATTTATTGCGTTCAGGGGTAGTAGTGGCTTTACATAAGAAAAAAATAAAAAATAATAATAAATTAAAAAACATTAAAAATTAACCATTTTCAGAAAATCCTAGATATAGCTTTTATCAAAATTTAACTATGCAAATTACATAAATTCTCCAATAGACAAAAATGATAAAGTGTATTTAAGAGCCATGACTAAGATGACTGCTTCAGCTCATAAAACATTTACTGAAGCTGGATTCCAAGCCAGCTGTTTTTCTGGATCAGACAATATTAGAACTTTAATTTAGAAATTTATTCATCAAGCCTGAAAGTTCATTTCAGAAAATTATGGAGTGGAAGGCTGATTTTTTATACCAACTATGTGAAAAATACCAGAGCCGGGAATCGAACCCGGGCCTTCCGCTTTACATGCGGATGCTCAAACCATCGAGCTACCCTGGCTGATTACCAGCTAGGCATTTGTCACATAAAATTCGGTGATTGATAAATATCTAAATTAAATTGAAAATTTCATGGTCTATTGGAGTTGTGCCATGATTAATAATGTCCCTTGATACAGCTGTGTTTGCCAACGAATGTCACTTGAGACAGCTGTGTTTGCCAAAGAAAGTTATGTGAGAAATGCCTAGCTGGTAGTCAACCAGGGTAGCTCAATGGTTTGAGCATCCGCACGTATAATAGCGGAAGGACCGGGTTTGATTCCCGGCTCTGGTATTTTTCACATAGTTGGTATAAAAAATCAGCCTTCCACTCCATAATTTTTTGAAATGAATATTAGAACTGTTTCTGTTTTTTTTTTTTTTTTTTTTTTTTTTTACTATATTCATATTTTGATGATTTTATTTCTCCAAGAACAAAAGTGATTTTATTTTTAAAAGCTTTTCATTTAAGAAATATACACAGCCACTATCTGACAAGAGTTGGGGAAAATCTCATGTTAGTGACATTTAATATCTCCTCACAAATCTTGCAGAAAGACGAACTGCTATCAAGTCAATGTTTGCACCATTCAGAGATTTTACTACAATTTCAATCAACTTTTGTGAGGCAATAAAAGGAAATTTTAGTAATTCTGACATCTTAATATTTAAGTAAATGAATCTCTATTAGATAAGTAAAATGCTGAAGAGAAAATATATTCCAAAATCCTAATAATGTAAACATGAAAGCTTATTGAAAAGTGAAAAGAAAATAAATAGAATTTTGGAATTGTACTGAAATTATAGAACCTCCCCTCCCCCCCCCCCCTCCCAGGAAATTTTGAGATAAATATGATCCCTGCATTAAAACAGGAATAAACTACTACGTCAGAAATGCCAAAGAAAGATTATTGAGGTGCATACAGCTGTTTTGGTAGCCTAAAGCGTACCGTCTTCAGTGCAAAAAGAATTCTGAATCTGGAGAAGTGCTCGTATATATAGGAGAGGGACCGGATTTAGTTCGACCAATATGATTACGGAAGAGGTGGGGAGTGTGGCCAATAGGAATTAAGGAAATGTGGACTGAATGTAAAATTTCCAACAATCAGACAAATAGGGAACAGCGAAATCACAATTTACAAGGTTTTTAAATTTTTTTTTAATATGAAAAGCTTCAAAGAAATCGAGTTCATGAATGGATTTAGGTCTGCAAATTATTTTAGCTGAATTAAATTTAAAATTATGATTTTCCTCCCAGCAATGTTTAGAAATAGCCGATTTATTGGTTTCTTGTTTGCGGACGTAATTCATATGTTCTTTTAGACGAAATTTAGGACTGCGTTTAGTTTGGCCAATATATGATAAACCACACTGACAGGAAATACTATAAATGCCCCAAGAATTATACATATCAATAGGATCTTTTAACTGAGAAAAGGTGAGTTTATTGGAAGGTGAAAATATTATTTTAAAATCATATTGTTTGAGAATTTTAGCTATGGTTTGACTGGTTTTAGAAAAATAGGGTAAAACAATACTGATATTAGGTGTGACTGATTTAGTAGACGAAATACGAGAGAGTTGTAATTTTTGGATAGCTTTGTCTATAATGGAAGGGTCATAACCTCTGTCAATTGCGATGGCTTTCAGGTATTTAATTTCAGATTTCAATAAAATAGGATTTGAACAAATATTAAGGGCACGGTTTACAAAAGTATAGAAAGCAGCCATTTTTTGGTTAGGTGGGTGACATGAATGCGCATGGGGAGGAAGGGAGACTGCAAAATTTTTACGATAGACAGTGGTTAAAAATCCCTTTACAGTGCGAGAGACGAGGGTATCAAGAAATGGAAGGGAGCCATTATTTTCTATTTCATATGTAAACTGGATATTACTGTCAATTGAATTTAAGGTTTCTAAGACATGGTCAATATTGTGATTAGATATGTCGATAAGCGTGAAGGTGTCGTCAACAAAACGGGTCCAAAAAGGAAAAGATATTTATTTAAATCAAATTGGAGTGTAAAGGTTGATATTTTTATTTATTACCAACTATGCGAAAAATACCAGAGCCGGGAATCGAACCCGGGCACCTCCGCTTAACGCATGGATGCTCTACCACTGAGCTACCCTGGCTGACAACCAGCTAGGTATTTCTCGCATAATATTCGTTGGCAAAGTCACCAAGTCTGCAAACGCAGATATATCAGGTGAGACAATAATAATCGTAGCAAAACTCCATAGACCACGAAATTTCAATTTAGAAATCTTTTATTCATGAATTCATCAACCGTGAATATTTATTTAAATCAAATTGGAGTGTAAAGGTTGATATTTTTATTTATTACCAACTATGCGAAAAATACCAGAGCCGGGAATCGAACCCGGGCACCTCCGCTTAACGCACGGATGCTCTACCACTGAGCTACCCTGGCTGACAACCAGCTAGGTATTTCTCGCATAATATTCGTTGCCAAAGTCACCGAGTCTGCAAACGCAGATATATCAGGTGAGACAATAATAATCGTAGCACAACTCCATAGACTACGAAATTTCAATTTAGAAATCTTTTATTCATGAATTCATCAACCGTGAATATTTATTTAAATCAAATTGGAGTTTTAAGATTGATATTTTTATTTATTACCAACTATGCGAAAAATACCAGAGCCGGGAATCGAACCCGGGCACCTCCGCTTAACGCACGGATGCTCTACCACTGAGCTACCCTGGCTGACAACCAGCTAGGTATTTCTCGAATAATATTCGTTGGCAAAGTCACCGAGTCTGCAAACGCAGATATATCAGGTGAGACAATAATAATCGTAGCACAACTCCATAGACCACGAAATTTCAATTTAGAAATCTTTTATTCATGAATTCATCAACCGTGAATATTTATTTAAATCAAATTGGAGTGTAAAGGTTGAAAAAAAATATATATATATCAACCTTTACACTCCTATTTGATTTAAATAAATATTCACGGTTGATGAATTCATGAATAAAAGATTTCTAAATTGAAATTTCGTGGTCTATGGAGTTGTGCTACGATTATTATTGTCTCACCTGATATATCTGCGTTTGCAGACTCGGTGACTTAGCCAACGAATATTATGCGAGAAATACCTAGCTGGTTGTCAGCCAGGGTAGCTCAGTGGTAGAGCATCGGTGCGTTAAGCGGAGGTGCCCGGGTTCGATTCCCGGCTCTGGTATTTTTCGCATAGTTGGTAATAAATAAAAATATCAACCTTTACACTCCAATTTGATTTAAATAAATATTCACGGTTGATGAATTCATGAATAAAAGATTTCTAAATAAGGAAAAGATATTTTCTTAAAAAGCTTGCTTTTGAAAAAAGCTTGCTTTCTTGTTTCACTCAATTAAATTACATGATAAATTTAATTGAGTGTGTAATTTAATTGAGTGTGACACTCAATTAAATTACATGATAAATTCACCCGGCTTCGTAATTCACAGAGTCCTATTCATTCTAACAACTTACCTGTTGTCAATAAAAATGCACTCGTTAATCTTTCCAGTACTGATATTTCCAATAGTCAATATTCTGTTCTCAAACTCAATTCAAATTTTGCCATTTCTAAACTTCCTTCTTTTCCTCAGTTAATTGCACCGGTTGAAAAAGCTTAAAAAAATTCTCGACTGACTGACCAACAGAAAGAAAATCTTCGTCATTTAATCCTTAATAATGCCAATTTCAACTCTAAAAATTTTAAATCAAATCTCAGCCCTGCAGAAAAAAACGCCTTGAAGGAATTAAAATCTAATGAAAATATCATCATTACTAAAGCTGATAAAGGTGGTCAGATTGTTATTTTGGATAAAAAACAATACATCGAAAGTGTTGCCGAACTAATTAATGATGGCCCATACATATCTCTGCCCCGTGACCCCTCTCCTCAAGAATTAAATAAAATTAAATCTGCTATAAAATCTTGCCCTTTGTTAT
Source organism: Salticus scenicus (assembly GCA_963930645.1). Taxonomy (NCBI): domain Eukaryota; kingdom Metazoa; phylum Arthropoda; class Arachnida; order Araneae; family Salticidae; genus Salticus; species Salticus scenicus. Next base: position 28,095,976 of record OZ005658.1, read on the forward strand.
TGAACTCGACTAAATCCCATCTTATCCCTTCTATTGCTAATTGTGCCAGATTTTATGCTTTACCAAAAGTTCACAAACCCAATATTCCATTTCGTCCAATAGTCTCTAATATCGGTACTGCTTCCTATAATTTAGCTAAATTTCTCACCACAATTTTTGTTCCACTTCTTGCTGCTAATAGTTATACTGTTAAGAATTCCATAAATTTTGCAAAAAATATTCAAAACTGCCCTCACACTAATCTCACTATGGTTTCTTTTGATGTAAAATCTCTTTTCACTAATGTTCCAATAAGTGGCACCCTCTGCTGTCTCGAAAATAGATTAAAAGAGTTTCATTTCACCACTTTTGAAATACAAGAATTAATTTCTCTTACCCGAATTTGTTTATCACAAACCACTTTTTCTTTCCAAAATAAATTCTATCGTCAGTCTGAAGGTTTAGCCATGGGTTCCCCTCTCTCCCCAATTCTCGCAGACATTTACATGCACTATTTCGAAAGCAAGCTTTTTAAGAAAATATCTTTTCCTTTTTGGACCCGTTACGTTGACGACACCTTCCCGCTTATCGACATATCTAATCACAATATTGACCATGTCTTAGAAACCTTAAATTCAATTGACAGTAATATCCAGTTTACATATGAAATAGAAAATAATGGCTCCCTTCCATTTCTTGATACCCTCGTCTCTCGCACTGTAAAGGGATTTTTAACCACTGTCTATCGTAAAAATTTTGCAGTCTCCCTTCCTCCCCATGCGCGTTCATGTCACCCACCTAACCAAAAAATGGCTGCTTTCTATACTTTTGTAAACCGTGCCCTTAATATTTGTTGTAAATGTTGAAAAGTTCAACATACAAACATAAAGAAAAATTAAAGAAGAGTTATATTATACACAGTGGAAAACGTTACCTGATCCTAACAATGTGTGTGAGTGGCACAGGAAAGACACAAGTTATAAAAACAAATTACAATTTTATTTATAGCCTTAAATAAATATATATAAACAGAAAAAAAATAAATTATTAAATATATACGAACAAATCCTTTAAATGCAAATTATGGAAAGATTCATACAAAAAACACACAAGTCAAAAACATATTAACAATATTTGCTGCTTCAAGAAAATAGATTAGTGTTTTGACAGATGAGTACTCCATGACACAAGTGTTATTTAAATTCAATGTAGTGTTTAAAGTTGCAGCTTATTAAAGATTCAAAAACAGTACTCACAACACTTGAAGATTTACCAACCATATTAGGATGCAGCAGACACTAGGCACAGATCACATTTTATATACTTGGAAGAAAATTTCATTCATTAATATCATTTCTAAAAAAAACTATCGATCTTTTAGCTTTAAACATTTTAAACTATTCATTAACTCGATCAAGAAAACTTTATTTGGAATTCATTAAAAAAAACATTTTTAAACTTTTTAAACTATCAATACAACTATTAATTTATGCAAAATTACTATTATACTAAAAATGAACGAACTGTTTCTTTAACAGTTTAAATTAAAGAAGAACTTAACGAAACGAAATTATAATTCAACAAAAACGGCAAGACGACCTGCGTCTGCAACAAAAACATCGCGACTAGCTTGTCAGCCACACCAGCCCCATATACTGACGTTCCTCCCTATTTATAGGTTTCATTTTTATGAAGATTTGCATATTCGCGGTGAATCGGCATGCACCGTTGAACGATTACACGATGCAACAACGTTACCTGCAACTGTTAACTGAGGCCGTTGCAAAAGTAACGGCATGTCGCCAGAAACGTGAATGAATCAAATGATTCATTCACGGAACACGCCGAAAACAAAACAAACAAACGCTGTTAAACAGGTAAGTGTTTTTAAAGTGAATAAAAGAGGTATTAACTATTTCATTTATATTATTCATAAAGATAAACCTTTTAATAAGTAATGAATAAACTTTTTAACAATCAAGTTGATCAATATTTTTAATAAAACTTAAGCAATTAAGTATGACTCCAAAGTTATCTACCAAAGTAATGGAGTTGAAAAATTTGGGAGATGGAATACTTCCAACATTGCCCCCCACAACGACATTACTATAGCCGTAAAAAAAATTATATGAAACAATTAAAATTTTTTTAAATAGACCAATTCAAGCTCATTAAATATATATAAATATGCAATAGTAAATTTCTAAATTCTAAATCAAATTTCAATCCTCTTATAATAATCAAAAAAAATTATTCAAACATTTAAATGTATATTAAAGTTCATTATATTATTCAATTCATTTATATTTCTATATTCAACAGTTATGCAATGCAGTAAACAAATTTAAAGAAAAGTATTAATTTGATACTGGGAACGTTTATACATTATGCAAATTCAAAAAAAATTTTTTTTACTATAACAATTAGACAAACACAAATTTAATGAGTGATAGATGATTACACACTTATACTAGGCCTAGTATCACTCATACCGATGAAAGATGCATGACTTGAACAACACTACAAATGCAATTACTATAATATTAATACCACAATAATATAATATAATTTACTACAAATATTCTACTATAAATATACTACAAATTTAATATATACAATACAAATTATTACTTATTTATACATTTACACATTATAATTAATTTATATTCCCAGTTCCTTAAAAACTTTTAAACATTTGAAAAAAAATTTAATTTGAAAAAAAAACTATACATATGTATTTTTTTTTAACCAAAGATTAATGTCTTAATTTAATCTGATTGCTCATCCTCAACAAAAATTTGTGAGGTAAACTTATATAAATCACATTTTGTTAAACCTTTTGTGAATGGATCTGCTAAATTAAGTTTAGAAGGAATATGCTTTAAGTCAAATTTTCCCTCGTAGAACCATTCACGTATAAAAAACAACTTTACATTTATATGCTTGCTGCGGCTGTTCTCAATTGGAGATTTAGAAAAATCAATTGCTGACTGATTGTCAGCATAAAGAATAGGTAAAGAAGGCTTTTTATAAATTATATTGGATTCAAAACAATCATCAATGACATTGCTGAACCACATCAGCTCCTTAACACATTCTGTCATGGCGATGAACTCACTTTCCATCGTAGATAGAGAAACTCCACGTTGTTTAAAAGTTCGCCATGAAATTGGGCTCTGGCCTAACAAAACAATCTGTCCACCTACAGACACAAAATCATCCCTGTTGTATGCGAAATCTGCATCCGAAAAAGCAACAAGTTCAATTTTATTACATTTCAAACTTAATTTTAAATTTTCTGTATATTTAATATATCCTAATAATTTCAATAAACCCGTCCAATGCGTCAATCCAGGATTTGCTTGGAACTGACTGAAAATGTTCACAGCATATGTTATATCAGGTCGACTTCTGCTGGCAATAAAAGACAGACAACCAAGAACGTTACGATAGGGAAACTTAGCCATTTCTAATTGAGCTGTATTATTTGATGGACAATCCAATTTTGAGAATTTAACACCTTTAACTATTGGTAATGAAGTAATTGGGGGATGAAACTGTTTAAATCTTTCAAAAACTTCTTTAATGTAGTTAGTTTGATTAATTTCTACACTGTTTTGTTTATAATTAAATTCTACTCCTAAAAGATTCTTTGTTTGTCCCAACATTTTTAAATCAAATTTAGACTCTAAAACATTAATAATTTTATCTATTTTTTCTTTACTTTTTCCAAAAACCACTATGTCGTCCACATAGACTAGTAAAATAATATAATTTTCATATTTATAGGCACAATTGCACCACTGAAACTTAGAAAAACCTATTTCAAGAAGCACACCATTCAATTCGTAAAACCACAGCCTGCCACTCTGGTGTAGTCCATAGAGGGCACGGTCTAGTTTACATACGAATTCTTCCTTCCCTTTTACAATGTATCCAGGAGGTTGCTTCATGTAAATTTCTTCAGTAAGGGGTGCATATAAATATGCTGCCTTCACATCACACTGGATGTTATACCAGCCTAAATTTGAAACCAACAAATTGAAAAAAAATCTGATGATAGAAAAATTGACGACTGGGGAGAAGGTTTCATCATATGACTCGCCTTTCACTTGCTTGAAGCCCTGGGCAACCAGACGTGATTTATAGCGTGCAATTCTTCCACTTTCATCACGTTTTATAGTATAGACCCACCGGTTACCAATTACGGTTTTACCAGGCGGTGGTTTAACTAGGTGCCAGACATTTCTTTCAGACATAACCTCAATTTCTTCATCCATAGACTTCTTCCATTCATGGTATTGGGCAGATTTTAGAGCTTGGTTGAAGGTTCTTGGAATGTTGACATCTAGTCATAAAACAGCAGAACTTGAAGGTTGAGGTGAATTTGACTCTGAATGTTCTGAAGATTCTGAGGAAGATTCTGAAGTCTGTTGTGGTATAACCCCTTCATAAGTATCACTGGGTGAAAAATTAAATAAATTTGCATCAAAAAGGATATTATGACTTTTACAATATTTTTCTATTTCTTTTATAGACTTTAATCTAGAATTAGTTCCTTCAGGATAGTAGTACACATCAGTGCGTGTGCCAGTCCTTCTCTTCACTAGACACCTGTTCCATGCTTTACCAAAAGTTCACAAACCCAATATTCCATTTCGTCCAATAGTCTCTAATATCGGTACTGCTTCCTATAATTTAGCTAAATTTCTCACCACAATTTTTGTTCCACTTCTTGCTGCTAATAGTTATACTGTTAAGAATTCCATAAATTTTGCAAAAAATATTCAAAACTGCCCTCACACTAATCTCACTATGGTTTCTTTTGATGTAAAATCTCTTTTCACTAATGTTCCAATAAGTGGCACCCTCTGCTGTCTCGAAAATAGATTAAAAGAGTTTCATTTCACCACTTTTGAAATACAAGAATTAATTTCTCTTACCCGAATTTGTTTATCACAAACCACTTTTTCTTTCCAAAATAAATTCTATCGTCAGTCTGAAGGTTTAGCCATGGGTTCCCCTCTCTCCCCAATTCTCGCAGACATTTACATGCACTATTTCGAAAGCAAGCTTTTTAAGAAAATATCTTTTCCTTTTTGGACCCGTTACGTTGACGACACCTTCCCGCTTATCGACATATCTAATCACAATATTGACCATGTCTTAGAAACCTTAAATTCAATTGACAGTAATATCCAGTTTACATATGAAATAGAAAATAATGGCTCCCTTCCATTTCTTGATACCCTCGTCTCTCGCACTGTAAAGGGATTTTTAACCACTGTCTATCGTAAAAATTTTGCAGTCTCCCTTCCTCCCCATGCGCGTTCATGTCACCCACCTAACCAAAAAATGGCTGCTTTCTATACTTTTGTAAACCGTGCCCTTAATATTTGTTGTAAATGTTGAAAAGTTCAACATACAAACATAAAGAAAAATTAAAGAAGAGTTATATTATACACAGTGGAAAACGTTACCTGATCCTAACAATGTGTGTGAGTGGCACAGGAAAGACACAAGTTATAAAAACAAATTACAATTTTATTTATAGCCTTAAATAAATATATATAAACAGAAAAAAAATAAATTATTAAATATATACGAACAAATCCTTTAAATGCAAATTATGGAAAGATTCATACAAAAAACACACAAGTCAAAAACATATTAACAATATTTGCTGCTTCAAGAAAATAGATTAGTGTTTTGACAGATGAGTACTCCATGACACAAGTGTTATTTAAATTCAATGTAGTGTTTAAAGTTGCAGCTTATTAAAGATTCAAAAACAGTACTCACAACACTTGAAGATTTACCAACCATATTAGGATGCAGCAGACACTAGGCACAGATCACATTTTATATACTTGGAAGAAAATTTCATTCATTAATATCATTTCTAAAAAAAACTATCGATCTTTTAGCTTTAAACATTTTAAACTATTCATTAACTCGATCAAGAAAACTTTATTTGGAATTCATTAAAAAAAACATTTTTAAACTTTTTAAACTATCAATACAACTATTAATTTATGCAAAATTACTATTATACTAAAAATGAACGAACTGTTTCTTTAACAGTTTAAATTAAAGAAGAACTTAACGAAACGAAATTATAATTCAACAAAAACGGCAAGACGACCTGCGTCTGCAACAAAAACATCGCGACTAGCTTGTCAGCCACACCAGCCCCATATACTGACGTTCCTCCCTATTTATAGGTTTCATTTTTATGAAGATTTGCATATTCGCGGTGAATCGGCATGCACCGTTGAACGATTACACGATGCAACAACGTTACCTGCAACTGTTAACTGAGGCCGTTGCAAAAGTAACGGCATGTCGCCAGAAACGTGAATGAATCAAATGATTCATTCACGGAACACGCCGAAAACAAAACAAACAAACGCTGTTAAACAGGTAAGTGTTTTTAAAGTGAATAAAAGAGGTATTAACTATTTCATTTATATTATTCATAAAGATAAACCTTTTAATAAGTAATGAATAAACTTTTTAACAATCAAGTTGATCAATATTTTTAATAAAACTTAAGCAATTAAGTATGACTCCAAAGTTATCTACCAAAGTAATGGAGTTGAAAAATTTGGGAGATGGAATACTTCCAACATTGCCCCCCACAACGACATTACTATAGCCGTAAAAAAAATTATATGAAACAATTAAAATTTTTTTAAATAGACCAATTCAAGCTCATTAAATATATATAAATATGCAATAGTAAATTTCTAAATTCTAAATCAAATTTCAATCCTCTTATAATAATCAAAAAAAATTATTCAAACATTTAAATGTATATTAAAGTTCATTATATTATTCAATTCATTTATATTTCTATATTCAACAGTTATGCAATGCAGTAAACAAATTTAAAGAAAAGTATTAATTTGATACTGGGAACGTTTATACATTATGCAAATTCAAAAAAAATTTTTTTTACTATAACAATTAGACAAACACAAATTTAATGAGTGATAGATGATTACACACTTATACTAGGCCTAGTATCACTCATACCGATGAAAGATGCATGACTTGAACAACACTACAAATGCAATTACTATAATATTAATACCACAATAATATAATATAATTTACTACAAATATTCTACTATAAATATACTACAAATTTAATATATACAATACAAATTATTACTTATTTATACATTTACACATTATAATTAATTTATATTCCCAGTTCCTTAAAAACTTTTAAACATTTGAAAAAAAATTTAATTTGAAAAAAAAACTATACATATGTATTTTTTTTTAACCAAAGATTAATGTCTTAATTTAATCTGATTGCTCATCCTCAACAAAAATTTGTGAGGTAAACTTATATAAATCACATTTTGTTAAACCTTTTGTGAATGGATCTGCTAAATTAAGTTTAGAAGGAATATGCTTTAAGTCAAATTTTCCCTCGTAGAACCATTCACGTATAAAAAACAACTTTACATTTATATGCTTGCTGCGGCTGTTCTCAATTGGAGATTTAGAAAAATCAATTGCTGACTGATTGTCAGCATAAAGAATAGGTAAAGAAGGCTTTTTATAAATTATATTGGATTCAAAACAATCATCAATGACATTGCTGAACCACATCAGCTCCTTAACACATTCTGTCATGGCGATGAACTCACTTTCCATCGTAGATAGAGAAACTCCACGTTGTTTAAAAGTTCGCCATGAAATTGGGCTCTGGCCTAACAAAACAATCTGTCCACCTACAGACACAAAATCATCCCTGTTGTATGCGAAATCTGCATCCGAAAAAGCAACAAGTTCAATTTTATTACATTTCAAACTTAATTTTAAATTTTCTGTATATTTAATATATCCTAATAATTTCAATAAACCCGTCCAATGCGTCAATCCAGGATTTGCTTGGAACTGACTGAAAATGTTCACAGCATATGTTATATCAGGTCGACTTCTGCTGGCAATAAAAGACAGACAACCAAGAACGTTACGATAGGGAAACTTAGCCATTTCTAATTGAGCTGTATTATTTGATGGACAATCCAATTTTGAGAATTTAACACCTTTAACTATTGGTAATGAAGTAATTGGGGGATGAAACTGTTTAAATCTTTCAAAAACTTCTTTAATGTAGTTAGTTTGATTAATTTCTACACTGTTTTGTTTATAATTAAATTCTACTCCTAAAAGATTCTTTGTTTGTCCCAACATTTTTAAATCAAATTTAGACTCTAAAACATTAATAATTTTATCTATTTTTTCTTTACTTTTTCCAAAAACCACTATGTCGTCCACATAGACTAGTAAAATAATATAATTTTCATATTTATAGGCACAATTGCACCACTGAAACTTAGAAAAACCTATTTCAAGAAGCACACCATTCAATTCGTAAAACCACAGCCTGCCACTCTGGTGTAGTCCATAGAGGGCACGGTCTAGTTTACATACGAATTCTTCCTTCCCTTTTACAATGTATCCAGGAGGTTGCTTCATGTAAATTTCTTCAGTAAGGGGTGCATATAAATATGCTGCCTTCACATCACACTGGATGTTATACCAGCCTAAATTTGAAACCAACAAATTGAAAAAAAATCTGATGATAGAAAAATTGACGACTGGGGAGAAGGTTTCATCATATGACTCGCCTTTCACTTGCTTGAAGCCCTGGGCAACCAGACGTGATTTATAGCGTGCAATTCTTCCACTTTCATCACGTTTTATAGTATAGACCCACCGGTTACCAATTACGGTTTTACCAGGCGGTGGTTTAACTAGGTGCCAGACATTTCTTTCAGACATAACCTCAATTTCTTCATCCATAGACTTCTTCCATTCATGGTATTGGGCAGATTTTAGAGCTTGGTTGAAGGTTCTTGAAATGTTGACATCTAGTCATAAAACAGCAGAACTTGAAGGTTGAGGTGAATTTGACTCTGAATGTTCTGAAGATTCTGAGGAAGATTCTGAAGTCTGTTGTGGTATAACCCCTTCATAAGTATCACTGGGTGAAAAATTAAATAAATTTGCATCAAAAAGGATATTATGACTTTTACAATATTTTTCTATTTCTTTTATAGACTTTAATCTAGAATTAGTTCCTTCAGGATAGTAGTACACATCAGTGCGTGTGCCAGTCCTTCTCTTCACTAGACACCTGTTCCAACTGGTTACCTTTGGCGGAACTTGTGGACGCACCTCCTCTGCCTCACTTTCCGGCATTATCGTAATCGTGGGCGGTGTGTCGGAGCTCTCACAATTTCTTTCCTTTCTAGATACCTCAAGGTCAGGTGAAGGGCCCAGCACTGCTCCACTTCTGTACACACGATCCTCTGGATCAAAAGTTACATTTAAGGTTTCGTAAATTTTGTCTTCTTCCTCTACCCATATACGGAATCCTTTAGTTTTTAACGAATATCCAATCAAATATCCCTTTTTTGATTTTTGCTGTAATTTATGACTTCTTAGCTGTTTTGGTATACCAACATATGCCACTGAACCAAAAGCTCTCAAATGTTTAACTGAAGGTTTAGTGTTCTGATATAGTTCAAATGGTGTCTTTGATTGACCCCGGTGACAGACTCTGTTCCAAGTGTAGCCAAAATAAATGACGGCATCAGGCCAAAACTTAAAAGGCATGCCGCTTTCAATTAGTATGGCACGTACACAGTTTAAAATAGTTTGGTTAGCCCTCTCGCTAATACCATTCTGCTCAGGCGTGTACACGTTTGTTAATTCGTGTTTCACACCCCTTTTTTCACAAAAGTCCTGAAAGTTGGCATTGCAGAATTCTGTACCGTTGTCACTACGAATGGCTTTAAGTCTTTTATTGAGGAACAGTTCAGCTCTAGTTACATGTTTCAAAAATATGTCAAAAACCTGACTTTTCTCTACCATTGGGTAGATAGCAATTTTCCTGGAAAACTTATCTGTAATTGTCAAAAAAAATCTCTCACCGTTTCGCCCTAAAATACTAATTGGTCCCCAAACATCTAAATGCAGTCTTTCAAGTGGTTCTCTAGATTGCCCACCTTGAATAGGTTTAAATGACCTGCGTCTCTGTTTTCCAAGACGGCAAGGCTCACAAAAATTTTTAGTATATTTTAATCTTGGCAATCCATGAACACAATTCTGCTTACTGGTATGGACCACAAGATCTTTACCAACATGGGCGAAACGAGAGTGCCAAGTATCTACCGAATTGAGATCAACCACAGCAGCAACAGGCATGTGAGAAAAAACATTTAAATCTTTATTTCCTAGCCCCCCATTAATTTCAAATTCAGGATTCTTTAAAATTCTAGGAAAAACATAATATATACCTTCTTTAAGTTTAGCATTGAAAACAAAATTACCATCTCTATTAAACACTGAAATTTTTCCCCCTTCTCCAATATAACTTCCTCCCATACTATCTATACATGGTCCCGACATGAGGTTCTTCCTTAATTTACTAGAATACAATACATTATTAAACTGATACACAACATTATTAAACAGCATTTTTACCATGCCTCTACCTTCGATCGGGAAGCTGACCCCGTCCACAGCAACAGACATGCTTTCATTATCAACCTTTTGAAAATTCCAAAAATATTCTTTGACCTTGCAAAAATGGTGCGAAGCAGCCGAATCGAAGACCCAGCTGTTTCTGCCATCCAAATTAAAATTTAGCAATGATTCAGCCACAAAGAAATTTTGAGGAAAAACTGAATTAGTGAAACTGACTTGTGGACGAGTTTCTGCTTCCCTTCCGAAAGGTTTTCTTTTACCAACATTAAAATTTCTTGAAGCTACATTTTTAGGTTTAGGAAAAGTTCTAGTAGGTAATGCAGCAAAACAATTTGAACTATAGTGACCATTTCGGCCACATCTAAAACATTTAACATTTTTCTTAAAAAATTTATTACCAGAATTAACAGAATTAGAGGGACATGTAACATTCTGAACTTCAATATTAGATTTAGAGTTATTAAATTCAAGATCACGTAATTCTAGGCGGGTCTCTTCAGCGATTAAATGAGAAACAACTTCCTTAAATGAAAAATTTTTATGATCTAGCCTAAGCAAAAATTGTATAACTGGCTGAAATCTATCTGGTAAGCGACGAAGAATTTGATAACAGGCATAAATGTCTGCTACTGGCTTACCCATATTTCGGAGTTGTTCAATAATCTCTGAGAGCCTCGCCGAGTAAGTACGTATAGATTCATTATCTTTCATAAAACAGTCCAAAAATTTATGAAATAATGAAAAATGTTCAACCCGACTGTCAGGGACCAAGTTAGATTTCAAAACCTGCCAAGCATCGCTTGGACTGTAACAATTTTCAATTAAGCATTTTAACTCTGAATCTAAATTTAAATAAATTGTGGTCAAAGCCACACGTGACCGATTTTCAAAACTTTCTTTTAATTTTAAATCTTCATCACTAGGAGGTTTTTCAGTACCCGTAACTATTTCCCATGCATTTTTTTCTTTAAGTAAAAATTTAATATCACGAGACCAACTTGAGTAATTTCTATAAGTAAGTTTTTCAATTGAAGGACTCAAGGTCAAGGCCATGTTTAGCAAGAAAAAAAACCCCCCAAAAATTTAGATATTAAAGCTGCTAGAAAAACTGTGCCAAAATTAAAGACCACTCACACATGGTATGGACCGGTTTCTGAAGCCCATAACCCTAAATATGTTGTAAATGTTGAAAAGTTCAACATACAAACATAAAGAAAAATTAAAGAAGAGTTATATTATACACAGTGGAAAACGTTACCTGATCCTAACAATGTGTGTGAGTGGCACAGGAAAGACACAAGTTATAAAAACAAATTACAATTTTATTTATAGCCTTAAATAAATATATATAAACAGAAAAAAAATAAATTATTAAATATATATGAACAAATCCTTTAAATGCAAATTATGGAAAGATTCATACAAAAAACACACAAGTCAAAAACATATTAACAATATTTGCTGCTTCAAGAAAATAGATTAGTGTTTTGACAGATGAGTACTCCATGACACAAGTGTTATTTAAATTCAATGTAGTGTTTAAAGTTGCAGCTTATTAAAGATTCAAAAACAGTACTCACAACACTTGAAGATTTACCAACCATATTAGGATGCAGCAGACACTAGGCACAGATCACATTTTATATACTTGGAAGAAAATTTCATTCATTAATATCATTTCTAAAAAAAACTATCGATCTTTTAGCTTTAAACATTTTAAACTATTCATTAACTCGATCAAGAAAACTTTATTTGGAATTCATTAAAAAAAACATTTTTAAACTTTTTAAACTATCAATACAACTATTAATTTATGCAAAATTACTATTATACTAAAAATGAACGAACTGTTTCTTTAACAGTTTAAATTAAAGAAGAACTTAACGAAACGAAATTATAATTCAACAAAAACGGCAAGACGACCTGCGTCTGCAACAAAAACATCGCGACTAGCTTGTCAGCCACACCAGCCCCATATACTGACGTTCCTCCCTATTTATAGGTTTCATTTTTATGAAGATTTGCATATTCGCGGTGAATCGGCATGCGCCGTTGAACAATTACACGATGCAACAACGTTACCTGCAACTGTTAACTGAGGCCGTTGCAAAAATAACGGCATGTCGCCGGAAACGTGAATGAATCAAATGATTCATTCACGGAACACGCCGAAAACAAAACAAACAAACGCTGTTAAACAGGTAAGTGTTTTTAAAGTGAATAAAAGAGGTATTAACTATTTCATTTATATTATTCATAAAGATAAACCTTTTAATAAGTAATGAATAAACTTTTTAACAATCAAGTTGATCAATATTTTTAATAAAACTTAAGCAATTAAGTATGACTCCAAAGTTATCTACCAAAGTAATGGAGTTGAAAAATTTGGGAGATGGAATACTTCCAACACAAATCCTATTTTATTGAAATCTGAAATTAAATACCTGAAAGCCATCGCAATTGACAGAGGTTATGACCCTTCCATTATAGACAAAGCTATCCAAAAATTACAACTCCCTCGTATTTCGTCTACTAAATCACAGTCACACCTAATATCAGTATTGTTTTACCCTATTTTTCTAAAACCAGTCAAACCATAGCTAAAATTCTCAAACAATATGATTTTAAAATAATATTTTCACCTTCCAATAAACTCACCTTTTCTCAGTTAAAAGATCCTATTGATATGTATAATTCTTGGGGCATTTATAGTATTTCCTGTCAGTGTGGTTTATAATATATTGGCCAAACTAAACGCAGTCTTAAATTTCGTTTAAAAGAACATATGAATTACGTCCGCAAACAAGAAACCAATAAATCGGCTATTTCTAAACATTGCTGGGAGGAAAATCATAATTTTAAATTTAATTCAGCTAAAATAATTTGCAAACCTAAATCCATTCATGAACTCGATTTCTTTGAAGCTTTTCATATTTATAAAATTTTTAAAAACCTTGTAAATTGTGATTTCGCTGTTCCCTATTCGTCTGATTGTTGAAATTTTACATTCAGTCCACATTTCCTTAATTTTTCTACTGTTTACACAGCTACACATTCCTTAATTCCTATTGGCCACACTCCCCACCTCTTCCATAATCTTATTGGTCGAACTAAATCCGGTCCCTCTCCTATATATACGAGCACTTCTCCAGATTCAGAATTCTTTTTGCACTGAAGACGGTACGCTTTTGGCTACCGAAACAGCTGTATGCTTTTGCCGATAGTTCAGTAGTAAAATATTTCAGGTGCAAAACAAACAATCCGTCTTTCTTAACTGATATTTAATGACTATTTACATGTAATTACATCTGATCTATATACATATATTACAAGTTGAAATATTTAGGATCTCCTATTTTGATCCTTCCTTTACCATTGCCTGCCACACACTTACTGAAAACAGTACATGTATCGCCGTGTCCTGACACACAGCAACCCCTGGTGGAGAGATTTCCGTAACACTCCCCACTGAACTCACATGAGTTCACCATCAATTTCCAAAAAAAATTACAATCATAACATATCAATTATTAAATCCACATATTGAAAAATAATTTTAACATCTGAATTACTATCAGTTAAAAATAAGAAAAATATAATGTTAAGTATTAACAGAAATTTACAAATAATATTCAAACCATCTAAATAAAATTTTCAGTAATCAAATAGCAATATATACATAAATAATAATCAACATTATACATAAGATAACAATTTTTACTTATTCAGTTTATTATTAAGGATTAATTTCTAAATTATATACAAGTTGAACTGAGCGCTTACCTTTAGGGGTTTTGATGAGAAGAGAACGAATTTTACCATCTCGTCCTGGATATACATTTAATATTCTACCCATCATCCATATGTTTCTAGGATAGCGCTCATCATTAATTAAAACCACATCATTTACTTTGAATGATGAAATCTTACCTGGTTGTGGAGATATATAAGCAGATCTAAGATTAAGCAAATACTCTTTTCTCCACCTATTCCAAAAATGAGTTAAAAGAGTTTGCTGATACTTATATCTTTTTACCAAAGAATTTCTGCTTACAATTAATTCGTCTTTTTTAACCTTAGTTACAGGTAAAGAAATTAATCTTTTTCCAACTAGAAAGTGGGAAGGAGTGAGTGGGGAAGGTTCTGATGGCTCACTATACAGATACGTAATAGGTCTAGAATTAATCATTGCCTCAATTTCTAGAAAAACTGTTTCTAATTCTTTAAGAGAAAGAGAAGATTTACCAATAATTTTCTTCAAGCAAGTTTTAATTGTACGTATCTGCCTTTCCCAGAAGCCTCCCCACCAAGGACTCCTTTCAACAATAAATTTCCATTCTATACCTTTAGAGGCAAACAAATTTTTTACCTCAGGTTTATCAATTTCACTCCACAATTTTTTTAGTTCACCTTTTGCCCTTTTAAAGGCTTTAGCATTATCAGAATATATAACTGAACATAACCCTCTACGAGAAATAAAACGTCTTAAACCTAATAAAAATGAATCTGTACTCATATCAACAACTAATTCCAAATGTACAGCTCTTGTAACTGCACAGGTAAAAATAAGTAAATAACATTTTTTACAGTCAATAGTAAAAAAGGGTCCAGCAAAGTCTATACCAGAAACATCAAAAGGAGGATGTTCCTGAATTCTGTCAGGAGGTAGAGGAGCTACCACCTGATTACCTGCTTTCACTGAAAAACGTCTACAGATCAAACAGTTTTTTAGGACTCTTTTTACGAACTGTCTACATTTAAGAATCCAGAATCGTTCTCTTAGGTGAGTTAAAGTAGCATCTACACCCAGATGGCCCATTTTTATATGAGCATCAAAGATGAGTAATTCAACGAACTTATCATTGTTAGGAAGCAGCAGGGGGTGTTTGGCCTGCTCATCATTACTTGAAAATTGCAAGCGTCCTTTCAAACACAAAAAGTTATTTTGGTTAAGTTCGCAATTCAGAGTGTAAATTCGTGAGTTTTTATTTACAGTACCCTGGGAGAGAAGTTGCTGAATTTCACTCACAAAATGTTCATGTTGAATTGTCTTGATCCAAGAGTCAAAGGCTTCCTTAAGTTCTGAAGCACATATAGGTCCCCGGCATTTGGTGCCGTGACCAGGATTGGCATTGTGGGCAAACCATATTACCCAAGCTGTCATGCGCAAAAGTCGAGAAAGGTTACTGTATTTATTTACTTCAATGATGTTTAAGAGAGAATAATGATTAGTAGAACAGACAGTATTTACTGCTACACCTCGTAGCTCTTTAGAAATTAATTGTTCAACATTACTGTCATCTGGTTGACAGATGTTAATTGGATCAGGCCATAAGTGAACGGGTTGAGACAACCAAGGAGGGCCCGTCCACCACAAGGAACTCGAAATAATATTTTTCGCCGATTCTCCTCTAGTAGTGAGATCTGCAGGGTTCTCTGATCCACTACAAAAATTCCAGCATTCAGAAAGGGAAAGTGATTGCACTTGAGCCACTCTGTTGGCAACAAATGGTTTCCAAACCTTGGATGAATTTTTCACCCAATGAAGAACAATTTTGGAGTCACTCCAGAAATGTGTTTTTTGAGTAATGGCTGGAAAAATGCTCTGAATGTAATTTCCTAAACGAGCACCTACAAGTGCTGCCATTAATTCTAATCTAGCTAAAGTTAAACTTTTTAGAGGAGCAACTTTACTTTTTGAAATCACAAAACTTATGTTAATTTTTCCTTCACTTGTTAAATATCGAAAATACGCTACAGCTCCATACGCTTTCGGACTGGCATCAACAAAACCATGAAGCGAAATTTCATTAACATTTTCCATTGAAAAAAGTTTACGTTCGATGCTAAAATTTTCTAATTCAGAAAGTTCAGAACACCATGATCTCCACTTTTTTTCTAAGTCATGTGGTAAGTCTTCATCCCATAGTAGACCTCTTTCCCACAATTCTTGAATAAGAATTTTAACTCTTATTATAAATGGACTAATTAGTCCACAAGGATCGAATATCTTAGAAATTATTCTCAATACATGTCGTTTGGTGATTTCAAATTCCAAGGAATCCCGAACATCCCTTAAATCTAATTTAATTTTATCCTCACTTGGATCCCACTTTAATCCCAAAAATCCTTCTCCTTGCCCGAAATCCATATTTTTCTCATACCCATTTTCATGCCAAAGTTGTTTCAACTCATCACAATTAGTTTTTAATTTCCTGAGTTTAAATCCAGCAGCGCATAATATTTCTATTGCCAAAGAGGTTAACTCATAAGCATCCTGCGCAGTTTTAGCTCCACTGTACAAGTCGTCAACATATAGAGAATTTAACATTTCATAACAATTAGGATAATCCTCTTTATATTTCCCTATGTGAAATTTCAAAACACAAGCTAGCGCAAATGGAGACGTCGTTAACCCAAAGGGTAAACGATTAAGTTGAAGTGTCTGTACCGGATTATCGGGCTCGTCCGGAAACCACAAAAATTTTAGATATTCTCTATCCTCTTCCGCAATTTCAATCATAAGAAAAGCTTTCTCTAGATCTCCGCAAAATGCAACTTGATTTTCCCGAAATTTAAGTATAACATCCAATAAATTTGGATACAGATTAACTCCCGATTCAAGAGAATCATTTAAAGAATTTTTACTTTCATTTGCTTTAGAGCTGCAATCATAAACCATCCGAACGCGAGTAGTTTCTTTGTCATCCCTTATTACTGCTCTGTGGGGCATATAATAACCTGAATTTATATCCTCGTCAGTACATTTTCCTACAATTTTACATTTCAATTGATCCGATACAATTTCCTTATACTGATCAAAAATTTCAGGATTTTTATTCAATTTAAATTTTAATGAATTGAAACGTTTGCTCGCGACCTCATAATTAGAGTCCAATTTTAACGGGGGTCCTGTATTATCTTTCCACATTAATCTACACACATACCGTTCCCCATTAAATTTTAAAGAATCCTCAAAATCCTTAATTAACTGATTATATTTTTCCGATAGATTTTTGGTTTCATTCGGAAATTCTTCAATTTCCCAAAATAATCTTAAATCATTTAAAATAGCATTATTTACAATAATCATGTTTTCAGAACAACTACTTTCATTATCGTCTGATCCAATAATCAGCCATCCAAATGCACTATTCAAAGCTGACAAATGTTTATTTATAGGTACCCTTTCCCCATAAATTAATTCCCAACAAACATCGACCCCTAAGAGGATGTTAATATTGTTATCCGAGCTATCTGAATCAGCCAACTTCAAATTCCGTCTCTGCATTAAATCTTTTATTTTTGAATCAGGATATTTCACAGTAGCGCCCGTTATAGTGCGAGAAACAAATAATTCCTGAGTTTTTTGAAAAGAAGAATTTGTACTTTCCAGTGTTACTTCAACAACTCGATAAATTTTATCCGTTGGGCATTTCATTCCAAAAGAATAAACTGATAAAGTTTCATTACGAATGGTTTTTAATTTTAAATCATTCGCTAATTTTTCACTAATAAATGATCTCGAACTTCCACAGTCAAACATTAATCTAGATAAGCAAGATTTATTTTCCGATTTAGCAATAACAGTGCAAGTTTGTAAATAAACATTTTTAGAACAGTTTTTATTTAAATTACATTGAGAAATAGAAGAAATAACTTCAGAAACATTAGTGTTATCCCGTTCATTTTCGTTTTCATTATAATTTAAACTACGTGAATTTTTACAATTTTCTCTATTGCGCTCTACCGATAAATTCGAGGGTTTACAATTTTTTCTACAAACTGACTCGTGATGAAATCTAGAAAAACATATTTTACAAACAATACCTGACCTACATACTTTGCTTATGTGTTTCGGTTTAAAACATAACCAACACCGAGCTTCAGACTTAAGTTTGTTTATTTTCTGTTCTATATCTAATTTTCTACAATTTACAGAATCATGAGAAGTTAAGTCGCAAAAAATACATGAATTTTTTATTTGTGTGAGTAATGTTGCTGCGGTTGGTATATTTTTATGTTTGGAGAAGTTTTTTTGATATGTTTGTCCTGTTTGATAACCCTGAACGCTTATTTTCATTATCCTTAAAAGAATTTGTTACGGTTTCACAAATTTCACGCAATTCCACTTCATTTCTTAAAAACGTCATTATTTCTGAAACTTCACAATTAATTTCCTTATTTCTTTTTCTATGAAAATCTAAAACCAAATCTTGGGGTAGTAATTTAAGAAGTAAGGGGTTTAATAAATGACCGTATGAGCCTTCAGTAACATTCAACGAGCGTAAATTCCTTATATTTATCTCTATCTCATCATATAATTTACGCAAGCCTTTAATGTTAGATGAATTCCTCACTGGTTCTAAATTAAGTAATTTAGACATGTATGAATTAATAATAAAGTCAGTACACCCATAATGTTGTTTTAAAAGTTCTAAACACGAATCATAATTCTTTTCATTTAACTCGAATCCCGCAACGACATTATAAGCAGGGGTAGTAAGCAAACTTTTTAAATATTGAAACTTCTCAATTTTACTCAGGGATTCGTTCGACCCTATCGCGTTACCAAAACAATTTAGGAATTCCATGAAATTTGAAATACCAGAACCAGAAAATTGTGGAACCTATAACTGTGGCAATTTCAATGCCGAAAAATTATGTTCTGTACAGCTTGATGTACTTACATTAGTACTTTGATTTTGCTGTTTATTGTTTATTTCTTTAATTTTACATTTAAGTTTAATTTTAATAGCAATAATTTTGTCGTCATATTCCTCAGATTGAGCTATTTCACTTTTAAATTTAACAGGATCATTAATAAGATCCTCTATTTCATCATCATACTCTTTCAATAATTTAGATTTGATATCTAAAGTTTCTAATAACTCATTTAAAGAATCGAAAGTTTCGTTTTCATAATCTAACGCTTGTACTTTTTTTATAAATAAAGTAATACTAGCTCTAACAGAGCTTCTCTTTTCAACAATTTTAGTTAATTTATCCATTATTAATTTTAAAACAGCTTACCTCCTAATACGTTATCCAAATAAAAACATAAATAACAAAAAAATCTGGTGTGAAACAACCACACGACTTCCATTACCCGCTATTACATGTATTATATGCATTTTTGAGAGATAATGTGATCAGAAAACATAAAAGTGACCTAAAGAGAAAATCGTTAGAGCCGTTTTTGAGATACCAACTTTTACAAAAAATCAATTATTGACCGGAAAAAAATAATTACATACAAAAGCATATTTAAAAGTGAGTTAAAATGGCGAGTTTGAAAAAAATACGTACAACCGTTTTTAAAGGAACGCCTTTGCGAGGCCTGAAATTGAGCTATTTATACAGGCCGCCTATCAATTTTCCTGAACTAACCAATTGTATCATTCGAAAGGACATCTAATAGAGTGTTTATATAGCAAGTTTGAAGAAAATCGTTAGAGCCATTTTTGAGATACGGATTTACGGTCCCACTTCCGGTTTCTGATGTCCCACTTCCGGTTAAACTCAATTATTGACAGGAAAACAACAATTACATACAAAAGCATATTTAAAAGTGAGATAAAATGGCAAGTTTGAAAAAAATCCGTACAACCGTTTTTAAAGGAACGCCTTTGCGAGGCCTGAAATTGAGCTATTTATACAGGACGCCTATCAATTTTCCTGAACTAACCAACTATATCATTCGAAAGGACATCTAACAGAGTGTTTATATAGCAAGTTTGAAGAAAATCGTTAGAGCCGTTTTTGAGATACGGACTTACGGTCCCACTTCCGGTCTCCGATGTCCCACTTCTGGTTTTCCAATTTTCACCAAAATTTGGAAATTTCATCTGTACACCAGACGTATTTCAATTCTAAAATTTCGTAGCTCTATCTTTATTAGTTTCTGAGCTATAGTAGCCAGAAGATTCTCCACATACATACACACACACATACATACACACTGACCAATTGCCCAAAACCACTTTTTTGGACTCAGGGGACCTTAAAACGTGTAAATCAGGTGAAAACCCGATATCGAATTTTCAGACCGAATACAATACTTCCATTACCTACGGTAGTAGGGTAATGGAAGTAAAAATGTAGATTACTTCCGTTTTCATACACCACATCTATTTTCCTTTTTCAACTCAGATTCCGTTAAACATCATTTTTGAAGATGTTGTTTTTCTATTTTTATTTCCATTTCGTTGATCTATGATATGAGCTGAGTCATCATTTTTACTTCAGTAGATTTCTTTCTTTTTTTTATCATTAGCGTTATGACGGAATAAAAACTTTTTGTTTCCAATAAACCATTTTCTCGAGCCGTATGCACTAAATTTTGCCGATAGTTCAGTGGTAGAAATAAATATGTCAGGTGCAAAACAAACATTCCGTCTTTCTTAACTAAGATGATTTAATGACTATTTACATGTAATTACATCTGATCTATATACATATATTACAAGTTGAAATATTTAGGATCTCCTATTTAGATCCTTCCTTTACCATTGCCTGCCACACACTTACTGAAAACAGTACATGTATCGCCGTGTCCTGACACACAGCGACCCCTGGTGGAGAGATTTCCGTAACATATGCACCTCAATAATTTTTCTTTGGCATTTCTGACGTAGTAGTTTATTCCTGTTTTAATATTCCAACGCCAAGTCTCCTGCTATTATGATCCCTGCATGCTTAAATTAGAAACTTCATAGTCATTATTTAAAAGATTGAGATTGAAGACAACAGAACCCACTCATCTCTTTGCTTTTTGACTAGATGAGTGAAACCAGTATAGTAATTTATAAAATTGTTTAATAATTTAAATTTTGTACTGCCTTCATCCCCTTCACAAGGATGCCAACCTCTGGGAGTGCTAAAGTGTAGTTAAAAAACAAGAAAAAGTGTAGTTTTAAGCTACAAAGTGTAGTCGCTAAAAAATAAGAAAATGCTTAAAATATAAATAAGCATAAAATCTTTTGTTTACATTAAAACTTACTTTCTGAAATTTATTGACTTTTAATAATCTAACATACAAAAATAATACATCAGCTTGCTGCAATATAATGTGAACTATCATAAAGTCCACCATGATTTATGCGAAAATTGCTGTTACATATTGTACAATAATACGCCTGATGGGGTGATGAATCTACAGATCGCAAACATGGCCATTTAGCAGAATACTCCGACAGAAATTTTTGATCAGGAACTTTTTTTTTCTTTGGATTATCACCATAATCGCTCATTTTAACTTAAAATACTATTAAATAAAAACTAAACAAATCTGTCCACTTTTAAAAGTAAAAAAATAAAAGCAGAAATGTGAGTCCAGCCGATAACAAACACATGATACCGAAAAACGAAAGTATACAGATTAGCATTAGACCTCTAGCGATAGAAAAGGACTTCTCCAAACATCCAATCACCGCACGTACACAGTCATGCTATCGTCATAGTTTATGAGAAGGAAATTAAACAACCTACCAACCTCCGGAGTTTTCAAGCTACTTCATCCGTAACCGCAATTTGCAGATACGGTGCGAAATTGGAGTTCGCTTGTTGAAAACAAGATAACGATGAGGAAAGGAAAAGTGTAGCTTTAAATATGCGATGCGTAGAGTGTAGCAGAAGCAGGCTAAAGCATAGTTACTATGCCAATTGCATAGTTGTTGGCAGCCCTGCCTTCAGACCTGCTCATTGATTTCAACATCTAAAACTGAATCTTTAATTCATTATAACAATTTTCTAAAGAGAAGCATACTTCATACATGGAGGACTAAGTTTAAAAACTAGTTATTATCTGTCACTAAAAATAAACACAATTAATGAAAACAAATTTCACTAATAATAATAATAAAAATCAATATTGCAATGACCAGACTTACTATTAAGTTATTATCCTGCAATTCCAAGACTTCCACTAGTTCTTCAATAAGGCCATTGTACAAAAGGGAATTTACATTGTCTGGCACTGCATTGCAATAAACTAAAATAGAATTAAAATACGTTACTCCTACACCTGTTACAAAATTATGCTTTTATAATAATAGGTACAGGTTAATGTGTTTATTTCTAACATATTAAATATATTATTTTTAAACAACATTTTTTTATAAATCATAAAATCAAATTATATAAACTCTAAACTTATAAGTAAAGTGCATCCCAAAAGTTTAGACAACCATTTTTTTTTTTTTTTTTTTTTTTTTTTTTGTGGATTTATGAGCTAATTAAACAAGTAAGAAAGACAAAATAAATTATGAAAATATATACTGATGTAATACAAATAATAAAATGCTTAAAGTTATAAATTTAATGTAAAAAAGCAAAAATAAAAAATAATAATGTTGTCCCAAAAATATGTAGACAACCGGTGATAAAAGATGACTGAAGTACTGATCTCCAAATTTGCACATTTCAAGGTTATGTACTTGTGATGCAATAGTTTTTTTTTTATAAAAGTGAAACGGTCTTTTTTATTTCAACTGATTGTAAAGATGCCTCACAACGTGCAGTTTTCCAAAAATGAAATTTTGCACATCTATCATTTGAAAGCTTGTGGAATGAAAGTTGTGGACAGTGCAAAAAAAATTGGATGCAGCAGGGCTGGTATTTACCAAATTCTGTCAAAAAGTGACAATTACGAAACAACAGGGTTGCTACACAAATCAGGAGAAAAAATTCCCTGTGTTTTCCCTGTCTCTTTTAGAGGTAAAATAGATGACACACAATCACGCTGCATTGGAATCTAACATGTTTACATGTCAATTGAACATAACTAGGACATATTAATTTTATTAACTTACTATAGTTGGGGAAAAACATAATTAATTCATTATAAAGCACTAAAATTTTAAAAAACCTTTGATTATGAAAAAATTTTTCCAATGTTTTATCAAAAAATTTCAAAATTATCTGAATTTTCCCTGTTTTTGCAAAAAAATTTGAAATTCCCTGAGTTTTCCCTGTTTTTTAATAGATTTTCAAATTCCCTGAGTTTCCCACCCTGAACAATATCATGTTCAGGGCGACCAAAGAAAACAACAAAACTGCAAGAGAGATTTTCAGATTAGTTTCAATCCAGAATCTATCTGTACATTAAATTTCTAGAGAAGTGACCGTTCTAGTATCAAAATCCGTGGTATATCGACAGCTGCAGGTAAGTAAATTGCTTGCCTATCGCAAAATGCATCGTTCACCAAAGTTGACAAAACGACATAAAGATGCTCATGTTCAGTAAGCTGGAAATCATATGAATTGGACTGATGAATGGTTGAGTGTTCTGTTTAGTGATGAAAAGAAGTTCCATTTAGATGGCCCCAATGGTTGGGCATATTACTAGCACGGTATATGAAAGGAACCCCAAACCTTTTTCAGCAGACAACAAGGAGGGGAGGTTCACTCATGGTGTGGGAAGATTTTCCTTTAATGGAACTTCCGATATTGTTTTTTTTAAAGGTCGTCAATGTTACGAAGATTACCAGAAAATGCTCGAAGTATAGTTACTTCCATTTGGAAAGTTGCTAGGTGGGGACAGACGGATATATCAGCAAAACAACATGTCAAACTCTACAATGCAATGGTTTAGACAAAATCAAGTAACTATTATGGACTGGCCAGCCCTAAGTCCTGATTTGGACCCAATGGAGAAACATTTGGGAATATTAACTAGAGATGTATATACTAATGGGCATCAATTTGCAACAGTTCAAGATCTAAAGATGCAAACTGAAAGAAGTTGGTTTTCTTCAGAGAAACCAACAAGAATTTCTTCAAACTCTTTCTTAAAATATGTCTGATTGAGTTTTTAAAGTGATTAGGAAAAATGGCTCAAAAATTTGAATGTTAAAGAAAAAGAAAAATGAGTCATGTATAAACTTTTAGGACAGTAAATTTTCATTTTTGGTTTCTATCACAAAATCTGTCGTGTGATATTGTTTTTGTATAGCAGCCTTGATACTACTTATAATTAAATACGATTATGAAAATCTTTATTCATTTTTTTCAATTGTAAAATAAAAAGAATCCGTTGTCTATAAACTTTTGGGATGCACTGTATATAAAATACTGAACTTTTTTTTTTCCTAATTGATGATTCAGAAAAATATTAAATGAAAGGCATTTTTTAAATTTCTATCTAGAGCCTCCCCAAAAAAAAAACACAAAAATGTTACAAAACAATACTGTAAGATTAGGAAAACAAAATTTCAAGAGCTAAGTCAAAAAATTCGGTATCTGGAGGTAAATAAATATGATAGCAAACAAGCCAGCTGATTAGCCACTTCAGCTGCTGCCCTAATGTTTCCCTCGAGTTATCTTGGGATGGTCGGTGAAGTAGTTTTAAATAAAAATAAAAAAAATCTTGTGGCATATAAGAAAAAAAATATTTTGACTGAGTGAGAATAATAGAATATTTTCATTGTAATTTTTTTCACATTTACATTCATAAAATAAAATTGCATCAAAAAATCTTCAGTAATCAAGTAAACCTAGGTTTCATTTAGTGAGTCTTTTAGTTTTTTAAAGATATTTTCCTTCTAGCCTCACAGTAATTTTAAGAATTTATAAAACCATTATACAACTTTTTTTTTTTTTTTTTTTAAATCTGAAGAACAATCTTCTTTAAATTTTCAAAGCTAGTATAATACAGTTAAACCTTGTTAATGTTGTATAGTGGTTTTATAAATTCTTGATGGAACAAATAGAACATTTTTTTTTATCTAGGGGTATAAAAAAATCTGTTCATGTTAACAGTAGTTCATGCAATCAGTAACTCGGATACTGATCTTCATTTTGATGGGGATTGTGGAAACAGTTTATGTTAAAAGTAATGTTAAGCATGTTCACATTAACGAGGTTCGACTGTACTTCTAAAAAATAACTGCCAATAATACAAAATAGAAAAAATACTTACCTAATATAGATAAGGCCTGAAGTCTTGCTTGCACACACTGTAATCTTTTTGCATAATTGGAGAAACTGTGTGCTAATCTTATGTGAGTAAACAGTTGCATCTAGAATTTAAAAAAATATTAATAAACATAAATGAATATATATATATATATGTGTATGCACAAGAGCAATTTTATTTCGGTTGACTTGCCATCAAATTTTACAAATCCACAATTCAACCTAAAAATGTTCTTACTTAAGTCTGTGCTTTACATACCGCTGTGTACATTTGATGGAAACTTAAATATATATGAATCAAAGATTTGGATATAATTAAAAATTAAAAAGTGTTAGTTTTTTAGGAGCACCCTATTTATTAAGAAAAATATTTTTAATTAAAAATTTAACTATGTATGATTAAAAAAATATCAAAAATATAAATATCAATCAAAATATCAAAGTTAAAACTTTTTTCTCAGAGACAGTAAAAAGATACAATAAAAAAAAAGTAATAAAAATAAAATGAAATGTTTGATGGTGGTGTTCTATAATCGTATTTCGCATAAGTCCTATTAGACCTGGATGTACAGCTTAAAATCAGGGACGTATCCAGAGGGGGGGCTCTGGGGGCTCAAGCCCAGGGTCTGTAGAAGACATGTCTACCCACGCTAAACAGTAAGCCATATGAGAAGACCTCAATGTGTTCACTAAACCTAGACATGTAATATGTCTAGATTTAGTGGACGCCAGCACACAGGTCCTCAAGTTTCCGGTAATATGATTAAGCATTATTACCTAACTAGTATATAACCCCGTCAAAAATGACGGAATGTGAACGATAAATCTTGAAAACAATGTTTAGATCATGATGGTTACCACGTGATCATTTAAATGTATTTTCAATTTTTGTTTATAAATCAAATGTGTTTCCATATTTTATAATTTGCGTTCTTTGTGAGGTCTAACTGTAATAGAGACAGTGTCCGGAGATGAGAGAAGTCGTGTAGAGCCACATCAGATTGTAAAAACGTGAGAAAAATTGCAACTTTGGCCTTTATCATGGTTTTGTGAGGTCTGACTGGAACGTTTCCGGCTGCAATCTTTAAGAGACAGTGTCCGGAGATGAGAGAATTCGTGTAGAGCCGCACCAGATTGTAAAAACGTGAGAAAAATGGAGGCTTTGGCCTTTATCACGGTTCTGTGAGGTCTAATTGCAACGTTTCCGGCTGCAATCTTTAAGAGACAGTGTCCGGAGATGAGAGAAGCAGAGCTGCCAACCTAATCCGGCAAATTGTTAGTACCGCCTCTTTTTCTACACCACTTAATTTTTAGAGAAATTCTCTTCAAATGTATCTACGATGAATTAAGAAGAAAAATACTCTAAAAATTAAGTGGTGTAGAAAAAGGGCCGGTACTAACAATTTGCCGGATTAGGTTGGAAGCCCTGGAGAAGTCGTGTAGAACCGCACCAGATTTTAAAAACGTGAGAAAAATGGCGGCTTTGGTCTTTCTCATGGTTCTGTGAAGTCTAACTGCAACGATTCCGGATGCAATCGTTAAGAGACAGTGTCCGGAGTTAAGTGAAGTCGTGTTGAGCCGCACCAGATTGTAAAAACGTGAGAAAAATGGCGGCTTTGGCCTGTCTCACGGTTTTGTGAGGTCTAACTGCAATACAGACAGTGTCCGGAGATGAGAGAAGTCGTGTGGAGCCGCACCAGATTGTAAAAACGTGAGAAAAATGGAGGCTTTGGTCATTCTCACGGTTCTGTGAGGCCTAACTGCAACGTTTCCGGCTGCAATCTTTAAGAGACAGTGTCCGGAGATGAGAGAAGTCGTGTAGAGCCGCACCAGATTGTAAAAACGTGAGAAAAATGGCAGCTTTGGGCTTTCTCACGGTTTTGTGAGGTCTAACTGCAATAGAGACAGTGCCCGGAGATGAGAGAAGTTGTGTAACGCCGCACCAGATTTTAAAACAATATACAGTATATAATTATTAACACATCACATTAGCAAGTTAATTGTGTGATACATTATTTGTATCGTACAAGGATGGAAAGCGTTTGCTGACGATGACGCGAATTCAATGATTTTTCTTTAACCAAAAGTTTTCACTTCAAATGGAAAGCGTTAGCTGACGATGACGGGAGTTCAATGATTTTTGTTCACCCAAAAGTGCTCAACGCGCCTAAAGAAGTTTTCACTTCAAAAATTTTACCCGATCAATAAATATGAATGACAATAAAAAAAACTGCTGGTTGACAAAAAATATAGGCCCGACAACACAACAGCAACAACACATCCCAGTGTCCCATTAAGTGCTCTATACGCAAGCGAAGTGTGATGTCACTGACCGTCCGTGTATGTAAGAAGATGATTTCCTATGTTAATCGCCCATTGGATTTTTTGTAAAAAATTATTAAAAATCGAGGAAAATTATTTCCCGATTTTAATCCCCGTATTTGGGTATATATATGTATTAGTTATCATGTGCATATGTTAGATTGAGTTATTTTGCTGTCAAATTGACAAAATTTTAATTTTAAATTTCAAAACTCTGTTGTCCTTGGCGTTTTTGTATTTGGCGATCAAAAACATACTACGAAAATATACATGCAGAGCTGCCAACTTTGGTGGGAAAAAAAACAGGAGATTTTACATAATTTCAAGGGAGAAAAAGGGAGATTTTACATAATTTCAAGGGAGAAAAAAGGAGATTTACGGTTTCGTGGAGAAAAACAAAACAAAATTATTTTATTCAATACAAGATACTTTTTTGACTAAAAAGACCTAATATAACTTTTGTTTGATAATTTATATTTTAAACTTATTGGGGAAAAACAAATAGTTAACAAGTTCATTAACAAAGTCTAAAAATAACTACATATGTAAAGAATTTTGAACCCCTATATCGCTTCAGTTGGTTCTAAAATCTAATAAAACAACTGGATCGATGTTTTTATGAACATTAATTCAGAGTTTTTCCCAGATAATTTAAGGAGGGTGCTGCACCTCGCCTGATCTTTGTTTGGAAGAAAAAAAAAAAAAAAAAACACTTTGCCCCAATCTATTTCCTGCCCCCCCCCCCCCCATTACAGCATTTGTAGAAAATAACCTAAATGCTGTAAATATAAATAAAACTATTGTGTGTGACAATCAGCACATTAAGAACAAATAAAAGTACAGAAAAGTTTAAAAACAGACTCTTTTCTTTTTGTATGCATATTTATAACTAAATTTTTAAATTAAGTGTTTGGATTTTAAATGCCAAATGTGTCCTTAAAAATTCAAATCGCCCTCAAAAATTTAAAAAGTTTTTTTTTTTTTTTTTTTAACTAGCAGTACCCTACATTTTTTAAAACCAGGGGGAAAATGTTTGATTCTTTTGTTGTAGAATGAGAAAGCTAATAGGAGAAAGGGATTTTTTTTTTTTTTTTTTTTTTTTTTGGGGGGGGGGGGGGGGGGTGGAACTGTTAAACTTTCTACTACTATAGGCTCTAGAATCTAATAAAGCAAGTTTAAAATGAATATTGACATTTTTGTTGTGGCTTGTAGATGGAGAAAGAATGAGAAACAAAAGAGTTCAAAAGAGCATTTGATCACGGATCACTAGTTGGAGATAGGAAAATATAGGGGGGAGGGGGAGCTAAAAATAATTACGTAAGTGAGAAATATTGAAGGATTCCGTTTCTTTAGAGATTCTAATATCTCATAAAGTAAGTTTTAAATGAATATCGACATTTATGTTGTGGATGCAGAAAGATTGTGAATTGGAAGGCCTTCGTAAATCTGGAAAGATGGCACCTACGAATTGTCAAAAATTAGCGTTTTTCGTTCGATTTTTCGAAAATATTAGAAAAACGGGAGAAATACACATTAAAACGTAAAAACGGGAGATAGGGTTAAAAAACGGGAGTCTCCCGTGAAAAACGGGAGAGTTGGCAGCACTGTACATGCCAGATGTATACTTTCAAAATATGTGTTGTGCGAAATATTGTTTCATATTATTCCTTACTCTCTTAATATAAATTTTTAAAATAACCATGATTTTTGAAAGGAATTAAATTATATTCGCCAGATAATTTGGCGATATATATATTTTTTTTTTTTCTGCCAAGGATGACCGATATCAAATCTATTCCGCTGCAACATATTAGTATCTTATATCAGATACTTTATTTAGACATTTGAAAACAAATTTCACTTCAAATTATGATAGAATATTTATCATTTTGCTTTTAATTAGTATATTAGTTGGATATTTATTGTGTAATATCATCCTTTGAAATGAAATGTTTATGTTTTCAATGGAATATGGAAGTTTTTTTTTTTTAATCTAGAGTTTTTAAATTTAAAATTCAAATTTTATCAATTTTAGGACGAAAACAACTTAATCTAACGCATGCACATGATAACTATTACATATCTAAACCTAAATATGGGGATTAAAATCGGGAAATAATTTCCCCCGATTTTTAATAATTTTTTACGAAAAATCCATTGGGCGTTTAACATAGGAAATATTTTTCTTGTATCCACGAACGGCCAGTGATGTCATCACTTCGCTTGCGTATTTAAAGTCCTCATAATAAGAAAAAACGATTCACTTCATTTTACCAAAATACTTTTTTTTAAGACTATCGTAGATCCTGTTTTCAAATTTTCTAACTAACTATCCAATAACTACAGACACTCCATGCTAACCCAAATTCACCTCTACTCGATACCTCCAACCAGCTATCTCACCTTCCACATCACCAAAATATCCAGGATCCAGCTAGGGACTTTCTCATTCTCAACCGAACATTTTACCTTGACTCGACATTATCACCTTAGACTACTCTAATTTCAATACTCATTTCAACTGGTGACTTTTACTTGCCCAACCAAACATTCTATCCCAAATTTCATTTTACACTAATTTCAAAACTAAAATCAACTGGCGGCATTTACGTACTAAACTCGGCGCCAATCATACCTTACAATGTAAACAAACAATGAAGTTTGATAAAAATATTTAAAGGCGTTTTTACAAATATTTTAAGATTTTTAAGGCTTTAATATGTTTTAGAAATATTTTAAGCTTTTTTTAATGAAACAGTCAAAGAGTCGTTCATTCGGAATTAAAAAGTTGTCCATTTGGAATTTGTATTTTCTGAATGGCAACAGTTTTGGTTTGTTTTTATTTGGTCTTGCTTTGTTTATAATCATGAAGTTACATAATTCTATTTATAGGTTCATGTTTATAATAGCCAGTGATCCGTTATACTTAATTTATGCATTTAAACATTACAATTAATTAGTTTTTCAAGGTTTTATAGGAAATAAGAATATGTGCGATACAAAACATGTATGAAAATGATATGTATGTTTCCTAAGTTGAATTAAACAAACGGAAAAAAAAAAAATGGCTGCCAAAAGTTTCTGTATTGAAGCGGTACTAACCGGATTCGTTCATGACAGATGAGGATCATTATATATATTAATTAGAAAACCACATATATATATATTATTTTCTTCTACACACATAACAAGAAAAAAAAGTACTGGATTCGGAAATGTTTAGACTTCCAGTTTTCAATGTATTTACATGCTTTTAGATGCATTGAACACCATTAGACTATTTTTGGAACCTTAGATATACAATTTTTGTTGATTAGATTTTTGGGTATATCGCCCAGGAGGTAGCGTAGCTGCACTAGATTTCCCTTCTTATGGAAAAGATATATCTCGGCTGTATAAAAAAAAAGAAGCTATATCTTCAAAAAAAAAAGGAAAAGTATTTGAAACATGGTTGTTTCGAATATAAATCATGCGCCATACCATTGAATTAGGACGTCAGCCAGTTTTTGGTATGTTGAATTTGAATGGACTGAACTTTATACTAAAGCTAGACAGACAGCATATCAACGGTCTAGAATTCATTTCTAGCGTAATCTTACCATCACAATTTAGAACCTCCACGGAGGAGATGTTTCCCCAACTTCAGTATACCAGAGCTATTACATTTACAAAACATGGAGGAACAACGGATTTTACGTGCACCAGATACCATTAATCTACATGACAGTCTTTGGATGGCTCCAGCATTGATCGCTCAATCCTTCAATTATAAGCTCGACTCCTTATTAACTGGGCTACTGTGAGTCCAGTTTTTGGGGATTTTCTCCGTTTGTAAGCGGTTTATAACATCACAGATTAAAGAACTCTGTAGCAGAGACTTGTGCATTTTAAAGGACTAGTTCCATCAATTTTAGGCCCAAGGCACTTTTTAGAATTATTATTATTATTATTAAATCTTTTCTTGCCATTTCAGATTTTAGGAATATTAATTCCTTTGTTTGCCGCCATGCGGCGTTGTAACCGATTTTATTTATAGCAAATAACCAAATTTCAACACAATTTCACTCGACATTATCACCTTAGACTACTCTAATTTCAATACTCATTTCAACTGGTGACTTTTACTTGCCCAATTCGTACTATGCTTAGATACGAATTTTAAGGCAATAACTTATATTTGTTTTAAAGTTAAGTTGATTGGGAAAGGGGGGGGGGGGGGGGACAAACTTTAATGCACACGTTCTTGGTGTACATATGTGCGGGTGCACGACCAATTTCTGAGTGAAAGTTGGGCCCCCTCCGAAATTTTTTTCTGGATACGGCCTTGCTTAAAATAGATTCAGAACTAGTACAAACATCCATGCTTGAATTGATACTCAAGCCTGGCACCTGGGAATTGAATATGATTAATTTTAATACATAATTATTAACGAGCATGGCACATACTGCTATGCTATCAGATATTTAATAATTAGGGATGTTGATTTTTTTTTTTTTTTTTTTTTTTTAAGATTTTATGCTCACTTTTTCTTTTTGTTTATACATTTTATGGGGACAAACTGTTTCACACATATTTCATTATCAATCAAATTTCTTTTTAAAAATGACAAAACGAAAAATAAAGGTGGCTACACAAATCCCTGAGTTTTCCCACTCTTTAAAGAGTAAAACAGATTATACGTAATCATGCAGAATAAGAATCTAACATGTTTAGAAAAACCATATTAATTTATGTGTGGAAAAAAAAAAATCATCAAAATAATGTAACTTTTAATTAAGATAAAATACATACATGAAAGGATACAAAAAAAATTAAGACTTTAAAATTATTATTTTAAATGAATATTAAGTGCTAACTTAATATTAATAATTCAGAATAAATCTTAAATTTAAGAACATCAATTAGTTTTACAGCAGAGCATGTCAGAACGCCAGAATCAGATTTGAAAACAAGTTTTAGAATAAAGATTATGCAATCATCAATTTTAGCGGCAAAAACAGTGCAAAATACTTAATCCCAGGTGTCCAGGTTGACCAATGATAAAATGTAGGTGGGAACTAGTTCAACTAACTACCCAATAAGAATTCATACGAAGAATTTGGGTTTGCACTGAAATTAGCAATATCTGGAATGCATGAGAAATCGTAGCTTTTTCCCATATTCACTTGCCTATTAAGACTCACATTATAATCATACTACATTATGTAAATCTTCCAAATGGGAATCGCGACCCTTCAGGGTTCGCAGCAATGATGGCGGATGATCGCCGACAGGGTTCCCACTCAATTTCAAAAATAAAATTCCCTGACAATTTTTTATTAAAATCACACAATCAACTGATTGGAAGAAAATCATATTTATTGAAATTTTATTTTTTCAACTGAGTGAAAATAATGCCTGGACCGGGAGTCGAAACACGGATGCCGACTGGTTGTCGGCCTGGATAGCTCAATTGGTACTGCCTTGACCTTGTAAGTCAAAGTTCCGGGGTTCGACTCCCGGTCCAGGCATTATTTTCACTCAGTCGGAAAAAATAAAATTTCAATAAATAAAATTCTCTGACTTCTCCAGATTTTCCAGGTCTACTTTTAGAAAATTCCAGGCACAAAATTTGGTTCACGACATAAAAAATAGCTCACGGTATAAAACAGAACATAGCATGCAACATAAAAGACAACACAGTAACGTGATTTGCAATATAAATTGAATGCTCAAAAAGCATTTTTGAGGTTTGTATTAGGGATGAAACGGATAGTGATTTTGCCGGATACCGGATATCAGATATCCGGAGCTCCTTTGCCTGCCGGATACGGATATCCGGACCGGATATCCGGCATTAGTTTTGTTTTTTTGTTGTGTTCTATATTTCTTTTCTTTTTCTTTATTTTAAAACAATAACATATAAACATATTTCATATACTTTTCTTTTAAACACATTTTAAATATAATTTACTTAAGCATATTTATTTAGCATTCTATTTATTTGTGCAATATTGCAATAAAGAATAAAACTTAAGTCTAACATACTTATTCCTACACTTGCAATTTGTCACAAAAATATAGGTTTTGTTCAGAATTATAAAACAAAAACTTATCATTTACACATTTTTTACAGTACTAAAAAATGTGTGCTTGATATGTATTTAAAAAAAAAAAAAAAAAAGAATCAAAATATTTTTTAATATAATCATAGTTGAAGGGTTGGTTATTTTCATAAGAAAACGTACATATTGTGGCCATCACACACCACTTAATGTTTAAATTGTGCAAAACTTAACCATAGCTTCACACAATAAATATTTTACATATGGAGTTTAGCGCAATTTTAATCAATAGATGCTGAGATATAGGCTTGTGAAAAATCATAATAGCAGATCCACTTGTCGGCTGGCATACACCTAAATAAGGCTGACATCAGTTGAACGGAATTTTTGTCACACACACACACAAATACAAAGTTTTAAAAATTGATGAAACCAGGTTCTGGACCTCTTAAAATGTGTAAATCCAGCAAAAACCAAATGTAGAAAATTTTTATGAATCCAATACCTTCGTTTGAGACATTTATAAGAAAACATATAAGAAAGAAGCAAAAAAAAAGAAAAATCTAAAAGCTTCAATGGCTTAGTATGTTATGGCCATTACGAAACTTTCTTTTATATCACTCTACATAACAAAGCTACACGCTGTGTAACATGCTCAGAAGAAACTTAATAATAGCTTCGCACAACAAAGATTTTAGATATGGAGTTTAGTGCAATTTTAATCAAAAGATTGTGAGATGTAGCCAAGTAGAGAATCATAGGTGAGGAACAATTGCGACATCTGTTGGTCAATATACACCCAAATTAAGCCAGCTTTCGTTCTCCTATTATTTATCTTGCATATCAAGTTAAGTGCAGTTAAATGTTATAGATCTTGAGATTTAGCCTTCCTATTCACAGGGTAAATTGCAGCATAGTATAGCCACCTATCGACCAGTATGCACCAAAATTGAATCAACATGATATTTCATAAAAATGGTCCTCTCACGTATCAAATTTTGTGTAATTATACACGAATAAATCCAAGATAATTTCTCCATTCACTGGAAAATTGCAGCATAACAGCATCGTCTGTTGGCCGATATGGCACAGAAATTAAATAAACATATATTTCATAATAGCTCTGTGACATACTTAGTCTTTTTTTGAATTATACACAGTAGAAGAGATATAGTCCTCCCTTAAATGGGAGAAATCACAGTATAGCAGTGCCACCTATTGAGTAATTTGCACCAAAAGTCGATGGGCACTTTTTTTTTTTTGTTGTTGTTAATGCACAACTATGTATAAATTTATATGAAATTCTGTGCATTAACTCTTGAACTACAGCTGCTACACAAATCTTTTGTTTGACAGACATTTTCTAAAAACGGTCAAATTCAAAATTCTGGTTCACTCAAAATGCGTAAATCCACCAAAAACGGGAAGTTGAAAATTTTTACGAATAAAATGCTTTCTTCTATTGAATATAAAAGAAGGTAATGATTCAAAACAAATTTATATTTTTGTTTCTTTAAATGCTTTTTACTTATTTTACATTTTTATATTCTGTACTGATAAGAAAAAAAAATTAGATTATTTATTAAACTTCTTTAATTAAAAGTAAGTTGTTTTTCTAATGTACAAAATCATAAAATTTAAATAATTGAGCTTTTTTTTTTTTTTTTTTTTTTTTTTTTTATATATAATTTTTTTTTTTTAATTCTTTAACAGTCTGAAAATGGAAATACAGACGCAATGGGAAATTCTAAATTCAAGTGTTTTAGCGAGATTAAAAGTGCAAATTTATACAAATTGGAGTGTTTTTTTTTTTTTTTTTTAATTAAAATCAAATAGGTAGATGACACGTTTAATTGAATAGGTAATAGCACAGACAATGATGCAGAGGGTCTGCTAGTATAAATATATGGTCACAAAAACAACTTTCTTGTGCAGGGAAAAGTGGATTGTAAATAAACAGGCAGGTTCTAGTCAATAAATGCATATTATTTGACTCATTCTCGAAACAATCTAACAACTTTTACTTCCAAGACTAACAATATTACTGAACATTCTCAACTTATTAAACAAAAGTCATGAAAACAGAGTTATATGCAGTGCAGAATTTGCTCAGGAACAACAATGAACAGCTCTTTTTATTGTTATGGGGAAGATTAGCGGGAATGTTATAGATCACTCTGGAAAATCCTAGCTAACTCTGCATAAAATTAAAATAGGCTTTCTACATCTCTTAAACCTGAAGCTACTTTTTGCTAAATTTACTTGCTAAAGTGGCCAAATTCGACTTTTGCAATTATTTTATTTATTTATTTTTTTTTAAAGCAAAAGATATTTTTTATTTTACAAGCTACAACTGATGTAAAAAAAAAAAAGTCGCAAAATTTTCTTCTGAGGTGAATTTAAGCTTGAATTTTCACCTCCGGATATCCGGCGGATATCCGGCTTGAAATTACCGGATATCCGTATCCGGACTTCTGATATCCGGTACCCCGTCGGATATTCAAAACTCAGCCGGATAGGCCGGATACCGGATAGTTACCGGATATCCGTTTCATCCCTAGTTTGTATCATCATTTTTCCAGGTTTTTGAGCAATATTTACAATTTTCCCTGATATTTCCCTAACTTTTTTTTAGCAATTTCAAATTCCCTGACTTTTCCAGGTTTTCCCTGTTCTCACTGACCCGTGGGAACCCTGCACCAACTATTGGCATTGTATGCGGGACTAGCAGCTCAGGATGTCTAAATACTCAACCCATGACTGCACCTGGAACTTAATAAAGGATTATTAGCTAAACGTATGGACTCCCTCATTCCTTTATAAGATGACTACACACCACTAATCTCTTTATTAGTATATACATACATGCATGTTTAAAGAAAAGAATTGAAAAATTTTAATAATATGATTAATTTAGGTATGGGATGTCTTTCTATATAGCCCCCCCCCCCCCCCCCCCGTATTTAATGTCATTAAATTGGGATCTTGGAATTCCAAACTACTATAAACATCCACACCTTAATTGAGACTCGTTCCCGGCACCTGGAAACTTATTTTATTATTGCACAGTTTCTTTAAAAAAATTAAAACTTAAAAAAGGAAAAACTTTTGTGTGAAAATATGAAAATAATGAAACCTTTAATTAAAATAATATATATGCATGCATATATAAGTAAAAAAAAAAAAAAAAACCCTCATGATTTATGAAGATTGCATGGTAAAAATTAGATTTAATTTTGCAAATAGATAAGACATTACATGGACAAAAGCAGATGCAAATTAGTAAAACACAAATGAATTCTGCAATAAAAGTAATTCCTGCCATTAGAACAAATCATTTATTTGCAGTGAACATGCTGTTGGACAAGAAGGGTTGAGTTGTGGGGTGTATGGTAAATTGACTACACTAGGGTCCTAAGCCTATAGGTGGATTGCTCTAAGTGGAGGTCTAAGAGGTCCCAACCCGTATTTATGCGAGTTTCAAGAAAAACCATGGAAACTCTAAACAGTTAGGTAGACAAGTGCAACCTGAAATAGAATCTGGTACTTCTCATCTACTAGCTTTAAGTGCAGAACTGCTTGGCCACTGGTCAAGTGTTGGATAAGAATGTATGTTCATTAGTTGTTTTTATAATGAAACTTATTTACATCACCAGAATGTGGCAAAGAACCATATTTAACATCAACAATGCAACAGCATCAAGCTTAAAAAAGCCTCAACAGTTCAAACTGATAGCAATTTTTTTTTTTTTTTTTACATAAGCCTCAGACCTTGCAGTCTACATAATCAGGGCTTTAATTATTAAAAAGAGGAACTTCATTTCTAAAATTTGAGAATCGAATCCCAAAAATGACTGAATTCCCATTGAATTTTCTATTTCATATTTTCACATTGAGACTGATTTTTTTTTTTTTTTTTTCTGTAAAAGTTTGTCTAAACCAATAAAAATATCACACTACTTTGGGAAAATTTGTTATTGTGCTTAGGAATCATTTAGATAGATTAATGCAAATGAATTATAAAACACAGCCATTGCTTTTTGGTCTTTAATATTTCTAAATCCCAATAAAAAAGGAGAAAAAGAAGCTTTAATCTAAGCTATGGTAAGACATGCATGTGAATTAAATTTTTGCCATTAATAAGTTTGTTTCTGTATGTGTAGGGATTAGAAAATTTTCCCATAGGTAAAGAAATGCCTGAAATGATACTGAGTTTTCCCTAGATTTATATGTTAATCAGGCTCTGTACATAAATACATTTAAAGCTTCATTCATTCATTTCCGAGTTGCAGTAGAATCAGAGGCAGATACTTGTCTCCGAGTACTGTCAGTTCAATTTTAACAATTCTATATTTACAGTGGAGCACCATTTATACGTTTTTCAAGGGACCGTTCCTAAAAAACATATAACTGAGAAAAAACGTACAACTGAGAATTCGTTTGAACATTAATACACAATAAAGTATCATATTAATAATAAAAGTCTAATCAATTTTCATGATTTCCTTTACATTTATTCGAATAAGATATATTTTTAATATTTAAAAAAATTTTAAAAGGTTGAATAAAAATTAAATGATAATTAAAAATATAGAAATTCAGAAAAAATTTTCAAGATTTTAATTTTAACCTTTAAAGACAAAGCCTTTTGTTCTCTAAACGAAGATGACATTTTCGCAAACGATTATAAGGAAGGAAAGAAAAAAAATTGCTTTTCCAACTGTAATGTCAAATAAACACGATAAGAAAATCTTCCATGTCGCCCAACGGAAGTATAAATCTTCAAGTTTATAAAATGCCTATAGTTGTGGGCTTTTTTCCTTTCATACCCATTCCTGGAATCAATTAAAAGAGAAAGTGAGAGGTCTTCAAGTGGTTACTGGCTAATTGTATACCTGCCATTCAACCCAGTTTGCCAACTGCTTATCTCTGAAAAATTCTCTAACCCCCTTTCCCCAGGCTATCGATGCAAGTCGCACTTTGTTCTATAGCCGCACTTTGTTACCATAGTTCTAAGAAAAAATAATCAAAAAGAAATAATAATAAAAGATAAAGAGCATTCATCTTTTTATTTATTTTTTTTTTAATCCTGGAAGGAAACTCAAACTTGGGATTCTACAAGAAGAAAAAAAAAAAACGTATAAGTGAAATTAAGAATTTACTTGTGTCGTATAAACGAAATATTTTAACATTAGAATTCAATGGAATGATTTGGGACCAAAGTCGAAAAGCATATAAATGAGAAAAGCATATAAAAGGTATTGTACAACCGCGATAACTTGGCACGGGAATCACGTGTTTTCAGATGATTCCATTAATGAAATAAGGTGAGAGGTTGTGTTTCCATGGTAACACAGAGTAGAGTGGCTTCCAGATTTGGCGTTGTTAGCCCGTTTCTTAGTGTGAAATTATAATTTGAAGTTGTTGATAAACTTAATGTTTGGAGGTATTTTTAATTACTATTTAAAAGAAGTGTTCGGAGGTACTATTGTTTACAAATTTTAAATGCGATCAAATAACATTCAAAAGGAAATTTTGATTTTTTAAAATAAAGTAATCTTAAAGGCTTCCGAGAAGTAATTTTTAAGTACAATCATTATCAGCAGAAAGGTATGAAAGAAGTAACTTAATTAAACTTTTAAAAAGTTTATTTCTACAATGTATGAAATAAAAGAAACCATGATTAATACCATTACAGTTTTGATAAAATAAACATTAAATTATTGTAATTGTCGTTAAATAACATGACATAATCATATAATGGTTATAATAAAAGTAGAAAAGAAGAAATTTAATTAATCACGATAGTTAATATTTACAAAACATTCAATTATGATATATTTTTAGATTTAAATAATTGAACTAATCATGATAGTGAATATCTAAAAAAAAAAAAAAAAGAACTGTTTTACGTATACTTTAAGAAGTTAAAAGCTAAACGAGTAAATTTTAGGGATTTAATTAATTTAAATACTAGAAATAAACATACATGTGAACACAAATTATAAGCAATGTTTAAAGCTATTTTGTTTTATCGATTTTCTGCATATCTGATAAATAAGAAATAATTAAAACAATATTTAAATTGACAAAAATTTAGCAATTTTCTATTCAATTAGCAACAATAGACACTTTGACTGCTCGTATAGGTGCCAAAGAAGCTGGTAAGTCAAAGAATTGTTTGGCGAAAAGAACTGCCGCCAAGCATCATTTGCATTTCATTCGGCCGCCCCTTCTTCAAAATGAACTATCCCAAGGTCGTATGCCATCTTTTCGCGGTTGCACAGTACTCCACTGTATCTGTTTTGCAATTAACAACCCTGTTCTACGGATGAGTCAATATTTATTTTTAACTCTGATACTGTCAGATAGAAATGATAATTATGAGTTTATAACTCTAACCAAATGTAACATATAATTTTTTTATTTTACTGCAAACTACACAGAAATAATCAAATATGTTTACTTGTTTCTCTTTCGGAACTGCATACATCTCAATAAGTTCTTCCATAATTTTTGAAGGAGATTTATGAGTTATCTAAACAAAAAAATATAAATATTAGTCAAAACAATTCTACAATACAACACATGAAAAATATATATTTCTGTAACCAGTGATAGAAATTGGGAAGGAAAGGGAAGGCGTCATATGATGCCTACTGCATACTTGCCAACCTTAAAAAATGAGAAATCGGAAGATTTTTTTTTATACAAAGTACATTTCCATAACTTTACATATATATTCTTAATTTTTGCAACAGTTAATATCATGAGATTTCTTAAATTTCTATTTTAAAATTTCAAAAAAGAAAAAAAATTACAAAAGCTGTAAAAATGAAAAAGAAATTGAATTTACAAAGACAAAACAAAAAACAACTAATAAAATTTGAAATTAGCTAAAAAATTTTTCGCTATCTCTTTCAATTCTACTTCTAGAATCGGCCAAAACAAGTTTAAAATGAATATTGTCATTTATGTTGTGGATAGAGAAAGATTGGGAAACAAAAGGCTTCTGCAGAACATTAATTGTCGATCGCTACTTGGAGATAAGAAAGAGGGGGGGGGGGGGAATTAGATGAGCAAGAAATATTTAACATTTCTATTTCTTAATAGGTTCTAGAATCTCATAAAGCAAGTTTAAAATGAATATTGACATTCATGTTGTGGATGGAAAAAGATAAAAAATCAGGAGGCTTCCGTAGAGCATTTTATTCTCGCTTATTAATGAGGTTTCTTTTTTATAAACGAATGATATCAGAGATTTTTTTTTTTTTTAATGCAGCAGAAATTAATTTGCGGAATTTCGCAAATTAGAAAAAAAAAATTTGCGGTTTTCTGCTAATTCTTGGAAAAATCACATGCCTTATATATTTTTTGTAATAAACAATGTTTAGTTTTCCCTCTATCTTTTTTATAAATCGGAAATTTTTAACTTCCGATCAGAAAATCGGAAGATAGGTCGAAAATTAGGAAGTCTTCCGCCAAAATCGGGAGAGTTGGTAAGTATGCTACTGTAAATATTTTAGGCGTCAAATTGAAATTTCTAGTTGCAATTTCCAAAATTCACTTTTAACATGACTAATCGAGTGATTCTGAGTAAAACAATATTTTCGGAACTACATGTCAAAATTTCTGAAACACAAATATAATATATAAGTGTGTGTGTTTTCCTTACACATCATATCAGTATGCGTGCACAGAGGTAATGTGTTTGTTACATAGGTTATTTGTATGCATGTGCAGTGAGAGGGTTGCAAATTGCAGTTAAGAAAAGATAAGATGATTAAAGGAAACTTTTTCTTATATCTCTGTAAAGGGGAGGGGGATGAAATATGTCCCCAAATACCCAGATGTCCAAACAACATAGTCCCTGCGCAGCAGGGGTCAACTTTGACAACTGAAAAGAATGTTATAGTCCTCAAATGCAATAATTTAGTCACATTTGACAACTAACAACGGCTAATTTCGAACACTGTCTGTAACATATAATAAATTTCAACAGTATAATAATAAAAATGTGTCTATAAATGCTATGTATCTGATATATCATAATCATGCATCAACACTTCATTTAATCAAGACATTACAAAAACTGAAATCATATTTAAGTTATCTAAGAGCTTGTATAAAATCTGAATTATATTTCCTTCTTCTCTCATGATTATCTGTTGACAAACACTAATGATGATTTTACACCTTATCATGGACTTTTATTATAAATACATATTAACTGTTTACACAAACTATAAACATTCGTAAACTTTTTATTATTCTACTTCATATAAATATTAATCTTGTAATTTAAAATATTGTAAATAGTTTAGATATTTGTGGTTTATAACATTAATTTTCAATGTCAAAACTAAAAGTATATTTTTCATTTTGTAATTCCACTTACTTCCAAATCTGATTCCGTTCAATAAGGATGCAAAATAAAATACATCCAAAAGCTAAAACAAAAATACTAATTTAAGTTTAATATGGTATTTTCATTTTATGTATGAAACTAGATATTTTTTCCATAAATACACTGTATTCTTCAATCTATGCTAATATGATGTTTTTAGTTTAGCCCATCTACAGATCAGTAAGACTATGGATATTTGCCTTTTTTGTTAGAAGACATGTGCCAACATTGCTGCACAGAAGAAAAGTGAAGAATTTTATTATTTATACAAGTCTTACCTTCAACGATAATACTTTGAATTTATCTATCTAATTAATTATTTATGATTTAATTAGTAGCTAATTCATCAATTTTTTATCAGTATATGTGATGACTTAGGAGGACTTAAGAGGCAAATAAGTGTCAAAGTCTTTTATTGGGTGCATTCATTTTACATTACATTGTAGCTAGTAGTAAGCACTTTGAAAACTAAGATAGATGGATGGATGGACTCTTATAAGGGAATGAATCAGTAAAATTCCTATTGAAACCAAACCAAGCTTAAATTAAAGAACATGGTCGAAAACATAAGGAAGAATGAAAATTTACTGCAGCAACTACGTTTACTCTGTTTTCGACCATGCTCTTTAATTTAAGCTTGGTTTGGTTTCAATAGGAATTTTACTGAATCATACTTCCCTTGTTAGCATGGCAAAAGACACTCTAACATAAGTGACATTTGTTTTTAAACTCTTAGTTTCATCTCTAGAAACAAGAGTGCCTTTTGACAATTAGTTTGTGATAGCTGTCTGAATAATTTAGAATAAACTTTTAAATTTAATAACAGTTTTTAATGTATTATGTCTGGGGGTCATGTTGTGGTGGCTCTCCTACTGCCGTTGGTCGAACTCACCTCCTCGTGGCTCCAAGGTAGGTGCCTTTTTCAGGGCACTGAGCTAACGAGGCAGAACGGGCACTACCAGCTGGCTGGTGTTCCAGTAGTCCACCAGTCAACTGGGATCTATATTCACTGGCTGCTAGAGAAAGTAACTGGCTCTGCAATAGACATTTGGTGCAGAGCTCTGGATATTGTTTGGTGGTTGGGGCATTGTTACTCCTTATGGTTGCATCCTACTCTTCACCCCTGGTCTTGCTCCTCTTATAGGTTCACATGTGCTTCCAGGACCCGGCCTAGCCAGTAAACAGCTAGGTTGAGTGGTTTTTGGGTCTTTTTTTCCCCTCTGATCTCTTCGGGGATGCAGCCTGTCTGCGGATCCACTAGGAAGAGATGAGGTTTTGCCCAGGGGGCGCTGCTATGCAGGCCAGCACTAAAAACCGAAAGGTTGGTGGTCTCCCGTAATGGTGTCCTATATTATGTCGTCTTTATAGTATTTAAATGCATGAGAAGAGAAAGTTGTGTGATCACCAAAACAGATTATTATTTTTTTAAATATCCAATTTATCAGTATTTTATTAATAATTAAAGTATACATATACAAATAATTTATCTATTATTGCTTGAATAAATCACTGCAATAATATATTTTTTGTTAATATAAAACAGTAAAATTAATTTTGGTATAAAATTTTGTGAAGGGGCGGTTAAAGAGCCTCAATTTTTGTTTGGATCGACTCTTGTTTAGGCAAATTTAATTCTTTCTAACTAAAATATTTCTGAACTAAATTTCTGGGAAATATTACAAATATAAATTATGAGACCCGACGGTGTCTTGAGAAATGCAACAAAACACAAACGCAACACTATATTCTATTAAACGTAATTAACAAAATGTGGCAACAAGT
The DNA here is from genome assembly GCA_963930645.1 of Salticus scenicus. NCBI lineage: Eukaryota > Metazoa > Arthropoda > Arachnida > Araneae > Salticidae > Salticus > Salticus scenicus. The sequence goes on from OZ005658.1 coordinate 28,139,942, forward strand.
TAAGCTTTATAATATGTTATATACTATAAAATAATAGATAATCCATCAAAAAACATCTAAGAGACAGCTTATGCTGTCTGATAAAATAAGAAAATCATACACAGTGTCTACTTTATTAAGAGATTATAAAGATAAATTAAGAGTAATAAATGATATTTTTTAGAATAAGAAACAACTGTAACAAATAAAAACAGAATTTAAGAAAGAAAGAAAACCTTACCTTATCAATATTGTCTATGTGAATAGAAATAACAGTATTAGAACTCTTTTTGGGAGATTTATCATCATTTTCAGCATAAAACTCAAAGTGTAAAGTTGATGCACTAGGTGGATATGCCTTTAAAATAAAATTTGGAAATCAACAGAGCATAATAATAATTAATTAAAATAACACAATGGTTTACATTTTTTGTAAAAATTAAACGCAGAATAGCAAAACTGCATTAAGTAATAAGGACAGAATATCCCCCAGGTTTAAAAAAAAGGGGCAAGTTGCTACAAAAAAAGGGGGCACTTAAAAATCCAAAATTGCCATCAAGAATCTAAAGGGCATATTTAACATTTAAAATCAGGCAATTTAAAAATTCAGTTGAAGATATGGATACATGGAATATTATATATACAGCACTTTTATTTATATTTACAGATATCTTCAACAAAAAAAGCAGTAAGTGTGTTTTTTTTTTTTTTTTTTTTTGGAAGAAGGGCAAGAAGGTGCTATTTTTTTTAACCATAGAGCAGGCAGACTACAGCATCCTCCTGCAAGGTGGCTGCATAAATTCAGAAAACAAAGTTCCCTGATTTTTCCCTGACTAATTTTCACAGATTTTCATGATTTTCGTTACCTACTATATATTCCATAATTTTGCGTATATCACTAAACAACTGCAATTCAAAAAACTATATTGATCGGGCAAAATTATCTCAATATTTTTATTTTCTTTGTTCACATTCACAAAAAGGAAAATAAAATTCAAAATTTGGGAGAAATATGAATCATTTAAACTGTACAGCATATTAACACCAGAACAGTTGTTGCTCGAAAAATATTTAATAAAAAAAATTAAAAAATAAAGTTAACTTGGCGAGATTGAACTAGAAAGTAGCCAATCCTGTGCAATCATGGCTAAGATAACACCTGTTGGTGATCTTTTAGTCTTTATAAGCAGGACAAAAATGGAAATTTCCATGATTTTTGGATGTTTCTACAAAATTCCCTGATTTTTCCAGATTGATAAAATATCCTGATTTTTCCATGATTTCCCTGATTGTCGCCACCCTGTTCTCAAACTGTCTGGGGGGAAAACACTGATAAAGATGATTTTTTACATTAAATATTTTTAACATGACAATATATCTGAGTTCAACTGTATATCAGTAAGCAAAATAGTGTGGTGGGGAGGAGGAGGAAGAGAGAGAACTGATAACATGAAAATAACATTAAAAAAATCTATAAAAAGTTTTTAAAAACGTTGTTTTGCAGAATAATAAGGAAAAAACTAAAAAGTAAACTAAGCTCAATAATAAAACACTTACTGTATTGGGTAGATTTTGACAACATTGAGCAAGACCAAAACCATTTTCTTTGCCACCCCAGCTCTAAGAAAAAAATTTAAAATTAAGAAATAAAATAACAAATCATTTAACTAATAAAAAATTAAGTATGACAAATACCTCTGCAAGGTAAAGGAGATGCTTCAACAAAGTTTGCTTCTTTTCTGAATTCAATCTTGTTATGAAGTTTGACCGTTTACTGATAGAAAAAAATTAGTAATTTAAAAAAAAATACCACCAAAATCAAATACAAGAGTTAAATTTAGAATATATAAATTTGTTACATCATCCTATAGTTTTTATACCTGAATCCTTTAACAGCTAGTTCTAGTTATAGCTCTGACATATACTAAACTCGGCACAGAAGAAAGCGCCAGTTATAACCAGCATATCAAAGCCCTCCGTAATTCTGGCCAGGAGCATTTCTTTTGCAATTTGAATGTAAATTCTTAAGGATATACCCAGTATTCATATTTGTACAATGAAATGTACTATGAATTGAATTACTCTTATTAGAAACTAACAGTATAATTATACTGTATGTATGTTTTTAATAGAAACATTAATAGAGGAAACTTGTTCTAAAATAATGCAACTTGGAAGAATAAAGATGACTGTAAAAATGATGAAAACACACAGTTGCAAATGCATTAACGTGTACAATGTACACTAACAAAGTTGCTACACAAATCTGGAAAAAAAATTCCCCGAGATTTCCCTGTCTCTCCCAAAAGATAAATCAGGGGTGGCCAACCCGCAGTCCCTAAGCCACATGCAGCCTGCGAGGAGACTAACGATATTTAACGTTTGACAACTTTGGTTAACACATTAAAAATTAATAAATACATTTTGACTTTTCGAAATGAAAATAAATACCTTTCAACGATTATGGTAGCTAAAGAATCACATTGTTGTTATGAAATATTATTAGACACATAAATTCTTCTTTTTATTATAGTTATTAATGTATATGCCAGAAATTTTTTATGGTACTATTGTTATTTTATGACTGCATGTAAATAATTTAAATTAATGTATTCTGTTCTGAACCTTCATTCTGCCCTCTCCCGAAAACGCATATACATACATGATTCCTATACTCACAAACATATGTACACATACACATATATATGTAAGGTGCGGCCCGCCTGAATAAAATAGGTTCCCAATGCGGCCCACCATGCATGTTGCCGCTCACCTTAGTTTGGCTATATGCGCAACCTTGGCGCGCATCTCTTGTTCACTTGCATTCCCGCCTTAGCGGAGTAGTTGTATTGTTTTTCGTTGTAAGAGTAACATCTCTCTTGTTTATCTTGTTCGGTGATATGGTTCACCTTTTTTTTATAGTTTGCGTTGACTATGGTGTCAACATATTTGAATATGTTAATAATACGTCCTCTAATAACTGTAAATATGTACATACGATTTGTAAATAATACTTTAATTAAATGTTTGTGAAGTAATAGCTTCAGAATAGTAATTATTAAAATGATATACAGTCCACTCATAAAGTATCGTCAACATTTGGTCTAGTAGAACCGGAGGAAGATCAATCGTAATATAATGGAATAATGGTGGTGCTCATTGATGAAAGTAATTATGGATAAAAATAAATTAGTTATCCTAAATCGACAACGTGGAACTTTGAAAGGCCAACTGACAAAAATATCAACATATTTGGATAATGTTGATGAGGACAATAAAGACATTATAACTCTAGAAATAAAGAAGGATTATCTTCAAAAGATAGTAATCAAACTCGATGATTTGAAAATACAGTACTTCGAAATAGCTGATGAAGTGGATCTTGAAGTTCAGCTCAACGCATTCGCAGAACTGGAAGAAGAGGCAGAAAAATTAGAGGTAAGGCTTCGAAAATTCTTACACTCTAATAACATTAGTAAAAATGTAAATGAAATTATTTCAAATGAATCTAAAGCAGATAATTCTATTATCAATTTTCGATTGCCTAAAATTCCTTTACCCAAATTTAATGGACAATATAATGAATGGTATAGTTTTAAAGATCAATTTATAACCTTAATTGATCAGAATGATAAACTTTCAGATAACCAAAAGTTATATTATCTAAAATCTACACTTTGTGGAAGAGCACTAGATGTAATTACCGAAGACGATTCATATATTTCGCTTTTTAAAGCATTGGAAGATAGATTCCAAAACAAAAGAATGATTGTAAATTCTCACTTAAATGAGATATTGAACGTAGAGAATCTGTCTCAAGATTTAGTTAAAAATTTGCGAACAATAACAGATAGCTGTCAAAAAAATATTCGAGCACTCAAAGGTATAGGATTGGAATTGAATCCCTTTACGGAGGCCTTACTTATAAATTTAATTCTTAAACAGATCGATAAAGAAACTAAAAAACAATTTGAATTATCTTTAAGTTCTACAGAATTGCCAACATGGTGCGATTTCATTAACTTTTTACAAAAAAGATGTTTGGTGTTAGAAAACTTACAATGCGTTTCGAATACGAAACCGAAATTAATGAATGCGGAAAAGAGTACTAGAATAAAAACTTTCTTTTCTAAAAATGATTCTTTTAACGATCAAAACTGTCCCCTTTGTAAAAGAAATCATTCTTTAGCTAAATGTTGTGAATTCTTAAAATTAAATGAATACGAAAGATTCCTAACAGTAAAAAAATATTTGTTATGTATTAATTGTTTGAAATCCAAGCATCAGGTTTCGAATTGTAAAAGTGATCATTCTTGTAATATTTGTTCTAAAAGACATAATACACTCCTACATCGTTCTTTGCCAGAAACAAAAAGTAATAATTTCCGATCAAAACCGCAACCACAAAATCTTGACTCAAGCGAGACGGCGTCAGAAACAGACAAACACCTGCTTCTATCGAATGATTCATATCCTGAATTGCAGAAAAGAAAAAAAGATGTTTCGATGACATTATATAACGAGATTAATAATCCCATCTTAAAAAGTGAAAAACATGTATTGCTGTCAACTGCTATAGTTTATTTGGAAAGTAGCAATAAAAAAAAGATTCCGGTTCATGTAATTATTGATAATGGTAGTCAATGTAACCTGTTAGACAGAGAACTCGCTCATTTATTGAATTTGCAAAAAAGGAAATGCGATATTCATATTTCAGGAATTAATGGTAAGATGACAAATGTGAAATCTTCAGTACGTACCATTATTTCCAATAAAGATGATTCATTTAGTGAACCAATTGAATTTTTAATTACACCTAAAATAACAGAATTCATTCCTTCACACAATATAAACATAAGAAGTTTAAATCTACCACATGACCTTGAATTAGCTGATAGTGAATTTTGGAAAAAATCTAAAATAAATGCTTTAGTTGGTGCTGAATTTTTCTATGAAATATTAAAAGCAGATAAATTTAAAATAGGACAATTCACCTTTCAGAATAGCGTTTTTGGGTATATTGCTGCGGGAACCATAGACCGCAATGTATCTGAAAATACTTTTTGCGGTTTTACTGCATGCAATGATTATCTAAATGAAACCATTCAAAAATTCTGGAAAATAGAAGCTCCTGAAATTGACTTACGTCCAATTAGTCAGGAAGAACAATTGTGTGAGAAACATTTTTTAGAAACTTATAGGAGAGATAAATCGGGAAGATTTATGGTAGCCATGCCTTTGAAGGAAGATGCTAGTGTCCTTGGGGAGTCTAAATCTATCGCAGAAAAACGGCTCAAGCAGTTATGGAATCGTTTAGAAAAGAATCCAACCATGCGAAATCTTTATTGTGATTTTATTAAAGAATACACTAATTTAAATCATATGACAAAAATTGTTGATAATTTAAATGATTCTGGCTGTTATTATCTACCGCATCATGGCGTTTATAGGCCCGAAAATCTACTACGAAGCTTCGCATTGTATTTAATGCTTCGAGTCCGACAACTAGTGGAATATCATTAAACGACATAATTTATAAAGGTGTCGTTAATGAAAATTTGTATGAAATCATGTTACGCTTTCGACAACACCGATTTGTGTTTTTGGCCGATATTGAAAAAATGTATCGCCAAATAATGATTACCGAGGATCAGAGAAAATTATTAAGAATTTTATGGAAAGATAATGTGAACTCAGAAATTGAAACCTATGAACTTAATACCGTAACATACGGTACCGCTTGTGCCCCTTTTTTAGCCATTAGAACGTTGAAGCAATTAGCCCTTGAAGAAGCCGAGAAATATCCGAAGGCATCCGATATTTTGCTACATGATTCGTATATGGGCGATATAATAAGTGGGGAAGAATCGCTAGAATCTACTAGGGAGCTTCAAAAACAACTTATACACTTGTTAGAAAGCGCTGGAATGAATTTACATAAATGGAATGCAAATCATATTTCCTTACTTGACTTTTCTAAAGAGACATACCCTGAGTACACATTCTCTGATAAGGAAACCAAAGCCCTAGGGGTTGCCTGGAAACCCAATTTAGATGCTTTCACGTTTAAAATAAATTTGTGTCAGTTAAAGTCTATGACAAAGAGAAGCATTTTATCAGACATTGCTCGCATTTTCGACCCATTGGGTCTCATCGGTCCTGTTATTGTCAAAGCCAAGTTGTTTATGCAGGAACTATGGAAATTAAAATTGGACTGGAATGACCCTATTCCAAGCCCTATTGCTCAAAATTGGCTAGAATTCGCCACTTCGTTAAAAGCTCTTAAACAACTTAGAATAAATCGCTATGTTTTAATTCCTGAAGCACAACAAATAAACTTACACGGATTCGCCGACGCATCATCATTAGCTTTTGGAGCAGCCGTGTATATTCAGTCTATTCATAATTCTGAAATTGTCTCCAATTTGGTTAGCAGCAAATCTCAAGTTGCACCTCTAAAAACTGTTTCTATCCCTCGACTCGAGTTATCTGGTTGTCTTTTGTTATGCAAATTAATTGTGAAAATTTTGAAATCTTTGAGGTTACAAATCAATAATATTTATCTCTATACAGACTCTCAAATAGCTCTTGCCTGGATCCAAACCGAGCCTTGGAAATTGAAAACATTTGTTGGCAACAGGGTTGCCAAAATTCAAGAACTGTCTAAAAACTTGACATGGAACCATGTGTCCTCTGCGGAAAATCCAGCAGACTTAATTTCACGAGGTCTAACTACCACCGATTTAATGGATAATCCGTTGTGGTGGCAGGGACCAGACTTTCTAAGTAAATCCAGTAGTATCATAAACAATGACTCTGACTATCTGTCCCCCAGTGATAATAGTATTGTGATTAGTGAGTTGAAAAATAATCACCAGGGTGACGCTAACCCTGCAGTGTTGTGTGGATTAATCCAATCCACGGATTCTTCCCAGAACTTTTATAATCATTTGTTTTCATTAACAAATAATTTTTGTAAATTAATTAGAATATGTAGTTTTATTTTTAGATTTATTAGGAATACAAGAGCAAAGGTAAAAAGAGTAACTGGTCCACTCCGAAGCACCGAATTAAACGACTCTGAAGTACATTTAATTAGACAGGTACAGTATACACAGTTTGCCGCAGAATTGATCTGCTTAGAAAAAAAGAAGCCCGTATCAGGTAAATTAAATTGTTTTAATCCAATTTTAGATTCTCATGGACTCCTAAGAGTGGGTGGAAGGTTGGAAAATGCTAATTTAAATTTTGATAGTAAACATCCCCTTTTGTTGCCCCACGACCATAAATTATCTTCCATGATTATGGAACATTTCCATAAAAAATTCTTTAATGTAGGACCTCAAGCCTTGTTATACCACGTTAGAAAAAAATATTGGATAGTTAGTGGGAGATCTTTAGCTCGGAAAATATTTCGTAACTGCGTAACGTGTTACAAAATTAAACCTTTAACGGTCAATCAACTTATGGGAAATTTGCCAAAGGAACGAGTAAATGTGACTCATCCATTTTATTGTACCGGTATAGATTTCTGTGGCCCTTTTTTAATTAAATATCGGGGTCAAAGAAAAGGAATCTTTAACAAAATTTTTGTTTGAATTTTTATTTGCATGCCTACTAAAGCCGTGCATCTAGAGGTAGTCAGCGATTTAACATCCGAAGCTTTTATCGCAACTTTAAAAAGATTTTTTGCTAGACGAGGCAAAGCCCAAACATTATTCAGTGACAATGCAACAAATTTTGTTAGTGCAAATAATGAATTAAAAAGGTTACATAGATTAGCTACTCAGCCTGATGAAAACCTTACTAATTTTTTTAATTCAGAGAATATTAATTGGAAATTTCTGCCACCCCGTGCCCCAAATTTTGGAGGGCTATGGGAGGCAGGCGTAAAATCGTTTAAGTATCATTTGAAACACGCAGTAGGAAACGCTAAATTAACATATGAGGAATTCTTAACCGTTGTTTGTCAAATTGAGGGAATCCTCAATTCTCGACCCCTTACCGCCTTTCAAACGATATCGAAGATTTGGACGTCTTGACTCCCGGCCATTTTTTAGTTGGTCGACCCATCACAGTGGTGATCGAACCAGAGTTCTCTGGCATTCCAGATAATCGATTAGATACCTGGCAAAAATTAACTAAAATAGTTCAAGGGATATGGAAAAAATGGCAATGTCATTATTTAAATACGTTACAACAAAGAAACAAATGGAAATTTGAAACAAATAACATTAAAAATGGGGATATGGTATTATTAAAGGAAGAAAACTTGCCCATATGTAGTTGGATTTTGGGTAGAATAGTAGAAATTATTCCAGGAAAGGATAACAAAATACGCGCAGTCTCAGTTAAAACAAGAAATGGGACATATAAACGACCTATTTCCAAAATTGCTCTTTTCCCTTTGGAAAAGTAAAAAAAAAAAAAAAAAATTGTTTGAAAATGAATAATGTATATAGTTAAATTTAATTTGTTTATTGTATTTCATTTGTATTATTTTATTGTTTACAATGTTATTAATATTTCTCTTGTATAAGTTTTATTATTTAAATTGCATATATAATATTTTCGTATAATTAATTATAATTATGCTATTACATATTAGAACTGTAATTTTGAAACAATGTTTCAAGGTGGGCCGGTATGTTGCCGCTCACCTTAGTTTGGCTATATGCGCAACCTTGGCGCACATCTCTTGTTCACTTGCATTCCCGCCTTAGCGGAGTAGTTGTATTGTTTTTCGTTTTAAGAGTAACATCTCTCTTGTTTATCTTGTTCGGTGATATGGTTCACCTTTTTTTTATAGTTTGCGTTGACTATGGTGTCAACATATTTGAATACGTTAATAATATGTCCTCTAATAACTGTAAATATGTACATACGATATGTAAATAATACTTTAATTAAATGTTTGTGAAGTAATAGCTTCAGAATAGTAATTATTAAAATGATATACAGTCCACTCATAAAGTATCGTCAACAATGCATTTTTGCTTGGGCAGGCCCGAGATAAATGACACACATTCATGCAACAGTAGAATTTAACATGTTTACAAATCAACTGAACATACCTAAGCATACCTGCCAACTTCTTGTGGTAAGAATCAAGAAGATTCTTTCTATATAGTAGGTATAGCAGAAAAAATTATTTTATTGAGGAAAATCGTAGGCATTGATTCTAAGATAAACCAATAAACTCAGTTTTGAACATTTAAAACTTGAGGAACAAGTAATACAGTAAACATGGTGGGTTGGTTGGTTGGTTGTAGGATTTAAGGCCGATTGACTCCTGATGTGTCCTAGCCCGTATTTACGCAAGTTTCGGAGGAAACCACGTAAACATTTTATCTATCGTATCCACGTTTTATCTATCGTATATGCATAGTGAAATATCTACATTTATTGCTTCTTAGCAGCACTAATTTTTTAAAGGAATAATCTTAAAGTCAAATAAAAATATACTAATATATTATACAAGACAGCAAGCATACAATTCACAAAAAAAGTTTGTTCTCATAAGCAAACGCAGATGAATTGTCTTATTTGCAGATTTGTATACTCCCAGTTTTATCAAGAATTAGCATTGTAAAAGACATTATTGCAAGATATGATTTATATTTTGGAATAAATATCATTGATGAAAATTTATACATAAAGTAAATAAGATTTTTATGTATAATTTATAAATATATTTGGATTTTTTTTCTTTTCTTGAAACAAAAAAAGATGAAATACATGGAAAATCTGAAAATTAGGAAGATTTTATTTTCTGGCAAGAAGCCAGAAGAAAACACAGAAATTAGGAAGTCTTGGAAATCAAGAAGACTTGGCAGCTATGACTAAGGTATATTAATTCAATATAGATGGGGGAGAATCAAATAATTGATTTTTTTTTTCTTTATAAAGCACTAAAATTTAAAAAATATTTTTCTCCAAATTATAAAACTAGACAATTCAAAATTACAAACTGAAATTAAAACTTTATTGTGAAAAAATATATATACAGTAACCACCGCTTAATAAATTCACTGGTTAATAAAATCAGCCACTTAATACAGGGTTCATACTCAAATATGGGGGGAAAATTCCCTGAGTTTTCCCTGAGTTCCCAGACAATTTACAAGAAATGCTTCTCTAGACAGGACAAAATACAACTACTTCTGCAATATGATGTCATATTACTGCCGATCATGCTAGAAATTCAGGTAGAAATCATTATTTATATGTGTATTTTCAGAATACTTAATCATTAAAATTTTGATATGAAGCTAAAAAGGAAAACATAACTTGAGAGGAAAAAAAATTGTTTTTCCAGGTTTTCTAACTGATTTTCCCTGACTTTTTTTAAACAAATTCCAAATTCCCTGATGAGTATGAACCCTGTAATATGATCAAATTGCCAGGACCGGAATCAAATCAATACAAACTACTTTTAAAATCGCTGGTTGATAAACTAAAAAAATCTGGTGTGAAACAACCACACGACTTCCATTACCCACTATTACACGTATTATAGACATTCTTGAGAGATAATGCGATCAGAAAACATAAAAGTGACTTAACCCTTTAGCAGTGTCGAGTTTTTTAGCATATCTGTTTAATAACTCATAAATTCAATACTAAGTGAAGTAGGAATAAACGTTGTTAGTTTTGAAATCTATGGATATTCAGTAATTGTATGACCTAGGAAAAAATATCATATTTTTCGAAAATTTGTCACATTAGCCTCTTTTTTCAACTATTAAGTGACGGAAAAAGCCGGTTGCAACGGTTAAAGGGTTAAAGAGAAAATCGTTAGAGCCGTTTTTGAGATACCAATTTTTACAAAAAATCAATTATTGACCAGAAAACAATAATTACATACAAAAGGATATTTAAAAGTGAGTTAATACATGGTTCGTACACATTTATGATAAAGAAAAGTAAGGAGTTTTTAAGGACCTCTAGAAGATTTTTTAAGGACTACGTAAAATAATAATTTATACCTTATGTATTATATATATATAATCCCCCCCCCCCAAATGTACCTATATATATATATAGAAGGAAAGGACTAACATTACAGTCTAACACAACATAAAATAAAATTTCATAAGTTCAAATACAAATTCAAAAAGGAAAATTAAGAAACAATCTTTTTTAATTTATAAAATAATAATAATAATAATTTTTTCAGTTACTCACCAGATGATTCTGGAATGTTGTTTAATTCAGTAAAGTTAAAAACATATCTAATTTTTTATGTATAGTTCAAATGTTAAAGGGAAAAAAAAAAAAAGAATAGTTGATGATGTTGAAACTAGTGGAACATAAGGCATGCAGGACAGCACAAAAACAATTGAAAGTAAAAAGGAAAATGATATTTTTTATATGCATCAACTTTTCCCCCGCTTAAATGTCCCTCAGTCCCTCCTCCTTCTCATCCCCACCACAGATGTTGCCATCTTGATGGCATAAACTGCAGATTTTCGATTGCCTCCACAAACAAATCTTGAATCCATACAAAAATTGCAGCATTAAAAAAAAATAATAATAATAGTTTGATGTGGCTATTATAGCATAGACTTTCTTCTATATATCTTATAAAATTCATGCAATACCAAATTATTTATTAAATTATTATTCACTAAAATTATTTTCTGATCATGAATGCAGACGACTTTTCCTGACAAATGCAGACGATTTTTAAATATAACATCAAACATCAAATGCCGAAAGCACTTAGTCTCTTCTGTACCAACATCAGAAAAAAAACATTTTTTTTTTCTTTTTTCCATTAAAAATGAAAAATTGATGACTTTGTTTTAAAATTTCACAAATCCATGGTTCAACCATTCGCTTTAATGGTACTGACAAGTTCTTTCGAAAGATTCTCATCTAAAAAATTCACATCCTAGGTGTAGGGAAGGGTATTTCCGGAGCAATGCTCCTGGGAGCATGCACTTCCCCCCCCCCCCCAAGTTTACAACTAGTATAATCAATAATTCATATTAATTTCACAATCAGCGTTAAAAATATCACTCATTATGTATATTTATCCAAAATTTTGTCCTACACTGCCCTGTTAAAAATTTAGGGGAAGAAAAGTATGGCAGCGCCACCTGTTGAGTGATTGATCCTCAAATATAATAAGCACCACCTTAGGAAAAGGTCCAACTAAATATCAAGTTTGGTTAAATTTCGTTCATTGGTTTGTGAGATACAGCGTCGGCAAAATTTGCGACACATGCACACAGACATTTTCTAAAAATAGTTACATCGTGTTCAGGACATCACAAACCGGTTAAATCCGTCAGAAAACGGGGATTGAAACATTTTACGAATCCAATTTTTATATGCAGTGAGAGAAGAAATTAAAAAAAAAAAAAAAGAAAAAGAAAAAAAAAAAAAAAATAAGTATGCTGAAAAAAATCTGGTGTGTAACAAGCAATTTTTAATGCTTACTATTACACATAAATTCGTTTTAAAGATAGTGCGGTCAGAAGGCATAAAATATACCTAAGTAATCAGAAGTTTGTAGCAACTAATTAATTAGCAAAAATGCTGGAAAGACATCTGAGAGAGAGAAGCGAGGGAAAAAAAAAAAAAAAGCAGCACTTGGATATTTTCAATTTTTTTTTCTGTAATTGCTAATTTTATCGTTTCAAAAGTAAATTTTTGAACAGACTTTATTACGTTATGTTCCGCGTGCAATTTAGGATTGAGCCAAGTGTTAAAAACAAGATGCAATTGTTCAGAAAATTGTAATTTTAGAAAGTGTTTCAAAAATGGCAAGAATAAAGCAATTAACGATACCACAAAAATATGAATTTTAGAATGAAAATCAAAAAATATTTTAATACATGGGATGTCAAAATGATTAAATGTTAACAAAATATTAGTGATTTAATTTTTAGCAAGATATAATATTTTTTGGCTGTTTAAACTGCACATTTGTCCTTAGGCGGTCACGTTACTCCTCCTGTCGAGATGACCGCAAGTTAAAAAGCCAGCGCTTAAAAAATCAGTTTGTATTACATTTAGAGCACAGCAGGGATTCAGAAAAAGTGTTTAGTAACATAATTTATCTAAATACAGTGAAATAACAATTAAACAAAGCAGATTTAATTGCCAGAAAATCTCAAAAAAAATTAATTCTTAACGAAAAGAATTAGAAAATCAAGAAATTAGAGGGTTAAAAAAAATTAAAAAAGGATCAATTAATTATTTGGCTGAAGTTGTTCTCTCTGATGAGTCAAGTTTAACTTATTTCAAACTGACAGAAACAAGCAGATCTGATCACGAAAATGTGACTGACTTAATGAAAATCTCACTTTTAAAACAATAACATATTCCCCAGACATTACGATACGAAAAGGCATAATTTTTCAGTGAGTCTGGCAAATTTTCATGTTCAAGGGATCAATTAACCCGAAATAAAATTTGGCCATTAAAAAATTTATACCTGACCGACTACTTTGGGGGTATTTCAGACTCTTCCATAATCAGCATTTCAAGATGATAATGCACCCTGCTATATGGCGCTTGGGATGCAGTTATTTGATTCAAGTTGTTAAAATTACTTATCCATTCTCACAAGCATCTATAATTTTATAAGTTATGATAACTTTTTTTACTTAAAATTAAATCCCACAAAGAATATCGCAGAATTTCTTCTTTATTAGACCTGAAAATTGTACTAATCTCAATCCGCTCGAAAATGTTTAGTCTATAAAAGAGGTGGGGATTAGAAATTTGTAGCCTACAACTTTGGAAGAGCTAGAAAAAGATATTTATTATATTTTGTGCAGTGAAATTTCTGAGTTTCATGTTAAAAAACTGTAAAATATTATGCCATTGCGCAATAAAGCAGCAATTCCATATAAAGGCGGAATTATCCAATTCAGAATACATAGTTTTATTAAATAATTGTTTAGATCTAACAAATAAATAGTTTTATTTCATACATTAAAATAGCACTTGTTTATTTAATATAATAAATCATGATAGAATACAAAGTATATGTTTATTATATTACGTTTAAAAAGAAAATTTTATGTAGATTTTTATTAAATACTACGTAGAGTGTAACAAAACGAATTATTAAATCTAAAATGTAAATAGGTTTCATGTCATGACTTCCGTATTATACAAACATAACAATTTTATTTGTTGCAATCATTAGTGTTTAAATTATTACAAACCCAAAAGGTATACGTCAATTTTTCTGTAGTGTGGCTTTTTTTTTTTTTTCTGTCGCTTAGTGTATTCAATCTGGAAGCTTATCATTTTTCCTAAAGTAATATCAGGTATTAATGAAAAAAGGACACCTAAAATGGATTTTTTTTTCTTTTTTTTTTTTTTTAAGATTTGTTTTTAAGACACCGTTGTTGTAATCCTATTTCCAGTTTTTCCACAAAACTTCATTCATCTCTTCATCAAATTCATCTGTTTATCAGAAATACACAGTTACATATGAAAGAATACCTAAAAGAATGTTAATATGGCGAATTTGAAGAAAATCCGTAGAACTGTTTATTCTGAAACCACTTACAAGATGTAAAACTGTCTAATTTATTGAAGTTGTCTGTCAATTTTCCTGAAGTAACCAAAGGATTTATTTTTATTTTTTAATCTGGCAACTGACGTTTCACGACCATGCCTGTTAATCAAGGTTTTACTGTATTTATAAATCAGGTGAAAACTTGATTTCGAAAATTTTGACCCAATACATTATTTCCATTACTTACGATAGTTGCAGGGTTGGGTTTTTGACGTGACATGCGTCAAAAACTGGTTTAAACTGTCAAAAACTGGTTTAAACCGTCAAAAACTATATGTGAAAAATCTAAACTATAATGTTAAATGATTTTATGCATATTTTTAAGTTGCAATGTACTAAGTACATAAATTAACATTCATTATTTGTATTATATATATATACTAGCAGGCAACGCCCGCTTCGCTGGTCCCTATTTTTAAATGAATCACTCTAATTACTGAATTCTCAAAATTGCATTCATTTTTATCACGTGAAAAGAAAAGAGAAACAAAATCTGATTAGGAAAAATGTCGCACCGGGTTCTCACTGCCTTCGGAAAAAATTCCCAAAATGCTCTAACTCTTATTTCTATTATTTTCCCCCTTCGCCCCCCCCTCCCGTCTATCCTAATAATTTTACAAATTCAAAAATATCCGCAATCGATTTGTAGGTATAAAAAACCCCTATGCACCAGTTTTGAACTATCTATCTCTATTTTTATTTTTTGGCCCTCCGTTCCCCCCCTTCCCGCCCTCCCAATAATTTAAAAAATTCGAAAATATCCGCAATCGATTTGTAGGTATCGAAAACATCTATGTACCAATTTTGAATGATCTAACTCTATTTTACTTTTTTTGCCCCTCGCCCCCCCCCCCCCCCCCACCTTCCCGGCCCTCCTAATAACTTTACACTTTCGAAAATATCCCCATTCGACTTGCAGGCCTCTAAAACCTATCTGTACCATATTTTGAACGGCCTAACTGTATTTCTATTTGTTTTTGCCCATACCCCCCCCCCCTTACCGCCCCACCAAATAATTTTACAACTTCGAAAATATCCGCAATCGATTTGTATGTATCGAAAACCTCTATATACCAAATTTGAACGATCTAACTCTATTTTTATTTTTTTGCCCCCCCTCTCCCCCCCACCTTCCCGGCCCTCCTAATAACTTTACACTTTCGAAAATATCCCCATTCGACTTGCAGGCCTCGAAAACCTATCTGTAGAAATTTTGAACGGCCTAACTGCATTTCTATTTGTTTTTGCCCCATAGCCCCCCCTTCCCGCCCCTCCTAATAATTTTACAACTTCGAAAATATCCGCAATCGATTTGTAGGTATCGAAAACCTCTATTTACCAGTTTTGAACGATCTAACTCTATTTTTATTTTTTGCCCCCCCTCTCCCCTACCCCCCTTCCTTCCACTCTTTTGTAAAATTACAATTTTTTTATTTCTCTAAATATAACTACTTAATTGTTAAAACATACCAAGAAGTGTAAAATATGAGGTTTTTGACAGTTTTCAACATGAGTTTTTGACATGACAGTTTAAACTGTGGTTTAAACCGTCAAAAACTGTCATGCGTCAAAAACCTGCCAACCCTGGATAGTTGTATAGTAGAAGTGAAAATCTAGATAATTCAGCGCATTGAAATTCCAGCTATACTCTAAGTCAATAGAAATACTAAAGTATGAGACCAATATCTTGGTTTAATTACCAATCAAAAAGTTTTCTAAATAATTTTGGCCCCACTAGAGACTTGTGGGATTGGTTTGAGACTGATTTATATACCTAAAGTTTATATTTTTAATGACCTCATATTTGTATTTAAACCTCATATTTGTATAAACGTACTTTTTAAAAATAATTCTTAACATGTGCGTTTATCTTTTTTTAAAGAAAATATCTCTCTAAATAGAGGATCAACTTATACACGAGTATTTACGGTAATATTACTAGGCGAAATTACCTCAAGAACTCAACATGGTTTTGGGGTTAAGGACGATAATATACTTGTAAACCTAAGCTTGGGTAAAATGCCTTATGTTTAGGTCTTTCTAAAGGATCCTAGCCCGTATTTCTAAGAGTTTCAGAAGAGAGAAAAAAAAATGCTGAAAACCTTAAATGACAGGGCCGACGAGCCTAACCTAGATACAAACCCATCACCTCCCATCCACCAGCTTTAAGAACAGAATGTCTCTGTCATAAAGCTGGAAATTAGCGGTCGCCACTCGCCACATGGCGACTAGATTTTTAAAAGTGGCGACTAAAGAAATTGCCTTTGGTCGCCACTGCAGTGGCCACTTCTCTTCTACCCATTCTTTATAAAATATACCCCATTCCACGGCAAACTTGGATCGTGCGGCGGCTTTTTCGCGGTAAACGCGCCGCGCAAAGAATTCAGGCTGTTCTAAAATCTAACGTCGCCACTTGCAAACATATTTCGGAAGTAAATTTTAATAGTAAACACTTAAAATTCTTCTACCCATACCCATTCTTTATAGAATTTTCTTTCCAATGCAAACTTGGATCGCGCGGCGGCGTTTTCGCAGTAAACGCGCCATGCGCCTCGAATTCAGGCTTTCTCAAATCTAACATCGCCACTTACAAACATTTTCGGAAGTCAATTTTAACAGTAAACACTGGAAATTGGCAGGTAGTCTTACTCATATACTAAAAAAACGTATGGCTTTTTTCCATTTTTCTATAAAAGTATTAGAATTTGATTTTTAAAAAATGTCAAAATGAGAGTTTCGGCCAACTTTCGGGAGACAGAGACGAAAAGGAAGCTCGTGAGATAATCAATCGGCTGAAACTCCGATTGTATTACGTTCGCAGAAAACTTAAAAACGTCATTCGACGCATTTTCTTTGTTATTTTATACCACTTTCTTTTAAAACTTGGCATTTCTATCCATTCCCAACGGCCGTATCGCATTCAGTCATATGCGCGGTTTCTCGAAATTTCAATCTTTAAAACAAGCTTTATATAGTAATATAAATTTTGGATTTATTGCTTTAATATAAAGAGGTTTAAAGAAAATCCTGAATCACAAAGCAACCGTAGTGGTAGTAAACGTGGAGCTACAGATAATTCTGTAAAAATAACATCTTTTTTCGGAAAAAGGTAAGTGCATTTTCTGTTATTATTTAAAAAAAAAAAAAAAAAAATTATATATGTATGTATATTTTTAGTTCTTAATCAGAAGAATGCATAATTTATTGAATATTTTATTTATTTACTACATATTATTTAATATTTGTTATTGCATATGAACTATTTTTTACTTTCTTCTATATGTAATATAGAGAAAGTATTGGATTCGCGAAAATTTTCGACCTCCGTTTTTTGACGGATCTACACGTTTTGGGGTTTCCTGAACACGAATTGATAGTTTTTAAAAAATGTCTGTACAGCCACACTCTCTAAATTCAGTTAGAGAGGGGGATTATAATTGCAAATTATTAAAAATTCATTATTATTAAAGAAAAATTAATTTATAATTCCTTTGTAACATGAAAAAAAAAAAGGAAAAAGAAACTTGCAAAATAAAAAAGTATTATTAAAAAAATATTTTTTTTATTTACATATACTAATATATTTTCATGAATCAAAGATTTTTTTTTTTTTTTTTTTTGAAAAAGTAGAAAATCAACACCATTCAGAATAGTGAAGGGGCAATATAATCAGAAATTTTCTGTTATAAAATAATATAACCAAAAGAGCATTTTAAACATATGAATTTTGTATTGAATAGTATTTTCTTACATTCATAGTATAAATTATGTAAATCTATTCCTATTTCATTTATTAAAATTTATCAGAAATGTATTATTGTGGATGAGTTTCAAAAAGTTGACTACCTTAATTATTTTCTTAATGAATTGTCGAAGACTGAACATTGAAAAAATTAAAGAAAAGAAAATTTTATTTTACTTTTATCAGCGAGTGGCCAGTGGCCACTAACTTTTTAAAAGTGGCCACTAAAAAAATGAAGGCTAGTGGCCAGTGGCCACCAACCAAATTTCTTAATTTCCACCTTTACTCTGTCACGAACAGGGATCAATTGTTATTACATTTGAGTGTGTTTTTTAACATAAATCTAACAAGTGTTTATACATTATTATGTTTGTGATCAGCCCAGAGCGTCAAGAAATTAATTTGTTTTGGCTGGTCTAACATCTATGATAAGAAATGGGTCTTCTCCCTTTTTTTTCCAGATATTATGACAAGGTACATGATATCATTATTAAGAAGGAACTAACCAGAACTCAGCGCTATTCTGGACATCTGTGATAATTACAGAATGAAAATAGTTCTATAAAATACCAGATTGTATTTCTCAGTGGCAGATCAAATGTGCACACCACTGAAAGTAAATAAACTGAGAGAGAGAAAGAGAGTGGCTGATCATCTGCTTGTTGTTTAGAAAGGAAGGGACAAATCAATTCTTTGCCATTTAAAAAGGGAGATAGAAAACAATATCAAGATTTTCGGGCTACATGAGATTTCCGGTTAGTTAGATACCGAGGAGCAGAGGTTTTAGTCTATTTTAAAAAGTTAATTATAAATAAAACAAGTAGTAGAAATCATTTACATATTTAAATGCTTAACTGCAAAAATTCCTTTTTCTTTTTTTTTTCGAAATAATATATAATGAAAATTGAAAAACACCTAGTCAGATATATGCTTTTTCTTTCCTCCCCTTCCTCATCACATATTATTTGTTTTGTCCTCAAGTAATTAAAAAAGATTATTCCTTTTTACATTTTTTTACCAAATAATTTTTCTTGCAGAACGTCTTTTTAGTAGTGCATGAAAAGCAGACGATTTTTATGTTTTTCCAACTTTGTTGCTAAGCTGTTACGTGTTTCAGATTTATTATCGTTCCAAATATAAAATTGTCAGTTCAAAAAACAATTTCCCTTTTTTTTTAAAGTTTTAAATACTATAAGAGAAAAATAAGTACTTTTTAAGGTACAAGTATAAAAAGTAAGGAGTTTTTAAGGATCTAAAAACAGATTAAAAAGTAAGGAGTTTTTAAGGACTTCCTAGATTTTTTAAGGACTTTTTAAGCACCTGTACGAACCATGTAATAGGGCGAGTTTAAAAAAAAATCCGTACAGCCGTTTTTAAAGGAACGCACTTAGAAGACCTGAAATTGAACTACTTATACAAGAAGCCTATCAATTTTCCCGAACTAACCAACTATATCATTCAAAAGGACATCTAATAGAGTGTTTATATAGCAAATTTGAAGAAAATCGTTAGAGCCCTTTTTGAGATACGGACTTACGATCTTACGTCCGGTTTCCGATGTCCCACTTCCGGTTAAACTCAATTATTGACAGGAAAACAATAATTACATACAAAAGCATGTTTAAAAGTGAGTTAAAATGGCGAGTTTGAAAAAAATCCATACAACCGTTTTTAAAGGAACGCCTTTGCGAGGCCTGAAATTGAGCTATTTATACAGGACGCCTATCAATTTTCCTGAACTAACCAACTATATCATTCGAAAGGACATCTAATAGAGTGTTTATATAGCAAGTTTGAAGAAAATCGTTGGAGCCGTTTTCGAGATACGGACTTACGGTCCCACTTCCGTTTTTTCAATTTTCACCAAAATTTGAAAATTTTATCTGTACACCAGACGTATTTCAATTCTAAAGTTTCGTAGCTCTATCTTTATTAGTTTCTGAGCTATAATAGCCAGAAGATTCTCCACATACATACATACACACACACACACACACACACACACACACACACACACACATACATACACACTGACCAATTGCCAAAAACCACTTTTTTGGACTCAGGGGACCTTAAAACGTGTAAATCAGGTGAAAACCAGATATCAAATTTTCAGACAATACAATACTTCCATTACCTACGGTAGTAGGGTAATGGAAGTAAAAATCTCTCTTCAGCAGCAAAAATGTCATATTATGCATGCTAAACAAATTTTTTATTTACATCGTTTTTCTTTTGAAATAAAAAAGAAAAGAAAACACAGCAATCCCCGGTATCTCTCTTTGTCGAAAATTTTACACTTGCAGCATAATTAAAAATTTAGCACTTGTCTCAGTAATAATTTCAAAGAACGCATTCTTCAAAGTTCGGTAACGAGTTACAAATTTGATTTGACTCGCAAATGGTAATTTTTATTTAAATTTCAATTATTAAAAGACAATTTCTAATAATTAGTTTGAAATAACTAGGGAGCAAGAAGTTAAAATGTAAGGATTTTAAATTTAAAGAATAGTGTGGTGTGAACTTTTGGCAAAGTAATGATGATTTTCCTCAAAGAAAAGTGCATTGGAACTTGGGATGTGTTTAATTCATTATATTGAAAAGCAACTATCTTAAAAAATTAATTAACATTGTTTATTAATTATCTGACTCATTTCCTTTCGAAATTTCTTTCCAACTTCCGGAAATTAATACATTTTCCTTGTGTGCAGAAATGTTCGCCGGATATAAAAATTAGTAGCTTAATAAAATCCGAATAAACTACTACGTCAGAAACGCCAAAGAAAATCCGGCCCCTCTCCTATATATAAGAGCACTTCTCCTGATTAAGAATCCTTTCTGCACTGAAGACGGTACGCTTTAGGCTACCGAAACAGCTGTATGCATTTGCAATATTTTTCTTTGGCGTTTCTGACGTAGTAGTTTATTCGGGTTTTAATACTCCAACGCCAAGTCTCCCGTTATTATTAGCTTAATAAAATCATTTTGGCTCAGGATGAATGTGTAAGCAGCAGGTACTGTTGTATATATATTTTTTTTTATTTCAAAATTTCCTGAGTTTTCCAGGTTTTTCCTGAATTCCAAGTACCATAGCGACCCTGACTAATGACACGACAACTTGTTTGTAAGTGGTATACTGTTGGCTTGTTTCACTGTTGTCAAATGGTTAAAAAATCCATTTTAAAAATAATAAAATCAAACATAAAATAAGTCACGAGTAAGAGAAAAAAATTCTGCTTAATTTTTGTATTTAATAATAACTAAATAATTTCAACTTACCTGAAAACATAAAGAAGGTTCAAAACAGCAAGAACTACATTCATATCACTGGATGACAAAAGAGTAGTCAGATGCTATTAACAAACAAAATTATATGATGTTAGTGATGAACAAAGATATGATTTAATTGCATTTTAAATATAATCACATTGCAGGTAAAATGACAGTCCATTTTATTTATTTACTAGCAGGCTACACCCGCTTCGCTGGTCACTAAATTTAAATGAATTTTCAAAAGAATTGAATCACTATTTTTTATACCACATTTTGGGCTTTGTAACATAATTAAAAATTCCTTTTAAGGTCAAAAAGTCAAAATAACATATTACAAATTAAATTAAATAAAATATTTCTTCTGTTTTGCAACAATGCTCTATGGTCTTATGTGAATGATTCACAAGAATGAATCAACAATTGTTTACAAATTTCATGGATTATGTATGGGGAAATAAGTATGCTGTAATTCAAAAATTGCAGCTATTAGAACTTCAAAACTGATAATTTTAAAAAAGTTATTCATTATATTTTAATATTAGACTGTTTTTTTTTGTTTAATATTAGACTCTTATTTTAAGATAAAAGAAATCGAATGATATCACATTGTGAAACTTTGCAACGTAATATCTTTAAATCTAATAACTTGATGCATATAGTGTCCGCACAAAAAATGAACAGTTTTTAGAGCTCTTTTAAAAAAGTATAACATCTATGCAGTATCTTAAAAAAAAAATTCATCAGTTTTTACTAAAAAAAATGGCAGACTTTCATCACCAAAGAAGTTAAATCTAGACAGATCAAAAATAGGAAAATTTAATGAAAAAGAACGTGAGAAAGGGACATGGTCCACTCGCTGAAAAAGGAAACCGAATTTTAGTGAAACATTTTGAAGAACATGAATACTTAGAGGATTGTTCGTACATTTGACACCAGAAAAGTAAAACAGCAGAATAACAATGGAAATAGAATCTCTCACAACACAACACTGTAGTAATTTGATAATTCTAATCTTATGATACAAGTTGATTAGAAGAGAAGGTAACTGTCGATATCACTTTTCTCTTTTGAAGCAACAAAATGTGCATATTTTTAGGAGATTTGATCATACAGCACCATCCATTGGAGAATTTATTTATTTATTTATTTATTAGTTCAGCTCATACAAAATCAGACTTCTTTACAAGCCTAAAGGTGCAAACTACATCAATATACTAATTAGTTTTTTTTTTTTTTTTTATGACACTTTTAAATTGAGACAGATTCATTGGGTAACATTACTTAATTTAGGCAATGGTATGTTTTATCCTTTAACCCTTTAACAATCATTGGTTTCACAAAAAAAAAAAAACACTTGACATAATTTAACATTTTTTTTTTCTTTTCTTTTTTTTTTTTTTTTTTTTTTTTTTGCAGCAGTTTTTTAACATTTCCCACATTATTTTAATCAGGTTTTAAACTTTTGTTCCTTTACTGTTCGGTAGATAGCAACACTCTTCCAAAATTTAACAAATAATGCTTCAAAGGAAGCTAAATGCATAAGTCACTTGAAGTTTCTTAGTGTGTGCGAGTGCAAATTGCTGGTTTGATGATGCACTCATGACTAGTTTTTTTCATTTAATGAAGAGCTGGACAATTATTTTCACCTGAAACAACTTTTACGAGTTTTTGTAGTCGATAATGTTTACTTACAAAGTATTTTATTTATTAAATTAAATATTGTATGAATTTAACAAGGTTATCTTATAGATGTTTCAAACAAAAATTTATCGAAAAGGAATTATGCTAATTTTTAATTTTTTAAATATTTATGATTAAGCTATGTGTCTAAAAGCCATTTTTACAATTAGTTTAGTAATTTTTAAAATAAATTAAGTAGTGAACGTTAAAAGGGTTAAATTAACCAGTTCCATCCACTCATTATTGCATTCATATAATTTATGGAGTATTATAAAGCTGCTTGCGATAATAGCAATAACTATAGCAACTGAAACATTTAGAAACTATTTCAACATATAAAAGTTGTTTAAAATGAAATAGCAAAAAATAACAGCATTTATCGATTCCCAATTTATATACCCAGAACAGATTTTTTTTTTTTTTTATTTACTAAGTACTTCTGAAAATCTTTTAGTTTTGAGCAGCCTTAAAAATTCCTTGACTTTTAAATAATTTTGAAATTTCCTGTCTATTCCAGGTTTTCCCTGACCTGTAGGAACCCAGTAAATTCTTAGCCAATCCCCACTTTAAACAAAAAAAGATTCATTAACAGATAAAACTATCTCACTACCCCCTTCTTTATGTTTTGGAGTTTTTCATAACGTGTACTTAATTTAAAATTAGATAAAAGGTAAATTCTAAAACCATATATAAAACATTAAAAACCTTTAAAATTACCCGGTACGAGTGCTTTCAGCCGCTAAACTGCAGCCTTCATCAGGTGCGCTTCAGTGGCCAGATGCTCTAGTTCACTGAAGCATACCTGATGAAGGCCACGGTTCAGCACCTGAAAGCGCTCGTACTCAGTACTGGGTAATTTTAAAGGTTTTTAATGTTTTATATATAACTTGTACTTAACCAAAAAAAAAGAAACAATGAAATACCCTTAAAAGTAAGAGAAAGTCGTTAATGTAAAAAAAGAAGGAAAAAATGAACAGCCTTTACTATTACTTTACTTTAGGTATCAATTTAAAGCCAGGGGTGGCACCAGCTGTGGGGCCGGGGGGACAAATACAAAATTTTCAGTTTTTCTACTTTTAGCAGCATTTTTCTTTCCTTTTACAAATTTGAAGCATTCCAGTTTTTTCATTCTGTATTCAATAGAAGAAAGTATTGGATTAGTAAAAATTTTCAGCTTCCAGTTTTCCATGAATATACACGTTTTGAGAGGTCCAGAACAGGTTTTGACCACGATATTTTTAGAAAATGTCTGTCTGTGACACGATCTCCAAAACCACGAGGAGTACTAACAAATGGAATGGTACAAATATTAACAGTAATACTATTAACAGTATTGCAGTTTTTGATAAATACTCATATAATAAACTCTCTTTATGTAGTGCCCCTCCTGTCAGGGAGGTGGTGTTCCCCCGTCGGGGAATTTCTGGTGCCACTACTGTTTAAAGCTTGGCATGACACACACTTCACTTCAATGCAACGCTCAAAATAATCATAAATTATCTATTATTGGAAAGTGACCCTTGAATATGTTTATAATGAAGGACATTACTTTTATTGCTCCTGGAAGAATATTACTAATGATACCCAAGTTTTCCATGCAATTATCGCAGCAGGTTTGTCGGAGGAGGAAGTCACCCTTTGCAAACTCAAGCCCCACAGCAAAAGAAATTGTATTGCTGGTATTGCTTGACACATTATGCGCTAGTCCGTGCAAAGCTTAAATTGAACAGACTATATAGGCTATGCTCCCTCTTGCCTCCTTGAGATATTTTTACATAGCTGCCAACATTGCTGATTTTCTAATCAGATTTATATGTCAGTATTTAAAAAAAAAAAAAAAAAAAAAAAAAAGAATCTGTCACATATATTTTTGATGAATAAACAAAATTAAATAAACTAAATATTTATAAAAACTTTCCAGTATGAAGCCTCCGTTAACGGAGACTTGGCATCTACGCATTTATTTTGTTTTTAATTTGTGAACTTTTTATTTTATAGGACAATTTCCTCCTAAAGATCTCTGACAAAGGAATATATTTATATCACTTACTTCCATAGAATTGTAAATATTTTTGGAGAAACTATGCTCGATGAGAAGAGCCTTGAATTGTAGAACAGCCAGTAACAATGTTTTGAACTGAAATTAAAGAGAAAAAAAAGGTACGTGAAAATTAATGATAAAGAAAATAATTCATCTATATAAATTTTAAATATGCAAACATATTATGTTTTAGATAAGTTCAAATTACTTTTAAAAATATATATAAAGAGACTTTTTATGAACTCTTAAACTCTCACTAAATTTCAAAAATAGAATTACCTGACTTTCCCAAGTCTATTTTTATAAAATCACAAGTCACAAAATTTGGTTCCCAACATAAATAATATTATAGTTTTAAAAAATTAAAGAACACACTTTTATAGAAATGTGAACTAAAAAGCACAAAATATCTATCTTAGTATTAAAATTCAGGGTAAGAGAAAATCGTGTGAGTGACACACCGTAATATTTACATACATTTAAATCTTTAATTAAAATGACTTAGAATTAAACAAAAACCATTTTTAAAAAATCTCCCCTGACGGGGATCGAATGCTGGACCTTTAGGTTCGTAGCGTGGCGCCTTACCTCAACGCCACATCGTTCACGTAGGGAAAGTATTTTTTTTACAATATAATTTTTTTGTTTGCTCCCAGAGATGTTACATACATACATACATACAGGTGAAGCTAATAAAAGCGTGTTAAAAATAATATAGTTTGCAACTTAATAGTCTTTTTCACACCAGTATCGTTTTATGGTATTTTTCTTCTCATTTAATCGTAATTGCATCTAGAGCAGGGTTGTTCGGTTTTCTCCATAGTGGAAAAAACCTGGTTAAAACCGTCCCAGACAAAATACCATTTTGTCCACTATTAATTATTTGCAAGTACTAAATTAAAAATTATCTTTTTCTTTCCATATATAAAAAACAATTATTTATTAGTATGTGTATGTGCAAAGCTCGTGACATACAGTCACCTGGTTGCCATTGATGACCAATATTTTTTAACTAGCAATAATGTTTTCAACTTTAAGGAAATTCTTTTTTTTTTTTTTTTTTAATTGTATATATTTTGGTGAAAGAATTGGGTTCCAGAATCAGACTCTAATTCTACTTTTAATGTAGGCTAACTTTCACTGTTATTTTGTGAAGGGTCCTGTTTTATGATAAAAATTTTGTGAAGGGTCCTGTTTTGGGATAAGTAATTTTGTGAAGGGTCCTGTTTTATGATAAATAATTTTGTGAAGTGTCATTTCAGGGTGGCTAGCATTTAAACCTTTTCAAATTCCCTGACTATTTTTCGAGATTTTTCTCCATTTTTCCCTGACTCTCACTGTTAATTTTCGATGAAAATTTCACAACATTAGCAAAAAATTTAGCGATTTAAAATATCATTAATAATTTAATGATTAATATAGCTATTTTCACAAAATTTGTTAAAATTCCCTGACTTTAAAGGAAATTCCCTTACTATTCCATGACTTTTCCAGATTTTCTAAATTCCCTGATTATTGGATTTCCCCTGACTGCTAGCCACCCTGCATTTTTTAAGATATAAAATTTTGTAAAAGGTTCTTTAAAGAGAATATTACTCTAAAAATTTACTGGTGTGAAAAAACGGGGCAAGACTAACAAAACTATGGACTATTAATTAGGATGTTGGCAAGTATGAAATTTATACTTTAACCAGTGTTTTTAATCAGCCTAAACTATGCAATTATTGGTTTATAAAATTTATAAAAAAGAAATAGATTTTGTATGTTTTTATTGCTTCTGTGAATTTCTACTTTTATAGTTAATTCAGTCCCTACTGTCAACTAGTGGGTGGTGCAATTTTTATAATGGGCAGTAACAGTTTTGTCATTACTAAAGGAATTTTCTTTGTTTTTCAATTTAATTGACATTTTAGAAATACTGAAATGGAAAACTGCTTTATTATTGTATGTTTTAACTTGCTATAATCCAGTTTTATAAATTTTATTAAAGTAAAACACCACTTCCCAATTTGTAAACCACTATTTTTGTGGAATCAGTAGGTGGTTACAAAACTAACGTATATAGAAAAGTTGGCAGTACATATAAAAATGTTGACTATCCTGGAGTTTGTTATGACAATACATATACGATGACACTGATATTTATTGCTAATTAAATAACAAACTCTCTGATAAATTGCCCTAAACTATGCAAAAAATCATTTATATGATTTAAAAAAAAATTAAAGACAGCTTTGTATCAATTTTAATTATTTCATTATAGATACCTTAACTAAAGAGAAAAATCCAAATATTGAAATACTTACCTTTGAACTGAGTGGCCCATCAAGAGGAAGGCACCACTGATTTTCTGCAGGTTTTTCGCATACTTGCTCCAAAAGGTCATCAAATATATCCAAAACATCAATCCAATGATATAATTCACACTAAAAGAAAATACACAGTCAATATCTTAGTAGGCTATTTGTTTTAAAAGAACAAAGCCCCATAAATTCATCCCATGAAAATATGAAACATTGAGAAATAATTGGGAGCAGATAAAAAATAAGCAATATAACTTAACATGAAAAATTTTTAGCATTTAACATACACTATTTTTCCATAAATGACCACAACCCGATGCTTTTGTTTTCAGACATTTTGTCAAATATCTAGAAAAATTCATGAAGAATTATGCTGAAACTTTGACTCTGTAATAAACCTGTTATATATATGGCATATACTTCAGCAAAATTTGGTCCAGAGTCAAAAGGGGAAGCAATAACAAGTAACAAATTAAATTAGTAGAATTAGAATCACCCTATATAAAAATCATACTTGAAATTCTTTTTGGCTGTGGCATGCTTCTTCTAATAATTTGAATTCACTTGTATGAGACTAGTACATATATTGATGAAAATATAAATATTTCTTAAAAAAAAAAAAAAAAAAAAAAACAAGGTATTGTACCAAATGCAAAGCCATTTTTAAGAAACTTTACATAGAACATTAGCTACAACATACTACAATCAAAATACAGTGGAGCATCGTTCGTTTCTACGACGCCGAAGGGACTACCAAAAAACGTACAATCGATTTTCACTTCTAAA
Organism: Salticus scenicus; assembly: GCA_963930645.1. Taxonomy (NCBI): domain Eukaryota; kingdom Metazoa; phylum Arthropoda; class Arachnida; order Araneae; family Salticidae; genus Salticus; species Salticus scenicus. Next base: position 28,168,291 of record OZ005658.1, read on the forward strand.
ACTTGAACTAATTTTGATTTCACTTCCTTTCAATGTTTAACGTGTTGATTTACACAACTTTATAAATTAAATAAATCAAAACAAATAAATAACGGAAAGAAAACAATTTTAGTAAGCATTTTAAATGTACGTACTTTTATTTTTGTTTTGGATGCACTTTTTTTTTTTTAACTTTAATCATTTTACGAATATTTTCAGAAAAAGCTGTCTATGGTTGTTTGACGTGATGACTGATGTTGACTTGTAATTAAAGATTTGTGCAAATGAGTCAGGGTCCTGAAAAGTTTTTTCGCCCCATACAAAATGGGTTCTTAATGTTTTAACGTAATTCATTGGCATCATGAAAAGATGGAGAAACAAGCTCTTGGCATTCTTCGTCATCCTCGCTGTTACTCTGCGGTTCAGACTGGGAGTTCTGAATAAGCTCACTGCAAATCGCTGATGTTATTATTACATCCTCATTGCAATCCATGTATTCATCAAAAGTTGTCTCTGCTCCGAGTAGATACCAATCATCTTCATTGATTTATTGTTTCATCATCAATTTTTTCGCAATTTCTTTAGCTTTTTCCATCAACATTGAACCACTTACTGGCCCAGTGGCAGAAACACGGCGACATAGTCACAGACACAGAAAAACGGCTTGCGGACAGTCTTTGTCTGCACTGATAAAAAAATTTGTCCACAACTTTCGGATAACAATTCACTTATAAAAATTTATGTATCAAAACGAAAACTTTTATTATTTATAATTATTTATATTGTGTTGTGTCAAACATTGCTATAAAATATTTAATTGAATGAGATGAATTGAATGAATACACACACAATTGTTTATACTATATTGTTCTGTAGTAAAATTTTATTTGTGTATTGTTGCATGAGATTACCGCTGATGTCAAGCCCCTCCCCTCCCCCCCATCAGCTTTCAGGCTTTTTGAGTGTAAGCCATTTTCTCCCCTGATTACATGCAAATTTTGCAGACAGATTATGAAATTTTAAAAGCCTGTCGCAGACAGCTACAAAACTTTCTGCCACTGGGCTTACTGGAATGTTTGACACACGACACTGATTGGAAAAACTGTAGCAAACCTTTTTCCATTTCAGGAAATTTACCTTCTGGCACTCTCATTTCCTTTGATTCCGAAGATCCACAGGCTTTTGCCTGTTCCTCATTTTTTTGGTGATCATAAATAATAGTCTTTAAGGTAGAAACTAGAATACCCATCATTTTAGCCAAGTCAACTTTTGAACTTCCCGGTGAACGAACTTTTATTGAATTCTTTCAAAATTTCAATTTTTTTTTTTACCGAGATAGACTTACGTTTTCGAGACACGTCTAAAAAGAGCTGGTGGCCGAAACCGTACGTACAGTGAAGAATGAAAAAAAAAAGCGATCTATGCTGTTAGTGCACTGATATGCAAAGAATGTGCTTTACTACCGTGTAACAATAAAATAGGTCGGGAAGCTAGCTGACCACCTGCAAAAAGAGTGAACCCTCCTAGTGTACACGTAAACTGGTTTTCCCACCTAATCCCACAGCACTCCAAAACTCCACGCTGTTATCACCTGCTACTTTTAAACACGTTCTTTTGTGTCATTTATAGCTGCAATTTCCACACGTTCTAAAAATAGAACAGAAAAAAAAATGTACAAAATTGAAAAATTGACATATAACTGATTTTATGCATCATATAAACGATATATTTTTACATTAAAATGAATAGGAATGAATTGGGACCACACTAAAATGTCGTATAAATGTAAACAACATATAAACGATTGTTGTATAAGCAATGCTCTACTGTATAAAAATTTATGAAATATGAATATTCTTACTAAATAATTTTTAACTGTACTTATACAAGCATTTAAAAGTTTTATTCGGACAGTTTATTAGTCAAATGTATTGAGCTACTTACACACAAAAAAAAAAAAAAAAATACAACAGTGAAAATTCATAAAGTTATCGTTGATAGAACGAACTGAATTTCAGCTCATTCTATTGACTCTTGACTATAGTTCAATGTTTTCTCAGAAGACAGAAATAAAAATTTGGTTAAAAGGTATAAAAAGCCTTTGTTTCACTGAATCTTTATTTCTAAAAAGTGTTTATACAAAAACATTCTTACAAAAAGAAAACAAAAAAGGTACTTACTTTACCATAATTCCATGTTTTAATTTTAGATAGCTCTTCTATAAGTTGATCACCTGAACAAGATTTTAATTTATCTATGAGAGCCTTGCAGCCAGGGTGCTATAAAAAAGAAATACAAACAAGTCAATTTTTTTTTTTTCAAAAAAAAAAAAAAAAAGGGGGAGGGATAGATTAATCACTTACAAAAATTTGCTTTTTAATATAAAATTAAATGTTAAACATAAAGCAGGGTTCGAAATTAATAGTAATCTGTAGGTCTGGAACCACAAAAACATTCAAGGGGATTTAGATAAGGATTTTTCCGGGGGCTACATGCATGAATTTTACTTTCTTTTATATTCGATAGAAGAAAAATATTGGTTTCATAAAGTTTTTCGATTTCTGGTTTTCGATGGATTTACACATTTTGAGACAGAATTTCATATAAATTTATATGTAGTTGCACCTTGACATAAATTGGTGCCTATCAAATTTTGGCACAAATCACTTAACAGGTGGAGCTATCATTTCTCCCATTTAAGGGAAGCCTATATCTCAGGCTCTATTGTGTATAATCAATCAAAACTTGATAAGTGAGAAGGTCATTATGAAAAATTACACACATTCAATTTTGGTGCATACCAGAATATATGCAGCACTGCTATGCTGCAATTTTCCATGTGAACAGGAAGACTATATCTCAGATTCTATTACATTTTATTACACAAAGCTTGGTATATGTAAGGACCACTATAAAACAGTATGCTGATTCAATATGGGTTATATCGGCTGACAGGTGGCACTGATGTACTGCAGTTAAACCTGTGAATTAGAAAGGCTACATCTCACCTTAAATACACTAAAACAGATGCTGACTTAATTTGTGTGTATATCGGCTGACAGGTGGTGTTACTGTTACTCACCTTCTGTGATTTTCATTATGGCTGCATCTTAGCATCTATGGATTAAAATAACACCAAATTCTACAGATAAAATCTTTATTGTTAAGAAGCTATGATTAAACATTAGGTACTGCATGCTAAACAGTAAGTGGCCTTGTTAAATAGAATGATACATAAGAAAGTTTTGTGATGGACATAACATAAGTTTTATAACAATTTTAATTTTTTTAACTGTAAAAAAATATGGTAGATTTTATTTTAAAGTAATGGTGATAAATCTGATTTAAAAAATAAAAAGTATCCGCAGGTTTTATAATCAAACATTGGCTTATCTCAAAATTTCCTTAAAAAAAAATTCCTATATTGTTTTCTTAATGTTGATAATTTTAAGGACTTTTAAAAATAACATTTTATATCACCGAAAATAAAATGTTTCTAGTTAAAATAATAATAATTAGCTATTATACTATACTTTCTCTTATTCATTTTTCTTTACTGGTTCCAGAGCACATTGAGCTAAATGTTTTCCTTAGTTACCTCTCTCTGCTTCTCAAAACTTTCCTATAAAGCTACCAAAAACAAAACTGCCAAGTTGCCACAGATGAAAGGTTGTTAACCACTTCACTGGCTATCAAGAGATAATTCAGAGGAAATGCAGCCTTCCACACACAACAGTGACCAGTGAAGTGGTTAAAGGTTGGCATCCTTTACCCTTTTTTATACATAAAAAAAAAAAAAAAAAAAAAACTGACAATCAATTTCAGTAGACAAAATTTTCAACTATACTTCATAATTTTTAGCCGTCCTAGCTTCTAGCTGCCCTGGGCATCCGCCCAGTTCACCATACTCTAAGCATGGCCCTGAGTAGTTCCATCCCTTTTTTTTCTTTCTAACATGCAGCTTTCTTGGGATTTCTATAAGTGCATATAACCTACATATATACTAAGGCTGTGCCAATTAATCAATTAATCGATCAATGCTTAGTTCCGATCAAATTTTTTAATCAAGTTAATCGGTCTGATTAAATCGATTCAAAATTTTTAAAATCCGATTAAAATTTGAAACTACGAATTAAAGTAAAAATTTAAAATGTTGTTCTGCCCTCAAAATATTGCCCCATCGGTGGCCGTGCGGTTTTGCGCTCAATGCTGGTAGACGGAAAGTACAGGGTTTGATCCCAGGTCGACGTAGTCGGTTGGAGTTTTCCGTGGTTTTCTCCGAAACTCACACAAATATGTGCTAGGACCCTTCAGAAAAGTCCTCATAGAAGGCATTCCACTTATAGTCTTAGGACCCTAGGGAAGTCAATCGGTCTTAATCCCAAACACACACACACCAACAAAATATTTTTTCAGATGTTCGCTTTATATATATATTTTTCACGTAAGATCAAGCTTAGATCATGAAAATGTCAATGTGCTTGAGTGTTTAAGGGATTGATTAAAATAGTATCTTTTTTATGACTTGTTATGTAATATTGGAAATAAACATACATATGTCTTTCATTATATATGAGTGAGTATAATTTAAATATTTAATATTTATAAAGTATTTTTAATTATGTTTTTATTATTATTATATATCAATAATTAAGAGGCAACAGTGCTAAATATCCTAATTAAATATCTTCACAGTTAAATCTAACAGGAAATGTATTTCATAAAATAAATCCACTGCACTTTAGAATATAAAAATCAAGGAGAAAGAATCAAAAATCCGCAGAAAAAAGCATGGGACAAGGGTGAAAAAATCTCACAATGTCAAGTGTGTAAGGGAAAAGAATAAAAGGACAAAATTGACTAGGAAGGGTTGGGCTTAGGGCCCTGAAGCTATCGTAGAGGAATACGTCTCGCCTAGTATGTGACTAATGCAAATATTCGTACGAATATTTGCAGTTGCTTTTCGAAGTGTTGTATTATCTTCGCATTTAAAATAGTTTCTCACTGTCACTTGTTAGAAAAAATTAAGAGGTTTCCTTTTTTCATTATTTATTTGTATGTTTATTATTATTTATAGTTTAAAGAACTAGTTAAATTAATATCTATATCATCTTTATTGTCTGTTGTGTACTATCTATGAAAAGAAAAGAAAAAAAGTATATTGTTCAAATAAAATTATACAAAGAAAAATGAAAATCAATTAAAAATCGGACTAATCGATTAATGAACAACGATTAACCCAGTTAAAACTGTTAATCGATTCCCACCCCTAATATATACACATAAAAGTAATAATGAACAAAAATCACATATAATACAAATAATGTCCTTTTTTAAAACAGACTACTTTTATTGAGTTCCTCTCGGCAATCCCTTTATTCTAGAATCAACACTACTCTATATACAACTAATTTTCATTAAAAAAAAAAAGTTATAAGGATACATAGAAGGATATTTATTGACATGTTTCAGAAAATAAAGTAGATATCTACATATATATATTTTTTTAGGTCATAGATGAGCACTGACTATTCTACGACTCTCACTATTCCTTCTTCAAAAAAGGGTCCGCTAATTTTTTTTTAAGCGTATTTATGATGTCTGTGTGACCTCATAAAACATGCAATTTTTATGATGAAAAATAAAAAGAAAGAAAGAAAATCAAAAATTTAACATTGCACCCATAAAATTATTAATCAACATTTTATTTTTACACAAAAATACACCCTATTTGTGTTTTTAAAAAATACATACCACTTCGGTGGAGCTCTTTTTCAGTTTTGTCCGATCTATTTTCATTATGCTTATTTATATTCTGTAATTATCCTGAATCAAAACTTATGCATTTCCTAAAAATAAACAGAACATTACAAAATGAAAAATATTATATACTACACATAATTTAAATCAGAATAAATCAATTATTTATTAGGTCTTTGCTTTATTTCATTTTAATACTATCTACTACAGACAAAAAAAAAAACATAATTATAATGTAATCCATATAGACAAATCAATTACAGTACGAAGCCGAAAATCCGGAATCATCAGGACTGTGGCGATTCTAAATTTTTGGTCATGCCTAAAAAATATAATATTTTTGTTTAAGTACTTGGATAATATGCAAATTCAAGTAAAAAATAATATGTTACGATTTTTAAGTATATTCTGTAATTTTTTTTTAATCAATTTTAACAATAAATAAATAAAATTAAACTTGAAAAACAAAACAGATTTATTGAAATATTTGAATACAAAAATTAGTACAAGTTACAATAATAGAAAATAAATAAGAAAAACATACCCTTTTTAAAACATTTCTGTGATTTTTTTTAGTACTTTAGGTTTTTCAATTAAAAGTTAGAGCATAATTGAAATAGAATATAGAATTTAGTTCTCAATAGATAAAGGATTAAGAATTGTTACTATTATTATAATATTCTTCTCCCTCCTCTTTCAGACTTTGCAGATGTCGGTTTTGAAGATTAATAAGAAATAAATTACTTTTTTGGTTCTTTATTTAGATATATTTACACTTAATTAAAAAAAAAAAAAAAAAAAAAAAAAATGATGATGATGATGATTAACGATGCCGAAATTGTCTGGATTTTTGGCGATTCCGGATTTTCGGTTTCGTACTGTATTGATTGACAAATTTTGTTACTTATGAAAGTATTTTATTCAACCCTCAAGTGTTAAATTAGGGACAGGAAGGACCCTTCCAAAACCGAAAATTATGCCTTTTGATATGCTTTTTCAGTTCAACATAAATAGAAAACTTTTGCTTATTTTAAAATGAAATAACTTGTGCAACATAGTACTACGCATTGTGGCAGAATATTATTATGCTCTCTGTGACAAGCCACATTTGTGCAAATCTTTTCTGCAAGATAACATTATTTAACAACAACATATTTTCTAATTTATGCATACTATGTCTTCTTTTATTATAAAGATATTAAAATTATGAATATACTGTAGAAGAATTCTTAAATATAACACAAATTTCTGTTTTCTACTGAAATATGGGAATATCTGTACATATTATAAGCAAATCTCTCTGAAGTGACGATTTCTTTTTTATAACAATGTCGCCTAAATTCTGCCTCGGAGTACTATGCTTAAAATCTAAACCTGATTTGCATTTAAATAAATGTAACTTTTATATAGCATGAAATATATATCTATCAATGCATTATATATTAATTACCTATCAATTAATATAATATCTAATAGTATATTAATTATCAAATCATTAATTTCTTTAAAATAATTTTAGCATGCACATACTAAACAGATAATGTGTTGTTTTGGGTTAGTATTATTTGTTATAACCAATTATTCAAGCGACAGGGATCAAATCAAAGAAAATATTTCATTCTATGCAATTTATATATATAATATATATGTGTGAGTGTGTTAGATATAAGATGTCTTCCTGACACATATTTTATGAGAAAAAAACCTTCAAACCGAAGATAAATAAAACTGTTTGGTATGACTATCAACATTCATTTATTCATTAGTAATAAGAAAAAAAATTATGAGGAAAAAAAAAAAGAAGGCATGTATACTTATAACAATCTTGAGTGTCTGGGTTTTAAATGTTAAAATGACCCCTTATGAAAATTAAAACTACCCTAAGTAACTAAAAAGTTTCTTTTTTTTTTCTAGCAGCATCCTGCCCTCTGAAAAGTTTTAATGTTTGTAATTGTACTATCAATTTTAAAAGCAGGTTCATTTCAGTGAAACAGATACCACATTGTATATGTCTGGCGAACACCAAGGTCACCAAACATAAACAATATGCCACCGCCAAATAAAGATTGTGAACAAACTGGAAAACTTTGGTATTAGTCCAAACCCTATATCTGATGCCATATTTATTTACATTTGATGACCTAAACAACATTGCATCTGTTTTGAAATTTACTGAAATAAATTAAGCATAATTGAATAAACAAAAAAACCTTACTTTAGCTTTACCGATGTGACACTTTTTGGCGAAATACTTTCTTATTAGGGCCCCCCCCCCCCTCATCGTCATCGTCGGTCACTCCATTCTGTGCGCTTCTGAAGATTTTCTGTAGGTGTTTTAACTTCTTTTCTCCTTTCTCAGGATATGGCGCCAGGTGGCGTCTATACCTGTTGCTAGTTGGTCCAGGTTGCATGCGTTTGGTTGGGTGATAATTTCAATGGTTTCTCGAAAAAGTGCATAGTTGTGACTGTTATAGTTTGCGATTTTTTCGGTATTTTTAAAATCTATTTCGATATTTTCATTTTTATATGTTTGTGCTAGCGCGGTGCCGTATTTGCCAAATTTTACATCGTTAGTATGTTCCTTATTTCTTGTGCTAATTTTTCTCTTAGTCATTCCTACATAGCAACCGTTGTTATTGTTTGGATATTTAAAAGGGATCTTGTAAATGCCGGCGGATTCGAGGGGGGGAATGTTGTCTTTATCGTTTCTGATTATTTGATAGATATTTGGGTTTGGTTTAATTGGAATGTTTACATCTAGTTTGCTTGCGATATTTTGAATTTTCACTGTGGCTTCGCGATCGTAAGGTATTGCACTCTAGTGTATTTTTTATTTGGTTTTTGGTAGTTAGGGATATTATCGATTTTCTTTATACGTTTTTTATAAAGTTTATCTACAAGGTTTTTAGGGTAGTTTGCTTTTATTGTCAGGTTTCTGATGTAATTGATTTCGTTTTTAAGGTCTTCTGGTTCTGTACATATAAGTATTGCGCGATTAATATAGGATTGAATGGCGTTTAATTTATATCTATAGGGGGTTTTACTATTGTAATTAATAATTTCTTTACTGGAGGTAGGTTTTCTGTAGACAGTTGTGTTGATTGTATTGTTCATTCTTTTGATTTTGACATTGAGGAAATTAATTTCATTGTTTAATTCTATTTCGTTAGTATTACGGTATGTTTACATTAAAATTTGTAGAATAAGAGAAAACATTTTTAAAAATGTATAGTTTCCAAAATTAAAGGAAATTGAAATATATATGCATGCAACCTTAATGAAGTTCTTCATCAGCTTTAACCACAGAGTTTATAAAACTTAATAGTCCAGGTTTTCGACTTTTAATTTATTTACGATTTTAAACATATAAAGCTACAAATTTAATCCTAATAAGAAAGTACTTCGCCAAAAAGTGTCACATCGGTAAAGCTAAAGTAAGGTTTTTTTGTTCATTCAATTAAATTTGTAGCTTTATATGTTTAAAATCGTAAATAAATTAAGCATATTTTTAAGATTGTTAAAAAAATAAATAAAAAATAAATTGTTATAGAAAAATTGATATTGATTTAAAGATAAGAAATTATTTTAGCAATTTAACAAGATAAAAGTTTTTATAACATCTGAATAGAATCAGGTCATGAAAGGTCAGCATTAACTATCATGTGGGATCCGGACATAAAATCGCGGGACAAAATCTCTCGTCGATTAGAAAAAAAAATAATGTGATCTATTTCAAATGCGATTTCCTGTAAGATCCATAGGAACTTATAAATATAAATGTCTATATCATAGAATGGAAATTCATTATTTTATCTATATTTTATTTCAAGTTATTTTATCATTTGCTTTTCATTATTCAAAATACATTTTAAAAATATTGTACATCACTGCTGAACACTGTTCACAAACTGGATTAAAGGTTATAAAATTAATAAGCACGATTGAATTCATTAGGACTAATCTTGACAAAAGTTAATAAACACAGTTTTTAAACAAAATTTATAACAATTTTTGTAGTAAAAATGAATGATTTGTCATGAAATATTATATCACATTACTAATAATTACAAAGTCATTCATATAAAATGTTGTAAAAGTGTCATTTTATTTATATAAATAAACACCAGTCACATTACTTTTCCTTTCTATTCATTTATGTAGGCGAGATTTTGTCCCCAACCCACTATCATGAACATGTATATAGTGTAACCATGTTTCCTACGCCTAGCAGTGAGGACGAGTCGAAAATCTTGGAGGGTTTCCAAGTTGACCAACAGGTTTGAATTTAGTAAGAATCCAGTCATTCGGTATTCCCTTATCGCTTATTTTCTCTCAACGGAAAACTTTTCTCCCCTATTTCACTAGTGGACTTGTTGAATCTGCACTTGCGCAGAGACTTCCATGGTCGTAAGAAATGTAGTTAAAGAACATGCTGCATGTACATTTAAACAGGGGAAAAAAAAAAATCAATGATGAGTACTGTTACTTTACAGTGCATGAATCTGCATAAAATCTGTACAGCAGCAAATGTTACCATACACTTTTGCAAGCTTCATATACATTTAAAAAGAAGTCACAGAATGCAAATACCTTGACTTGCACAGGGTTAAGGTTAGGGATTTTTTAGAAACTCTTACTGCTCACCAGCCAAGGATTTTTCTGACTAGTCTAAGTCTGCAACAAAATATACACAACCGTAAGATGAATTGACTATTTAGTTGAACTTTTTCAAGTTTCCAAAGCATCATTTTTTAAAATATAATGTTCTATATAGAATAATAACAGCTTAAAATGTAATAAAATCAAAAGTAAGTTGTCTATTCAAACATTGTTTGCGCGCTTGGAGAGAGTCTTTTGTTTTTTGAAATTGTTTATTTACACATTGAACATCGGCAACAAAGTTACTCGACTTCAAATCCATTCGCCACACCTGAAATATTACTTGTCACTGGTGAGTAAATCGAGCATTTTCCCAACTCTAGTTCAGGGCTGTAGAATATAGATGCTCGCCGTGCATGGAAAATTTTCCTATCTTGTGGAAAGTTAGGTTTTTTTATTTTTTTTTAAAGAGGGTAAAACATTTTTAGGGGATGAGGAGAGAGAGATTACCTGTCTGTAAATTCAGTAAACTCCCAATTACTTGCGGAATTGAGTCGCACAGCAACCCATAGATAATCAGAGCCTGAGGATAACTCGCAAAATTTATTTATTTTTCTCGCTTTCTATAAAGTCCTCATTGACCGGTGTATGCTGTTTAGGAAATTTACTATTTCCAATCTCCAAACATTGCAGCAAACATTTTGGCGTAACAGGTAGAACGCAAACAACTTTTTGAGATGTTTACAATTCTGATCTAGTGCAGTGCCGATTGGCACTTTTTCCCAGCTTTTCCTAGCTTGCAGAAAATGTTTATCTTTTAGGTCATGTGCGTGGAAAGCTTTTTATTTTATACAAGTCTGCCCTAGTTATGCATGAATCTGAAAATGCATGAAAATCAGTGCTGCAACAATTGCTATCATGCACAATCTTATTTCTGTCACTAAATTAAAGAACATTTCTCTCTCTCGCAAAACAACTCACTCAAAAAATTCATACAACAATCACTATCCTGACTGAATATAGTCCTAGCATTTAACTATTTAACACTATATTTTAAACTTTCTTTTTCACAAAAAACACTAATATAATGAACATACCCACTAAAATGCAAGAATTCCCCCCCCCTCGCATAAAATTTTTAACAATGCGAGAAATTCGTGCACCCTTCTGGGGCCATTTTATTAAAAATTTTGGCCCAGAAACAGGTCATTAAAAAAAAAAAAACAATCTTGAAATGGAAAACTTTTAATAAAAATCAACAAATTCAAACATAGGCCCTTTACAAAAGTTGAATGATTTTAAAAAGTTTTAAAAAAACTTTGATAAGAAAATCATGTATTTAGCTATGAGCTACAAAAATACATTATATTTCTACCATGAAACATCAGAAAATGTAGAATTAAGTAATATAATCTTGTATTGAAGGTATAAAAAAAGAAATAAGTTTCATCAACTTGCAGCAACAGTGATCAGCAATGAAAAAAAAAAATGACATATTTAAACAATTAAATGCGATTATTAATTTTTTTTTTTTTTTTTTTAAGTAATTTCCTGTTCTCACATAGTTTTTAGAAATCTCACTTTGTTTCTAAGTAAAGGTGAGAAATTCTCACCCAGTTTTTACCTCTGATGAGAATCCTGATTACCAGCATAAAATTTATAAAATACAACCTGATTAATTAATTAATCTGATTTATGAACACACATAAGCAATGAGGCAAAACCTACTAGCGAGTTAAAACAAAATGTCCATCAGGTTTCAAAACTTGCAGGGTACCGCTAGCACACAAGGTTGTCAAAAATGTTACAGTTATTGCCCAAGACCACCACCAAAGCTTTGGATGAATACCAAAGTATTACTACATCAAACAATAATGTATCCACCATGACATCGGCTGTTGCCATTCAGACCATCATTGCGATTAGTGTGGAGGCTATTCAGGCCGCTTCCTTGTTGCGCTGGTCATAATAATGATTTTGCTTGTTTGATCTTGAATTTTCTCTGTAATATACTAATTATTTTGCTCGTTTCAACTGCAAATTCAAACTTTTAACATTTTGAAAGTGTATAATGCGATTGATATACAATCTATGTTTATTTATTTCAAAATTGCTGTTAGAAAACATTACAAAATAAGTACAAAAGTCATTAAAAGAAAAATCATACATATATTTGTATAGAAAATTGGGTTTGGCTTGCATCGAATTATACAGAAATGGTTTGATTGGTTAAAAAAAAAAAAAGGGGGGAGGGGGGGAAGAAGGAAAAGAAAAAAAAAAAAACCAAATAACATCTATGTAGTTGAATATGCAAATTTAATTAATATATTCATAAACAAACATATTGTGAAGATTTTTTTAAAGATTGAAAATACTCATTTACTAAGATCTGTTTTCATGTTGCATTTTTTATTTTCATTATTCAATTTTAGAATCTTAGTTATTTTCATTTTTGCTTTATAAAAATTATTTTGAGTTATTGTCCTTTTAAGAAGAATTTTAGCATCATTCTGAGTACAAAATTTCTGTGAAAATAATTAATCTCTACCCCACTCCCACACTCAAAAAAAAAAAAGTAAAAAAGATAATTTTTCATGCACGGGGACGAGGCACAATATTATTTCTAAATTTTACTCTCTTATCAGTGCTAATTTATTCTCCTTGGAAAGGATGGTCCAAATAGCCTGTACACTAATCGCACTGATGGTCTGATTAGCCACTTCGCCATGACATCACAACCACACTGTTTTAAAAATTACAAAAATAGCAGTTAAGACAGGTTATTATAATAACTAAATGATCATTTGACGATATACAAGCTGCTATTTTTGGTCCACATATTTTTTTGGCAGAGTATCTTTTAGAATAGGGTACGGTCTTGGCAAGTTTATTTTTGCTGCTACACCACCAAATTATATTTTCTGAAATCAAAACAATATGGCATGTACAACATTCCCATTGTACTCATACTGATAATTTTACTTTCTCAAACCTTTGAGAGTTTTCGACAATTTCTACAGGATTCTTACATACTTCATTTGGTAACTATGATTTGGCATCAAATGTGAAAGAACATTATTTGAAAGAATTGTTTGCAAATAAATGAATGTTGGGGGAAAGCAGCAAAATATGACAATTTGCCTGGTGCAATGCTAGCATAAATTGTAATTTTGCTGCTTTCTTTCATCTTTTATTTATATGCAAAATGCAAAACATTCAAACACAGCTTTATTTTACATAGAATTCAAAATCATAGTTTTCTAACAACGTTTAACAAACAAAAAAAAAAATCCACTATAGAACATCAAACTTTCAAAAAAGATAGAGATAGTAAATTGTATACGTACACCATGGAGGGCGCCATATTGTTTTGGTTCCAGAAAATATAATTTGGCGTCTTGTTGGCGATAAAAATATCGAAATATGCCAGTGCCAACATAGTAACTTATTCTAAAAGATTCTTTATTTTTGATATATAAATAATGAAGAAGGAACCATTTTGGAGTTTAATAAAAACGTTATTTATATATTCTTCATACATTTGGTCAAGAATATCAAACTCCTATTAAATTTTTTTCAATTTATAAAGTTTACCTTAAGTGAATGAGTAATAACAAAGAATTCTTGTGTTTTTAATTATAATTACTATTTAATAAAGCGGCTTTGACGCGTCAAGGAATTCATAATTTACAAATATAATTCTATGAAACATTACATTACGGCAATTTAGCTTTTCGTTACTCATAAAAAATTAAAACAAACTTACAATAATTACTGAAAAAAAAGAAAATTAAACCTGTAAATTAAATTAAATTGAATTATTACTCACAAAATATTAATTGTAAACATAAGAGTTGAGCAAAAGCATGTGGTCATATACACAAAAATTTACAAACAAAAGGTTCTTTTCGTGTTGCCAATTCCTTTTGAAGAATTAATTGAGCTAGGTTGGTTAATTGGTTGGTTAACTGGATTTTACATCGCACTATTCTACGGCCTGTTTTAAAAATTTCTCAGTTTTAAAAATTTCTAATGAGGACCAGGTGACCAAACGACCCAGATTTCTGGGGACAGTCCCTATTTTCTAACTCTTTTTGTCTTGTCTCAAGAAAAAGTTTTTGTCCCCACTTGTCCCAAAATTGAAAAAAAGATAGGATTCCAATTTGTTTTGCTGCTTATCTCGTTCACGATATCCAGCGGTGGAAAATACCATTTTTCAAGGGCCCTCCGTAGCCGAGTGGTTATGTCACCACACTGCTAATCGCCTTCGAGCGTAAGAGAGCGGGTTCGCTTCCCGCTGTGGCCCTGGGTGTTTTTCCAATTCTTCGTATCTGTAATGGACTTTATCCATGTTGCGTAATAAACCCTTAAGGGTTGATACGTGATAACTACAGGGAAAAATGCAGATTTATAATGTTTACATTTGTGCTTTATAGGGAAATGTTTGCATTTTATAGGGAAATGTTTGCATTTTATAGGGAAATGTTTGCATTCTATAAGGAAAAATTTGCATCCAAGAGGGAAATGGAGAATCACATGTTGGGTATGATTTAGCCTAGAACCCAAAAAACCGATAGAGTCCATTCTGTCATGTGCTATCAGTCTTTATCTGACGAAGATATACAAGTGGAAGGACTACAAGTCAAGCATACAAATCTGATGTATACAAGGTGTTTCAAAAGTCCACCCCCACCCCCTCCTAACTCGAAAATGAGTCGGAATTTTGAAAAATGGCGAAACATATGTTCAATGAATTCGAGAGGGATCTCTTTTGATGAAAAAAGTTTGTGCCCGGGGGGGAGGAGGAAGGGCTAGGGTGTAATAATGTCCTCCCTTGTCTTAGGCTAGACAAGGGAGGGCAACTTTAAAATTTCAAATAGGAAAGTATGTCTTGTGATGCATCCCTGGAAACGTCTCTTCAAAACAATGAATTTGACATAAATAGTTTTGCCCTACGATGATTATTAAGGGAGATACATGAGATTTTAGACTTTTGAAATCTGAATTTTACACTTATGTATCCCTTTAATAATCATTGCAGGACAAAACTGTTTATATCAAGTTCATTGTCTTGAAGAGACGTTTCCAGGGATGTATCACAAGACATACTTTGACCAAAAATGTTTGGGCCCGGGCAAGAGGGTAGTAGTAATGCCGCTAAGGAGGGCAACTTTAAAATTTCAAACAGGAAAGTATGTCTTCTTATGCATCCCTGGAAACGTCTCTTCAAGACAATAAATTTGATATAAATAGTTTTTTACTGAAATGATTTATTAAAGAGGGTACATAAGTATAAAATCCACATTTCAAAAGTCTAAAAACTCAAGTATCTCCTTTACTAATCATCGTAGGACGAAACTATTTATATCAAATTCATTGTTTTGAAGAGACGTTTCCAGGGATGTATGTCAAGACATGCCTTCACATTTGAAATTTCAAAGTCGCCCTTCCTAGCCCCCCCCCCTCGGGCCCAAACTTTTTACACCAAAAGAGGTCCCATACAGCACACTTACATTTCTGGAACGTTGGAAGACCATAGGACTGTGACATTGCGATGTTGCATAGACGTTCTGCTCATCTCTGGAACATCCCAAATACGTTCAAGGATGTGGAAATGTCTCAGCTTTGCGACATCGCATGCTACATCTCTAGTACATCACATACATCTACAGTCCATCTCTAGAACATCGCAATCGTTACATCTCAACGATGTTCTACTTGCATCCCTCTTAGATGTGATGATAATAAGACATTGCGATGTACCTGGAACATCGCTGGAACCAAGTGTGCTGTATGGAGTCTCTCTCGAATTTATTGAAGACATGTTTCGCCATTTTTTTCCCAATTCCGACTCATTTTCGAGTTAGGAGGGGGTGTGGAACTTTTGGAACACCCTGTATGTGTAATTAATAAAATAATCAACAATCATCAATAAAATAAACCATTTTCCAAACCACTTGCGTACCCAAAAGCTTCTGAAAGCAGCCGCTGCTAGAGCTAGACCCACATGTGATACTAAAGACCTATTCATTCGTCGAATTTAATCGTGTGAAGTTTCAGAAGACGTTTTCTATTCCACGTGATCATGAGTAGAACAAACAAACTGCTTTGTACGGGATAGCATGTCGTTGAGGCAAATTTCCGTATTGTGCACGGATGGCCCAAATTGACGATCCACTGTTTGGCGAGGAAACCAAACTGAGCAGTGTTGCACTGAATAAAGGAGGAAAATCCTCCTGACATTGTCTTATCTACGATATTGTGTGCGTGTTTGTATCGAGCTTCGAAGGAAACGATTAAGCATAGTTCATTAGCACGCACATTTTAGTATTACTTTGAGCGGCTACAAAACATATGATAACATAAATCCCAACGACAACATTTTAGCATAACATTAAACTAGCAGCTCGTTCCTAGCTGCTACAACAACAACTGACATGCGAGTTCTAACAGTCAAAGTTGAAGTTCTTTTATCGTTCTTTTTGTGTTACAGCTAGTGTTACAAAAGCTGGAAAAAGCCCGTTTCTTCCCCTGAAATAAACCGGGTTTTTTGGGAAGAAAATTTTGAATATTCCTGGGAATTTTGAAATAATCTGAAGCATAGACATATTTTTTTCATTTTTATTAATTTTAATGATTTCCTATTTAGCATTTTTAACATTAAAAATGCAATTGCAGATTAAAGAGAGTTGATTGCACTTGCTTGTGAAACATTTAAAATGCATATTTATTAAAAAACTAAAAAAAAAAAAAAAAAAAAAAAAATCATTGCAGTTAAAATGATATATTTAGTTAAGTAACCTTTTAAAGACGTTTCTGATGAAATAATATTACTTAAACTATATTTCTAAATTTAAAACAGACATGCATAATTTAAATTTATTGCTTTGCTAGAAAAAATTAAAAATAAAGACCAAATTTTAATAAATTTGTCAGTTTGTTTTCTTTTGGAAATATATTAAAAGAGATTATGTAATGTTTGCAATGAACAAAAGCAGTATTGTATGAAAATAAAATTGCTCCTGCATTCAAAACTAGTTTATGCAATGCTCATTGACATTTTAGGTATTATTTATATATATGTTCAATGCATCAGCCCTAACTCCCATTTTGAAAGTGACTTGTTTTGTTTATTTTTAAAAATCCCAATATTCCTGAAAGTTCCGTTCCGGATTTATTCCCCAAAATTCCCGGGTTTATTTCCAGCTTTGAAAAACTGGGGGATTTTTTGCAACACTAGTTACAGCTGAATACCACCGACATCTCTTTTGTGCATCTCGTTCGAACTCTAATTACATGTTTTCCACTGTGTTAAGATCAATGCTTTTAGCTGGCTTTGGTAAATTTTGCACATTATTTACATCGAACCGATTTTTAACACCATTGGTGGTTTGAATGGAGGCTTTTCATCATGTTGAAGTTGAAACATCAACTCTTCTCCTCCTAATTCAGAGTCATAATGAAGAAGCTCAGAATTCAGTACTTCAATACAGTCTGTATATTCCTGCCTGCCATTGAAAAAAACCATTCTTTTCCCATATCCAATTGCTTACCAGAACCCCTCCCCCTCTGTTTGTCGAGTTGAATAAAATTCTTCTGCATTCTTCATACAATGCCAATATTATTGGTAACCATCTAAATCGTCTAAGTTAAACGTCTTCTCGTCTGAAAATATTATAAAAGTCCTACCTGAGGTCAATGACATTGTTCCTTAGCCCATAATAAACAATAATTAATATGTGTTTTTTTTTTCTGCTTTGGATGATGCTTCCGCTTTTTGAAAATGAATTATTTGGATCTTGTTATATAATTACAAACTGTCTGCCTTGACAAATGAATAAGTCTTGTTTGATTTTGGGCCTTTGCCCCTTTGCGATACTTCCACTGCTCTTTTTTAGCTCATGAGCAAGTTTTCTTTCGTCGCAAGGCCTAGCTTTTTAGGCCTAGCAGTCTTCTTTCTTTTCCTATTTCTATCTTGCTTTCTGATAAAGTTAGAAACTGTATTGGGGATGACATGCAGTATACGAACAACCTAACACCTTTACCATTATTTTTATATGCAACAATTTGCCCCTTTTGGGAATAATTTAAAGGTATTCTTCTAGGCAGTCTGAAAAGAAAATAACAATGCAATTTTTCACAAAATACGTTTTTCTCAACAGAAGCAGTTGAAAAAATATCCATATTTACTCTTTTACTCGTGCACGATCCATTAAATAACAAATTGTCGTAGGTGTAGCAATTTCATTTTTACGTGAAATTAAAGAAAACTTTGTTAAATAAGACCTGCATTGCATAAGAACCTAATAGCCAGGATAAAAATACGAAAAATAATTTTCAAAAATCGACTATCCTTCTACTTTTAAACTTGATTTTCGATAGTTTTTGGAGCATAATTCGAAAACTATTTGGTCGAATGAACTATATTTGAAGATGCTAGAAATCGATTTCTGCTTAACCCGTTAGTAGTCACTGTAGACAGCGCCACCTATTACAGATTACGCACTTTTTATTTAACTCTCACCAATAATTTTAAGTAGTGATGTGATCGACTTTCCTTTGATTTTATTCGCGTTTTATGTATATCAAATGCTACTTCTAAAAATTTTTGGTGGCTATTGAATAAAAAAATCTGGCAACATTGAAGGATGGGCGGCAAATCGACCAACTAGCGACTACTAATGGGGTAAATAATCTGGTGTGTCACTCACACGACTTTATCTTACCCTGAAATTTAATACTATAAATACAGGTTGGAGATTAAGAGGTAAGATAACGAGTACTGTTATGTAAACCTACGTTAAACAATTCGAATTAGGTTTCGGAAGAGTTTTATATGATAATTAGTTCTGTGTGCCCCCCTCAACCTCCCATTTCATTAATGCACCTACATTTATATAGAATTTAATTCGGTTATTAAAAAATTATTCTGTTTAAAAAAATAATTTATTAAAATTATTATTTAAAAAAATTATCTTTTATGATAATACAGACGATTTCCATATAAGAGAAGTAGTATAACACTAAATATCCAAAAAAAAAAAAGTTAAATTTATTCTCAATACTTTTTTTTTTTGTTTTGTTAAAAATGAAAAAAATCGTTAACTTTATTTTAAATTATTGCAGATAGATGGTTCAACCATTCGTTTTAAAGGTATTGACGAGCTCGTTTGAAATATACCCATCATGAAAATTTACTCCCCTAGAGGGGGACTCCCCCCCCCCAGTGGGGGAAGCGAGGCTCCCACATACACAAAAAAAAAAATTCCCAGTTGACTATCTCTATTACAAAAAATATATATGCGTTTCATTTGATTTACTGCAGTCTATAGATGTTAAACTCTACTTACCTGCAATTTCCCCCATAGACGTGCGTAATGTATTTGAACAATTTTGCGTGTCCCTGCACACGAACCGTTTGCTCCACCACAACGAAAAGCTTACTGTAGCATCCCTATATGATACATATTTAGAATTTCTGCTACTATTTGTTTTTGAGATATGCTGATAACAGACACACAGATATCCACACAGAGAGACGGAGAGACAGACAGACACACAGACCATTCGCTAAAAACATGATTTTCGTATTCAGGGGACCTCAAACATGTAAATATAACAAAAACTCACGTTCGAAAATTTGACCCTAAAACAATACTTTCTCGACCCTTTGGGTAAGAGAAAGTAAATAATCTGGTATGTTACTTACACGACTTTCTTTTACCCTGAAATTTAATACTATAAATACAGGTTGGAAAGTAAGAGGTAAGATAACGAGTACTGTTACTTAAACCTATGTTAAACAATTCAAATTAAGCTTCGGAAGAGTTTTATATGATAATTAGTTCTGTGTGAGGGCGGCTGCTGCCCCCCTCAACCCCCCGCTTCTTTAATACACCTACATTTATATAGAATTTAATTCTGTAATTAAAATTAAAAGTTTACTTAAAATTATACAGACAATTTTCACACGCAACATTCATTGAAACTTATCAATCTTGATCAAACTTTTCCAGCAACAAACTTATGTTAACTTCTAAATACAACATTTGGATATCCTAAAGTTATTCGTTTTTAAGTTACTCTAAGAGTAGTTAGTATAACACTAAATATACAAAAAAAGTTAAATTTGTTCTCAATATTACATTAAAAAAAAAAAAAAATCTTGTTAAAAATGAAAAAAATCGATAATTTTACTTTAAATTATCGAAGACCGATGGTTCAACCATTAGTTTTAAAGGTATTGGCGAGCTCTTTTGAAAGATACCCATCATGAAAATTTACTCCCCTCGAGGGGAGGACTTCCCCCCAGTGGGGGAGGCGAGGCTCCTACATACACAAAAATTTTTTCCCAGTTGACTATCTCTACATAAAATATATATTCGTTTCATTTGGTTTACTGCAGTCTATAGATGTTAAACTCTACTTACCTGCAATTTCCCGCATAGACGTAATGTATTTGAATACTTTTGAGCGGCCCTGTATACGAACCATTTGCTTCATCGCAACGAAAAGCTTAGTGCAGCATCCCTCTATTATACACATTTAGAATACCGAGTTTGGAATTTCTGCTACTACTTGTTCTTGAGATATGCTGATAACAGACACACAGACAGACACACACAGAGACCATTCGCTAAAAACGTGATTTTCGTATTCAAGGGACCTCGGAACATGTAAATATAACAAAAACTCACTTTCGAAAATTTGACCCTAAAACAATACTTTCTCTACCGTAAGGGTAAGAGAAAGTAAAAATTATCAGTCATAATACATAATTTTCTAAATATTAATTTAACAAATTTTATTTTATGCATAAAAAACGCTAAAATTTTCGTGAAACTTATAAATAGGTTTGGAAAACGTATTATTAACACTATAAAAAAAAATAATTATAATAAATAAAGTAAAACAAAATAAAAATAATTGCTTCAGATATGAATGAAAATGTGTAATCAAAATTTAACATTAGAAACTCGAAAACTTAGATGTGTATAACTTCTTAAGTTATGCATCAAAAATGACTTCCAAATTTATATCTGGGGATGAAATTGAAAATTGACTGCAAAATCGATATCTGAAATCGAAGTTGCATATTGTCATTATAAAAAAAATAAGTTTGACACAATTTAAATATGCACATGGCCCCTTAAGCTAATTTTTTCGAATATCTTAAAAGAGGACAAAATTCCTTGACGAATGACACTTTTGTTGCCTTTCTGTAATAATTTACTGATGAGATAAGTGAGTTTTTTTTTTTTTTTTTTTTTTTTTTTTTTTTTTTTTGTTGATCTTGACTGGACATTGCTATTTTGGTCAGAGCATTGTTCGCTGGGAAGAATTGAAAATAATGTACCAGAGTAGGAAATATAACACAAAAATTACTCTAAAAACTTTAAATCCAACGCGCAATGCAAGCATAGATTTGGGGATGTCGTGAAATGTCTCAACCGTTTAATTCTCACTAGTTAAAAAGCAAAAGTATTTATACATGTTATATATATCTGTACTGATAAGTATAAAGGATTTAAGTCCAAAAATGTGGATTTTGTGTTAAGTACATTGTCAGACTCAGAAAAAATTCTCTATCGATTGGTATGAAGGATTTAAGTCTATGTCATTTAGTCCCTGAGAAAATCCATTAGTAAAAAAAGATTCAAGATGGCAAATTTTTTTATGGCAAATTTTAAATTTAACAATATGGAAAAAAAATGCGTAAATTTATCTAAGAAATCAATGTTTTACGACTTCATTTACAAAATTCTGCAGTTTTCTGATCAGTGGAGTATCAAAATTTAAATATCTAGAAGATGGTAGATAGGAATTGCCGAGTTCTATACCAGGTCGCTTTAGCTGATATATGCGTTTGCAGTTTTTCATGGTTTTCTCCGAAACTCGCATAAATATGAGCTAGGTATCTTTACTTAGAAAGACTCCATAGGGAGAGTACACCACCCAGATCTGGGACCTACTTTTAGTCAATTGGCCTTAACCCTAACACAACACGTCATTAAAATTTGAACTCAATTTTTTTCTCTCTCTACATGTAATATTTTTTAACTTGCGCGAATTATATCCCTAAGTCATTTAATAATAAACATTTCAAATGTTATATTCCTGTTTTTTATCTTAAAAAACAAATAAAATAAACTTTAATGAATTTATAACAAGTTATATTGAAATTTGGAAAGTCATGAATAATAAAAACTACCATGTTTCTCACATTAAGAGCTTAATTTTAAATAATTTAAATTAAACTTCTTAATTTTTTATTCAATTTAGAGAAAATTATCTAGAAAACATCTATTTAAAATTAAATATCTTTATCCTTATGAGTTTCGAATTTTCATGCGTAAAATTATAAAAATATGCATTTAGAGAAAATTTAGCTTAAATTTCGAACATTGAAAAATGTCATTTTAAAACTTTTCAATTATGATTATAAAATTCCTACTTTTTGACACAATTTTATGATGTTTTTATGCATAATGTTTGCTGAGAATTAAAAATTGATTCCTAAATAAAATAAAAAACAAAAATAGATTTTTTTTTTTTTTTTAAGGATATAATAAATAAATAAATAAAGACGGTCTATCGTCTTTAGTCATAATAAAACTGTTTTATCAAATCGTATTTTTAAGAAAACCATTTAAAAAAAAAAAAAAAAAAAAAAAAAAAACTACATTTTTATGCACTAGATAGTTAATCTGTATGTGTTTCAATTTTTATGTGTTTTAAAGTTATATTTGTTTTATTTTTCTTATTTATTTTATCTTTTTTATGCTGTCAATATAAGTTTGAAGATATTATGGATTTTTAATATGAAATATGATAACTTTAATAGCTCTCAATAAATTCTATTTTATGAACGAATGTTAGAATTGTAATACAGTAACGATTTCTTATCAAAATAAAAATATTAAACCATTTAAATTAAAAAAAAAAAAATGTTTTATTAACAACTTATATTGCTATTACTATTTTTTAAAAAAGCTATGCACCAATTTTTTATTCGCTAAAGAAATATTAAATTAGACAAATCAGAAGCATTATTTAAGAAGTACTTCAAATAATTAAAACTGTTTTAATAATTTTTAGAACGCATGAAAATTACAATAACTGTTTTCCAATGCTTTATTAAACTATATTTTGCAGCATACATATATCTGTACAAGTTTAGCAAATATATTAATTTTACAAAAAAGAAAAAAAAAAAAAAAAACTTTATTAACACATTTTATGTGATAAACTACAACGAAACTATCTGAAAAAGCGAACAAAATTAAAAAATAAATAAATATAAATATAAATATAATCATGATATATAAAATATATAAAGGAAACTTAAAATTGAAAGAAATAACAACAACAACAAAAATTGTATTGAAATGCTAAAAAATGCTTAAAAATTTCATATTAAGTTATTTATTAAATAATGCCATAATATTGAATGCCATATTTTTCAAAGTTAAAAATTAATACATCTTTTTTTTTTTTTCCCAGTAAGTAATAGTAATTTAAATCAATTTTAAAATAAATTAGTTTTAAAAAGTTGTGGTTTAATAGTTTTATTTAGGGAGGAAATAAGTATCTGCGCTGTCAATTTAATGTTTATAATTCAAAATGAAGTTTCACAAGAGAGAGCTTTTAATTAAGAACTTACTTGTTACTTTAAATTTTGTCTCGGTCATAATAAGAAAACTAATCATGGCTTCAATGCTCCACGTTTTGCGTTTACCATTTATCATTATCATTATCATTATCATAGCGGAGCGGACGGAAGGGATAAAAGTTTTGGTTTGTGTTTGAAGGTCATTCGCCATTCGCGTATTTGTATCACACGACTGTTTGACTTCACAGTGAATGTAAAAAAACTAAGGCTCGAAACAAACATTTGAACTTTAACGGCACAGAATCCGCTAATGTACAGATTACCTAGTTAAAATGCAAAAAACTCTCGACTCCGCACTTTAACGGGATATTTTAGTTAATCTGCAGATTAGCTAGGTAATCTGCACATTAACGGATTTCGGTAACATATCCATGGAAATCCACTATTTATTTATTTAAAATTTTTACTTTATTTGCATAAAAGTTTTAGTATACTAATCTGAAGAAAAATATCGCAGTTGCACATTTTCTTTCCATTTTTCATTTAAATTCAAAATACTGCAATTAGAGAGGTTTCAAACTCTTAATTAAGAACTTTTATATCTCAAACGCTAATCTAAAAAATATATTTTTAACTATCAACAGAATTCATTTTTAAACACTCAAATTTAAAACTATCATATGTAAGTTTTAAAAAATGCACCGAAAAATCATACAAATAAAAGTAATGCAAAAGTCGCCAAATTTTATCCAGGAATTGCATGGTTAACATACTTTGAAGGAGACAGTTTTTTTCCCTATAGTTTTGACTCAAAGGGCCAGTCTCCCGATGCCGTACCGATGATAAATTACAGCATGCTAATGCTGATAAAGGAGTTCATCGCCAAATCTGTTAACCCGCTGTTCTAATAGAATAATTATTGTACAAATGAATACGCCAAGATGGGCCGTTTACGATCCAGCCCAACGCTTAGATAACGCAGCAGCAGTCGGTCCAAGTCTGTATTTTTATTTATTTATTTATTTATTTTTTCAACGTTTGGTGGGTGAATCATTAACACTTTCGCGATTGGCATACTTTAGTCTTTTTTAAAACTGATTGCCGGGGAATACTGAAGTAAACTAAAGCTAGTTGCCGCAAACTTTTGATGTTTAAACGTGGATAAAAGTTGAATGTAATGTTTTGAAATGTTACTCTTGTAATTACCTGAAGCTTGGAATAAAGGTTAGTTATATATAATATTAGAACGAACCTATAATACTATCAAAGAATTGATACTCTAATAATACTATCGAAATAATACTAATGTATTGTTTCCATAGAAATTCTTGAAATGACGTGAATGCACGTCAGCGGTAACCAGGAATAGAATCTGAAAAGACGTGAATTTGCGTCAGCGGCAACTAGCTATAGAAGTTGAAATGACGTGAATTCACGTCAGCGGTCGCGAATGTGTTGAGTGATTTATGACACTTGAAAAAAAACATATATTTCCGCTACTTTTGAGTACCCAATTCCTTTAAAAAGAAAGATAATCAGCTATAACTCTGTTTCAAGATCCACAACTAATGGTAATGATCATACATTGTGTAAATGCAGCGATCCTTCATTAGAAAAATATGTTGGCAGAGCACATGGTCTTATAATTACTATAGTAACCTGCAACTGCAACCTGCAAATCAGTGGCGGATTTAAGGGGGGGGGGCTAGGGGGCTGAAGCCCCCCCAAAACACTGACATTCACAATTGAATATTGCAATTGTAAATTTTTTATTGGTTTAGAATAACACTTTGAAAAATCTTAGCCCCCCCCCAAAAGTCAAATTCTGGATCCGCCACTGCTGCAAATAGTTAATGATAGTAATCTGAAAAAGTTTTTGCAGTATGAAATGGAACTAAATTTCGACTTCTTTCTAAAGCCAATATTTCTCAAACTAGTATATAACCCCGCCAAAAATGACGGAATGTGAAATAAATTAAGGTAGTGAATCAACGAATGCTTTGCCAGCTTCGCGGGACACTATATTTAAAGAGGACTAATGTGCAAGTTGCACCTGACGGGACTAATATGCAAGGTGTACCTAACGGGACTAATGTGCAAGTTGCACCGAACGAACAAACTATTTCTTTTAACGAAAATACCTACTAACCCTGGACGATAGGTCTAATATAACGTATCATATTATATATCGTATTTATCGTAAAGCTCAGTACTTATTTCGCTTCCTTCTTCGACTCGTTTTAATAAGTATTTTTTATATGCATGGACAAAGGGCAAATTTACTATTTTATAATTTTTTATTTTTCGCGTGAAAACATTATTTCATCTTATGCGCCCCCCCCCCTCAATATATATATATAACTAACTGGTTTTTTTTTTTTTTTTTTTTTTGCAACAATCATAAATTTAAATGTCCAGTTTTGAAATTATTTTCATATTTTAATTAATTCTAAAATATCTAATCAAAACTTCGTTACAAATAAGGTACCAAATGAAAGGTACCTTATCCGCGTTTGTAATGATCGATAGATGGCGCTCTCTGAACACTGCAGTTGTTAGTAAATATAATAGCCACGTGTAATTATTATTCTTTCTCCGCCATTTCATCATGGAAAGTCGATTGCATAATATGAGGATATGCAGTGGTGTGATAATTTCACCTTAGCCCACCAGAGGGCGAGCATTTCATTACAATCGCGGATTTGTAACGAAGTATAACCTTAGGTATCTTATTTGTAACCTTATTTATTTTAACTAATTTGATAAATATGACGTCACAATCAACTGTTTGTTTATATCTGATAAGTACATTACATGGAGTTACATTATCATGGTTGCAAGAAAATGATGTAATAACTATTAACCCATAATTTTTATGATTGAATTTTATATTACATTTTAATTTTATCCTCCATGGGTATTTCAGAATTGCAATGGTAGTTATAAATTTTCGTTGAAATCTTTTTACATATTGAGATTAAGGGAAAAGTGTAAGCACAAAAAATGTTCAGTTTTGAAAGATCTTTCTAATGATGTAACATTTAAGCAAATTAATTAAAAATAAAATAAATAAAAATAAAAATACATAGCATTTCTAAAAAAAAAAAAAAAAGGCTACCAAAAATCTCTGTTTTTAAGCGGTCTAACCGGAATTGTTCCTGACAGATGATGCTCATTATTATTATTAATTATCAAACAGTTTACTTATGATCTGGATTTGTTTATATATAAAATTTCCGTTAAATATAATGAACCTTTAGCATTTTTTAATCAATGGAAATGTATTGTTCTGTTAAAATTCACTAAAGTATTACAGCTTCACTATTGTAATATAGTACAATATAATAAACTTAATTTATTAAAAAAATAAAAGACTTTCAAGATCATTATGTCATAATTTATGTAGATAAATCACCTAATAACTATGCTACTATTTGTAAATGGTATTACAAATCTCTTCTAAACAGTTCAGTATCAAATAATACTATTATTTCATTGACTCAAAATAATGTTATCATTAGTAATAGAAAAATTCATAGTTATTATAAATTATTAAAGCTTCCTTTTAATCATTTCAACTATCCTTATTTTGTACTAATTCCTAAGTTTCATAAATCTCCCATTAAATTAAATTTAGAATGATTACTATTGGATGTAATACATACAATAATAATGCCAATAAACTACTTCTTGATATTCTGAAACAGGTTTATAACATCATTTGTAAAGATAACAACTTTCGCTGCCTTAAGAATAGTTACCAACTCATTAACCATATCAATAACCTTGATAATGTAGATAATATCATTACTTATGATTTTCAAGATCTGTTTAATAATATTATTTTATCAGACCTATATTAAATTATCAATAATCTTTTTATTAAATACAAAAATCAGATTGAATTACCTAATAACTTGAATGATGAAAAATTTTAAACGCTCCTTAATTTCATTATGTATAATAACTATATCTTACACAATAACCTCCTTTATTTACAAAAAGTGGGCATCCCGCAAGGTGAATGTAGCTCGAGTATGTCGGCTGATCTTTATCTTTATTATTATGAGTGCAAATTTACATTTGACCATATCTTACTATACCGATACATTGATGATGTAATAATTTTATTCATTAAAAATAAGTCATCTGATTAAATTATATTAGACTACCCCTCGAATTTAAAATTAACTCAGACTATACATAAAAATAAAATCATAAACTTTCTGGATCTTAAAATTCGTTTTAATGATAATACAATTTATATTGACACTTAAGATAAACGACGGGATTTTAATTTTAAAATAAATTTGTTTACTTATTTTAAATCATGCCTGCATCTCTCTGTATTCAGAAATACAATTTTTAATAACTTATATCGAATCAATAATTTATGTTCAGCTAAATATAAAAATAAAAACATTAATAAACTTATTAAGGAAACTTTACATATGGGTTTCCCAAACAATTTTATTTATTCATTGTTCTATCAATAAATGTATCTGTCAAAAAAAAAAAAAAAAAAAAAAAAAAAAAAAAACTGTTATGCGTGTAATAACAAAAAATTAAAATAATAATAATAATACAAGACAATAAAAAAGGTGGTGGATGGGTGGGCAGATGTTTGATTAAGGAGGTTAGATGGCGTTGTAGGTTGATTGGGTGGGTGGGTTGTTGAATTAAATAAAAAAAAAAAAATTAAGGAAAGATGGCTGCATTTAATATTATTTACAAATTGAATGATTTTTAGGAAAGTTAAATTTATGGATAAATTACAAAATAAATAAATAAATAAATAAATAAAATAAATAAATAAATAAATAAATCTTGCCAATATTACATGCAAAATACTTGTTTGAATTCAATTAATAGGATTCTCAAAAAAAATTTTTCTTTTTAAATTATTTAAATTTTCCTTACTACCAAATTTAAAAGGAAAAAGAAAAGAATTTTAAAATTTTATTTATTTAAATTTTCCTTACTACTGAATTCTTAAGGAAAAGAAAGAAAGAAAGAAAAAATTAATATTAACGTCTAAACACACTTTGGTTTTTGACTTCGTGGCAAAGAATTTCATTAAGTTTTTTCATTTTATTAAAAGTTGGTTACGTTAAAAGAATAAAAGATCTGTATTATTTAAGTTGCACTGATTTCTAAAATAAAATATAGATTTCAACATTATGCAAACTATTAAAAAATTAGACGCTTAACAGTTTAAAAAAATTAAATAATCAAAATTAATTAAGATGAATAAATCTCCATACACTAAATAGTTAAAAAATTAAAAATTAAAAACTTGTAGAGGAAAATCTTAAAACTTAATTAGTTGAGATTTAATTTTAAATTAATTTTAACTGTTATACTTACTATAACTCAACTTCGTAAAAAGCCTTTTTCTCAGCTACGACGTTCTGTTTTGCTCGGGTTTTGATTTCGATTTTTATTCTGTTCAATTTCAATTATAAAATTTCAGGTTGTGTTCTGTTTTTATTTCATTGGTTTCATTCGGTGGTAATTTTTACTTTCTTCTATATTCAATAGAAGAAAGTATTGGATTCGTAAAAATTTTTGACATCGGGTTTTTGATGGATTTACACGTTTTGAGAGCTGTAGAACACGATTTGACCATTTTTAGAAAATGTCTGTCTGTTTGTGTGTGTGTGTGTGTGTGGCAAAATTTTGTAGCTACTGTATCTCAGGAACTACTTCACAGAATTTTTATACAAATTGGTATGTAGTTGCACCTTGACATAAATTAGTGCTTATCCACTTTTGGTAAAAATTGTCTTACAGGTTGCGTTGCCATCCCGCCTTTTCTAAATTTTTAACATGGTGATATAGGACAAAATTTTGTATAAATGTGCATAAAGAGAATTATTTTTTAGTAATCATTATGAAATTTAGAAGAATTATTTATAATAGAGACAGTCAACTGGGAATTTTTTTTTTTTTTTTTATGTGTAGGAGCCTCACCCCCCCCCCCCTGGGGGAAGTCCCTCCTCGAGGGGAGTAAGTTTTCAAGATGTGTATATTTCGAAAGGTCTCGTCAATACCTTTAAAACGAATTGTTGAACTATAAATCTGTGATAATTTAAAACAAAGTTATTCATTTTTTTTTTTACTTTTAACAAACTTCGTATTTTTTTCGTAGTAATTTTTTTCGTCGTATTTTTTTTTTTTTTTTTTTTTTTTTTTTAACGAAATTTAACAAAACTTGGTATTTAGTTGGCCCCTGACATAAACTGGTGCTGATTAGATTTGGGGATCAATCGCTCAACAGGTGGCACTGTTTTTTCTAAATTTTTAACATGGCAGTATAGAACAAAATTTCGTATAAATATACATAATGAGAGTTATTCTTAACCTGTGATTGTAAAATTAATAGGAATTATTGATAATAGTAGTAGTTAATTTGGAAAAAAAAAATTGTGCATGTGGGGGCATCGCTTCCCCCTCGGGTGAAGTACCCCCCCCCCCCGGAGGGGAGTAAATTTTCAATATGGGTGTGTTTTGAAAGATCTCGTCAATACCTTTAAAACGAACGGTTGAACTATAAATATGTGATAATTTCAAACAAAGTTGTCGATTTTTTTTACTTTTAACAAAGAAAAGATTAGAAAAAAAAATCGTAATACATATATGTATATTAATATTGTTACTGAGTGAATTTGTATAGGAAAATATAGAAGAAAGTCTTGTGGTGGTCACAACATACTAGTTTCTTGTGGGTTTGTGCTATCTTTTGGTGTTTTGTTAAAATGCTACCAAAAGCAGAAAATCTGCAATCCAGTGCTCAATGTTTTAGGAATAGCACCTGAATAAGTCCTAACGCATTTTGAGCTTTTTAATTAAAATTCAGTCTTATTGTTACATATGCTTTGGTCCAAAAATCTTCAACTTAAAAAGTTCATTTCATTAGTGTAAGATCGATTATTTCCCCTTATGTACTATCATTTACTATTCCTTCTTTTCTACAACATCACATAACACGGTCCTTTTTTATGTTTTCAACAAGTATTGTAATCTAATAAATTAAAGTAAGTAATATTATTAATCTTTTAAAATAAATTCAATTTACGGTAACTTATTACTTACTGTGGTGATTTTTTTTTACTGTCTATTCTTCGTTCTCATTCTTTTCTTTTTAATCAATTAAATTAATATATATATATATATATATATATATATATATATATATATATACCAGGCCCTTGAAAACGTTGGAATGCAAATCATGCTTTTTTCTCATCTCCAAAATTCATTTCGATTTATCTTTAATTCTTTTCTGATTTGATATGAGTGGTCTGCGATTATGATCTGAATAATTGTTTTAATGCTGAGGTTGAATCATCTTTGAATTTCATAAAATTTTGCACTGATATTATTATATTTTATTATTGTATTACTATATATATATATATATATATATATATATATATATATATGTATATATTATTTTGTTTTGTTGCAAGATAGAGACTTGAGCTGTATATTTGCTTCAATTAGATATAAAGTTTTCCGAAATCTTGCATATGCTGATAGAAATGCAAGTTTCCTGATTGGTGAACATTTCTATTTTTCAGCATTTAAAATTCCAATTTTCAATTCATGAATTCTCCTTTTTTTTTTTTTTTTTTTTTTTACTTTTATCGGATCTTTTTGGTGATTTTATCCTGTTTTCTTTTCTATAAAATGTTGACTGTTTCTATTACTTTAATGGTTTTTGCAAACTATTATCTCATCGTTAGGCTTAAGTGTTATGTTTGTGTCATTTCTCTTCTGCGTAAGTACTTTAACTTGTCTTTACTAATCATTGGTACTCAAATTAAATTATCACTGTGACAATAATGTTATTCGAAATAAATCTCATTTAAAATTTAATTAAATGTTGGTATTTTCATCTATCTTTTGTTTGCTGAGAGTTACAAAGGTATTAAATTATTCAAATTATATATATATATATATATATTATATTAAAAAATATTATATATATAATATGATAAATAATAACGAAATTCAAAAAAATGATAATCTATTTATTTACATTGCAATTGTGTGGTTTTACTTACATTTTTTGTAAAAATTTTAATATTTCTTTTAAACTGAGATTTTCTGTAATGTTATATTATTTAAAATAAATACCAAACACACAATTAAGAACACAAGAAAAACACATTTTGTCACTATTGTTTTTATTTTTTATTTATTTTTATTTATTTTATTTTATTTTACTATGGCTTGAGGTCCAGAACATCTATTACAAAAATGTTTCAGTTAAAATTCATTGCCCTGTACAATTTCTATTATAAATGGGAGGTTTAATAACAACTATTTTTAATGATGTTTTTTATGATAACCCATTTTCATTTATACACTTTCTCCTCTACGGAGGCTTTGACACACAGAACCAGCTGGTGAAGAACTTTTTTATATTTCTGAACCTTTTTTTTTTTCTTTTTCTGCAAATAAATAGAAAATTAAGTCAAAATAACGTCAATAGAACAAAATTGAATAATAATAATAATTAGTGCTGCACCGAATACACTTTGGCCGAGTACCGAATACCGAGTAGTTGTAAGAAAGAATAATTGACGTACATATGAAGAACTAGCAGGCAACGCCCGCTTCGCTGGTCCCTATTTTTAAAAGAATCACTATAATTACTGAATTCTCAAAATTGCATTAATTTTTATCACGTGAAGAAAAAAAGAGAAACAAAATATGATTGGAAAAAATGTCGCACCGGGTTCTCACTGCCTTTGGAAAAAATTCCCAAAATGCTCTAACTCTTATTTCTATTATTTTCCCCCTTCGCCCCCCCTCTTCCGTCTATCCTAATAACTTTACAAATTCGAAAATATCTGCAATCGATTTGTAAGTATCAAAAACCTCTATGCACCAGTTTTGAACGATATATCTCTATTTTTATTTTTTGCCCCTCTGCTCCCCCCCCCTTCCCGCCCCTCCCAATAATTTTAAAAAATCGAAAATATCCGCAATCGATTTGTAGGTATCGGAAACTTCTATGTACCAATTTTGAATGATCTAACTCTATTTTATTATTTTTTTTGCCCCTCAGCCCCCCCCCCCCCACCTTCCCGGCCCTCTTAATAACTTTACACTTTCGGAAATATCCCCATTCGACTTGCAGGCCTTTAAAACCTATCTGTACCAATTTTGAACGGCCTAACTGTATTTCTATTTGTTTTTGCCCATAGCCCCCCTTCCCGCCCCACTCCCCTTCCCGCCTCTCCTAATAATTTTATAAATTTGAAAATATCCGCAATCGATTTGTAAGTATCGAAAACCTCTATATACCAGTTTTGAACGATCTAACTCTATTTTTATTTTTTTGCCCACCTCTCCCCTCCCCCTTCCCGGCCCTCCTCATAACTTTACACTTTCGAAAAAATCCCCATTCGACTTGCAGGCCTCTAAAACCTATCTGTACCAATTTTGAACGCCCTAACTGTATTTCTATTTGTTTTTGCCCCATAGCACACCCCCCCTGCTGCCCCACCTGGGGGCTGAATTTCTAAAATTCCAGAAATTGGTTTTTAGATATTTGCATTAGCTATATTTTAGAGCAAAAATTTTACGTATATCTATTTTTTTTTTGTTTGAGATATATAGGATTATGCAAAATCACGTTTTACGCATGTGAAATTACGTTTTGCCCCCTCCCCGCCCCCCTTGGGGACCGAATTTTGAAAATTCCAGAAATTGGTTTTTAGACATTTCTATTAGCTATATTTTAAAGCAAAAATTTTATGGATATCTGTTTTTTTGTTTGAGATATGAAGGATTTTGTGAAATCACGTTTCCCCCCCCTCTCCCCCCTTGGGGGGCGAATTTTGTAAAATCGCTTCTTAGTGGATGCCTACGTCATAGAACGAACATTGTCACAAAATTTCATGCTTCTAGGTCTAGGGGTTTGGTCTGGGCGATGATGAATCACGCCCTCAGTCAGTCAGGAAGAACGATTTTATATATATAGATTTTGCACATCCTGAAATTTAAAAAAGGCTTTTTGAACATAAAATTAAGTTAAATGGCAAACAGCATGTTTTCATGAAACGTTTCAGAACTTTTGTAGTGTATATACACAATTAGGTTCATTGTTATATTTGATACTTCCAGCTTATTGGATTATTAAAACCATAATAACTGGTAACTTCATTCTTTATTATATAGTCTTTCACAGATTCGAATCATTCTCAGATAATTCTTAGAGAATGTAAAAGTTCCTATACACTCAGGCTTAATTTAAGATGCATGAAATTTACATATGAAATGAGAACATTAAAATAAATATTTTATCATTTCAAACATTATAGACTTCATTAATCTTCAAATTCTAGAAGAGTAAAAAGATAGGTTTTTTCGGGCCATAATTTGCAGAATAACAAATTTGATAACATATTTTTAATAACATTTTACTGTATTTACCTTTTTCATAATTATTATTTTTTAAATTAAAAATCAATCTTTTTTTACTGGTTTAAAAGTGCCTTACTTTTATTTGAACAAATATGTAACTAAAGTTTTATCTACTATATTAGTATTATATAAGGGTTCTTTATTCTAAAATATTTTTTTTTTTTTTCTGTTTTATAGATACAATTTTATGTACTAAGTTTTTATTAAAAAAAAAAAAAAAAAAAAAAAAAATGCATATTACACACATACAAGATGGTTATACTTAAATTCTTGTAACTAAAATGGATAAGCTCATATTATGAATCGTCTCTATACCGAGTTTGGTGGCAATCTACTTGCCCGTTTTAACTGCAGAAAGCTGTTTGCAGCAAACGTTTAATGACTATGTTTATATTTTCATATTTTTTTAGTTTAGTTATTAATAAACAACTCTTATGAATACATTTCTTTCAATAATACACAAAAATAATGAAATTCTTACAACTACTCGGTATTGGCCGAATACTTAGTCCACATTTGGCCAAGTACCGAGTACTCGGTACAGCTCTAATAATAATAATAAAGAAAAATTTCAACAATTTTACAAAAGAAAACTTAATGAAAAATGATTATAACGATGTGGAGAAATGTATGATGTGAGTGAAATGTTATATACTGACAGAGACTTGAGGATATAAAATATAAAATAGAAAGTTTTTAGGAAAATCCATTTTAGCACAGTGGCTGTGATCAATTTTTTAAAATTCTTGTTTTTAAACTTTGGAGAGCATAAATTATTAATTCGAAATAAGTGGTTAGTGAATGATTTTGTTTCTAAATATTGAAAGGTACAGACAGGAATTAAATTGTGTAAATAAGTTTACTTTAAAACTAAAATCTTGCCTTTTATCTTAGATATCTGTGTAAATTTTATTACCATTAAAGATTATTTTTAGATCTAAAAAGTTGATTGATTATTTTGAGTTAGCTTTAGGTTAGATGAATAATTCAAGGAAAAGGTATTTTGTAATTTCTTATTAAGATAAAATACAATGTATCTATGTAACGATAAAGCCGGGCATCATCATAACAAAATTGCTTTTCATAATAATAAAGATATAGATCTGCCAAAATACTGGAGTTACTTCCCCCTTGTGGGATTCCTACTTGTTGCACATTGATTTTGTTGTTGTGGAAGATATAATTATGAATAACAAAGTTAAGAAGTGTTTTGAATTTTTCTGCTTTAAAATTGCGAGGAAGATTAATTTGAGTTTTATATTCGTTAAAAAGACTACAAATGATGTTACTAAGTTCTGATAACTCAATATTATTGAAAAGATCTTGAAAGTTAAAAGTCATAATATTGTCTATTGTATCTTGCGAATTAATGTATTGAATTAATTGAAAGCTATTTTTTAAGGCAGTGCAAATTATCGACTTTGCAAGTATTTGTTTAAGAATATCAAGTAGAGTTTTGTTAGCATTGTTGTTATAAGTGTTACACCCATAATAGTGATAGTGCGAAATTTAATTGGAGATTTGTGAAACTTAGGTATGATAACTATATAAGGATAATTAAATTTATTGCAGGAATGTTGAAGTAGTTTATAATAATTATGTATTTTTCGGTTATTAATAATAAGGTTATTATTAGTTGAACTGAAGGTGTTACTATTAGAGACTGAAGAGTTTAAAATAGAGAGATAGAAGGATTTACATATAATGGAGTAATTATTAGGTGATTTGTCAACATAAGTTATCACAAAGTCATTCTGTAGTGATTTGATGGAGTTAAAAAGTTCAGATTTTTTAAAATACACTAGATTTGAATAATTCAAATATAAAGCATTTTGAATTTTTTGTAACACTAGAAATTTCCTTTGAGTGAAGTAGGCAATAGGTTTGTTATAAGTAATAGAAATTTTATAAATAAACAAATCTAGGTCATAAGAAAACTGTTGAAAGATTTGGGGAATGCTAGTCTTATGTGGAAGTCTAAATTTATTTTTATTATTATTATCATTATTTTAAGTATATGTATTTTCAGAAACATGATTACGGTGTTCTCAATAAATTTATAACAGTTGATACTGATATGCATTTCTCTTGTTTTCTATGCTGATTATGTAACAAAGTTAGCTAAAATTAAAATAAGTAGATAAATAAATAATAGATAACAAAAATAAATAAATAAAAAATAATACACAATAAATCACTTACCGGTTTCGATTGTTCAACAGGATCTTCTAAATTCAAAGGTAGTAAGTAAAAATATCCATTTCCGTTTGAATCGTCCGCATCAAGTGGATAAGGTAAGTCCTCGAAGATGGTGTCTAAAACATTTACTTCCGGAACAGATTTTTTTTAATTTAATTTGCTGAAAAGAAAAATGTAATGCTAAATATTTTAACACTTAAATGCATAGTGTCACAAAAAATGATACGCTGTCACTCCTGTATTAACTGTTGTGAACGTTTTACTTTGGGCCGTTACCTTTCAAATAAATCAAAGAAGGGGGGGGGGGCGACAAAAGAGAATATAAAAAAGAGTAAATTTGCGAGCTTACCAATGTAACATTTAGATTGGCGAATTGCTTCAGCGTGTCCTAAGAAAATCGTGAAAATTAAAAGGGACAATGGAATTAAATTTTTTGAAGATATCATAAAAAAAATCGATAACTTTGTTTTAAATTATCACAGATTTATAGTTCAACCATTCGTTTTAAAGGTATTGACGAGACCTTTCGAAAGATACCCATCTTGAAAATTTACTCCCCTCGAGGGGGGACTTCCCCCCCCAGGGGGGTTCACGAGGCTCCTACGCATACAA
This sequence comes from Salticus scenicus, assembly GCA_963930645.1. Classification (NCBI taxonomy): domain Eukaryota; kingdom Metazoa; phylum Arthropoda; class Arachnida; order Araneae; family Salticidae; genus Salticus; species Salticus scenicus. Next base: position 28,205,492 of record OZ005658.1, read on the forward strand.
ATTTTTTTCCCCAGTTGACTACCTCTATTATAAATAATTCTTGTAAATTTCATAATGATTACTAAAAAATAATTCTCTTTATGCACATTTATACAAAATTTTGTCCTATATCACCATGTTAAAAATTTAGAAAAAGCGGGATGGCAACGCAACCTGTAAGACAATTTTTACCAAAAGTGGATAGGCACTAATTTATGTCAAGGTGCAACTATATACTAATTTGTATGAAATTCTGTGCAGTAGTTCCTGAGATACAGTTGCCACAAAATTTTGTCACACACACACACACAGACAGACTGACAGACAGACAGACAGACAGACAGACATTTTCTAAAAAGGGTCAAATCGTGTTCTACAGATCTCAAAACGTGTAAATCCATCAAAAACCCGAGGTCGAAAATTTTTACGAACCCAATACTTTCTCTATATTACATATAGAAGAAAGTAAAAATTATTAGGAGTTAATTTTTGTTAGGAGTTAAACTAAATGTTTAATTCCTAACGTTTAACAATGTTAAACAATTCCATAAATCATTTAACAACGTTTAACAATGTTAAAATATTTATGTTTGTGTACAGTGTATCATTTAAAACATTTCGTAATAAATAAATTAATTTAAAAATAAATAAAACCCATTTATTATTATTTAATATTTTTTTATTTTTGAATAATTTTTGTATTTGTGAAGAAAGGTCTAGAAACATTATGGGACCTTCTAGAAAATTTTATTTCCAGAAATCTTTTAAAATTTCCTAGAAGATTCCTGAATTTTCTAAAAGATTCCAGAGTTACATAACTAAGTTAGCCTTTTAGTTGTATAACCAAAGTTATACAACTAAAAAGCCTAAAATAAAAGAAGAATGAAAAAAAAAAAAAAAAAAAAAAAAAAAAATTCTAAAATAAAATGCTTTTATAGAGGTGCTTAAATAAGAAAAATTTTGGAAAATTTTAGTCAGCTTGAAAAAATAATTAAAATCTGCGCGCGCGTGTATGTGTTTGTCTGTCTGTCTGTGAGAAACGCGTTGTAACACCTAAAGCTCTTCGACTATCAGTCGCAGAGCCTCGAAACCGGTGTCGATAGACGCAGAATTTCTTCACCTCGTAACAATAATCAAATCTGTAAAACATTAAAAATTGACAAAGCAAAAGGTTACTCCCGAGCAAAAGGAAACTTCTCAACTTTGAATTTTTCATTTATTCATTTATTTTATTTTATTTTTCGCTTCAAGCTGATCATAATTTTCCTTAAGGCACCTGTATAAAAGCATTTTATTTTTTAAAATACTTTTTTTTTTTTTTTTTTTTTTTTTTTTTAAGTGAAAACTTCTTTAGGCGCGTTGAGCACTTTTGGGTGAACAAAAATCATGAAACTCGCGTCATCGTCAGCGAAGGTTTTCCATTTGAAGTGAAAACTTCTTTAGGCGCGTTGAGCACTTTTGGGTGAACAAAAAATCATGAAACTCGCGTCATCGTCAGCGAAGGCTTTCCATGAGAATCGAAAGTGGAATTCGAGATTTCAGCTGATTTACACGTTTTAAGGTGTCCTGAAACGGTTTTCTTTTGTATCTCAGCTACTAATTAAAACAATTTCATAAGTAATGCATCATAAGAAAGCTTTGTTGATTTGGAAATCGAACAGTAGATTACAGAAATTTCTACCCCATATGGCGCTGTAATATTTTAAAATTTAAATATTTCAAATTCTAATTATGATTAAATTATTTTTAATACATCATTCGAAAGATATTTTAAAGTTCTTTTATATTATCGAAAGTTGAATTCGAGATTTAACCTGATTTACACGTTTTGGGGTGTCCTGAATCGGTTTTCTTTTGTATCTCAGCTACTAATTAAAATAATTTCATAAGTAAACAATATTTTTACCTAATATAAGGCTTAGTTCATTTAATTTGGGTAGCTACAAATATTGTGCCGAATCCTATAATACAGATCATAAACACACTTCTTTACAAACCAAAAATAATAATATAATAGCTCGACGATACAATTCACAAGTTACTTAAATGACGGTCGCCTCCGATTTCGAATCGTTTTTTGATTTGACATGGGTCGACATGTTAATTAATATCTCCTCTAATTAGGGTCGCATCGTTTAGAAAATTAGATAACGTACATCTGCGATAAATTCTCCGTCCGACGGTACCTGTTCGAAGTCCGTGCGACCATTAGCGGCGGAGCCTTAGCTGTTTCAAGCCGTTTCTTACAGACAGACAGAAACACAGACACACACACACACGCGTACAGATTTTAATAATATAGGAGATTGAAATATTAATTAATAAATTCTTACAATTAAAGACTTACTACATCAAAGACTACATAGTTGCTTTATTAAGAACATAAAATATACACACTAACTGAACAAAGATGCAAAATTTGACGAATAGAAACTGATTTTATTAAATAATAAAGTTATACGTTTTTTTTTTTTTTTTTTTTTTTTTTTTTTTTTTTTTAAGTACAATTTTAAGGTTAGGGATTTTTTGGGATGACAATTTTATCTGAACTGCTTTTACCTTTAAGAAAATTAACATTCGTTGGTAATTTGCGCTCCGCCTGGGACAAAATAGGGCAATCGTTCGATTTTTTGACTGCTCGAATAATTTTTGTTAAAACTTTGAGTTAGAGATTTAGAGACGGTTATTCGATAAATACTGAACAAAGATTTAAAGTTTGTTGATTAGGAACTGGTATATTCTGGTTTATTCAATTATATAATTATAAGATTTTTTTTTTTTTAATCTAAGGTTTAAAAGCTTATGAGATGAAGGTTCAATCTGAATTACACTCAACCTTAGGAAAATTAGCAGTCCATGGTAACTATGGGAAATATCCTAATTCCCATATCATGTAAAGTACCACAAATAGCCACTTACCAACATAAAGAATTATTTAGATGTATGTATAAATAAAAGAGATGGGTTTGTGATAAAGCTTTTCTTCCTTCCATTATTTTATGTGGATGGGAAAATGGACGCTTTTAAACCATAAAGCAATAAAACTAACACTACAATAAAAAGGGAAAAACAGGAGGTTTGGACCTGGACCGCCCCACGGACAGAGCAGATGTTTCTCAAGAGAAGAAATTGAAATGATGCTCCAGGGGATGCTATGCTGTAAAACCATCGTGCGGTCCTCGGAGGTGCGGACAGCAAAATTCAAAGAAAAGAGCGAGAGAGAGGGAAATTTCTAATGAGATTCTTAGCTATTGGTGAAGTAAGCTACCAATAAAAAATAAATAAAGAAAAAAAAAAAGAAAGAAAAGGTTCAGCCCCTCTCAATGAGTCAAAAAAAAAAAAAAAAAAAAAGATGGTTAGAAGATCTCTCGAAGATGTTTTGATGAGCCAAAAATATTATTAGAAAATCCCTCGGAATCTTTCTCGCTAAGCAGTTTTAAAGAATGACGAAAAGGAAGAAGAAAATATGAATTTTCATCTTAGTCGAATTTGATAATTATTTGCTTTTGATAAATATGCTCCTTGAAATATGATATTAACATTCTTCATGTATTCGAAGAGACTAATTTTCGGCATGATCCCTCATACCTCGAAATGGAGCAAAGAATTAGTTTATTTTATGAAGTATGCTATATGAACTATAATACAAAAAAAAATTTTTTTTTTTTTTCATCTATGAAAATTTTTCATATGTGTGGACGCAACGATCTTCGTGTGCTATAATTAGATTCTTCAAACAAAATAAATATTGACGCAACGATCTTCGTGTGCTGTAATTAGATTCTTCAAACAAAATTAATATTGTATGTGCTCTCAATGATCGTCGTGTGTAATAATTATATTGCCATGACAATTTTAAAAAGTGACGCAACGATCTTTGTGTGCTATAATTAGATTCTTCAAACAAAATAAATATTGTATGTGCATTCAACGATTGTCGTATGTAATAATTATATTGCAAGACAATTTTCATAAGTGTGAACTTCGTAAATTCCATATATGAACTCTTTATGTGTGTGGACAGTGCTAATACAAACTATGGATCATACGCAGTTATCTAATAATAATAATAATTTCCGGAAGTGCCACATCCGTTTAAGGGTAAGTGGCTATTCAATTTTATTTGTGGCAAACATCCTCTTTGAATTGATAAAAGATAAATTGAGTAATAATATACTATATATCCTAGCATTTTTACCAATTGATAAATAAATGGTATATTTAATAATTAATACTATATGCTGTGTCTATATATATATATTTTTTAATTTAGATAAATGTGTATAGATTTAATTAATGTTCTTCTAGGTTGAAGAATAAGATTTGAAAAGTAAAAAAAAAAAAATAATAATAATAGAATGAATAAAGATATAAGAATAATAATAATAAATTGATATAGAAGTAAGATTGATAGATTTAGAAGTTATTAAAATATAAATTGGGTTATTGCAGATATTTTAGTATTTGAACAACGCAATTTTTGAAAATGGGATCATGTGGTCGGATTATATATATATATTAAAAAAAAATCATAATAAGTTTTAATTAATCACCGCAGTAACCTGCGCTCCGCCTGGGGTGAAGAAGTTTGGTTTCTTCGACAACTGTTCGAATAATCTTATTAAAATTTAGAGTTGTATTTTTTTTTTAAACGAAATTTAACCAAACTTGGTATTTAGTTGGTCCCCGACATAAAGTGGTGCTGATTACATTTGGGGATCAATAGCTCAACAGGTGGCGCTGTGATCGCATTTTTTCTAAATTTTTAACATGGCAGTATAGGACAAAATTTCGTATAAATGTACATAATGAGAGTTATTTTTAACTTGTGATTGTAAAATTAATATGAGTTATTGATAATAGTAATAGTTAACTAGGAAAAAATTTCTGTGCATGTGGGGGCATCGCTTCCCCCCCTGGGGTCCGGGGGGGGGGTAAATTTTCAAGATGGGTATCTTTCGAAAGATCTCGTCAATACCTTTAAAACGAATGGTTGAACTATAAATCTGTGATAATTTAAAACAAAGTTATCGATTTTTTTTACTTAAAAAAAAAAAAAAAAAACTTAGAAAAAAAAATCGATTTTTTTTTTTTTTTTTTTTTTTTTTTTTTTTTTTTAAATATTGTTACTGATTGTATATGTCTATAGGAAAATATAGAAGAAAGTCTTGTGGTGGCCACAACATACTAGTTTTTTTTGTAATTCTAATTTGATTACATTTTAACACATTTAAGAATATTTTTATGAGTAAATACGCAAAATTTGCTTATAATATAATCTACCCCATATATATTTAGAAGACAATCAGTGAGTTACCATATTTTACTTCTACATTTTGAGAAAATTTATATTTAAGGCTGGACAGCAGATTAAATCGTCACTCTGCATTTTAAGGTAGAATATTTTTAAAGACATAAAGCAATGCTTACTACAAAATATAAGAAAATATTTTGATTAATAAAAAGCAAAATTTACTTAGAGGATAAAGGAGTAAATTTTGCTTTTAGTAAACAAAATATTTTCTTATATTTTGTAGAAAATTTTGTTTTATGGGATTTACATTTATAATTTATGATAACAGAAATTATCAACGCCCAATAATATATTAAAATGTATTCAGTATAGCCATTGATACATAAGTGTTTTAAATTAACTAGACATTACATTTCATTACAAAGTCGAATTAATCATAAAAATAACTTACTTCACTGGAGGCTCGATGGCCTGCTGATGGTAAACTCGTAAACTGGTTCTTCAAGAGAACCCTAAACATGTAAAATTGAGGAAAACAAATTGGAAATTAATTAATCAAGATGACAACATACTATAAATACACAAAAAAATTATAAATTATAGTTTTACAAAAATCAAAATATATTTTCAACTCATATCATGCTTCGTTTTGTATTAAACTAATTCAAGAAAGAGTACTGCCAGAAAGTTTTTTTTTTTTTTTTTTTTTTTTTTGCGAATTATTGATAACATGGGAACAACTATAGTATTTCCTCACAGCTGAATTTGGCGATTATGGCTAAATCATAAATCTAAAAATCATAAATCATATAGCATAAATGATAAAATCCTAAGCTAAATTATAAATCATAAAATCATAAATCCAAAATAAATAGCATGCAGGCTGTCATATTATATCGCAAACAGTTCAGAACGACATCGTTATCGTTCAAATCGGCGCCAAAGAAAAATCGCCAAATTCAGCTGTGGGGAAATACTATAGTTGTACCATAACATGCACACATTGGTCAATGAATTAGAAATTTTAAATTAACATTTTAGTGGACCTCCTTTTGCCCATTGGGCCTTTTTGCACGGGCACTGATATGCGTGAAAGCATCGATTCTAAAAATACTGCAGTGCATTTACGTCCAAAGAATACCATGCAGTGGCCACACAGATTTTAAGATTCTGTAAAGTGTATGGAAGAGGAGATTGCTGTCGGATGCGCCATTCCAACATGTCTCAGATATTTTCTATTGGATTAAAGTTTCCTTCAAACTCTGGCAACATTCAGAGCTTCAAAAGTAATAAGTTATCCATTGTCCAAAAGTGACCCTTGAAATTTTGCACACATTTACAATGAAGGACGTTACTTTTTATTGCTCTTTTACAAAAGAGACCAGTTCCCATGCAATCACGGAAGAAGAGTCTATAGGAACTAAAACGAGATAGGGCAGCGAGCGCGGGAACAGAAGCTTCCTTTTCCGCATTAATTCAGCCGAGTCCAGGAAAGCGATTCGATCGCCGCCTGGTGTAGTATCTTTGAAACTTATCGGAAGAAAGGGAAAGCCCGCCCCTTCGGCTTCAGTCATCATCCGATTTCCGAGAACGACCAACGAACGAACAGCCAGAAATGTAAAAACGCGCTGATTGGTGAATTTTCAAGATCTGGTCGCCCTCTATCTGTAAGATGAAAATTACTACCTTTCCGTAACATTCGTAATACATCCTACTCTTTTAATCCGTGCATGCAATTATCGCACTAGGGGATTTGTGAGCGACGGCTCGAGCGAGCTTGGATTCTCAAAAACCACATCAAAGAAATATCAAAAGAAACCGAAGTTGAAGCTTTCCAGTGCCAGGGTGTGAAGGCTCCTTAAGATCCGGGTTTTGCTGCATTCATGGAAGTTGTTGGAAGGAAGATTGATGCTCATCAAACCAGTCTCGAATGATTCTGGCTCGAGGTATATAGTTGCATTATCGTTCATGAAGTATCTGTCACTTTCCGAGTAAAAATGTAGCATTGCAGGATGCACTTGATTGACCAATTTGACCAGGTATTGCATGACTTTTTGTTACCTTCAAATAACACCAGAGGACTGCACTGAGAAAAAATTCCGTAACTGACATCTAGAATCTAAATTGTGGCTCTAGAAAAAATAGTTCCATGTCATACTTATAAATTCTAGTCCCCTTCGAAAGCGAGTTCTAGAAGCCCCTATTAGAATTCTACAGCGTTTTCCTATATTCTAGAGGGCAAAGTTATTTAAAAATCTCTGCAAATAAATGAGACTACAAGAGGCGGGTTTCTGCAACTATATGACCCAATTCTAGAAAATCAAGCGAGAGTTTCTCGCAATACAAATGATTCGGAATATTTAGAGTATTCAGAATATTGTTTCCCCCTCTAGAAATGTGTATACTAGAAATTCTCGATCATTTCGTCTATTCAGTTTATTGGCGTGCCTTATGCGCATAGCTCGGAAATTTATATTTCTAGTCAAGGGATTTAGAAAATGGTCACTTATTCATCCTAAAGAAAGGCGGTATATTTTTTTTCTCTGTGTGCTTTCAAGCTAGCAGAATATCATCCAAACCATAATAATAGATTTTTCATACTTACACCGATAGCGAACATTTGTAGAATCTGTCAAAGGTTTACAATTCATTGGTCAGTGTTTGTATAAGCGTGTTTATTTTGTTCCATTATTATTATTATTAATTATCATTATAATTTTTCATACATTTAATATGTACAATCAGAAATATCAAAATTTATTTATTTAAGAAGGTGGTCTTCAAACTATTCAAATGTTAATTCACTGTTATTAAAATGCTTTCAAAACACTGAAAATTAAACCACAGATCCAGGTGATGACCTAGTACACGGCTACAAAAACTTCGGTTACTCATCGTCGGCGAATTTGACAGGCATCTTTTTTCTTTTGGATACTCTACGTTCTTTAAGGAATTTATTTATTGACATAGACTCGACAAGGGCAGCAGCTTCCTCAAATCATTCGTTGGATCCAGTATTATGAAACCTTTTTATTCGGTTTTCATAACCTTCCATCAAAGCAATTTGATCCCATTAAAACAATATAATTTTTACTTTCTTCTATATGTAATATAGAGAAAGTATTGGATCCGTAAAAATTTTCGACCTCGGGATTTTGATGGATTTACACGTTTTGAGAGCTGTAGAACACGATTTGCCTATTTTTAGAAAATGTCTGTCTGTATGTCTGTCTGTCTGTGTGTGTGTGTGTATGTGTGACAAAATTTTGTGGCAACTGTATCTCAGAAACTACAGCACAGAATTTCATAAAAATTGGTATGTAGTTGGACCTTGACATAAATTAGTGCCTATCAACTCTTGGTAAAAATTGCCTTACAGGTTGCGTTGCCATCCCGCTTTTTCTAAATTTTTAACATGGTGATATAGGACAAAATTTTGAATAAATGTGCATAAAGAGAATTATTTTTTAGTAATCATTATGAAATTTACAAGAATTATTTATAATAGAGATAGTCAACTGGGAAAAAAAATTTGTATGTGTAGGAGCCTCGCCACCCCCCCCCCCCTGGGAGGGAAGTCCCCCCTCGAGGGGAGTAAATTTTCAAGATGGGTATCTTTCGAAAGGTCTCATCAATACCTTTAAAACGAATGGTTGAACTATAAATCTGTGATAATTTAAAACAAAGTTATCGATTTTTTTTTACTTTTAACAAAAAAAAACTTAGAAAAAAAAAATCGGAATTTTTTTTTAAATTCTTTTTAAAACGAAATTTAACTAGACTTGGTGTTTAGTTGGCCCCTGACATAAACTGGGGCTGATTAGATTTGGGGATCAATCGCTCAACAGGTGGCGCTGTGATCGTATTTTTTCCAAATTTTTAACATGGCAGTATAGGACAATATTTCGTATAAATGTACATAATGAGAGTTATTTTTAACCTGTGATTGTGAAATTAATATGAATTATTGATAATAGTAGTAGTTAATTAGGAAAAAAATTTGGGGCATCGCTTCCCCCCCCCCAAGCGGAAGTACCCCCCGGGGAGGGTAAATTTTCAAGATGAGTATCTTTCGAAAGGTCTCGTCAATACCGTTAAAACGAATGGTTGAACTCTTAATATTTGATGATTTAAAACAAAGTTATCGATTTTTTTTACTTTTAACGAAAAAAAAAACTGAATTTTTTTTTTTTTTTTTACTGCGTGAATTTGTATAGGAAAATATAGAAGAAAGTCTTGTGGTGGCCACAACATACTAGTTTTCTTTTTATTTACTGACACGGTTGATTTCTTTCAAAACATGATTCCATATAAGTACAAATCTTTGAATAAACACCATAAAATACAATAAATAGCAACAACTGTTTCGGATCAAAGGAAAGCAGGATCCTTCGTCAGGTGAACAAAGTAAGCACGAGTGCATCAAACAAAACGGCAACGAAATTTTTTTGTAGGTTTTGGTACGTTCCCGTTTTGTTTGCAGCACTGGTGCCTTTGTTCGCCTGGCGAAAGATCGTGGGTTTTTTCTTTCTACCCGAAGTAACTGTTGCGGTTTCTTGCATTTTATGGTCTTTATTAAAATATTTATACTTATTATTTTTAAACGCCAGTTCTGTCGAGCTTTTTTATTATTTATGATCTCATATCACTAAGCATAAAATAAATTCAAAATTTCAAGCCTCATTTAATATTTTTTTATTCTGCTTTATCTCGGGGGAGCTATCTTGTAATTCTATCAAAGCATTGGGAAACTTTAGATTTATTTTCAAAATACTTACAGCTTCTGCTTTCGCTGACCATCTTGTCCGACGGCTACATTTGATGTTATTCTTTGTGTGTTTTTCCATGACATCCCAGCGTAAAGTAGATGAAACAAAAAAGTTATAATTCCTTTGAACAATATCAAACAAATGGGTTAGGCAGAAAAAGCATGTACGACAATGTTAAGGCTGTACAACAGTCGGATAACTCCCTTCCCATGTTATCCAATGGGATTTTCGTTGCTTCGTTTTATAAAAATATCTCATTCAAAAATGAAGTCTTTCGAATACTGTTTTTTGAATATTACTTTTCGAAAAGGTCGCCTTTCAGCTTAGTAAGCCATTTTTCGAAAAAATCAGTTTAAATATTTTAATTCAATAAGTAAATTACGGGCTCTAAGTTTGGATCTCTAAGGGAAATATTTAAATTGATTTTTTCGTAAAATTGCTCGCTAAGCTAAAAGACGACCTGTTCAAAGAGTAATATTCAAAAAATAGAATTCGAAAAACTTCCTTTTTGAATGAGATCCTTTTAAAACGAAGCAACGAAAGTCCCATTGGATGACATGGGAAGGGAGAAAGGGAGCTATCTGACTGATGTATAGCCTTAAGGATGTTAAGTTTAATGGGCAATGCGCAGTACAAAAACAGTGTATTCATTCATTTCTATTATTCTAGCGTGGATGCCTCTGCTCTGCATGTTTCTGACATATTTGGGCATTGTTGTAGGACATACCACGAAAATTATTAATCGATAATATAAGAAGATAACCAGGGCCCGATTAAGCTTTGAAGCTAGGGGAAGCTCAGTATCATTTCTGGGCCCCCCTTTCATTTCGGATTTTTTTTTTTTTTTTTTTCTTTCATTCAAATATCTGGGTGGTTTCTACACACAACATTAAAATCGTATAACATTAATTAAGAAAATTTAGATTTTTGAGGCTAAATAACAGATTTTTTCCGAAATAGTGAGTATTTTACCTTGCTTTAGGCGACCTTTCTCAGAAAAAATTCAATCTGAGGGTGAAAATATGAAACAGAAAATCCAAGAACCTGTTTTTAGTCATTTTGGGGGCTCCTTTTTAAATTTCAGAGGGGAAGATTGTGCTTCTTGAGCCTTTTGAGTAATCAGGCTCTGTAGATAACCCATCGTCCTCTAGCTTTTCAGAAATTATGTTCGCCATATATTCGCCACTTTTATTATAAACTTCAATGAAATCAATAAATCTCTCAAAAATTTTACATTCTCCCTTTTTATTAACGTCCTTACCTGGCGAAGAAAAATTACAAGATTTGCTTCTAGTGCCACCATTTTTCACACAGGCGCGCATTATTATGCGTTTACTGTTTCAGAAATATTCCCTTTTCCGATTCCTCTCACTTCCCTTCTTCTCTGAAATAAGTAAATCCTTCAAAACCACTGTCATGGTCATTTAATTCCATTTCGAAAACGTGGGAATAGATTCTCTGGCAGCAACACAATACAAAGGTTCATACTTCGGAAAAGCGTATATATACGCCCGGGGAAGTTAATGCATTCGGCTTAGCAAGACGGATATATACGCACGGAGCAGTTAAGAGGTTTAATTTTAAATTTTGACATATTTAATTAAACTTATCTATTCAGAATGAGGTGCATCAGAACAGAAGTACAATCGAACATGGAAGTACAATACTTTGCACCCTTGTATGAGTGCTCGGTCGAAATCAAGATGGAACAAACTCTCAAGCAGAATTGTTGCAGTGTTGTGAGGACAATCCGACTGTTTTAGACAATGTGGTAAGTGATGACGAATCTTTTATCTTGTTTTACGACCCAGAAACAAAAAGACAGAGAGCATAGTGGCACACGACATCGTCCCAACGCCCAGAAAAGGCGAGAATGAGCAAATCGCAGGTCTAAAGCTATGCTCATTGTTTTTTTTTTCGAATCCAAGGGAGTTGTACATTTTGAATTTGTTCCACCATGCCAATCAGCCAACGCCAAATTTTACGTTGAAGTACTGAAAAGGCTAAAGCAACGGGTCAACCACGTCAGGCGCAAGATCAAGAAATCCTGTAAGCTGCACTATGACGATGCTCCCAGCGTCTCAATGCTCTCCCAGCTGCCTTACAATCCTGATTTGTCCCTGTCTGACTTCTTTTCGTTTCGAAAGATTAAAAAATTTCTCAAAGGACAGCATTTGGGGACCCTGGAGAACATCATGGCGGTTACTACGAGGTTACTAAAGGACATCTCTGTGACGGACTGTCAGGACGCATATAAAGCATGGAAATGGCATCGGAACAAGTGTGTTGAAGCAGGAGGGATGTATTTTGAAGAATATTTAGTAAGTGTACGAATCGGTTCAATAAATTTCTTAAAATAAAAATGGGTGCATTACTTTTGGGACAGACCATGTACACTCATTCTCATATTTATAAGGACACTTTATGTTCTGAAATGACTAATGTAAAAATAATTGTGAACAAGATTATACTAAACGCACTTAATATATCTAGTATTCTAAAAACCAAAACTGCTATAATTTTTTTAATATGAAACAAAATTAATAAAAAATAGTGCAAAATATTTTTATCTCCACGTTTATAGATGTTCATAATTATAGGGACAATCAAGATTTTTTCGTTTTATTTAACTTACTAGCGGATGAATTACAGTTGACATGCGAATTTGTTAACTACTAGGCTAGATTAATTCATATATGAGCCTTCAATTCTTCTTCGACGGACATTACTGATAATTCGTCGAAAAAAAAGCACGTTCATATAGTGAAGTATGATAAATGTGTTTTTTAAGTGGAAGGATAATTTCAATCCGCCGAATTGCTAATGAAATTCGAAGATCTAAAATTCCTGAAGGAAATGTGATCAAACGTTGAACTGCTGGTTCGATAGGAGAGAGATCTGATGCAAAATCAGAGTTGTTTTACTGAGATCGAAGACTCATAATTCCTCTTACTGTTCTACTCATAATGATTGCTGCTGAATTTGCTCGTAATTTTTAACGAAAGGTTGGAGTCCACATTAATGGGGGAAAGAACGTCTGTGTTAAAGTTGAATAAAGACAATATTAAATGGTAAAATGTTGCATTTTTGGATGAAAAACATTTTATTCTTGATTAACCAAATTGTTTTAACAGTTGCTGGCACGATCTGAAGATAGCGAAAGACAGAGCAGATTTTTTAAAGTCATATGTGAATCGGGCATTTTATAGGTGGATCTATGGTGCTCTGGGGATGCTATGGTGCTACTGAAGGCAGAATGAATTTAGTAATTTTTTTCAATTATTATGAACATCAAGAGAATATCCGCAAATTTTAAACGTGGAATTCTCAGATTTTTGTTAGATTTTGGGGGGTAATAATATTTTTTTTTAACAAGACTTACATTTTTGCTCTACTTCTAGAGCAATAGGAAGTAGTTTGAAGAAAGAAATTTCTGTATTATTGCCTTTCTCGTGGCCTAAAAGTTGAAAAAACCTTAACTTATCATATTAGAAAAGTGCATGCAAGTGGAAAGCAATTTTAAATAGTTTAAATGAATTCAGAATATCATCTCTGCTGTATGAAATGGTATTGAAACTGAATATTAAAAAAAAAAATGTGTATATAAATATATCAGAGAGAAAGTCTGACTGTTTCACCCTAAAAAGAGACCCCATAAAATGTTAATTTAAAGAATAACTGAAAAAAAAAATTACTAAGATTCGAGATGTCCTTATACCTGTGAACACCTGAAAAATCATCTTTTTGACCGTATTTAAAGTTTTTTAAGATAGAAAAACGACAAAACTTTTCAAATATAGTCTATTAATGAAATTCAAATTAACAAAAAATATATTTGTTTAAATAATAGTGTTCAGTATTTAGTTAATATAGAAAAACGGGTGTCCTTATAATTATGAGAACCAGTGTATGTATGTATTTGTGTATGTATGTCTGTTCTTCTATACATTCACAGGGGTGTTTGTGTTCAACCCCTGATTTCAGGGTTTTTAATCAATCCATCTGTATTTTCATGTTTCTTAAAAGTTTATCTTTTGTTGTAATCAGTTGTCTATTTGTCATTTATGTGACATATGGACAAATAGTAGAGAGACTGAGTGCTTGTGGTCTAAATAATTTGAGTATCATTTGATGTTCCAGGGTCTTTTTTATATGAGGCTTTAATTTTCAGGGTTTTTACCTTTAAGTCACAATCACCCCTGCATTCAGCCCCTAGTGAATGCAGAAGTACAAAAATTGCCATACGGATGCTCTGGAGCCTTCTGGAGGGGCTCCTTAAAACAGAATTTAAAAATTTTAATTAGTTGCTGAGATATTAATTAAAATGTGAATCATTAATTAGATTAATTATCTATTTAAATATTTGTTTTAAATTTAATTGTTGCGAAAACAGTTTTCTGGTTCATTATTTTCACGTGTTTAATAAGAAATTATCAAAAATTAGATTTGCTTTTGCACATGAAAAAATTATGTTATTATGATGTTAAAATTTAAATAATAATAATTAATATACTTTTAGACTAGCAAACCCATGCAAAATTTTTGCAGTTTATTTATTTATTTATTTTGTAACCTTTAAAATTTAAACGATAAGTCTTATACCAATTTTATCATCCAATTAAAATTTTAATCCACCATAGCCAAATTACTATTAGTTTTTATAAGATGAAATGCTAATAATACTTAAACTAAATCATTCAAAGAAAAGTTTTCATATTTCCCCTGGCAAAGACAGCTGTAACATTAAACCTACCGATACTTCATGTATACCTATTCCTACCATAAAAAAATAACTGTTTTTTTTTTTTTTTTTTTTTTTTTTGGACAACAATTATGAATTTAAATGTCCAATTTTGAATTTATTACCAGGTTATTATTTTCTTTTTAATTGGTTTTTAAAAAATCTAATAAAAACTTCGTTACAAATAAGGTATCAATTGAAAGTTGAAGCCATTTTTCTGAATCCGTCGTACTAAACAGCTTATCGATCGAACAATTAGATTTTTTTAAATTAACTAAAGTATGAAAGGCAACTTGCTACAAAGGTGAGTACAACCGGAATCGTCATCTCTCTTGCAAATTATATAAATAGATGAAAAAATCGCCAAGGGGAGCTATAATAAAGGTGCTAGGATGTCGTTTACAGATTTATTGTTATTATTTCTAAAAAACCATCCGCTATTAACTAACCTAATACAGTTTTAAAATAGGGATAAGGTCCCACCGAGCATAGGCGTAGCGTGAACGAAAATTTTGGGGGGGCACACATATATGAAAAACCAATAAATTTTTTTTTTTAAGTTTCCTCTATGCTATAAGTATGGAAATATTAAATATTTATGAAAATTTCAGATCTCAATTCTTAAACAATTTTTAAGGTATGAGAAATCCAAAAATCATAAATTTATGTGGTGTCAGTGTCTGTGTAGACATCAACTTAGAAATGATTAATCGTGAAAACGCCTAATTTTAAGTGACAAATTTTAGTTTTCATGAATTCAGAAATTAGGACAAAAATTTTACAATTCAAATGTTATTTTACGGCATCTAGACCTGAAAAATCCCTGTCATTACTCATTAAATAATACATAATTTTAAATTTTATTTTCACATTCAGAAAATTCATGAATTTTCTAAATTTCGACAATATTCCAACTTTTAAATTCGAAAAATGTAAGAAGAAACTAGTTGGCATAGGTGGACTTTGCTCAGTTCCCCATCATATTTATGTTCTCATAAATTTATAGTACGAGACATATAATCATGTTAAAAGAAATGAATTTCACCAAAGCTTGATACAGTGACAGAATGAAATCCCCGCATAACAGTCTATTCGGGATCAGGTCGATTTCCCGACACTCACTTTCCCGACAAGTCAGTTTCCCGACGCCACTTTCCCGACAGGTACGTTTTCCCGACAGCTCACTTTCCCGACAGGTACGGTTTCCCGACAGCTCACTTTCCCGACAGGTACGGTTTCCCGACAGCTCACTTTCCCGACAGGTACGGTTTCCCGACAACTCACTTTCCCGACAGGTACGGTTTCCCGACAGCTCACTTTCCCGACAGGTACGGTTTCCCGACAGCTCACTTTCCCGACAGGTACGGTTTCCCGACAGCTCACTTTCCCGACAGCTCACTTTCCCGACAGGTACGGTTTCCCGACAACTCACTTTCCCGACAGCTCACTTTCCCGACAGCTCACTTTCCCGACAGGTACGTTTTCCCGACAGCTCACTTTCCCGACAACTCACTTTCCCGACAACTCACTTTCCCGACTACTCACTTTCCCGACAACTCACTTTCCCGACAACTCACTTTCCCGACAGCTCACATTCCCGACAGGTACGTTTTCCCAACAACTCACTTTCCCGACAGTTTTCCGACAACTCACTTTCATGACAGTTCACTTTCCCTACAGGTACAAAACGGCCCATCAACTCACTTTCCCGACAGGTGCGTTTTGCACAGAGTTTTCTTTCCAGACAGGTCTCTTTCCTGACAGCCTACTTTCCTGCCAACTCATTTGCCGGAAACTCAATTTTTCATTATTTTATTTGTTTTATTTTTTATTCTTCTGAACTATGAATTCTACTACAATTTAATATATATTAGTATCTTTAAAAACTTTGTTAATCAGTGTTCCACATAAATTTTGCTACAGTGTTATTAAATTTGAAGAAATATTTTTGCTATGATTTTAGTAACTTCGATTCTTGTTTGTTTGTGTGTCCAGTACAAATATTGCAATCGATTTTTAACTAACTTCCCGACAAGCCAGACATTTGAAACTTTCAGAATAGCTCAGAACATAGTGACAATGCATTTTTTAATACTTTTAGTTATCTGTTTTAGGTTTCTGCTGCCTTCGGCTGTGTTTATATGATTTAACAGAATTTTTTTAACTAACTTGCCGACTAGCTAGATATCTGAAACTTTTAGAATAGCTCAAAACAAGGTAACAATGCATTTTTAATACTTTTAGACAATTATTTCGGGTACTTGCTGCCTTCGGTAGCGTTTATATGACTCAACACAAAATTTATTTAATTAACTTTCCGACTAGCTAGACATTTGAAACTTAGAAGCTAAAATAGCTCAAAATACGATAATAATCCATTTTTTAACACTTTCCGCCAATTGTTTCGGGTCCCTGTAGCCTTCGGTAACGTTTATATGATTCAAAAATCATATAATTTCCCGACTAGCTAGACATTTAAACATTTGAAACTTTCAGAATAGCCCAGAACACGGTGACATTGCATTTTTTTAATACTTTTAATCAATTGTTTCGGGTCCCCGCTGCCTTAGGTAGAGTTTATATGATTCAACAATCATATAACTTCCCGACTAGCTAGACACTTGAAACTTTCCGAATAACTCAGAACACGGTGATAATGCATTTTTTAATACTTTTAGCCAAATGTTTTGGGTTCCTGCTGCATTCGGCAGGGGCTGTCCAAAGGTTTCAAATGAAGTATAGTAATACCTTCTTTTAATGTCACAGGTTTGAATGCGTGTCAAAAAGCAACCATAATGTTAATTACCTTTACTGAATTTGTACAATATTATCCAGAGTGCAGGACATAACAGGTCGCACAGCATACAATTCCCGGCAACTTAGTCCTTTTGGTACTCATCTAGTTTTGACACGCACTTCTATTCTCAATTGTGGGGGTAATACTTTCCTTGTTAAGCCTTGAAATATTTCCTGTCACTTATCTTTTTAGTACTCATCAAGTTTTGACCCGCACCAATTTTTATTTACTTGCTTAATTCTAATTAATTAATTGATTCCTTGCTTTCCTTTACTTAACGAATTTAGCTTAAAAACTTACCAGAAAATTAAGTACACATGATCTAAAAAATTCAGTAAACAAAAAAACTGTACTCTCTTGTCGTTCAGATAGCAACTTGGACAGTAAAATAAGAACCCACTGATTCAAAAAGCTACAATCCACTCAGCTTCCTCTTACTTAGACTACAGTACTTATTAAGCCCCAATTCTTATTCTCTAACAATAATCTACCAACAATCTTCAAAAATTAAATAACGAATTTATTTAACTTGTGGATCTGTAGATCAGGAGCCTCAACGTCCTATTTGCATCAGACATTCTTCAAAAGGTCATTTTTATTTATTCCTTATTATATAATAGTATATATTGATTCGATCGACTTGTTACCATAATCAGATACATTCCTGAGGGGGGCTGCCGCCCCCCTCAACCCCCCGCTGTACCTCTCTTTGTATACCTATTTGTATATCATATACAGTGTAACGGAATTGTAAATAATTGCATATTCTTTTATATAAATTCTTTCAAAGAGGTTTAGTAAATTGATGATATGATAATTTTGTGCATTTCTAGTCGTTTTAACGTTAAAATAGCCTAATTTTTCCTTAAAAACGCATTAAAAAGCTTCAATAAGGGAAGAAATGAATTTGGCTCCAAATTTGGCGACTGTTTCCCCTCTTGGCAATTTTTTTGGCGACCTTGGCGATAAAATCCTTATTAGGGATATACTAAATATGGAAGCTCTAATCTCATTGGCTGATGAGATACGAGAATTTTCCAGAACAGTCTGTGTTCGATAGAAAAGTATAAAAGGAGCATTTTTTTCGCCAAGGCGGTCAGTCTCAGATCTGTGTGTTTCGTCAAATGCTTGCTTTGCTTTCTGCCTCTTTGGATGAGACTTGCTTTATGCGTTATTGCTAAACAGTTTGTACTGATGTTTTGCTGTTAACGGCTGTTGTTTAGGCTGTGTTTGCTGGTTGAATTAAAGCTGATACTTGGTTTATAGACATGTATTTTTCTGGAACTTTTTGTGAATAAATCACTGAATTTTTGAAAGTTTCACCTTTTATTCTCTGACAACTTACGAATGTCCAAGTACGCATCAATATGTATTCTTAATAAACGACGATCTTGAATTATTTCCCTGAAATTCATAAATACCAAATTTCATACAAAAAAAAAAAAAAAAAAAAAATACATAACATATCGGAAATATTTTGCGTAATCTTTAAACTAATTTCCAATTCTATGCCCACAATTTTCAACAGGAAATCATGCTTTTAAAATTCTAATAAAATTTCATTATATTTGATGGGGTGTAACCAAGTTAAAATAACTTTTTAAGAAATACCGACTATAGACCGTAATAGTACGAAATTCTTTTATGTATCCCGGAAAAGTAGCCACAGTCATTATAAACGCCAATAATAAGAATAAATACCTAATTAATTATAACTCGTTAATTTTTCAACTAATTTGACATCATTTGGATGATTACAGTACATACTCGGAATTATTTTGGGTGATCCCATAAATTATTTAGTCTATACATAATGTTTTTTAAGAGTAAACATGATTTTAAGCATCTTTATAATGTATGTTAATTTTATTAAGTTCAATTCAGCATAAACGCATTAATGTGCGCTCTTAAATAAAAATTTCTCCATAGGCTCTAATGTTTCGAAGTTCTTTTGTCTGTCTCTGTAAAGAAACAATAAACATTATATACATCAGTAAAAACTATTCAGCTTATTTTGCGTTTAAAATTAATAATTGTTTCAAATTTAACATCGTTTGGAGGACTACGTGACATTGTCAGAACACTTTTGTAAGGTCCTGTACTTTAATTAGAAAGCTTAAGAGGCCATATTTTCTTCAAACAACATAAGTTTAAGCATCTTACACTGTAAAAAAAATCTGTAGTTTGTACAAGACTACTCTGTATTTTTTACAGAAAAGAGCTGTTTTAGAGAAAAAACAATTTTTTTCTGTTTTATTTAACCCTTTATCTGTTTTTTCCCACTTTTCTGTTTTTTAGCATGCTGAATTAAAAAATTCTGTAATTTTTACAGAAATATCTGTATTTTTAATAGAAAAGAGCTGTTTTTAACAAAAAACTGATTTTTTCAGTTTTTTATCCCTTTTTCTGTTTTTGTCCCCTTTTCTGTTTTCCCCCTTTTATATTTTTCAGAAAAAAAAAAAAAAAGTCTTGTGTGAAGCAACCACACGACTTCCATTACCCACTATTATACGTATTATATGCACTTTTTGGAGATAATGTGATCAGAAGACATAGAATTAACCTAATGAAACTTTTACAGAAAGAGAAAGTTAATACACGCGTAAAGACATATAAAACAGTTTACATAAACGAGTTTAAAAAAAAAAAAAAAAAAGTAGATTTTTTTTTTTTTTTTTTAGCACCAATTTCCGAGATCTAAAACTGATCTATCTGATCAGGGTGACTATTAATTTTCCTGTAATAACCACGTAAATCATGAGAAGGGATATCTAAAATGGGTTAATGGGTAATTTTCAAAAAATCGTTAGAGCCGTTTTTGAGATACCGGCTTTTACCAAAACTTGGCATATTCAATTGTTGACCGGAAAACAACAATTACATACAAAAGTATATTTAAAAGAGGATAATATTGCAAGTTTGAAAAAAATCCATACAGCCGTTTTGAAAGGAACGCACTTACAGTACCTGAAATTCAGCTATATGTACAGGACGCCTATCAATTTTCCTGAACTAACCAACTATATAATTCGAAAGTACATCTAATAGAATGTTTATATAGCAATTTTGAAGAAAATCGTTAGAGCCGTTTTTGAAATACGGACATACGGTCCCACTTCCGGTCTCCGATGTCCCACTTCCGGTTTTTCAATTTCCCCCAAAATTTAGAAAATCCATCTTTACACCAGACCTGTCTCAATTCTGAAGTTTCGTTGTTCTATCTTTATTAGTATCGGAGATATAATAGTCAGAAGATCCCCCCCCCCAACACACACACACATTCACACTGACCAATTGCCAAAGACCACTTTTTTGGACTCAGGAGACCTTAAAACATGTAAATCAGGTGAAATCTCGATATCGAATTTTCGGACCGAATACAATACTTCCAATTACCTACGGTAGTCGGGTAATGGAAGTAAAAATAATGCTAAACAAACATAAGTGCACTGTTCTTTTCTCAGTTAGTTCTAATGAAATGTAATCGAAATCGGAATTCAAATATTACTTATAGTAAACTTCTTTAAAAGTCCACCTCTATTCAAGTTTGAGGTCCACACGGGCCGAAATTTTCACGCCCGGCCCGGCATGAAATCGAAAAATCCGGCCCGACCCGTTTATTTTTTACTAGTGTACGGTCCAGCCCGACCCGGCCCTGCCCGGACAAAAAATGATAATAACAGGCTCGACGCGATTCCAAAATATGTAAAACGGCAACAACAACAACAACTTAAGGATAAACATAGTTAAGATAAAAAAATTCTTTTCTGTACTTGGATTAGAAATTTAATACCAGGAATAAATATAAAATTAAAAATATATATATATGTAGAGTTTGTTATTAATTCTAGTTATTCTCTTTCTTTTTACTTCTATTACTGTTGGTAATGGAAATATTGTATTCGGTCCAAAAATTCGATATCGAGATTTCACCTGATCTACATGCTTTAAGGTCTCCTGAGTCCAAAAAAGTGGTTTTTGGCATTTGGTCAGTGTGTGTGTGTGTGGGGGGGGGGGATCTTCTGACTATTATATCTCTGAAACTAATAAAGATAGAACCACGAAACTTCAGAATTAAGACAGGTCTAGTGTACAGATGAATTTTCTAAATTTTGGTGAAAATTGGAAAACCGGAAGTGGGTCATCCGAAACCGGAAGTCCATACCTCAAAAACGGCTCTACCGATTTTCTTCAAGCTTATTGTATGAACATTCCATTAGATGCCCTTTCGAATGATATAGTTGGTTAGTTCGGGAAAATTGATAGGCGTCCTGTACAAATATCTGAATTTCAGGTACTGTAAGTACGTTCCGTTCAAAACGGCTGTATGGAATTTTTTTTCAGATTTGCAATATTAATCCTCTTTTAACTATCCTTTTGTATGCAATTGTTGTTTTCTTGTCAACAATTAAATATGCCAAGTTTTGGTAAAAGTAGGTGTCTCAAAAACGGCTCTAACGATTTTATTTTAAAATTGTTACATAAACTAATTTTAGATATTCTTTTTCATGCTTTACGCGGTTATTACAGGAAAATTAATAGTCATCCTGATCAGATATATCAGTTTTAAATCTCGGAAATTGGTGTTTAATTATGTAAACTCTGTTTTATATGTCTTTCCGTGTGTATTCATTTTCTGTTACTGGAAAATTTTTAGTTGTCTATTTCATTCGGTCAATTCTATGTCTTCTGATCACATTATCTCCAAAAAGTGCATATAATACGTGTAATAGTGGGTAATGAAAGTCGTGTGGTTGTTTCACACCAGATTTCTTTTTTATCTCTGATTATTGGTATATGGTTTATGACTCACAGACTAATTTAAACTTATTGGCCACTAGTACCATTATCATCACTCAATGTTGTTCTAATAAAGAAAGAAAGTAATTGCATGAATATATAGATTACAGTCAGAATGTTGATATTCTATACTATTAATTTTTATTAATTAAAAGAAAGATGTATATTAATAACTTTAAGGAAGATTAAATTAGGGTTATTGTGGAACCCAATAGATCACGCCTTAATCATCGGAATGCCTTTAATTATATTTTTGGACTGATTTATTTTAATTTCAATATCCACCATAGCGTAATTCCTATAAGATACACCCTATAATCCCTATACACTGCTATTCTTCATTCAAGAACTACAATTTTAGAAATGGCTACATCTCAGTATCTAATGAACATCTTAAGTTTTTTCACTATGTGTTAGTCAAATCTAGATGCGGGTCGTAATTTTTTTATCCCCTTTCATTCATTTTAATTTTAATTAAAATAAATTTATAATTATATTAATATAAATTAATTACATTTTAGAAATTGTAAGCTTGATTGCCATACATTTTAATAAAATTAAAAAAATTAATAACCTTAATATTTAATACTATATTACGATTTGATTCGGACCAAAATAGTAAATTTTAAAAATGTAAATGTAGAAAAAAACACATGTACAACTATAATTAATAGATTGTTTACTTCCCTTGGTGCCAGACTACTGCTAAATCACCGAAAACTTCCGATGATTCATTCAAATAACTCTTTTTTTTTGTTGTTGTTCTTTCTTTCTATGCGTTAAAAAAATCCTTTCTGTTCAGTCTGAAGTAAATTATGATTCAGCTTTGTTGCTCGCTACTCTTTGTTCAATTAGTTTTCAAATCAGTCCTAAGTTGAAAATAATATTTTATTTAGACACATAAGTGGTCATAAGTTTATGTAATTTGTGATTTCCGGACTCTATAGGAAAGTATTGTAATTATGTCAAAAATTCCAGTTTGAAATTTTGGTGTTTCTACACGTTTTGAGGTCCCATGAATTCATATATTTACTATTTTTACGTGATGTGTGTATGTATGTGAGTGAACACGATAACGTCTAAACGCTTTGTTCGAATGAGCTTAAAGTTAGTACGTATATTGTAGGTCATGCACGAACCCTATTGATTTTGGTGAACACTTCTAGTTTTTTTTACAGGGACACAAAGAAAAACTCTTTATCATTATGGTCTATGGGCCCAAATTTTTTAAAGTGCGATAGCGTCTAAATGCCTTATTCGATTGAGCTGAAAAATTATACACATGTTATGAGTCACTGTCACATGAACTGTATGAATTGTGGGAAAACTAGCGTTTATGGATTTTTTACAGGACACAAAGAAAAATTCTTTATCATTATGATCTATATGGGCCAATATTTTTAAACTGCGAGAGCGTATGCTTTATTCTATTCAGTTAAAAATTTATACAATCATGCTATAGGTCACCGTTGCACGAAGTGTATAAATTTACTACGTATAGAATCTAGCAAGTATAGAAATTTTACAGGGACACAACAAAATATTCTTTATAATTATGACCTATGAGCTCAAATTATTCGAAGTGCCATAGCGTCTAAATGCCTAATAAGATTGAGCTGAAAATTTATATACTTGTTAAAAGTTACTGTTGCTCGAACTGTATAGCTCTTGGTGAATCTGGTACTTATACTCGTATTTTTTTTTACAGGAACACAACAAAATATTTTTTTATAATTATGGCCTGTGGGCTAAAATCATCAGAATCTAAATGCCTATCCGATTGAGCTGAAAATTTATATATGTACTGTTGGTCATCGTAGCATGAAACATAAAGATTCTGTTGAATCTAGCACTAAAAGTTTTTTTTTTTTTTTTTCAAACAGGGACACGAATTAAAATACTTTATCATTGTGGCTTATGGGCTCAAATTATTTAAAATGTGATAGCGTCTAAATGCCTTATCCGATTCGTCTGAAAATTTTTATGCATGTTATAAGTAACCATCACACGAACTTTATAGATTTTTGGTGAGAGGTTTATAGGTTTTAGGTACTTATAGGTTTTTACAGGGACACAACGAAAATTTATCATTATGTTCTATGGGCTCAAATTATTTGAAGGAAATAGTGTTAAATTAAACAGCATACTCATACTACATGAAGAAAAGTACCCATACGCCCTATTATAATTTTCTCTTTTGCTTATTTAACGATTTCTCGCCCGTTAAACAATCGTTAATTACTTAATGTTCAGAAAGCCCATTGGAGTCACTCCAGATTTATTATTACTATTATTGTACATAACTAATATATTACATTTTTCTCGTTAAATATCTTTAATTGAATAATTCAGGCTCTTTTCTGCACTCTTCACATAAACATTTCCATTGTATAGGGAGGTTTTTCTCTGCGCATATACAAGTGTTTCAAAAAAGCAACGATTGAATTTTGTTTTTCAGTCTATTTAATATATATATATATATATATATATATATATAACGATCACTTCGTTCAGGAAATTTTATCCTCAGATTGAGTTCATTTTTGTTCTTCGAAACGTACCAGTATAAACGCTGCTAAGCAATGCAGATGATGGAAAAAAAAAAAAAAACTGAAGTAAATAAATAAGTAGTTTGAATACAAATTAAGACTAGTATGTTGTGGCCACCACAAGACTTTCTTCTATATTTTCCTATACATATACCAAACAGTAACAATATTTAAAAAAAAAAAAAAAAAAAAAAAAAAAAATCGATTTTTTTCTAAGTGATTCAATCAGTAACAATATTTAAAAAAATAAATAAATAAATAAATTATGATTTTTTTTCTAAGTTTTTTTTTTTTTTTTTTTTTTTTTTTTTTGTTAAAAGTAAAAAAAATCGATAACTTTGTTTTAAATTATCACAGATTTATAGTTCAACCATTCATTTTAAAGGTATTGACGAGATCTTTCGAAAGATACCCATCTTCAAAATTTACCCCTCCCCCCGGGGGTACTTCCCCCCCGGGGGGAGGGGGGAGAGCGATACACCGATATGCACAGAAATTTTTTTCTAGTTAACTATTACTATTATCAACAACTCATTAATTTTACAATCACAAGTTAAAAATAACTCTCATTATGTACATTTATACGAAATTTTGTCCTATACTGCCATGTTAAAAATTTAGAAAACATGAGATCACAGCGCCACCTGTTGAGCGATTGATCCCCAAATTTAATCAGCACCAATTTATGTCAGGGACCAACTAAATACCAAGTTTGGTTAAATTTCGTTTAAAAAAAAAAAAAAAAAAAAAAAAAAAAAAATACGATTTTTTTTTTCTAAGTTTTTCTTTGTTAAAAGTAAAAAAAAAATCGATAACTTTGTTTTAAATTATCACAGATTTATGGTTCAACCATTCGTTTTAAAGGTATTGACGAGACCTTTCGAAAGATACCCATCTTGAAACTTTGCACCCCGGGGGGGACTCCCCCCCAGGGGGGGAACCGATGCCCCAACATGCTCAGTTTTTTTCCCTAATTAACTACTACTATTATCAATAATTCATATTAATTTTACAATCACAAGTTTAAAATAAAATAACTCTCATTATGCCCATTATTACGAAATTTTGTCCTATACTGCCAGGTTAAAAGTTTGCATAAAATGCGATCTCAGCGCCACCTGTTGAGCAATTGATCCCCAAACCTAATCAGCACCAGTTTATGTCAGGGTGCAACTAAATACCAAGTTTGGTTAAATTTCATTCATTGGTTCGTGAGATACAGCGTCCACAAAAAAGTGATACAGGCAGACAGACATTTTCTAAAAACTATTATTTCGTATTCTGGACATCTCAAAACGTGTAAGTCCATCAAAAAACGGAGGTCGAAAATTTTCACGAATCCAATACTTTCTCTACATTACATATCGAAGAAAGTAAAAATGAAACTGCAAAAACAAAGAAAAGCATTTTTAAAAAAATCGAAAAAAAAAAAAAAAAAAAAATCGTGAAAGTGCAACCCCGCATGGTTCAGACTTCTTTTCTATCAAGTTTAGTAGATCTGTGAGCTTTGTTGATTTGGAATCGAACAGTAGATTACAGAAATTTCTACCGCCAGATGGCGCTGTAATTTTTTTAAATTTCAATTTCCATTTAAGATTAAATTATTTTTAATACATCATTCGAAATATATTTTAAAGTTCTTTTACATTATCGAAAGTTTTCACCAGATTTACACGTTTTGAGGTGTCCTGATTAGGTTTTCTTTTGCATCTCAGCTAATTGAATTAGACCGTTCAAAATTGGTATATGTAGGTTAAGTAGGAGGGGCTGAAAGGGTGGGGAAGAAAAAGGCGTGCACCGCGCGCGTATCCCCTAACTTGTGCGCTCGCAACGTGCACGGAACTGCGCTGCCGAAGGCAGTGGGGACCCGGTTCAACTTTTTAACCGATGGGAAATGATTTTTTTTTTTTTAATTTCTTTTCTTAAGAATAAAAATTTGGTTTGAGAAGGAATATGTGCGTGCAGCGCTTGTATACCTTCACACGTGCGCGCGCAGCGCGCATGGGTCTGCGCTGCCGAAGGCAATGGGGACCCGCGGCAGCGCAGACCCGATATGAGTTTTTACCCGATCAGAAATGATTTTTTTAGGGGGCACGAAAGGTCAGGGAAGGAATACGCGCACGGGACTGCGCTGCCGAAGGCAGTGGGGACCCGGTCCGACTTTGTACCCGATGAGAAATGATTTTTTTAATTTTCTTTTCTTAAGAATAAAAATTTGATTTGAGAAGGAATATGTTCGTGCAGCGCACGTATACCTTCACACGTACGCGCTCAGCGCGCATGGGTCTGCGCTGCCGAAGGCAGTGGGGACCCGGTGTGAGTATTTAGCCGATCAGAAATGATTTTTTTTAGGGGGCACGAAACGTCAGGGAAGGACACACGCGCAGTGCATGACATACACGCGCATGTATCCCTTAACTTGTGCGCGCGCAGCGCGCACGGGACTGCACTGCCAAAGGTAGTGGAGACCCGGGGCGACTTTTTACCCAATTGGAAATGATTTTTTTTTTTTTTTTTTTTTTAATTTCTTTTCTAAACACTAAAAGTTACTGTTAGTGATTCATTAATTATAGTGATTCATCTGAAAATACTGACCCGCGTCTATTTCAAAAGCCGCCAGTTTGTCTATCACTTTACTGTCTTCCGCTGTTTTGATAAGTTAGGAATTGAAAATGGAAAAGTAAATCCCTGAAAGAGATGACATTAAATGCATTTTTACTTTCTTCTATATGTAATATAGAGAAAGTATTGGAATCGTGAAAATTTTCGAACTACTTTTTTCGATGGCTTTACACGTTTTGGGATGTCCTGAACACGATTTGATAGTTTTTAGAAAATGTCTGTCTGTGTGTATCACAAATTTTGTGGACGCTGTATCTCACGAACCAATGAACGAAATTTAACCAAACTTGGTATTTAGTTGGACCCTGACATAAACTGTGCTGATTAGATTTGGGGATCAATCGCTCAACAGATGGCGCTGTGATCGCATTTTTTCTAAATTTTTAATATGGCAATATAGGACAAAATTTCGTATAAATGTACATAATGAGAGTTGTTTTTAACTTGTGATTGTAAAGTTAATATGAATTATTGATAATAGTAGTAGTTAACTAGGAAAACAATTTTGTGCATGTTGGGGCATTGCTTCTCCCCAGGGGGGATTTAATTTTCAAGATGGGTATCTTTCGAAAGGTCTCGTCAATACCTTTAAAACGAATGGTTGAACTATAGATCTGTGATAATTGAAAAAAAAGTTACCGATTTTTTTTACTTCTAACGATTTATATATATATATATATATATATACATATATATATATATATATATTGAGAATAAAATGGACTTTTTTTTTTTTATATATTTAGTGTTATACTACTTCTCTAATATGGAAATCGTCTGCATTATCATGGAAGGTAATTTTTTTAAATAACTATTTTAATAAATTATCTTTTCTGAGTGAATTTGTATAGGAAAATATAGATGAAAGCCATGCGATGGCCACAACATACTAATTGTTAGTAAAGTAATATTTTAATTCCATTATCTTGATAATAACAATCGCTTGTTATTAGAAATAAGCTAGAATGATGTGGTCATCAAAGAAATTTCTTGTATATTTTCTTATACAAATCATTTATTATTATTATTTTTTTTTTATCCATAATGAATGCAGAAGATTTTCATCTCAGATAGTGCTAGTACACTAAATGTCAACCGGAAGTGAATTTTTACCATGCAGATGACATCCTTCTCGTTTAAAAAAAAAAAAAAATCTGCAATATTGCAGCCCCATTTGTTGGCGGATATGCTCTTAATTTAATCAGCATAATGTCTCATAATGGCCTTTTCATATATGAAGGTTTGTTTAACTATACGTTATAGAACTGAAGATAAAGCTTCCCTTAAATTGCATAAATCGCTGTATAACAACGCCACCCGTTGCGCGATTGGCACCAAAAGTTGATATGTCAAGGGGCATCTACATATATGCAATTCTGTTCACTAGTTCCTGAGCTATAGCTGAATCTGCGGAAATCGACGTATAGCAGCGCCATTTGTTGAGCGATTAGCACCAAAAGTTGAAAGGCACTAATTTATATCAAGATGCCGCTGCATATAAATTTTTATGCAATTCTGTGCAGTAATACTTGAGATACAGTTGCCACAAAATTTTTGTCACACACACAGGCAGACGGATATTTTCTAAACATGGTCAAATCATGTTCTGGACCTGTCAAAACATGTAAATCCATCTAAAACCGGAAGTCGAAAATTTTTACGAATCCAATGCTTAAAAAATTTTAATATTAATATTAATAACAATAATAATAAAACTTTTTGAACAATTGGCGGTACATAATTTCTGAAGTAGAATTTTGTGTAGGAGCCCATTTTATGTCACTATTTTGTGAAGGAGACTGAAACGGATCAGCTATTATCAGTATCGACCCCTGGTTATAAGTTACTGTCGCACAAACTGTCTATTTTACTAGAATATAATGAATTGTTGATTCTTTTACCCTTTTACGGTAACAGGGACATAAAGAAAGATTCTTTTCAATTTCGTCCTGTTGACACAAATTATTCGGAATGCGCTAATAGCAAAACTTTACATACCATTGCGATCGAATCGGGTAGCAGAGTCATGTTATAAGATCATGCTTGCAAGGACAATATATATTTTCATGAGTGCAACAATTACATTCATTTTAGAAATAGAATTCTGATGCGATAGGTTTCATGGATTGAAATTATTTGAATTTCATTTCAATAATGGTAATTTGTAACTAAAATCAAAAACAAAACTGGTGTAGTTTACATTGTTTTTATTTAAGTGTGATAATTAAGGAAATAGTATGTGCGTATTTCTTATGATTTTTATTTTCTTCTATATGTATATATAGAGAAAGTATTGGATTCGTGAAAAATTTCGATGAATTTACACGTTTTGGGATGTCCTGAACACGATTTGACTGTTTTTAGAAAATGTCTGTCTGTCTGTCAGTCAGTCTGTCTGTGTGTGTTTATCATAAATTTTGTGGACGCTGTATCTCACGAGCCAATAAACGAAATTTTACCAAACTTGGTATTTAGTTCGACTCTGACATAAACTGGCGCTGATTAGATTTATGGAACAATTGCTCAACAGTTGGCGCTGTGATCGCATTTTTTTTTCTAAATTTTTAGCATGGCAGTATAGGACAAAATTTCGTATAAATGTACATAATGAGAGTTTTTTTAATCATGTGTTTGTAAAATTAATATGAATAATTGATAATAATAGTATTTAACCAGGAAAAAAATTTTGTGCATGTGGGAGCGTCGCTTTCCCCTTTCCCCCGGGGGGGGGGGAGTAAATTTTCAATATGGGTATCTTTCGAAAGATCTCGTCAATACCTTTAAAACGAATGGTTGAACTGTAGATCTGTGATAATTTAAAACAAAGTTATCGATTTTTTTTTTATCTTTTAACAAACAAAAAAAAAAAAAAAAATTCTCCTGATTTGCAAAAAATTGACATCTTTCGCCATTTAGTGATAATATAATACTGTCAGATAAAACCCGTCTGCATTTATAATGGAAAATAATTTGATAATTTAATAAATAATTTGCATTGAATAAATTTTGTGTAAAATTATATAGAAGAAAGTCATGTGGTGGCCACATCATACTAGTTTATTGACCTTTTAATTAAAATAAAAAACAGAATTAAAAATCTTCAAGGAAATTCAAAGAAAATCGGTTTGGGGGCATATGCATTAGGTTTGCAAAATTGATTCATTTTTTCCAAGTCCAGAAAAAGAAAATGGTTCAAATATTTAAAAATCTGTATCTTCCGTTTCAGTGCATACAGAATGCCATGCTAAACATCCTTTTAGAGGTTGTGAAGCATTCCTTCAAAAAATATATTTCTTTTATCCCCCCCCCTCCCCGACCTCTCAGACGGTATTATTCCCTGTCACCACTTGGAGGGGAAAAGGACGCCAGTAACTCAAAATTTACAGTCGACAGAAAAACTATTGAAGCACACACTTACTTTTCTCATACATATTTTTTTTTTAGTTTGGCTGCTAATTTTTATTACCAACTAACAGCATGTAAACTGCATAAGGCTAAGACCATGACTCGACAAATATTCAACTAGATTATATATCTCGAAAAAAATCGATAACTTGGTTTTAAATTAATTAACACAGACCATTTTAAAGGTATTGGGGAGTTCTTTTGAAAGATATCCATAATGAATATCTACACCAACTGGGATCTATTTCCCACCAGGGGGGTGTTCTAACGTGCACACACTTTTTCCCTAGTTTATTTCTACGATAATCAATAATTCCTGTTAATTTCACAATCATTTCATAAAAATAATTCTCATAATATACATATTTATACGAAATTTTGTCCTATGCTACACCCTAGCACACAGTCAGACAGACAGACATTCTCTAAAAATAGGGTGATCAAATTTTCAGATGCAGAACAACTATAGAAGCTTTTAATGTTTTTTAGAGTTAATATGAGTAGAAAAATACTTTTTTTCACCACATGACTTCTAAAACGAAAAAAAAAAAAAAAAAAAACAAATAAAGTAAAAGTAACAAAATTCTGAAAATTTAAGAATTTTTTTGAAAATTGGGGGACATTTGCATGGGGATAAACGACAGAAAATGTGGTCTTCAATCGCTGTTTTTGTTTTTGGGGACAGATGGTCAAAATTGAGGACAGTCCCCAGAAAATGGGGACGTTTGGTCACCCTGTCTAAAGATGGTCAAATCTTGTTAAGGAACTCACAAAACATGCAAATCCATTGAAAACCAAAATTTGAAAACTTTCACGAATCCATCATTTTCTTCTTAGGTATACAGAAGAAAGTATAAATACAGTTATATCATGCAATCATGCTCGAGATTATCAAAGCATGTGAATCCATCAAAAATCAAGAGTTGAAACTTTTTACCAATATTCTTTTGAATGTAGGAGAAAGTAAAAAAAAAAAAAAAAAACTTAAAAAGTCTTTTGAAACATTATAAAATTAGTTTGTTATGGTGATCACAAAACTGTCTTTTATGTATTCCAGTACAAATTATAAAAGTATTACTTATATAAATTATTTTCCTTCGAAATTGGAGACATTCCCCGGAAAATGGGGACATTTGTTCCCCGTGTATTAAGCTAACCAAATGTTCACATTTTTTTGGGGACAAATGGGGACTTTTTTTTTTAAAGGCATTTTTGTAAGTTTTAAGAAAGTAAATTATTAATCAATAATACTTTATTTTTAGTCCTTATTTATTAGGAATGAAAAATTGATAATTGTCGCAATTTTTAACGCTCTCTATTATAAAGGTACTTTGATCTCGTCAGCCTACCGTATGAATTAGAGCTCCTACAATACAGGCTGGCTCATCAGGCATTTTGTTTCCCACTCAGCGATTGTTGCCCACGCGGTCCGAATTTCAAGTGTTATCAAATCACATAAAATGGAGGTTTTGCAGCCGAAAATTGCTCAAATCATACCAGAACTGCTTTTACAACGTTTAGATTTCCAACATATGAAGAAATGCGAAAAAATGGGCTATTAATTGTCCAAAAGAAAATTGTACGCTTAGCTTTCAATCACAAATATGAAGTCTAATTATGATATGTTTTCTTGCAATTTTTGTATCAATTATTTGTTTTTATTGCTGTCTGATTATCTAACTGTTGTATTTTACAACCTACACTACTTTTCAACGTGTATAAATATCTAAAATTAACTAATTTAACAGCAACAGTGATGGCTACTTTTTACAAGGGTTATAAGAAAATTTCGCCAAATATTACCGCCAAACTTATCAAGTACAAATAATAACAACGCTCTTCTCTTTAGGCAAACTCGCCATTTTAGGCGATAAAGACGCCGAGTAATACGTCTGCAACTAAACATCGCCAAACTATATTTCCGCTGGGCAACAATGATCAGCTGTGAGCCAGCTCGTGTTATAGGAGTCTTAGTATGAATGACTGAAAAATATCTACTACGTCATAGAGCTTAAGCGAAATGACCTTGAATTAAAAAAATACCTTCCTTCATACAAATATTAATTGGTTTATCAAGCTATTATTTATCAAATTTACTTACGGCGTATAAAACCCATTCAATCTGAAGCTCAAAGATTTTTCATGGCAAATCTATTTCTTTTTTTAGTGGCAACGTAGCGTAGCACTGTTTTTGATTTGAAAGAGACATGGATTCTGTCGGCCCTGTTCGTTCTTCGTTAATCATGGATATTTTTCCATTTTAATTATGAAGGTAAGTTCATAAATATAATATTTGTTGTTGAATATCGCGGTACAACTATAGTATTTCCCCACAGCTGAATTTAGCGATTTTTCTTTGGCGCCGATTTGAACGATGACGATGTCGTTCTGAACTGTTTGTGATATGCTATATGGCAGCCTGCATGCTATTTATTTTGGATTTTTGATTTATAATTTAGCTTATGATTTTATCATTTATGCTATATGATTTTTAGATTTATGAATTAGCCATAATCGCCAAATTCAGCTGTGGGAAAGTACTATAGTTGTTCCAATATCGCTAAATTTGTTTTGAATAAACTGGGTATCGTTGCTATCACTGTTGATTCTGAATTTTGTTTACTTTTTAAATTTCATAAAGGGACTTTTACTTATTGAATGGTAATGTAATATTGGATCAATTTTTTCTTCCTGTGATACTTTACATTTTTTCTCTGACATCTGACATGTTTGAAAAAATACTTTTTAAATTTCATAAAGGGATTTTTACTTATTAAATGGTATTGTAATATTGGATCAATTTTTTCTTCCTGTGATACTTTACATTTTTTTTCTCTGACATGTTTGAAAAAATGTTCATAGTACATATATATTTTTTGTAACATAGTTAATTGATTTTTAATTAAAAGTTTAGATGGAATTACTTTAAAAATTATATCAACATTCATAATAAAATATTCTAAAATGTAAGTAAGATTGCAGTGTAATTTAATTTTTCTAGTGTAAACAATGGCACTCATAAAATAATTTTTAATTATGTTTACAATTTGAAAAGCCAAAACCAAACTCAACAATTTCTGTTTAATTAATCAATATTGCTCTCTTAAAAATCAGCAATTACATTATAATGCAATAAGGGTTGATTTTTAAATTAAATATTTTATGCAAAATGCATGATGTTGTATTACATTTGTTTTTTCTGATTAAATTTTTTAGTTTTATAAAATTTTACAAATTTGCAGGTAGCCGTCGAGTGCCCAACCTGATGCAGGACTGTGTGCGAGGCCAGTGAAACTTTTGAGGTAATATTTTTATTTTTTACTTTTCTTTAAAATTGTTAATATTGCATATCCTTTGCAATTTTTCATTTAATTTCACTTTAATACCTTTGTACTGATAAAAAAATTTGTCTGCAACTTTAGAATAACAATTCACTTAAAAAAATTTCTGAATCAAAACTAATACTTTTATTATTTTTAATTATTTATATTGTGTTGTGTCAAACATTGCTATAAAATATTTAATTGAATGAGATGAATTGAATGAATACACACAATTGCTTATACTACATTGTTCTGCAGTAAAATTGTATTCGTGTATTGTTGCACGAGATCACCACTGATGTTAAGACCCCCCCCCCCCCCCCCCCCCCCCCCAAATCAGCTTTCAGGCTTGTTGAGTGTAAGCCATTTTCACCCCTGATTGTGATACACACAAATTTTGCAGACAGATTATGAAATTTTAAAAGCCTGTCGCAGACAGCTATACAAAACTTTCTGCCACTGGGATTGAAACTAGAAATCAGGGTTGTTCGTTTTTTTCCATAGTGGAAAAAACCTGGTTAAAACCGTCCCGGACAATAGGGCTGGATGATATATCGATATATCGTCAAATATCGATATCTACCACATATCATGATAATCGATATTGATCAATCACATGTCACGATATATCGGCTATGTATAGACAATATAATTTCTTATTTTCATCTTTTACCTAACAATAGGGATGAATAAAAATAGAAATTGCGTGCATGAAAGATGAAAAGAAGTTTTACATACATAGAATTCATGGTGAGGAGAACAGTTTTTATTTTTTTCAAGGTGAAAGGAGGGGTTGTTGTTGCTGTTTTTATCCAATTTTTGTAAATTTGGATGTTTTATGAAAAAATTAAAAATGACAGAAAATTACTAATGTTCTAAAAAAGTAGAATTAACTTCTCATTAATTTTTGTTCCACATTTTCAATTTATGGAATACTAAAAAGGGGGAAAAACAATAATATTCTTGATGTCCATTTATCAGAACTTACTACATGTATTTTAATTGATTGTTGAAAAATTTAGGTTTGTTGTGCAATGACAATGATTTTATATTATATCATATATCACTGTTTTAGAAGCAATAATTTTTTTTATTACCCTGCTGCTAAAGGTTTCCCTTAATAAAGATATATTACTTTGGGGGAAAATTTCAGTTCTAACTTAAATGGACTTTTTTAGAAACAAGATTAAAAAAAAAAAAAACTGTGTTGTGCCTATTAAAATGACAACCTTCCCGTTTTCGCAGAATATTGCTGTACAGCAGCACCACCTATCGGCAGATATGCACCCAAATTCTATCATCATAATGGCCTTTTCATATATCTAGTTCAATTACACGCAATAGAACCTGAGATACAGCCTTCACTTATACTGTGGAAATCGCTGTATAGCAGCGCCATCTTTAGAGCGATTGGCATTAAAAGTTGACAGAAACTAATAAAATGTCAAGGTGCATCAGCATATAAATTTATATGCAATTCTGTGCAGTAATTACTGAGATATAGCCTCCCCTAAAATTATGAAAATCGCTGTATAGCAGCGCCACCTGTTGGGCGGTTGACACCAAAAGTTGATAGGCACTAACATATGTTAAGGGGCATCTACATATAAATTTATATGCAATTCCATGCTATAATTCCTGAAAGAGCGGAAATCGCTGTATAGCAGCACCACCTGTTGACCAATCGGCACCAAAAGTGGATAAACACTAATTTACGTTAAGGTGCATTTACATCATAAATTTATATTCAATTCGGTGCAGTAGTACCGTATATATATTCACCACAGAATTTTTGTCACACCCATTTTCTAAAAATAGTCAAATTGTGTTCTGGATCTCTCAAAACGTGTAAATCCATAGAAAACCGTAAGTGAAAAATTTTTACGAATCCCATACTTTCTTGTATTGAGTATAGAAGAAAGTAAAAAATGGCTTAAGCAAGCTCTGAGCACTAGTAAAGAGAATATTTGTGGGATTTTATATTATCCAAATTTTCTTTGTTGATATTTTGAAGAAAAAAGTTGATTGAGGGTTAAAATATTTTTATTTGTTCTAATAAAACAAGCCTATAGCAAATCTCATACCTGAAACAGAAAAAAAAAAAAAAAAAAAAAAAACTTGCTTTATAGATCAATTTTTTCCAACGATAGTCACACTTTAATATCGTTTCAATCAAAGAATCTACTCTTTCGTTTCATCATTCAAGATTTATTTCCCGATATTTCACTAAAAACTCACAACATCATGTCCATATCGCATTCATAAAAAGAAATCGAAATATCAAAGTGCTTAATCATCCCCACTACTCATGAGTGAAACGAGTAAGCAATGGCGATACGCCTTATCGTCGTAATCATATAGCTGATTTCCGATTCCTTAACCGAATAAACTCATACTCACATTCACTCACTCACAGCGGCACGGACAATATTCATGAATATAATCAGAAACATTCATGAATATAATCAGAAACATCACGCTTGCGCAGAATAGCCGATAAACACTCAAGAAGGGGAAAATACTCTTTGTTTACTCGTATTACTGACGATGACCGGAGATCATGATTGAATATTACGGGACAGCGGCGGGGAACAAGCACTTTAAATTTTTATTGTTTGTTTGGACTCATAATTTGATTATTAGAATTGGTGGGAAGATTGTCGATTTTTCGATATTAATGAATAAATGAATGGTAAGTATTGAGCTACAATGAATCTTACATAAAGATTAAAGAGAGTAAATTAATAAAAATCTGTCATTTTGTATCTGCAATAGTATTTTTATTCTTTTTTCTTCTAAAAATATTTAAAAAAAGAAAATGTTTACATGTATATAATTTAATTAATGGTATATTTCCGATGCTAATTAATTAATCTTGTCTAAATTTATTTTATAAATGAAATTTATAAACAGAATTCTTTGTCCTATATAATTATTAAAAAAAAATTTTTTTTTAGTGATATACATAATTCATGATGCTAATTAATGATTGAATCATAAATGAATATATTAAAACTAGATGAATGATCGAAAAATTCTACAAACCAATCAGTATTTATGGTCTGTTTTTGTTGAAATTCTTTTAAAATAAGCAATATATATATATATATATATATATATATATATATATATTTGGTAATTATTAATTTAAAATTTTCAATTTTTAAAATGTCAATGAGGCATACTATTGATTCTTTAGATTATTATCATTTGGTATCTAAATCAAAGACTAAAAGTCAGGTTTGGTCTACTTTTGATATACCTGCCAATGAGCATGGTACTGTTATTAACACTGATGTGGCAATTTGTAAACTCTGCAAAAATATGTATGTGCAAAAGGAGGGAGTACAACAAATTTGCCTTCTCATTCGAAAGTGCACCATCCATTAAAATTTAGTGAGTACACTTCAAAGAAGCTATTGACTCCTGTTATACGTACATACAGTGAATAAATGATTCTGATAGTTCACCTGTAGAAAGTAGTGTTTATATTTGGTTTTCTAAATGATCTTTGCATTAAACAATTTTTCATTAGAAAATTTATTACATTGTTTACCAAGCTATGAGTTTAGTCGTAGTTTAACTATGAGTTATTTCGTAGCTTGACAGGTCAACGTGTTAAAATATTTTCTGTATTTCTCTGCCTATCTTTTAATAAATATGTCAATTTACATAATTTTGCTTATTTAATAATTATAATTATTTAATAGCTAATTTAATAATTACTATAATGATTTAATAACCATAATATTTTATTTGAATTTGTCGTGATATCGATATATCAGAATATCATGATATGAGGATGACGATATATCATGATATTAAATTCCTGACATCGTCCAGCCCTACCGGACAAAATACCGTTTTGTCCACTATTAATTATTTGCGAGTACTAAATTAAAAATCATTTCTATTCTTTCCATATATATAAAACAATTCTTTATCAATATGTGTATGTGCAGAGCTTGTAAAATACAATCACCTGGTCATCACTTGCAACCAATATTTTTTAACTAGCAATAATGTTTTCAACTTTATTTATTTATTTTTTTAATATATATATTTTGGTGAAAGAATTAGTCCCAGAATCTTGCTAACTTTCGCTGTTTTGATTCCTGCTTCTCTCACCACTTTTTGACACACTGTGTTGAATTAGGGGATTTACACATCTCCGTGCATGTATCATGACTTGTGTTAAGTTATTACACTGTTTCAAGGAATTGGTTTACACTGCTCCCATCTGTGCATGCTATCGACCTGGTGCTTAATCATTGTACCTGTGTAATGATGTATTAATGTAGATAGTGTATTGGTTTAATGAAAATAATAAAACCAGTTTCATGATGTTAAATTTAAACAGGTGTTTCCTGATGTAAAAAGAAGAAAGAAAAAAAAATCATTCAAGCCTAATTAAAAATTGGTTTTTATATATAGAATCTTAATTTCTATTATTCAAGTAAATTTTGAAACTGAAAAAAAAAAAAAAAAAAAAAAAGGTGGAGAATATTTTTTACAGGTTACCAGAATTTTTTGTTAGCGACCTTTTTTTTTTTTTACAAATTCCTGAACCCTGTGTATGTAAATATAATCAATCTAAATATTTCAAAATAGACATGAATGATTGAAATAGACATGCAAAGTTAACAATATTTAATAAATAAACATATCTATTTTCCTAAGAGTAGATTGGATGCAAAAGTGATGTAGTTTCAATTTTAATTCCTCTTTTTTCCCCCTACTGCTTTCAACTACATTGTCATCTCCTTTCTCATAGTCGTAAATACCTTTTAAAAATCTGTTATTAAGCATGATGAAATGAATGGTTCACATATCTTTCATGGAATTTTTTACTTTCTGAAAATACATAGGTAAGGAAAGTATTGTAATCATTAGGGCTGGATGATATATCGATATATCGCCAAATATCGATATCTAACACAAATCATGATAATCGATATTGATCAACCACAGGTCACGATATATCGGCTATGTATAGACAATATAATTTCTTATTTTCATCTTTTACCTAACAATAGGGATGAATAAAAATAGAAATTGCATGCATTAAAGATGAATTAAAGTTTTACATACATAGATTTCATGGTGAGGAGAACAGTTTTTATTTTTATTTATTTATTTATTTATTTTTTCAAGGGGAGCGGAGGGGTTGTTGTTACTGTTTTTATCCAATTTTTGTAAATTTGGATGTTTTATGAAAAAATTAAAAATGACAGAAAATTACTAATGTTCTAAAAAAGTAGAATTAATTCTTATTAATTTATGGAATGCTAAAAAGGGAAAAAAAAATACAATAATATTTTTGATGTCCATTTATCAGAACTTACTACATGTATTTTTATTCATTGATGAAATATTTAGGTTTGTTGTGCAATGATAATGATTTTATATTATATCATATATCACTGTTTTAGAAGCAATAAATTTTTTTCATTACCCTGCTGCTAAAATTGCCCTTAATAAAGATATATTACTTTGGGGGGAAATTTCAATTTTAACTTAAATGGATTAGAAACAAGATTTAAAAAAAAAAATGTAGTGCCTATTAAATTTAAAATGACAACCTTCCCGTTTTTGCAGAATATTGCTGTACCGCAGCGCCACCTATCGGCAGATATGCACCCAAATTGTATCATCATAATGGCCTTTTCATATATCTAGTTCAATTACACGCAATAGAACCTGAGATACAGCCCTCACTTATACTGCGGAAATCGCTGTATAGCAGCGCCATCTTTAGAGCGATTGGCATTAAAAGTTGACAGAAACTAATAAATGTCAAGGTGCATCTGCATATAAATTTATATGCAATTCTGTGCGGTAATTACTGAGATATAGCCTCCCCTGAAGTAACAGAAATCGCTGTATAGCAGTGCCACCTGTTGGACGGTTGACACCAAAAGTTGATAGGCACTAACATATGTTAAGGGGCATCTACATATAAATTTATTGCAATTCCATGCTGTAATTCCTGAAACAGCGGAAATCGCTGTATAGCAGCGCCACCTGTTGACCAATCGGCACCAAAAGTGGATAAACACTAATTTATGTTAAGGTGCATTTACATCATAAATTTATATTCAATTCGGTGCAGTAGTACTGTATATATATTCACCACAAAATTTTTGTCACACCCATTTTCTAAAAATGGTCAAACTGTGTTCTGGATCTCTCAAAACGTGTAAATCCATAGAAAACCATAAGTCAAAAATTTTTATGAATCCCATACTTTCTTGTATTGAGTATAGAAGAAAGTAAAAAACGGCTCAAGCAAGCTCTGAGCATTAGTAAAGAGAAGATGTGGGATTTTATATTATCCAAATTTTCTTCGTTGATATTTTGAAGAAAAAAGTTGATTGAGGGTTAAAATATTATTATTTGTTCTAATAAAGCAAGCCTGCAGCAAATCTCATTCCTAAAACAGAAAAAAAAAAAACTTGCTTTAGAGATCAATTTTTTTTTAACGATAGTCACACTTTAATATTGTTTCAATCAAAGAATCTATTCTTTCTTTTCAATCATTCAAGATTTATTTCACAATATTTCACTAAAAACTCAACATCATGTCCATATCGCATTCATAAATGAAATCGAAATATCAAAGTGCGTAATCATCCCCACTACTCATGAGTAAATCGAGTCGGCAATGGCAATACGCTTTATCATCGCAATCATATAATTGATTTCTGATTCCTTAATCAAATAAACTCATACATTCACTCACTAAATTACAGCGGCGACTCACATTCACTCACTCACAGCGGCGCAGGCAATATTCATGAATATAATCAGAAACATCACGATTGTGCAGAATAGCTGATAAACACTCAAGAAGGGAAAATACTCTTTGCTTACTCATATTACTGATGATGACGATCGCCAGAGATCATGATTGAATATTACAGGACGGCGGGGAACAAGCATGTTAAATTTTTATTGTTTGATTGGACTCATAATTTGATTATTATAATTGGTGGAAAGATTCAGATTGCCGATTTTTCGATATTAATAAATAAATGAATGATAAGTATTGAGTTACAACGAATCTTATATAAAGATTAAAGAGAGTAAATTAATAAAAATCTATCATTTTGTATCTGCAATAGTTTTTCTTTTTTCTTCTAAAAATATTTTTTAAAAGAAAAGGTTTACATGTATATAATTTAATTAATGGTATATTTCCAATGCTAATTAATTAATCTTGTCTAAATTTATTCTATAAATGAAATTTATAAACAGAATTCTTTGTTCTATATAATTATTAAAAAAAAAAAAAATTTAGTGATATACATAATTCATGATGCTAATTAATGATTGAATCATAAATGAATATATTAAAACTAGATGAACGATCGAAAATTTCTACAAACCAATCAGTATTTTATGGTCTGTTTTTGTTGAAATTCTTTTAAAATAAGCAATATTTAAATATATACTTTTTTTTTTTTTGGTATTTATTAATTTAAAATCTTCAATTTTTAAAATGACAAAGAGGCATACTATTGATTCTTTAGAATATTATCATTTGGTTTTGGTATCTAAATCAAAGACTAAAAGTCAGGTTTGGTCACTTTTGGGATACCTGCCAATGAGCATGGTACTGTTATTAACACTGATGTGGCAATTTATAAAATCTGCAAAAAATATGTATGTACAAAAGGAGGGAGTACAACAAACTTACTTTCTCATTTGAAAGTGCGCCATCCATTAAAATTTAGTGAGTACATTTCAAAGAAGCTATACGTACATACAGTGAAATGAATGATTCTGATAGTTCACCTGTAGAAAGTAGCGTTTATATCTGGTATACTAAATGATCGTTGCATTAAACAATTTTTCATTAGAAAATTTTATTTCATTGTTTACCAAGCTATGAGTTTAGTCGTAGTTTAACTATGAGTTATTTCGCAGCTTGTCAGTCAAGGTGTTAAAATATTTTCTGTATTTCTCTGCCTATATTTTAATAAATATGCCAATTTACAGAATTTTGCTTATTTATTAATTATAATTATTTAATAGCTAATTTAATAATTACTATAATGTTTTAATAACTATATAATATTTTATTTGAATTTGTCGTGATATCGATATATCAGAATATCGTGATATGAGGATGACGATATATCATGATATTAAATTCCTGACATCGTCCAGCCCTAGTAATCATGACAAAAATTTTATTTTGTGATGTTAGTGGTATCTATATGTTTTGAGATCCCATGAGTTCATTTTTGTTATTTTTACAATTATGTATGTATGTCTGAGTAGAGTGAACACAATATTGTCTAAATGCTTTGTTCAAATGAGCTAAAAATTAGTATATATGTTATAGGTTATCGTAGCACAAACTGTATACATCTTGGAGAATCCAGCACAGATTTTTTTCCTTTAACAGGACACAAAGATAAATTCTTTATCATTATAGCCTATGGGCTCAGATAATTTAAAGTGTGATAGCATCTAAATTCCTTAATTAATTCAACTGAAACTTTATATACATGTTATAGGTCACTGTTGAATGAATTGAATAGATTTATTTTGGTGAATCTAGCATTTATAATTTTTTTTTTACAGGGAAATAACTAAAAATTCTGTAATAATATATAGTCTGAAAATTATTTAAAACATAATGGCGCCTGAATGCCTCATCTGATTATATACCACACAAACTATATACATTTTGGTGAAGCTAACACTATTAGTTCTTTTACAGAGATGCACAAAAGAATTTGGATATCCCATTAAACAATATACTATCTGGGAATCAAACACTTATTATAATTTTCTCGTTTGTTTATTTAATAACTTCTCTTACTTAATTTTATTTAAATAACAGTGAATTACTTAATGTTCCGAAATTCGACTGGACTCATTCAACATTTTTATTATTTCTCTTAAAGCTTCTGCATATTTATCAAATTGATTATATATATATATATATATATATATATATATATATATATATATACATCTATATATACAGTCATATACATATGTCACATTTACATTATTAAAGACATTACTTTTGTGAAAAATAAGTTTTCTATGTGGAAGTAAAATTTAATTTTGTATATTTTTCATCTGGAATTTCTATTACCAAGTAATATTTTTTTTTTTACAAAATTAAAATAAGAATATAAAATTATCAAATGATTAAGTATGTAAATTTGATCTTTTAAATTCTTGGATAAAAAAAAAGTGGCATGTTGGTATTGCAAATGAAATGTTATATAGAAATGAAAGCTTTGCTTTGAAAGGACTTGCGGACATAAATTCATAAAAACATTCTATTTACATTTATGAGATTTTTTTTTTTTTTTAAACCTAGTATAGAAATGTTAAATCAGATATTTCCATGTTAAGTACAAAATAACAAAGAAACAACTTAAATTATTTTTAAGATTATAATCGTCTATGTATTGTATTAATCAATCATGTCGTTTGTGAAAAACTTTAATATTGAAAATAGTCTCTTATTTTATTTTATTTTATTTTTTTTAATTGTCAACAACATTATGTACTGAAGATAACTCAACATTATGCATGAAATCTTTTTCTGTCTAAACAGCCATGTCTATTTCTTTTGTTTTTAAAGATTTAGATATAGCATTAAATAACTTTTTTTTTCTCTTAATATCCAGTATGATATTATTATAATAGTCCACCACAACAGATTTACTTTGTTACATCTACAAACTGTACATAACCAATGTAATTAGCATTTTCTTCATGTTTTTTTTTAACATGATTAAAATTAAATGATACTTTTCATTAATTAAATTATTAATTTTTAATAAAATATTTCTATTGCTAAAAGTGCTAATTTAAAGTTAAAACTGCAATTTATTGTTTTAACAGAATACTTTTACGTACTGAACATGTACAGTTCAATGGATTT
Organism: Salticus scenicus; assembly: GCA_963930645.1. NCBI lineage: Eukaryota > Metazoa > Arthropoda > Arachnida > Araneae > Salticidae > Salticus > Salticus scenicus. The sequence continues at coordinate 28,249,647 of OZ005658.1, forward strand.
TATTTTGTCCAGTTCCGTGTGTTTTTTTCCAGTTTTGTCCGGCGTCCCGGACTTTTGACAAAAAAGTGGACAAAATAACAACCCTGCTAGAAATGTGGGTTTTCCGGAAAATTTACCGAAAATTTTCAGTCTCTAAATTACAAATGTTTTGTAAAATAAAACTAGCACATTAAAAGCTATGAGTAAACAAAAATATTCAAAGAAACATATGAATAATTATTCAGTTTAAAAATACATTAATAAACAAAACATAGAATTTAATAATTTTTAAATATGTATGAAACAAGAAAATTATTATAATTTTTAATGACTGTTTTGCATGTATGGGGGTTGAATAATCTACTTAAGAAGGTGCCTGTGTAAGTTTTCTAGCTCTCAGAGACTCTACATATCATTGCCAGCAGCTGAATACCATTTTATTATATAAGAAAAATTGTTATGAGAATTAATGATTTTATTTACTAGTATTCTGTTTTCATTTTTTAAAAATCTGGAATTTTCTGGAATCCATCCACAACAAAAATGCCAATATTAATTTTAAACTTACTTTATGATATTCTATAACCCATAAAGAAGAAGAATTGTGTTTAATATTTCTCACTCATGAACTACTTTTTAAACCCCATCCCCCCTTTTCCCATTTTCCACCATCAGTCAATGTTATTAAATGTTGATTGCTAGCTAATGTTTTTTTTTTTTTTTTAAACACATGTTTTATTGTGCTGATATGTTATTCCACTTTTTACAAAATTTAAGATGGGCAATACTGGATAAGATTTGTAAAAAAGTGATCTTTACCGAAGCTCATCAATTTCAGGTGATACTGAGTGGACCAATATTGCTGTGTTATCTAGATCACTAGTCAATGAGGAGTGTTAATGTTAACTTAGAAATTTTTTTATTCATGTTAACCTTGAAAATTCATTTCAGATAAACTGGAGTGGAAGGTTGATTACCAACCTTCCACTCCAGTTTAGGTATCTGAGAAGTATTAATTAAGCACAAGGGAGTATCTATTAAAAGACTTTCCATAACTTGTTGGACTTTGCTTATTATGTTGCTTGTGTATGTAAATATTACAGGGTTGGAAAATATCCCGTTTTTTTTTTTTTTTTTTTCAGATAAACAGGGTTTTATCGGGTTTAATAAGGGTTTTTTTTTTTTCAGAGTATTTTTGGATTTTATCAGAGTTTTAAGGAATATTTTCATTGTTTCTTTTTTTAAATATTAAATATATCATTCATAATAACATAATGTAAAAAAAAAATTATTTATTCATTAAAATTGAAATTTTAAAGATTTAATTTTAATTTTAAAATTTCTAAAGTCTTTTTATGATTAAGTTATAAAGAAATTTTAAGTATTAAATAATTGTACTTTAAATATTCTAAAAAAATTTTTATCTGCCTTTTACAACAAAAAATTGAATTTTAATAATGATTTCATGTTGCTTTATTGAACTTTTTGTAGTTAATCGATTTTCATAAAACGTTTTAAATTATTGTCCCTCTACATTACATGAGTGTTGCACTGTTAAATAAAGTTTTCAGAAATTTTTAAATTTTATTTATATTTATTTATATTTTACATTCCTTGAGTCCTATAGTTTTCTTTATACTGAAAAACAACCATTTTTTCTTGCTTTTGTTTTTTTAATATAATTTTTTATTTTGTTTCAATAAGATAATTATATATATGTATATATATATATATTTGCGGTGAATTTTTCAGGATTTTTTTCTATACAGCAGTTTGAGCATCTCTAATGTTTCTGAAAATTCTTTGTTCATGTCAGGGTTGTTATTTTGTCCACTTTTTTGTCAAAAGTCCGGGAACCTGGACAAAACTGGAAAAAAACACATGAAACTGGACAAAATAAAATCCATTCAACTGTACATATTCGCTGCATAAAAATATTCTGTTAAAGCAATAAATTGTACTTTTAACTTTGAATTAGCAATTTTAGCAATAGAAATATTTTATTAGAAACTAGTAATTTAATTAATGAAAAGTGTAATTTCATTTTAATCATGACCAATAAAAAAAAAAAAAAATCAAAGAAAATGATAATTATATTAGTTATGTATAGTTTGCAAATGTAACAAAGTAAATCTGTTGTGGACTATTATTAACATTACCATATTGGATATTAAGAGAGAGAGAAAAAAAAAAGTTATTTAGAAACAAAACAAATAAAGGAAGCCGTAGCCAGAAAAAGATTTCATACATAATGTTGACAGTTAAAAATAAAGAATAACTTAACCCCCCAACACTGACCATTTTCAATATTAAAGTTTTTCACGATCAACGTGATTGATTATAATCATATATTATAATAATCTTAAAAAATAATTCAAGTTATTTCTTTGTCATTTTGTACTTAACATGGAAATATCATATTTATTTAACACTAGCAGGCTACGCCCGCTTCGCTAGTCACTATTTTTAAATGAATCACAATAATTAATGAATTCTCAAAATTGCATTAATTTTTATTATGTGATAAAAAAAGAGAAAAAAAATTCTGATCGGGAAAAATGTCGCACCGGGTCCCCACTGCCTTTGGCAGCGTAGACCCGTGCGCTGCACGCACATATTCCTTCACCATCCTTATGACTTCTCAAAATTCCATGTTATTACTCATAAACTTTCATTCTTAAGAAAAGGAATTAAAAAATATATCATTTAGCATCGGGTAAAAACTCACACTGGTACCCCACTGCCTTTGGCCACGCAGACCCGTGCGCACGCAAATGTTAAGATATATGTGCGATGAGCGCACATATTCCTTCTGAAATCAAACTCTTATTCTAAAGAAAAGAAAATTAAAATAATCATTTCTCATCAGGTAAATTGTCGGACTGGGTCCCCACTGCCTTCGGCATCGTAGTCTCGTGCGCGCTGCACGCCTATTCCTTCCCCACCCTTCCAGCCCCTCCTAATTAACTTACATATACCAATTTTGAACGGTCTTACTCAATTAGCTGAGATGCAAAAGAAAACCTGATCAGGACACCTTAAAATTGTAAATCAGGTAAAATCTCGAATTCCACATTTGATAGTATAAAAGAACTTTAAAATATCTTTCGAATGATGTATTAGAAATAATTTAATCATAATTAGAATTTGAAATATTGCAATTAAAAAATATTACAGCGCCATCTGGCAGTAGAAATTTCTGTAATCTATTGTTCCATTCCAGATCAACACAGCTTTCAAATGATGTATTACTCATGAAATTATTTTAATTAGTAGCTGAGATACAAAAGAAAACTGATTCAGGAGATCACAAAATGTGTAAATCTGGTGAAAACTTTCGATAATATAAAAGAACTTTAAAATATCTTTCGAATGATGTATTAAAAATAATTTAATCATAATTAGAAATTGAAATATTGAAGTTTTAAAATACTACAGCGCCATCTGGTGGTACACATTTCTGTATTCCACTGTTCGATTCCAAATCAAAAAAGCTTTCTAATGATGTATTACTTATGAAATTATTTTAATTAGTAGCTGAGAAACAAAAGAAAACTTAATCAGGAGACCTTAAAACGTGTAAATCACGTGAAATCTCGAATTCCATTACTTACGGTAGTCGGTTAATGGAAAGAGACAGAAATTTGTGGCATCTACTCTTGAAATTCAAATCAAATAAGTTTCAAAATGACATATTACTTTTGAAATTATGCTAACTAGAAGCTGAGATACAAAAATGATATAAACACTATTATAAAACGATTTATGTCTGACTTTTTCGTGGTTTTCTCCGAAACTTGCGTAATTCCGGGCTAAATACTTTTAAAAATCCATAGTATGAAATGTGAAAGGAGTATCAGAATTCGAAACTCTGCAAAATATAAAAGAATAAAGGCGTTCTGGGTTTTCCGTTGTTTTCTCCAAAACAACCGTTCCTTTTCTATGTTTTTGCCCCTCCCCCCCTTTCCGTCCCTTCTAATAATTTTACACTTGAAAATATCCACAGTCGATTTATCTTTCCTTAAAACCTAATAATAACAATTTCGAATGCTGTAACTCTTTTTTTTTTTTTTTTGCCCCTTCGCCCCCGCCCCCTCAAGCCCTTCCTAATAATTCTACACTTTCCAGTGGTGGATCCACAACTTGACTTTTGGGGGGGGGGGGGGCTAAAATTTTTCAAAGTGTTATTCTAGACCAATAAAAAATTTACAAATGCAATATTCAATTGTAAATGTCAGATTTTTTTTTTTTTTGGGGGGGGTGGGGGGGGGTGCTTCAGCTCCCTAGCACCCCCCTTAAATCTGACAATGACACTTTCAAAAATATTCAGAATCGAATTATCGTGCGTTAAAACCAAATATTACGAAATTTCAACGGCATATCTCAATTTAAAATAGTGTAAAATATAATACAAAATTTAATCTAATTTTTTTGTTTATCCACATATTTTCATGAAAATTGAACAGTAGCTTTATAATATGCTGTCTATGTTGAGTATTAATTCAAATGTAACGTGAATTAAAATTTGAAAAAATTTAAAAATTGCAATTTTTATCCCCACTGTAAACATCTTGATTGGTTACAATCATTTCCTTTCTCATGGCAGACGATAGTCTGGCATTTGAAATGATGTTGCCAGAAAAAATTCATACTTTAGTCAATTTTAAAAAATCTAATTGTTGTGCCGATAAGTCACTTGCACACTTAGATTCAGAAAAAATGCCCCTTTCATTTGGTATCGAAATCGTAACGATCGGACAAATATTTCTAATTTATTTTCCACTTTTTCTGCTTTTAACTCCGTTAAAATATCTTTTTTTATGCAATAGCTGTGAATTCTCAATCATTGAGATCGCTTTTAGATTAGACATGAGTGGACATTTTAATTAATATCTCCACAACTAATTAAAATTTTTAAATTCTGTTTTCAGGAGCCCCTCGGGAAGGCTCCTGAGCATCCGTATGTTAATTTTTGTACTTCTGGATTCAGTAGGGGCTGAACGTATAAAAAGAACAGACAGACGGACAGACAAACCTTTTCTTTTATTATTATAGATTTCTATACTAGATTAAAAAAAAAAAAAAAAAATCTCATAAATGTAGATTTAATGTTTTTATCAATTTATGTCAGCAAGTCCTTTCAAAGTTAAGCTTTGAATTCTGTATAAAATTTTATTTGCAATACCAACATGCCATTTTCTTATCCAAGAATTTAAAAAATCAAATTTACATAATCATTTGATAATTTTATATTCTTATTTTAATTTTGTAAAAAAAAAAAGTTATTAATTGGTAATAGAAATTCCAGATAAAAAAATACAAAACTAAAATTTTACTTCCAAATAAAAAAGTTTTTTATTTTTTATTTATTTATTTTACAAAAGTAATGCCTATAATAATATAAATGTGCGCATATATACATATAAAACCAATTTAGTAAACATGCAGAAGCTTTAAGAGAAGAAATAATAAAAATGTCGATTGACTCCACTCGAATTTCTGAACATTAAGTAATTCACTGTTGTTTAAATGAAACAAAGTAAGAGAAGTCATTAAATAAATAAATGAGAAAATTATAATCAGTGTTTGATTGTTTTCTCCCAATTGGTATATTGTTTAACAAAATGGAATATATCCAAAAAATTTTATGTATCTTTGTAAAATAACTAATAGTGCTAGATTCACCAAAATGTATACAGTTTGTGTGACATAGACCTATAACATGTATATAAATTTAAAGCTCAATCAAATGAGGCATTTAGACGCTATCACATTTTAAATAATTTCAGACTATAGGCCATAATATTACAAAATTTTTCATTGTATCCCTGTAATAAAAGTATAAATTGTGAGATTCAAAATAAATCTGCACAATTCATTCGACGGTGACTTATAACATGTGTATAATGTTTCAGTTGAATCGAATAAGGAATTCAGATGCTATCACACTTTAAATTATTTGAGCCCCTAGGCTATAATAATAAAGAATTTATCTTTGTGTCCCAGTAAAAAAAAAAAAAAAAAAACTATAAGTGCAAGATTTTTCAAGATGCATACAGTTTGTGCTACAGTAACCAGTAATATATTTACTAAATTTTAGCTGATTTGAACAAAGCATTTAGACAATATTATATTCACTCATACTCAGACATACATACATCATTGTAAAAATAGTAAAAATGAACTCATGGGACCTCAAAACATGTAGATACACCAACATTACAAAGTTATGCTTTCGTCATGATTACAATACTTTCCTTATCTGTATATTTTCAGAAAGTAAAAAATTCCATGAAAGATATGTGAGCCATTCAATTTTATCATGCTTAATAACAAATTTTTAAAAGGTATTTATGACTTATGGGAGAAGAAATGACAATGTAGTTGAAAGCAGTGGGGAAAGAGAGGGGAATTAAAATTGAAACTATAAACTATCACGTTTGCATCCAGTCCACCATTAGAAAAATACAAATATATTTATTTATTGAATATTGTTAACTTTGCATGTCTATTTCATTCATATCTATTTTGAAGTATTTAAATTGATTATATACACAGTTCCAGGAATTTGTAAAAATATAGTCGCCAACAAAAATTTCTGGTAGTCCGTAAAAAATATCCTCGTCGTTTTCTTTCTTTCTTTTTTTTTTTTTTTTTTTTTTCCTTTTCAATTTTAAAATTTACTTGAATGTAGAAATCAAAATTCTATGCGTAAAAATCAATTATTTATTAGGCTATAATGATACATCAGGAAACACCTGTTTAAATTTAACATCATGAAACCAGTTTTATTATTTTCCTTAAAACAATACACCATCAACATTAATACATCATTACACCGGCACAACGATTCAGCATCAGGCCAATAGCATAGGCAAACAGGAGCAGTGTAAACCAATTCCATAAAACAGTGCAATAATTTAACACCGTGTTCTGTAACATTCAGGGAGATGTGTAAATCCCCTAATGGTGTATTGATTCAATAAAGTGTCTCAAAGTGGCGAGAGAAGCAGGAATGAAAACAGTAAGAGTTAGCCAACATCGAAAATAGAATCAGAGCCTAATTCTGAGACCAATTCTTTCACAAAAAAAAAAGGGTTGAATTTTCAAGTTGAAAACATCGCCAGTTAAAAAATAATGGTCGCCGATGGTGATCAGGTGACTGTATTTCTTGAGCCCCACACTTATACACATATAATTAAAGAATTGTTTTATATATATATGGAAAGAATAAAGATAATTTTTAATTTAGTACTCGCAAATAATTAATAGTGGACAAAATGGTAATTTGTCCGGGATGGTTTTAACCAGGTTTTTTCCAGCGGTTATTTCCACTATGGAGAAAACCGAACAATCCTGGTTCATGTTCTAATAATGTATATAATATTTGGTTTATATTTGCATGCTTATTGTAAGGTAGACAGAAGTACAATTTTAAACAAGGATTTTGAAAAAACCCTCTTGTTTTTTGTTTTTTTTCAAGTGGGTTTTATTGAAAAAAGCCACTCGGGGTTTTTTTCAGGTCGGGCAAAATCTAGCCAACCCTGAAATATTATAAAAAGTAGACAATAATTTAAAAAAATTTAAAGTTATGTTTCATTACTTTTTTTACTTCATTTTTCTTATTTCTTATTTATCTTTTCTATGAATAATATATTTCATGTTGCATTTTTTAATCTAATAGAGACATTTGAATATGTATATATATAAATAAGCAAACTGATGATTAATGAAAATTAATCCCAAAACACACAAGGGCCTTCTTCTGGGGAGCCCCTTAATGTAGGGAATGGAATATGAGAAGTTTCTGATGAAACATAAGCTATTTCCCCCCCCCCCCCCCAAAAAAAAAAAAAAAAAAAAAAAAAAAAACTTTTCTAACCCCCGACTTCTTAAAGATGAAAGCAAGACCATACAGCAAACAAATGAATACAAAGCATTAAAAAGCAATAAAATTCAAGTACAAAAGTTTACATCAATATAAAAATTCTAAAATATAAGTAAATACAAGAACAAACTTAAATAGCAAGTAGATTGAAAATATTTTAAAGATTGAACGTTCCCCCCTTTCCCCCCCTCCAAATCAGAAAGAGTACTGAACCTGCTTCAGTTGGTAGGACCACTTACCAGTTCTTAATGTCACCCAAGATAGAGAAAAAACCTTAAGTTAGATTGTATTCAAGAAGATTGAAATATTTATCGAGTAGGAAAACAGGATAGTGGTTGACAGCTAAAATATTTTTGAGATTTTCAAGAGCTAAATTTAGGTCTAAATGGTTATTGCAAATCATTTTAATTATGTTAATTTGAGTAAACATAATGTTTTAAACTCTGTGACTAATATGGGAGAACTAATTCGTTAAATTACAAACTTTAAAGCTAAAATCGTGCCTTTTATCATAAATACCAATAAACCACTTTTTTACCTATTTTTCGAATTTTTAAATCCAGGAAAGAAATTTTGTCTTCAGTGTCAGTACAGTTTAAGATAAGGTCGGAGGGATAAATTTCAGCAGTATATTTCGCACAGTTTTTTGCTATTACATCATCAATATATCTATAAAACTTAATATCTTTAAATTTTCTCTCAAGCATAAATAGAAAAATGTTAGCGAAGGCACTCGAGTAACTGGTTTCCATCAGGATACTGTGAATTTATAAAAAAAGATAATCTACACTGCTAAACAAAGCATTTTGAAATATACAAAATTTAATAAGGTTTCCAATAAACTTTTTCACACTCAATTACATGACAAAATTCATCGTACATTTTTTCAAAAATTTCAAGGAGGATCTACTTGCTATTTATGTTTGTCGTTGTATTTACTTATATTTTTGTATTTTTATATTGATGTATTTACTTTTGTACTTTATTTATGAATTTAATTGCTTTTTATTAATTCAATTCGTTTGCTATATGGTCTTGCTTTCATCTTTGAGAAGTCGGGGGCTAGAAATGTGTCTTTTTTGGGTAAATAGCTCACCTTTCGTCAGAAACTTCTCATATTCCATTTCCTACATGAGGGGGCTCCCCTGAAGAAGGCCCTTGTGTGTTTTGGGATTAATTTTCATTTATCATCAGTTTGCTTATTTTTTTATTATGGTTTTACTTATATAAAAAATTCAAGTTTTATTTCTTATAATTTTTAAGATTGATCTTAATGTATGTAAGGGGTGACACCACTTACGACTGCCCCATCATAGCTACACCACTGTATATATGTAATATGTTAATAAACTTTCTAGTAAAAGGAATTCCAAATGTAATTAAATAATGGAACTCAGGGATCAATCTAGGGAAAAATTGGGTCCCTTTTGTACCCCTTCACAAAATTCCATATCATAAAAAAGAGCAGTTTACAAAATTCCACATCATAAAAAGAGATCCTTTGCAAAATTCAAATTTATAAAAATGATCCTTTTTGTGAAATAATGTTTCCATGTTTTCAGTATTATTTTTAATCAATTTCTTCAAAATTCTATGAACTTGATATTTAACACTATATAGAATTACTTAAAATAGGAGGTTTTACAGTTTTTTTTTTTCCCATAGAAATATTTTATTTTTCACAATAAATAAAAATTTCACAAAGAAAGGGCCCAAAAATTAAAACCTGGATTGAACCCTGGAACTTAAAAGAAAATCCACCACCAAAAAAAAAGAAAAAGCTATTTTTAGTAAATATTGCTTTTCTATTTTTATTAAATGCCTGTGTCTCATTTAAAAATTAATCACTCCTTAATTCACTTTTAGTTACAAGATATAACTTCAATATCTATTATGGAAAACAGCAAATATTCAGGAGTTTACGCAACAGTAACATTACTTGAGATTGTTGTATTTAATATATTATTCATCTTAATTTCTAAGGCATTATTAGCATGTAAATATTATTATTATTTTGCATAATTATCTTTCATATTATAATTTTGTTTATTATTTTGTTAGAAATTAATAATGAATTCACTAACAGTTTTCTGTATTTTCAGATACACAGAATATATATTTTAAAAATAATTTGTGAAAATAAATTAGTTATTAATTAGAGTTGCACCAAATATTCGGTTACTTTTTGGTATTCGGCAAGTAACACCGAATGTTTGGTTTGGCCGAATATCTTAATATTCGACGACCAAATAGTGGAGTTAAATTTCAAATTAAGTTTAAATATTGAAATTGGTAAAAATATTTTTTATTATATAAAATTTAAAGTTTTTTTTTTTAACTGCTAATAATGTTAAACGATAACTTAAAAAATATTCTTCCCCCTTTATTTATATATATATATATATATATATATATATATATATATATATATATATATATTTGTTAATAAGGTTTTACATTGGTTAAAAAAAAAAGAAACTATCTATTAAAAAAGAAAAGTTGGATACGTCGATAGATCATGCATTTTTTTCTGTCAAGTCAGTAGATGCCCTGAATGAAAATATACTTTTGGATATTTTTCATTTCATTGAATTTTCATTTTATTCAACTTATTCTAGAACTTATGAAGGGGTAGAATTGTTTAATATCTCCCATTCATGTAATTTTTTCTTCCCTCCCATCCCACTCCATTTTCTACTAGTGGTGAATGATCAAATGTCCTGCGAAGCACAATCTTTTTCCATTATTATCTTTCCATAGTATTCAGTGTATAATTTACCCATTTAAGAAGCTATTTGACAATAAAGGGCAAAACTGGGAAAATTTATTAGTGGCCAGTGGCCGGTACTGACAGTTTCATTAGTAGCCACTTTTTTAAGTTAGTGGCCACATTTCACATAAGACTATTTCTTTCAGACTACAAAAAGCATTGTCACCATTTTGCGGTATAATCACCACAAGAAAAATATGAAAATAAGAAATACATATAATAATACAATTAACACAGGGACACTGAAATTGTAATTTGTAATTACGCTCATTTTAAAAATTCTAAATTGCACATCCTAAATTAAAATCTGCTTATGGCTGTAACAATAACAGCAAAAGTTTTTATTTTTCAGATAATTCAGTAGTACTTTTTTTTTTTTTTTTCAATTTATTTTTAAACAAATTGAAAAAAAAAAAAAAAGCTTTCACTTAAAAGTGAAATAAGCTGTTATCATTCACAGTTCACATGGGTATTTTCTAGTAAATGAATCAGCTGATTCATCATCATCACAACCTTTTACATGGTCATGTGTAAATACAGTTAGCAGTTTTATTATTTTTTCTTATTTCTAAAGACACACTTTTTTAAATGATTTTATTTCAATAGAGTTAAAATATTTCCTCTTAAAAAGTATAGATATGGAAACTTAGCTGCTTTATTAAAAATAATTTACTTAGCTGCCAAATTAGTAGCTTTAAAAATAGGGAGATTTCTACTTTAAAATGGGAAGGAAAAAGGAAGATTTCTACTCAAAAGAAAGCAAATACAAATTTTTTTGAAAAATACACATTTAAGCCAAATCAAATTTTGATACACACATTTGTCAAATATCTTAAATGGGTTAAATATACACTAAATACTATGGAGATAATAATGGAAAAAGATTGTGCTTTGCAGGACATTTGATCATTAACTGTTAGTTGAAATGGAGCACACGTGTGTCTGTGTGTGTATGGGGGGGGGGGGATACATCTATATACTTCTTTATAGGTTCTAGAATCTAAACATTAAATTTTAAAATAAATATTTACATTTATATTATGGATGGAGAAAGATTGTAAATCACAAGGCTTCAGTGGAGCATGTGATTGCCAATCGTTGGAGCGGGGGGGGGGGGGGGGATTACAAGAATTATGAGTACGAGATATTAAACAATTCTATTTCTTTACAGATTCTAGAATCTAATAAAGTAAGTTTAAAATAGATATTTACATTTTTGCGGCAAATGGAGAATGATTAGAAATTATAAAGCTTTTTATAAGCTGTGTGATCACAGATCATTAGGGGGAGGGAAAGGGGGGGTCAAAAAATTATATGAGTGAGATATATATTGAACAATTCTACTTCTTTATAGGTTGTAGAATATAATAAAGCAAGATGAACATTGACATTTATGTCATGGATGGAAAAAGATTGGAAATCACAAGGCTTCGATTGCCTATCGTCGCTCGATTTTTAAAATCTTTTAATGATCACAAGAAGTGACGACTTTAGTGGCGATCGATGGATAATTTTTAATCGCCATCTTTTTTTATTTAGTCGCCATGTGTTTGCCCTTTATTTGACAAATGTGTGCTTCAAAATTTGATCTGGATTAAATGCATACATATATAGAGAGAGAGTTGTAAAATTCTCTAGAATAATCTTTCTGAGAAATATTCTCGAGAATATTCTCCTGGAAGAGAATAATCGAGAATTTTCTCACTGAAGCTATAATAATGGATAATTTTTAAATTTGTGCTCTGTATAAGTATTAATTTATGTGCAATAAGTTAAAAAATGTATGAAATTATTCTTTTAATAAAATAATCAGATTAATTAAATAATTAAATCTATTTAGCTGTATATATTAAAAAAATAATAATAAAATAAATCCTCTTCAAGGCTAAAAGGTGAAATCTTATAAATTATTGAAGATAAAATCTAGTGATATCTCAAGTAATAAAGGGACAAATCATTAAATTAGTTTTTTTTATTTCATTACAGACACTTATTTTTAAAGGGGACATTTATTGAAAAATATTTCTAATTATTTAATGTTTTTGCTTTAAAATGTTTTACACTTATCTGTATAAAATAAAAAAGGTTTTATTCAACATGTATTTAAAGGATAAACATTTTTATACGGAACTGTTCACAGTAAAAAAAAAAAAAAAAATTGTTTTTCTATAAAGAGAAGTGACAAATTGACATGTGTGGTGCACAATATAAATTATTAAAATAAAAACAGGAACAGTTGAATTTAAACAAAGTAATATCGATGACAAAGAACTGCATGGGTTGTCAGTATAAAGAAGGTAGCTTGAATGATCTGTTATCAAAAGATGAAACTAACTATTAACTTTGATTCTAAATTTTGTGTAACAAGTTAATTACAAAATAAAATTAATATCATTTTTAAGCTATTTGTTATTTTAGTTTTTAATTTAAATAGAACATACACTACCTTACCATAAATGACCCGACACTTTCGATTTCAAACTTTTTAAAAATATCTCAAAAAGTACTAAACAGATCGTCTAGAAACTTTAGGAGTGTAAAGAGCATGTTATACCTCATACGTTTCTGTTAAAGTTTTCTGCCAAAAATAAAAGGGGAACAAGTAAAAAATTAGAGAAAAATGAAAGTGTTTGGCATTACCCTGTAAAAGTATGGCTTGATATTCAATCTGGCTGCAGCATGCGGCTATGGGGCTCTTCTTTATTATCTATGAAAATTTTTATGTCTCTACCGCATGTAATCAAGGAGACATAAAGGTTTCTTTTAAAAAATAGAAAAACAATTTTCACGTTTTTTGCTATAACATGCAAGGTAACCCAGAGCAAAGCTATTTTTAGGAAACTTGGCATACAATATTTGACACAGCAAACTGCAATCAAAATATAAAAAAAATATTAAATATCTGATGTGATATGAGAATTTTTACAAAATTTTTAGCAATGCATGTGTGACATTTTGCAAAATTTCATTTGCATACTTTAATAACCAAACGTATTGAACTACTCATGTAAAAACCCCAGACAAGTGTTGTGTAAACTCAAGAAGTTCTACGCCATAGAATAAACTGCTATCCAGTTTCTTTCTACCCCAAAAAAACTCAACTATAAGGGGTTTTACTCACTTTTTTACCTTATCAATTTTTTGGGGGGAACAGCTGACATTCAGTTCGTTAAATGCCACAGAATTTTTTAAGTTCTGTTTGGGGTTTTGTAATACTTGTTTGAGTTTTTATGTAAGTAGCTCAATACATTTGGCTATTAAATTATGCGAGTAAAATTTTGCTAAATCTTACACATGTGCAGTTAAAAATTATTTAGTAAATACTTTGATATTTTATTAGATTTTTAATATTTCTTCAATTTGATTGCAGTATGCTGTGTCTAATATTGCATATCGGGTTTCCTGAAAATAGCTTTGCGCTAGGTTTAATACCTTGTATGTTATAGCTAAAAAAGTAAAAAAAAAATTGCAATTTTTTAAAACCTTTATCTCCCTGATTGCATGTGGTAGAGACATAAAAATTTATACAGCTAATAAAGAAGAGCCCCGAAATCACATGCTACAGCCAGATTGCATTTCAAGCCTTACTTTTTACAGGGTGATGCCAAACACTTTCATTTTTCTACAATTTTTTATTGGTGCCTCATTAACTTTCGGCACAAAACTTAAACTGAAATGTATGAGGTATAACACGTTCTTAATTTTTTAGAAAATCTTTATGAAAAGAATACTCTCTTTAAATGTCAAATTTTAGTGATGGTTTTGTTATAAATGCAAATCTATAGGCGTTAAAAAAAATTAAATTTGTATAATTATTTATTATTTGCTACTGAATGTTTTCTGTCATGGCATAAGTATTTAAGAATATTCTCGAGTATTCTCTGAATTTGGAGCTTCAGAGAATATTCTCACCTCACATCTCTCTCTATATATATATTAAATTCCTATTTGCTTTCTGTGGGTAGAAATCTTCCTATTTTTAAAGCTGCAAAGTTGCCAGCTATGTAATGTAGGTCATCTAAAGCTTTTGTATCTATATTTTTAAAGAGGAAATACTTTAACTCTATTGAAATAAAATTATTTTAAAAAGTATTTTATATTAAAATTGCTACTCTCATGATATAAAAAATAGCTATTAACTTAAAGTGGTTAGTGATAAAATTGATAGTACTGGCCACTGGCTACTAAAGAATTTTTCCAGTTTTGCCCTTTATCATTAAATATACTACCAAACTGAGTTTGAGTGATTTAAGTTTAGATGAGAGTAGTGTTGCAATAAGTGTAATCATTTTAGTTTTTTTTCTAAAGCATCCAAGACAACATCAAAATCAGACATGGCATGAGACATCAAATTTGAGAATGTCATTTCAATTTAATGGTGCATACAGTTATTTATTGTTTAAAATAGTTTTATTTATTCATATAGGAAAAAATTAATATGTTATTCTTATTTAACTTGCTAAAGTAAAATATTTCTTTACAGGTGTTTTCTAGGAATAAACCCAAATCAAGGGGCGAAAGTAAATCCAGAACTAAAAAAGAAAGAATGTATGAACTCTAAAATTTTGAATTTGAAGAAATCTGTGTTAGAATGGATAATTGATTGTGTTGATAATTTGTATTTTATGTGACTTGATGTACTATGTTGATGTAAACTTATATGCTAATTGTTTTTTTTTTTCCCGATCTGAATTGATGTATTCAGATGTTAATATTCATGCGTTAATCAATATATTTTATTTGAATAAAAATGCTGTATTTATGAATTTGAATAAATATCTTAATTTTAATTGCTTGTTTTTTTTTTTTTTTTTTTTGTTGCTTTTAAATTCTGAATATATTGCTGATAAAATGTAGTTAAAATATATATATATATTGGCATGTTGGATTGCAGACAAATTTTGTTTTGCTGCAGATAAATACAGGAAGTTCTGCTTCTGGGGTTTAAGTGTAAATATGTTTTGGCATACAGTGCATTTGAAAATTATCGAGACAGGTGATTTTTTAGTAGTACCAGTTAAAAAACTTGAAGTAATAATCATGAAAAAAAATAAGTATATGGAATCGGTATATAAGTGTATTATAACAAAGAAACATAGCATAAGTTTTACAGGATTTTAAAAAAAATGCTGTCTCAAAAATATGAAAACTTTTCGAGTATTTGGTATTTAAATTCAAATTTTGGATCAGTTTCTTTTAATTATCTTAAAATTCTTATCAGACATGTTCAGGACAAGAAGTTGGAGAATGTGTGGCTGTAAGAAAAAGTTTTTGTCTATTTTTTTAAATAATAGATAAAGTTTGTGTCAGAAATTAAAACAAGTAGAGCAGAGTGTTGGTGCTAATTCAGCCATGCATTCTTTATACTCTAATTCTAAGCTTGCCTAATAGGATTTTCAAGATAATTCAAAGGAATAGATCCAAAATTTGAATTTAAATACCAAATAACTCAAAAAGTCTGTATTTTTAAGACAGAATTTGTGTTTTAATATTTTTAGAAAAATTCTATGAAACTATACTAAATTTCTTTGCTATGATACACTAATATTCTAATTCCATATGCTTATTATTTTTAGGATCTCCTTTCTCTTCATTTTTTTTTACTGTTATTTGAAAAAAATCATCTGCCTGTGGGACTTTGAGATGCACTGTAGTTTGAGTTTGACTTCATTTTGCTTCGTTTCTATTATACTTAGTTGTGAAACTTTTTAGGCATAAACTACAGCTTTAGCTAATTAATTTTTAAAAAGTATGAGCTTATGGGCTTTTTACATTTCTAACAGTATGCCACTGAAAAAAAAAAATTAATAAATAATAATAATAAGGAGTGCATGTATAATTAACCCAATTAAAAAAAGGGTACTCCCATTTTTTTCCCTGTCACATTAAGTTAAAGAATATATATTTAAAAAAAAAAAATCATGTGGAAGAAATTTTAAATGTAGTGCCTATTGCTAAGAAACACAATAGTAATTACATGACTACTAGGTAAAAATTTCACTATTTTTTTTTTTACATTTTTCTTACTTTAAATATTTTTACATTTTAAATCTTGATCATGTTAATGCACCGAACTTCTTTAACATAAATGATAAAAATATAATATTGAATAATTTACTACTATGCACCAAATTTTTTTAACATAAACGATAAAAATATAATGTTGTATAATTTATTACTAACATACTATGTTAATGTACTATATAATATATGTTCATTACTAATATGTATCCAAATATAGAGTCTTTTATAATTAATAATTGTTATTTAAATATTCTAAAATTCTGCTTATATGCCCTTTACAACAAAAAACTGGATTTTAATAATTATTTAGTGTTGCTTTATTAAATTTTTTGTAGTCAATAGATTCTCATGAAATAGTTTTAATTATTGTCCCTCTACATTACTTAATAGTGTTGCAGTGTTAAAGTTTACAGAATTATTTTTTAAATTTGATTTTTATTTATATTTTACATTCCTTGAGTCACACAGTTTTTATTATATAAACAAACAACTCTTCTTTTGCTTTTATACATATAATTTTTTACACTGTTTTAAAAAGATAATTATAATTTTTTTCTATGGGGGATTTTTCAGGATTTTTTTTTTCTACAGAGTAGTTTTAGAACCTCCAATATTTCTCAAAATTCTTTGTTCATGTTCTAATAATGTATATAATATTTGTTATACACCGAAGAGTCATTACATTATGACCACCTTCCATCTGTAACAATGGGCTCACCCAGGAACAGAACTACTGTGCGTGTGCAGCTGATGTTGGAGTATATAAAGCAGCTATGCATTGTCTGTCCAAATATAGTGCGATTAGCATCATAATGAGAAAGCAGCTGATTTATAAGACTTCGATAAAGGTCAAATCATTATGGCTTGGCAACTGGGAACATCAAAATCGGAAACGGCATGTTTAGTGGGCTGTTCATGTTCAGTTGTTGTGAACACATATCGAAAGTACTGTATGGATGGTGAAATGACAAGTCGCCGGCCAGCAGTGTGTTGTCCATGGTGCATTGATTCCAGAGGAGAGCAGATATTGCTACGTATTGTTCGCTGTGACCGAAGAGCTACAACAGCTGCAATCACCACCAGCTACAACAGTCGTGACCTAGACAGTGTTTCTCAACACATTGTGCAGCGTATATTGCTGTGTATGGGCCTACTCATGTCCCTGCACTGACGGAACGTCATCGCCAGTTGCGTCTGCAATGGGCCAAGAAACATCGGAATTGGACATTAGAAGAATGGATGAAAGTCGCGTAGTCTGGTGAATCTCGTTTTCTGGTCCATCACATTGTGTGCGAATACGCCAATTTCCAAAAGAAACCCTCACTCCCACATGCACAGTTTGATGGAGATAAGCCGGTGGTGGGGGTATTATGGTGTGAGCTATGTTTTCATGGAGCACATTAGAACCCATAATCAACATAGAACAATCCCTGACGTCTGTGCACTACGTGAACATCGTTGCAGACCAGGTTCACCTATTCATGACAACAGTATTTCTGACAGGGGATAGTGTTTACCAACAGGATAATGCACCATGTCATAAGGGTCGAATCATCATGGAGTGGTTCGAGGTACATTCCAGTGACTTTCAAATCATGTCTTGGCCTCCAAATTCACCTGACATTAATCCAATAGAGCATTTGTGGTCCCACCTGGAAAACCTAATTCGTGCTGCCACTCTACCCCCTTGCAATGTGCAGGAATTGCAGGACCAGTTGGTGCACGCTTGGTACCAGATACATCAGACTACCTATCAGCACCTTGTAGAATCAGTCCTACACTTGGGTGATGGCAGTTTTGAGGGCTAAAGGTGCTCCTACATGTTATTAACAGGGTGGTCATAATGTAATGGCTCTTGGGTGTATATTTATATGTTTATTGTAAAGCAACTATCACACGGAAGATCCTACTCTCTGAACTGTACACTAATACCTCTATGAATAATCGAGCATCAGGTAGTAGGGTTATTTTGAAGACTAAAATTAATTCAAATAGGCGTTAACAATTGGCTACTAATCGCTTGCTATTTCATGTTTTAAACACACTGATTTTCTCACACTCCGATTGGTTGAATACGAGCTAACATCTAGCATAGGAGATTTAGTCAGTCATAAGTTCATCATTGACAAAGGTAGGAGAGGGAAACTTATCACACGATGCGTTTTCGACCGTTTGTCTCTCGAAAAACCTGTTTCAGGTGGTTTCGGGAGAAAGTATTTGATACTGCTAATCGTATGAGAGTACGTGTGATAAGCAGCTTAAGTTAAATAAAAGTGGAATTTAAAATAAGGATTTTGAAAAAAAAAGAAACTTGAGTTTTTTCTTTAAAATAAGGATTTTGAAAAAAAAAAAAAACTTGAGTTTTTTCAAGTGAGTTTTATTGAAAAATACCACTTAGGCCAGCTTGTTGACCTAAAAAGAATGCATAATCTTTGCTCCCACACACAGAAAAAAAAAACTGTCAGCCAGGATGCCAGTAAAAAATTGTATTCTTCACAGAAAAAATCTATTTTAAAAACTGGTTTTCTGTTTTTAAACAATCGTTGTTATACGTTATGTTTACAGATAACAACAGTTAAACTAATGAATATATTCTGTAAATGTACGGAAAAATCTATATCTATTTATGTAAAAAATACATGATTTCTCTGTAAAATTACAGAATATGACTCATTTTTAAAAACAATTTTTTCTGTGTCGCAAACAGATTTTTTTTTTTTTTTTAAATAGTGAAATTCTGTTATGTTTGTAGGAAAGAGCTGTTATTTTAGCAGAAATACTCTGTAAGTTTTCGAAAAATCTCTCTCTTTTTTCTGTAAAAAATACATGTTTTCTCTGTAAGAAATTTAAAATAATTCTGTTAAAGTAACATTTTTTTCTGCAAATATAACAGAACGTCACTGTTTAAAAGACAAAAGAGATCTGTTTACTTCACAGAAAAAAAAGTTTTAAAAAATGGGTTTTCTGTTTTTAAAACAGTCATAGTTCGTTGAATTCACAAAAGAATTACATTGTTTTAATAGAAGAATTACGTTGCTTTAACAGAAGTATTTACGGAAATATTTACAGATTTTCCCAATTTTTTTTTTAAACGCTTTTTTTCTGTGAAGAAAACGGGTTATGATTGGCGTCCTGGCTGACAATTTTTTTCCGTTTTTTCGACGAGTTTTTTTTTACAGTGTACTCACATACGCTAGTTTCATTTTCTTCATTGCAAAGTAATAATATTAAAATGCGTTTAAACGAAATTCACCCCATACGCCGTAATGTTAAGAATTTTGGCGTGTCCCTGTACACAGTTTATAAACAATATTGCAATGAAAATTATACAGCTACTTATATGCAAAGCTGGAACGTGTGCGCCAATTTGCAAGTCAATCGAAGGATTTTTGCGGCCGCTATTGCGGTACATATAAATTCTTCCCATAGGCCGTAAGGATAAGGAACACTTTGGTGTGTCCCTGTACACGAACGACAAATGGAATACACACCTAACACTATACAACTTATTCCGTTGGGCTTAGGAATACGTGTACCAAATTACAAGTCAATAGCGGGATTTTTGTGGCCGCTATCGCGGTACATACAAATTCCTCCCATAGGGCGCAATGATAAGAAAAACTTTGGCGTGTCCCTGTACACGAATTACAAATGGAATACACACCCAAAACTATACAGCTGATTCCGTGGGGCACATGAACATGTGTACCAAATTACAAGTCAATAGCAGAATTCTTGCGGCCGCTATCGCACGACAGACAGACAGACAAGCACACAGACAGAGCCCAAAAAAGTTTTCAGTCTCAACTGAGGGCCTCCACTGACGTTTCGGCAATTACTTACTTACTTTAATTTATTTAATTTATTTAATTTATTTTAATTTATTTATTTTTTTTAATTTTATTATTATTTAATTATTAATTATATTTTTATTTTTATTTATTTATCCGATTTTTTTCTACTTGAATAAAAAATAAAGTATTATTTAAAATTCATTTCGAATAATAATGAAATAGAATTACGTATTCAGCATTTTTTTTATTATTTTTTAATCCATCCTCTTTCTTATTAAGAAAAATCTGTAAACAAGCGGAATACCGAGAAATAAGTCATTGGAGAAAGTCAGCTGTTGGGAAAGTGAGTTGTAGGAAAGTGAGCTGTCGGGAATGTGAACTTTCGGGGAAGTGAGTTGTCAGGAAAATCAGCTGTCGGAAAAGTCAGTTGTCGAGAAAACGTACCTGTCGGGAAAGTGAGTTGTCGGAAAGTGAGTTGTCGGGAAAGTGAGCTGTCGGGAAAACGTACCTGTCGGGAAAACGTACCTGTCGGGAAAGTGAGTTGTCGGAAAAGTGAGCTGTCGGGAAAGTGAGTTGTCGGGAAAACGTACCTGTCGGGAAAGTGAGCTGTCGGGAAAACGTACCTGTCGGGAAAGTGAGTTGTCGGGAAAGTGAGCTGTCGGGAAAGTGAGTTGTCGGGAAAACGTACCTGTCGGGAAAGTGAGTTGTCGGGAAAGTGAGCTGTCGGGAAAACGTACCTGTCGGGAAAGTGAGTTGTCGGGAAAACGTACCTGTCGGGAAAGTGAGTTGTCGGGAAAACGTACCTGTCGGGAAAGTGAGTTGTCGGGAAAACGTACCTGTCGGGAAAGTGAGTTGTCGGGAAAACGTACCTGTCGGGAAAGTGAGTTGTCGGGAAACCGTACCTGTCGGGAAAATGAGTTGTCGGGAATGTGAGCTGTCGGGAAACCGTACCTGTCGGGAAAGTGGCGTCGGGAAACTGAGTTGTCGGGAAACTGAGTGTCGGGAAATCGTACCAGACCCGTCTATTCACCGTTCACTTCGATATATTTATCTTATTCTAACGTATTAATTTATTTTATCAGGGTCAATTCCATTGTTTAGTTTTCATGCTAGTATTTTCAATGCAATAATCCTAAAAATTCATACTTATATGAAAAATTTACCATTTCGCTATATTGATAAAATCGTAAATTACGAATAATTTACGAAATGTTCCTATTAGAATATTTGTATTCAATCATGTTCAAACAAATATTATAAATGTAATTTTGAAGTTGTCTAATGTGTTTACGATCCTCAAAATGGAAGTTTATGCTTAATTTTGCCTTATTCTGATATGTTAAGTAAATCGTAAATTCCAAATAACTTACGAATTTTTTTAAATTGGAAAAATCATACTCTATGATATTCATGCCGGTATCCTAAATAGTATTTTGAAAGTGGTTTGACATCTTTACGATGAATATATCCCTCAAGATTGACGGTCATGTGAAATTTTCTCTATTCTGCCATGTTAAGAAATTCGTAAATTTCCAATAACTTACGAATTTTTTATATTGAAAAATTCATAGTCATTAATATTCATGCCAGTGTCCTAAATAATATTTCAAGAGTAGTCTGACATCTTTACGAAGAAAATATCTCTAAAAATTGACGTTTACGTGAAATTTTGCCCTATACTGCCATGTTAAGAAATTCGTAAATTTCCAATAACTTGCGAAATTTTCAAAGTAGCATATTTATAGTTTTTGATGTTCATTCCAGCATCAAAACGGATATTTTAAAACTGGTCTGACATTTTTACAGTAAAACGTTTCCATTTAATGCACGTTTAAGTGAATTTTTGTCCTATTCTCCCATGTTAAGAAAATCGTAAATTTCTAATAACTTACGAAGTTTTTTAATTCGAATGTTGCAAATGAATAGGGTTCTTGCCAGTATCGAAAGTAATATTTTAAAACTGATCTGAGCTCTCTGCGATCAATTGTTCGTGAGATATCGTGTAAACAGACTAACAAACTAACACACTAACAGACACCATACAAATTTTGTCATTTTCGGATTCCTCACACCTGAAAACGTATAAAAAAGTCAAAAAACCGAGGTCGAAATTTATCACAATTACCTAAGTTCCCCATACCTATAGTATGATGGGGAACTAAAAACGGCAATGAGAAAAATTTAATTTTTCAGGATATTTCAGACACAGAAAATAATGATAGTAACGATGCAGAATATTTAAAATTTTAGTGTTATTTCCCATCAAAACCGAAAAACGATTTGGTAAAGGTGAAAAATTTACAATTTTGAAATAAAAATTTACAATTTCGGAATTAATTTACGTCTTTAAATGCCCAAAAATATTTTGAGTAAAGAAAAAAACCAATGAAATTTTAATATTTTATACGGCTTTGGGATCAGTAGACTCTTATTTTTTTTTCTCTCTCTCTTGTTACTTTCCGAACACTATAGTGAGGAAAGTATTGTAATCATGTCAAAAATCCGAATTTGAGATTTTGATGTTTCTATACGTTTCGAGGTCCCCTGAGTCCGTTTTCACTATTTTTACAATGATGTATGTGTGTGAGTGAACATGCTAGCGTCTAAACGCTTTGTTCGAATGAGCTGAAAGTTGGTACGTATATTGTAAGTCACCCTAGTACGAACCCTATCGATTTTGGTGAATCTAGCACTTATAGTTTTTTTTACAGGGACACAAAGAAAAATTACACAATTCAAAAATGCAGTATTTTGGAAAAAAAAATGTAAAGATGACGATAAATCATTGATTAGCCTACAATAATGCTGATACAACTGCCTCTTAGGTCGATAAGTTACGGAATAGAGAAGAGAAGTGACGCTTTTCGTGCACATTGGGGTACTTCATATACATTTTTTAATTACATAAACTCATAATTGCTATTCTTTTTTATTTGGGTCTTTTTTTTTTTGTTTGTTTGTTTCACGGTGTGTGATAAGACAATTTTTTAATTGACTTTATCACATTTCCTAGTCTAAAAATTTTTTAGGTTCTGAAAGATTGAGGGGGCACGTGCCCCCTCGTGCCCCCCCGACGCTACGCCTATGCCACCGAGCAGGACTTTACTAAAGTCAGAATTTTCAAAGATCATAATACGGTGAGAGAACAGGCTGTTTCAGATACTGAAATGGGAAGAAGGCGCTACTGAGCGGTAGTTTACTATGGTTTAATTTTTCAATAAAGCTATTTGTACTATATGTCAAAAAGTTGTAGGACCTGAAAGAGTTTTGTAAAGTAGGATTTTTCAAGGATCTTGAACCAGTTGGTCGCTGAAGGCGTCAAATTGATAATAATAATAGAGGAAGAATAATTGATTAAAATTTCGGGGACCCAAAATTGAAGAAAGTACTCCAGTCAGCCTATCGATAGATATAGCAAATTATTATTATTATTTTTCCATTTGGTTATTTTCAGTATTATTATGTCTGTAAATCAGGGAACTGAACAAAAGGCTATGGCTAGAGAATGAATTTATCTTTGACTTTTGCATTAAAGCTTAATATAGCCACTCCACTCATCAATTACTCAACTAATTATTATTATTATGTTTTTTTTTTTTTTTTTTTTTTTTTTTATTATTATTATTATGTATTATATCTTTAATTCTAATAAATGTTTAATACTGTGAGAGCTGAATGTAAAAATCGATGCGTCTGTCATTTGCAAAACTCTTAATAGGACGACTAGAGTCTCTTTATTGAACTATAGAGCTGAATTGAAACGAGATCTAACCGCCAGTCAAATCCTTTTTTTTTAGTCAACTCGAGCCATCAATCCAGTTTTCCGATGAATTTCGTCTTCAAAGCTAAAACTAGTATGTCGTGGCCACTACAAGACTTTTCTTCTATATTTTCCTATACAAATTCACTCAGTAACAATAATAAAAAATAAATAAAAATATTTTTTTTTTTCCATTTTTTTTTTTTTTTTTTTTTCGTTAAAAGTAAAAAAATCGATAACTTTGTTTTAAATTATCGCATATTTATTGTTTAACCATTCGTTTTGAAGGTATTCACAAGACCTTTCGAAAGATACCCATCTTGAAAATTTACCCCCACATGCACAGAATTTTTTTCATAATTAGCTACTACTATTATCAATAATTCATATTAATTTTACAATCACACGTTAAGAATAACTCTCATTATGTACATTTATACGAAATTTTGTCCTATACTGCCATGTTAAAAATTTAGAAAAAATACGATCACAGCGACTCCTGTTGTGTGATTGATCCCCAAATCTAATCAGCACCAGTTTAAGTCAGGGGCCAACTAAATACCATGTTTGGTTAAATTTCGTTTAAAAAAAATTTAAAAAAAAATTCCGATTTTTTTTTTCTAAGGTTTTTTTTTTTTTTTTTTTTTTTTTTTTTTTGTAAAAAGTAAAAAAAAAAAAATGATAACTTTGTTTTAAAATATCGCAGATTTATAGTTCAACCATTCGTTTTAAAGGTATTGACGAGACCTTTCGAAAGATACCCATCTTGAAAATTTACTCCCCTCGAGGGGGGACTTCCTCTCCAGGGGGGTTGACGAGACTTCTACACATACAAAAAATTTTTCCCAGTAGACTATCTCTATTATAAATAATTCTTGTAAATTTCATAATGATTACTAAAAAATAATTCTCTTTAAGCACATTTATAAAAAATTTTGTCCTATATCACCATGTTAAAAATTTAGATAAAGCTGGAAGGCAACGCAACCTGTAAGACAATATTTACCAAAAGTTGATAGGCACTCATTTATGTCAAGGTGCAACTACATACCAATTTGTATGAAATTCTGTGCAGTAGTACCTGAGATACAGTTGCCACAAAATTTTGTCACACACACACACAGACAGACATTTTCTAAAAATGGTCAAATCGTGTTCTACAGCTCTCAAAACGTGTAAATCCATCAAAAACCCGAGGTCGAAAATTTTTACGAATCCAATACTTTCTTCTATTGATTATAGAAGAAAGTAAAAAAGTACTCTATTTGACTTATCCAGAGATCTGATTGACATTTCCTTAGTTGGCTTAAAAAATAAAGACCAAAAAAATTCAAATAGGCTGACTCAAAAAAGTTATTTTGTCATCTAGTCATCAGACTTTCTTTTTTTTATCCTCGATTCAAAAGTTGAATAAAAATATTCTGGTCAGCCTATCACGATTCACGATTATTTTTTTTCTCATCTGTTTTTATTTCTGATGTAATTTTTAAATAAACTATAAATACTTTTATAGTTTATTTATAGTTACTTTAATGTAAACTATAAATAAATCAACTGTGAAAGTATTTAGTCATCGGAAAAATAATTTTTTTACTAATGCACCAAAGCTCAATAAAATGCTCCAGTCGGTTATAAATTAAGTCTTTATTTCCAATGGAATTCTTCGAACTACAAATTCATCGACTGAAAAAGGATTTAATCTTCAGGTAAATCTTATTTTAACATTAATTTTTAAAAATTCAATAAAAGTACTTCAATCAGGTTATTGGTGGACAGCCTGATTCATTCTTTTTCTCCTTTAGTTTTTAATTCTGACTAAATTTTTGAAAATGCAAATAAGTCAACTGGTTTGTTTTTGGTTTGGAGTATCACTTGCTTTGTGGTAACTTTTTTTTTTTTTTTTTTTTTTTTTTTTTTTACATTGAAGTCCATGAAACCTGAGCTTATGGCTTGAAGTAGATTCCAAACCATCATGAACCCAAACTCAGAGCCCGATTAAGCTTTGAAGCTAGGGGAAGCTCAGCATCATTTCGGGGCCCCCTTTCATTTCGGAAAATCTTGTTTTCCTGTTACATATTGTAATATAAAAATGCTATGGATAAAAAAAATAGTGTGTGTTTATTATTTTTTTTTTTCATACATCTGAGTGGTTTCAACACAGAACATTAAAATCATACAACTTTTTAATTAAGAACATTCAGATTTTAGAGGTTAAATAATAGATTTTTCCTGAAATATTGAGTATTTTGTCTTGTTTTAGGTAACCTTTCTCGGAAAAAAATTCAACCTCATTGTGAAAATATGAAACAAAAAATTTAAGACCATGTTTTTAATCCTTATGGGGCCCCCTCTTGAATTTTAGAGAGGAAGCTTGTGCTTCCTGAGCCTTTTGGATAATCAGGCCCTGCCCAAACTAGGACTCGAACCTGGTACATGTAGCCTAACAGAAGATGTATTTAGGATCCTGGAAATTTCCTTTTTAAAACAATTTCCTGTTAAAAACATACCATGCAGCTTATTAATCAACAACCTGTTTCATTATTTTTCCATTTGGCTTTCAATTCTGATGAATTTTGTTTTTAAATTGTAGATAGAACATTTTTTTTTCCCTTTTCGTGTCACTCGACAGTTATTTTTTGCCTATTAAAGCTTATGAAATAAGCACTTATGATTAAAAGTGAATTTCAAAACACTACAAAAATTCCACAACCAAACCAAAAAATGAACTTTGCACCAACAGTCCAATAAAGCATGGCTGCCAAAACAATTCAGTTTTTACCTTTTGCTCCAAGTTTGTTACAAACACTCTAATTGGCCTATCTAGAGATGATTTAATTAAATTTTTTCCAGCACTAGCCTTTATTTCTGATAAAAATTTCCAAACTTCAAACTGGCTGACTGAAAAAAAAAAAAATAAAAAAAATTGTTATGACAGGAAATCACTTTTTGTCTGTGATCACAGAGCTTTTTAAAAACACCCCATTTGACCCAGAGTTTGATTATGCCAAAATAAGACCCAGGGTGCAATGTCCATTTGCCCTCGTTCTCCCATTTTAACGCATGGAAATACATAAATAATAAAACAGTGTTGGTTGGTATTTATTGGTTTTAGCTGCCTCATCCAATGTACAGCTCGTTCTTGAATGATTTTTTCTTCTTTTTTTCAATTTCAACTGATTTTACAAGGCATTACACCTATGATAAAATATATGGACAATTGAATTGTTTTTGTATACATCTCTGCCAAAAATTTGAGTTTCATTTTTCTTTAAACTTTAAATTCAAGCACGGGCTGTATTTAGCTTCTAACAACATAAATAAATAACATATTTTTTTAATTTTGAATAAATCTATCATGAATTTATTATGAATTATCTTGTCTATCACTTTTCTGAAGGTCTCCAAAAACCAGGTTCTACTGGCTGAAATTTCCAAAAGTTTTTAATGAAAATTTTATAAAATATAATTTTTAAATATTGCTCTTGTATATTCTCAAAATTTTGAATAAGAATTTTTTTTCTTTATATTAAAAAGTGAGAGAGAGGGAAAATGTGTTTTTTTTTTTTTTCCCTAACCTTTAAAACCGTTCTTTAAGACATGCATTTTCGAGGCCTAAAATTGGTCCATCCCTTTCCGACCCAGGTCGCAAGATCATGTGGGTTAGACATCCACAACATTCACTTACATTTTCGCATCTGGAACAGTTGTGTGTGATAAAATCAGGAAATGAACAATCGTGCTAAATTAGCTGAAATTGTGAAGTACAATTTTCAATCAGCAAATTCGATTATAGTCCATATTTTTCTTTCAGTTTGCAATAACAGAAGAATGTAATGTTTAAAGTAAAAATGTTTCAGCTCAGAAAGGGGTAATAAACAGAGTGCCAACCGATTTTTCTTCAGTATCCAACAACCAACTAATACATAATAAAAAGACATCGAAAATCATCAAAGTCATTTTTGCGATACAGACTTGAACTATGGTCTCATTTCCAGTTTTCCATTTTTTCCTTAAAGCTGGCAAATTTGTTTGTATGTACGACCTACCTTAAATTTCCATGTTTAATCTCTTTTAAATTTTGGAGGTATGACAATAAAAAAATTCCCAACACATGCACTGGCCAATCTAAACAAATAAAAGAAGAAGAAAAAAAAACTTTTCTGGTCACAGGAGATCTTAAAACATGTAAATGAGGAAAAACATGACAACAAAATTTTCCATTACCTATGGTAGTTGGATAATTAAAATAAAATTGTTAAATATCATATATATTTTTTTTGTATTGACAATAGTCGTATTTAAATTATTGGTGAGTCGTCTAATTTTTCATTTTGCCCTCTCAAAATTTATCATTCACTACAGCCCTGTCGACATCACGCCATTCTTGTGTCCAGCTTCGTCATTGATCGCACATTAAAAACACTCATGTCAGTGATGTAGCTTTTACAGGCCCGGATCTAGTGGGAGGCGGGAGGGAGCACTTGCCCCGGGCGGCGAAAATTGAGGGGCGGCAGCCATCGGGTCCAACTAGTCTCGCTGTTTGCACCTTGTACTACAGCCGGCCAGAGCCCAGTTTACCCATTTAAGGGCCCTCTTCACTCACTGCCGCCGGAAGCCGAATCTAATGTTTTTCTATGGGAAATTTTTCTTTACAAATAACTTATTAACTAATACATATTTTTAAATTCTGTTTTCACATTCTGAAAATTCCCAGCTGTAAAATTGACGCACCTTTTCTAAAAAAATATTTTTTTAATTTTTTATATTTTATTTTGAAGCTGCAAAATACGAATTTTCAATATGTGAATTTTTTTCATTTTGCAATTTCAAAATAAAATATTAAAAATTAAAAAAATATATTTTTAAAAAAGGTCCGTCAATTTAACAGTTGGGAATTTTCTGAATGTGGAAGCAGAATTTAAAAATATGAATTAGTTAATAAGTTATTTGTAAAGAAAATTTCCCCATTGAATAACATTGGCTCGGGCTTCCGGCGACGGTGAGTGAAGAGGGCCGTTAAGGGCCCAGGGCTGTGATAATAGCGGAGTCCCCCCCCCCCCCCCCCCCACGCACACACACATTTTTCTTTTTTTTTATATGAATGTTCATCATTAGATAAAATTTTACAATGGTCATATTAGAATAAGATTCTTATTACCATTTAAATGAACTCTGAAACTGTTTGCAAAAAATTTATTTATATATATATATATATATATATATATATATTAACAACGAAAGAATCTAACTCACCGACCAAAGGAAAAGTTGCTGCATCAAAAACTTTAATGAATATATTTTACAGAATAAAAAAATTAAATTGGCTTCTTCCTAGCCTTTGTCACACTGAAAGTTTCAATTACATTTTTAAAATCCAGGTTGCTTGTTAAATCGTGCTCTGAACACAGCAAAGCCAAACATTGCAGCTTATTCTGCTGCTTTTTTGTTCTTCGAAGAGATAGAACTTTCTCTAATTTGGAGTTTGTTCTTGTTAATAATTTTACGTGGCGGAAGGAAACAGATTATATTATTCACTCCCCCCCCCCCCTCATCTCTTGAATGACTTTTAAAATTTTCAACTTTTAATGCACTTTTTTAAAATATTAATTTTTTTTTTTTAAGTTTAAGTACTAAAAGAAATTTTCAAAAATATGTCTTTTTAAAATATTTTTACATAACAGTATCAAGGATTTTAATTTCTGACTGCAAAAACTGAATTAAAAAAAAAAATTACATTTTTTTTTCTATTTATTGAGTTTTCTTGGCCCCATCTAGGGCCCCCTTGTTGACTGGGCCCGGGGCTGCAGCCCCCTCAGCCCCCCCTCCCCCTTAAACTGGGCTCTGCAGCCAGCAGTAAAATTATTCCTATGCTAGCAAGAATTCCTATATAAAAAAAAGTACATTTAATACTACTTTCTTAAACAAATCCTTCTCAAGTTATGTTCTAAGTCAGTCTAAGAACATGATTCGTCAAAGATTTATTTAACAAAACAGTATTTTTTTTATATGGGAATTACTGCTAGCGCTCGAATAATTTTGCTGCCAATTGTATGCTGCACCCAATTTCTAGACAATTTTCGTCTATGGGCTGGAAATTCTGTAGTATACTATGAGCACACGACACGACCCGTGCATATCACGAAGTGAGTAAACAGTGAAGTCTAAACGACTACGATGTACATGTGCTGCGTCTTTGCACAGCAGTGTGCGGACGGTGAATGGCGGGGTGGCACAGCGGTAGCAGCTGGCTTAGCTGTGCAAACTGAAAAGGATAGTCGGAGAGTTGTTGTCCGTATTATAATTGACGTTATTCTATATTTGGACATTAACTGCCTTTTTCCCCATTGCTCATCTAAAAATACTAGTTCATGATTAAAGATGATACATTCACCAAGTAATGGCAACTTTTTAAATCTTGTAGCCCTTTTAGTAAAACGTAATATGGTATTGAAAAATAAATTACAGTCCCTAAAAGAGGATCAAGTTTCATATCTTTCTAAAGCAACGTAAAAGAATTTTTTTCATCTAATGTCGCAGAAAGTTCGCCAAGAAACCTTTACGTAAATACATGCTGCAAACGGGTTCACTGAAACAGCCACTGTGACTTTGCAGGAGTTTGGAGTCGACTGGCGGCGTGTTCTCAAGACCCCATCCACCCTTCCATGCAAACGGCAACCCTGTGCGACGGATAGTCATGGCAGAAGAAAATGGGGCGCATTACTTTCGGGAGATTATGTACATACATACAGACAAACCTTTCCTTATATTATTATAGATTATTCTTCTAAATATTCTGATATTTGAATTCCTTCATGATGTTGCAATTTTAATGGCCAGCAATGTGTATCAAAATTAAACAATTGTAAAAATTACACATAACTACTAAAAGAGAATAAGTTATTCAAAAAGTGTTCAACTGAAGCAAAATTACTGAAATAAGCAAAATTATTTCTTCTTTTATTGTAATATATCTGTACACATTTATGTGCATCAAATATCAATTTTTTGGAATTAAATGTTTTATAAATGATTGTCCAATTTTTCTTCTTTTTTCGACTCAAAAGATTCTAGATAAACTGAAGATAGAGGATCAAATCAGTTATTATGTTACCCAAAGCAATTAAAAAAAAAAAGAGAGAGAGAGAATGAAATATTGGATGAACTAAAAAAAAAAAAAAGAAAAAGAAAAAAAAAAAAAAAAGAAAATATTGTTGATTTATTTTGAAGATGTGTTTCGCAATTTTTTCGAGATTGGAAATGGTTATCTGTTGGTTTTCATTGCTTCTCCCAGTTAATGCATTTTATTCGCTATATTTAGTTGTTTTTTGTTACCCCTTTAACTGCCAAAACTAGAAATACTGAATTTTTTCTAAATACAAACAGCAATACTCATTATTTTGATCATATGTAACAATAATTTAAAATAAAATTGTGGCAATTGGTCTTACCTTACTAAAAATAGAGTGTTTTATTTGTACAATTTCAGCGAAATAATAGTATTAAATGAATACAAATAAATGTTTACGGAAATTTCCTTGAGGAAGCATAAAACAGCAAAAACGACAGATGGTTTCTAAAATAATTATATTATTGTGATTTTTTTTTTTTTTTTTCGAATTTACTTAATTACGAAAAATATCAAAAGTTTTAGTTTGAAATTAATTTTTAAACATAAGATTATTTTTTAGATTAAATTTTTTGTAATAAAATAAACATCTACTATTTTCTTACTTAAAAACAATACTTAATATAAAATATCTTTTTTAGTTAACTGTTAAACACAATTATTTCTGGTGTTGCGTGAATGCAGCATCCGCAGGTAATGGGTTAATTGTTTTTAATAATCCTTTTGTAAGTTTTTGTACTAGTATATATTATCGTGTAAAAAAAAAAAAAAACCCTATGTATCTAAATAAACTCTCATTTTTGTGGTTAGACTCTTTTCTCTTGGTACGATGTAGGAAGGTAAACTACTTTTGTTTTTAATTTTAGAATGGTGTAGAAGACTGATTTTTTACTAACTATGTGAAAAATACCAGGTATTTTTCACATAGTTGGTAAAAAATCTGTCTTCTACACCATTCTAAAATTAATTTCCCAGTTAATAAATTAAAATTTCGTGGCCGTTTGCCATATTGAAATTTGCCACTTGATATAGCTGGTTTAATGCAGACTCGGTGACCTTGCCAACGTAAATTATGTGAGAAGTGCCGAGCTGGTTATCAGCCAGGGTAGCTCAGTGGTTAGAGCATCCGTGCGTTAAGGCTGTACATCAGTCAGATAGCTCCCTTTCTCCCTTCCCATGTTATCCAATGGGATTTTCGTTGCTTCGTTTTATAAAAATATCTCATTCAAAAAGGAAGTTTTTCGAAATCTGATATTTGAATATTACTATTTGAACAGGTCGCCTTTTAGCTTAGTGAGTAATTTTTTGAAAAAATTAATTTAAATATTTTATTTCAATAAGTAAATTATGGACTCTAAGTTTGGATCTCTAAGTAAAATATTAAAATTTATTTTTTCGAAAAATTGCTCACTAAGCTAAAAGCTGAACTGTTCAAAGAGTAATATTCAAAAAACAGAATTCGAAAAAGTTCATTTTTGAATGAGATAATTTTATAAAATGAAGCAACGAAAATCCCATTGGATAACATGGGAAGGGAGAAAGGGAGCTATCTGACTGATGTACAGCCTTAAGCGGAAGGCCCGGGATTCGATTCCCGGCTCTGGTATTTTTCACATAGTTGGTAAAAAATCAGTCTTCTACACCATTCTAAAATTAATTTTCAGGTTGATGAATTAAAATTTCTGAATTACTTTTGTTTTTGCTAGTAACTCTTGAAACATCTTACTGTTTCCAACCTTCATTGAGGGATTTCACTGAAGATGGCCTCAATATTTTATGAGTTACATTTTTAAGTTTAGAGCTTGCATTAATTTTCAAAATTAACACAAATTCCTTACGTACATTTCCAGAAATGTATCAATATGAATTTTGGTGGCAATCCACAACCTATTTTGGCTACAAGTGGCTGCTTATAGTAGAAGTTTAAATATAGTCAATTAGTATACAATAGTTAAAGCTATTATTCTAATAAAAATTTAATAATGAAAATTTTCTAATATAAAGATGATAAAATACAGAATATCATTCTGTTTTCTCCTTTACATAGAAAATACATTTAAAAAAAGTATTTATATATATATATTTTTTTTTAATTTGGAAATTTGTCACCTGCTGTCTTTGAATAAACTAATGAAATTAAGTAAATGTGTAAAAAAATAAAAAATAATAATAGAATTTCAATTAAAGATTTTTACTTTATTTTTTGTGTAAGTAAAAGAGCCATGAATCAAAGCAAAATAAATGATCAACAAATATTTGAAAAGTGTCCGACTAGTATAAAAAAAAAAAAAAAAAAAAAAAAAAAAAGTAAAGAAAAAGTTGAAACATCAAATTTTAAAATAAATGCTTTATTTTAGCCTCATACAAAAAATACATTTCATTAACATGTATTACAAGAAAGTGCTTTTAAAATACATTTACTGGATATTTTCATTTGTAAAGGCTTTTAGATCAGTATTAAACAGGGAATTACACATACATAAATAAATAAATTTTGAAAACACACTTATTTAAGGATAAACAAAGAACTCTGACTCAGTGGACGCAGATAACATACATGTATGTAAAACTTCATCTCAATCAGATGGTAGAAAGTGGGTTAAAGCCTCAAAGCAAATTTTGAACAGGAGTACTGCAGCTGAGAGCCCAAGACCTCATACCAGATCAGCCAACCTCATCACTAAAAATTTAGGAGCAAGAGACTTAAAAAAAATCGGAGCAACTATTATCATACAAAAATTTTAAATAAGATTTCCATATACAATCTACATGTACACAGATTTCTTTAAATCAGTGAGGGTAAAAAAGAATACAAGATTGAGAAAACAATTTTACTTCTTAATAGATTTTTAAGTCTAATAAACCAAGTTTAAAATCAATACTGACATTTCTTTTGTGATGAGAGAAAGATTGGGTAACATACGACTTCCGCAAAGCATTTAATTGCTAATCACTAGTTGAAAAAAAGAGGGGGGGGGGTAAAAATAATTATATGAGTGAGTAATATTAAATAATTATATTTCTTTATACGTTCTACAATATCACAAAAGTAAGTTTAAAATGAATATTAACATTTATGTTGTGGATGGAAAAAGATTGGGAATCAGAAAGCTTCCGTGAAGCGATTAATTCCCAATAGTTAATAGTTTTTTTTTTTTTTTTTTTAAGTAACGAACGATATTCACGACTTTTTAAAAAACAGAAGAAATTCATTCAATATCAGAAGCTGTAAGATTAACTTAAAAATCGGAAAACTTCTGCCAAAAACAGAAAAGTTGGCAGCTATGAATAAAAATGAAAATAACAAATAAAGAAATGTCAAGGTTTGAAAAATCGGAGTTTTCTGATAATTTTTGGATTAATGGAGCACGCCGATAAAAATCGGAGTACTTGGCAGCTATGTCATATGACTATCAATACTTGAGCATGCACTGTCATCAGAATTTAAGATGTAAACAAAATTTCTCCTCAATTGCAGATAATGAAAAGTGGGTTAAAATTCAAAAGTTGGAAAATCAGGGCCACATACTTTCCTGCTGAAGTCCGTTACTACTCGAGCATATACAAATTTTCAGTTCATTTATACCACAGGCAAGTAGGTGCACATTTATTTCTTAGATTTGCCTTACAGACCTTTACAATATACCTTACACATTAGACTTTGTTCCAGTGTGAGCACACACATGACTAGTTAACCTATATTTTCGCATAAATCTTTTATTGCATAGTTCACACGAAAAAGGTTTTTCCCCAGTATGAACTAAGAGATGATCTTTTAAATGAGAAGATTTTAAAAACTTTTTATCGCATATTTCACAAGTATAACGTCTCTCTTTTTTAAACCCACTATGAATGAGGAGATGTTTAAGTAAGGTGGCTTCTTTCATAAATCCTTTACTGCATGTTTCACACATATAAGGTTTCTTTATTGTATGAGTACGCAAATGATTATCTAACATACACCTATGAAGAAATCTTCTATTGCACAGTTCACAAAGAAAAGGTTTTGCCCCAGTATGAGTGAAGTGATGCACCTTTAATTCACTTTTTCGAACAAATTTTTTACCACATACTTCACAAGTAAAAGGTTTCTTCCCAGCATGTTTATTGAGATGAACATTAAAATTATTTTTATACTTAAACTTTTTACCACATACTTCACAAATGAAAGGTTTAGTTCCAGAATGACTATGGAAATGCTCATTTAGTGAATTATTGTATCTAAATCCTTTATTACATATCCCACAGATGAAATTTCTATCCTCACTATGAACAACCATATGCTGTTTTAACCTTTTTTCAAGAGCAAATCCTTTATTACATACTTCACAAAGAAAAGGTTTTTCCCCGGTATGAGTGAAGTTATGAGCTTTTAAATCCCCTCTCCGAAGAAATTTTTTACCACATACTTCACAAGTAAAAGGTTTCTTCCCAGCATGTTTATTGAGATGAACATTAAAATTATTTTTATGCGAAAACTTTTTACCACATACTTCACAAGTGAAAGGTTTAATTCCAGAATGATTTTGGAAATGCTTATTTAGTGCAGAATTGTCTTTAAATCCTTTATTACATATCCCACAGATGAAATTTCTATCCTCACTATGAACAACCATATGCTGTTTTAACCCTTGTTCAAAAGAAAATCCTTTATTACATACTTCACAAGTAAAAGGTTTAGCACCAGTATGTACGAACAGATGTCTTTTAAATGCATCTTTTTTGACAAATACTTTATTACAAGTTTCACAGGTAAAAGTTTTCTCTTTAGTATGATAAACCATATGAACAGTTAAATATTTTTTTTTAGCAAAAATTTTATTGCAAATTTCACAAATGAACGGTTTCATTCCATCATGAGTACTGAGATGAAAATCTAAATTACATTTTCGAGTAAATCCTTTATTGCATATTTCACATTTAAAAGGTGGTATTCCCCTGTGAATAGCTAGATGAAGATCTAAATTACTTTTTCGAGTAAATCCTTTATTGCATATTTCACATTTAAAAGGTTTTTCCTCAGAATGAATAAGCAGATGCTTACATAAATCAGTTTTGGAGGCAAATATTTTATTACATATCTCACAAACATAAGCCTCATTTTCATTTTGATTATGTGGGTGTTCACTCAGATCAGATTTTTGAGCAAGTCCCTTACTACATTCTTCACAGAAGAAAGGTTTTTCTGCAGTAGGATCGCTCGAAAAACATGTTTTTTTACACATCTCACACAGGAAAGTGCTATCCATTGTTTAAGTGAGATATTGTAACTACTCACACAAATGAGGTTTCTAAAAAGACAAGAAAAATATGAGACTACATGCACAAGTAATGGAAATGAAAAGCAATTAGAATTTTGATGACAAAATCAGTAATGTTTCATTTACACACACTCCCATATATATATATATATAAGATCATGCTTTAGCACTCAATTATTTATATGTATTAGTGAAAATTTCATTTGATTAGTTAATGTAATAAATATACAACAAAAAGAAACAACTTAACACACACACACAAAAAAAAAGCTATATCTCTAAAAAGTTGAAAAATCTCATCCCTGAACTTGGAAGAAAATTTGCAGAAAATATTTCTATTACGAAATCATAACTTTCATATCTGTATATATATATAAATTACGTGTCACGATGTTTGTCCGGGGTAAACTCGTAAACTAAGGAACCGATTTTAATGAAATTTTGCACACTGTGTGCAGTTTGGTCCAACTTGAGAGATAGGATAGTTTTTATCTCAATTTATTGTCACAATATTGTTTTATTGCAATTATTTGTTAATTATAGACCTTTATTAAAGTTGCTCCAAAACATCTGTGAGTTCCATTAATTTAATTGTTGCCCCAAAAAAAAAAAAAAAAAAAAACGAGTTCATTTTCTTTCGACATAAAGATAAATACATTTAATCAAACGTGAACGTTAAAAAATTATAAAAAGTTAAATTATGCATCTCACGAAAATTGACGTCATAATCAATTTAAAGATTTTATACACATTGATAAAGTGCTAATGTAGTTCTATCATAGATTAGATATAGTAATATATATAGATCTCTCATCCCCATGTTATCGTACAAAGATTTTTGATGCCGAAAAAAAAAAAAAAAAAATAAAAGCTTTAAAAACAGCCATTAAGTGGTATTGAAAAAAAAAAAAAAAAAGAAAAGAAAGAAATATGAATTTGAAACTGTATCTGGAGTCTTCCATTCCCCTTTAGCAAATAAATTATTCATAAATTTTATTTGCTAAAATATTAGTATGTATTCCCGTGTGTATTCACTCGGGGAAAGACGGCCATATTTTGGTAAAAACGTCGTCTTTTCCCAAATGAAAAGGAATAACTTTTTTCTCCCCAATGATCACTCTATTCTATATATGCTATACTATATCTATGAGTTCTATACGCAAGCGAAGTGTGACTCACTGACCGTCTGTGCAGCCAAGAAAAAGATTTCCTATGTTAATTGCCCACTGGATTTTTTGTAAGAAATTATTAAAAATCGAGGAAATTTATTTCCCGATTTTAATCCTTATATTTGGGTATAGATATGTATTAGTTTTCGCGGGTGTTAGACTGAATTATTTTGCTGTCAAATTGACAAAATTTCAAAACTCTGTCGCCCTTGGCTTTTTTTATTATTATTATTATTATTTGGCGATCAAAAGCGTAACACGAAAATATACATGCCAGATGTATACATTGCACGAAATGTAATATGTATTATTCATTGTACGTATGTATGACATGTAATATGTATTGTACGAAATATTGTTTCATATTATTCATTACTCTTTTAATATAAGTTGTTAAAATAACCATGATTTTTGAAAGGAATTAAATATTTTCGCCAGATAATTTGGCGATAGTCTTTTTTTTTTCGCCAAGGATGACAGAAATGAAATCTATTCCGCTGCAAAATATTAGTACCTTACATCAGATATTTTATTTAGACATTTGAAAACAAATTTGACTTCAAACTATGATAGAATATTTAATTTTCCTTTTAATTAGTATATTATTAGTATATTAAAATTTAAAACCATGGTATATAAAAAGTTTTTTTTTTTTTTAATTATTCTTATCTTAATCCTCAATGTTTCCCATCTTTATTAACTTGAATTTACTATTAAAATTTTAACATACTCAAAAACTTCTCATCACTTCGTTAAAATACACTAAACTTTTCCAAAATCTTTTTCTATTTAAAATGATACATGTATTTACTTTAAAATTGGAAATCTTATGAAATATTGGACATTTAAAGTTTTAAAATATTTATCAAATTTACTTATTTTTCTGGTTTAGCCTTATTGTTTTCCTTTTTATAACTACAGCTGTTGCCCTCTTTAAAATATTTAAAATGATGAGGTCATTTTATAGTAAAATTATCCATTATAGCATATATTATATTTCACTCCTCTATAAAAATTGATTTTAAAATCGTCTGTTTCTTTTATACTTTTATTTTAATAGAATTTAATTTATATATTAGTCATTTTAGCAATTTTATCCAAAGTAGCATTAGAAATAATATATATCACTTCTCAATTAAAATTTATAGGACCCTACAATAAAATTAATTTGTGCTTAATATCAAAATCAACACTACGAAAATTTTTATCAATCACTTCCAAATTTTGACCTAAGTTTCAAATCTCAACCCTGTGGGTTTTTACATCGGCTACAACGTTTTCGTCTTTGTTCGTAAATAATAATTTGACTGTACTAAATAGCTTACAGCCGTATAATTCAACGTATAACTTAGTCACAGCAACGCATGGCCGGGTCTGCTAGTCTTATTATAAAGACGTTCACAACAAAATCTTAGGAATCCACATACAAGGAGGCATACTTAAACATTCAAATGACATTTCTGAAAAGAGAAAGGATTAACAATAAATGGAAGTTCTTGACTTATGTAGAAGCTGTGATTCTTTTTAATATCTTTCCTTTTTATTAATGATTCTCTTGAATATTGTTCATTATTAATGTCACAAAAGTTTGAGGCACAAATATACATAGGAAATGGAAAACAATTCTTGCAGATGGAATGCTTCAATTAATTGAAAAAATGCCAGAAAGGTCTTCATCGACATTTCTATCTCACAGATTAAATTTTTCTTTTCCCAAAAAAGATTATTTCACCAACTTCCTTATTTCTACCTGGAAAAAGAAATAAAACAATAAGTATGTATTATTATTTGTACACTGAAACATGTTTCAAGAAATTTGTAATAAAAAATTAATTTTATCCACCACTGGCAATAATCCAGGTTTTTTTTTTAGAAAAATCCCAAGTGGGTTGGATTTGATCAAATAAAATCCGAAAATACCCAGTTTTATTTGTTTTTTTTTTTTTTAGAAAAGTTCTTCCTAATTTTCTTCAAAAAGCATTTTTTTTTTTTTTTTTTTTTTTGAAAAATTAATTATTTATTTATCTATTGAAATAAATATTTCAACTTTTTGTTTTATATTCCAATTATCACAACCTATCTTATTTTTATGATGATTGTTAACTAAAATTTCTGACATACAGTTAATACAAAAGTATTTTTTAACTAATTACAAGTTTTTTACCAAAAAAAAAAAAAAAAAATGAAATCAATGAATAATTCACTGAATTTGTTTCATGCTCATGTTTTACAGTTCCTTTATTCAGGGCTGATTGTGACCCTATTTTTAAAATTTTGAAATTACATAAAGATAAAAAGGACAAGATACAATTATTTTTTTTTTTAAATTTTTGTAACCAATAAAATACATATAAAGTTTTTGTAATTTTATTATTAATTACAAATGACGTTCCTAAATTTTTACTACACAATTATCTTAATAATTGCCGAAAAGTTAAAAGAAAGAAACAAGCCCTTGAATTATATTAAACAAAAAATTCCTGAAATACGATACACAGTTTCCATTTTTTACATATGATGATCTATGGATATGTAACTTTTCTATATATAAATCTTCAAATAAATTATGCAATATAACTTACAATATAAGTAAAGCCACTTTTGACTCTTCATATAAAGATTTTGAATTATTTCCAGACCAATTTTAAATAATAAGCACTTTATATATTCATGTTTGAAAAATTTCGTTTCTAGTTTCTCATCTCTAATCTTCTCA
The DNA here is from genome assembly GCA_963930645.1 of Salticus scenicus. Taxonomy (NCBI): domain Eukaryota; kingdom Metazoa; phylum Arthropoda; class Arachnida; order Araneae; family Salticidae; genus Salticus; species Salticus scenicus. The sequence continues at coordinate 28,290,134 of OZ005658.1, forward strand.
TCGTACAACAAGGTATGAAAACTTTAGCATTCATGAAAATTTTTACTTCAATTTTTGACACTTTTACAAATTTTGAGGTGTGAGGAACAATAAAATCATAAAAAAGATTTGGTGTCCATATTTAGGCTAGTCAGTTTACTGTTAGTTTGTGTAAACAATTATTTTAAGAAGGAATGATGGTTAAAAAGTTAGACTAGTTTTAAAATAGTATCGCTTATGCTACTTGCCAGAAACTTGATTTCAATTTTCTTATTTATAAACTTTGTAAATTTATACAAAATTTAAAATTTTTGTAACATAGTTTTATAGGGCAAAACTTAATACAAATGTGCTTAGTAGTGAGAATTATCACACGATAAGTTAAATACAAAATTGACACCTATAAGATAAAGCAGCAAATCTATGTAAGGTGCAGGTATAAGTCCAAACAGGTGAAGGGTATCATAGTTAGTCAGACATTTTAGTGTTTGACTGGAAAATGGTAATTAGCAAAATTCACTACTATAATCTTAAATACAGTATATTCTATAGTAAATATTTATGTGAGCAAATACATGTTGAAAAATTGAGCAGATGTTACCTGTGCCAGCCAGTTTTTGGTTATATCAATATTACAATAAGCATTTGAATATGCATCTTTTATTTATAAAAATTATAAGTCAACATAAAATTCATCCTTTATGTAAACTGTCTGTTTTGTAAATGAATAAATGAAAAAAAAAAGTTTTATTGTTGTTTTGTTTTTTTGGTATTTTACTTAATTTATCAAAGAAAATCTTATAAAACTGAAAAAACCCAAAAGTGGGCCATTTTTTTTTTTTTTCAAATGTGTTTTGAGAAAAAAACCATTAGGTTGAACAACAAACTCTGATTTTAACATCGTATGAATGATATTTGCATAAAAATAAATATATTTCAATGTTTAAAGATTTTTTATAAATTTATTGTTGTTTAACATAAAAAAAAAAAAAACTTTTGTCGAAAACATTAAAAAATAAAACAAAATAAACTATTGAATTGCACCACTTTCAAGCATGTGAAATTTTATTTAAAAAAGAAAAAAAAAAAAAAAAAAACTATCATTTTCACCAAAAGTCCATAATAAAGACTTAAAAATATGCTAACTAACAGCCCAGTGGCAGAAACAAAGCAACACGGCAACATAGTCACGGACACAGAAAAACGGCTTGCAGACAGTTTTTGTCTGCACTAATAAAAAAAATTAGTCCACAACTTTTGGACACTCTTTGTCTGTACTCAGGGGTCGATCCAGGTTTTAATTTTTGGGTCCCTTTTTTGTGAAAAACAAAATATTTTTGTGAAATTTTTATTTCTTTTTGTGAAAAAGTAAAATATTGTGTAAAATCTTCAGTTTTTACAATCACTTTATATAATGTTTAATATCAAGTTAATAGAGTTTCGTTGAGCCAAATTAAGGCATAAAATAATACTGAAAATATGAAAACATTTAATAAAAGGATCATTTTTATAAAACAAAATCTTGTGAAGAGACTCATTTTACAAATTTGAATTTTGTGAAGGGTCCCTTTGTATGAATTTGAATTTTGTGAAGGGTCCCTTTTTATGAATTTGAATTTTGTGAAGGGTCCCTTTTTACTATGTGGAATTTTGTGAAGGGGCCGCAGAAGGGACCCAAATTTTGCCTGGATCGACCCCTGGTACTAATAAAAAAAATGCCCGCAACTTTCAGACAGTCTTTGTCTGCAGTCATAAAAAATTGTCTGCAATTTATGAACATTTTTCACCTGCGACAATGCACTACCGATATCAGGGCTCATACTCATATATGGATAAAAAATTCCCTGAGTTTTCAGTGAGTTCCCAGACAATTTTCAAGATAATATTAGTGACATATTACAAGAAACGCTCCTCTAGACAGGACAAAATACACAGCTACTTACACTGTATGGTGTCATATTACTGTCAACTAGAGGTCAAGATTCACGGTCACCACTCACCACATGGCAACCTAATTTGAAAAAGTGGCAATCCAAAAAAATTGCTGTAATCACCAATCAGACATGCGATTCTTTCCCGATTTCGCAGAAATCTGTAATTTCCCCCCCCCCCCCCCAATTTGCGGAATTTTGCGAATTAACTTCTTTTGCTTTAAAAAAAAAAATCGCGGATATCGTCCGTTTTAAAAAGAAAACCCCATTAACAATCGGCGATTAAATTCACTACAAAAGCCACTCAATCCATAATCTTTCTCCATCCACAACATAAATGTCAATATTCATTTTAAAGTTGCTTAATGAGATTCTAGAACATATTTAAAGAAATAGAATTGTTAAATATTTCTAGCTCATGTAATTATTTTTTCCCCTCCCCCCATTTTCTTATCTCCAACTAGTGATCGGCAATCAGATGTTCTGCAGAATTCTTTTGTTTCCCAGTTTTTCTCCATCCACAACATAAATATCAATATTCATTTTAAACTTGGTTTGTTAGATTCTAGAAGTAGAATTGAAAGAGTTTAATATTTCCTACTCATGTTCATGTAATTGATTTTTACTCCCCCCCCCCCCAAACATCTCCAGATAGTGATCAGTGATTAATTCTAGAAACAATAAAGAGATAGAAGTGCTCAATATTTCTCACATATGTAATTATTTTTAAACTTCATTACTGAACTTGATAAATCTACTTATTTTTTCTCAATTAAATTAAATATTTATATTTAATATCTATTCCAAATGTTTAAACAAGGGGGAAATTGTACACTAAATTTTTCCGGTAGGAAAATTTTTTCTAAATCAATTTAAGAAAATTAATACTCAGTTGGTTTTATGCATATTAGAAACTGATAATTAACTACTGTAGCTTTTTTAAATATGTATGATTAATGTACCTAAATAAAAATCCTATTTTATATTTGTTTGATTTTTTTTTTCCCCTTCTTGTTAACATACAATTTTAATAAGGTTTTATTATGTGGATATAAAACTTATTGCAATAATATTAAAGAATTGTTTTGTGCTAATGAAAAAAATCCTGAAATTTTTAATGTAGATAAAAAGCTATAAATACATAACTATTTAGGTAGTTAATTTATTAAAAGTGACATTATCAATGTTCAATCAATTAACCAAACAATCATGTTAGCAAAAATTTTTCAGCTAATTTCTAATTTTAGCAATCACATGTCTGTTAATATAGTTAAATCTAGGACGATATGCCAAAAAAGATTTTTTGCCCCCACCCCCCCTTTTCCCTAGACTCAAAATAATTGTTTTCTTCTGTTACTAACCACATCTATTTTCCGTATGGAGATGTCATACTAGGTGAAATTTATTAAATGAATCAAATTTTTGTATTTCTCTTTCAATAAGACAAAGTAAATATTCTTGCAAAACACGAATTGTGTATGAGAAATAACATTATTTTGTTAGTGTGTCATCATTATAGCCTGCTGTTTTCTGTATCAAAATGTAATTAATACTTAACTATGAAAGTCCATATATTTTTCCTCATTACTAAAACCTTAAAATCTTCTTTCTAATACTATAGTTATTAATAGCATTTAAAAGTTGCATTATATGCTACTATAAGATAACTACCCTATATGTTTATAAAACTCACTCTTAAAATACTAATAAGAATAAAATCATAAATACTCAAAGGAAATTCAAACGAGATCATATCTTCTCTCAAAAGTCAAATCATTTTTCAATGATTTGATTTCTCAGCCAATTTTGTCTTTCTCCCACCTGCTTTCATTTCAGATATTGAAAATTTTAAGCTCGAGAAGTATGAAAGTTTTTAAAAAAATATTTATTTTCAAACAATATTTAAAGTTTTTTTTATATATAATTAAAATACAATAAAGGCCACTATTTCTTAATTTTCCGACCATATCATCTGTGTTTTATGCCTTTATATGTATACATATATATATTTTTTAATTATGTGTGTGAATATCAGGCATAATGTCGACTCGCGAGTGGCCACTGAGTTAATCATGTTCAGTGGCCACTGGCCACTTACAAAAATTGTTAGTCTTTACCTCTACTGTCAACCATGATAGAAATTCAGGTAGAAATCATTGTTTACATGCGTATTTTCACAATACTTAATCAATTGAATTTTGATATGAAGCTAAACAAGAAAAATATAACTTGAGAGAAAGAAAATATTAGTTTTTCCAGGTTTTATAACCGATTTTCCCTTACTTTTTTTAACAAATTCCAAATTCCCTGAGTATTCCCTGTTTTCCAGGTTTACCCTGATGAGTATGAACCCTGGATGTATGACGTCTTAGACGCTCTCTGGTAGGAACTCTAAAGTTCCTATAGGTCTCTTGGTAGGAACACACAAAACAGTGCTTAACAATGGCGACCTAGGGAGCCTAGAACTAGATCTCCCTTGATAGGCAGCATTTAATATGCAAAATGTAAACTACTCACAAATAGTTTTCTTCCCCGTTGATTTCAAAATTACAGTTTTCAAACAATGTTAAAAAAAAATGTAAAGAATATCATAAACTTTTAAAAGATATTGTAAAATTATGTTAGATACCTTTGATATATAAATAAATGAAGAATGAACTACTTTTGGATTTAAATAAAAAAAATATGTTATTTGTACATATATATTAGTAACCTATATTCTTTATACATTTGATTAAGAACATCAAACCGCTATTTAAATTTTCTCAATTTCATAAGTTTACCTTAAGTAAATGAATAATGCAAATAATTCTTGTATTTTTAATTTTAAATAATTATTTTTTATTTAAAGCGACTTTGAAGCGCCTAAGAATTAATAATTTACAAAAATAATCCTATCAAACATCACATTAAAGTAATTTAACGTTTTGTTACTCACAAAAATTTAGATCAAACTTATAAAAATTACTGAAAAAATAAAATTACAAATTAAATTATGTTTACAAAATCTCTCTCTGTAGCGTTCCAATTTTAGTATATGTATTGCTTAAACAATTTACAAAATATTAATAGTAAACATGGCAAAAACAAGAAGCTACACGCTTTTTGACGCAACGCGCATGCAAAAATTTCAAATTGTTTACAATACAATACAAAGGGTGTTGGAGTAAGCGCTACAGCCTAAAGGCTGGCATGACCTCAAATGATCCAAGAATAGGGGAATAGGAAGCGAAGAATCCGTGCAAGAAACCAGTCCCAAAACATGAAAAAAAAAAAAAAAAAAAACAGACACTCATTACAGATTAGCCAAGAACATTAGTTAAAAATAAATAAATAAAAATAAGAACCATGAACGAAAAGAAGACACAATGTATTAAAAAAGACAAGTCAACACACAAGATGACTACACCATGCCGTAGAGGTCTGCACAGGACGAAATTTCCAGGCCCGCCCCGTTGAAAAGGTTTGCTTACCCGGCCCGGACAAAAAGCGATAAAATCAGGCCCGATTCAAAAATATGTAAAATTACACACACACACACACACACACAAAAAAAAAAAAAAAAAAAAAAAAAAAACATGCCTTTCTACGAAAAAGATATTTAGTATGTGTTTTGCAGAGGTTTTATATAGCTAAGCAATAGAATGTTCTTTAACAAAACTGCTGAACGCTTACAAGATATTTATATATAAGCGGTATTTCATTATTACAGGCGTACAGAAGGCACAAAGACAGACAGAAAGTCAAATCGAAAATATTACCCATACAACCAAAAGGATCCATTGGATGTCCTACAAATATCATACAGATCCTACAACTGACATATCCGGTAAGTGTCATAAAACAGCAACCAGAGAATGCCTTATGCATGATACTCGTAGGATCGCGGGGGTTTCAAGTGCATAGATAATACAGAGGATATCCACAGGCTGAATTATTACAGCGCATGCGCAGAAATCTAAATGCTATTCTAATAAATCGTTCTTTAGCAAACGAACTCAATCGAGTTTTATGTTGTTGTTATTGTTTAGTTCTGAGCCAAAGGTGATTACAGATATGTTTTAATATGTTGCTATTATTATTATTTTTTTTTTTTTTTTCTGGGTTATATTGAATATTATAAGTAAGTAAACATCTTTATTGTTTGATATGAAATTAATTATTCTGAAGTTTACAACTTGCTTTATTGTACTTCATGTGTTCTGTTCTTGTTAGATGTTAGACCGTGCCCAGACAGCACATCGCCTCCCCAGGATATCTTCAAGATGTCTTCTGGATGAAAAGACACCCCAGAAACGTCCTTAAGATGTACTGTGGATAAGTTAAACCTAACTGTGCTGTTAGGGTGTGCACAAAAATAAGTTATTACTAAAGGTTTTTACAATCATTTTCGTGATTTATCGTGAGGACCGTAAACGTAGTGCTGTTTTAGTGTACGAAATAAATATTTTTAAACAAAATTACCTGAAGTTCTGAAATTTTTAAATTCATTGAAAAAATTTCAATCGAAATTTAACATTTGTTTTACACAAAATTTAGCAAAAATTTTACGTTTGCTACTTATTAGTAGTTTACATCAACATTTAATTTAAAGGAAAATTTTTAGGAAAAAAAAAAAGCAGTATTTTTGATTTTACATACCGATGTTATGTTTGAAGATATTTCTTTAAAATTTCGGTTTCTACCACAGAGGATAAAAATTGTGATGTCATGTCTCCAGACCATCCTTGGTGAGTTCCAGACTGTTAGGGCAATGGAAAATTTATTTCACTCTACTGTAAAATTTTGAAATAATTTCTGTGTTGGTTAATTTTAATTTCAGTTATTCAAAGTTAGTACACTAGACCTTATTAGTAAATCACTTTTAATAATAATATGCTTCTAAATATTTAAAATAAATTATATTTTTAACATGCTGCAAAATGTGCACTTAATGAAACTTTTGAGCTGATGTTGGCTTTTGTGCTCAACTTGTATCTAGATTTTACACCCTTGCTTTAGCTACCTACTAAAATGTAATTTTTCTTTCACAAGTATATTTAATAGATTAATTTTTCTTTTACAAGTATTTTATCATTAGCTCATTAATAATTTTGCATTATTACATGTGTCTACATCTGTATCTTGGAATTTGTTGACTTTGTATGCATTCAAATAAATTAAATGAGTTACATGAAAATAATTTCAAAGCATAATGCTCAAAATTTCTCCCTGGGAATTTATAATAATCCTGTTGGATGCAGAGATAAAGCAAAATCACCAATTTAAATTATAAATGTATGAAATGATATTGTCAGTCTCATATTATTTATATACCTATGTTATGTTTATGGTTTGTTTAAAATATTACAAACACATTATTAAAAATATTTAATAGCTAGTTTAGCAAATTCCAGGAAAGTTAATATATATATAAACTTTCCTCCCGTTAAGTGCAGTTTTTAATATAGTTAGATTATTTCCATGCATTGTCTGATTCTTTGACCAATTTTGCCTTTTTTCTACTACAGTGTTTAGGACAACAAATTACAAAATTTAACTGAGTCACAAAAGTTTTAATTTTTTAATTATTACTCATTATATTCTTAATTTTTGTAGCTGTTGGTATCAGATTTTTCTGAATGTAAACTTAGTAGTAAAATGAGCCTGAAGAATACAAAGTTTTTAGTTTTTTACTTTCCAGACATGCATTTGTAAAGAAAGTGCTGTATTCATGTCAAAAGTCAAGCTTTGAGATTTTGGTGTTTCTGTATGTTTTGAGGTTACCTTAGTTCATTTCTGCTACTTTTAAAACAATTATGCATGTGAGTGAATGTGATAGCGCCTAAATGCTTTGTTCAAATGAGCTGAAAGTTGGTATGTATGTTATAAATGACCATAGTCATTAGTCATATAAGTGACCAAATTTATACACGTTATAGGTCACAGCTTCACAAGCTGTGTAAATTTTGGTAAATCTATCCCTTATTTTTTTTTTTTTTTTACAAAGACAAAAAAATATTCATTATCCCTTATGGCCTACAGGGGCCCAAGTTTTTAAAATGCAATAACGTCTAAAAGCCTTATTTGATTGAGCTGCAAATTAATACACATATTATTGGTTACTATTGCACAAATTGTGTGGATTTCAGTGAATCTAGATTTTATAGATTTTTACAGGGACACACCAAAAAGTTCTTTATTATTATGATCTATGGACTCAAATTATTAGAAGTGCAATAGCGTAAAATTAAACAATGGAGAAAAATACTCATATATCCTATTGTAATCCCTATTATACAAGGTTGTTGATTTTTTAAAAAAAAATCAATTCTTTTTATTTAAATCAAGATTTATTTGAATTTAATGATTTTTTTAAACTATTCAACCAAGCTCCTCGCATATTATTTAAATCCAATTACTAAACAATTTTACTTTTCTCCAGTTTGTGGTAAAAGTATTTATTTTAATCACTCATTATTTATGGGGAGTTTTTTTTCTTTTATCTTAGGTTCTGATTGTATCAGTGACTAAATGATTGTTGTTTGGTACTTGTGTGTTTTGATTGCTCCACATTACCAGATGACAGTCATTTAGTTTTTCTTCTGCGGCAACATATGAACTGAATTGACAATAAATATAGTGCCTAGGAAGCACCTTTTTTTTAGACTTAGCCCCAGCCATACAAGAACAGTTCCAAGAACAATTGTTATGGTAAGCTCGTTCACCATATTCAGTTATGAAGGAGGTATTGAAATTTTCTAAAAAATAATTTTTATTTTCCTATTATTATTATTATTATTTTTTTATTTTTTTTTTTTTTTTTCATAATATGTCTTATATTCTGACCCTCAATCTACACCTCTGATTCTTCTTTCTATCTCTCAGTTTCTTATATTCTAGCATTCTTTTGTGCAAGTTGTACCTATTTGTAAAAATACTTCTGAATGCTCTGCCATTCTTCCTATATCTGTAATTTTTCTTTAAAGTAATTTCCTTTGGGTGTATTGTTATTTATTTGTTATAATTTTATTTTTCTGTTACACTAATTCTGCTGTTATACACTTCTCCTTTTGCATGCAAAGAAAATGTAAAAGTTTTACTTAGAGGATTATACGGGGGGTGTTCATTTTTTTTTTTTTTTTTTTTTTGCACTTTTTGGATTTTCTAAAAAAAATATTAAACAAAATAGTGCATGACTTCAGACATGCAAAGAACATTAAAAATTCACATTTTCCACTATCGATTTAATTCAGAGTGCAATTAGGGGACCAACCACAAGTTGAAGAAGAGTGCACATACTTTATATCACCCTGTATCATAAAAAGCTACAAATAACTTGTAACTTTAACACATTGTTGTGCATACAATGTACAATATTTGTTTGTTTTGATGGGGAAATTGTGTGATTATTTAAGCAGATATAATTTCTTTTCAAAAGTTAATTTTTTTAAAACCTTTTTCTGCTTATAACTAGAACGGATTTCCATCAAAATTTACAGAAAATTTGATAAAACATTAGAGAAACATTATTTTGAAACAGTTTTCACACGTGTAATATTCACTGAGGTATGAGCATTTATATTTTAAATTAGTAAATATTGATTTACTGTGCATGTGTGTGAGATAGAAAAAATTTTATTGCATTGGTTGAAATCTAGATATATTGAGCAACTTTTAAGATTTGTGAGTTCATAAATGGATTTTTCTTGTATGTATGTGTGTATATATATATTTTTCATTGAGAAATAAATATTTGCTTACATTACTTTTGCTTTATGGTAAAGATTTATTGTTTTATTTATGATTATTAAATGTCATATTCTCATAAATGTGCCAGATTGATACCATTTCAAGATTCTAGAAATGAATCTATCTATAATCAAAAGGTAAAAGTATTGCTTTATAAAGGGAAAAAAAAAAAAAAAAAAAAACGTTCTCAAGTATTTATAAATATAAATATGTATGCATATAATAAAACTGAAACACGTGTAAATTAATATATTATGTAAGTTTGCATAATTTCTGAGTAATAAATGTGTGTATGTAATTGTAATATATATTTTTAATTTCAGTATCTTTGTCTAGATTTAATAGTATTGAAATATGTTTGATATAATGAAAAATGAGTTATGTACTATATAAATATTAAAATTGTGTAATATATAGCAGTGACATATTAAGAAAGATAACTTGTATCTTACGGAAATATAAATAGTCAGGGCTGCTAGCCATTTAAACATGGTTTGCAAGAATCATTGGTTATATATTGTGGGGGACATTAAACTTACATAAGTACAATTAATTATTTGATTTTTGATTTTTATTTTTTTTAAACTGCTGTTCAATGGAATAGGCAATTATTGCACTAAAATTTGATGAAACTTATTTTTTTGACTTAGCTGGTATTTTGCTTAAAAGTAATTTTTTTTTTTTTTCCTGGTGTTTCATTGTAGAAATGTAATGTATTTTATTTTTGCAGTTGACTAGCAAAATGAGTAATTTTCAATACTCAAGTTTTTTGAAAACTTCTTTAATTTCAAGAATCAAGATTGTTCAATTTTCTGAATAACCTGTTTTCATCCCCCCCCCCCCCCAGTAATAATAATTGGTCTCAGAAGAGTGCACACATTTCACTCAGTGTTAGAAATCGGAGAGTAAATAAATAAATGAAAGCAAGATTCTCCCACCCTAATTGGAACCCTTCTGTATGCCTTGTTTTATTAAAAAACATTTGTTTACATTTTGAAAATAATTTTCTATGTTGACAGTTTTATCTTTTTTAATATTAAATATATTAAATATATTTAAAACACTTTAAACACACGTAAATATAAATTTATTTAAAAGATGTTAAAATTTTTTTATCCAAAGCTTTTTGCTTTAATATTAAAGCATCATCAGGGATTTATGATTTGTTTCCATTGCGCAGTTTTAAATATTTATTTAAAAAATAAATAAAAATAAACATGATTTTTAAGTTTTTTTTTTTTTTTTTTTTTTTTTTTATCATTTGTAACATCTTTTCTGAAGTCTTTATTAAAATCTGTTCTGGCTAATCTCAATTTTCTGTAAAGTTTTTTTTTTTTTTTTTTTTAATAAATTTAAATTGAATTTTGTAATGCAGTTGTAGATAGTTTTTGAGTCTTAGAAGAAAGAATGAAATTAATCTTGATGCCTCTGGGGAAAGTGGGGAAAGTTCTCACAGTGAACTATTTTAAAGGGAAATGAATTTTGATTTTTCATTATGAGCATCTGTTTGTTTAAATTCCACCAAAATGCATTTGTAAAATGTTTCTTGTGGTAAGCAATATTAATATTTCTTTCTGAATTTTAACTGGTTGGTAGCAATGTTCAAAAACTTACGCAAAAGTATATAAATTTTTAGAAAGTATGAAAAAAGTGGATTCTTGTGAAAACCTAAACATTTCTGCTGTTACTATCTTCCTTATATATAAAATGTTTAGGCTATTTAATATATTTAAATGTTGTAGAAAAAAGTTTTTTGATTGACATTACACACTATGTGCTAGTTTCTTTTGTTAATTTACTTAAGTAAACTATAGTTTCCCCCCTCCCCCTTCCTTTCACTTTCCTATCCATATCCGAATCAAAGGATTCCAGACAAATTGAATTAACGAGAAAATTTCCCCTAACAACAATTAAAGAAACTTAAAAAAAAAACTTTTGTGAATTAATCATATTTAATATATCTTTCATTGTTTAGTTAATGCATAGTTTTCAATTTGTTGCAATTGTTTAACAGGTGCATATTTTTCTTATTTAGATGAGAAAATTAAGAAGATTAGATGGAACTATGTTCCAAAACCATACGTGACATATTATGAGATATCTATTTACCGAAGATGTAGCTGTGTGCTATAGCTGGATTGGGGCCAATGAAAAACTAAAGTTTTCTAATCGAAAGATCTGTTGTATTATAGTAGGTTAGTGAAATGTTTAAAATTCTCAATTGTGCTTTATCTCAGAGTTAGCAAGGTTTCGGACACTATGGTGGTATAAACCATGGTTTTTACCATACTGTCCAAAACCCTACTGTTTTAAACTGTCTAAAACTATACTTTTGAATAGAATTATATTTTATCAAAATTACTCAAATAGTATTTGAAAAATTTATAAAGTATTATAATAATAATAATTATTATTATTACGATTTGTGATATGTTTCAAGGAAGTATTGATGCCATTCAAAATTCAGGGGCTGAAATTATAGTATTTTGTAAACAGGAGAAGATTTATAAACCATAACTAGGATATGACGAGGCGTTTCCTTTTAAACACATAACCTTTAATAGATGACTAAGACAATTACAGATGAAAAATACAAGTAACATGAACGACTACATTTTTAAGACTGCGATCTGTTCTAGCAGAGATAAACGTAAAAAGGAATGAACAGATCATTGATTGGACGTGACGTCACTTACCAACAGTCCAATAGATTAAATCAGGAATACAATGACGAAATACACCACAACTCTCCTCTCCTTAATTCCGTATACCATACCTGATGGGAGGTTTTCTTACTCTAGATGATCTTCTTACAACCTGTTCAGAAAAAGACAAATTAGCATTTTTAAGTTTTGAATGTTCAGATTTTAGTTCATTATTTACAGTACTGTTGATATTTTTATCACAGTCAATTTCTCCAGGCTTTGTAGACACAGATCTACTGTCGGTTGGTACTGGATCTGATGTAGTGGAAGGATTGGTTGGCAATGGATCTGGTGTACTGACAGGATCGGTTGGCGCTGGATCTGGTATCATGGCAGGCCTCCTACCAGACTTAGATTCTCCATTGCTTTGTAGGTGTGGACTATTGCTATCGGGGACCATGGAAATATTTGCACCAGGACTTGTAGCTTCCTCCACTTGTACTCTGGAACCTACACTTTTCAGTTGATCAACGTGTCTTTTCCATACACATGAACCTACTTGAATTTTGTAATGTAGTTTACCTAGTCTGGCAATTACTTTACCTATTTTCCATTTATCTCCTGATGTATAACTGCGTACTGCAACTTTTTCATTTATTTGGAATTCTCTTATCTTTTTCTTGTTAAAAACATTTTTATGTTGTTTGTTTTCAACATAATTTTTAACATTTGGTACAAGCAAATCTAATTTTGATCTGATATTTCTTTTGAGAAATAATGATGCGGGACTCTCCCCTGTTGTAATATGAGGCATTATTCGGTATTGGAATAAAAATTCGTTTAACTTAATTGGAGATTTCCGGGTTCTGAACTTAAGGATTTCAATCCTTTTTTAATAATTTGGACATATCTTTCGGCTTGACCATTTGTAGAGGGATGATATGGTGCAGTTAAACTATGTTTTATGCCTTTACTTTGTAGAAAATTTTCGAATTGTTCTGAAATGAATTGTGGCCCATTATCAGACACAAGGGACACAGGATAGCCATATCTGGCAAAAAGCGAAGAAAGACAGTTTATAGTGTTCTCAGCAGTAGTATTAGGAACAATGAACACTTCTGTCCATTTACTGTGGGCATCTACTACGATTAAAAACATTTTCCCCATCATTGGACCAAAAAAGTCTACATGTATTCTGTTCCAAGGTGTTGTAGGCCATTCCCAGTGATGATTTTCCATTTTAGGAGGATTATGTTTTAATTTAATACAAACAGAACAGTTATTTGCTAAATTCTCAATGTCTTTATCAATACCTGGCCACCATACAAAACTACGTGCCAGTGCTTTCATTTTTACTATGCCAAAATGGCCAAAATGCAAATCTTCCAACACTTTTTGTCTATGAACAGTAGGAATTACAACACGATTCCCTTGTAGTATGCAATTATTTAGTATAGAAAAATCTTGTTGTTTATGTCCGAAAAGTAAGTAATTTGGCATCTGTGTGCCTGATATTAAATGTCGGTACATTTCTTTCAATGTTGGATCTCGCTTAGAACTTGCACATAATATCTTTGTAGTTAAGGGTAACGAATTTATTTGATGAATAAATAAACAATCGGTTTCATCAGGGTTGCCAAATAAATTTGGCGACAAAGTTGGTGACACTTTTTCTGGTTGTAGCGAATCGGACGACGGCAGCAGTAAGTCTTCACTACGTAATGGAAGACGTGATAGAGCATCGGCATTTCCGTGCTCTGCAGATTTTTTATATTTAATATCATAATTAAATGTCTGTAAGTATAATGCGTATCTTTGCATTCTAGCTGCCGAAAGTACCGGAATACTTTTTACTGGGGAAAATATGGAAACTAGGGGTTTACTATCTGTATACAGTGTAAATCTCCTACCATATAAAAATTGAAAAAATTTCTTTACACCAAAAATTATTGATAACGCTTATCTACCTGACTATACCGCTTTTCTGCAGAAGATAAAGTTCTAGAAGCAAAAGCTATGGGTTTTTCGGAGTTATCTGGCATTGTATGCGAAAGTACTGCCGAAATTCCATAAGGAGAAGCATCAGTGGCTAAAATTAAGGGTAATTTAGGATTAAAGTGGGTGAGAATCCTTTCGGAAGTAATTTCCTGTTTAATTGCATTAAATGAATTTTCACATTTTTTAGTCCACTGAAAATTTACATTTTTACGTAATAATTCATTTAGAGGATAAGCAATCGTAGATAATTTAGGAACAAATCTAGAATAGTAAGATACTAAGCCTAGGAACGCTTTTACTTGAGTTACGTTTTGAGGTATTGGAGCATTTAAAATAGCAGAAATTTTTTCTTGCGTTTTGTGTATGCCATTTTTATCAATTTTGTAACCGCAGTATGTAATTTCATCATTCATGAAAAAAGATTTTTCTTTATTTATTTTAAGATTATATTCACGTAACCTTTCTAGCACTTGTTTTAATCGCTCTAAATGTATTTCATCAGTTTCCCCTGAGATACATATATCGTCAATAAAAACTGAAATACCCTCTATACCTTTTAAAATTTGTTCTATAGTTCTCTGCCATATTGCTGGCGAACTGGCAATTCCGTATGGTAATCGCGTAAATTTAAATAAGCCTTTAGGAGTGTTAATCGTAAGTAATTCTTGTGAATTTTCCTCTACCGGTAAATGCAAGTATGCTTGGTTTAAATCAATTTTTGTAAAATGTAATCCACCCCCTAAAGTTGCTAATATATCCTCAATTTTTGGTAGCGGGTA
This sequence comes from Salticus scenicus, assembly GCA_963930645.1. Classification (NCBI taxonomy): domain Eukaryota; kingdom Metazoa; phylum Arthropoda; class Arachnida; order Araneae; family Salticidae; genus Salticus; species Salticus scenicus. The sequence goes on from OZ005658.1 coordinate 28,305,197, forward strand.
TATGTCAACCTTTAAAAATTTATTTACCGTGACTTTAAAATCGCCGCATAAACGAATTTTCCCATTAGGTTTTACCACCGGAACAATAGGTGTTGCCCATTTACTAGTACTAACAGATTTTATTATCCCTTCATTTTCTAATCTTTCCAATTCTTCATTTACCGCATTCCTTAATGCATACGTAACTGTTCGCGATTTACAAAATATTGGTGATGAGTCTTTCTCTAAATGTAATTCAGCTTTAACATTTTTAATTTCACCTATGTTATTTGTAAATAAATCCGGAAATTTATTCAGTAAATTATTTAAATTTTCCGAGATTTGTACTTTGTTTACCGGAACAGTTTGTAAATTGTTTGGGAATATATTAAATGTAGTTATCCAATCCCTACCAAGCAATAAAGGAAAATTGTCTTTTTTAACTAAATATAACTTAACATTCCTAGTTTTGTTTTCGTAAGTTACATTTACTCTAACAAATCCCTCGGGCTGAAAAATTTCTCCCGTGGCTGTCTTTAATTGTACATCAGCAGGAAACATTTTATGTTCTGGAAATAATCTCCGAAAACGATTTATCGGTACAGCGGATATCGCCGATCCTGTATCAAGCTCCATTTCTGCTTTGGCACTATTTTCTATCAAAACCCAAATTTTTATAGGTTTAGTGCCTTCAGATTGTAATGACAAAATGTCTACAGTATCAAGAACATTTACATTTTTCTTTTGAGTAACATTGTTTTGTGCGTTCCGACACACCTTACTCAAATGACCGCGTTTTTTACAAAAATTGCAAACTGCATTAATAAATTTACAAACATTTGCTAAATGAGAACTATTTCCACAACGATAACAATAAGTTTTACTTTTATTTGCACTCGCAGTTTTGTTCACGTTTTGTTTACTTAAGTTATTTTGAGAATAATTTTGTTTTGGTTTCCTAACACTAACAGAAACTTTATTCAAATTCAAATTTTTATTTTGTAATTCTATCATGTCGTTTTCAGTACTTTGCATAGTTACGGCTTGTTCTACTGCTTTTTCAAATGTTAAATCTTCAACCTGAGACATTAATTTGCTTTGGATTGTTTCATTTTTTAATCCGCGTAAAAATTGTTCTAACAAATTTTCTGACAGCGATTCGCCTGTAAACGCGCAATGTGTTGTAAGCTTCTTTAATCGAACACTAAAATCCTGCACAGATTCGTTATCTTCTTGACAACATTTTCTAAATTTAATGCGTTCACTGATTTTGTTTGGAATTTTACATAGATGTTTTGTTAAGACATTTACTAATTCAGTGTAAGTTTTTGATTCAGGGAGATCTGGGAACAGTAAATTAGTAAGTAAATTATATAATCTCGGGCCTATAAAAGTTATTAAGGCACTAACTTTTTTTTCATCCTTAATATCAAACAAAATAAAATTCTGTTCTAGTCTTCTAATATAAGTATCAAAACATTCAATCGAATCATTGAATTCTTTAAAATTTTGAAACATTTTTAATGAAAATATACTAGTTCTAAGAGTAAAAACATGCAATCTAATAAAAGAACAGAAAGAAAAAAAATAAAATAAATGTGTAAATACCTTTTTTTTTTTTTCTTTCCCGAAAAAATGAAAAGTCGCAGATTATCGCAGACGATAATTACACACACTGGCGCCTAAATCGTACCTGCCCGCCACCAGACAATGATATTAACTGCTGCTGTCTCCGATCGCATAATGATTCATTTCGAAATATCAATTTTCTTTATGAAATAAGTAGATTTTGAATAAACACATGTATAGAAGATATTCCGTTCTTTTTTTATGAACTGCAGATTTCATTTTTAATCATCTTGAAGTAGATATTGTTAAGATGTTGAAGAGCAAAACTTCTTTTTGCTTTTTTCTTTTTCATCTCGTCGCCATTTTAATATTTTATAGGCAGGAGAAGATTTATAAACCATAACTAGGATATGACGAGGCGTTTCCTTTTAAACACATAACCTTTAATAGATGACTAAGACAATTACAGATGAAAAATACAAGTAACATGAACGACTACATTTTTAAGACTGCGATCTGTTCTAGCAGAGATAAACGTAAAAAGGAATGAACAGATCATTGATTGGACGTGACGTCACTTACCAACAGTCCAATAGATTAAATCAGGAATACAATGACGAAATACACCACAACTGAAATAATGTAGACAGTAGAAAAAAAAAATTTTTTTTAATCATTAGAATGCATTAAGTTAGTCCTTCTTGGGTAAATTAAAGTAAAATTAGGAACATTGGTAAAGTTAATGTGTGAATTGTTCTTTATAAGATACTGTTTAAGATTACTAAATTAAAACTATTGGATAGTTCCTATTTTGGCAGAATTATTGATATATGCCAAAATAATTAAGTTTTTCATTGATATTTATTTATCTATTTTAACCCAGCAAATTTTTGTTAAAATACTATTGTTTACATTTTTTATATATACTATTATTATTGTTAAATTTTATTGGCTAAAATATTTTTAATAAAAGTTGATTTGTTCAGTCTTTTACTGCCTAAAATATATATAACATTCAAACAAATGACTGCTTCTAACTGTAGATTCTGTGTTCAATACTAATAGTTTAATTTAGCTCTATGTTAACAATTACAGTCAAACAGGCAGCGAAGCAACATTAAAAACAAAGTTCCAATATGAAATATTATGAGTAAAAAGTATCAATAAACCAAACCACATTGCCGTCGTGCAGCGAATCACCAGTGACTGCTTTATACTAAAGCTTAGTGCAATTATGAAATTCGCAAAAGGGTCACAAAACCATTCTTAAAAAATTTAATAATAATAAAAACATTTATCTCCACTACAATAAACACACATTAACAGCTTCAAAAACAAAGTTCTGATATGCAAAAATGAAGTTCCATTACAAAAAGGTTGCTAAGAAAAAGGGTTGATACAATATTACTGCATAAGAAATCACCAATGGATTTGGATGCACTATACAAAGCTAGCCGTGATCTTTTATGCTGCGTTCTAAGTTCATTGAAAAAATGAAACAGATGAACGAACATGAGTACAAGAGCATGGCATTATGATTTTGAAAGACTAGCAGAATCACTGTTACACGTACAAAAGTGCTGAACATTTGATGTTTCAGACATATTACTGAATATTCAATTTTGTTAAATCTGATTTTTTTTTTTTTTTTTTTTTTTTTGTCAAATACTAAATTACAGTTAACTGAATCTATAAAAATTCAATTTTTAAAATTTTAAATTATTTGAGAAATTTCTTCCGTAATTGTTATTTTTAATTATCATTAAATTGAGAAAAATTATCCAGAATAATTCAGAAATAATAATTTATATTTAAATGAAAGCAATTGTTTTATATGTCTTCTAAAGTAACATTAAAGAAAATTAGTTATTGAATACTTTAATCATAGCAGTTGATGAAAAGAGCAATCTAACAAAATAAGGCTTATTTTAAAGTCTCATCCCAAAAATCTAGATCAGTTTTTAGCTATGTTAAACATTAATATATTATATATATATATATATCCTTTTTTTTTTTTTTTTTTGTTATTTGTTTATTTTTTAATACTTTAGTTTTAAGCTTTACAAACTGTTTGTTTCAGATGCAGCTGAAAAGGAATATAACAGTGTGACAAGGGCATAGATTGAAGATATTATGGTTGCGACATGCTAAAGAGAGAAAATTTTATGTCAGAAAATCAAAAATGTGTTAATATAAAATAAAATAAAATAAAAGTGCATTAAATTTTTTTATGTGTTTTGGAGTTGGTATCATTAAAATACTCCATACTTGTAAATTTCACAAATTAAGATTTTCAATATCAAAAGGTAAATAAAACAAGTAATTAACAAATAAGATAGTAATAATTTAGCAGTGAGGTTAACTTAAACAAGTTAAAAAAAAAGTTGCTGGCATCAGATTTTTTTTCCCCTGCGACTAATCTTCTAGCAGAAGAGTGCCCTTCACATCATGAGAGGTATGAGTGTTTGCCGAATTCTCCAAGATGTGAATAAAGAAGCAGGTACTAACAATAATACAGAATATTAACCTTTGACACGCCGAATTCAGATCCAGGTGTAATTTAAATTTGTTTTTTACATATTTTGCCTTCTAATGCTTTAGTTTGAAGAACTTTATCATTAAAATGTGTATTTATATATATATATATATATATATATATATAATTTAATATTATTCTATTCAATATTATTAATTCACTATTATTATATTTAATATTATTAGTTTAATATTATTATATTTTTATTTTATTTTAATGTAATTTAATTATGTAAGCTATTTTAAACATGTCAGCCTATTTTTAGAAGAATTTGCTTATTTTTCCAAATTATGTGAATTTTTAAACAGTGGGATAAAAGGGAAAATGGTAAAATAGATCATTTTTATAATTTTCTGTACATTTACCTTTTTATGATTGAACTGTAATTTCTATTTCAAAAAATCAAGTAATCTTCCTATTATATCTGATATTTTTTTCAAGTCAGTGTTCATGATTTTTAATTTTTAAATGAATTTTTAATTCCATGCTCCATTTATGGAACATTGGCGTGTGAAAGGTTAATTAGAATGTTGGCAGATGTGTGTGTGTGTATATATTGTGATTTTTATTAGATATTTTGAACATTTCAATTAGAATATATTTTCATGTTAAGGTGTAATTTAAAAATTATGAACCAAATCACATATTACAATAAATATTCAAAAATATGGTAAGAAATATGATTACTTCAAGTCTATTGTTTTAACAAATGTTATATAAACATCTAATATCGATACTGTGTTTATACTTAAAAAAAGAAATAATAATAATAAATTCTACACATCTTCTTTTTAAGAACAGACATCACCTAGCACTACCCAGAGCTAAACATGTGATACTATGAGGAAATTTTTAATAAAATATGCTCAAGAAAACTTGCAACTGTGAAATTCCTGCATACAGTTTAAAAGTACGTTTTTTGATGCTTTATAATTTCAAAACAAATATTAAAAATCAGTTTTGTTAAACATGGAATAATGTAACAATGGAGATTTTTTTTAATATGAAAGGTTAATTTAAAATTTAAATGTATATATCAAGTATTTGATAATTCTAATTTTAAATTTCCTTATAGAAGAATACCACCGTGTTTGACTTGCTTCATTATCCTGCAGATTTAGGAAACATAAGCATTTATGAAACCCTTTTCCTTTTTTTTTTTTAACTGTCAATTAAAATGCTGGCAAGAACATGAATGATTTTCAGCTATCTAATTTTAAGTTATTCAGATTTTTTTTTTTTTTTTTTTTTTTAACAAGGGTAAAAAAGAACAAGATTTCACATAAATATGCATTGTAAGGGTTGTTTTCATTGTACAGATGTCCAACCAGTTTAAAAATACCATGTATGATTCTAGCATGAACATCATTGATAATGTATATTCTGTTTAAAAAAAAAAAAAAATGTAAGTTATTAAAAATTTCATTTCATTAACATCAATGAATGTCAGAATTTTACCCAAATGTGCATTTATCCCAAACTGGAATTTTTAAAAATATACTTGCCAAACCATTAAAGAATAGACACTCTGTTTAACAAGCTTTTTAAGTTAATAAAATATTAAAGGCCAGATTGTAACCCTACTTTAAAAATCTTAAAAGTACATGAAAAAGAAGTGGATAGTTGTGATAAACATTCTTTTTATTATTGTAACCAATAAATTGTAAGTAAAGTTTTTGTAAATCTAAACAAGTGTTAGTAATTTACAAAATGTACTCTTAAATTTCTACTATATAAGTTTTCTCTTGACAGTCGCTAAAAATTTGAAAAAATTCCTAAATCAGGAAATATATTAAACTAAAATTCCTTAAATTATGAAAAATTCTGTCACAGAAATTTCTAATAATTATTTACATAACTTGTCAGAATAGAACAATATCTCTTATAAATATGTACTATGAGGATTATTGCCTTGGAATTAATGTGAAATTGCATAAAAACAAAAATACACGATTGACCATAATTAAATATAAAAAAGTGCAATAAGATAAATGTATTGAAGTGATGGAGCCTAATGGGTGGGGCATTTCAGTTTGTGACTGTGTGAGATAATTGGTCTTAACATGAATACAGTATGCCCTGTAGTAGAAAATAAGAATGTGCAATGTGGAGCTGAAAGTGGAAAAGGTAAGAATATATTGTTAAAAAATGTTTTTTTAATAAAGTCGTTTTATAATTTTTTAATAATCCTATAAAGAATATTACTCTTTTTTTTTTTTTTTTTTTTTTAATAATACTAGTTAATGTTTATTAAATAAATTTATTAAGTATTTTATAAAAGAAATAATGTGTGTGTTTATGAATTTTTAGTCAATTAATCTTCTAGAATAACGTCCCCCCCCCCCTCCTTGTGCAAGAGGGGGAGCAAAATTTGTAAAATCGCTTCTTAGTAGATGTCTATGTCACAGGAGGAATGTTTTCTCCCAATTCCATGCTTCTAGGTCTAAGGGTTTCGGCTTGGCGATGATGAATTACTCACTCATTCAGCACAAACGATTTTATATGTATATAGATTTAACAAATTAAAATTTATGAATATTTTTAAAAATGTTCTTCAGTCACTCAAATAAATACTAATTGCAAGATATGCTCTTGTCAGATATATATCTATAAAATAATTACAAGAAAAAAAGGATTTTTTATATACCATGTTTTTTTTTTCTGTTGAATCATATAAATCCTACCAAAGGCAGCAGGGACCCGAAGTAATTTGGCTAAAAGTATTAAAAAATGCATTGTCACCGTGTTCTAAACTATTCTGAAAATTTCAAATGTCTAGCTAGTCGGGAAATTGCATGATTGTTGAATCATATAAATAATACTAAAGGCAGCGGGGGACCCGAAACAATTGATTAAAAGTATTTAAAAAATGCATTGTTATCGTGTTTTGAGCTTTCTAAACGTTTCAAATTCTAGCAAGTCGGGAAGTTAGTTAAATAATGTTTTGTGAATCATATAAATGCTACCAAAAGCAGCAGGAACCCAAAATAGTTGGCTAAAAGTATTTAAAAAAATGCATTGTTACCATGTTCTGAAACTTTCAAATCTCTAGCTAATCAGGAAGTTAGTTAAATAGTTATTTTGTTGAATCATATAAACGCTGCCGACGGCAGCGGGGACCCGAAACAGTAGGCAAAAAGTATTCAAAAAATGCATTGTCACCGTATTCTGAACTCTTCTGAAAGTTTCAAATGTCTAGCTACTCGGAAAGTTATTTAAAAAATATAACGTTGAACACTTAATAAAATTAAATTAAAATGAAATACTTTATACATAATTAATAAATATAATAAACCTTAAAACATACTTCATGCTTGGCCGTGAATATTTTCGGTTGGGTGCCCAGTTCTTTTCAAATGACTACATCTGTGCCGGATTTCTCAGAATGGTGGTCTTTTATAGTTGATTTCATTATTTCTCAGAATGGTAGTCTTTTATAGTTGATTTCATTATTTCTCAGAATGGTAGTCTTTTATAGTCGATTTCACAATTCTAAAAAATCCGGCACAGATGAAGTCGTTTGAAAAGAGCTGGGCGCCCAGCCGAAAATATTCTCGGCCAAGCATGAAGAATGTTTTAAGGCTTATTATATTTATTAATTATATAACGTAGAATTTTATAAACGCTGCCGAAGGCAACGGGGACCCGAAACAGTAGGCTAAAAGTACTAAAAAAATGCATTGTCAACATGTTCTAAACTCTTCTGAAAGTTTCAAATGTCTAGCTAATCAAAAAGTTATTTAAATAAATTTTGTGTTGAATCATATAAACGCTGCCGAAGGCAGCAGGGACCCGAAAATGTTGGCTAAAAGTGCGGAAAAAAATGCATTGTTATCATGTTTTGAGCTTTTCTACAATTTCAAATGTCTAGCTAATCGGGAGGATGTCTAGCTAATCGAGCTAAATAAATATTCTGTTGAATCATATAAACGCTGCCGAAGGCAGCAGGGACCCAAAAAGTTGGCTAAAAATGGTAAAAAAAAAAAAATGCATTTTTATCATGTTTTGAGCTTTTCTACAAGTTTCAAATGTCTGGCTAATCGGGAGGTTATTGAAATAAATTTTCTGTTGAATCATATAAATGCTGCCAAAGGCAGCAGAGACCTGAAAATGTTGCCCAAAAATAGTAAAAAAATGCATTGTCACCATGTTCTGAACTCTTCTAAAAGTTTCAAATGTCTAGCTAATCAGGAAGTTATTTAAATAAATTTTCTGTTGAATCATATAAACGCTGCCAATGGACCCAAAACAGTTGGCTAAAAGTATTAAATAATGCATTGTCACATTGTACTGAATTCTCCTGAAAGTTTTAAATGTCTAGCTAGTCGGGAAGTTAGTAAGGACCCGAAAATGTAGGCTAAAAATGGAAAAAAAAAAAAAAAAAAAAACGGTTGCACTTCGGGAGTGCCGACAGAAGTGAAAACGTGAACAATTACGTGTGTATTTCTTGAATCGTCAGGAAATATTTTATTGTGTAGGAAATACTTTTAAATGAAGTGTTTTTTTATTCATTAATATATACTACTACTACAAAAATTATATTACAATTTTATTTAATGCGCTAACTGCAATAGAGACAGCGTCCGGAGATGAGAGAAGTCGTGTAGAGTCGCACCAGATTGTAAAAGCGTGAGAAAAATGGCGGCTTTGGCCTTTGTCACGGCTTTGTGAGGTCTAACTGCAACGTTTCCGACTGCAATCTGTAAGAGACAGTGTCCGGAGACGAGAGAAGTCGTGTAGAGCCGCACCAGATTGTAAAAACGTGAGAAAAATGGCGGCTTTGGCCTTTCTCACGGTTGTGTGAGGCCTAACTGCAACGTTTCCGGCTGCAATCTTTAAGAGACAGTGTCCGGAGATGAGAGAAGTCGTGTAGAGCCGCACCGGATTGTAAAAACGTGAGAAAAATGGCGGCTTTGGCCTTTATGACGGTTCTGTGACGTCTAACTGCAACGTTTCCGGCTGCAATCTTTAAGAGACAGTGTCCGGAGATAAGACAAGTCGTGTAGAGCCGCACCAGATTGTAAAATCGTGAGAAAAATGGCGGCTTTGGCTTTTATCACGGTTTTGTGAGGTCTAACTGCAACGTTTCCGGCTGCAATCTTTAAGAGACAGTGTCCGGGGATGAGAGAAGTGTAGAGCCGCACCAGATTGTAAAAACATGAGAAAAAGGGCGGCTTTGGCCCTTATCACGGTTTTGTGAGGCCTAACTGCAACGTTTCCGGCTGCAATCTTTAAGAGACAGTGTCCGGAGAGGAGAGAAGTCGTGTAGAGCCGCACCAGATTGTAAAAACGTGAGAAAAATGGCGGCTTTGGCCTTCAACACGGCTTTGTGAGGTCTAACTGCAACGTTTCCGGCTGCAATCTTTAAGAGACAGTGTCCGGAGATGAGAGAAGTCATGTAGAGCCGCACCGGTTTGTAAAAACGTGAGAAAAATGGCGGCTTTGGCCTTTATGACGGTTCTGTGAAGTCTAACTGCAACGTTTCCAGCTGCAATCTTTAAGAGACAGTGTCTGGAGATGAGAGAAGTCGTGTAGAGCCGCACCAGATTGTAAAAACGTGAGAAAAATGGTGGCTTTGGCCTTTATGACGGTTCTGTGACGTCTAACTGCAACGTTTCCGGCTGCAATCTTTAAGAGACTGTGTCTGGAGATGAGAGAAGTCCTGTAGAGCCGCACCAGATTGTAAAATCGTGAGAAAAATGGCGGCTTTGGCTTTTATCACGGTTCTGTGAAGGTCTAACTGCAACGTTTCCGGCTGCAGTCTTTAAGAGACAGTCCGGAGATGAGAGAAGTCGTGTAGAGCCGCACCAGATTGTAAAAACGTGAGAAAAAGGGCGGCTTTGGCCTTTATCACGGTTTTGTGAGGTCTAACTGCAACGTTTCCGGCTGCAATCTTTAAGAGACAGTGTCCGGGGATGAGAGAAGTGTAGAGCCGCACCAGATTGTAAAAACATGAGAAAAAGGGCGGCTTTGGCCCTTATCACGGTTTTGTGAGGCCTAACTGCAACGTTTCCAGCTGCAATCTTTAAGAGACAGTGTCCGGAGAGGAGAAAAGTCATGTAGAGCCGCACCGGATTGTAAAAACGTGAGAAAAATGGTGGCTTTGGCCTTTATGACGGTTCTGTGACGTCTAACTGCAACGTTTCCGGCTGCAATCTTTAAGAGACTGTGTCTGGAGATGAGAGAAGTCGTGTAGAGCCGCACCAGATTGTAAAATCGTGAGAAAAATGGCGGCTTTGGCCTTTATCACGGTTCTGTGAAGGTCTAACTGCAACGTTTCCGGCTGCAGTCTTTAAGAGACAGTCCGGAGATGAGAGAAGTCGTGTAGAGCCGCACCAGATTGTAAAAACGTGAGAGAAAGGGCGGCTTTGGCCTTTATCACGGTTTTGTGAGGTCTAACTGCAACGTTTCCGGCTGCAATCTTTAAGAGACAGTGTCCGGAGATGAGAAGTCGTGTAGAGCCGCACCAGATTGTAAAAACATGAGAAAAAGGGCGGCTTTGGCCCTTATCACGGTTTTGTGAGGTCTAACTGCAATGTTTCCAGCTGCAATCTTTAAGAGACAGTGTCCGGAGATGAGAGAAGTCGTGTAGAGCCGCACCAGATTGTAAAAACGTGAGAAAAATGGCGGCTTTGGCCTTTATGACGGTTCTGTGAGGTCTAACTGCAACGTTTCCAGCTGCAATCTTTAAGAGACAGTGTCTGGAGATGAGAGAAGTCGTGTAGAGCCGCACCAGATTGTAAAAACGTGAGAAAAATGGCGGCTTTGGCCCTTATCACGGTTTTGTGAGGTCTAACTGCAACGTTTCCGGCTGCAGTCTTTAAGAGACAGTTTCCGGAGATGAGAGAAGTCGTGTAGAGCCGCACCAGATTGTAAAAACGTGAGAAAAATGGCGGATTTGGCCTTTATCACGGTTTTGTGAGGTCTAACTGCAACGTTTCCGGCTGCAATCTTTAAGAGACAGTGTCCGGGGATGAGAGAAGACGTGTAGAGCCGCACCAGATTTTAAAACAATATACAGTATATAATTATTAACACTTCACATTAGCAAGTTAATTGTATGATACATTATTTGTATCATACAAGGATGGAAAGCGTTTGCTGACGATGACGCGGATTCAATGATTTTTGTTCACCCAAAAGTTTTCACTTCAAATGGAAAAAGTTTGTAAAAATCGATTGCAAGATTTGTACTAGACACACAAACAAACAAACAAGAATCGAATTTAATAGAAACATGATAATAAGTACTGATAATGACACAGGTCTACAAAAATGATGTTGAAAAATTTTTATTTAATAATTTTAGCTGATCTTTATATTTTTTGGCGAGTTGAAACCAAAAATGCAGCCAGTTTTTCTCTGTCACATACAGATTTTTGTCAATACAAGGTGTTTAGTGACATAATGTCTTATATATACCATCATAACAATAGGTTGGTTGATAGCGTTTTGTGTCGCACTAGTGCTGCACAATAACAACAATAGGTACTCATGACTAATTAATCATGGAAACATACTATAAAACTTACCATATAGTTACAGTGGTGGAGGAGTAATGAAAGAAATTATACCGGCAGGCACCCTGTATTACCAAAAATCTATATGTGATAGAGAAAAACTGGCTTCATTTTTGGTTTCAACTCGCCAAAAAACATAAAGATCAGCTAAAATTATTAAATCAAAATTTTAATGTAGACCTGTGCCATAATATCCTGAAAGCATCCTGTAACTATCTCAAAAAGACATCCGGAGGACGCGCAGCGATGTATTTTTCTACTTGTCACTGGATCTCCTCTGAATAACAACTCCATCCTGAAATTATCAGATAAAAGACATCCGAAGGACATGCAGTGGTGTCACCTTCTGGAAACCACTGAACATCCACCGGTTGGTGACGGGATATTTCAGAACAGCCAGCGGATAAGGTATTATCCTGCATGTGATAGTCTCCGGATGATCGCTGGATGTAATTTGGTTGTATGGGTTAGCATTCCTCAAACACTATAGAAAGATATTTAAAACGGTTAACAGTACTAAAAATACACTTTCAACCATTTCCTGTTACATACCGTAATGTATCCAAATCTTTCATGTGATCCGGTAAACAAAACTTTAATGCTACGCTACAACCATATTCAGTAGAAAAGATGCTTTTGCACATGCTAAAATTGATGCTACTTTCATCGAGTGCCCCGGAGAGAAGAGAAAGAAGCCTTAGAGGAAAGGTTACAGCGGAAGGATTTTTATAGCCTTAATTTCATACCACCTAAACACTACAGACCATAGAAAACAAAGCCTTATATACCTTAACGTATCTAATTTCTTTTGTTTGTTACATGTACGCAAACTGGTAGTAACGTGCATATTATTTTGAATTAGAAACTATCTAACATTACTTTAAATAAAATATATTAATTTCGAGACATGTTTAAAATATTTGCGGAAAATCAGATCGCAAACAGTCAAGCTGATAGACAATTAAATTGTAGTTACAGACACCTCTTAACAAAATGAAATTTTATGTGACATACCAGACTGTAAAATTATGTAAAATAAATGACTAAAAAAGTATTCTATCATTTTCCTTTTTCGTTGATTAATGAGGAATTTAGAAAAAGATTCGGGCCGGGCCGGGCTTAAAACTTCCTCCATTCCCGGCCCGAGTACACACAAAAAATATTGAGCCTAAACCCGGCCCGGCCCGAGCCTACAAAAAAATTTTAAGCCCGAGAGCAAATTGAAAAATTCGGCCCGAGGTACGGGCCGAAAGCTGGGCCCGTGCAGACCTCTACATGCCGTTACTGAATATCGACTTTTTCGCTTCCATCTGAACAACTCCTCCCATCTGTTCTGTCTGCCTTGCTGGGCTGGGACTGAAACTTAAACGTCATTATATATTTGAATGTCGTTTTTTGCACGCAGCTGAAAGGCTGCTACTTTCTCAAAAGATGAATGTCTCTCTTTTCAATATTTCTTGGTGAACTTTCTGGACCATCTTGGAGGTAAGACTACTAAATAACAGGCTGAATCATTCGCCGCCATTTGTACGTCAAGTCCGTCATTGCTGAACTTAAGATTACTATATAATAGCCTTATATAGTCTCATATAATAATCTTATATGGTAGTTCATACTGCCAACCCTAAGACTATTATATAATAGTTTTATATAATCTCATATAATAATCATATACAATAGTCTTAGTTTTAGCAATGACGGACTTGACGGACAAATGGCGGCGAATGATTCAGCCTGTTTGGAGGAGGATGATCATTTATTTCGTCTGTTTATTCGGCTTTTTCTTGGCACTGGCCGCTTTTAGCATTTATGGACTATTTATGCTTCTTGGTGTAGTCATCCTGTGTGTTGACTTGTATTGCTGTCTCTTAAATACATTGTCTCTTCTTTTCGTTCATGGTTCTTATTTTTTTTAACTATGGTCTTGGCTCTTGGCTAAGGTGACCATATTTTCAAACACTGATTTGAGGACAAATTACCGTTTGTCCCCAAATCGAAGTAAATTTCGAGGACACTGAAAACTCTATTTGGGGACTTTTTCGAGGACATAACAAACCAATACCTATATGCATTATTAATAAAAAGAACTCTGATTTATGCAATACAAAATGCTTTGAAACACTTTTCTATGAAAAATTGCTGAGCCTAAGGTAATTTTATGCAAATTAAACTATCCCAGCATTATTAAAATAATTAAATCTATAGATTCATTTACACTTTATTATGATGATAGGAGAGAACACAAAATAACAGCTACAGCATTTCATTTTAAACTTCAGAATCCCCACTCCCTGAAATGCAGAAATTCGCGCTTATATAACTACAAGAAAATCATTTCTTTTTCTCTCCTATCAATGTATCAATGCAATATGTAGTGGTCATATAACTGCCATTTTTGTCAAAATTTTATTAATCAAATTTTATTTTAGACTTAACATAAATCGGACAAGATAGAATTTATATAATGATTAGTAGTGCATGATTCTTTCTCTGCTCATGAAGTATAAGGATCTTTATTTCAAATTTGGGGACATTTAGTGTCCCCAAGTAGTCAAAGAATTTTTGGGGACAAAAAATAGAAAAGATTAAAATTCGAGGACAGTCCTCGAATTTCGAGGACGTATGGTCACCTTACTCTTGGCTAATCTGTAATGAGTGTCTGTTTTTTTGGCTGTTCATGTTTTGGGACTGGTTTCTTACACGGATTCTTCGCTTCCTATTCCCCTCTTCTTGGATCATTTGAGGTCATGCCAGCCTTTCGCCTGTAGTGCTTACCCCAACACCCTTTGTATTGTATTGTCAATTTGAAATTTTAGCGTCGCGTGGTTTCTTCCTTGTTTTTGCTAAATGCCAATGTTTACTATTAATATTTTGTAAATTGTATTTGTTTCAGCAATACATATACTAAAATTGGAACGCTACAGAGAGAGATTTTGTAAATATAATTTAATTTGTAATTTAAGTTTTTCAGTAATTTTTATAAGTTTGATCTAAATTTTTGTGAGTAACAAAACGTTAAATTACTTTAATGTAATGTTTGATAGGATTATTTTTGTAAATTATTAATTCTTTGCCGATTCAAAGCCGCTTTATTAAAAAATAATTATTTAATATTAAAAATACGAGAATTATTTGCATTATTCATTTAGTAAACTTATGAAATTGAGAGAATTTAAATAGCGGTTTGATGTTTTTAATCAAATGTATAAAAAATATAGGTTACTGAAATATATAGTAAATAACATATTTTATTTAAATCCAAAAGTAGTTCATTCTTCATTTATTTATATATCAAAGGTATCCAACATAATTTTACAATATCTTTTAAAAGGTTCTGATATTCTTTGCATTTTTTAACATTGTTTGAAAACTGTAATTTTGAATTCAATGTGGAAGAAAACTATTTGTGAGTAGTTTACATTTTGTATATTGAATGGAAGTTGAGAGAAAACAGCAAAATTGTACTGGATTCACACAAATTGCTAATATATTTTGTTGCTTTCGGCAAACTCTCTTTTATTTACAAACCATTCTTTCAAATCAACTTTCTTTCAAATTCAATGGCAAATCAACCAAACTGTTCCAAAAATGAGAAAGAAATTTAGTATCTTAGGTCATAGTACCTATATATAGGTACCTGATATGAAATTTTTATTTTTCCGACTGAGTGAAAATAATGCCTGGACCGGGAGTCGAACCCCGGATCTTTGACTTACAAGGTCTGCCTAAAGGTTGTCTAAGGGAGTAATGCTGACCGGTTGTCGGCCTGGATAGCTCAATTGGTAGAGCCTTGACCTTGTAAGTCAAAGATCCGGGGTTTGACTCCCTCCCAGTCCAGACATTATTTTCACTCAGTCGGAAAAATAAAAATTGTATTTCTTTCTCCCATTGTTTAATGGTGTTTTCCATTACCTGCGGCTTATTTCTGTCGAGCTATCTGAATGATAGACCAGATGTTTCTGCCTAAAGGTTGTCTGAGTGAGTAATGCTGACCGGTTGTCGGCCTGGATAGCTCAATTGGTAGAGCCTTGACCTTGTAAGTCAAAGATCCGGGGTTCGACTCCCGGTCCAGGCATTATTTTCACTCAGTCGGAAAAATAAAAATTTCATTAAAATATGGTTTTCTTCCAATTAGTTGATTGTGATTTTAACAAAAATTGTATACCTGATATGATTTTCAGAAAAATCACTTAAATGAAATCACTGGAAATTTTAAGTTTTCCTCTCTTTTTTTTTTTCCAATAAAAGATGATCTTTGATATTTGCATTATAATTTCAGCTTTTAGAAAATAATTTTTTCTGCTGCTAAGCTAAAAAGCCTTAGAATTAAATTTTTGTTGATTAAAATTCAAATATTAAAAAAAAAAAAAAAAATGATGTAATGAAATTACTACCTACCCTTTTAAGAAAATGTAAAATTAATTTTTTGTGTCCAAACTCTCTAGATGATTTTGTTCCTTCTAATCTGGGTTAACCAATCAGATAGCACCTTTTATCACTATCATATCATTTCGTCAAAATTTAATCGTAACTGGTCCATGTTAGAGAAATATTATATAAGTTATCAGGGGTCTGTCCAGAGGAAAACCTGGGTCGGTTAAAGGACCCTTCACAAAATTTTATATCCTAAAGAAAGACCCTTCACAAAATTTTTTATCCTAAAAATGGACCCTTCACAAATTTTTTCTCCTTATAAACAGCTTTTGGTAAATTTGTTTCATTTTGAAAACTATAAGCTTCTATGGAAAGAACAAGCTCTCTGAATAATCGGATATCCTTTGCTGTATTTTCGAGTCATTCCACCTGACCCCCCTCAGATATTTATGAAATTGGGCTCATTTATTTGTCTTGCAGAGAAATGAATGTATACTAATCAGGGTTGGCAAGTTTCTTCCAAGGCGGAAAAAACCGGCTGGAAGAAATAGGTATCTTCTAAGTGGAAGAAACTGTTTTTCTTAAAAATTTATCCTAAAAATTGCAAATTTGTATGATACAATGGATGCATTGATCTTATAAACAACTTTAAGTAACTTAAATATACCTATACAAATTTAATAACATATTTAGTTAATAATTATGAGTTTTTTTTTTTTTTTTTTTTTATCAAAATGAGCTAATGAGCCTCAGTATCTAATGATCACGTTCTAAAATACTCAAAATCCAGTAAAAAAAAGCAATTTCAATGTAAACAGTATAAAGTTTTATAATTTAGACAATTTTATTTCTTTAACTGGTAATAAGTAAAAATTTGAATCACTTGCTTATACTTTCTGATAAAACAGCTCTTAACATAATCCAATTAATTAAAAGAACCAGTATGCAATAATTACTTACTGTATTACAAAATGTCATCAAAAACTTTATTTTCCTTATAGTCACATACAGTACAGTCAACTCCCTCTAATCTGCAGATTTATAATATGCAAATCCTTCTAATCCATAATTGAATTTTTAATCCAGAAGAAATGTACGTCTCATATTTCAAAAAAATTTACATTTTTACTTTTTATTACCATGTTTTTATTAACTTCGATTCTTGTTTGTTTGTCCGGTACAAATCTTGCAATCTATTTTTAACTAATTTCCCTTTTGAAACTTTCACAGTAACTCAGAACCCGGTGACAACACAATACTTCAAAGTCAAATTTTTGAATTTTCGAGTTTTCTTTTAATTAATTAAAATATGAAAATAATAAGCTCTTAATAGCAACAAAATAGCTATTAAAAAATTAGCTATAATTTAATTGTTGCCAAAAGAAAAAAAAAAAAAAATTATGAGTTCATTTTCTTTCAACATAAAAATAAATACATTTAATTCAATGTGAATGTGAAAAAATTAAAAAGTTAAATTATGCATTTCACAAAAATTGACGTTATTATCAATTTTAAAATTTAATATACATTGTTCTAAAAGGAGTAATATTTTATTTTTAAAACCAACTTTTTTTTTTTTTTTTTTCACTATTATTATTTCACTGAACTGATTCCGCGTGCTTAAATACGGCTTAAGTATTATTTTTTAGCCTCGCTTATTTTATTAATGACTCATCAGAAAATTTAAAAACATGGTATATAATTTTTTTTTTTTTTTTTTTTTTTTATCTTATAATTATTTTTTATCAAACGTTTAACATAATCCTTACTTTGAAACAGAAATGGGGAGGGGGGAGAGTAACATTCTTATATTTATTATCCTGAAATTCATACAGACTAGTGCTGAAAATAAACCACTATTACATGAATGTTTAACAAAATTAATCAGCGATGAATATTATTTTCAGGCTTTCAAAAATATTTTGTTTCGTATTTTTTAAATATGTTCGTTTACATTTTATAGGTACCTATTTGTATATGCTTAAATTATTTACCATCATATATGAATGTGATAGATTAGTTTTATTAATATTGAAGAAATATTCTAAAATTTATTAAAAATCCTCTTTCTGTTTTGATGTCTATATTTAATTAATAATAACTGACTTCGTATCTGCAACAGAAAACTGTAAACAAAGGTACAAAGGCAATGATCTCTAATTTGCAAATTCCTATTATCTGCACAACCTCTGGACAAAACTTTTGAGAGTTAGAGGGAGTTGACTGTAAAACAAATGAAAAATTTTCGTAGTTCAATACTGCACTTTTATTTTTCAACTTAAAATAGATAAATACAAACTATGGATTTTTTTTTTTTTTTTTTTTTAATCCTACAGAGCTTGCAGGACAGTTTAAAAGTAGGTATCTTACGTATTGATACAGTTCATTGGGTACCAGCTGCAAGTTTATACAAAAAATTGTATCCTTAAAAAAAAAAAAAAAAAAAATGCAAATATTATGGCTAAAAATTCCATAATTATTATCACTTGTACTGTTTGAACGTATAATAATATTATGAGATAGTATCTATGCAGCAAAAAGTTCTAAAAATATTGGCATTGAAAAGTAAAAACCCATCACCTGTATATACTTAGTGTTTGTTATCAAATAACTTATTTTTCTAAAGATATTTTTAATATTAATTGAATTATAGTTTAGATTTGGCATTATATTTATACTTTGAGTTTATATAGTTCATGAATTTTAATTTTAAACATCTGTTTTGTCTTCTGGTTGCTTTCTTCCATTTCTTCCAGTTTCTTCCACTGTCCTGGAAGAAACTAGTTTCTTCCGGAAGAAAACCAACCCTGATACTAATTAATAAGCCCCTATATCTTTTAGTTTTTGATATACAGGGCTTAAAAAGTGCACATTTTCAAAAATCTTGTGTTACAAATGTTCTTATATCTTTTCTCCTAATTGTCTCAGAGATATAAAATTGGTATCATTAGAAAGCTTTTAATACAGGCTTTCAAATGATATATCACATGCACACATTTTTTAAAAAATACATTTCAAGGTCAAACTTTTGACCTTCAATATCTCAAAAACCTTTTTTTTTATTTTTCTTTTAAAAATTATATGTTATTCTTACGTTTATTGTCTATAATTACTGTGAGTTTCAACTTGGGACTACCATGGGATGCTGAGTTACAAATTGATATGCAACCCTAAATCAGTGTTTTCATACTAACATGACGTAAGTTATACCCATATTTTGTTCCTAAATTAGAGATATAAAATTAGGGTTCTTACGTATTATCGCAACCAGGTTGGCGCGATTTGTAAATTTGAGTTAGAAAGTTAAGTTATTAGTATTAATTAAGTTATTATTAAGTTGTTATTATTATTATAAGTATATTATTAGTTATTATTATTATTATAAGTATATTATTAGTTATTATTATTATTAAGTTATTATTATTATTAGTTAAGTTATTAGTATTAGTTAAAGTATTTCACGGCATTCAATCTAACCAGTAAGCAAAATAATTTCTTTATGAAAAACCACGTATAACACGTAGTGTTGCCGTAAGTAGGGTCGCCAAATTTGGCGACTTATGCGAATTTTGGCCTGGTTGCGTTAATACGTAAGTACCAAAATTAGTATCATTAGAAAGCTTATAATACAGGCTTTTAAATGATATATCACATGTATATATATTTTTTAAACTTTTCCTTTTTAGGTGAAATATTTTGACCTTTGACTTTTAATATCGCAAAAAGTACACATTTAATTTTCTTTTTAAAATATAAGTATTGAATAATAAAA
The DNA here is from genome assembly GCA_963930645.1 of Salticus scenicus. NCBI lineage: Eukaryota > Metazoa > Arthropoda > Arachnida > Araneae > Salticidae > Salticus > Salticus scenicus. The sequence continues at coordinate 28,324,947 of OZ005658.1, forward strand.
ATATAAGTATTTATTATATAAATATTTAATTTTATATGTTATTCTTACGTTTATTATCGATAATTATTGTAAGTTTCATTTATGGGACAGCCATTATTTTGTAAAACTTAGGTTAAGTTAGGATGAAGATACTGATGGAGGGTCAAATTTTAATTTATAACTCAGTATCCCTTGGTCGTGCCATGTTGAAACTTATGATAGTTATAGATAATAAATGTAATAATAATACTTTTTAAAAGAAGAATAAATAAATATTTTTTAGATATTGAAGGTCAAAATGTTTGACCTTAAAATAAACATTTTTACAAATATATACATGTGATATATCATTTGAAAGCCTGAATTGTAAGCTTTCTAATGATACCAATCTTATATCTCTAAGTTAATTAGGAAACAAAGTATGGGTAAAACTTGCATTATATTACTATGAAAAACTGATTTAGGGATGCATATTAATTTATAACTCAGCATACCATGGTAGTCCCATCTCAAAAGTCACAGTAATTATAGACGATAAACATAAGAATAACATATAATTTTTAAAATAAAAATAAAAAAAACTTTTTTTGAGATATTGAAGGTCAAATGTTTGACCTTGAAATGAAAAATTTTAAAAATATGTGCATGTGATATATCATTTGAAAGCCTGTATTGAAAGCTTTTTAATGATACCAAACGTATATCTCTGAGACAATTAGGAAACAAGCATATAAGAACATTTGTAACACAAGAATTTTGAAAATTTGCACTTTTTACCTACTTTTATAGCCCTGTATATATAGAGGTGCCAATTATTACGATTTGTCGTAATTATTACGGATTTACGGCATTATGGACAACATAAAAAAATTACGGATTTTACGCTTTTAAAAAAATCGCGGATATCGATCGTTAACAAAAAAGAATCTCCACTAACGATCGACGATAAAACGCACAACAGAAGCCTTCCAGTTCTCAATCTTTCTCCATCCACAACATAAATGTCAATATTCATTTTAAAATTGCTTTATTAGATTCTAGAAACTATAAAGAAATAGAATTATACAATATTTCTCGCTGATGTAATTTTTTTTACCGCCCCCCCCCTTTTTCTTATCTCCTTCTAGCCATGGATGATTACAAGCTCTGCAGAAGACTTTAGTTTCTTAATCTTTTCCATCAGCAACGTAAATGTCAATATTCATTTTAAACTTGCTTTATTAGATTCTAGAACCTATAAAGAAGTAGTATTGTTTCATTTCTCATTCACCTAATTATTTATATTTTGACTTCCCCCCCCCCCCCCCCCCCCCTTCCCAGCTCACTTCGAAGCTTACTTTTAGAACCAGAAAAGTTATAGAAGTGCTCAAAATTTCTCACATATGCAATTATTTTTAGACTTTATTACTGAACTTGATGAATCTATTTGCTTTTCCTTAATAAATTTAAAATACATACTGTATCATCAAACAAAAAATATGCAAGATACATGAAGAAAAGAACAATGTTTTAGTATTTAATGCCATAAAACAATTGTCTATAAAAAAAAAGGACTATTAAAAAGTAATAATAAACAAAATAAAATAATTTTTTCGTAACCCCCCCCCCCCTCCCCAGAAAAAAAAAAGAGAGAGAGAGAGATATTCAAATGTTTTTTCCCCCTCCAAAGCAGGTTTAAAAGAAATCTGATTTTGTAAGAAGGTAAAAAAATACATATTTACTTTTGTTTAGAAAATTTTCAATTTTTTTAAAATTAATATATTATATATATTTGTTTACAAAAACTGTGATATTCGTTATTATACATGAGTTTGTGTGTAAAAATTATTCCGTGTGTTGATTCACGTTTTATAAATATATAACTCTGATTACTGATAGCTCTTATTGAAACTTGGCACCTCTATATATAAAAAAATGAAAGATAGGGACTTATTAATTGGTATACATTAGAGATGCAACGGATCTAAATTTGGCCGGATACCGGATATCCGGTGTCCGGCTTGCAGTACTTTTTCTTCTTTCTTTCATCTTATTATTAAACATTTAATCTGGCTAATCTAAACTTTAAACCACCATTATTTTCCTTTTTTACATGTGTTCATTAATCTTTCGATGTTCCATAAACTCACACACATTGTAATAATCCATTTCCATAAATAATGCAAGTAATGTTCTTTTCCATTTTATTTATTCACTTCACAAAACATATATATAACGGATTCACAATAAAAACATAAATAAACATTTCTTAAGCGCTATATATTTTAAACGGTCAAGCATGACCGAATCCTTTCCGATCACATTCTTAACTAGTCAGTAATCATACATCGACGCTTCGAAAAATGACGACTAGTAGCGCCGCCTGAGAGGATGCAAAGACAATTCAATTTGCAACAACATGTGTTATGTATTTCTTTTAAATGAAATTCCAATGGAAACAATTTCATAACTATTAAATGAAACCTATCTGTAACTATCCTAGAATAAAACCACTGAAATTTTTTTTTTTTTTTTTTTCAAATATATAGTTTTCAAGAAACAAACAATTATTAAAATATAAGAAGCAGATTTATTTACAGTAATATTATTCATTTTATTTATTTATTTATTTATTTATTTTTTGAATAATTATATGCAAGATTTGTAACAAATATGGAAAAATTAAAAGTAATTTTAACTTTTTCATCTCAGTCTCAGTAATCTGTTGATATTGCTAAAACAATTTCTCCGAGACCATTACATTACTTCAATATTTTTAGAAGAAAACAAATATATATAATTGTACACCCTGTTTTTAAGTACCACAATTTGTTTCTTTTTTATGTTATATAAATTTTAAAATAACATGCTTTGAAAATACTTATATTGGTGGTTAATTTCATAGAAATTGTAGAAATGCGAAAGATTCAACAAAGTGTATTTTTTAAGTATGATTTCTTTATTTCAAAAATATCATTTATTTTAATTCCTTAAAAAGTAAGTAAATATTAATTTAAAAAAATTAAAATACATTCTCTAATGTTATTGCAGTGGATTATTTATTAGATATTATTTGTTATACTCTCATATATGTTATTTCTACCCATTTCTCAATTCATAAATTTTGGGCCGGATGTTACTGCCGGATAATAGTAAGATCCGGCCATTGCCGGATATCCAGTTGACTAGTCGGATTGGCCGGATAGTTACTGCTTACCGGATATCCGTTGCATCCCTAGTATACATTCATTTCTTTGTAAGACAAATAAATGAGCCCAATTTCATAAATATCTGAGGGTGTCGGGTTAAAAATGCCACTTTTTTGTGTTGATTTGACACAGAATGACTCTTTCCCGAAAAACTGATATTCAATTTATAATTTATAAAAGGTTTCTATGCATGTGTGCGAGTTTAGCTCTATAAAAATGAGCCATCATTGTCTAAAATGAAACCTTATATTAGTATAAAAAAATAATAATACTCAAAAAATTTCCTGCAATTTTACTTTAATATAGTTTAAGTGGACATAGCACCTTTGACTCAGCACCACTGAAGATTTCATATAACAAATTCTATATCCATTTAATGTTTATAAATTGAATTATTAAACATATTAGATTTGTTCAATTTAAAATACATATTCAAGCAAAAATACTTATGGTTTTTGCTATATTTTTTACTGATTTGAAATTTTCAAATTGTATTTTCTCAATTTGCATTTTTTCATGATTTCATGATCTTCAAAATTTTTAAAACTTCTACAGATATTTAAGAAAAGACTTAAAAATTTTTATAGAAATTTCAAAATATTTTTATAATACATACTACATGAAATTTCATGGCATTATCTTAGCCTTTAAATAATACTGAACTTTAAAATACATTTTATTCAAATAAATTATGGGGTAGACTTTGAAAAATGTGTATGTATATTATTATCATGAAAGTTGATTGTTTTTTGCAGAAATATTCTTATTTTCCTGACATATTTTGTTGTGGTTTTCATTTTAATGTGTGAATTTATTATTCTCATTGTATCAACTATTATAGTTTATCATATATATATATATATATACAGTCAAATCTCAAAAATCCGCAACCCTAAAATCCGCAATTCTCTAAAATCCGCATATCATTTGCAATGTAAACAAACATTGTCACTACTGATTTGTTGATTAGTGGATTGCAAAACTTCAACTGTATTAAAAGATAAATCAATTATTAACTGGTGCTAATGAATCACCAATTACTCAGCATATTGCAGAAAAGAAAACGATAAGTGTAATTATGTATAATTATCAAAAAATAAATTATATTAATTTAGAGGAAGAAGGAGAAAGTTTCATGAAAGATTTTCTCGCATAAGATAAATATTCAAACTTTCTCATAGCACAAACTTATGTGATTGACCAACAATTGCTGACTTTTTTGCAGGTTATAGGAAAATAAATATGTATGAATATTCTTACTATACTTAAACTACTATTATCAGTTTTTTATTAAAAACACACAATTAACTGTGGAAGAAAATCATATTTATTGAAATTTTATTTTTCCGACTGAGTGAAAATAATGCCTGGACCGGGAATCAAACCCCGGATCTTTGACTTACAAGGTCAATGCTCTACCACTGAGCTATCCAGGCCGACATCCCGGTCTGCATTACTCACTCAGACAACCTTATAGGCAGAAACATCTCTGGTCTATTCTCTGGTTCTGTTGAGCTATCTAAATGATAGACCAGAGATGTTTCTGCCTATAAGGTTGTCTGAGTGAGTAATGCAGACCGGGATGTCGGCCTGGATAGCTCAGTGGTAGAGCATTGACCTTGTAAGTCAAAGATCCGGGGTTCGATTCCCGGTCCAGGCATTATTTTCACTCAGTCGGAAAAATAAAATTTCAATAAATACTATTATCAGACTTTTCAAAAATCTAGATAATTTGTAACTATAATATAGGGGTGCACAACCTTTTTGGCTGGAGGGCCAGTTTCACTGTTCAGTGGAATATGAAGGGCCACAGACGATATAATATAAAATAATTAAACTATGCAGATATATTTGCTATGTAAAATATATATATACACACACTCACATACATGCATATATAAAGGGGCACACTGTCATTGTCATGTGCCTGTGTGCAGAACTTCAATTTCCATCGTTACTTTAAAAAAAAAAATTTTTTTTTTTTTTTTTTTTTTTTTAAATCAGAGATTAAAGTGAATCTAGAAGCATGATAATCATAAAGTTATTGAATAGTAAGCAAAAGAATTAAACAAATGTATCATATAAAATACAAAAACGATAAAAATAATCAAATAAAATGTATGTTTTGCAGAGAGAGAAAAATTATATTGGGAGTCACAAAAACGATAAGCACAAATATAAAGGCTGATAGAGGATACCAAAATAAGCAGTTTTGCATAAAGCAGTTTAATTCTAAAATACATTTAAAAAATAAAAGGAAACAGTTGTAAAATAAAAATATATATGAGTGAGTTATTTCTTATGTGCAATATAAGGTATTTATTTAGATATTTACCATTGCTTTCACAAAATATCTAAATTGAGTGTATTTATTATGAGTTTGATACGGCAAAGCTTATACAAAGTTTTTAGTGTGCAGCTATATTGCTGAGAATTGACTTTGTGAAAGCGCCTCTTTGCTAAAAGTTGTTTTTGTGAAGGTGCCTAAATGCAGCACTAAATTTGTTCTGAATTAACCTCTGCATAAACAACATGGTCTGCAAAAGTCTCAATGAGTGTTTTGATGATTTGGTTGCTAAATTATACATGCAGCACACAAGGGCATAGCCAAGGAAAGGAAAGAGATATCAGAGCTCAGATATTTCTGAATCAAATATATATATATATATATTTTTTTTTAGAAGTTTTAAGAAATGAATTAGGTTTCAGAAATGCAACAAATAAATAACAAACAAAGGTTTAAGAAATTTTTAGAGAAGTTTAAAATTTTTAAGAATTTTTTGTAAATGCCTGTTTTGCGAATGCAACAAACAAATACTTTTTCTTTCTCTCTTCCTTTTTTTTCCTCCTGTTGATTAATGCAATCTAAAATGTCAGTCCGGCGGGCCGCAAATTGACGGCTACTGGGCCGCATGTGGCCCCCGGGCCGCAGGTTGTGCACCTCTACTATAATATGATGTATAAAAATTGCTCCTTAAATTAAAATTTAATGAAATATTTGTACTTTTATTAGACACACTTTATTTCAGCATTCTATGTATAACAAATAAATTGTTTCTTAAAGATTTTCTACTTAAATGAGGTTCTTAGATGTAAATAAAAGAAATTGCTCTAAAATCTGCAAAATTCAGAAATCCGCAAAACACTTCGTTTTAAGCTGTGCGGATTTTTGAGAGTGTACTGTATATGGGTCATTCTCTGAAAAGTGGGCTTAAAAAAAAAAAAAAGTTAGCCCAAATAAAATTGCTCTATTTTTTATTTATTTATTTTTTTTTTTTTGTGTGTGTGTGTACACATATGTTATAGTTAATAAAAAAATAATATAAACCAAACTGTATCTGATGATTTCTTAAAATAGTAATTATTTTTATTTATTAGAAAATGGGGGAATGACAAATTTTAAATTTCTTCCAGAAACTACTTTATAAAAATATGATTTGGTTTAGTTAGATTTTCAAACATTAAATATTTATTAAAACACGTTTTTATTAATATAATAACATAAAAACAAATTTGATTTCTTTTAGTTAACTTTTTAATGAATGAGGGAATGACATATAATAAAAATACTGTATTTCAATCTAACATTTGAGAGCCATATGTTACTCATTGTAAAATGTTTCCAATAGAACACAAAATGGCTTCTTTACTTTGCTGCTATACAAACTAAGTTTGACTTATATAAAGCATGTGCTGCCATTAATGGTGTAAGTAGGGGTTTAATTATAGTCTGATGAGGGAATGATATCTATTACCAGGGACAACAATAAAAACTGTTATAATTTCTTTCATTGCATAATGTATAAATATAGTATAATGGATATTAGGGCTGGACGATGTCAGGAATTTAATATCATGATATATCGTCATCCTCATATTACGATATTCTGATATATCGATATCACGACAAATTCAAATAAAATATTATGGTTATTAAATCATTATAGTAATTATTAAATTGACCTGTCAAGCTACGAAATAACTCATAGTTAAACTACGACTAAACTCATAGCTTGGTAAACAATGTAATAAATTTTCTAATGAAAAATTGTTTAATGCAAAGATCATTTAGTATACCAAATATAAACACTACTTTCTACAGGTGAACTATCAGAATCATTCATTCCACTGTATGTACGTATAACAGGAGTCAATAGCTTCTTTGAAGTGTACTCACTAAATTTTAATGGATGGTGCACTTTCAAATGAGAAGGCAAATTTGTTGTACTCCCTCCTTTTGCACATACATATTTTTTGCAGAGTTTACAAATTGCCACATCAGTGTTAATAACAGTACCATGCTCATTGGCAGGTATCTCAAAAGTAGACCAAACCTGACTATTAGTCTTTGATTTAGATACCAAATGATAATATTCTAAAGAATCAATAGTATGCCTCATTGACATTTTAAAAATTGAAAATTTTAAATTAATAATTACCAAAAAAATATATATATATTTAAATATTGCTTATTTTAAAAGAATTTCAACAAAAACAGATCATAATACTGATTGGTTTGTAGAAATTTTCGATCATTCATCTAGTTTTAATATATTCATTTATGATTCAATCATTAATTAGCATCATGAATTATGTATATCACTAAAAAAAAATTTTTTTTAATAATTATATAGGACAAAGAATTCTGTTTATAAATTTCATTTATAAAATAAATTTAGACAAGATTAATTAGCATCGGAAATATACCATTAATTAAATTATATACATGTAAACCTTTTCTTTTTTTTAATATTTTTAGAAGAAAAAAGAATAAAAATACTATTGCAGATACAAAATGATAGATTTTTATTAATTTACTTTCTTTAATCTTTATGTAAGATTCATTGTAGCTCAATACTTACCATTCATTTATTCATTAATATCGAAAAATCGACAATCTTCCCACCAATTCTAATAATCAAATTATGAGTCCAAACAAACAATAAAAATTTAAAGTGCTTGTTCCCCGCCGCCGTCCTGTAATATTCAATCACGATCTCCGGCAATCGTCATTGTCAGTAATATGAGTAAACAAAGAGTATTTTCCCCTTCTTGAGTGTTTATCGGCTATTCTGCGCAAGCGTGATGTTTCTGATTATATTCATGAATGTTTCTGATTATATTCATGAATATTGTCCGCGTCGCTGTGAGTGAGTGAATGTGAGTATGAGTTTATTCGATTAAGGAATCGGAAATCAGCTATATGATTACGACGATAAGGCGTATCGCCATTGCTGACTCGTTTCACTCATGAGTAGTGGGGATGATTAAGCACTTTGATATTTCGATTTCTTTTTATGAATGCGATATGGACATGATGTTGTGAGTTTTTAGTGAAATATCGGGAAATAAATCTTGAATGATTGAAACAAAAGAATAGATTCTTTGATTGAAACGATATTAAAGTGTGACTATCGTTGGAAAAAAATGATCTATAAAGCAAGTTTTTTTTTTTTTTTTTTTTTTTGTTTTAGGTATGAGATTTGCTATAGGCTTGCTTTATTAGAACAAATAAAAATATTTTAACCCTCAATCAACTTTTTTCTTCAAAATATCAACAAAGAAAATTTGGATAATATAAAATCCCACAAATATTCTCTTTACTAGTGCTCAGAGCTTGCTTAAGCCATTTTTTACTTTCTTCTATACTCAATACAAGAAAGTATGGGATTCGTAAAAATTTTTCACTTATGGTTTTCTAGGGATTTACACGTTTTGAGAGATCCAGAACGCAATTTGACTATTTTTAGAAAATGGGTGTGACAAAAATTTTGTGGTGAATATATATACGGTACTACTGCACCGAATTGAATATAAATTTGTGATGTAAATGCACCTTAACGTAAATTAGTGTTTATCCACTTTTGGTGCCGATTGGTCAACAGGTGGCGCTGCTATACAGCGATTTCCGCTGTTTCAGGAATTATAGCATGGAATTGCATATAAATTTATATGTAGATGCCCCTTAACATATGTTAGTGCCTATCAACTTTTGGTGTCAACCGCCCAACAGGTGGTGCTGCTATACAGCGATTTTCATAATTTCAGGGGAGGCTATATCTCAGTAATTATTGCACAGAATTGCATATAAATTTATATGCTGATGCACCTTGACATTTTATTATTTTCTGTCAACTTTTAATGCCAATCGCTCTAAAGATGGCGCTGCTATACAGAGATTTCCACAGTATAAGTGAAGGCTGTATCTCAGGTTCTATTGCGTGTAATTGAACTAGATATATGAAAAGGCCATTATGATGATAGAATTTGGGTGCATATCTGCCGATAGGTGGTGCTGCTGTACAGCAATATTCTGCGAAAACGGGAAGGTTGTCATTTTAATAGGCACAACATAGTTTTTTTTTTTTAATCTTGTTTCTAAAAAAGTCCACTTAAGTTATAACTGAAAATTCCCCCCAAAGTAATATATCTTTATTAAGGGCAATTTTAGCAGCAGGGTAATAAAAAAAATTATTGCTTCTAAAACAGTGATATATAATATAAAGTCATTATCATTGCACAACAAACCTAAATTTTTCAACAATGAATTCAAATACATGTAGTAAGTTCTGATAAATGGACATCAAGAATATTATTGTTTTTCCCCCTTTTTTAGCATACCATAAATTGAAAATGTGGAACAAAAATTAATGAGAAGTTAATTCTACTTTTTTAGAACATTAGTAATTTTCTGTCATTTTTAATTTTTTCATAAAACATCCAAATTTACAAAAATTGGATAAAAACAGCAACAACAACCCCTCCGCTCCCCTTGAAAAAAATGAAAAAATAAAAACTGTTCTCCTCACCATAAATTCTATGTATGTAAAACTTCTTTTCATCTTTCATGCATGCAATTTCTATTTTTATTCATCCCTATTGTTAGGTAAAAGATGAAAATAAGAAATTATATTGTCTATACATAGCCGATATATCGTGACATGTGATTGATCAATATCGATTATCATGATATGTGGTAGATATCGATATTTGACGATATATCGATATATCATCCAGCCCTAATGGATATATACTTATTAAAATATGTTTAATAAATTTCCAATTCAAATAATCTAAATAAACAAGCTTTAATACCATAGAAACCATTTTATTTACCTAGATGTGTGAATGGGGACACAGTGAGGAAATGATTTTTGCACTTTTATAAATATTTTAAAATTATATTTGAATTCCAATTACCAAAGAATAACGTTTATATGCATAACTAATTAATGTTGATAGTTTTGACAGCTTTTTGTTTTTGTGATTTTAAAAATATGCCCTCAAGACTATTGGGACATGAAAGGACCACTTTTCAGAAAGATAAGAAAAGATGTATACTATACAGTGTATAGATGCATATAAGAAAAAATGTATATACAGTGAAACCTCGATTCTGCGTCCTCCGAATCTACATTTTTCCCGCATTTTAAGTTTTTTTCCCACCAGGTCCCAGTTTTTCCATATAACTGTAATGTTAATTTAACCCGGATCGTAAGTTTGTTATTTATAAAATTTTCCGCATTCCGAATGTTCTAAAATAAGCAATATATTTTTCCTTTTGTGTTTTTTTTTAAAGCTAATCCACATTGTTGAAAGTTAATCTATGAAAACAGAAACACATTCCACAGACTCCTGTCTTCTGAAACTGGTTTCTTCTCATACTTTGAGGACACATCAGGGTTTGGTTCTCCCCCCCCCCCCCCCCTCTCCCTCCTTTGTCCATGTAAAACATTTTACATTTTACTCACTTATGAACTCACAAATCTTTAGTAAATAAACAAAAAATATGTTAGAGTTACAAGCTTATAAGGGTTTTTTCACAAAAGTACTTTGATTAAAATACAATTGGATCTTCAAATTAATTAGTATGTGGCATGTAAAAATCCCATTTTGAAATTTCAACTCTTAGATAATACCTAAAATCTAGCTTGTTCTTTTGCTGAAAATTTGCTTAATTTTTACTCTATTCAAATGACCTTTTAACAAAAGTTGCCCATTTACCTAGCTTTCAACCTATGTAATGAAAAATTTTCTGTGTTTCGCACATGTGCAGTGAAAACATTTTTCATAAAATTTTCATATTTCATAAGATATTTATATTCCTATTACAGTATATTGTTTCAAAAGTGTTTTTTTAATTTATCTAAAAAGTGGGAATAACTTTCATTTTCCTGTATATTATAAACTAGCCGCCTTCGGCGACCAGCTGGTTCGCGATCCTTGAAAAATCCGACTTTATGAAACTCCCGCTCAGTGGCGCCTGCGGCACCTTTTTCCCGTTTCAGATCTTACAACAGCTTATTGACATATAGTGAAAATAGCTTTATTGAAAATTTTAATCGCAGTAAATTCCTGCTTGGTAGCCTGCGGCGCCCTCTTCCACTTTCAATATCTGAAACAGCCTGTTCGCTTCACCATGTTATGATCTTTCAAATTTCTGACTTTAGCAAAGTCCCGCTCGGTGGCGCCTTATCCCCATTTTAGAACATACAACACTTTCCTCGCTCATTAGAATTTAAAATATTAAAAATTAAAAATATTACAGCACCATCTGGTGGTAGAAATTTCTGTAATCTACTGTTCAATTCTAAATCAACAAACCTTTCAAATGATGTATTACTTATGAAAATATTTTAATTAGTAGCTGAGGTACAAAAGAAAACCTAAACAGGAGACCTTAAAACGTGTAAATCGGGTAAAATATTTAATTTCACTTTCGATAATATAAAAGAACTTTAAAATATCTTTCGAATGATGTATTAAAAATAATTTAATCATAATTAGAATTTGAAATATTGAAATTTTAAAATATTACAGCGCCATCTGGCGGTAGAAATTTCTGTAATCTACTGTTCAATTCCAAATCAACAAAGCTTTCAAATGATGTATTACTCATGAAATTATTTTAATTAGTAGCTGAGATACAAAAGAAAACCGATTCAGGAAACCTCAAAACGTGTAAATCAGGTGAAATCTCGAATTCCACTTTCGATAATATAAATGTACTTTAAAATATCTTTCGAATGATGCATTAAAAATAATATAATCATAATTAGAATTTGAAATTTTGAAATATTACAGCGTTATCTGGCGGTAGAAATTTCTGTAATCTACTGTTCGATTCCAAATCAAAAAAGCTTTCAAATGATGTATTACTCATGAAATTATTTTAATTAGTAGCTGAGATACAAAAGAAATCCTAATCAGGACACCTCAAAACTTGTAAATCAGGTGAAATCTCGAATTCCATTTTTGATAATGTAAAAGTACTTTAAAATGTGTATCGAATGACGTATTAAAAAAAAAAAAAATTAATCATAATTAGAATTTGAAATACATGTGATTAGAATAAAATTTTATTTGCAATTAAATGTAAATTAAAATGTATTTTTTTTTTTTTTTTTTAATTCTCTGAAATTTCACTCAGTAATCAGACTTATCCCTGGTTTTCTCCAAAACTTCCATAATTCCGGGCTATATAACGTTAAAAATCCTTAGTACGCTATGTGAGCAGAAATTCAAATTCGAAACTCTGCAAAATATTAAAGAATAAAGGTGTTCTGGGTATTCTGTTGTTTTCTCCGAAACTCCCGTTCCTTTTCTACATCTTTGCCCCTTCGCTCCCCCCCTCCCTTTCCGCCAATAATAATAATTTTACACTCGAAAATATTCACATTCGATTTACCTTTTCTTAAAATCTAAATATACCAACCAATTTCAAATGCAGTAACTCTTTTTTTTTAAATTTTTGCCCCTTTTCCCCCTCCCTCAAGCCCTCCCTAATAATCGTACTCTTTCAAAAATATTCACAATCGAATTATCAGGCATTAAAAAAAACCAAATACTACGAAATTTCAACAGCATATCTCAATTTAAAATACTGCAAAGTATAAAAGAAAACTTAATCTTTTTCCAATAAATATGCCATTTTTTTATTTATTCATATATTTTCATGAAAATTGAACAGTAGCTTTATAATATGCTATCTAGGCCAAATATTAATTTAAATGTAATGTGAATGAAAATTTGAAAAAGTTTGAAAATTGCAATTTTTATCCCCACTCTATGAAACACGTGATATCTTAATTGGTTACATTCATTTCCTTTTTTATAGCAGACAGTTGTTTCGCATGCGTTTTGTTTCCGATCAAGACAGCTTAGAAATCATCTGCTGATAGAATGTTTCTTTTTCGATCGACATGGGTTGACATTTTAATTAATATCTCGGGAACTAATTAAAATTTTTAAATTCTGTTTTCACTATCAACTCAGGAAGGCTTTTCAGCACCCGTATGTCAAATTTTGTACTTCTGTGTTCAGTAGTGGCTGAATGTATAGATGCACAGACAGAGAGACAGACAGACATCTTCTTTTATTATTATAGACTAGCCGCCTTCGGCGACCAGCTGGTTCGCGATCCTTGAAAAGTCCGACTTTACGAAACTCCTGCTTGGTGGCGCCTGCGGCGCCTTTTTCCCGTTTCAGGTCCTACAACAGCTCATTGACATATGTTAAATAACTTTATTGAAAAATTTAATCGCAGTAAATTCTCGCTCTGTAGCGCCTATGGCGCCCTCTTCTCGTTTCAATATCCGAGACAGCCTGTTCGCTCCCTGTGTTACGATCTTTCAAAATTCTGACTTTAGCAAAGTCCAGCTCGGTGGCGCCTATCCCTGTTTCAGAACTTACAACAGTTTCCACGCTCATACCGCAAATAGATTTTAAAATTTTAACTATAGCAAATTTTCGCTCTGTGGTGACTAATGCACCGCTTTATGTTTAAGGATTTGAAATAGCCTGTCCGCTCACCATGTAAAGGACCTTTGAAAATTCTGATCGTGGCAAATCCGCAACCCGGTGGGGCCTACGGTATCCCAATCTTCTTCCTATACGTAATTTACTAATAATCAGAATTGGAGATATTGAATTATTAAAATGTCAAAGCGCCCTCTGGCGACAGAGATTTGCAATATGTACTCCTCAATTTCAGTTTAAGACTTTTAAAATGATATTTTACCTATGAAATTATGTTAATTAGAAGCTGAGATACAAATGTAATATTAGCATTGTTATAACAAATTTGTGTCTGATTTTTTTTGTGGTTTTTCTTTGAAACTTGTGTGTTAAAAATCCTTAATATGAAATGTGAACGGAGTATAGGAATTCGAAAGCCTGCATCACAATTAGAATTGGAGATATTGTAAAGCAGCTATCACACGGAAGATCCTACCCTCTGAACTATACGCTAATACCTCTCCGAATAATCGAGCATCAGGTAGTAGGGTTATTTTGAAGACCAAAATGAATTCAAAAAGGCGTTAACAATTGGCTACTAATCGCTCACTATTTCATGTTTTAAACGCACTCTGACTTTCTCGCACTCCGATTGGTTGAATATGAGCTAACATCTACCATAAGAGATTTAGTCAGTCATAAGTTCATCATTGACAAAGATCGGAGAGGGAAACTTATCACACGATGCGTTTTCAACCGTTTGTCGCTCGAAAAACCTGTTTCAGGTGGTTTCGGGAGAAAGTATCTGATACTGCTGATCGTATGAGAGTACGTGTGATAGCAGCTTAATAAAGGTGTTCTGGCTTTTCTGTGGTTTTCTCTAAAACTCCCGTATGGAATTTAACGGCTTATATCAGTTTAAAAGTCCGTAATATTTTAAATGATGTGTATAAGTAATTTAAGCATAATTAGAATTCTAGATATTGAATTATTAAAATATCAAAGTGCCCTCTGGCGACAGAGATTTGCAACATATACTCTTCAATTCCAATTCAAATAACTTTTTAAATGATATATTACTTATGAAATTATGTTAATTAGAAACTGAGATACAAAGCTAATATAAACATTTAAAAAAAAAAAAAGATTTGTGTTCGACTTATCCATGGTTTTCTCTGGAACTTGCATAATTCCGGGCTATATAACGTTAAAAATCCTTAGTACGATATTTGAGCAGAAATTGGAATTTGAAACTCTGCAAAATATTAAAGAATAAAGGTGTTCTGGGTTTTCCGTGGTTTTCTCTGAAACTCCCGTTCCTTTTCTATACCTTTGCCCCCCCCCCCCCCCCCTCCATTCCTAATAATAATTTTACACTCGAAAATATCCGCAATCGATTTAACTTACTTTAAAACCTAAATATACCAATTTCAAACGCTGTAACTATATATTTTTTTTTGCCCCTTTCCCCCCTCCCTAATAATTCTATTCTTTCAAAAATATTCACAATCGAATTATCAGGCATTAAAACCAAATACTACGAAATTTCAACGTCATATCTCAGTTCAAAGTACTGCAAAATATAAAAGAAAACTTAATCTTTTCCCAATAAAAATGTAATTTTTTTGTTTATTAATATATTTTCATAAAATTGAACAGTTGCTTTATAATATGCTGTGTAATCCGAATATTAATTTAAATGTAACATAAATGAAAATTTGAAGAATTTTGAAATTTGCAATTTTTTAACACACTTCAAGAACATGTGATATTAATGATTTCCAGATGTTTTGTTTCCATTCCAGACAGTGAAAAAAAATCGTCTGCTGATAGAATATTTTTTTTTTTTAAGCAATTAGCTGTTGAATCCCGTTCATTTTCCAATCGACATGGATCGACATTTTAATTAATATCTCCGCAACTAATTAAAATTTTTAAATTCTGTTTTCACTATCCCTTTGGGAAGGCTTCTGAGCACCCGTATGTCAAATTTTATACTTCTGCGTTCAGTAGGGGCTGAACGTATAGATGCTCAGACAGAAAGACAGACATCTTCTTTTATTATTATAGATAAAAAACATGCTGATTTTTTTTTTTTTTTTTTTTTTTTTTTTTGAGGGGGGTATTTAAAATAAATGCTTATCATTCTTTAATGTTTTGATATAAATTTAATTATTAATTGATTAAATGCTTCTATTAATATCCTTGCCATTATTTAATATAATATTGACATATACTAAAATTACAGATCATTTTGTTCACTTAACGATACAGGGTCATCACAAACATTATTGATTTTGCTCAATTTGTTACCACCTCATAATTGTTGTTTTAAACCAATCTTCACTGAAAAACATAGAAGACCAAGTGCTTTAAATATCCTATGTTTGAAAACATTTCATCCAGAGATAAGTTTTTAAATTGAGAAAAATTGGTCGTTCGCAAATATTGCTGAACTTTTGAGCAGAAGTGGATGTGTAGCATTTTTTTTTTTTTTTTTCCCTGAGTAAATGGTTAAAAATAGTTCTCTTTGTTTATATTTAGTAGTAAATTTTGTCCTATGCTACCATATTAAAAAATTTGAAAAAAAGAAGAAGAAGAAATGAAAAAAGAAAAGAATGCAGTGCACCATGTGTTGGGAGATTTGCATTAGAAAGTGTTAAGCACTAATTTTTGTTATGTTCCTATTATACAAGCGTCAAAAGTTGCTTGAATCTACCGGCGATACAGTACTATGCTATGGTTTCCCAAAGTGTTGCTCGAAACAAGCAACTTTTTTCTGTTGCAGCAATTTTATCGCCCGAAAGCAAGTGATGTCGCTTCTAGCAGCCAATGAAATGGTCTCAAAATGACGTCACGGTTTGATTAGCATTTATGTCTCTTCTCCTCCTTCATGCTGTAGAGACTACAGCGACAATAGCATGTCGTGATGGAGGGAGGCGCGATGATCCTTTTTTGGGCCAATTTTTGTCGCTTCAAGGAATACCGTGTAATAACAGCATTAACCCTTTCACGCTCAAGGGAAATATTTTTCCCTTCTACAAAAATCGTTATCGATTGTTCAATTATTGTTGAATCGATATTTTTTTGTACTGGATGTCAAAATAAAACGTATGTCCAAGGCAGCAAATGTGTTTCTGAACGAATAAAAAAAAAAAAAAGTATAGAAAATAGGACACATAATAAATGTGTTATGTGCAATGTCCACTTGTGCTTCACAAGTAAACGAAATTGTTTCGTAGAATACCATAACTAACTATTTATTTTACTTTTCTGATAATTTTTATATTACAAAGCAATAAATTTGTATTACAAAGCAATAAATAAAATACTGATATAATCAACCTAGCTCTTCGTTTATTTACTTTTATGGTCCATAGGGAAAAATATTTCCCATGAAATTATAGGAAACCTATACACCCTGCTATGTTTTTCTGGTGATATTCTCTTACTTTACACCTACAATAGCTAAAATATTGTGTTGTATTGGCATATTTAGTCTTGGGCATCGTATGGTCCTGTAAGGGTTAAGGTTTAATTACATATAAATTTACATATTATGCGCATTAGGTCTGAGTTGCCACAAATTTTTTGTCAGACGGTATCATTTAAATCATTTTATTATTTTTATGCAAATATAATATTCAGATGATATTTTAAGTTAAAATTAAATTTTTTTTGCAAATTTCTTGAAACATTTTTCATTGTGCTAATAATAAAGTTTATTTATTGTTTTATTTCTTTTTCCAGGTAGAAATAATGAAGTTGTTGAAGTGATCTTTTTGGGGGGAAAGAAAAATGTAATCTATGAAATGGAACCTGTTTTAGATGTAGGTCTTTTGCAGCATGTTTTGATTAATTTTATCTGAAAGAAAGAAGAAATTTTTTTTTCTATTACCTATGTATATTTGTGCATCACGTTTTTGTGACATTAATAATAAACAATCTTCAATGAAAAAGAAAGACATTAAAAATAATCACAGCTTGAAAATAAACCAAAAACTTCCATTTATAGTTCATCTTTTTCTCTCTTTTTAGAAATGTCATTTGAGTATTTAAGTACACCTCATTGTATATGGTTTCCTAAGATTTTGTTGTGAATGTCTTTACAATGAGATATGAAATTAAGGATTCCATAATAGAAATATTTTCTGCAAATTTTCCTCCACGTTCAGGGATGAGACTCTTCAGCTTTTTCAAGATTTAGCTTTTTTTTTTTTTTTTTTTTTTTTAAGTTGTTTCTTTCTGTTGTGTATTTGTTACATTAGCTAGTCAAATTAAACTTGTGAATCCACACAAATGATTTAATACCAAAGCACAATCATTTGTATTATATAGATATAGATAGATTTAAAAATACATTTATTGTTCTAAAGATTTTTGTTTATCAAAATTCTAATTTTTTTTTTTTTTTTCTGTTGCCTGTGCATGTAGTTTCATCTTTTTCTTGTCTTTTTACCAGCTTCACTTAAACAATGGAAAATAATTTCCTGTGTGAAGTGTGTAATAAAACATGTTTTTTGAGTGATCCTACTGCAGAAAAAATTTTTTTGTGTGAGGAATGTAATAAAGGACTTGATCAAAAATCTGATCTGAATGAACAACCACATAATCAAAATGAAAATAAGGTTCCCATTTGTGCGATATGTAATAAAATATTTTCCTCCAATAGTGTATTAAATACTCATTTGCGTAGTCATACCGGAGAAAAACCTTTCACTTGTGAAATATGCAATAAAGGATTTACTCAAAAATATAACTTAGATATTCATCGCAATATTCACAGTGGAAATCTGTTCACTTGTGAAATATGCAATAAAGAATTTACTCGAAAATGTAATTTAGATGTGCATCTCACTATTCACAGTGGAACAAAACGTTTCACTTGTGAAATATGCAATAAAGGATTTACTCGAAAACGCCATTTAGATGCACATCTCAATATTCACAAAGGAATGAAACCGTTCGCTTGTGAAGTATGTAATAAAGAATTTGCTGCTAAAGATCATTTAATGCAGCATCTGGGTGTTCATATTCAGGAGAAACCTTTTACGTGTGAAATTTGCAATAAAGTATTTGCTAGAAAACGTTATTTAACAGCTCATATGGCTTATCATACTAAAGAGAAAACTTTTACCTGTGAAACTTGCAATAAAGTATTTGTCAAAATATATGAGTTTAAAAGACATCTTGTGATTCATACTGGTGCTAAACCTTTTATTTGTGAAGTATGTAATAAAGGATTTTCTTCAAAAAATCTTTTAAAAAGGCATACCACTATTCATACCGAAGATAGACCTTTTGTCTGTGGGATATGTAATAAAGGATTTAAAGACAAATATGCCCTAAATAAGCATTCCAGTAATCATTCTGGAATTAAACCTTTTGCTTGTGATGTATGTGGTAGAAGGTTTTTGCATAAAAGTAATTTAAATGATCATCTTAATAGTCATGCCGGGAAGAAGCGTTTTACTTGTGAAGTATGTGGTAAAAAATTTATTCGGGAAAGTTATTTAAAGATGCATCTCTTCACTCACACTGGGAAAAAACCTTTTCCTTGTGAACTATGCAATAAAGGATTTATGCGAAGATCTCAGTTAATTGGTCACATGTGTACTCATACTGGAATAAAATCTAATTTGTAAGATACTGTAAAGATTTTTTTTTTTATTTTAATGTGATTGAAATCAGAATCTTGTTATTTATATTACTTGTGAAATATGCAAAAATGCAATTACTAGAAAATCAAGCTTTTTACATGCTTTTGTTTAACATGATATGTTCTGTAAGCCAACTGGCCAATGTTGAAATTTTCTTGCCAAGCTCTAAACTCTTCTTTCTCTTACGCAGACGATATATTTCATTTAAAAATTATATTGTTTTGTATATAAAACATATTTTATCGTAAGCAGTTGTAATTCACAATCACAGGTAAGACTTTTTTTAATTTATATTTTATTATTTCATACTTTTTAAGTAATTATTTTTGTAAAATGATGATAACTTATATATTTACTTCTATAAATTAAAAAAAAAATAATTCAAGTATTATTTAAAACAATGCAATATTGCTTTTATAATAATTTATGGGAATTATACTTATCGCTAAATGATTGTATTAAATGAATGAATAAATAAATAGAATTTAAAAGCTGAAAATGTATTGTTCTACACAAGTTTTGTTTGCTTTATCTTTTAATTAAAAAGAGAAACATTCAAAACAAATAATTGGCAATAATGCGATAAATGCCAAAAAAGGTAATATTTTCACTACACTCAGTAGTTTCATCTTTGCTGCACTTTCTTACATTCCCATAATAAAGGAATGCTCCGTCCACTGTTATAATAGGTCTATGCTCTTTACCTGAAACATGTAAATATCAATTTTAGAGGCAATCCACCTACCTCTTTTAGTTACAAAGTTATTTACAAAAAAAAGTATATAACTTCTTCATGCCCCTTACCCACATGTGTGCACAATTAGATTTTAATATTTATAATTACTACCATTAATAAAAAAGAACATTTTTTTTCTTTTAATGAATTAGTCACTAAGAATGTCTCAAATAAATAAATAAAGGTCTTATATATTTATATAACTATAGGGAGAGATAGATATTTTCTATTTCTTCAAGTTCTTATAGATATAAAATAAATGAATCTCACAAAACTAAAAATTATATTTTTTTCCTCACTGTAAGAAATCGTCTCTGAAGAGGTTGAGTATAATCCTCCTATATATACTATATTTGAAGGCTTTCATCTCGACCTTTACTACTTTAACACGTTCACGCCGGCGTGGTCCACCGGTGGCTCACAGCAAAAGTATCCGAGCACTAGCAATAATCCCTGTCTAAAAAAAGTACACTTAATACTGCTTTGTTAAATAAATCGTTGTCGAATCATGACCATAGTCAGTCTAAGAACATGATTCAACTAGGATTTATTGAACAAAACAGTTTTAAGTATACTTTTTTGATATCGGAATTAATGGCTAGTGCTCAGATACTTTTGAGAAGAATGCGCCGGCGTGAACGTGTTTAATAGCAATTTTAAACACAGTCCCAGTTACAGTATTGAATAAAGCAAGAGACAAAAATTTCTGAAATCAATTAAAAGTTTCTAGTGATTAAATTTCAAGAATTGTAAGATTTAAATTTTTTTTTGTGGCTTTTATTAAAAAAAAAGAAAAATCCGATAAATAAGAAGTATTTTATATCCTAACTAGGTGTTGCACAAAATTTCAGTTTCAGCAGTTTGATTAAATGTCTCTCTATATTAAAAAAAAAAAAAAAAACTGATGTAAATCCCTTTCCATTTTGCTTTAACGTAAGTTTTTGAATGTCAGAAACCATTTTACTATACACCAGAAAATGTAATATGAGCACTTAATAAGTATTTCAAAACACTGGTATATATAAATTCATAACTCTTATAAAATAATGATTATGGAGTCCATGATCTCTTTAAGGAATTTTTATTAAATTAATCAAAGACATCGTCAATTTCTTTTCAATTTCAATAAAATAGTGAGGCATGTCTAAAAAATTCAAAAAATTGGTCATCTGACCAATTTTTTTTTTTTTTTTTTTTTTTTTTTTGTAGATATGAAAAGTATGTCATTCAGAAGGCAGAGTATCAATATGTTAAGGGCACTGGGATGTGTGATACCTTCATAATTTCGATTTTTCAATTAGTGGCTTAAAAAATAGTACAGATTCTGCAGATTACAAATACATATATAATTTATGGCTTTGGAGTTTTTTTTTTTTTTTTTGACCATGGTTTGTTAGAAAAGTGTTTTTTGCATTTTTCTCAATATGTCATTTTTCTGTATATTGGTACATTTTGTGAAAAGTCTGTGGAAAGTAGTTCTCTAAAATTTTAGAGGGAAATAGAATGAGTATCTCTGCATATAGTGAACCTATTTTTAACACGCTTTTATTAGCTTCACCTGTATGTTTGTAACTGCTCTGGGAGCAAACAAAAACTTTATATTGTAAAAAAATACTTTCCCTACGTGAACGATGTGGCGTTGAGGTAAGGCTCCATGCTACGAACCTAAAGGTCCAGCGTTCGATCCCAGTCAGGGGAGATTTTTTAAAAATGGTTTTTGTTTAATTCTATGTTATCTTAATTAAAGATTTAAATGTATGTAAATATTATGGTGTGTCACACTAAGATAGATATTTTGTGCTTTTTTAGTTCACATTTCTATAAAAGCCTGTTCTTTAATTTTTTTAAAACTATAATATTATTTTATTTTAACACGCTTTTATTAGCTTCACCTGTATGTATGTTTGTAACTGCTCTGGGAGCAAACAAAAAATCTATATTGTAAAAAAAGACTTTCCCTACATGAACACTGTGGCTGTGAGGTAAAGCTCCACGATACGAACCTAAAGGTCTAGCATTCGAGCCCAGTCAGGGGAGATTTTTTAAAAATGGTTTTTGTTTAATTCTAAATTATTTTAATTAAAGATTTAAATGTATGTAAATATTATGGTGTGTCACTCACACAATTTTCTCTTACCCTGCATTTTAATACTAAGATAGATATTTTGTGCTTTTTAGTTCATATTTCTATAAAAGCATGTTCTTTAGTTTTTTAAAAGTATAATTTTATTATGTATAAACCTTGTGATATTTTTTAAAACAGAAAATATATGTGTTAAAAAATTCATATTTCTAATAAGTTAAAAATTACCTTTTTTTTTTTTTTTTTTTTTTTTTTTTAATAAAAGAACAACAAAACAAAATAGATTCAATGTATAAACAAAAGTATTTTCTATCATCATACATGATTTCAAGGTAAGATTTTCATTAGTTTTTTAGAAGAGTGTACCAAAGTGAATAAATCCTTAAGAAATAAATAAATCCTTAAGTATGTTTACAGTTCTATTATTTAAAAAAAAAAAAAAAAAAAAAAAAAAAAAACTGTAACACATACATAAAAGTAAATAACTTGCATCAAATATTTCTTTAATTTTTTGTTAATGTCTCATAATTTTGTTAATATCTCGGTTGTCGCAAACGTCTCAGTGCCCTTAATAATTTATATTTTGCTTAAATCTGAATCTGTGTTGATGCTATTCAGCAGTTTTCCAGCATAGGACGAAATCTTTATGGAACCAATGCAGAAGGTGGTATAGGGTCCATTAGCATTCTAATTGGCATTCTGTAAGCAGTGGCGGACCACCAACTCTAGAGTCTCAGGGCAAGTGTCTAATAGGAGTCGATTGTAGCTCCTCCTATACTAAGGCCCCTTGCACGTCTTCACCTTAATTTATTGTTACAAAAAAAAAGCATTGAAATAAGTTTTAAGATTGAATTGGAAGCCTAACCCAAAAGGTGGGCCACGAGCATTAGCCTCACTTGCCTGCCTTAACCAAGCTTTTGTATTAATGAGTTTTTTTTTTTTTTTTCCCGAGTTGTTACTCTATGGTTGCTTTTTATACATTAAGGCTCTTTAGACAGGAATCTTCAACTTAATGGGGAATTGCAGTGAATGTTTTAGGTTAGGATAATGGCAAGGCAACTTCACTAGATACATAAAAATTAAGTTTCTTTGGAAGCTCCCCTCAGGACCAGAGGGGGAGGAGCAGCCTGCCTCTTCTGCCTCACCTTTGGTATGCCACTATTTATATGTCTTCCATAACGGGATAGATTATCATGTGTTTGTTAGTTTGCTGGGTTCACAGTAGATAGTGGGATTACAGCAATCTCGCTATATTAAAAAAAAAAAAAAAAAAAACTCCTTAAAAAATCACATGCAGCATTTTCCCCACATTTTCTTCTTTTTTTTTTTTCCTTTTTTTTTAGTTAATCCAATATTTCATTCACGTCTTTTTTTACTTGCTTTTAGTAAAATAATATTTGGTTTGATCCTTTATCTTCAGTTTCATTAGAGTCTCATGAGACGAAAAAGAAGAAATATTGCACAATCATTTCAAAACCTGTCTTAATTCTAAAAATTTGTGATAATATAAAGATATGTATAGTGTTGTGTGTATATATATATATATTAGTGGAAACTGGGGAGGCTTGGCCCATCCTTCAATTTTAATTTTAAAAAATATTTTAGCATTTTCTCACTGGATGGTAGTCAATATTATCATAATTATATCCTTGTTGCCAATAAAATTTTCTTTAGTATGTACCATCATATGAATTTTTTAGTGTTAACATAAAATTTATAAAAATGTTTTCTGAAATGTGACTGAGGGTCCCCTAGTTTCCCCTATATATATACACACACACTTCTGCTCCAAAATTTTCAAACAATAAGTTTTTTTCAATTTAAAAAACTTATGTCTCGACAAACTGTTTTCAAACATTGGGTATTTAAGGAACTGGGTCTTCCTCATGTTTTTCAGTGAAGATTGGTTTGAGACAACATTTAGGGGAGCGGTAACAAATTGAGCAAAATCAATGATGTTTGTGACCACCACCACCACCCTGTACTGTTGTGGGAACAAAATGATCTGTAACTTTAGGATACGTTAATATAGACCCAGTATAACTATGGATGGATTTGTGTGACAATAGCTTATTAAATAACAGAGATATAAGCATTTATTTTATAATTTAAGAAAAAAAAAAGCATTTTTTAAATTTATAATATAGAGAGTTTTAAACGAAAATTATTCTTACAATTTTAGGTAAATTGAAAAAACACTTTTGAAACAATGTATTACAATCGAAATTCAAATATCTTAAATATCTCATGAAATATGTGTATTTTTTATGAAGAACGTTTTCATTGTGCATGCGCTAACGATAGAAAAATTGTTATTAAATAGGTTGAAAGCTAGATATATTTTGCAACTTTTATCAAAAGCTCATTTGAATAGAGTAAAAAATTAAGCAAATTGTTGGCCAAAAAACTAGCTAGATTTTAGGTATTTTCCAAGAGTTGAAATTTCACAAGGGATTTTTCACAAGCCACGTAATTAATTTGAAGATCCAATTATTTCAACCATGCTCCAAAAGTACTTTTTTGTGAAAAACCCCTATAAGCTTGTAACTGTAACCTATTTTCATTTCTTTACTAAGATTTGTGTGATTATAAGGTGTTTTTCACAAAAAAGAATTTTTATAAATTTCTTTTTTTTTTCTGAGGATATAATATTTAAAATCTTTTTTTTTTAAATATGTTTTGTGTAAGATTGTCAGGGGGCGGGAGGAGCAGTGTTTATGGATATTCATTTTTTTTTTTTTTTTTTTCTCTCTCATTTGATTATTTTTCATATATGATTTTTTTTAATTTCTTATTGATAAGTTGGAAATAATTTTCATTGTATGCATTTATACAAAATTTTGTCCTATGTTGCCATATTAGAAACTGTCCGAAGAATTAAGGGGGAAAAAAATGTGTATTGTAGCACCACCAGTTGAGAGATATGCACCAGCAGGTGTTATGTATCAATTTTGGCCAAGGTTCAACTACATGCAAATTGACAGGAAATTATATGCATTAGTTCTTAAGCTAGAGCTGTCCCAAAAATTTTGACACACATGGAGTCAGACTGATGACATTTTCTAAAAATAATGAAATCATGTTTGAACTTTTCAAAAGGTGTAAATACATTAAAAACCAAAAGTTGAAAATTGTCATAAATCCAATAGTCTCTTCAGGGTTCCAAAGAATCAGGGAAAAGTCAGGAAATTTGGAATTACTGAAAAAAGTCAGGGAAAATTGTAAATATTGCTCAAAAACTTGGGAAAATGATGATATAATTAAACCTGGAAAATGCTTTTTGAGCATTCATTTTATATTGCAAGTCACAGTACTATGTTGTCTTTTCTGTTGTGAGCTATGATCTGTTTTATACCGTGAACTATTTTTTATGCTGCAAACCAAATTTTGCAACTGGAATTTTTGTGAAAAAAAAAACTTGAAAAAGTCAAGGAATTTTATTTTTGTAATTGAGTGAGAAACCTGTCTCTTGTACTGAATGTAGAAGAAAGTAAGAATACAGAATCTGTGTTTTCTGAATTCTTTTTTTTTTTTTTTTTTTTTCTCTCTCTCTGTCTCTTTATTCAGTTTTTTATTTTCAAAGGTGCCCTCCTAATGTTGAACGTTTGCTTAATAAAACATGCATTAAATGTCTGTTGTATTTATTAAAAATTCATAGCACCAATTCTTTTCCCTTTTAGTGAGGATGTTGAGTAATTGATCACCCTTCCTGCATGCCACATTAAATTGAACTTCATATGATCTGCAGGTAGCTAAAAAGAAAATGAATTTCATATTTGAATGGTAGGTATTTAATTTTTTCTCTCTCTCTATTTTATTTATTTATTTATTATTATTATTATTTTGTGTCTTTATTTAAAAAAAAAAAAAAAAAAAAAAAAAAAAAAGGTAGTAGTAGTTTGTTTTTGTTTCCTAAATAAACAGTACATTCTCAAAAATCTGCACATCTTAAAACGAAGTGTTTTGCGGATTTCTGAATTTTGCAGATTTTAGAGTAATTTCATTTATTTACATCTAAGAACCTCATTTAAGTAGAAAATATTTAAGAAACAATTTATTTGTTATACATACAATGCTGAAATAAAGAGTGCCTAATAAAAGTACAAATATTTCATTAAATTTTTATTAAGGTGCAATTTTTATACATCATATTATAGTTACAAATTATCTAGATTTTTGAAAAGTCTGATCAATACTAGTTTAAGTAAGAATATTCATGCATAATTATTTTCCTATAACCTGCAAAAAAGTCAGCAATTCTTGGTCAATGACATAAGTTTGTGCTATGAGAAAGTTTGAATATTTATCTTATGCGAGAAAATCTTTCATGAAACTTTCTCCTTCTTCCTCTAAATTAATATAATTTATTTTTTGATAATTATACATATATTACACTTATCGTTTTCTTCTCTGCAATATGCTGAGTGATTGGTGATTCATCAGCACCAGTTAATAATTGATTTATCTTTTAATACAGTTGAAGTTTTGCAATCCACTAATCAACAAATGAGTTTTGTCAGAGTTTGTTTACATTGCAAATGATATGCGGATTTCAGAGAATTGTGGATTTTAAGGATGCGGATTTATGAAAGTTGACTGTAATTATAAACTTCTGTACAAAACAGAATTTAAGACAACATAATATATATATATATATATATCAGGGTTGGGTTTTTGACATGACAAGGGTTTAAACCGTCAAAAACCTGTATTGTCAAAATTCAAAATCTATAAATGAGCTAGAATCTGGTTAGAAATAGGATTTAGTAATATTTACCATATACAGGTAAATATCTAAATATTATGCTGTTTATAAATTAACAAATCTGAAAACAATTTGCAGATAATTTATAAAAATTTAGATAAATATTCTAGTTTATAACCTAAGAAAAATATACATAGTATGTGTACACATATTTTGTATGTTTATTTATATTAATATTTATGAAATTCTAAAATTCCAAAGTTGCTCATGAATTTTCACATAAGCCATAAAAACACAGGAATACTGGATTTTTTTTTTTTTTTCTTTAAGTGAAACATAATATATGTGGGCAGTAAATTAATATGAATTTGAAAATTATTATATTTATAATCTATATTTATTATACTTATCATTTATTAATAAATCTTTATCTATTTATAATTATTATTGATTGTATAAATATTTGTGCCTGTTTATAGCTTGGACTATTGGTGTTTTGGGAGTAAGGCTGATTGACTACTCTAGGGCCTTAGGCCTAAGGGGGAGTGCTCACCGTGGGGGTCTTTCTAAAGGGTCCTAGCACGTATTTATACAAGTTTTGGAGAAAACCACGAAAAACTCTGAATGGCTAGGCCGACGAGCGCACCCTGGGAACGAACCTGGCACCTCACTAGCTTTGAGCGTAGAACCGCTTGGCCTCTGGTGGGCCCTACAGCTTAGACTCATAAATTTTTTTTTAATCTATACTATAATAGATATTCCACGATAGAACATTATTCTTCCGGAATCCCATTACTTAATACTTTAATTATGAGAGACCAAAGCACAGTGGAAAACAATAGACAGGAATAATAATAAGACGTTTATTACATGACGGCACAAAACAGAAAGAGCAAAAAAAAAAACATACATAAAAACCACAGGTTATAATAATTACAGGGTTACCATAAACCACAAATCAATACCACATTTGGTGATCGATCGCCGATTTGGCGATGTTTGCGAATATTCTTCACATATGCCCCCCATTCGCAAAACATCCAAAAACACAATTAACAAATTTTAAAAGATTTGACTTTAGCAATGCTTTAGTCAGCATATCTGCTACATTAGATTTGGAAGGAACATAAGTAATAATTACACAATTTCTTTTAATTAAGTCTCTAATAAAAAAGTAACGAACATCAATATGTTTCGTTCTATTATTTACTATTACATTTTTTGAAAAAGCAATGGCAGCTTGGTTATCGCAAAAAACTGTAGGAACAATATACGAAAAATTGAAAGATTTGTTACATTCATTAATTATATTTGCTAAATAATGCACTTCTGTAACAGCCATATCAAGTGCAATGAATTCTGCCTCCATAGTACTTTTAGCAATACATTTCTGAGTAGTTGATCTCCAACCTAAATAAACTCCTCCAATACTCCAAATGTAACCAGATATGGATCTTCTACAATCCACAGATGAAGCCCATGAGGCATCAGAATATATTGTCAAATCACATGAACTGGCTCTAGATAACTCAATAGCATAACTCTTAGTATAACCGACATATTTCAAAATTCTCAAAAGCAAATTATAATGATTAACATTAGGATTAGATGAAAATTGAGCTACATAAATTACAGAAAATAAAATATCGGGTCTTGTCCGATTAGCCAAAAATAATAAAGATCCAGGCAATTCTTTAAAAGGACAAGGATATATCCCTACACACTCATCATTTGTTTCAGAAAAAGCATAATTATAATTAGAATCTAATGGAGTATACACATTAACAGTTAAATCAACATTAAATTTTTCAACTAACTTTTCAATATACTTCATTTGATGAATATATATTTTACCATTACACTTTTGAAATTGAACACCTAAAATGTTAGAAATTTCACCTAAATTAGTAATTTCATAGTGAACAGACAATGATAAAAATACACTTTCCAAAGTTTCTTCATCTTTTGCAAAAATAACAAAATCATCAACATAAATAAGAATTATACATTTATCCTCTAAATAAAATATGCAAGGATTAAATTGTGATTGATTAAAGTTCAAAGATGTTAGAGTCTTAGCTAAATGTTCATACCAATTACGACCACTTTGCTTAAGGCCGTATAATGCCTTTTTCAGTTTCAAAACACTGTCTTGATCAACACTCTCATAACCTTCAGGAATTTCCATATATATTTCATCAGTTAAATTACCATATAAGTAAGCACACTTCACGTCAAAAT
This sequence comes from Salticus scenicus, assembly GCA_963930645.1. Classification (NCBI taxonomy): domain Eukaryota; kingdom Metazoa; phylum Arthropoda; class Arachnida; order Araneae; family Salticidae; genus Salticus; species Salticus scenicus. The sequence goes on from OZ005658.1 coordinate 28,354,276, forward strand.
GCCTATTTTGCCAACCATTTAAAACTACCAATAATACAAAAAACATTTTAATAATCTCAAAATCTATAACAGGTGAAAATGTCAATTCATAATCTTCCATATATTTTTGTTTATGTCCATGGGCTACTAAGCGTGCTTTGAATTTTTTAACTGTCCCATCCTGATCAGTTTTAATTGAAAATACCCATCTACTTGTAATAACTTTCTTAGTTTCATCACGCGGGACAATATCCCATACATCCCGTTTTGAAATTGTATCTAACTCTTCCCTTATTGCTTTTTCCCAATTATCACGATTAGGGGATGAAATTGCTTCTTTATAATTACTCGGGATTTGTATATTTAAAGCCATTAGTACCGGTTCGACATCGTTATTATCCGATTCTTCGGTCTTTATTTCAGTTTTAATTGGTCTAAAATTAAAATGATCTAAATTTACTTCTATGTTTTGTTGTTCTGCATATTTCTTTATATCGTTTAATGATCGACACTTAACATTATCCGGACTATAATAATAAACATCTGTTCTATGTCCCGTTTTTCTTTTTTTCTCTACTCTTCTCCATTCGCTAGGAGCGGTATCCTCATCTGTTGACCTAATAATGCGCTGCGGCTGTGACCTTGTATCATCTCGAGTAGCCGGAGTAGGTAAATTTTTCTCCTCCCGGTTCAATGAAAGCGAGCTCTCCATATCCCTTCTATCCGGCGCCGAATTGAGAGGCGGGACTTGTGATGTAAGTTCATCTACTGCGGTGGTTTCGGTTTCGCCTAAGCGCGGGTGCGGGGAGATCTGTTGGAAAAATTTTAAATTCCATTTTAAATTTTTAGTAGCAGATATATTAATTGCATAAGTGGAAGCCAGATTTTTGTTGTTTTAAAAATTACTGTTTGTAAAAATGATTTAGCAATTAAAACAGAATCATATCTTAACAACAGACAAATTTATTTGAACACAAAACATAACAAAAGGTTAGAGTTTAGATAATATACAACATGATAATAAAGGATTTAACATTTAAAATATATATGTATTGCTAGGCAACTTAAATGGACAAAAGACATTTTTAAACTTAAAGAAAACGATGTTTTAAATGTCAATTTGAAACATATTGTTCTAACACTAGCACTAATTCAAAAAAACTTTAAACAATACTTAATCAGATTAACTCCAGGAAACCAGGGCAGCAAAAAATTGAAAAACATCTTTTATAAAACTACATATTAATTCACGACCAGCGTGAAAAAGAAATGAAATCGCCAACTCGGCGTTTCAAAATAAACAGCACTAAACCATCTCTAAAGAGATGCAAGAGGCAAGAGAGAGAACAAACGTTCACTACAGCTTTTATACTGATCAAAAGATACTACCTACGGCAGACAGGAAACGTCATAACAAATCAGCGTCTACCACGATAGTCAAAACACGGGAAAGCCCGATGATTGACAGTGACGTCAAACGCATCGGTCAATGACCTACTTCCGGCAGACATACGGAAGGAGCGAAAAAAAAAACTCCCGGTCGAAAAGCCGGAGAAACGTAAACAAACGATGTCTCTACATTTATTAGTGCTAGTAGAAAGTTTTAATGACTTAAAGATGAATTGTAAAGCAAACCAGCTAATCAAATAAACAAGCTGGAAAACGGTAAGTAAAGATTAGATAAATTAATTTATAACTATATTTAAGTAAACAATTAATGAAATTTTAAACGTTCATTTATAATAATTAGCAAAGTTAAAGGCTATTTAGCACAGCAAGTTTTTTTTTAAAAAAACAATTAAGTTAAAGAAAAAGTGATTAAACTTAAAATATTTTTGAAACAGCATGGCAAAAACATTAAAAATCCTAACAGTGCCCCCCACCATGATGTTTCGAAAAAAAACCCCATCTATACATATATAGTTGCCAAACAATTTACAAAAAACAAAAAAATTCCTTCAGGTATATACAACAATGTAGTTTTTCATAGATCTTAACAATTTTAGATCTTCAAGCAAGGCCTGAGGAACTCCAAAACAAGGAGACATCAATGCATCTGAGACATTCAAAACGAGTCCAGTAAAGTCATTATAATAATCATCAGAGGTCGACAATAGTACTCAAGTTCATGTTCAACAACTGGAAAAATTGAATGACAATGATTACTATACAGATATACACGACATACATTTTCCCACTTTCATTGTGAAAAAAAAAATGACATAATATAATACATAATAATTAATACACATATAACATACACGTAAGTACACTCTCGCAGGCCTGCTAACACTCATACCAAATTATAAGAAACTTTTTTTAAAAAAAAAAATATGTTTAACACTACAAAGACAATGAAAGCTAGAAAACACCTCAAGTATATATATAAAGGAAACATATTCCAAAAAAATTAATTTAAGATTTCATATTTACAAAAATTTTACTATTAAATCTTGCTAAGTCACTTCCGGTGAGAGCCTTGGTAAAAGGATCGGCACAATTAAGTTTACTTTGAATATATTTTAGCTCAAAAATTTCGTCAAATAGCCATTCTCTTATAAAAAATAGTTTAACATTTATATGTTTTGATCTACCATTTTCTATAGGGGACTTTGAAAAATCAATGGCAGCCTGATTGTCGGCTAAGAGTATGGGTAAATTATGTTGACTGGGAATTAAGTTAAACTTTATACAGTCCTCCAATGTGTGATCAAACCAAACAAGCTCCTTTACGCATTCACACATTGCGATAAATTCGCTCTCCATGGTGGAGAGACTTACTCCTCTTTCCTTAAAGGTACGCCAAGATATAGGACTATTGTCTAAGAAAACTATTTGGCCTCCTAAAGAAACAAAGTCATCCCGATTATTAGCAAAATCTGCATCAGAATGTGCAGTCAATCTAGGATTTTTACATGAAAGATTCAATTTATAATTGCGGGTACACGAAACATACCCCAATAACTTTAATAAACCATTCCAATGAATTATTCCTGGGTTACTTTGAAATTGACTAAAAATGTTGGTTGCATATGTGATGTCTGGTCTAGTTCTACTAGAAATGAAGGATAAGCATCCAAGAAGATTACGATAAGGGAACTTCGACGCCTCATCAACTTCATCCTGAGTAGTGGGACAATCCTTTTTAGAGTACTTGCAACCTTTAACAATAGGGAGTGAGGAGAACGGAATTTTAAAGCTTTGAAATCTATTACATACATCCTCAATATAGAGTTCTTGAGACAACTGAACATTGTTATCATCATATTGAAACTCAACCCCCAATAACTTCTTAGTTTTACCCAGTACTTTCAAGTCAAATTTTGTTTCTAAGGAACTGATAATTTTATTGATTTGATCTTTAGTCTTTCCAAAAATAACTATATCATCGACGTATACCAACAAAACCAAGTAATCTTCAAAAAAATAGGAGCAATTGCACCAGTTAAATTTTTTAAACCCGAGATTAAGCAAAACTTTATTTAATTCATAGTACCACAATCTGCCACTCTGATGAAGTCCATAAAGTGCCCGATCCAATTTACATACTAGTTTTTCATTTCCCTCAACAATAAAACCTTGTGGTTGAGACATATATATGTCTTCATGCAAAGGAGCATATAAATATGCACTCTTCACATCACATTGTACATTTTCCCAATTAAAACAAGAGACAAGTAACGAAAAGAAAAAACGTATGATAGAAAAGTTAATTACTGGTGAGAAAGTCTCATCATAAGTTTCACCTTTAACCTGGTTGAAACCCTGAGCAACTAGCCTCGCTTTAAAGCGGGCTATTTTTCCTTGCTCATCCTTTTTCACAGTAAAAACCCACCGGTTTCCAAGAACTGACTTATTTTGGGGTAAGTCTACCAGATGCCAAACTTTCCTATCTGCCATATTTTTCATTTCCTCTTCCATCGCCTCCTGCCATTTTGAGACTTGTTCTGATTTTATTGCTTGCTTATAAGTTTTGGGAATAATTATATCTAGTCATGTAGAGGCAGATTCAGAAGATTTACTTGTTAAATTAGATGCTGGAAAACTTTTAACCAAATTAGAAAAGTCCTGATTAACAATACCTTCAAAAGTATTTTTACCCGAAAAATCAAACAAAGATGAATCATATTTAATTTTATTTTTACTGCAATATGTCTTTACTTCATTAATAGACCTTAACCGAGTATTGGTATCTTCAGGATAGTAATAAATGTCAATTCTATTACCCATTTTCCTGGGAACAGGGAATCTCCGCCAGACAACCTCTTTCTCAGGTACGGTTGGAGCCGTGTCGGTTTCATCCTCCTCATCGGACGGTAGAGGTCTGTAGTCCAAGGTAACTTCCATAGGGTCAGGAAAAGCTGGTCCACCTGGATCTCCAGTAATCATCACGTCCAATGGAGGGCCCATCACTGCTCCACTGTGCTTCTTGTATAGGAAGTCTGTAAAACTTAAATTTAAGGTTTCAATTATTTTATTATCCTGTTCAACCCAAACTCTAAAGCCTTTGGTCTTTAATGCATAACCTACACTGACCCCTCTTTTAGATTTAGATTCAAACTTATTCAACCTTTTTTGTTTTGGGACACCAACATAACATACTAAGCCAAAAGGCTTGAAATGTCGGACAGAAGGTTTGTTACCAGTGTATAGTTGAAAAGGTGTTTTATTTTGACCGCGGTGTACAACCCTATTCCACATGTAGCAAAAATACAAAGCAGCTTCGGGCCAAAACTTAAAAGGGAGACCACTATCGGACAACATGGCACGCATACAATTTAATGCCGTTTGGTTTAATCGTTCACATACCCCATTCTGCTCAGGCGTAAAGGTATTCGTGAACTCATGCTTAATACCATTTTTACTACAATAATCGTTGAAAAGTTCATTTTTAAACTCCGTGCCATTATCTGTCCGTATAGCCTTCACCTTTTTACTTAAAAACCTTTCAGCCCTAGCAACATGTTTTTCGAAAATATCAAAAACTTGTGTTTTTTCCTTCAATGGATATATAGCAGTCCTTTTTGAAAAACCATCAATTATGGATAGGAAGTACCGCTCGCCATTTTTCCCAGTTATTGTTGTTGGACCCCATACATCCATAAAAATTTTCTCTAATGGCTCAGTTAAACCTGATTCATTGAGTGGCTTAAAAGAAACTCGTTTTTGTTTACTTAATTTACATGGCTCACAGCTAATATTTTTATGTTTTAACTTAGGAAGACCTTTAACACCATTATTTTGGCTAGTGCTCACAATTAAATCTGGACTAATATGTCCGAAACGTGAGTGCCAGAATTCAACATTTTTCACATTTTTATCTTTACTCACACTAGACAAAATTGGCTCTTCTTCCTTAGTCATGTTACAATCAATCGGCCCCCCATTATTTTTGAAAACTTTGGGGTAAGTATGATAAATGCCGTCCTTTAACTTAGCTGTGAACAAAAATTTCCTATCCTTACCAAACACCGAAATTTTACCCCTCCCACCGGAAAAACTAGCACCGTTCATATCCATTTTAGGACCTGAGATTAAATTCTTTCTCAATTTGGAAGAGTATAAAACATCATCAAAAATACATTCACAATTATTAAAGGAAAGTTTAACAGAACCTTTTCCCTCTATGGGAAAACTGACATCATCCACCGCGACTACAAGGTTTTCACCCTCTAAAGGAGTATAATTTAGAAACAGCTCCCTATCTTTACTAAAATGATGAGATGCTGCCGTATCGAACGCCCAGCAGCTATCATCATCATTAAAACTGCTGTAATGCAACTGAGCTAAATAGTGGAAAGATTGAGGGGACTTTTTAAATTTACCTTTGTCGCGGGGAACAGTGTCATTTACATTCTTTCCCTCAAGATTCAATTTAACGCGGCAGTCCTTTTTAACATGACCCGGACGATTACATCTAAAACAGGTCATAGTTCTTTTTGAAGGAAACTTTTTACTCTTGTACTGCACGTTTTGTACTTCCAAGGCAAGCTCAGTCCTTCTATCATCTGCCCTCAAGTTCAGCCTTGTTTCCTCAGATATTAACGCTGAAATTATACCCCGGAAATTGAAATCCTTATCTGGCCATCTCAGTATGAATTGCACCATGGACTCGAACTTATGAGGAAGAAATCTTAAAACTTGAAAACAAATATAATTTTCTGGAACAGGATGTCCTATATCATTCAACTGATCCACTATCTGAGAAAGTCTAGAAGAATACTGGTTAATTGTTTCACCCTGATTTATTACACACTGACATAATTTTGAGTACAGCTGCATATGCCTGGCCCTGGAGTCTGATATAAAAGTATCTTTTAACAATTTCCATGCCTCAACTGGGCAAACACAATCATTTATAATATTTCTATACTCTGGGGAAATATGCAAATATAAAGTAGCTAGTGCTGTACGAGAACGACTTTTAAAAGACTCAACATCTTTTACTGTTATATTATCTCCTAACACAGGCAACTTTTCAGTACCATTTACTATATCCCAACAGTTTTTATCCAAAAGGATAAACTTTACATCCTTAACCCATGTTGCATAATTATCTGCATTAAGTTTTTCAATAGCAGGCAATATATTAACCGCCATTTTGAAAAAAACGATCTTACTTTGCTAAATTCAAATAAATTTCAAACAGAAAAAGGGTTACAAACAAAAAGGCTGGTAGGAAAAAATCAAAGTTAAAACTAATATAAACTTTGTTTACACAATACCATGCCCATAACCCAATGTTGGAAAAATTTTAAATTCCATTTTAAATTTTTAGTAGCAGATATATTAATTGCATAAGTGGAAGCCAGATTTTTGTTGTTTTAAAAATTACTGTTTGTAAAAATGATTTAGCAATTAAAACAGAATCATATCTTAACAACAGACAAATTTATTTGAACACAAAACATAACAAAAGGTTAGAGTTTAGATAATATACAACATGATAATAAAGGATTTAACATTTAAAATATATATGTATTGCTAGGCAACTTAAATGGACAAAAGACATTTTTAAACTTAAAGAAAACGATGTTTTAAATGTCAATTTGAAACATATCGTTCTAACACTAGCACTAATTCAAAAAAACTTTAAACAATACTTAATCAGATTAACTCCAGGAAACCAGGGCAGCAAAAAATTGAAAAACATCTTTTATAAAACTACATATTAATTCACGACCAGCGTGGAAAAGAAATGAAATCGCCAACTCGGCGTTTCAAAATAAACAGCACTAAACCATCTCTAAAGAGATGCAAGAGGCAAGAGAGAGAACAAACGTTCACTACAGCTTTTATACTGATCAAAAGATACTACCTACGGCAGACAGGAAACGTCATAACAAATCAGCGTCTACCACGATAGTCAAAACACGGGAAAGCCCGATGATTGACAGTGACGTCAAACGCATCGGTCAATGACCTACTTCCGGCAGACATACGGAAGGAGCGAAAAAAAAACTCCCGGTCGAAAAGCCGGAGAAACGTAAACAAACGATGTCTCTACATTTATTAGTGCTAGTAGAAAGTTTTAATGACTTAAAGATGAATTGTAAAGCAAACCAGCTAATCAAATAAACAAGCTGGAAAACGGTAAGTAAAGATTAGATAAATTAATTTATAACTATATTTAAGTAAACAATTAATGAAATTTTAAACGTTCATTTATAATAATTAGCAAAGTTAAAGGCTATTTAGCACAGCAAGTTTTTTTTTTAAAAAACAATTAAGTTAAAGAAAAAGTGATTAAACTTAAAATATTTTTGAAACAGCATGGCAAAAACATTAAAAATCCTAACAAGATCCGATCGTCGGCTGTATCGGCGGTGGAGTCCGTTATTTCTTCGGAAGCGCTCGAATCTGAAACTTCGCCAATGTCGCCAAACTCCGAGTCAAATTTTGTATGATGGAGAAAATTATTTTTCGATCCATCTACGCCTCTAATGGATTCGTCAAATTTTACATGTTTTATCTCAATAACTCGTTTCTTTTGAGGATCAAAAACTCTATATCCCTTAGTATAAGTAGCATATCCAATAAAAATACCTTTATGCGCAACAGGATCTAATTTACTTCTGTAAATTTTAGGCAAATGATAGAAACATAAACTTCCAAAAATACGAAAATAAAAAATATCGGGCTTCCTTCCATACCATTTTTCATAAGGGGTCATTAATTTATCAGTTGAATGAAGCAATCTATTTCGTACATGTACATAACATTGCAAGGCTTCTGCCCAAAAACTAGGTTTCAATTTAGATGATAATAGTAAAGTACGTACAGCATTCATGGAGTCGCCCATAATCTTTTCTGCAACACCATTCATTTCCGGTGATGCTACATTACTCCTCTGATGTTTTATTCCTAATCTTAAAAAATACACATTCAGCTCTTCACAGCAAAATTCGAGTCCGTTATCTGTGCGAACATTTTTAACTTTACGATTTAGTTGTCTTTCTGAGCGCGTGATAAATTCTTTAAAACAACGAGCTGCATCATTTTTTTTCTTTAACGGAAAAACTGTTAACCACCTTGAATAATCATCCACTATGGCCAAGAAATATTTATTTCCCCCTAAACTAGACACAGGAGCGGGCCCCCAAAGATCAGCATGCAATAATTCAAGAGGTTGTTTACTACTTATTTCCGTCAACCTTTTAAATGGGCCTCTTTTAAGTTTTCCTTGTGCGCACTCGTGACAATTAATTTTTTCGTTTTTAAGATTATCTACACCTAATATCGTTTTCATTTTAACCATCCTATATATTACCCCAACATTAACATGAGCGCAACGTTCATGCCATAATCGAAGTGATTTCGAATTTATTTCAACATTGTTTACTTCTAGTTCCGTTTTCACGCCCTGAATAGGATAAATAGAATTTCGATTTGCTGTTTTCAGAAATAACTTTCCGTTCGGATCATATATACTTAAATAGTTATTTTTACCGACAAATGACCATCCTGCTTTCTCTATTAAACCCAAACTTATTAAATTATTACTCATCTCAGGAATATAATATGCATCAACTAATTTTATCTTAACATTTCTGTTTACCCCCTTTAACTCTATTTCAATATTTCCTATCCCTTTAGCCAATAAATATCCTTTTCCTTGTTTTACTTTTTTTTCAGTTTCTTTAAAAGTCGTAAATAAATTCCTGTCATGAGAAAAATGATTTGTAGCCCCAGAACCAAAAATAAAAATTTTCTTATCACTGGAAATTGCATTAGAAATTTGCATATGCCATGAACTAGTAAAATTAGACTTAAAATTAGACTTACCTTGGGTTTTCCCTCTTCCGCGGGACTGATATCCGGGTCCACGATTACCTGTAAATTTATTTCGGTTTCGATTTGAAAGGGGACAAAAACGCTGAACGTGGCCGGCTTGACCACACGAAAAACAATGAATAATTTTTGAAGGATTGGCATTTTGAGCGTGATCTGCACTTACTATACTTTTCGAAAAATTAACACAAGTATCAGCAGAAAAAGCACCGGAGATACTTTCGTTTACGCGATCAACGTTTTGAAGTCTACCATCTTCAGCTAACAAAGCCTGGCTTACACGTTCTGAAGTAAATTCCTCATCTTTCAGTTGATATAATTGCTGCACAATTAAGTTGTACTTTTCCGGTAGATTTGAAATCATTTTATAGGCTAAATGTTTATCATCCAGTTGGCATTTTACATTATTCAGTTGCCGCACGAGATCTTGAAGTCGCACTAGATAAATCGCAATCGATTCTTCTGGTTTCATTTTCGCCGAGAAAAATTCCGTGAAAAGTCTTCCAATCAAGGCTTTAGATGAAGGTTCAAAATTTTCTTGTAATATTTTCCATGCTTTATCGGGCTCTTTTTCGTTCGCGATCAGCCACTTAATTGACGATTCAAGAGCTCTATAAATAGTAGAAATGGCTCGATCTTTTCTTCGATTGAAATCGTTAATTTCTTTGTGTTTTGCTTCTGCGTTGGGTTCGACCTCCGTTCCCGATACGAAACCATATAAGCCGCGGTCTCTAAGAAGCATTTCTACATCCAGTTTCCATTCATGGAAATTCTGCGATCCAGATAATTTCGGAAAGTCCAAAACTGTAGACGATTCATCCATTATGAAAATAAAAACTTAATTAAATCAACGAAAATAAATTGAACCTTAAAATGTCACATATTTAAAAATAATATTCCACAAAAATGCGTTTAATCTGGGCCCCATAACCATGAGAGACCAAAGCACAGTGGAAAACAATAGACAGGAATAATAATAAGACGTTTATTACATGACGGCACAAAACAGAAAGAGCAAAAAAAAACATACATAAAAACCACAGGTTATAATAATTACAGGGTTACCATAAACCACAAATCAATACCACATTTGGTGATCGATCGCCGATTTGGCGATGTTTGCGAATATTCTTCACAAATTAAAATTGTAAAACATAGTTGAATGTAGGATACATAAGACGAATATAACTTCTTACAGGCCACTGCCTGTGGCCCATGGCCACACAGGCGTCTTACACGAAAAACGTCTACATATTTCAGCAAGAACCGATTAACTTCTGACTGACTTCTGAAATTAAAATGTTTTCACTTCACTTTATGGATTGGCAAAATATCATTAGATATTTTGCCAAGAATGGCGACAGCGCCGTCTATATTGTTTTAAATGATAGGGAAGATGGCTCAATATTGATAGGCTGTTTAATATATTCGTAAGAGTTTGAACTTAGCGCATTACAATACGAGTAAATATTAAATTTATTACAACTTATACGGGTCCAACAAGCATTCATATTTCTCGTCTCATGGCAATTATAAGAATTTCAGAAACAATTCAAGCTTGTTTAACATTCAGAATTATTGCTTTTTCTCAAAAACATGCAATATCAGCAGTCATTTAAAAATATATATATATATATATATATTATAAAATATTTAAATACAAAATATGCATTTTTATTTTACTGCTTAATAAATACATAATTCTAAAAGCACAATACTAAAATAACGTAAATATACAATGTTTTATTGCAAATAAAATGATTTGTCAATCAAAATAATCTATCAATGATTTATAAATCATAAAGTTTTAGAAGCCTAAAGTTTTGTTTTTATATTAATCAAAATGTTATAATAATGTTTACCTTTTAAAACATATACTTATAAATAATATCTTATTGAAAACATTAAAGTATCACATAACTAAGTTTAACATATACTATATTAAGCATAGTTATAAATAAATTTCATAATAATATATAAAAGTATCACAGCATATTTAGAATGAACATAGAAATAATTCATAATAAAATTTTAAAAGCCTAAAGTTTTGTTTTTTATATTAATCAAAATGTTGTAACAATGTATTTTTTAAAGAACATCAAACTATTTACTTTTCAAAAATTTTTTATAAACTATATTTTATTAAACTAAGTTTTTATATGACAATTAAATTATAAATATAGGTTTTTGACATGACTGTTTTAACCATGGTTTAAACTGTCATGTGTCAAAAACCTGCCAACCCTGATATATATCAGGGGTGAAACTTTTCAGGGGCTACCCCTGAATTCAGGGTTTTTTGAAAATTTTGCTGTCTTTGAATTTCATGTTAAATTACTTTATTTTTACAGAAATTTTTCAATATGAATGTTTAATTTGTCTTATAATGTATTGCAAAGGTTATTTAATATAGGTAGCCATATGATATATCATTAATAAATGCCCCTATCTGCATGTACAGAACAGTTTTCAGGGTTTTTGCAAGCTAGGTAGTTTCACCCCTGATATATATTGTCTATTCTTTCATCTAAAACCATGTGGTAACCTGTGTTACATCCCTTAACAACAATTAGTATGTTCATTTCTCAAAATGTCTTTTGCACGTTTTCTCTCAATCTTATTTTTAATATTTGTTTAACTTGATGCTACAGAATTTATTTATTATTATTATTTTGTCTAAATATACAAAGTGTGTAAAGAAAAAAAAATATCTTAAAATATGAAGTTGCATTTTTTAGCAACGGTTGCTATGTATGTTTGTTAAATTTCTTTTGCACACTTTCTCTCCATTTTATTTTTAATGTATTTTTTTAACTTGTTGCCAAAAAAGGCCTTTTTTAACTTGTTGACAGAAAAATGGCTTTCAATTTCAAGGGTTCTATTTTGTGTGAAAGTGGAATAGTCCTGTTTTCCTTTAAAATAAATGTAAGTTATGAAACATTAGCATGAATAAAATGTTTTTGAAATTTTTACTCTCTGAATTTTATGTTAAATTATTTTATATTTATAGAAAATTCTCATTATGAATAATAATAACCAATTAAGCTTTGTTTGAGTGTGCTGCAATCAAAGTGGCAACATATTACTTTAATTGCAGCACCCATGCTTACTTTGTTCACCTGAAAAAAGAGTCGTTTTTTTTTTTTTTTTTTTTTTTTTTTTGCCGAAACAATTGTTGCAAGTTTATTGCGTTTTATGGTGTTTATTTAAAGTTTTGTACTTAATAAAACATTTAGGCACCACTGTCATGTTTACTCACATACACACATACATACGTCATCGTAAAAATAGTAAAAATGAACTTGTGGGACCTCAGAACATATAGAAACATGAAAATCACAAATTCGGATCTTTGACAGGATTACAATACTTTCCTTACATATGTATGTTCGTAAAAAAAAAAAATCTAATGCAGGAACATCTCCTTTAAACAGTTTCTTCCTTTCTTCTCTTTGTATTTTTTTTATTGTGATTAATGCTTTAGATAAACTTTGAATGTTTATGTTTAGATTGACTATAGTTTCAAATCCAACTGTGTGCTGTTGTTAATTTTATTTTTTTTATATGTGTATGTATTTTGTAGAAATAAATAAAAGTAAGTTTGCGTAAATTTTTCATTACAGAATTAGAAACAAAAATCTATTAACTTTTCCTGTTACTTTTTTGTTTTTTCCCACAAAATGTTAGAAGATTTCTGTTTTGCCTATAAGTAAAAAAAATAAAGAATATTTTGTTTTACATAGTGCATACTGACCAGCCTTTTTTTTTTTCCATGATTCTTCTCCCCAATATTTTAAAGTTAAAAATTTTCCCTTAATCGAAGAAACATACTATAGAAAATTTACTATATTGGTGAAATAGTCCCCAGGGTTCTGTCCAAACTTTTCAGATAGTGTCCTTTTTTTTTTGTGAAATTATGAAAAATTATGCACATTTTGTGTATCTAAGTTCAATGTGAAAATAAAGTTCTTGTGAACTTTTTAGCTAAGGTCCTTTTTTGTGAAATTGTGAAACATTTTATTTTGCAAATTAAAATTACAATTAAGGTTTCATTTTAGACAATGGCAGTTCATTTTTATAAAGCTAAACTCACACATATGCATAGACATGGGCGTCGGCAGATAAAGGCAAGGAGGGGCACTTGCCCCCTCCTGGAAAATTCTAATCTCTAAAAAATAATTATTTTTAAATTACTTTTAAAATTATATTATCAGAGTGTTGGTGATTATCTAAAATGCCAAATAAAATTTATATCACAGAGCCAGTTAGAGACCAGTCTCTTGGATCACATTGTCTCTAATCTTTTCCAGAGAATACAATTCAAGTCGAATTGACGAAAAGCTTTGCAGATTCGGGTTGGTTTGGAACAAGCTGTATAATTGCATAAAATAGCTTAAATTATATGTAAAAAAAATGTTGGTGTTTATACATAGACTTGCTTGATCATCTTAATGAATCAACCATTTACTTGAATGTAATGTCAAAATTATATCGAAATTTCTAATGTTTTCAATTTGCCCCCTCCTAAAAAAATTTCTGCCGACGCCACTGTGCATAGAAACCTTTTACAAATTAGAAATTTAACCCTTTATCTACTGCATTATGATACAGACAAAAATTGTGTTTGAAACATATATTTTTAGTTACTAAAGTGCATTATTTAAAAATATATATGTTAAAACTTATGCATATCACCTCATCATAATAATTAATGAGAATTTTGTGAGGTCGTACTTAAAGGGCAAAACTGGGAAAATTCATTAGTGGCCAGTGGCCGGTACTGTCAGTTTCATTAGTAGCCACTTTTTTAAGTTAGTGGCCACTTTTTACATGATAAGACTATTTTTTTCATACTGCAAAAAGCATTGTCACCATTTTGCGGCATAATTACCACAAGAAAAATATGAAAATAAGAAATACATATAATAATAAAATTAATATTTCAGGGACACTGAAATTGTAATTTGTAATTACACTCTTTTTAAAAATCCTAAATTGCACATCCTAAATTAAAATCTGCTTAGGGCTGTAATAATAACAGCAAAAGTTATTATCTTTCAGATAATTCAGTAGTACTTTTTTTTTCAATTTATTTAGGTGAAATAAGCTGTTATCATTCACAGTTCACATTGATATTTTCTAGTAAATGAATCAGCTGATTCATCATCATCACATCACAACCATTTACATGGTCATGTGTAAATACAGTTAGCAGTTTTATTATTTTTTCTTATTTCTAAAGACACACTTTTTTAAATGATTTTATTTCAATAGAGTTAAAATACTTCCTCTTAAAAAGTATAGATATGGAAACTTAGCTGCTTCATTAAAAATAATTTACTTAGCTGCCAAATTTGTAGCTTTAAAAATAGGGAGATTTCTACTTTAAAATGGGAAGGGAAAAGGATGATTTCTACACAAAAGAAAGCAAATACAAAAATTTTTGAAAAATACACATTTAAGTCAAATCAAATTTTGATACACACATTTGTCAACTATCTTAAATGGGTTAAATATACACTAAATACTATGGAGATATTAATGGAAAAAGATTGTGCTTTGCAGGACATTTGATCATTAACTGCTTGTGGAAATGGAGCTCACATGTGTGTGTGTGGGGGGGGGGAGTAGGGGGGGGAGGGGTACATCTATATTCTTCTTTATAGGTTCTAGAATCTAATCAAGAAAGTTTAAAATGAATATTTACATTTATGTTATGGATAGAGAAAGATTGTAAACCACAAGACTTCAGTGGAGCATGTGATTGCCAATCGTTGGAGGAGGGGGGGGGGGGGATTACAAGAATTATGAGTAAGAGATATTAAACAATTCTACTTCTTTACAGATTCTAGAATCTAATAAAGTAGGTTTAAAATATATATTTATATTTTTGCAGCAAATTGAGAATGATTAGAAATTATAAAGCTTTCTATAAGCTGTGTGATCACAGATCGTTAGGGGGAGGAAAAGGGAGGGGGGGGGGTTCCAAAAAAATATATGAGTGAGACATATTAAACAATTCTACTTCTTTATAGGTTGTAGAATATAATAAAGCAAGTTTAAAATGAACATTGACATTTATGCCATGGATGGAAAAAGATTGGAAATCACAAGGCTTCGATTGCCTATCGTCGCTCGATTTTTAGATTATTTTAATGATCATAAAAAGTGGCGACTTTAGTGGCGATCGATGCATAATTTTTAATCGCCATCTTTTTTTATTTAGTCGCCACGTGGCCGGTGGCGACCGTTAATTTTGCCCTTTAGTCGTACTTTAGTGTACCACTGGTACATAGAGGTCGAAAAAATTATTTCGACATGAAAAAAGTGTAGAGAAATATTTACTCTTTATGTTCCTCATATTTTTTCTAAAATTAGTGGGGTATTCTTGAAATAATATAGGAATTAATTTTAACACACATGAAGATCGTGAAAAATATCAAGCAAAAACAGCAAGTGCACTCCATAAAATCCCTTATGGAACAAAAATGGCTATATGTATCGTCTAATGCTTTGTAGTGAGATTAAAGGGAGGTACATCTGTTCCCTTCTTATAAAATATCTTTGACATTTCTTCTATAAATTCGATTTTATACTCTTTTTAAAGTTATGGTACTTTAAAGTACCGTCAGTAGATAAAGGGTTAATATCAACTTCACTGGGAAATACAGCAAAGCACGTTCTATTATTCAGGCAGCCTGTTTGTTCCATGGGAGATTAGTTTTCAAAATGAAAGATTTATCAAATGTATGTTTTTAACGGGAAAAATTTTGTGAAGAGTCCTTTTATAGGATATAAAATTTTGTGAAAGGTCCTTTTTCAGGATAAGTAATTAGAACCCTGGTCACTGAAAAAATTGTATCGGTAAACACCCTGTTTTAAATATGATGTAACTAAACAAGGGGCAAGAGCTTCCATCTCAAGATGGGAATCTTGCACCACTGTTTTTTTATCCGTAATTTCTGTCATATTCAATCTTTAATTAAATATTACTGAATAAAGATGATAAAAATTATCTATAAAAGAAAATAGTGGTGTGGGAGTTCTGCTTTGAGATAGATTCACTTGTACCTTTGAAGTATTATAGCATAGATGCTGATTTTAATTATCTTTCAAGTTTTAAATAATTATTTTTATTTTGTGATATATATATTGCATACATGAGTCTCCATTCAAAAGTAGTATATCTGATGTCGCAAGACAAGAAGTGTCAAGTTACTACGAACAAAAAATCAATTTCATACCACAATTTATAAAAGTAATCTTCGTGCTATTTAATCACAGATAATTATCACCAAAACTACTATTTAAAAATTCCACTGTGAGGGTTACAAACAATCCGTAATAACTTAGCACCTAAAAAATCTGTTTTTAAAAAAAGTCCGTCAACTTAACAGTTGTGAATTTTCTGAATGTGAAAACAAAATTTAAAAATATGTATTAGTTAATGAATTATAAGTAAACAAAATTTCCCATGAAATAACTTTGGCTTGGGCTTTCCCCGATGGTAAGTAAAGTGAGCCATTAAATCTGTCACTTCCCTATCTCTCCTTGAAGTTTTGGAACTTGGTGTGAGACACCCTGTATATTAAAAGTACACAACCTATGGCCTGCGGGCCACATGTGGTCCTTCACATGTTGATATGTGGCAGGAGAAATTTTGGCTCTATAAAAAAAAAAAAAAAAAAAAAAGAAAAAACCTCACTTTTAATTACTTTTTCTTGAGCTTCGTGAACTGCTTAGTTTTGGGTAATAAATGCTATTAAAAAAATAATAAACTGAAAAAATCTTTTCCTTCCAATGACCAGCTTTCTTTCATGGTTTCTTCTAGGGTTGATTTTTCAATGTCAGAAACTTTTTTTTTTGTTAACACTTGTCACATCAAAAACTGTCAGAAACTATATTATAGCTTAACAATATACACTAAATGTATTAAGTTATTACTTTGTGGATTCCTTGATAAGTTAATTTTTAAAAATAAGTTGATGGCTAATAATTTAATGAAAATTTTTAGCATAAAACATGTTTTCAAAAAAGTAACTTACCAATGAATCCATAAAAAATATCCATATTCAATATAAATTCAATACCTTTATTTTTCTTCGTTCATGGCAGAAAGCCATGAACGAAGAAAAATAAAGGTATTGAATTAAAATTGAATATGAATTATAACTTCGTTTTAAATAAGTTTTTAGAATATCCATATATTTTAGAATATATTGTTAAACTATAGTACTGTAAAATTGAGGTATAAAATTAAAAATTAGTCAGCAAAGGGTATTTTTAACAAGAAAATTTTAATTTCATCATCACCTTAATTAAAATAATTTAAAATTACATTATGTAATTGAAATTAAAAATTTAGTTCAACTAGTCAAACTATATCTCAAATCTTAAACTGAAATGTTGTAAAATATTCCTTATAAATTTTAAAGCATACTGGCTATAACCGAAAATGGAAAGACATGATGAAATATTCAATAACACAGTGATTTCCTTCATTTAGATAAAAGACTTACGGCACCTTCAATTATATCAATTAGTGCATATATTTAGTAAAGTTTCATTTTTCAAAATAAGACTCAGTGAAATTTTTGATGGCTTAAAATGGAATAAGTAAGTAGTCCACCTTAAAATATGAAAATTTCTGTATTCAAATTTCTGTATTTTATTAAGGTAATAAATACCAATTTTTTGTACTTGAACACAAATCATTGACATTCATAGAAAACATAGAATGCATTTCCAAAAAATATTTTTAATCATGGGAAGGATTTTAGTTTAAACCTAGAAGTATAAAATTTCGAAGTTTTTGCAAGGGTGAAACTACCTTACATGCAAAAACCCTGAAAGCTGTTAATAGCAGGAGACTTGACGTTGGAATATTAAAATAGGAATAAACTACTACGTCAGAAACGCCAAAGAAAAATTATTGAGGTGCATACAGCTGTTTCGGTAGCCTAAAGCGTACCGTACCGTAAAGGGCAAAACTGGGAAAATTCATTAGTGGCCAGTGGCCGGTACTGTCATTTTCATTAGTAGCCACTTTTTTAAGTTAGTGGCCACTTTTCACATGATAAGACTATTTCTTTCAGACTGCAAAAAGCATTGTCACCATTTTGCCATATAATTACCACAAGAAAAATATGAAAATAAGAAATACATATAATAATAAAATAAACACTGAAATTGTGATTTGTAACTACGCTCTTTTTAAAAATCCTAAATTGCAAATCCTAAATTAAAATCTGCTTAGGGCTGTAATAATAACAGCAAAAGTTTTTATCTTTCAGATAATTCAGTAGTACTTTTTTTTCCAATTTATTTAAGTGAAATAAGCTGTTATCATTCACAGTTCACATTGATATTTTCTAGTAAATGAATCAGCTGATTCATCACCATCACAACCTTTTACATGGTCATGTGTAAATACAGTTAGCAGTTTTATTGTTTTTTCTTATTTCTAAAGACACACTTTTTTAAATGATTTTATTTCAATAGAGTTAAAATATTTCCTCTTAAAAAGTATAGATATGGAAACTTAGCTGCTTCATTAAAAATAATTTACTTAGCTACCAAATTTGTAGCTTTAAAAATAGGGAGATTTCTACTTTAAAATGGGAAGGAAAAAGGAAGATTTCTACACAAAAGAAAGCAAATACAAAAATTTTTGAAAAATACACATTTAAGCCAAATCAAATTTTGATACACACATTTGTGAAATATCTTAAATGTGTTAAATATACACTAAATACTATGGAGATATTAATGGAAAAAGATTGTGCTTTGCTGGACATTTGATCATTAACTGCTAGTTGAAATGGAGCGCACATGTGTGTGTGTGGGGGGGGGGGATACATCTATATTCTTCTTTATAGGTTCTAGAATCTAATCAAGAAAGTTTAAAATGAATATTTACATTTATGTTATGGATGGAGAAAGATTGTAAATCACAAGACTTCAGTGGAGCATGTGATTGCCAATTGTTGGAGGAGGGGGGGGGGGGATTACAAGAATTATGAGTAAGAAATATTAAACAATTCTACTTCTTTACAGATTCTAGAATCTAATAAAGTAAGTTTAAAATAGATATTTATATTTTTGCAGCAAATGGAGAATGATTAGAAAATATAAAGCTTTCTATAAGCTGTGTGATCACAGATCGTTAGGGGAAGGGAAAGGGGAGGGGGGGGGTCCAAAAAATTATATGAGTGAGATATATTAAACAATTCTACTTCTTTATAGGTTGTAGAATATAATAAAGCAAGTTTAAAATGAACATTGACATTTATGTCATGGATGGAAAAAGATTGAAAATCACAAGGCTTCGATTGCCTATCGTCGCTCGACTTTTAGAATATTTTAATGATCACAAAAAGTGGCGACTTTAGTGGCGATCGATGCATAATTTTTAATCGCCATCTTTTTTTATTTAGTCGCCATGTGGCCGGTGGCGACCGTTAATTTTGCCCTTTACCGTACCGTCTTCAGTGCAAAAAGAATAGAATAGCGTACCGTCTTCAGTGCAAAAGAAAGAATTCTTTTTGCACTGAAGATGGTACGCTTTAGGCTACCGAAACAGCTGTATGCACCTCAATAATTTTTCTTTGGCGTTTCTGACGTAGTAGTTTATTCCTGAAAGCTGTTACTTGCATGCAGATAGGCGAGACTAATCAACAATATATCATATAGTTACCTATACTAAGTGATATTTGCAGTGTCCTTAATACATTACAAGGCAAATTAAACATTCAAAACGAAGAATTTCTATAAAAATAAAATAATTTAACATTAAAATCAGAGACAGCAAAATTTTCAAAAATCCTGAATTCAGGGGTAGCCCCTGAAAAGTTTCACCCCTGTATTGACAATTTTTGACACAGGGTCTTTGACATGACAGTTTAAACTGTGATTTAAACCGTCAAAAACCTGCCGACTCTGGATTCTTCATCTCCCGAGTTTCAATAGAAGTGATTTGTGTTACTGGTAGCTTATCAATCCAACTAAAGCTTATCTGCATACAAACTGATACATCCAACTTTTTTTTTTTTTTTTTTTTTTTGTAGGGGGGGGGGTAGTCTTGTAATTTTCCCTTAAATAAGTGTTTCATTTGTGAAATTTCTTTACCTTTTTTCTTAAGCATTTATTGTTAAATTATGGTTAGTAACTGATTTAAAATATGCTTTCCTCTTTAGCAAGTTGCATTATTTTATTGAATAATAAAAAATCATTATCTTTTACCCAGTATTTTTTGCCATACTTTTTTATAAGAATTATTAGTTTAAAAGTCTCAGGTCAGATAACTTTTAATACATATATAAATACTAATTAGATTAATAAAATGAGTTTAGGTCATTAAGTTCAGGTTTTCACACATAATCATCAGTGCAACTAACTTGCTGGTGTTGTTGGATGTGTGGCCCCCCAGTAGTAACAGGGTTCATACTCATCAGGGAAAACCTGGAAAAACAGGAAATACTCAGGTAATTTGGAATTTGTTAAAAAAAAGTCAGGAAAAACTCAGGGAAAATAAAGATTTTCAGTCAGGGTAAATTGGTTATAAAACCTGGAAAAAAAAAATATTTTCTTTCTCTCAAGTTATATTTTTCTTGTTTAGCTTTATATCAAAATTCAATTGATTTAAGTATTGTGAAAATACGCATGTAAACAATGATTTCTACCTGAATTTTTATCATTGGTCGACAGTAATATGACACCATACAGTGGAAGTAGCTGTGTATTTTGTCCTGTCTAGAGGAGTGTTTCTTGTAATATGTCGCTAATATTATCTTGAAAATTGTCTGGGAACTCAGGGAATTTTTTTTCCCATATATGAGTATGAACCCTGAGTAAGTTAATTGGGTGAGTGGGCCCCTCAATTAAAAAGATTGTGTACACTTGCTGTATATAATACAGGGTTCATACTCATCAGGGAAAACCTGGATTACTCAGGGAGTTTAGATTTTGTTTAATAAAGTTAGGGAAAATAAAAATTTTCATTAAAAGTCGGGGGAAAAATCTATTATAATACCTGGAAAAGCAAATATTTCCTTTCTCTCAAATTATACTTTTTCTTGTTTAGCTTTGTACCAAAATTCTAATGATTAAGTATCGTGAAAATATGCATGTAAACAATGATTTTTACATGAATTTCTATCATGATTGACAGTAACATGACATACAGTAGAAGTTGATGTATTTTCTCCTTTCCAGTGGAGCAGTTCTTGTAATATGCTCTTATAAAAAGAATCTTGAAGAAAATTAAGAAAAACTTTTCTTTTCTTAAAAAAACCTGAATAAAACTGGGTATTTTCGGATTTGATTTCATCAAATCCAACCCACTTGGGTTTTTTTTTCTAAAAAAAAAAACTTATTATTACCAGTGGTGGATAAAATTGAATTTTTACATGGTTCGTACGTTTTTAAAAATCCTTGAAAAGTGCTTGAAAAAAAAAGTTTCATTTTCAAGTGCTTAAAAGTGCTTGAATTTTTTTTTAAATGTGTTAAAAGTACTTGAATTTCAGATATCTTTCGAAAGGAAAAAAAAAAAAAGTTTCTACTTTTCTAAGATCGCTAATACATAAAGCGCATGCTAACGCCATTTTCTCCGTTCGATCCCATCCCGTTTCCTACCCTCGTACCTCTCTGCTCTGTTTCCGAGAATGTAATCGTCCTCCGGAATCACGTGTCATGTTTTCTCCTCTCCTCTCGTCGTGCGCTGTGTCGGTCAAACGTAGCTGCGTAATAAAGTAAGATTTAAGATTTTGTTGATGTGAGCCACGTGCATGATGAGTATGTATGTAGAATAGAGATTTTTCATACAGTTTTCTCGTTCATATTGATTTATGCGTAGTTAATATATGGCAGGGAAATGCGTGTTTAATAATGTCTGGCTGGAAATGCCTGAATATAAAAGTTGGCTGCGAAGTACAGCAGCGGATGTTCATTCTGCACGCTGCATGTTATGCAGTAAAAATTTCAGTGTGTCGTCGATGGGTGAAAGTGCCCTTAAAAGCCATGCTAAGAGCAAAAAACACATGGAAATAATTTCTATTAAAAATAATTCAGTGTGCCCCGTGAAAAATTTTTTTGAAGACAAAAATAATGCTAAGCCATCATCAAGTAATTCTCTGGTTTCAAAGCCATCAGCGGCGTCATCCTCTGCAGATATCGAATCACACATTGTTAAAAATGACGTTTTAGATGCTGAAATATTGTGGACATTAAAGACGATAAAAAGCCACGCTTCATATAAGTCGAATGAAAACATCGAAAAATTGTTCAAACGTATGTTTCCAGACAGTGCCATTGCAGCGAAGTTTTCGTGTGCGGAAAAAAAAAAACTGCTTATTATGCTGTATTTGGAATTGCTCCATATTTAAAAAGTGTTTTACAAGAAGATTTGGGAAAAAAGAATTACATTTTGCTGTTTGACGAAAGTTTAAATATGATGAAGCAAGAAAAACAGATGGATATCCATGTCTGCTACTGGCAAGGCAATAAGGTAAGTACAATGTACTTTAATTCCGCTTTTTTGGGGCATAGCAGATCGTCGGACATATTCGATGAATTTCTATCTGCTATAAGTGATTTAAAATTTTCAAAAGCAATCCAAATATCTATGGATGGCCCCAATGTAAATTGGAAGTTTTATAGTATGATTCAAAATTATTATTCAACTGAATTTGGTAAGCAATTACTTGATATTGGAAGCTGTGGCCTCCATATCCTGCACAATGCTTTTAAAATTGGATGTAGTGCGAGCAAATGGGGCATTGAGGATTTTTTAACGGCTCTATACAATTTGCTCAAAAATTCACCTGCTCGTAGAGAAGATTTTTTAAAGGAATCTGAAGGGTTATTACCCATGAAATTTGTGCAACATAGGTGGCTTGAAAACGTTTCAGCCAGTGAATGTGCAATAAATTTATTACCTAGCATAAAAAAATACATATCTTCTGTTGATAGTAAAGTAAACAATGAACCAAAATGTAAATCTTATCTATGCATTAAATCACATATGAATGACAATTTACTGTCTGTAAAATTGAAAGTTTTTCACTCCATAGCAAAGATTTTGTATCCATTTTTAATAAAATACCAAACTGATAAACCAATGTTGTTTTTCTTATCAGAAGATTTTAAAAAAATTCTGAACATTCTCTTGCAACGTTTTGTGTTATCCAGTCAGTTGAGTACGGCAACTACCATGCAAAAGATCTTAAATTTGGATATCGAAAATCCTAAAATACATAAAAAGGTTGAAAACATTGATTTAGGATTCTTAGCAGAAAAAGAGGTAAAGGCATTGTATGCATCAAAAAAAGTCTCTGATCGTGAAGTTTTTGATTTAAGAATGGAATCAAAAAAGTTTTTGTTAAATGTCGTAAAAAAATTACTAGAAAAATCTCCAGTTTGTTACAGCTTAGTTAGGAATTTATCTTGCTTAGACCCGAGAAAAATGAGCGAAAAAAATTCTTGTTTGAATAAAAAGAAACTTATTTTAAACTCTCTCACAGAAGCTAAACAAGTTGACGAAAATGAATGTGAAGACATTTTGATAGAATTTGACGATTACTTGAGCACAATAGTACTATCTAGAAGTTCAGACTTTTCAGAATTTTCACCAGATAACTCAAGAATTGATGAGTTATTATATGAAACTATGAACACTACAAAATACAAAAAAATATGGAAAGTCACCGAAATGTTGCTGCTTTTAAGCCATGGGCAAGCGAGTGTAGAAAAAGGTTTTAGCATAAATAAGAAAATAGAGGTTGAAAATATGCAAAGCCAAACATACATTGCACAGAGACTAATTTGTGATTTTATTAATTCAGTTGGTGATGTATATAACATTGAAATAACAAAAACAATGCGTATGTATGTTTCTAATGCTAGACAGAAATACATAAAATACTTAGATGAACAGAAATTGCAGGCTTGTCAAGTAAAGAAAAGGAAGAGTGTAACTCTAGAAGAAATAAAAGGTTTGAAAAACAAAAAGAAGTGTTTAGAAAATGATATCAAAATCATGTTAAAATCTGCTGATGAACTTGCAGAAAAAGCTGAAGAAAACAATGATTTGATTGCTATATCCAAATCAAATTCCTTACGATGATCTGTGAAAGAAAAACAAGAAAAACTGAATGAGATTATTAGTGTATTGAAAGACGTTGAAAAATGATTTTATTTTTTGGTAGTTTATCTATTCTTTTAAACATTTAATTATGTAATTAGGAAGTAATTAAAATCAAATTGATATTCTTAGTAAAAAATGTCATTTTATTTTGTGCATTTTTATTTTATTTTTTTGTGATGTGTAGAAAGCAGAGTTTAAAAATTAAAATAAGTTTTATTTCAAAAGAGAATAATTTAAGGAAAATTTAATACAAAATAATAGTCACCATATTCTTAATGTTTTGGTTTGGTCTAAACTGAGGAATAGATGTAAAATAAACTCTTATTTCATTCTATTCAGTATTTATCACAATTTTTATTAATAAATTATTTTGTACGAAATTAAAACAACTCATAGCAAAAACAAAATATTTAAATATGTGGGTTTTTTTTTTTTTTTTTTTGTGTGTGTGTGTGTGTGTGTGTATGTATTGATACTGACGTATTTTATTCTTCATATTTGAAAACTTATTTAATGAACAAGTACAGAACAAAGTTTACACTATAATTATGTTTATCAAAGTTTTACATATATGTCAAGTAAAAAATAACAAATAGCTCTAAAAATAGAGAAAAACCTTTAAAAAAAAAACTGATTGAGTTTTTATATATCCCCCCCCCCCCCTTTACGTACACCCAAGATTTTTTGAGGGTTTGTAAGTGGGTCCAAAATCCTCATTGAAAGTGCTTGAAAATTTCCTGGAAAGTACTTGAAAAGTGCTTGAAAAGTCCTTGAATTTTTTTTACTCCTAAGTGTATGAACCATGTTTTATTACAAATTTTTTGAAACATGTTTCTGTGTACAAATAATAATACATACTTGTTGTTTTATTTCTTTTTCCAGGTAGAAATAAGGAAGTTGGTGAAATAATCTTTCTTGGGAAAAGAAAAATTTAATCTATGAAATAGAAATAAATGTCAATGAAGACCTTTCTGGCATTTTTTGATTAATTGAAGCATTCTATCTGCAAGAATTTTTTTCTATTTCCTATGTATATTTGTGCCTCAAACTTTTGTGACATTAATAATAGACAGAGTTCCAGAGAATCATTAATAAAAAGAAAAGACATTAAAAAGAATCACAGCTTCCACGTAAATCAAGAACTTCCATTTATTGTTAATCCTTTCTCTTTTCAGAAATGTCATTTGAATTTTTAAGTATGCCTCATTGTATGTGGATTCCTAAGATTTTGTTGTGAACGTCTTTACAATAAGATATGAAAGTTATGATTTCATAATAGAAATATTTTCTGCAAATTTTCTTCCAAGTTCAGGGATGAGATTTTTCAACTTTTTAAAGATATAGCTTTTTTTTGTGTGTGTTAAGTTGTTTCTTTTTGTTGTATATTTATTACATTAACTAATCAAATGAAATTTTCACTAATACATATAAATAATTGAGTGCTAAAGCATGATCTTATATATATATATATGTGTGTGTGTGTAAATGAAACATTACTGATTTTGTCATCAAAATTCTAATTGCTTTTCATTTCCATTACTTGTGCATGTAGTCTCATATTTTTCTTGTCTTTTTAGTAACCTCATTTGTGTGAGTAGTTACAATATCTCACTTAAACAATGGAAAGCACTTTACTGTGTGAGATGTGTAAAAAAACATGTTTTTCGAGCGATCCTACTGCAGAAAAACCTTTCCTCTGTGAGGAATGTAATAAGGGACTTGCTCAAAAATCTGATCTGAGTGAACACCCACATAACCAAAATGAAAATGAGGCTTATATTTGTGAGATATGTAATAAAATATTTGCTTCCAAAACTGATTTATGTAAGCATCTGCTTATTCATTCTGAGGGAAAACCTTTGAAATGTGAAATATGCAATAAAGGATTTACTCGAAAAAGTAATTTAGATCTTCATCTAGCTATTCACAGGGGAATACCACCTTTTAAATGTGAAATATGCAATAAAGGATTTACTCGAAAATGTAATTTTGATTTGCATCTCAATACTCATAATGGAATGAAACCATTCATTTGTGAAATTTGTAATAAAGTTTTTGCTAAAAAAAAATATTTAAATATTCATATGGTTTATCATACTAAAGAGAAAACTTTTACCTGTGAAACTTGTAATAAAGTATTTGTCAAAAAAGATGCATTTAAAAGACATCTCTTCGTACATACTGGTGCTAAACCTTTTACTTGTGAAGTATGTAATAAAGGATTTTCTTTTGAACAGGGGTTGAAACAGCATAGGGTTGTTCATACTGAGGATAGAAATCTCATCTGTGAGATATGTAATAAAGGATTTAGATACTATAGTACACTAAAAGGGCATTTGCATAGTCATTCTGGAATTAAACCTTTCACTTGTGTAATATGTGGTAAAAAGTTTTCGCATAAAACTAAATTGAATGAGCATCTCAACAGTCATGCTGGGAAGAAACCTTTTACTTGTGAAGTATGTGGTAAAAATTTTGTTCGGAAAAGGGAATTAAAGGTGCATCACTTCACTCATACTGGAGAAAAACCTTTTCTTTGTGAACTGTGCAATAGAAGATTTCTTCGGAGGCGTATGTTAGATAATCATTTGTGTACTCCTGATATAGAGAAACCTTATATTTGTGAAACATGCAGTAAAGGATTTACGAAAGAAGACAACTTACTTAAACATCTCCTCATTCATAGTGGGTTTAAACCAGACAGACGTTATACTTGTGAACTATGCGATAAAAAGTTTTTAAGATCTTCTCATTTAAAAGATCATCTCTTAGTTCATACTGGGGAAAAACCTTTTTCGTGTGAACTATGCAATAAAAGATTTATGCGAAAATCTAGGTTAACTAGTCATGTGCGTACTCACACTGGAACAAAGTCTAATGTGTAAGGTATACTGTAAAGGTCTGTAAGGCAAATCTAAGAAATAAATGTGCACCTACTTGCCTGCGATGTAAATGAACTGAAAATTTGTATATGCTCAAGTCGTAACGGACTTCAGCAGGAGGGTATGTGGCCCTGGGTCTCTAACTTTTGAATTTTAACCCACTTTTCATCATCTGCGATTGAGCAGAAATTTTGTTTACATCGTAAATTCTGATGACAGTGCATGCTCAAGTATTGACAGTCATATGACATAGCTGCCAAGTACTCTGATTTTTATCGGCGTGCTCCATTAATCCAAAAATTATTGGAAAACTCCGATTTTTCAAACCTTGACATTTCTTTATTTGTTATTTTCATTTTTATTCATAGCTGCCAACTTTTCTGTTTTTGGCAGAAGTTTTCCGATTTTTAAGTTAATCTTCCGGCTTCCAATAATAAATTTCTTCTGTTTTTTAAAAAGTCATGAACATCATTCGTTACTAAAAAAAATAAAATTAATATATATAATGACCCTCATCTGTCATTCACGATTCCGGTTTACACCGCTTCAAAACAGAGACTTTTGGCAGCCATTTTTTTTTTTTTTTTTTTTTTTTTTCCCCGGTTTGTTCAATTCAACTTACGAAAACATACATATTATTTTCATACATGTTTTGTATCGCACATATTGTTATTTATTCCTTCTAAAACCTTGAAAAACTATTCAATTGTAATGTTTAAATGTTTAATTAAATATAACGGATCACTGGCTATTATAAACATGAACCTATAAATAGAATTATGTAACTTCATGATTATAAACAACGCAATGCCAAATAAAAACAAACCAAAACTGTTGCCATTCAGAAAATACAAATTCCAAATGGACAACTCTATAATTGCGAATGAACGACTCTTTGAGTGTCTCATTAAAAAAAACGCTTAAAATATTTCTAAAACATATTAAAGCCTTAAAAATCTTAAAATATTTGTAAAAACATATTAAAGTCTTTAAATATTTTTATCAAGCTTCATTATTTGTTTACATTGTAAGGTATGATTGGCGTCCAGTTCAGTACGTAAATGTCGCTAGTTGATTTTAGTTTTGAAATTAGTGTAAAGTTATAGTTGGGATAGAATGTTTGGTTGGGCAAGTAAAGGTCACCAGTTGAAATGTGTATTGAAAGTAGGGTAGTCTAAGGTGATAATGTCGAGTCAAGATAAAATGTTAGGTTGAGAATGAGAAAGTCCCGAGCTGGATCCTGGATATTTTGGCGATGTTGTGGGTGAGATAGCTGGTTGGGAGTATATAGTAGAGGTGAATTTGGGTTAGCATGGAATGCCTGTAATTATTGGATAGTTAGTTAGAAAATACGCAAGCAAAGTGATGACGTCACTGGGAGTCAGTGGATGCAAGAAAAAGATTTCCTATGTTAATCACCCATTGGATTTTTTGTAAAAAATTATTAAAAATTGAGGAAAATTATTTCCAGACTTTAATTCCCATATTTCGGTATATATATGTATTAGTTATCATGTGCATGCGTTAGATTAAGTTGTTTTTGCTGTAAAATTGATAAAATTTAAATTTTAAATTTCAAAACTTTAGAAAAATAAAATAGCAAACTTCCATATTCGATTGAAAACTTAAACATTTCATTTCAAAGGATGATATTTACACAATAAATATCCAACTAATATACTAATTAAAAGGAAAATAATAAATATTCTATCATAATTTGAAGTCAAATTAGTTTTCAAATGTCTAAATAAAGTGTCTGATATAAGATACTCATATGTTGCAGCGGAATAGATTTAATATATCTGTCATCCTTGGCGGAAAAAGTATATCGCCAAATTATTTGGCGAACATATTTCATTCCTTTCAAAAATCATGGTTATTTTAACAACTTATATTAAGAGAGCGATGAATTATATGAAACAATATTTCGTACAATACATATTACGAAAATAAACATCTGGCATGTATATTTTCGTAGCATGTTTTTAAACGCCAAATACAAAAAACGCCAAAGATTACACAGTTTTGAAATTTAAAATTTTGTCAATTTGACAGCAAAATAACACAATCTAACACAAGGATACGATAGCATATCTATACCCAAATACGGGTATTAAAATCGGGAAATAATTTTCCTC
Organism: Salticus scenicus; assembly: GCA_963930645.1. Classification (NCBI taxonomy): domain Eukaryota; kingdom Metazoa; phylum Arthropoda; class Arachnida; order Araneae; family Salticidae; genus Salticus; species Salticus scenicus. Next base: position 28,383,708 of record OZ005658.1, read on the forward strand.
GAATTTTAATAATTTTTACAAAAAATACAATGAACAATTAACATAGGAAATCTTTTTCTTGCATCCACGGACGGTCAGTGACGTCACACTTCGCTTATGTATTTGGAAACAGGATCTTCGATAGTCTTAAAAAAAGTATTTTGGTAAAATGAAGTGAATCGTTATTTACTTCCTCTTACCCATAGGGTCGAGAAAGTATTGTTTTAGGGTCAAATTTTCGAACGTGAGTTTTTGTTATACTTCCATGTTCTGAGGTCCCCTGAATACGAAAATCATGTTTTTAGTGAATGGTCTTGCTGTCTGTGTGTCTGTTATCAGCATATCTTAAGAACAAATAGTAGCAGAAATTCCAAACTCGGTATTCTAAATGTGTATCATATAGGGATGCTACAGTAAGCTTTTCGTTAAGATGAAGCAAATGGTTCGTGTATAGGGACATTCAAAAGTATTCAAATACATTACGTCTATGGGGAAATTGCAGGTAAGTAGAGCTTAACATCTATAGACTGCATTAAACCAAATGAAACGAATACATATTTTTTGTAATAGAGATAGTCAGCTGGGAAAAAAAAATTGTGTATGTAGGAGCCTCGCCTCCCCCCCTGGGGTAGATGTCCTCCCTCGAGTGGAGTAAATTTTCATGATGGGTATCTTTCAAAAGAGCTCGCCAATACCTTTAAAACGAATGGTTGAACCATCGATCTACGATAATTTAAAATAAAGTTATTGATTTCTTTCATTTTTAACAATTTTTTTTTTTTTTTTTTTTTAATATTGAGAATAAATTCAACTTTTTTTTGGATATTTAGTGTTATACTATTTCTCTAATATAAAAATCGTCTGTATTATCATACAAGATAACTTTTTTAAATAATAATTTTAATAAATTATTTTTTTTAAACAATTATTTTTTAATAACCGAATTAAATTCTATATAAATGTAGGTGCATTAATGAAACGGGATGTTGAGGGGGGCCAGAACTAATTATCATATAAAACTCTTCCGAAGCCTAATTTGAATTGTTTAACATAGGTTTACATAACAGTACTCTTTATCTTACCTCTTAATCTCCAACCTGTACTTTTAGCATTAAATTTCAGGGTAAGAGAAAGTCGTGTGAGTGACTCACTAGATTATTCTTATTATGAGGACTTTAAATACAGCACTTAACGGAACACTGGGATGTGTTGTTGCTGTTGTGTTGTCGGGCCTATATTTTTTGTCAACCAGCAGTTTTTTTATTGTCATTCATATTTATTGATCGGGTAGAATTTTTTTAATTTCAGAACGAAAATTATAAAATATCGAAACACATTTGATTTATAAACAAAAACTGAAAATACATTTAAATGATCACGTGGTAATCTTCATGATCTAAACATTGTTTTCAAGATTTAACGTTCACATTCCGTCATTTTTGACGGGGTTATATACTAGTAAATAAATAAAAAACTAATTGGGAATTAATCGCTTCACAGAAGCTTTTTGATTCCCAATCTTTTTCCAACCACAACATAAATCAGGGATGAGATTTTTCAGATTTTCAGCTGATTTCAGCTTTTTTTCTAGTTTTTTCAGAATTTTTTATGTTTTTGGTGTGTATTTGTTCTTTTTTTATACATTGATATTTATTACTGTAATATAATAGATTTTGTCATTAAAATTCTAGTATTTCATTTCAGTGTCTTGCCTTTGTGTACAGTTTCAGCTTTTTTGTAGTTTTGCTAATCTCATCCCTGATAAATGTTAATATTCATTTTAAACTTACTTTAAAGGACCCTTCAGAGACTGGCAACTGAAAGCTTCAACTTCAGTTTCTTTTGATATCCCTTTGATGTGGGAATCGAGTTGACGCGAAGCAGGGAAGAGAGATTCCTGCTCTGAGAAACCTCCTACTGTGATAATTGTCATAGAGAGCTCAAGTCTCTTTTGTGATTCCTAGACGAGCAATAAAAATAAGGTTACATTTTGCTCCTGATGATTTGGCTCTTTTTTCACTAGACTTCAGCCAAATCTCTCACCGTTTTTTCTTGTAATTTCTTCACAAGTCTATCTTCTTTATAAAAGGAAATTGTTAATAAAAAATAAAACATAACACACAACGCTTATTGTTTGCTAAATATTTGGTTGATTCTAATAATAATAATGATAATATTTTAAGGAAATGAAAGAAATGAAAATAATTAAATAAAATTTAACCCAATTTTAAATGTTAATTAACTATTAAAATAAAACTTTAAATTTCATTCCTAATTCTTATTTTTATTTTTATGTGTAATATTATTTATAAATTTGATATATAATCATGCTTGTGGGTCTATCTATGCACTGTAAAACACGAAAGACAAAAAACAAAAAGGAGGGGGGCAGAGAGAGAGAGAGAGGGGGGGAAAGAAAGAAAAACAGAATATTATGTCAAAAATTAAAATTAAAATTTTTAAGGAAAAGGAAATGTTATATTCCAAAGAAATGACCAAATTTATTTAAATAAAAGAGACTGCAAATTAATTACCTCTACTTTTACTTTAACTTGTGTTACCGCTATTGGTTCACATGCGATTTAAGACAAAATAAGTATCCTAATAACTATTGTGACAGCCACATGATACAAAATATCCTGAATGCAAACGCCCCTGCTGAAAGAAGTTTCAATTTAATTCTTCATTTCTTAAATAATATAGATTAAGTTTGGAGGGGGGGGAAGGGGAGAAAGAAAAGAAAAGAAGGGAAAAATAGAGAAGAAGTAGAATCAAACGAGTTTTACCCATTAGCGGTTTATATTTAATTAATTTCTTTATGAAAGCATTAAATATCAATTTATAATCGATTACATTTTAAAAACAGTTCAATCTAATTGCAGTGCCTTTAAAAGCAGAAATCTAATATATGATGACTTTCTAAATTATCCATACATTTTATTTAAAAAATAAATAAAATAAAAAACTGCTTGATTTATTTTTTTCAACGTTGGATTTAAAAATATGAAATTTTTATAAACTATGTTTTTGATTATGCCGAAACACAGTCAGGGTCGATTTTAAAATGATGTTAATTAAAAAAAAAAAAAAATCAGGTCTGAAACAACCACATGATTTTCCTTATCCACTATTACACATATTACATGCTTTTTTTTTTTTTTTTTTGAGATAATGTAATTAGAAGACGTAAAATTGACCTAACGAAGTAGAAACCTAAATATTTTCTGGTATGAGAAACTTGATACAAGTGAAAAGACATACAAAACAAAGTTAACATAGCGAGTTAAAAAATAAGAAAAAAAAATATTTATTTATATATTGGTAGATTTAATTTTAGAAACACTGATTTCTGAGATCTAAAACTGATCTAGCTAAGCAAGATGACTTAATTTTCTTGTAATAACGACGTAATATACGAGAAAAGATATTATAAATGGATTTATGTAACAATTTTCAAGAAAATCGTTTATGCTGTTTTTTGAGATACCAACTTTTAACAAAACTTGGCATGCTCAATTATTAACTGGCAAACAATAATTACATACAAAAGGATATTTTAAAGGGAATTAATATGGCAAGTTTGAAAAGTATTCATACAGTCGTTAAAGAAACACACATGTGAGACCTGAAATTGAGCAATTTATACAGGACGCCTGTCAATTTTCCTTAACTAACCAACTATATCATTCGAAAGGAAATCTAACAGTGTTTATATAGCAAAGTAATTGCTTTTTTTAATTACTTCATTAAACTCAGGAAACCTTAAAACTTGTAAATCAGATGAAAACTCGATATTGAATTTTTAGATCAAATACAATTCTTCCATTACTTACAGTAATCGGTAAGGGAAGTAAAAATAAGCAGAAATAAACTGTAATGAGGAACTTTGCAGTTTTAAATATATAAGATAGTTAAAAATAAAACTTATTTTTATTTAAACTGAATATTTACTTTAAAGAAATGAGAACAATCTAAAATGGTAGGGGGGGAAAAGTAAACAAAACACATTTATTAAATTTAGGCATAGAACTTTCTTTCTAATGAGGCTTCATTAAATACCTCCAAACTTACTGAATGTTTATTTTAGAAAATTCTTAAAACATAATACTTATTTTATTTATACTTCAATAGAAATAAAAATTTATTAAATAAATACGAGAAGTTCATCTTATAAGGTTAAGCGATAGAAAAAAAAAATCAAAATAAATATAAGTAATAATAATAAAACTTAGCATGTTTTGTACATTTTTGTGTCTGGCAAAAAGTCGTTCGAAGTTTATCAACCATAAACTTTCATTTTTCATTGATGTTCTCCTACAGAAATTTCCTGATTAGAAGCCGAGTTAAATGTAAAATATTCTGCATGGAATTGATTGACATGAGTTACAAAGAGAAGGACAGTCTATTGCTTTGCATTATTTTCTCCATAAAAGAGGCTTTTCCATATCTAGAATTACTTTTTCTTCTTTTAAATAAACTCGATGGATAGAAAATCTAAGATTTTTACGACAGTATATAATTTTAGAAGAGATAGAATTTAAAACAAACATTCAATATCCCTCGCTCCCTTAATAAAATTCTAATTATTATTACTTTTTTTTTTTTTTTTCTTTCTTTTTTTTTTTTTTTTGTTCTGTCTTTGATATTTACATTATTCATTAATTTAATTTATTTATTTTGTGACAGAATTTTGGAACATATTTAATAAATGTGTACTAATATAATAAATGTGTAAATACTTGGGGAGGGGGGGGGGGAGAGCAAATTATACGATAATATAATCACTAAAGCATTTTTCATGTTAAATAAGTATAGAAACTGTAGAATATGTAAATATGAGTATGTAATAACTGCAATTCAGGAAAAATTCTTTAAAGAAAAAAATGATAAATATACCTAGATATAATTTTTACTTTCTCTTACCCATAAGGTAGAGAAAGTATTGTTCTTCTGTCAAATTTTCAAAAATTAGTTTTTGTTAGATATATACTTTTTGAGGTCCCCTGAATCCAAAAATCATGTTTTTAGCGAATGGTCTGTGTGTCTGTTATCAGCATACCTCAAGAACAAATAGCATCAGAAAGTCCAAACTTGGTATTCTACATGTGTATGATACAGGGATGCTACATTAAGTTTTTCGTTGAGATGAAACAAATGGTTTGTGTGCAGGGACGCCCAAGAGAATTCAAATACATACATCTATGGGGAAAATTACAGGTAAGTAGTGTTTAACTTCAGTAGACTGCACTAAACCAAAGTAAATGAATATATATTTTTTGTACGCATAAAAACATGTTTCATGTAAAACATAGTAAGGATATTATTCACTAATTTACAGGGCTACACAAAAGAACTAGATTATAGTGCGACAGCAGCTGTAAATTGATGGAAGTGTATTTCAGGTTGTGAGGTGTATTATTACTGTACGATCATGTTTAGATGCATTTTGTGGTCTATACATAATCTTCAAAAGATACACAGGGCTGAAAATATTTAAGCGATAATATTCTTTTTTATTGTTAGCGCAACTGCTTTACTATAATATTTTACCATTTCGAGGAAAGCTGCTCAGGAATTGAAATGAATTCCTCATAGACATATGGTAAATAATGTATGTTTTTAAGCTAAATATTCATCGCTTGTTTTTTTTTTATTTTTATATATATAGTTACACGTTTTGAGGCTTCTGGATTAACGAAGTCAAGTTTTTTAATGTTTGATCTTTGTTTCCCTTTGACTAACTTAAAAACGAATCATTTCAAAAGATCCAAAAGTTAAATTTTCAAATATAAGTTTATTGCTAAAAAAAGTTTGATCAAAAGAGATAAGTTTCAAGGAATGTTGCGTGAAAGTTGTCTGAAAAATTTTAAGTGAACTTTTAATTTTAATGACAGATTAAAATTCTTTATAAATGTAGTTGCAGTAATGAAACAGGGGGTTGAGGCGGGCGGTAGCCCCCCCCCCCCCCCCCCAACACAAAACATCATATAAAACTCTTCCGAAGCCTAATTTCAATTGTTTTAACATAGGTTTACTTAACAGTATTCGTTATCTTACCTCTTACTCTCCAACCTATATTTACATTATTAAATTTCGGAATAAGAAAAATTCGTGTGAGTGACACACCAGATTATTTGTAAACGTTTCAACAATGGTAATTCAATTATGCTATATAATATATAGCATGTAAAATTAACATATTCTCTTCAATTTATCTATAAAGGGGGGGGGGGGAATATTTTGGATTTTTCTCTAAATTTCAGCTATAAAATATTCTCAGAATATCCACGTTCGTTGAGTATATTCTGAAAGATTATTTTCACCTCAAATCTCTAATTGTTCAACAGTTAAAAACATAAAATAGTTAATGAATTAAAAGTACAGTTCCACGAATGAAGAACAATTATTAATTAATAAATTTTTTATTATTATTATTATTTATATTTATAAAACTCTTCATATCAACTATTTGTAAGTATAGTAAAATATCAAAGTTTCAAAAATAAATTTATATTAAAGGTAATATTCTTACTACACGAGGGGCTTTGGTCCAGCACTCAAAGTGTAAATTGTTTGGGGACATTTCAGGGAATTGATTCGAAATCTCATTAAAAATCTTCAAGAAACAGTGTGATAGTGTCATCTGATGCACAATACACATCAATATCTAATTAATTTTAATGTATGTTGTGATTAAACTAAATATATATATATATATATACAAAGTTTTGTGAAATTAGTTTTAAGTTCCATTTTAAATTTACAGTGACAAACATGTGTGTCAATGACAGGTAGGCAGGTATCATTCTAACATTCCTATTCAAGACAATCCAAAGCATGCAGATTTATCAAAAAGCAGAAGTCGAAAATTTGGATTGAATAAAATGGTTTCTTCTTATAACTTACGAGTTTACAAGAAAGTGAATTATTAAATTAGCTAGTGAACTGTTAAGTTTAATTAAACTTTGTTACAAAATGAATAAAAGTACTAAAACAGTACAACTGTATTTTTTATATATCTTTCGTAATGAGTAGGTGTACACATTGAAATTTTTTTTGAAAAAGCAAGATACATAGAAGTAATTAGAGGGGCATTGTAAATTATTTAAAATATCAAATATTTATTGAAAAGAAAACAAATGTCAGTGAATTATGCTGGATTAAACCTGTACATTTTGATCACAAAAATTCCTTTAATAAATATTTAACCATTTTACCCCTTGAGATTAGGGGAAAAAGACAACATAATAATAATTCTTGTGAAGTTTGCATAATCCATCCTCTTTAAAATTAGAAAATTGACTGTCAATATATTTATCTAGGACAAAAGTGAGCTATCGCCAAATATAGACAACTTTCCCTTTCCAGAGAGGACTTTCCCTCTCCAGAAAGTGACGTTTGACCTAAGGTCAAGGATCACTTTCCGACAATGGATAATTTATGACTTTTGAAGCTGTGGATAGTTGCCAGTCTCTGAAGGGTTCTTAAAGAAATATAATTATTCAATATTACTCGCTCATATAATTTTTACCCAGCCCCTCTTATTTCCAACTCGTGATTAGCAATTAAATGCTTTGCGGAAGCCGTATGTTACCCAATCTTTCTCTCATCACAAAAGAAATGTCATTATTCATTTTAAACTTGGTTTATTAGACTTAAAAACCTATTAAGAAGTATAATTGTTTCTCAATCTTGTATTCTTTTTTTACCCTCACTGATTTAAAGAAATCTATGTTAAGACTGTGTACATGTAGATTATATATGGAAATCTTATTTAAAATTTTTGTATCATAATAGCTGCTCCGATGTCTCTTGCTCCTAAATCTTTAGTCGTGAGGTTGGCAGATCTGATATGAGGTCTTGGGCTCTCAACTGCAGTACTCCTGTTCAAAATTTGCTTTGAGGCTTTAACCCACTTCCTACCATGTGATTGAGATGAAGTTTTACATACATGTGTGTTATCTACATCCACTGAGTCGGAGTTCTTTGTTTATCTTTAAATAAGTGTGTTTTCAAAATTTATTTATTTATGTATGTGTAATTCCCTGTTTAATACTGATCTAAAAGCCTTTACAAATGAAAATATCCAGTAAATGTATTTTAAAATCACTTTCTTGTAATACATGTTAATGAAATATATTTTTTGTATGAGACTAAAATAAAGCATTTATTTTAAAATTTGATGTTTCAACTTTTTCTTTACTGTTTTTTTTTTTTTTTTTTATACTAGTCCGACACTTTTCAAACATCTGTTGATCATTTATTTTGCTTTGATTCATGGCTCTTTTACTTACACAAAAAATAAAGTAAAAATCTTTAATTGAAATTCTATTATTTTTTTACACATTTACTTAATTTCATTAGTTTATTCAAAGACAGCAGGTGACAAATTTCCAAATTTAAAAAATATATATATATATAAATACTTTTTTTAAATCAAATGTATTTTCTATGTGAAGGAGAAAACAGAATGATATTCTGTATTTTATCATCTTTATATTAGAAAATTTTCATTATTAAATGTTTATTAGAATAATAGCTTTAACTATTGTATACTAAGTGGTTAAAATTAAACTTCTACTCTAATCAGCCACCTGTGGCCAAAATAAGTTGTGGATTGCCAACAAAATTCATATTGATATATTTCTGGAAATGTACTTAAGGAATTTGTATTAATTTTGAAAATTAATGCAAGCTCTAAACTTAAAAATGTAACTTGACAGAAAATATTAATTAACTCATAAAATATTGAGGCCATCTTTAGTGAAATCCCTCAATGAAGGTCGGAAACAGTAAGATGTTTCAAGAGTTTCTAGCAAGAACAAAAGTAGCTTACCTTCCTACATCGTACCAAGAGAAAAGAGTCTAACCACAAAAATGAGAGTTTATTTAGTTACATAGGGATTTTTTTTTTTTTTTTTTACACAATGTATACTTATACAAAAACTTATAAAAGGATTATTAAGAACAATTAAATTAACCAATTACCTGCTGATGCTGCATTCATGCAACACCAGAAATAATTATGTTTAACAGTTAACTAAAAAAGATATTTTATATTAAGCATTGTTTTTAAGTAAGAAAAAAGATGTTTATTTTATTACAAAAAATTTGATCTGAAAAATAATTTTATGTTTAAAAATGAATTTCAAACTTGAAGCTCTTTTCAAACTAAAACTTCTGAAATTTTTCGTAATTGAGTGAATTTGCATAAAAATCACAATAAAATAATTATTTTAGAAACCATCTGTAGTTTTTACTGTTGTATGCTTCCTCAAGGAAATTTCCATAAACATTTATTTGTATTCATTTTGTACTATTATTCCGCTGAAATTGTACAAATAAAACTAGTAAAGTAAGACCAATTTTCACAATTTTATTTTAAATTATTGTTACATATGATCAAAATAATGAGTATTGCTGTTTGTATTTAGAAAAAATTCAGTATTTCTAGTTTTGGCAGTTAATGGGTTAACAAAAAACAACTAAATATTGTGAATAAAGTGCATTAACTGGGAGAAGCAATGAAAACCAACAGATAACCATATAATTTCCAATTTCGAAAAAATTTACGAAACACATCTTCAAAATAAATCAAAAAATTTTTCTTTTCTTTTTTTTTTTTTTTTAGTTCATCCAATATTTCATTCACTTTTTTTTAATTGCTTTGGATAACATAATAACTGATTTTTGATCCTCTATCTTCAGTTTATCTGGAATCTTTTGAGTCGAATAAAGAAGAAAAGTTGGGCAATCATTTATAAAACATTTAATACCAAAATATATGATATGATTTGATATTTGATGCACATCAATATGTACAGATACGTTACAATACAAGAAGAAATAATTTTGCTTATTTCAGTAATTTTGCTTCAGTTGAACACTTTTTGAATAACTTATTCTCTTTTAGTAGTTATGTGTATTTTTTACAATTGTTTAATTTTGATACACATTGCTGGCCATTAAAATTGCAACATCATGAAGGAATCCAAATATCAGAATATTTAGAAGAATGATTCATCAAGAATTTGGAAGAATAATCTATAATAATAAAAGGAAAGGTTTGTCTGTATGTATGTACATGGTCTGTCCCGAAAGTAATGCGCCCCATTTTCTTCTGCCGTGACTATCCGTTGCACAGGGTTGCTGCTTGCATGGAAGGGTGGATGGGGTCTTGGGAACACAGCGTCAGTCGACTCCGAGCTCCTGCAGAGTCACAGTTGATGTTTCAATGAACCCTTGTATGAGTGCTCCGTCGAAATCAAGATGGAACAAACTCTCAAGCAGAATTGTTGCAGTGTTGTGAGGACGGTCCGACTGTTTTAGACAATGTGGTAAGTGATGACGAATCTTTTATCTTCTTGTACAACCCAGAAACAAAAAGAGTGCATAGAGGCACACAACATCGTCCCAACGCCCAAAAAAGGCGAGAATGAGCATATCGCAGGTCAAAGCTATGCTCATTGTTTTTTTCAAATCCAAGGGAGTGATCCATTTTTAATTTGTTCCACCTGGCCAACCAGCCAACGCCAAATTTTACATTGAAGTATTGAAAAGGCTAAAGCAACGGGTCAACCGCGTCAGGCGCAAGATCAAGAAATCCTGTAAGCTGCACTATGACAGTACTCCCAGTGTTTCAACTCTCCCCCAGCCACCTTACAATCCTGATTTGTCCCTGTCCGACTTCTTTTCGTTCCCGAAGATAACAATTTTTCTCAAATGACAGCATTTGGGGACCTGGAGAACATCATGGTGGCTACTACGAGGTTAATAAAGGACATCTCTGTGACGGACTGCCAGGACGCATACAAGGCATGGAAATCGCGTCGGAACAAGTGTGTTGAAGCAGGAGGGATGTATTTTGAAGAATATTGAGTAAGTGTACAAATCAGTTCAATATATTTCTTAAAATAGAAATGGGAGCATTACAGACCATGTATGTATGTATTTGTGCATATATGTCTGTTATTCTATACATTATTCTATTCAGCCCCTAATGAATGTAGAAGTACAAAAATTGCCATACGGATGCTCAGGAGCCTTTTGGAGGGGCTTCTGAAAACAGAATTTAAAATTTTTAATTAGTTTCTGAGATATTAAGTAAAATGTGAACCATTAATTAGCAATTAAATTAATTATCTATTTAAATATTTGTTTTAAAATTAATTGTTGCCAAAAAAGTTTTCCAGTTCATTTTTTTTCAACATTATTTTCACATGATTAATAAGAAATTATCAAAAATTAGATTTGCTTATGCACATGAAAAAATTATGTTATGATGTTAAAATTTAAATAATAATAATTAATATACTTCTAGACTAGCAAACCCATGTAAAATTTTTGTAGTTTATTTTTTTTTTTAACCTTTAAAATTTTAAACCGATAAGTTTTATACCAATTTTACCATCCAATTAAAATTTTAATTCACCAGAGCCAAATTATTATTAGTTTTTATAAGATGAAATGCTAATGATACTTAAACTAGATCATTCAAAGAAAAGTTTCAAAATAAAATTCATGGTTGACGACTTAGTTTTAATATTTCCCCTGGCAAAGTCAGCTTTAACACTAGACTTACCGATACTTCATGTATAAATATTCCTACCACAGAAAAAAAAATAAATAACTGGTAATTTTTTTTTGACAACAATTATAAATTTAAATGTCCAATTGTGAATTTATTGGCAACTTGCTACAAAGGTGAGTACAACCGGAATCGTCATATCTCTTGCAAACTACATAAATAGATGAAAAAATCGCCAAGGGAGCTATAATAAAGGTACTATGGTGTCGTTTACTGATTTATTGTTATTATTTCTAAAAATCCAACCGCTATTAACTAACCATACAGTTCTGGTTGGTTGGTGTCGTGTCCATGGGGAGAACTATAGATAACCATGAGTGTGCAAAACACAGCCGGCCAACTCCTTGATGTTATCAGAGTACAGACTCTCGATGTCAAAGGGGGAGAATTCCCCAAGCTGAGCCAGGGATCTTAAAATGGCAGGGCAGTCAAAAATATGTTTTGGCAGGGGTGCAGAATATGTCCGAACGCCGGAACGAGGTTCGGGGGGAAATTTAATTTGACTGGGGAAATTTTGAATGTTTTTTTAAGAGAAAATAAAAATGTAAATCAAAAATAACAATTTGCTACTTTGAAGTGCTTATACACTAACAGCGATATTTTTATGTTACACTGCATACTTATTCTCTTAAAGATTTATTACACAGAACAAATGACTTTGTATAGCAAAGTAGATTTTTACATTATTGAGGGAAATTTATACTGTGTTTGGGGGAAATTTCCGAGGTTTGAACATTTTCTGCACCCCTGTGTTTTGGTGTTAGTGGAACATCATCACAGTTACTGCAGAGACGGTAGGTTCTATTGCCATCTCTCAGGATCTTCATACCTCGATAGTGACCAGTTCTAAGGCAGGTGATAGTTTTGGTAAGGTCTCTGTTTGCGTTTATTTCACAAATCTGCGAGTCTTTTTTAATGGTGTTTTCTCTTAAACGGAATCTTGCGATCGCATTAACATCGTCAAGAGAGACCTTGGTGATATTTTCATTATTGAGATTTCTCCCTTCCTTGGCAAGTTGATCTGCCTCTTTGTTTCCAGGAATGCGGACATGTGCGGGTATCCACTGCAGAATACAAATCTTGTATAGTTTGTCAATTTCTTCCAATTGGTGTTGGATATCATGGGTTAGCCTTGATTGACCATTATTTAATGCTTCTAAGGCAGCTTTGGAGTCACAAAAGATCACTAGCCCGTTAGCTTTGTCAGTGTTGTTGAGTAAGATGCATTATATATTGCTTTGAGTTCACTGGTGAAATTTGAGGTGATGGAACCAGTGCCCAATGAATGGTTCGTAGTTCTGCCGTTGGGTAGTACAAAGTGTACGCCCGCACCGCCTTTTTGAAAAGTTTCATCAGCTGAGCCATCAGTATATGCGTGGACAAGGTTATTTTTCGACATTGCATTGATTGTTTGCATACCCTTTTCAAAGATAGCTGATGTTAATGGGGAAGATGCACTCGGGAAAAAAACACTTTTTTAAAAATGGTAATCAATAAACTCAATCTTAAGAATCCGAAAAATCCAATTAAAATCGTAAAATTAATTCAAATTAACTTTTAATTAATGTTTTAAAATCACTAAAAACCAAAACAAAACCACGTGATCTGAAAACGCTCCGTGAAAAGGGGTTGATGTCACAGTTCATGAAGTGTGAATGTTTACAATCTTTTACCTATTGCTTTTTTTTGTTGTTGTTGTTCGCTCTGTTTTAATCTGTATTTTATGTTTTATCTTTTACCTTTTGTAAGAAATAACTTAAACCTTCCATAACTATACTATAATCTTGTATACATTTTTTTTTTTCTATTTTTATTTGTATAATGTCGATTTTGGATTTGTAAAAGAGCAATCGGATAATCTGCCGAAAATAGATGCTCTTTTCATATTCTCATTTTTGAGAAGAAACCTCGATTTTGCTGTCGCAGAAATAAGAGAAGCTAAAGCTAAAAGATATAGATTTATTCTGTATTTATACTTAGAAAATTATAAACGTCTTCATAATAGAATTTTAGCACTGTATTAATATAGTAGTAGTATTTTTTCACATTTCTCTAACTTTTTAGACGCTTGTATGTGAAAAATTTTCTTTTTTCATAATGTATGCTTACAGATATAATTATAATTAAAATATTCATTAAAATTTTATAGTGCATAAAAATTTTTATGGATTTACTTATATTATTATTTATTATTATTTTGTTTTTAACCATAATTTTTTAATTATGTTATTTTACAAAATATATATTATTATTTTAAAGAACAGTCATTAATTATTAATGACTATGTTATGAGTTCAGTAGCATTTAATATTTACTTCATGCTTTTACAAACGAAAAAAAAAAAAATGTTATTTTCAAAATGCATTATTTATTTATTTTTTTGAAAACAGGAAGTTTACTTTTCATAATTTTTTCATTAGTTTTTTTAAATATATATCTATATATTTAGATAGATTTCAGTTTTATCCATTTATTTTTCTATTTAATTTTCTTAAATTTATTCTTTCATTTCATTTGAATTATATTGTTCTTCGCCGTTTACATTAGCAACGACTGTTACACAACTATTTATTTATTTAATTAATTCATTTGAAAAGGAAAATATAATTAAATGTTTTTATCGGGAAAATGTTAATATCGGAGGAAGGATTATTCTTATTAAAATTTGAGTTTAATAAAAACTTATTTATTATTTATTTAATTCCATTGAAAGGAAAATCTTTTGTTATTTATTTATTATTGTAATGACTGAAATCAAATGGTAATATAGCAGAAAGAGCGAATGCAATAAGGTACATGGTGCTAAACTAAAATATATTTAATAGATGCTGAGTTACAGCTATCCTTAAGATCTTAGTTCTTGAATAATAGCAGCTTTTGTCGTCTGATAAGTATCCAAATTGAAGTGCCTAGGAAAGACGTTGCTGCAGGCAATAAGAATCCAGACCCAAAAGAGGTACACTGGAAGGAATAAGGCTGCCGTAGGCAACGGATACCCAAAATGGTGTTGAGAGAAATTACAATGAATTTATTTTTTAATTATCTATTTATTTATTTAGTTAGTTTTTTGTTTATAGAATAGATTTATAAAAAAAATTATTAAAACAATTTGATTCTATAAAAGAAATAAGTATTCTTTTTTTTTTTTTTTTTTTTTTTAATTTAAATTTAGCAACCAGCGAAGCAGGCGAAGAACGTCAGTTATAGTATATACAAGGGTTGATCCAGGTTTATTTTTGGGGCCCGTTTTTGAGAAAAACAAAATAATTTTGTGAAAATTTATTTCTTTTTGTGATAAAAAGAATTATCACACGAAACCTTTCACTTCATTACCAAGTTAACAGTATATTATTGAACCAAGTACAGACACTCATTTAAAATAATACTGTTAACGTGGAAATTTTTTACAAAATCATCATTTAAAAAAAAAAAAAAAAATCTTGTGAAAGGGCTTCTGTTATGAATCTGAATTTTGTGAAGGGACCCATTTTATGGATTTGAATTTTGTGAAGGGGCCTATTTTAGAGATTTGAATTTTGTGAAGGAGCAGCAAATGGGTTTCAGTTTTTACCTGGATCGATCCCTGATATATTCTAAACATATTTGGATTTTACATTAAAGCTTCATTGATAAATGAATTTATTATATATATATTGTGTTTGATTGCTGAAATTTACTGCAAATTTATAATTAAATATTTAATACCATTCATATTTATAACTAGATCACGTATAACGTATAAGGTATTATTACATTTAACATATAGTTCATGTGTTTATTTTATTTTAAAGTACTTTATTTTTTTTTCCTATTGCTAGTAATAATTATTATTATTTTCTATTTCTATTAATCTTTTCTTTCTATTTTTCAATTTTTCCAAATAAAAAAAGTAATTACATTATAAAAATAACTAAGCACGTTTCTAAATTCTGAAAATAATAATAATAATACTTTTCTAAGGAGACCTTTTTTTGTTTTTATTTATTTATTTATTTAGAATGATAAGCACATATAATTTTCCTTAAATACTTTTCAATTTCTCAAATTGCATCACTATAATGTTTTTAATAATTCACAATCTTCAGCTTCTATTTTAATAGAGCATTTCCTCGTGACGTCTGGTGGTTGGCAAAAAAGTGCGCTCGACTTTCCCGCGCCCCGCCCACCATTGATACTATATTGGTGATCCGCCATCGCTATGCTTTTTTCCCAAGCCTTTTTGCCAACCACTCATAAAAGTTGAGATGTTTGTTTACAAACAAGGAACTGCCCTATAGAAATACTGTTAAGTTATATAATATTGAAATGTATTAAAAAAGTTATTTCTAGCTTAAAGTACTATCTCTTCAGTTGCAGACTCTGACAAGGTTGCCTGAAGTATAAATATTTATTATTATTACTGTTTATTGATTTTTTTTTTTTAAATCTCAATTTTGTACACAATCGAAGAGGAAATATATATATACAGTTATACTGGCATCTCATAATTATAAATGTAATTTAGGTTAATTCAGCATATACTATTTTACATTATTTATGCAATGAAAATATACATATTATCAGGGTCGCCGCTAGGCATTAAGCAACTCAGGCAATGCCTGAGGGCGGCAGTTGTCTAAGGGCGGCACCCGAAACATTAAAATGAAGAAAGAAAAGTAAAAAATTATGCAAGATTGAAAAATAAAATATTTCCAAAAATATACATTGATAAAAAATCCCTCCCCCCTCCCCTCACCCTCCTCACAAAAGAATCTAAATTGGTTGAAAAAACTGCTGCTAGTGAAATTCGTCAATAAATAAAACAAAATGTGTGAAAAGGAGGGTATGAGAAATGTGAAGGCACAAAGCCTTCCGCTTAGAATAGGAAACTATCTTTACATAGGTCTGATGTTCGATACCTTGGAAAATTTCAAAATAACAGATAACACCTAGTTTGCCTAGACAGATACATTCTGAGAAAGCTTTAATTGGGAGACTACAGTTGAGTACGGTAGAACCTAGCCGTGTCGGTACACAACAAAAAGCTATTACTGGCCGGATATTGTAAATTTGAAAAGAAATAAGGGATATATAGATATATATATATATAGCGTATTAAATTCTACATGGGTGATCTTAAGAAAAAGACAAAATTATTCTACAAGTATGAAACAGAATAGAATCCATCAGTGGGAAAGAAAAATAAAACACTGAATTTGAGATACAACATTTTAAAGGAATCATTAAGTTTAAACTAAACTATTTTTACTTTCCTAACATATTACATAAGGAAAATATTGTAATCTAAAAAAATTATGAGATTTTGGTGTTTCTACACGTTGTCCCCTGAGTTCATTTTTACTGTTTTTAGGATGATGTGCGTGTGTGTGTGAGTGAACATGACAGTGCCTAAACGCTTTGTAAATCATCATAGCACGAACTCTATTAATTTTGGTGAATCTAGGACTTTTTACAGAGACACAAATAAAAGAATTCTGTATGACTATGGCCTATGGGCCTAAATTTTTTTTAATGCGATAACGTCCAAACGCCTTATTCATCTTAGCTGAAAATTTATACACATGTTGTAATTCATTACGCACGAACTGTATAAATTTTCGTTAATCTACTATTTAAATATTTTTTACACGGACACAAGGAAAAATTCCTTATCATTATGGTCTACGGGTTCAATTTTTACTTTCCGAACACTATAGTGAGGAAAGTAGTGTAATCATGTCAAAAATCCGAATTTGAGATTTTGATGTTTCTATACATTTCGAGGTCCCCTGAGTCCGTTTCGACTATTTTTACGATGATGTATGTATGTGTGATGTATGTATGTATGTGTGTGTGTATGTCTGTGAGTGAACACGCTACGTTTAAACACTTTGTTCGAATAAACTGAAAGTTGGTACGTATATTGTAAGTCACCATAGTACGAACCCTATACATTTTGGTGAATCTAGCACTTATAGTTTTTTTTACAGGGACACCAGAAAAAATTCTTTATCATTATGGCCTATGGGGCCAAATTTTTAAAAGTGCGATAGCGTCTGAATGCTTTATTAATCTGAGCAAAAAAATTTGTACACATATTATAGATCACAGTTGCACGAACTGTATACATTTTGGTGAATTTAGCACTTACAGTTTTTTTACAGGGGCACAAAGAAAAATTCTTTATCATTATGGCCTATGGGGCCAAATTTTTAAAAGTGTGACAGCGTCTAAATGCCTTATTAATCTGAGAAAAAAAATTGTACACATGTTAAAGGTCACACTTGCACCAACTGTATAGATTTTGGTAAATTTAGCACTTACAGTTTTTTTACAGGGACACAAAGAAAAATTCTTTATCTTTATGGCCTATGGGACCAAATTTTTAAAAGTTCGATAGCATCTAAGGTTTTATTCAATTGAGCTGAAAATTTACATGAATATTATAAATCACTGTTGCACTAAATATAAGCATTTTTGTGAATCTAGCATTTATAGGTTTTTACAGGGACACAACGAAAAATTCTTTATCATTATGATCTAAGTGCTCAAAGTTCAGTAGCGTTAAATAAAACTAAACATCGCGTAATATATGAAGAAAAATACTTACACTCTATTATGGTTAACAACTCCTCTTTCTTTACTTTATCTACAAAACTGTTAATTACTCAATGTTCGGAAAGTTGAGTGGAGTCACTCCAGATTTTTTTTAAGTGTGATTGCGTCTGAAGCTGCCTTTAAACTCTGGCAACTTAGAAAGCTGCAAGTGCGGCTCTATTGATATTTCTTTGATGTGGTTTAGGAGAGTCGACGCTCGCTGGAATCGAAGCTCACAAACCTCCTACTGCGATAATTGCATGAGAAGGGGGGTCTCTTCTGTAAAAGAGCAATAAAAAGTAATGTCCTTCATAGTAAATGTGTCCAAAATTTCAAGGGTCACTTTCGGACAATGGATAATTTATGACTTTTGAAGCTCTGTATCGCTGCCAGAGTTTGAATTGAAGGCAGCTTTAATGCCTTACTCGATTGAGCTGAAAATTTATACTCATAGGTCACAGTCACACGAACTGCATAGTTTTGGGTGAATTTAAAACTCATAGATTTTTTACTGGTAAAAAACAAAATTCAAAAAACTTTATTTTTGAATTCGATATTCGATGTCCTTATAATACGCAGCAACATGAATCCCGTAGGATAACAAGCAAAAAGGAGTAAGAGAAAATCTGACTACCAATCCTTAATGAAGTCAACTTATATGCATTCCTAATATAATGCCATTCTTAAATTTTTAGCTTAAGACGAGTAATTTAAAAAATGATATCATAGGAAAACGTTATATATTCTGTAATGTTACGATCTGCCAATACATGAAGGATAAAAACAAGAAAATTAATACAACAATACCAATATTTTACATGATATCAATTTCAAAAGTTTTTCATCAAATAAATTTAACGAAAAATTTATTTTAGTTAAATGACGTTTTCAATAAATATTGATGAAATCTTTCATTTTCACTCTAGAAATGGATAATTACTTACCTGTTGATAACTTTCCTTAAAACATATTACTCGAAATTTAGTGCAATTTTTGTGCTGAAAATAATAAAAATGTTTTTCGATAGATTCGACAATGATGTAGGATTTTCGAGGCCGGTTGACAACGCTAGGGTCCTAGGCATATGGGTGGGAATGTCTTCAGTGGGGGGTTTTCTAAGAGGTCCTACCCGTATTTACGCGAGTTTCGGAGAAAATCACGGAAAACTATGAACGGCTAGGTGGATGAGTTTGACCTGGAATTGAACCGAACACTTCCCATCAACCAGCATTGAGCGCAAAACCACTCGGCCGCTGGTGGGCCATTAGATTCGACAATGTATTTTCTATTTGTTTTACAAACCTGTGTAAAGTTTCGTATGCCTAAATCAATTTATTTTATAACCATTTTTTATGCAATGTTTGATTAGTCTACTTAAAATTGCGATTTTAAAAAAGTGACAACACGCGAAAGTGTGTGTGTGTGATGCTAAAATTTTTAGAATGAATCTAAAAGAAGACCGTGAATTTTTTTAAACATTATATTTTGTTACGGTCTTATGTACACTTAAATTTCGTTAAACCAAATTTAAGTTTACATAAGTAACCAAAGTCTTAATGACTAAGAAGGGAAAATGGAGTTACCATATAAAAACTTTCACTGACGAAAAATTTCGAGTTATAAAAATTCGTCAAAGAAAAGTTTCAGCATATAAAGGGGCGGCAAATTGAAGCTTGCCTGAGGGCGGCAGAATACTTAGCGACGTCCCTGCATATTATTCAGTTAAATATCATTACCCAATCCCAATATTTTATTTCTGTACTCAGTCTAGAATAATAATAATAAATCTATAAAACATATGAAACAAAGCAAGTATTTAAAATATACACCTTTGGCATACTAAAGAAATTCTTTAAGAAAATTCGATTGATCAACTATTATTTCTATTATAGCTTAATTTGAATTAATAACAGTAGGCGAATAAAAAAAATCCCATTGAAACTTGGTGCCATTTATAGAATGAAGTGATGTTTAATGAGTTCAAATTGTTTTAATAAATTTTTAGAGAAAGAATACAAAATTTTGCTGAATGCGCGAATTTTCTTCTCAATACTATAGGGAGAAATTCAGCGAACAGTTCATTTCGTGAATAGTGACGTCACGATAGGTTTCATCACGTGACGCAGCGTTTTCGCGCCAACATGAAAACTACATCTTTTAAAGTTAATTTATTTAAGCATCCGGTTTTCAAATATGCATAAAAATGATATCAAAATGTTTGTATTTTCATGCTCTATCATTTACAAGTTAAAATGAAAAATATGCAATTTCCCCTTTCCTTTTTGGAGCATGGAACAACGAGATTGGTGTTGATAGTTGTATTCTTGGGTAAGCACTTAGAGAATGCAGGCTCTTCCAGGAAATCAAGGGTGCTGTGCTCGAGACTGATCTATCGTCTTATATCGGAATCAAATTGTAGAGTGGATGATCTTTTAAGTCTGGTTTTCTTGGACCAATTTTCAAAGGTTCTTCATGAGATGTGGTCTGAGTCACGGCTTTGTATTTTGTTAGTCAACTTTATGGTTTTGTACTTCCTTCTGTTATTGAGTGATGCTAAGCCATATTATCGTATCACTTTTTTATTGTTTGTAGAGGAAACTGCACCGCAGATGATTTTGGCTGCTCTAGCCTGGATGCTTTCCAAGTAGTGGAGTGTTGTGGCTGAGCTGAAGTATGGACCCAAATGGGGGTGGCATACTCAAGATGTGGTCTTGCCAGGGCAGTATTGGTTGTCCGAAGGGTTTTAGGGTTTGCTACCCAATTAGTGCCACATAAGCTCTTTAGGATTTTTAGCCTCTTTAGAGCTTTATTTCCACAATTCTTGATGTGTTCACCAAATCGCAATTTGGGATCAAGTTGTACTCCTAGGTATTTTGGATTAGCTGTTTATGTAAGGGGAACACCATTCAGCATGATGGTAGGTCTGAATTGGTTTCTGTGTTTTCGATCCATTGAAAACACCGTGAAATGGGAAGAGGGTGCTACCGAGCAGTAGTTTACTTTGGTTAAATTTTTTAATAAAGCTATTTGTACTATATGTCAATAAGTTGTTGTAGGACCTGAAAGAGTTTTGTAAAGTAGGATTTTTCAAGGTTCTTGAACCAGTTGGTCGCTGAAGACGTCTAATTGATAATAATAATAATAGAGGAAGAATAATTGATTAAAATTTCGGGGACCCAAAATTGAAGAAAGTACTCCAGTCAGCCTATCGATAGATATGCCAAATTATTATTATTATTTTTCCATTTGGTTATTTTCAGTATTATTATGTCTGTAAATCAGGGAACTAAACAAAAGGCTATGGCTAGAGAATGAATGAATTTATCTTTGACTTTTGCATTAAAACTCAATATAGCCACTCCATTCATCAATTACTCAACTGATTATTATTATTTATTTATTTATTTATTTTTGGCATTACGCCTTTAATTCTAATAAATGTTTAATACTGTAAAAGCTAAATGTAAAAATCGATGCGTTTGTCATTTGCAAAACTCTTGATAGGAAGACTAGAGTCT
Source organism: Salticus scenicus (assembly GCA_963930645.1). Taxonomy (NCBI): domain Eukaryota; kingdom Metazoa; phylum Arthropoda; class Arachnida; order Araneae; family Salticidae; genus Salticus; species Salticus scenicus. The sequence continues at coordinate 28,405,368 of OZ005658.1, forward strand.
CTTTATTGAACTCTGGAGCTGAAATCGAAAAGAGATCTACCCGCCAGTCAAATCCTTTTTTTAGTCAACTCGAGCTATTAATCCAGTTGTCGGATGAATTTCAGCTTCAAAGCTCAAAAAAGTACTCTATTTGACTTATCCAGAGATCTGATTGACATTTCCTTAGTTGGCTTAAAAAATAAAGGCAAAAAAACTTCAAATAGGCTGACTCAAAAAAATTATTTGGTCATCTAGTCATCAAACTTTTTTTTTTTTATCTTCAATTCTAAAGTTGTATAAAAATATTCTGGTCAGCCTATCACGATTATTTTTTTTCACATCCTGTTTTTATTTCTGATGTAATTTTTAAATAAACTATAAATATTTTTATAGTATATTTATAGTTACTATTTTGGTTTATTTATAGTAACTTTTATGTAAACTATAAATAAATCAACTGTGAAAGTATTTGGTCATCGGAAAAATCATTTTTTTTATTACTGCACCAAAGCTCAATAAAATGCTCCAGTCGGTTACAAATTAAGTCTTTATTTTCAAATGGAATTCTTCAAAGGATTTAATCTTCAGATAAATCTCATTTTAACATTAATTTTGAAAAATTCAATAAAAGTACTTCAATCAGGTTACTGGTGGACAGCCCGATTCATTCTTTTTCTCCTTTGGTTTTTAATTCTGACTAAATTTTTGAAAATGTATATAAGTCAGCTGGTTTGTTTTTGGTTTGGAGTATCACTTACTTTGTGGTAACTTTTTTTTTACATTAAAGTCCATGAAACCTGAGCTTATGGCTTGAAGGCGATTCCAAACCATCACGAACCCATATTAGGACTCGAACCTGGTACTTGTAGCCCAACAGAAGATGTATTTAGCTGCCAGGAAATTTCCTTTTAAAAACATACCATGCAGCTTTTTAATCAGCAACCTGTTTCATTATTTTTCCATTTGGCTTTCAATTCTGATGAATTTTGTTTTTAAATTATAGATAGAACATTTTTTTTTTCTTTTTCGTGTCACTCGACAGTTATTTTTTGCCTGTTAAAGCTTATCAGATTGGCACCTATGATTAAAAGTGAATTTCAAAACACTACAAAAATTCCATATCCAAACCAAAAAATTAACCTTGCACCAACAGTTCAAATGAAGAATGGCTGCCGAAACAATTCAATTTTTACCTTTTGCTCCAAGTTTATTGCAAACACTCTAATTGGCTTATCTAGAGATGATTTAATTAAATTTTTTCCAGCACTAACCTTTATTTCTGATAAAAATTTCCAAACTGCAAACTGGCTGACTGAAAAAAAAAAATAAAAAAAAAAAAAATGTTATGACAGGAAATCATGTTTTTGTCTGTGATCACAGAGCTTTCCAAAAACATCCCATTTGACCCAGAGTCTGATCATGTCAAAATTAGGTCCAGACTGCAATGTGCATTTGCCCTCGTCCCCCCATGTTAACGCATGGAAATACATTTAAAAATATATAAAACAGTATTGGTTGGTATTTATTGGTTTTAGCTGCCGCATCCAATGTACAGCTCGTTCTTGAATAATTTTTTTCTTCTTTTTTTCAATTTCAACGAATTTTACAAGGCATTACACCTATGATAAAATGTATGGACAATTGAATTGTTTTTGTATACATCTCTGCCAAAAATTTGAGTTTCATTTTTCTCTAAACTTTTAATTCAAGCACGGGCTGAATTTAGCTTCTAACAACATAAATAAATAACATAATTTTTTAATTTTGAATAAATCTATCAAGAATTTACTATGAATTATCTTGTCTATCACTTTTCTGAAGGTCTCCGAAAACCAGGTTCTACTAGCTGAAATTTCCAAAAGTTTTTAATGAAAATTTTATAAATATAATTTAAATATTGCTCTTTTATATGCTCAAAATTTTGAATAAGAATTTTTATTCTTTATATCAAAAAGTGAGAGAGAGGGAAAATATGTTTTTTTTTTCTTTTAACCTTTAAAACCATTCTTTAAGACATGCATTTTCGAGGCCTAAAATTGGCCTATCCCTTTCCGACCCAGGTCGCACAATCGTGTGGGTTAGACATCCACTTACATTTTTGCATCTGAAACAGTTGTGTGTGCTAAAATCAGGAAATGAACAATCGTGCTAAATTAGCAGAAAGTGTAAAGTACAATTTTCAATCAACAAATTCGATTATAGTCCATATTTTTCTTTCAGCTTGCAATAACAGAAGAATGTAATGTTTTAAGGTAAAAATGTTTCGGCTCAGAAAGGGATAATAAACAGAATGAAAAACAATTTTTCTTTAGTATCCAACAACCAACTAATACATAATAAGACAACGAAAATCATCAACGTCATTTTTGAGATACAGACTTAAACTATGGTTTCATATCCAGTTTTCCCTTAAAGCTGACAAATTTGTTTGTATATCCGAAAGTCCAATTTTTAGCTGTCGACCTGCATATATATGTGTTATATGCTTACTTAAAAACAAATAACTTCAGAAAATTCAAATTAATATTTTGAAGTGTGTGAAGTTTGTTTTAATTTACTACTTAAAAAATTGATCAAGATTGGTAAGTTTGAAGGTAAATTAATAACAGCTTTGATTTTTTTTAAATAATTGTATGCACTGTAATTGAAAGGGGGTTGAGGAGTCGGCAGCCCCCTCACACAGAATTACATGCCAAATAAAACTGTTCCTAAGGGATTCGGACATAATATCGCGGGACAAAACCTCGCCGGACAAAATATCGCGCCGATTAAATTACAATAATGGGACCTACTACTTCATGTGCGATCTCTTCCCTCACAGCACACTTATCCATGGTACATCCTGAGGATGACCATTGGATGTACTTTCATCCATAGGATATCCCGAGGATGTCTTGTGGATGAGATGTGGTGTTAGGGTTGTGAGGACCATAGGACCTTATAAATATATATATTATAGAGTGGATTTTCATTATTTTATCTGTATTTAATGTCAAGTTATTTTATCATTTGCCTTTCATCCTGTCTAATGCCACAGCCCTACCCTCCGGCTCCTCGATGTCTTTTTCAGTCAATTTTCTCCTTTTATTACTTCCGGTGTGAGCTTTTTTTTTAACACACTTGACATCAGTGGCGGATCCAGAACTTGACTTTTGGGGGGGGGGGGGGGGGGCTAAGATTTTTCAAAGTGTTATTCCAGACCAATAAAAAATTTACAATTGCAATATTTAATTGTGAATGTCAGTGTTTTAGTGCAGTGGCGGCATTTAAGGGGGCTTCAGCCCCCTAGCCCCCCCTCCCTTAAATCCGCCACTGCTTGACATGTGAGTTTTTTTGGTTGCCGTCCCATGCTATTTCTACGGAGTTTTAGCTTTTCCCCCCTCGTTTTCAACATTCTAAAGTGCGGTGGGGGTTATCCCTCACATTTAGATGTCTGCTGTTAAGGGTCCTTAACTAAAGATCTTTAAAAAGATGCATTTTCATTGGTCAATCAAATTTAAACAATCTGTATTTCCGACTTTCCTTAAAATCGAAATTCAGATGTCCGTTTAAAGATCTTTAACTTTAAGGATCCTTAAATTCTTAAGGAGAGCTCACACCTCTCCTTAAACTTAAAAATCGGCAGCCATCTTGTTTTTCTTGTGTGTGATGATTTTGCATTATTTTTTTCATTGCTTTTTTTTTTTTTTCGAATAAAGTAAGGGTTACATCCAGCCTGAAACATTGTGATCACAAATAGGTAAACAAACGCAAATCTGGCTGTGTTTCAATCATAGAATAACGGTTTCAATCCAAACGCAACATTTACAGTCGGCTGCAAAATTATTCGAGCACTAGCCAATAATTCCTATATTAAAAAAGTACACTTAAGACTGTTTTGTTAAATAAATCCTTGTCGAATCATGTTCTTAGACTGACTAAGAACATGACTCGATAAGGATTTATTTAACAAAGCAGTATTAAGTGTACTTTTTTTAGACAGGGATTATTGCTAGTGCTCGAATAATTTTGCAGCCGACTGTATTTACAAAACTGGTCGCAAAGTTGTGAGCGATGAGGGTAAAATTTGTGACTGCCTCGAGCTCTCACAACTCGATCGCAGGTTTTACTAGGGGTTACATACAAACGGAACGCTTGCAATTTCGATGACGTAACTTTTGCAAGTTTTTTGTAAATACAGTCGGCAGCAAAAGTAACAGAGCACTAGCGAAAATTCCTATGTAAAAAAAGTACAGTCGGCTGCAAAATTATTCGAGCACTAGCCAATAATTCCTATTTAAAAAGTACACTTAAGACTGTTTTGCTAAGTAAATCCTTGTCGAATCATGTTCTTAGACTGATTAAGAAAATGACTCGACAAGGATTTATTTAACAAAGTTGTTTAAAGTGTACTTTTTTTTGGCAAGGATTATTGCTAGTGCTCGAATAATTTTGCAGCCGACTGTACACTTAATGCAGATTTGTTAAATAAATCCTTGTCGAATCCTGGTCTTAGTCAGTCTAACAGCATGATTCGACAAGGATTTATTTAACAAAACAGTGTTAAGTGTGCTTTTTTCACATAGGAATTTTTGCTAGTGCTCGGATACTCTTGCTGCTGAATGCAGTCATACAGTCGGCTGCAAAATTATTCGAGCACTAGCCAATAATTCCTATGTTTAAAAAGTACACTTAAGAGTGTTTTGCTAAGTAAATCCTTGTCGAATCCCCATACAACCAAAAGGATCCATTGGATGTCCTACAAATATCATACAGATCCTACAACTGACATATCCGGTAAGTGTCATAAAACAGCAACCAGAGAATGCCTTATGCATGATACTCGTAGGATCGCGGGGGTTTCAAGTGCATAGATAATACAGAGGACATCCACAGGCTGAATTATTACAGCACATGCGCAGAAATCTAAATGCTATTCTAATAAATCGTTCTTTAGCAAACGAACTCAATCGAGTTTTATGGCCGTGTTCACGATATCTCCACGATCTGATCGATCTCCTCGTTAACTCCCCAAGCTGTTCACAACTTCTCCCCGATCTCCTCGATCAGAAAAATAAGCTGTTCACGACTTCTGACCGAGGAGATCAGCAACTCCCCAATTTCCCCGATAATTTTCTCCGGGGAGATGATAGAAAGCGTGGCAACCGCATAGCAACAGACGTAAACAAATGCTGAATATCATTACGGTGATGTGTTTTGCTGAAATATTTTAAATATCTAAGAAGAATATGAATTTTTATTAATTGTACAATTGCATTTTTTTTTAATTTTAGAAATATTAGCGACGCTCGATTGAACAAGATAGAAAATACAAAATATATATCAAAACTAAAAAAAAAAAAGTTAACGATATTGATTATTTTCTTAATATTTTAATTCTCTTTTACTTGCTTTTTTTTTTTTTTTTTTTTTTTACAATTTAAAATAACTTCCAACTTCATGCAAAATAACTTAAATTTAATTAATTATTCAAACCCATTTTCATTCTACATTTTTAAAGACTATTTATTTTAAGCAATCATTTATTCCACTTAAATAAATTTGCATTTTTTTCCCCCTATAACTATTTTATAATACTTTGTAGGATGTACATAGGATATATATTATTTGAGCCTTTTTTGCATGTACAATATAATTTTTAATATATCTTAATTTAATCAAAAACCAATCACTTATATTTAACATAGGGTTAATCATACAATTTACATTCCATGATTAGTTGTGAGTCATATATAAATGAAATTTTTTCCCTCAACAAGAAATAATGTTTTGTGAATTTTTATAATGAGAGAAATAATAATAAAGACTTATTATACAGCCTTGCATCTGTAGTTTGAATGTATAACTTTAATTGCTTTTAGATTCAAAATGCAATTATTAAAGTTTACGATTGTGTTTAATTAATCTGTTACAAAAACAGTTATATCATTAACTTACAAAGGACATTTGTAAGTTAATTCTTGCAGGAAAACTAAAATATGAAAGAGATACAAAAGTTACTCAGAAAATTAGGTTAAGGTAAATGCATCAAGTAAATACATTTATTTCTTTAAGAGTTTTTTTCAGAAGATGCCATTGTAAGAGACAACGTTAAAATCGATTTTATGAGTTTTTCACCTCTTAGAAAAAATCTTGAAAGCCATCATAATTAAGGTAGTAATTTAATAGTATAAGAAGTATTTGTATAAAGATTATTTAAAATAAAAATTTAAATACCTTTAAACTCCATTATTTTAAACTACTCTTTTAATTAGATAAATTTAATGTTATAACAAATTCAAAAGATAATATGCATTTCACATCATTATTGCATACTGTTTATTCTTCAGTTCGAGTCGCAAACAAACAAGGATAATTCTACTACAAGAATAGAATTGTCCTTGTTTGTTTGTGATTCGGATCAGAAAACAAACAGTATGGGGGGGGGGGGGAGAATAGTTTGAATAAAAGGAAAACTTCCCCATTCTCAATTGAATATTCACATTTATATCATTAAATGTTCAATGAGGGCAACTTAAAACTTAAGTATTGAAATAATATTAAAAAGGCATTTAAAATGCATATTAATATTAAAATAGCATTAAATAGTAAAATTTTAGCTATTTATTAGGAAATTATCTTTTTTTTTTTTTTTTATTATAATATCCTTAATTTTATTTTATGCACTTTTACTGCTTTTCAAAATCTTAATAAGCTGTTTATTGTAAAAATCAATTTAAATTTTGCAATTTTCAAAGTAATTATTTTTATACTTCAATGTAGAATAAACACCCAATTTATAATCTAACATGATTCAAATTAGAAGATTGCCAGTTTGCAAATTTTGAAACAGCAATACAAGGGATGGAATGCTGGTGCGGAATTTATGCCAGTATTTGTGTATGAAATTTCTCTAGATATACATTCATTGATTTAAGAAGTAGAAAACTTTGTTTCATTAGTAGTGGTATAAGTTCTGCACCAGTGTTCTTTTTCTGCAATACAAAGTATCCTGAAAAATTATGTTATAATTATTTTTTTTAAAAATCTATCAAATTTTCCCCAAGCATAACTAAGAGCCGTCCTAATTAAATTGACATTCTAAAAAAAAAAAAAAAAAAAAAAAAAAAAAAGAATAAAAAATCGGCTTATTATTTTTTTTTTTTAAGTAATAGATATAAAATTCTGCACAAAACAGAATTTAATTTAGTATGATAAGACTTATTTTAATTAGTTCTTCCATATAAAGGCATGCAGTAACTCTGTTTCATCCCCTAGCATTGTTACTAAATTCATTTCTTAAAATTTCTTTATTTTTGCATAGGAACCCCTCGAGTCTTGGCAGGAACCATTTTAAACATCTGAGGGTCTGGGGACCCCTTACCACCAACTTGAATTGTTTTGTTAGTAAACTTAAAGGATTTGTTAATAAAAATGCCATTTAAAATAATCTATAAATCCCCCGCCGAGTGCAATCTTTCAGCAAAATTTCACGCAATGCTTCTGCCATCTAATGGCATTGTTTTTTTCATATTTTTTTAGCTGAAAATAAGCAATCCTTTGTGCTAGATGGCAGAAGCAACATGCCAAATTTTGTTGGAAAGCTACACCCTGACATTAGACAGTTTTCAAGTTTTTGCATTGAACACAGAGTTAAAGTTAATGGTCAATATACGGCCATTAGACGATATGTTCACTCACATACATACATCATCATAAAAAAAAAAAAAATTTAACTCAGGGAACTTCAAAACTTAGAGATACACAGAGCTGTACCAAGTATAGTCAGTAAATACTCGGCCAAATTTAGGCTAAGTATTCAGTCAATGCCGAGTAGTTGAGGGATTTCACTATTTTTATGCATTATTGAAAGAAATATGTCATTGATGGATATTTATTTTATAACTAAACAAAATGATTATGAAAATATAAATACAGAGTCATTATAATTAAAATTTTCGCTATAACAGCTTTCTGCAGTTAAAACGGGCTACCACTAAATTTGGTTTAGAGACAATTCATGATATGAGCTTGTCCATTTTAGCTATAAGAATTTAATTATAACTATCTTGTATGTATGTAATATGCAATATTTTATAAAAACTTAGTATATAAAATTGTATCTGTAAATCAGACAAAAATAAAACATTAAAAAAAAAATAACCTTTATTTAATATTAACATAAAAATTTAATTTATACATTTATGTAAGTAAAAGTAAGACACCTTCAAATCAGTAAGAAAAAGACTGATTTTGAATCTAAAGAAAAATATACACTGTAAAATAATGTAAAAAACTATCATCTATTTGGATACAGTCTACCGATAGGAATTTATTTGGTATTTTCAGAACAAATAAAATTAATGTAAAAAGAGTGAGGGGGGGGGGGGGCATTTAACCGAGTAAAGGTGTTTTTGCAGTATATATAAAAGATAAATACACTAAAAGATCATTTAAAATACATTTCAATAATCAAATCTGTAGTTTTGCCAATTAAGGCCTAAAACCACCTATCATTTTACATTTCTACAGTCTGAAGATTAATGAATCGTATCATGTTTGAAATTATAAAATATTTAATGTTCTCATTTCATATGTCTTAATTCTTAATGCATAGGAAGTTTTGTATCTCTAAGAATTATCTGAGGATAATTTTGCATCTAAGAAAGATTTTAAGAATAAAGTTACGAGTTATGCTTTTAATAATCCACTCCACTAAAAGTATCAAAATATAGTAATGAACCTAAATATGTATATACACTACGAAAGTTCTACAGGAAAGCATGCTGTTTGCCATTTAACTAAAATATTTTGGGTTCAAAAGGCTTTTTTCCCCCCCAAGTTGTGCAAATTTCCTCATATATGCATCAATTCTTTCTTACAACTACTTGGTGTTCGGTACTCGGCCAAAGTGCTACTTGGTGCAGCACTAAACACACCTATATATTAAATTAAAATTTTCGTTATGTTAAGATTACAATACTTACCTTAAATAGTATGTATGTTTGAAAGGTAAGAAAAACTGCATGAAAGAAATGTGACCCATTCTCAATTCTATAGTGCTTAATAACAAATTCTTAAAAGATATTAATGACTATGAGAGAAGAAATAATGCAATTGAAAGCAGTAGATGATTAAAATAAAAACTATAAAATATCGCTTTTGAATTCACCAACAGAATAATTCAGATTTATTGTTTATTGTAAATTTTGCTGATTTTCCAGTGTTTAAAATGGTTATAAATACCCATTAATAAAGAATTGTTTTATGTATATGGAAACAAGGGTAATTTTAAATTTACAACTCGCAAATAATTAATAGTGGACAAAAGTAGATGAAATAGTATTTTGTCTGGGACAGTTTTAACGATGTTCTTTCCACTATGGAAAAAACAGAGCAACTCTAAGCAAACAGATAAAATATGCTTAAAGAAACACCTTTCACAGACCGTGAAATATCCAAATATTTTTATTATAAGTGCTTTTACACAAATACGAATGTAATTTTCAATAAGAAGCGTGCTATATAAACCTCCCTGTGGCAGAATATTTTTATGCTTTCTGTGACAAGTATCATTCATGCAAACTTTTTCTGCAAGATGACATTTAATTGCATAGATATTAATATTATTAATACACTGTAGAATTCTTAAATATAACACAAATCTCTGTTTTCTTTTGAAATATGAGAATATCTGTAATTATTATCAGTAAATCCCTCTGCAAGCGAAAATTTCTTTTCTTTTCTGTGACAGTGACACAGTATCGCTAAATTCTGCCTCAGGGAAAAACCTAAATAACATGCACCAATTTTAAAGCATTTCAATATATTTACAGAAATAGAAGTGCACATATAGATATTGATAAACTAAAGTGATAAATACTACTACAACTTTGTAAGTGTTTAAACTATTAGTCAATTCAAATTCTCTACTATATTAGCAACATGATTATAATTGTAAACTGTTTATGTACATTTGAATGAATGTTATAGTAAGAAATTAACTATTTAAATACTTTACTTCGTAAGTTAAATGTAGTTAAATATGAAACAATATAAGAAAAATGTTTTATTTAAACAATCACAAATTTTTCTTAAAATATTACCTAATTTAATACAAACATGCTATAAAATATAACAGAGGGGTGGCATGACCCTGCTCCTTTCTTTGTAATAGTATTTAAAATCTTACATAAAGTTAATACATACCTATGAACTCCAGTTTATCTTTATGAAGAGAAAGATTTTATCTAAGAGAACTGCTCTACTGCATGGCAATATAAATAAAACCAAACACAGAAGAACAATTCACTTGACATTTCCATCACAACATTAGCAGATATTCTTCTCGAGTATAGAACACAGCACAAGTATAAAATAAGAGTACGAAGCATTCAATATTTATTGATATGCTCATGTAAATCTTACTCAGAAAAAAAAAAAAAAACTTTTCACAGCAAAACAATAATCACGATAAATAAAAAATAACAGCACTATTTTCGAAAATAACTTTTAAATATGTTCAGTTGTGAAACTGAATTCTACTGAAGTAATTTTGGAGCTGAAAATTTGAGAGTCTAGGAATGATGTTTTCAATATATCCTTCAGTTTCCTTAAAATTTCTTCTCTTCACACTCTTTTCATCAAGTACAGTCTCTTTTACTCTAATTTTAAACTTGAAAGTATATCTCCATTATTAATTATAATATTTAAAAGCGATATAAAAAGTTGTTTATAAAAGAATTTACTTTAGCCGCCATGTTTCTACCCAAAACACACCGAAAAGGCGTTCAAGAATCATCTCCTCGAGTAGATCAGTTAGGGGATTTGTGACGTCAACTACTCGGGGAGTTGTGGAGATCGAGGAGATACGTGAACACGCCCTATGTTGTTTAGTTCAGAATTCAAAGGTGATTACAGATATGTTTTAATATGTTGCTATTATTGTTTTTTTTTTTCTGGGTTATATTGAATATTATAAGTAAGTAAGCATCTTTATTATTTGATATGAAATTAATTATTCTGAAATTTACAACTTGCTTTATTGTACTTCATGTGTTCTGTTTTTTTTAGATGTTAGACCGTATGCACAAAAATAAGTTATTACTAAAGGTTTTTAAAAAATAACATACCTTTCTATTCACTTTTGTTAAGTAACTTTTTATGAAAGATTTAATGGTACATCCATAACTTTAAAATCCTCAGCGTGAATGCTGTTGCCGTATCAGAAAACCATGAAATGACTGATAATGTACAAAGTAGAATTAAATGTTAAGTAGTATAATACATTAAAATGAATGTGTGTGTGTATTTTTACTAAAATATGTGTAATGTTTTTTTGTGTGCATATTAAATGTATGTAACATGTGCGCGTGTATGTGTTGCATAAATATCTGTAAAAAAAAATATGTGTGTAGTATATTTTAATGTTTGTGGATATGAATGTTAAAAAGTGTATTTGTTTTTACCAACATTTATTTATGGATAGCTGCTGGTCGTTTTCAACAATTATTTTCGTGATTTATCGTGAGGACCGTAAACATAGTGCTGTTCTAGTGTACAAAATAAATATTTTTAAACAAAATTACCTAAAGTTCTGAAATTAAATTCATTGAAAAATTTTCAATCGAAATTTTAGATTTGTTTTACACAAAATTTAGCAAAAATTTTATATTTATTTGTTTTATTTATAAGTTTGTTACTTATTAGTAGTTTACATCGACATTCTTTAATTTAAGGAAAAATTTTTGGGGAAAAAGAAAGAATCCCCAATATTTTTGGTTTTACATACCGATGTTATATTTGAAGATATTTCTTTAAAATTTTGGTTTCTACCACGGAGGATAAAAATTGTGATGTCATGTCTCCAGACCATCCTTGGTGAGTTCCAGTCTGCTAGGGCAATGGAAAATTTACTTCACTCTACTGTAAAATTTTGGTTGTTTATATTTTGAAATATTTTCTGTGTTGGTTAATTTTAATTTCAGTTATTCAAAGTTAGTACACTAGACCTTATTAGTAAATTACTTTTAATAATAATATGCTTCTAAATACTTAAAATAAATTATATTTTAAACATACTGCAAAATGTGCACTTCACGAAACTTTTGAGCTGATGTTGGCTTTTGTGGCATAGGAAATAGCTCAACTTGTATCTAGATTTTACACCCTTGCTGTAGCTACCTTCCAAAATGTAATTTTTCTTTCACAAGTATTTTATCATTAGCTCATTAATAATTTTGCATTATTACAACTTGTGTCTGCATCTGTATCTTGGAATTTGTTGATTTTGTATGCATTCAAATAAATTAAATGAGTTACATGAAAATAATTTCAAAGCATAATGCTCAAAATTTCTCCCTGGGAATTTATAATAATTCTGTTGGATGCAGAGATAAAGCAAAATCACCAATTTAAATTATAAATGTATGAAATGATATTGTCAGTCTCATATTGTTTATATACCTATGTTATGTTTGTGGTTTGTTTAAAATATTACATACACATTATTTAAAATATTTAATAGCTAGTTTAGCAAATTCCAGGAAAGTTAATTATATGTAAAAACTTACCTCCCTTTAAGTGCAGTTTTTAATATACCGTAATTTCGCGTATATAACCCGCAGCATAAAATTATCTAAAAATAATTATAACTGAAAGATATCCCGCACTAGAAGATACCCCACATTTCTAAAATCACATGGTTGGCAATCGCCTTTCGTAATTTCAATACTAATTGCTATTATAATAATAAGTAGGAAAACATACAAATAATAAACAAATATACGAATAAATGTAAATAATAAACAAACAAATTTACTTACCTATCACGAAAAGCAAATAATTATAACTTATTATTAATCTTTCTCTCTATATATAAATTACTATAAACTGGAGTAACTTCTAATGATTAACACCTTTATTGAATTTATAAGAAAATTATAAATGAATAATAAATTTATTTACAAAATTTATTCAAATCCATCGAATTCGGATTCTTCCGTATCAGAATTAAAATGTGACAATATTGTTTAGAACAGTTCGTCTTCATCATCCTTATTATCCTCTTCATCAAGTTCCTTTTCACTGATCATGATTCATGAGTAACATTAGGGTTAATATTCATTATTGAGAGGCATTGTTTTTTTTATTTATAGATTTGAGTTTTTTTGCAACATTTATTGCAGTAAAACTTTTAAAACTTAGTTTAAAAAAAAAAAAAATTAAACAGCTTTATGTTATTTGTGAAAAGACATATTTTAAAATCTATCAAATTATTCCAAGTACACGTGTTTGTGTATACTTTGGAAATTAAAAAAAAAAAAAAATTCAGTGTATGAATGTTTATTTATTTATTTTTTCTTGTTATTTTCTATATATTTTTGTGTTTCAAAGATAGTACGTACTACTATCTATCGTGTAACTTACGCAATATTCGCCAAATCGTGACTCTAATATTCAGCTGTAAGATAGAACTATGTATTCCTATTTTCATTATATTTTTAAAAATATGCAAGATTTCATCAGATAGTAAATATTTATAAACTGTTTATTTTGGAATACATTTCACTCAACGTCAAACGCGTTTATTCTTGTGCAAGGAAAAAATTTTGTATTCAGTCTTTTTTTTTTTTTTCCAGATCATATTTTCACTTTTACTTAAATTAATAATGCTTAATATTTGCCAGCTTTCAACAAGTCATTATAATGATGTGTACCAATTTGTCATAGTTTGTGTAGTAATTAAATATTATACTATTTGCAAACTTGCATAGAATATTTTATTTTGCTAAATTTCTTCATATTTAGCAGCAAATTAATGTAACAGAAAGTAAATAAAATTGATGTGAAACTTATGAATTTGATAGAAAAGTTTTTTTTAATTAGAAGTATAAAATTACAGAAAACTGAAAAAAAATATGTATTATGCTACAGAATATTAAGTCAATATAAATTCCAATTTAATAATTTCTTTAACAATCTCTAATCTAAATTTATATGGTTGCATTTAAATGTGTAAAACAAATATTAACAAGATCATTCATTCACACACATGTAGTATATATGTAAAAAATAATAATAAGAGAGAAAATTAACAATGATTTACAAAAATAATTATTATAATTTTAAATGACTCGTATTATTAAAATAAAGAATTTTTTATGTATTTAAAGAAATTAGTTTTGTTTTGTAAAAGGAATTCTGTATTAAATATCTGTTGACTTTTGACTGAATAATCAGTAATTACTGACTTAAATTTCAAAAATCTCACTTAAGTTTTCAAAATCCCACTTAATTTTTTTGTTAGAGTGGGAGAATCCCATACCTTTTTGCCCCTTAGTGCGAACCCTGATATATTTTTATGAAGTTGACCATGGCAGTACATAAATTTCTGAAGGAATTACTCAGATCCCAGAGAATTGAATAGGTATCTTATAAACGGGGTTTTGAAAAACCCAACCTAAGTGGGTTTTTCTGAGTTTAATGGGAGTTTTTGTCTGAATTTTAAATTTATTTCAAAAATGAACAGTTTTAGACTAAAAGAAAACTTATTATAAATTTATAGTAATTATAATTAATTAAAAATTAAATTGTTTTCATATTCTTTATTTGGTGTGGTCTAAATTTGTAAAACAAATTCTTATTTCATTCTATTCTGTATTTTATTAAGTTATTTTGTGTAAAATTGAAACAAGTTAGTAACAAAAGAAAAATATCTTGTACAATTTTCATATTACAAATAATAATGTATTTTTATATGTTTAGGAAAAAAAGTAAGCAAAAAAACTTAATTTTTGATAATATCGATACTGACATATTTTACGCATATTTGAACTTTTTGATTTTGAAGAAAGTCAAAACAAAGTTATTACTGTCTGTATTTTAGTCTTTTTGTGTCAGGAGTAGATCCAGGTTTTAATTTTTTGGTGCTATTTTAGTTTAAAAAAAAAAATGTAACTTTGTTGTTCTATATAAATGTTCATTATCAAGTTTGTTTCATTGAACCAAGTTATAGTAGGGGTGAAACTTTTCAGGGGCTACCCCTGATTTCAGGGCTTTTGAAATTTTTACTGCCTTTGAATTTCATGTTAAAATACTTTGTTTTTACTGAAATTTCTAATTTTTAATTTCCCATATAATGTAGTATGTAGTCTGCAAATCGCCCAATCCAAAGTTGCGGGTGTGACATTTGCACATATTAAATTTCCCATAGGTTAAAATATTTTAGAGCATTCATTTCAATTTTTATGGATTTCAATGCAGACAACTCATACATACATTAATACAAATCTGCAAGTTGCTCAATATTTCATTTATTTATTTTTTTAAATAATTTCTATCAGTTGCGGGTGTGACATAAAACGGACATGCACTTTCACCTTTCAATACAAAAGCTCAAAACTCTGTGAATTATAACAACCGAGTAAACTGGTTATTTTTTATGTTAAACAGTAATACTTAAACAATTAATCTATGAAAAAACTAAGCTACTTACTCAATTCTGGCTTGTGCAGGAAATATTCAAAATTTGTGTTGCGGGTGTGACACACCGTTGCGGGTGTGACATGTATGGCCAATGGAAAAAATGACGTACACAATTACTTACAAAACAGATTAATTTTAATTAACATATTAGTAAATAATACATTATAATATTAAATTAATATATTAATAACATATGAAACAGAAAATTTATGAAATAAATTTCATATCAAGCCTAGAATTAATGATTTCAGGTTGTGACATCTTTTTTATAATTATGTTTGTTTTTTCCCAAGATATATCTTGCTCATCTGGCCAAACATACACATTTTCTGAAAATTTTTTTAGGTATTCCAACTGAATATCATCTCCATCGATTTGCTTGATTCGTCCGACAAAATTTTCACTGGTTTATTTTTAAGAAGAAACTAAAACTACTTCAACAAAATCGCCGACTGCATTTATCATAGGTGTTATTTCTTTTTCAGGATGCGGCAATAAGCAAATTTTATTATGCACACTTTCTTTTGTTAGAGCAATTTCAATTATTCCTACATTAATTGGCACAACATGGTGAACTGATTGTATATTTGGGACTGGTTGTACTTGATTCCAGCGTGTATCAAGCTTTTTCTTATCATCCGATATGTCACTTTCAGCAGTATACAGTACTTTGATTTTTTTAAAAACTTTTTCTGCACATATTGCAAAATCTGATGCAGAATTTATTATTGTGGAGCGTTGCAGTACAGCTAGTGACACTATTTTTTTTTGCCACTGCACCGACCCCATCCACAGCTGCTCCTTTTCCATGTGATGTTGCAAAATAGGACCATGTGAATTTTATACCATACTTTCTTTGACTATATGACATAGACAACATATTATACCTATTTTTAAATTGGGCTGCACAACCATCTGAAAAAATATGCAGAGTTTCTAATTTATAGACTCTTTTTATGTCTTTAATTAAAATATCCAAATATTTCCATACTGCATATTTCCCATGATTTAAATTGTCTGATACAATTATATACGATTGATGGTTCTTATCACAATATGTTACAATAGCAGTAAATAATGTAATCTGCACATGTGCCCAATGAGCAGCTTGGATTTCATCTTGTATTATCGTGGCATAATTTTCGGCAAAATCTACTTGCAAAGCCACTTCACCTTCTGCTAAATTATTTTTAACAAATTGAAAATGACGATCTTGGACATCTTTAATATAACAATGCTTTTTATATGCTTTAAACTGATGAGATATTTCGGTTGCAACATCTAAATATGAACCTGATTCAATGATTAATTTTGGTCGTCCTTCAACATCTTTCCACTGTTTCCAATGTATGAAAAAGTTATGATCCTCCTCTGGAATTTTTGATTTTATGACATCATAAACATTTGGGCAATTGGAACACAAGCTTAACATGCAATTTTCCTCTTCCACATTCGATTTCAAAAGATGTTGCGGGTGTGACTTCAATTAAATGTCACACCCGCAACAAGAACATGTCACACCCACAACGCTTAATAATTATAATTAAAATATTAATTAACTTTTTTTGTTTGTGTAATTCAAAGTACCCTAAATGAACTATTTTTGAATACAAAGTTTCATATCTTATAGTTAAAAGAATTTTTCTGTAGAGATATAAATATCACTTTTTGTTGCGGGTGTGACATAATAATTAAGAATAATTAAATATGCTTACTTTTTGTAATGAAGATTACTGAACACTTCTTTGCAGGCAAAATCTCTCTGTAATGGATGTCAAATTATATATCTAAGCTTGGAGATTCGCAGAATTATTACTTCAGCTGTATCAGACCATCAAACATAAACATTTTTGGAGTAGTTTATTTCACACATACATAGTGTCACTTTATTAATTAAAATAATATGTCAATTTGACAAAAAAATTATTTTTTTCAATAAAAAATAAAATAATGAACTCTTAACAGTTAATATGCAAAAATTCAACCATATTTAAGGAAATTTAAATTTTTATCCTCATGTCCACTTTTTAGTGGATTGGGCGAAATACCACTTAATATAGGTAGCCATATGATATATATCATTGATGAGTCTCTCCTTTCTGCAACAAGCGAGCAACTTCTCTTTTTGTTTGTTTATTTCGTAGCTGTGTTTTCCTTTCTTCAGGTGTTTAATGAGAAAGCATGGAATAATGTCCTCGGAAGGAAAGATAAATGCAGTGAATCCAGAGAACAGTTTTTATTCAGCTATCACATACTATACTCACTTACAAGACAGAGAAAGCTAACCATCGGTTAATATAAACAGAATCACCGATTCAGTGAGAAAACATGAATGTGGTAAACATCGGTGATAAAACTGCAACCCTTTATGTTTACTTTCACTATCAATTCTCTGCAAACGGACTATAGTTTGATTTGAGATTTAAACAAGCGTTTCCCTGATATATCATCCAAATTAAACATAAGAAAAGTTGTAGGGGAGGGTTAATTTTTTTACTCGCTATCAAAAGTTTTCCTGGCAACCAGTTTTTGAATTCCTGGAGCCCTTATGTTATCCAATAACTTTCCAATGTCATATGCATTTTTCTGATAGCTTTCATTCAGTAATTTTTCTCGCCATAAGGTGTATGCACGTATGCAGGGTGGGGCCATGGTCTCAGTAGGAGGCTTTAAAAAATGAGGGGAAAAAAACTGAAATTCGTATTTAAACAATGTTGCTGTTATTATTTCCCGTCCTATAGTTGTAAGTGCTATGTGGTCCCCAAATCTGTAAATTAAATCAGTATTTGCCTCTGGTTGGTAAATTTTAAAAATTTCATTCATTTTTACAAAAATTTGTGTTCCATGTTTTTCGTGTGTGTGTGTATCTGCATATTTTTTTTAGGATTAAACAAAATCCGGGATGAATAAAGAAAGATTGAAAAGATACACAAGGCAACATATTCATAGAAAAATGAAGAAAGTTGTGCTTTCACAGCTCTTTGATTTTGAACAGTCCTCTCAAGTTCTCAATGAACAATCCTCTCAAGCAGACTTGCATCAATCCTTAGAAGCAGCTACTGAGACAGCTCCAAATAATGTGCTTTCTAATAAAGACGCTGATAGCAAAAGTAGTCCTTTTGAAGTTTATGAGCCATTTGTTCCAAATGAAAGCCCAATTATGTCTGATGTTAGTGAATCAGATGCTTCCACAGATCCAGAAATGCATTTTTCAGACATTCCTCTGCAAAGTACAAAATCCTCTAAATCAAATTCATTTATTGAAGATATCAAAGAATGGGCTATCAAGCATATGATTACTCATAGTGCTTTAACAGGGCTCCTTCACATTTTTAAAGATCACAGTATTGGAGACTTACCAAAAGATGCCCGGACATTTCTCAAAACTCCGCGATCAGTGGAAGTATCCAATATTAGTGGAGGGGATTTCATACATTTTGATATTAATACTAGTATATGCAGTGTATTAAAAGAAATTGACACTTCTTTTTTTAATACAATTAACATTCAGGTTAATGTTGATGGTTTGCCTCTAGCAAAGAGTGCAAAATCAGAACTGTGGCCTATTTTGATTAAATTAGAAGTGAGTGACTTACATTTTATCTTACCTGTAAGTATTTTCCATGGGCAACAAAAACCACAAACATTAGATTTCTTAAGAAAATTTGTCAGTGACATAAATGTGTTATTGGATGAGGGAATAATATATGATAATAAGCATTTTGATGTTTCCTTAAAAGCTGTTATTTGTGATGCACCAGCTAGGTCCTTTATTACATGCACGAAAGGGCATAATGGATATTTTGGATGTTCAAAATGTACAGTTGAGGGAGATTATTTGAATAATCGAATGTGTTTCTTGGAAACAAATCTTCCTTTACGAGATGATATCAGTTTCAGAGAACGCAAACAAAACGAGCACCATATAGGTATATCTCCACTCGAAGATATTTCTTCACTCAAGATGGTTGAATCCTTTCCACTGGATTACATGCACCTTATATGTCTAGGTGTAGTCCGCAAGTTAATAAGTCTTTGGTTGCGTGGTAATTTGAAGTACAGATTGCCCTCTAACAAAGTAGATAAATTAACAACTGCTTTAGAATCACTACAAGTATGTGTACCTGCTGAATTCACAAGGAAGCCTAGAAGTATCCGCGAAGTCGACAGATGGAAGGCTACTGAGTTCAGGCAGTTCCTTTTATATACAGGGCCTGTAATTTTGAAAGACATAGTCAGTGCTGATATTTATTTAAACTATATTGTTTTACACTGTGCAACACTTATTTTATCAAATGAAAATCTTTGTAATGATTATAATGAATATGCTGAAAGTCTTTTGACATGTTTTGTAAAGTCTTTTGCAGAAATATATGGTCATGAGTACGTATCGTACAATGTTCATAATTTGATTCATATTGCCAAAGATGTTAAAAATTTTGGCGATATAAATACATTCAGCGCATTTCCATTTGAGAATTTTCTGTATCAACTAAAGAGTTTGTTACGGAAAAATGAAAAGCCACTTCAACAGCTGCACAATAGACTGATGGAAATTGCATATGTAAAAATAAAGAACTCACTTCAAATGAAGCAGAAACAATCAATAAAACTCTCTGGGGAATATTCAGGTGGGGTTTTGATAGAAAACTGTTCTGGCCCTGAATTTAAATATGTAAATATGCTTGACTTTGTCCTAAAAATACATAAACCTGATAACTGTTGCATGTTGAATGATGGTTCAATAATTTTAATTGAAAATATATGTTATAATAATGCAACACCTGTATTTATTGGAAGATCATTCCAAAATATATCGGATTTTTATAACAAACCTTGTCCATCTTCGTATTTAGATATTTATGAAGTAAATTCCCCATCAACACTACAATATTGGCACCTTAATACAGTAAAACATAAATGTTTCCTGTTACAATATCAATCCAAATATGTAGCATTTCCAGTAATACATACATGTAAATTTTAAAATTTAAAAACTTTTAAAAAACAGACCAAATTTAAATTTAATTATTTAAAAATACCTTTTATAATGCTCTGTTACGATGCTAAAGATCTTTCAGTTCAGGGCTAAATCCGCCCCTTCTTCAGTAGCTACATGGTCTGTGTCTGTTGTTGAAACTGATTTTTCATCTTGCTTCTTGCTGAAAAATCAGTTCCAACAACAGCGACAGACCATGTAGCTACTGAAGAAGGGGCGGATTTCGCACTGAAAGATCTTTAGCATCGTAACAGAGCATTATAAAGGGTATTGTTACATTATTATAACATATATTTTCAAACATATGAATGACTATATATATATATATATATATATATATAGTAGTTTTCTAAAGACTTCTGAGATATAAAAATTCTAGTCATTTATAAATACATGTAAATGACTAGAATTTTTATATCTCAGAAGTCTTTTTAGAAAACTACTGTATATATATATATATAGTCATTCATATGTGATTATAGTTCGTTTGTATATATTTTTTAGGGATGAGATTTTTTCAGTTGTTTTCAACTTTTTTTTTTTTTTTTTTTTTATTTAGCTAGAATTTGAAAAAACAAATCAAATTGATTTATTGATTGTTTCTGCTTCATTTGCAGCGAGTTCTTTAATCTTTTTCAGGAAAAAACAGCCTGCTGTGTTTAACCTTCCAACGGGCACGCATATCTGAGAGATACGCTTGTGGTAAATCTCGTTGTATATCTTAAAGTCAGAGAGCATTTTGAAACACTTATCTTTGGCTATTCACTCAGTATATATTGATCTATTTTTAGTTATCTTTTGAACCTCGAGACAATGATATGTAGCTGAATATTTGCTATTTGTATTTGAAAAATATGCGCGACCTTTCATGTAACGTTTTGTTATATTTGATTTTCTTTTCACTGCTAAAAACGGTTGTTTTTGTTTTAAACATTATTATTTTAAATATTTTTAAAATTAATTAACTTATAATTCCAATGTTTCTTTGATTTTTTTATATTGATTTTGCTGTCCAGTTTTGCAAATCAGTTTTCCATGACAATTATCACTGCAGAAGGTGGCAGTAAAAGTTGTCACAGTTGAAAACTGTCCTAACACGTCTTGAAGGTAACAACTATTAAAAAAACACACCAAAGGAAACTGCAATAGAACTGCTGAATGTTTTAAGTCTGAATTAACCTAGTCACACGTGTTCAGTGAAAAAGAAAATCGCTATACAATAAATTGACCTTTAGACTGGTCATTCCTTTTTTTTTTTTTTTTTTTTTTTGGTAATTTGGCATTAAATGACAAAGTTCCTTGTCATTTCTCAAATATATAGGGTTTATAATGCAATCAGTTTACAACTCAACTAAATTCAATAAAAGTAAAATGTTTAGATTGGGGGGCAGGGGTCACCAAATCTCTCCTTGGCAGCCTTGATTGAAGCAAAATATTTAAAATTACAAATATTTATTTTCACTTCCTATAGCTATACAATATTAATATAAGCTTTTGATAGCAAATAAATGGAAAACTAGAAAAATCTTTTTATAGCATGTTTATTGTACAATAAGTTTTAATATTATATATATTCTCAAATCTCATAAAAAAATAAAATATACTAAACTTTAAAATATAGTAAATTTTATTTTTTATGTAGTTTATTTCAAATATATTTTTATTCTCTTATGTTTGTATATAAACATACGGGAATAAGAAATATATTCTACTAAAAGAAACTTGAGATTATCTGTTACTTATTGCATAATAAACCAATTAAATATATTCACAATTCTCCATTCATTTATAGAAATAATTTAAACAATGGAGAAAAATACTCATATACCCTATTGTAATCCCTATTATACAAGGTTGTTGATTTTTTTCAAAAAAATCGATTCTCTTTATTTAAATCAAGATTTATTTGAATTTAATGATTGTTTTAAACTATTCAACCAAGCTCCTCGCATATTTAAAGAATAAAATTGTTTTCCTATACGAAAAGATGATTTTTAAATAATCTTTTGAAAGTGATATGCGCTGTTTCTTTCTTGTGTACAGTGATTTTATAACATATCCAATTACGAAACAATTTTACTTTTCTCCAATTTGTGGTAAAAGTATTTATTTCAACCCCTAATTATATATGGTGAATTTTTTTTTTTTTCTTTTACTTTAGGTTTTGATTTTATCAGTGACTAAATAATTGTTGTTTGGTACTTGTGGGTTTTGATTGCTCCACATTACCAGATGACAGTCATTTAGTTTTTCTTCTGCGGCAACATATGAACTGAATACAGTGCCCAGGAAGCACCTTTTTTTTAGACTTAGCCCCAGCCATACAAGAACAGTTCCAAGAATAATTGTTATGGTAAGCTCGTTCAACATATTCAGTTATGAAGGAGGTATTGAAGTTTTCTAAAAAATAATCCCATAATATATGTCTTATATTCTGACCCTCAATCTACACCTCTGATTCTTCTTTCTATCTCTCAGTTTCTTATATTCTAGCATTCTTTTGTGCAAGTTGTATTTGTAAAAATGCTTGTGAATGCTCTGCCTTTCTTCCTATATCTAATTTTTCTTTAAAGTAATTTCCTGTGGGTGTATTGTTATTTATTTGTTATAATTTTATTTTTCTGTTACACTAATTCTGCTGTTATACACTTCTTTTGCATGCAAAGAAAATGTAAATGTTTTACTTAGAGAATTATACAGTGGGTGTTCAGATTTTTAGAATTTTTTTTTTTTTTTTTTTTTGCACTTTTTGGATTTTCTAAAAAAATATTGAACAAAATAGCACATGACTTCAGACATGCAAAGAACATTAAAAACTCACATTTTCCACTATCGATTTAATTCTCAGTGCAATTAGGGGACCAACCACAAGTTGAAAAAGAGTGCACATACTTTAGATCACCCTGTATCATAAAAAGCTACAAATAACTTGTAACTTTAACACATTGTTGTGCATACAATGTACAATATTTGTTTGTTTTGATGGGGAAATTGTGCGATTATTTAAGCAGATATAATTTCTTTTCAAAAGTTAATTTTTTTTAACCTTTTTTTGCTTATAACTAGAACGGATTTCCATCAAAATTTACAGAAAATTTGATAAAACATTAGAGAAACATTATTTTGAAACAGTTTTCCCACGTGTAATATTCACTGAGGTATGAGCATTTATATTTTAAATTAGTAAATATTGATTTACTGTGCATGTGTGTGAGATAGAAAAAATTTTATTGCATTGGTTGAAATCTAGATATATTGAGCAACTTTTAAGATTTGTGAGTTCATAAATGGATTTTTCTTGTATGTATGTGTGTATATATATTTTTTTCATTGAGAAATAAATAATTGCTTACATTACTTTTGCTTTATGGTAAAGATTTATTGTTTCATTTATGATTATTAAATGTGATATTCTCATAAATGTGCCAGATTGATACCATTTCAAGATTCTAGAAATGAATCTATCTATAATCAAAAGGTAAAAGTATTGCTTTATAAAGGGGAAAAAAAAAAAAAAAACATATTGTTCTCAAGTATTTATAAATATGTATGCATATAATAAAACTGAAACATGTGTAAATTAATATATTATGTAAGTTTGCATAATGTCTGAGTAATAAATGTGTGTATGTAATTGTAATATATATTTTTAATTTCAGTATGTTTGTCTAGATTTAATAGTATTGAAATATGTTTGATATAATGAAAAATGAGTTATGTACTATATAAATATTAAAATTGTGTAATATATAGCAGTGACATATTAAGAAATGTAGAATTCAAGAAAGATAACTTGTATCTTACGGAAATATAAATAGTCAGGGCTGCTAGCCATTTAAACATGGTTTGCAAGAATCATTGGTTATATATTGTGGGGGACATTAAACTTGCATAAGTACAATTAATTATTTGATTTTTTTTTTTTTTTTTTTTTTTTTATATTGTACAGTGTTCCTATCGGGGATAAAACTTGGTGCAAATTTCTCATACTTGCTGAGGAACAAAGTGAGATTTCTCAAAAAAAAAAAAAAAAAATATATATATATATGTGTATATAATTCTTCATTATATTTAATTGCTTAAATCTGTCTTTTTTTTTTTTTTTTTTGAAACTGCTGTTCAATGGAATAGGCAATTATTGCACTAAAATTTGATGAAACTTATTTTTTTGACTTAGCTAATATTTTGCCTAAAATTTTTTTTTTTTTTTTTTTCTGGTGTTTCATTGTAGAAATGTAATGATTTTTATTTTTGCAGTTGACTAGCAAAATGAGTAATTTTCAGCACTAAAATTTTTTGAAAACTTCTAAAATTTGTGAAGTGTATTTAAATTTGTTGAATTTTGTAAAAGTTCTTTAATTTCAAGATTGTTCAATTTTCTGAATAACCTGTTTTCATCCCCCCCCCCCCCCCGTAATAATAATTGGTCTCAGAAGAGTGCACACATTTCACTCAGTGTTAAAAATCGGAGAGTAAATAAATAAATGAAAGCAAGATTCTCCCACCCTAATTGGAACCTTTCTGTATGCCTTGTTTTATTAAAAAACATTTGTTTACATTTTGAAAATAATTTTCTATGTTGACAGTTTTATCTTTTTTAATATGTTAAATTCATAGTGCAAAAAAAATACATCTAATTATTTAAAAAAATAAATAAAAGTAAACATGATTTTTAAGTTTTTTTTTTTTTTTTTTTTTATCATTTGTAACATCTTTTCTGAAGTCTTTATTAAAATCTGCTTAGGCTAATCTCAATTCTCGGTAAAGTTTTTTTTTTTTTTTTTAATAAATTTAAATTGAATTTTGTAATGCAGTTGTAGATAGTTTTTGAGTCTTAGAAGAAAGAATGAAATTAATCTTGATGCCTCTGGGGAAAGTGGTGAAAGTTCTCACAATGAACTATTTTAAAGGGAAATGAATTTTGATTTTTCATTATGAGCATCTGGTTGTTTAAATTCCACCAAAATGCATTTGTAAAATGTTTCTTGTGGTAAGCAATATTAATATTTCTTTCTGAATTTTAACTGGTTGGTAGCAATGTTCAAAAACTTATGCAAAAGTACATAAATTTTAGCAGAACCCGGCAATTTTGGCAGAAACACCGCTACACGGCGACATAGTCGCGGACACAGAAAAACGGCTTGTGGACAGTTTTTGTCCGCACTGATAAAAAAATTTGGCTGCAACTTTCTAATAACAATCCACTTAAAATTTCTGTATCAAAACTAAAACTAATACTTTTATTATTTATAATTATTTATATTGTGTTGTGTCAAACATTGCTATAAAATATATAATTGAATGAGATGAATTGAATGAATACACACAATTGTTTATACTATAGTGTTCTGCAGTAAAATTGTATTCGTGTATTGTTGCACAAGATCTCCACTGATGTTAAGCCCCCCCCCTCCCAATCAGCTTTCAGGCTTTTTAAGTGTAAGCCATTTTCACCCCTGATTATACGAAAATTTTGCAGGCAGGTTATGAAATTTTAAAAGCCTGTTGCAGACAGCTACAAAACTTTCTGCCACTGGGAATTTTAGAAAGTATGAAAAAAGTGGATTCTTGTGAAAACCTAAACATTTCTGCTGTAACTATCTTCCTTATATATAAAATGTTTAGGCTATTTAATATATTTAAATGTTGTAGAAAAAAGTTTTTTGATTGACATTACACACTATGTGCTAGTTTCTTTTGTTAATTTACTTAAGTAAACTATAGTTCCCTCCCCCCTTCCTTTCACTTTCCTATCCATATCCGAATCAAAGGATTCCAGACAAATTGAATTAACGAGAAAATTTCCCCTAACAACAATTAAAGAAACTTAAAAAAAAAAAAAAAAACTTTTGTGAATTAATCATATTTAATATATCTTTCATTGTTTAATTAATGCATAGTTTTCAATTTGTTGCAATTGTTTAACAGGTGCATATTTTTCTTATTAAGATGAGAAAATTATGAAGATTAGATGGAACTATGTTCCAAAACCATACGTGACGTATTATGAGATATCTATTTAGCGAAGATGTAGCTGTGTGCTATAGCTGGATTGGGGCCAATGAAAAACTAAAGTTTTCTAATCGAAAGATCTGTTGTATTATAGTAGGTTAGTGAAATGTTTAAAATTCTCAATTGTGCTTTATCTCAGGGTTAGCAAGGTTTCGGACACTATGGTGGTATAAACCATGGTTTTTACCATACTGTCCAAAACCCTACTGTTTTAAACTGTCTAAAACTATACTTTTGAATAGAATTATATTTTATCAAACTTACTCAAATAGTATTTGAAAAATTTATAAAGTATTATAATAGTAAAAATTATTATTATTATGATTTGTGATATGTTTCAAGGAAGTATTGATGCCATTCAAAATTCAGGGGCTGAAATAATATAGACAGTAGAAATTTTTTTTGTTTTTAATCATTAGAATGCATTAAGTTAGTCCTTCTTGGGTAAATTAAAGTAAAATTAGGAACATTGGTAAAGTTAATGTGTGAATTGTTCTTTATAAGATACTATTTAAGATTACTAAATTAAAACTCTTGGATAGTTCCTATTTTGGCAGTAATTATTGAGATATGCCAAAATAATTAAGTTTTTCATTGATATTTATTTGTTATCTATTTTAACCCAGCAAATTTTTGTTAAAATACTATTGTTTACATTTTTTATATATACCATTATTATTGTTAAATTTTATAGGCTAAAATATTTTTAATAAAAGTTGATTTGTTCAAAACTTTTAGTCTTTTACTAAAACATATATAACATTCAAACAAATGACTGCTTCTAACTGTAGATTCTGTGTTCAATACTAATAGTTTAATTTAGCTCTATGTTAACAATTACAGTCAAACAGCCAGCGAAGCAACATTAAAAACAAAGTTCCAATATGAAATATTATGAGTAAAAAGTGTCAATAAACCAAACCACATCGCCGTCGTGCAGCGAATCACCAGTGAATGCTTTATACAAAAGGCTTAGTGCAATTATGAAATTCGCAAAAGGGTCACAAAACCATTCTTAAAAAATTTAATAATAATAAAAACATTTATCTCTACTACAATAAACACACATTAACAGCTTCAAAAACAAAGTTCTGATATGCAAAAATGAAGTTCCATTACAAAAAGGTTGCAAAGAAAAAGGGTTGATACAATACTACTGCATTAGAAATCACCAATGGATGCACTATACAAAGCTAGCCGTGATCTTTTATGCTGTGTTCTAAGTTCATTGAAAGAAATGAAACAGATGAACGAACATGAGTACAAGAGCATGGCATGATGATTTTGAAAGACTAGCAGAATCACTGTGCTGTACATTTGATGTTTCAGACATATTACTGAATATTCAATTTTGTTAAATCTGATTTTTTTTTTTTTTTTGTCAAATATTAAAATACAGTTAACTGAATCTATAAAAATTCAATTTTTAAAAATTTAAATTATTTGAGAAATTTCTTACTTAATTGTTATTTTTAATTATCATTAAATTGAGGATTATCCAGAATAATTCAGAAATAATAATTTATATTTGAAAGCAATTGTTTTATATGTCTTCTAAAGTAACATTAAAGAAAATTAGTTATTGATTACTTTAATCATAGCAGTTGATGAAAAGAGCAATCTAACAAAATAACGCTTATTTTAAAGTCTCATCCCAAAAATCTAGATCAGTTTTTAGCTATGTTAAACATTAATATTTTATATATATATATATATATATATATAAATTTAAATTCAATATCAATGACAAAAATAAATTTGTATAAGAAAGGCGCTTGAAGCAGCACAAAATATTATACAAGACCAATAGTAAATTTAATAGAAGTTAAAAGATGAGATGAAGGTGAAGAGTAACAAACAACAAGAAAAAACTTATCAAACATTGTTAATAAACAAGAAAATTGGTTAGATTTAAACACTATTCAAGCTAGAAATTCAAATTAAGCTGTGTCAATCTCTTCAGCAGGTGGGAACACAGCAATTAAAAAATTTTTTCAAAAAACTATGTAGTACTAGCAGGTTTCAAAAGACATGCAGGCTAGCATACTCCAAATGTAATTCAAACAGAATAGTAATGGAAAAAACAATGTATAAAGTTTTACTTTTATTGCAATTTTAAATTTAAGTTTTGATAAAAACTGAACTTCAATTTATTAAAATTTTTTAAAATTTTTATTAAAAATCATATTATAGCCAGCAAAAAACTATTAAATATACAAGAAAAAGATTTTTATATATGAAATGCTAGCCAAACATGTCCCCACCCGAACCTACTAGAAAAGATGAAAAAACTCACCACCTGCAAGATGAAACAACATCCTCAAAATTCATTCCAGCTTAAAAACTTGAAAAAACACTAAATTTTCTTTCCGTATCCAAAGATGTCCAAGAACTTTCCAGGTCTGGCGATACAAATAACTCCAAACATTAGCAAAATGGTCTTCCTAAAAGGCTTTGAACCATGTGCATCAAACCGGACACCTATATGGATCACCAATCAAAAGGCAGATACTGCGGCACTGTCACTAAAAATTCAAATTTTTTGTATAATGAAATATGAAATTCAAAGGATACAAATTCTTATAAAATAATAAAGCTTGAAAATTGAAAACTTGTTTATTAAAATTAAATTTTAAATTGCATAACCTTTTGATTCTTAATATATGATTAATAACAATATTTATGTAAATTCTGTGACTCAAATTAGAATACCAATGCGGCATACAGTTAGTTATGAAGTTAAAGTTTTTTCTTTTGTCAAATAAATCAGTATATAAATTATTATCTTTTATAATAAATGAAATATCCAAAAAATCAGCCTCATAATCATTATTGTTAGCTTTATTTAATTTTAAACAATCTGGATAAATTAAACTTGAAAAATTATCAAAATCAATATTGAAAATTATTAAATCATCGATATATCGATAAGCATGTAGACATTTATTATGAGTTACAGTGAACTGATATTCAAAGAAAAATAAAAAAAGATTAGCTGCACAGGAAGAGTAATTGGTTCCCATGCCAATACCATGTGACTGCTTGAAAACTTTGTCATGAAAAAAGATATAATTATTATTTAAACAAAAATGACAAAGACTTAGAAAAAAATCTCGAGGAATATTCAACTCATCTTCAATATAAAAAATGTCAAAAATATTTTTAAGAATATTATAGAGTTCATTTATAGGAATATTACTGAATAGGTTTTCAAAGTCATAAGTTTGAATAGATAAAGGTTTAAAAGTAATTTTATTAATTAATTCAAGACTATTATCAATTGACCAAAAATAACTAGAATTCTTATACTTAAATTTTAAAAAGTCATAGATCTTTTTCATAAAAAACTGTAATTTAATATTGAAATTCTTACCAATACTATTAGTAGTGCAACAAATGAATCTAAATTTAACTGGATTTTTATGAAACTTAGGTGTTAAAAATAAAAAGGGTATATTACTTTCATTAAAGACTCTTATATTATATGAAAAAAGTGATTTAATTTGCTTAGAATAAGCAGTAAAACATTTTTTAACAACAGTGGATTTCAAATTTATTTTTGTATAGTAAAAATCATTATTAAGTTCATCCAAAGTTCTTTCAAAATAAAATTTCTTTCAAATGATACCATAATTACTAGCTGCTTTGTCAACAGGAACCAAAACAAAATGTTTTTTAAAAAATTCCAAATATTCATTATCTTTCTTATAAAATTTCTGATAATCATTATTCACACAATTTAAACTTTCACTTAAAAAATTGTCAAAATAAACAATAAGATTGTATTTCCATTCATGAAAAGCTTCTATGGGTATATTGTATTTATAACAAATTTTATAAATAAAATTTGTAATATCTTTCAAAAAAACTTCCTTAGCAATTGATTTTTTAAGTTTTTTATTTAATCTAAATTTAGTACCCAAATTCATCAAAAACCTCAAATTATCATTTTTTATTATATTTAAATTACCAGTTATAATATGTTTATAACTATTATCAATATAAGAGTTAAATTCATCACTATTACAGATGCAAATATTCGAATTAGAAGAATCAACAGATAAAGCAAATTCTCTGTAGTTAAAGATCTTTTTACTGAATGGTTTATTATATTTAAAAGCAGTTATAACATTTATATTTTTTACTGGAAATAGAAAATTATTTTTAAAAATAGCTTTATTCAATTTTAAACAATCAAAAGATTTCTGCAAAAAAGAAACCGTAAAATATTCATTCAAAACATTATATTTACCAAATTTTAGCAGTTTGAAACCAATTAAATCTGTAATTAAATCCTTAAATTGAGTATTAACAAAATTATATTTAACAAGCAAAGCAGAAATTTTTTTAATAGTCTTGATATATTTAACAAGCAAAGCAGAAATTTTTTTAATAGTCTTGATTTCATGTCTTTTGAAACCTGCTAGTACTACATAGTTTTTTGAAAAAAATTTTTAATTGCTGTGTTCCCACCTGCTGAAGAGATTGACACAGCTTAATTTGAATTTCTAGCTTGAATAGTGTTTAAATCTAACCAATTTTCTTGTTTATTAACAATGTTTGATAAGTTTTTTCTTGTTGTTTGTTACTCTTCACCTTCATCTCATCTTTTAACTTCTATTAAATTTACTATATATATATATATATATATATATATATATTTTTTTTTTTTTTTTTTGTTATTTATTTATTTTTTAATACATAAGTTTTAAACTTTACAAACTGTTTGTTTCAGATGCAGCTGAAAAGGAATATAACAGTGTGACAAGGGCATAGATTGAAGATATTATGGTTGCGACATGCTAAAGAGAGAAAAAATTATGTCAGAAAATCAAAAATGTGTTAATATAAAATAAAATAAAAGTGCATTAATTTTTTTATGTGTTTTGGAGTTGGTATTATTAAAATACTCCATACTTGTAAATTTCACAAATTAAGATTTTCAATATCAAAAGGTAAATAAAACAAGTAATTAACAAATAAGATAGTAATAATTTAGCAGTGAGGTTAACTTAAACAAGTTAAAAAAAAAGTTGCTGGCATCAGATTTTTTTCCCCTGCGACTAATCTTCTAGCAGAAGAGTGTCCTTCACATCATGAGAGGTATGAGTGCTTGCCGAATTCTCCAAGATGTGAATAAATATGCAGGTACTAACAATAATACAGAATATTAACCTTTGACACGCCGAATTCAGATCCAGGTGTAATTTAAATTTGTTTTTTACATATTTTGCCTTCTAATGCTTTAGTTTAAAGAACTTTATCATTAAAATGTGTATTTATATATATATATATATATATATATATATATATAATAAAGATGATCTATTAAGCATAGTAGAAGCCAAGCAACAGATACAAGATCACTGAAACACCAATGACTAATAAGATTAAAAAAAAAAAAAAAAAAAAAAATCATCAGTGGATGAAATACACTAATGTAAAGAAACCAGATCTATTAATTAACAGTCTGCAAAACAAACGAATCAATAAAGTAAAACAACAAATCTTAACTTAAAACCATAAACTTATCAAAATTAATGAAAAAACAACCCAAGAAACACAAGATAGGAAGGAGGAGGCAGGCGGCAAGATATAATTTAATATTATTCTATTCAATATTATTAATTCACTATTATTATATTTAATATTATTAGTTTAATATTATTTTAATCTAATTTAATTATGTAAGCTATTTTAAACATGTCAGCCTATTTTTAGAAGAATTTGCTTATTTTTCCAAATTATGTGAATTTTTAAACAGTGGGATAAAAGGGAAAATGGTAAAATAGATCATTTTTATAATTTTCTGTACATTTACCTTTTTATGATTGAACTGTAATTTCTATTTCAAAAAATCAAGTAATCTTCCTATTATATCTGATATTTTTTTCAAGTCAGTGTTCATGATTTTTAATTTTTAAATGAATTTTTAATTCCATGCTCCATTTATGGAACATTGGCGTGTGAAAGGTTAATTAGAATGTTGGCAGATGTGTGTGTGTGTATATATTGTGATTTTTATTCGATATTTTGAACTTTTCTATTAGAATAGATTTTCATGTTAAGGTGTAATTTAAAAATTATGAACCAAATCACATATTACAATAAATATTCAAAAATATGGTAAGAAATATGATTACTTCAAGTCTATTGTTTTAACAAATGTTATATAAACATCTAATATCGATACTGTGTTTATACTTAAAAAAAGAAATAATAATAATAAATTCTACACATCTTCTTTTTAAGAACAGACATCACCTAGCACTACCCAGAGCTAAACATGTGATACTATGAGGAAATTTTTAATAAAATATGCTCAAGAAAACTTGCAACTGTGAAATTCCTGCATACAGTTTAAAAGTATGTCTTTTGATGCTTTATAATTTCAAAACAAATATTAAAAATCAGTTTTGTTAAACATGGAATAATGTAACAATGGAGATTTTTTTTAATATGAAAGGTTAATTTAAAATTTAAATGTATATATCAAGTATTTGATAATTCTAATTTCAAATTTCCTTATAGAAGAATACCACCGTGTTTGACTTGCTTCATTATCCTGCAGATTTAGGAAACATAAGCATTTATGAAACCCTTTTCCTTTTTTTTTTTTTTTAACTGTCAATTAAAATGCTGGCAAGAACATGAATGATTTTCAGCTATCTAATTTTAAGTTATTCAGATTTTTTTTTTTTTTTTCCTTAACAAGGGTAAAAAAGAACAAGATTTCACATAAATATGCATTGTAAGGGTTGTTTTCATTGTATAGATGTCCAACCAGTTTAAAAATATCATGTATGATTCTAGCATGAACATCATTGATAATGTATATTCTGTTAAAAAAAAAAAAAAAAATGTAAGTTATTAAAAATTTCATTTCATTAACATCAATGAATGTCAGAATTTTACCCAAATGTGCATTTATCCCAAACTGGGATTTTTAAAAATATACTTGCCAAACCATTAAAGAATAGACACTCTGTTTAACAAGCTTTTTAAGTTAATAAAAAATTAAAGGCCAGATTGTAACCCTACTTTAAAAATCTTAAAAGTACATGAAAAAGAAGTGGATAGTTGTGATAAACATTCTTTTTATTATTGTAACCAATAAATTGTAAGTAAAGTTTTTGTAAATCTAAACAAGTGTTAGTAATTTACAAAATATACTCTTAAATTTCTACTATATAAGTTTTCTCTTGACAGTCGCTAAAAATTTGAAAAAATTCCTAAATCAGGAAATATATTAAACTAAAATTCCTTAAATTATGAAAAATTCTGTCACAGAAATTTCTAATAATTATTTACATAACTTGTCAGAATAGAACAATATCTCTTATAAATATGTACTATGAGGATTATTGCCTTGGAATTAATGTGAAATTGCATAAAAACAAAAATACACGATTGACCATAATTAAATATAAAAAAGTGCAATAAGATAAATGTATTGAAGTGATGGAGCCTAATGGGTGGGGCATTTCAGTTTGTGACTGCGTGAGATAATTGGTCTTAACATGAATACAGTATGCCCTGTAGTAGAAAATAAGAATGTGCAATGTGGAGCTGAAAGAGGAAAAGGTAAGAATATATTGTTATAAAATGTTTTTTTTAATAAAGTCGTTTTATAATTTTTTAATAATCCTATAATGAATATTACTCCTTTTTTTTTTTTTTTAATAATACTAGTTAATGTTTATTAAATAAATTTATTAAGTATTTTATAAAAGAAATAATGTGTGTGTTTATGAATTTTTAGTCAATTAATCTTCTAGAATGTTCCCCCCCCCCTCCTTGTGGAAGAGGGGGGCAAAATTTGTAAAATCGCTTCTTAGTAGATGTCTATGTCACAGGAGGAATGTTTTCTCCCAATTCCATGCTTCTAGGTCCAAGGGTTTCGGCTTGGCGATGATGAATTACTCACTCATTCAGGACAAACGATTTTATATGTATATAGATTTAACAAATTAAAATTTATGCATATTTTTTAAAAATGTTCTTCAGTCACTCAAATAAATACTAATTGCAATATATGCTCTTGTCAGATATATATCTATAAAATAATTACAAGAAAAAAAGGATTTTTTATATACCATGTTTTTTTTTTTTTTTTTTTTTCTGTTGAATCATATAAATCCTACCAAAGGCAGCAGGGACCCGAAGTAATTTGGCTAAAAGTATTAAAAAATGCATTGTCACCGTGTTCTAAACTATTCTGAAAATTTCAAATGTCTAGCTAGTCGGGAAATTACATGATTGTTGAATCATATAAATAATACTAAAGGCAGCGGGGGACCCGAAACAATTGACTAAAAGTATTTAAAAAATGCATTGTTATCGTGTTTTGAGCTTTCTAAACGTTTCAAATTCTAGCAAGTCGGGAAGTTAGTTAAATAATGTTTTGTGAATCATATAAATGCTACCGAAGGCAGCAGGAACCCAAAATAGTTGGCTAAAAGTATTTAAAAAAATGCATTGTTACCATGTTCTGAAACTTTCAAATCTCTAGCTAATCAGGAAGTTAGTTAAATAGTTATTTTGCTGAATCATATAAATGCTGCCGACGGCAGCGGGGACCCGAAACAGTAGGCAAAAAGTATTAAAAAAATGCATTGGCACCGTATTCTGAACTCTTCTGAAAGTTTCAAATGTCTAGCTACTCGGAAAGTTATTTAAAAAATATAACGTTGAACACTTAATAAAATTAAATTAAAATGAAATACTTTATACATAATTAATAAATATAATAAACCTTAAAACATACTTCATGCTTGGCCGTGAATATTTTCGGTTGGGTGCCCAGCTCTTTTCAAATGACTACATCTGTGCCGGATTTCTCAGAATGGTGGTCTTTTATAGTTGATTTCATTATTTCTCAGAATGGTAGTCTTTTATAGTCGATTTCACAATTCTAAAAAATCCGGCACAGATGAAGTCGTTTGAAAAGAGCTGGGCGCCCAGCCGAAAATATTCTCGGCCAAGCATGAAGAATGTTTTAAGGCTTATTATATTTATTAATTATATAACGTAGAATTTTATAAACGCTGCCGAAGGCAACGGGGACCCGAAACAGTAGGCTAAAAGT
Organism: Salticus scenicus; assembly: GCA_963930645.1. Lineage (NCBI taxonomy): Eukaryota > Metazoa > Arthropoda > Arachnida > Araneae > Salticidae > Salticus > Salticus scenicus. The sequence goes on from OZ005658.1 coordinate 28,440,911, forward strand.
ACTAAAAAAATGCATTGTCAACATGTTCTAAACTCTTCTGAAAGTTTCAAATGTCTAGCTAATCAAAAAGTTATTTAAATAAATTTTGTGTTGAATCATATAAACGCTGCCGAAGGCAGCAGGGACCTGAAAATGTTGGCTAAAAGTGCGGAAAAAAATGCATTGTTATCATGTTTTGAGCTTTTCTACAACTTTCAAATGTCTAGCTAATCGGGAGGATGTCTAGCTAATCGAGCTAAATAAATTTTCTATTGAATCATATAAACGCTGCCGAAGGCAGCAGGGACCCGAAAAGTTGGCTAAAAATGGTTAAAAAAAAAATGCATTTTTATCATGTTTTGAGCTTTTCTACAAGTTTCAAATGTCTGGCTAATCGGGAGGTTATTGAAATAAATTTTCTGTTGAATCATATAAATGCTGCCAAAGGCAGCAGAGACCTGAAAATGTTGCCCAAAAATAGTAAAAAAATGCATTGTCACCATGTTCTGAACTCTTCTAAAAGTTTCAAATGTCTAGCTAATCAGGAAGTTATTTAAATAAATTTTCTGTTGAATCATATAAACGCTGCCAATGGACCCAAAACAGTTGGCTAAAAGTATTAAATAATGCATTGTCACATTGTACTGAATTCTCCTGAAAGTTTTAAATGTCTAGCTAGTCGGGAAGTTAGTTAGTAAGGACCCGAAAATGTAGGCTAAAAATGGAAAAAAAAAAAAAAAAAAAAACGGTTGCACTTCGGGAGTGCCGACAGAAGTGAAAACGTGAACAATTACGTGTGTATTTCTTGAATCGTCAGGAAATATTTTGTTGTGTCGGAAATACTTTTAAATGAAGTGTTTTTTTATTCATTAATATAAACTACTACTACAAAAATTATATTACAATTTTATTTAATGCGCTAACTGCAATAGAGACAGCGTCCGGAGATGAGAGAAGTTGTGTAGAGTCGCACCAGATTGTAAAAACGTGAGAAAAATGGCGGCTTTGTGAGGTCTAACTGCAACGTTTCCGGCTGCAATCTGTAAGAGACAGTGTCCGGAGATGAGAGAAGTCGTGTAGAGCCGCACCAGATTGTAAAAACGTGAGAAAAAGGGCGGCTTTGGCCTTTATCACGGTTTTGTGAGGTCTAACTGCAACGTTTCCGGCTGCAATCTTTAAGAGACAGTGTCCGGGGATGAGAGAAGTCATGTAGAGCCGCACCAGATTGTAAAAACGTGAGAAAAATGGCGGATTTGGCCTTTATCATGGTTTTGTGAGGTCTAACTGCAACGTTTCCGGCTGCAATCTTTAAGAGACAGTGTCCGGGGATGAGAGAAGACGTGTATAGCCGCACCGGATTGTAAAGACGTGAGAAAAATGGCGGCTTTGGCCTTTATGATGGTTCTGTGAGGTCTAACTGCAACGTTTCCGGCTGCAGTCTTTAAGAGACAGTGTCCGGAGAGGAGAGAAGTCGTGTAGAGCCGCACCAGATTGTAAAAACATGAGAAAAAGGGCGGCTTTGGCCCTTATCACGGTTTTGTGAGGTCTAACTGCAACGTTTCCAGCTGCAATCTTTAAGAGACAGTGTCCGGAGATGAGAGAAGTCGTGTAAAGCCGCACCAGATTGTAAAATCGGGAGAAAAATGGCGGCTTTGGCCTTTATGACGGGTTCTGTGAGGTCTAACTGCAATGTTTCCGGCTGCAATCTTTAAGAGACAGTGTCCGGAGATGAGAGAAGTCGTGTAGAGCCGCACCAGATTGTAAAAACGTGAGAAAAATGGCGGCTTTGGCCTTTATCACGGTTTTGTGAGGTCTGACTGCAACGTTTCCGGCTGCAGTCTTTAAGAGACAGTTTCCGGAGATGAGAGAAGTCGTGTAGAGCCGCACCAGATTGTAAAAACGTGAGAAAAATGGCGGATTTGGCTTTTATCATGGTTTTGTGAGGTCTAACTGCAACGTTTCCGGCTGCAATCTTTAAGAGACAGTGTCCGGGGATGAGAGAAGACGTGTATAGCCGCACCAGATTTTAAAACAATATACAGTATATAATTATTAACACTTCACATTAGCAAGTTAATTGTATGATACATTATTTGTATCATACAAGGATGGAAAGCGTTTGCTGACGATGACGCGGATTCAATGATTTTTGTTCACCCAAAAGTTTTCACTTCAAATGGAAAAAGTTTGTAAAAATCGATTGCAAGATTTGTACTGGACAGACAAACAAACAAACAAGAATCGAATTTAATAGAAACATGATAATAAGTACTGATAATGACACAGGTCTACAAAAATGATGTTGAAAAATTTTTATTTAATAATTTTAGCTGATCTTTATATTTTTTGGCGAGTTGAAACCAAAAATGCAGCCAGTTTTTCTCTGTCACATATAGATTTTTGTCAATACAAGGTGTTTAGTGACATAATGTCTTACATATACCATCATAACAATAGGTTGGTTGATAGCGTTTTGTGTCGCACTAGTGCTGCACAATAACAACAATAGGTACTCATGACTAATTAATCATTGAAACATACTATAAAACTTACCACTGTACAGTGGTAGAGGAGTAATGAAAGAAATTATATAGGTAGGCACCCTGTATTAACAAAAATCTATATGTGATAGTGATAGAGAAAAACTGGCTTCATTTTTGGTTTCAACTCGCCAAAAAACATAAAGATCAGCTAAAATTATTAAATCAAAATTTTAATGTAGACCTGTGTCATAATATCCTGAAAGCATCCTGTAACTATCTCAAAAAGACATCCGGAGGACGCGCAGCGATATATTTTTCTACTTGTCACTGGATCTCCTCTGAATAACAACTCCATCCTGAAATTATCAGATAAAAGACATCCGAAGGACATGCAGTGGTGTCACCTTCTGGAAACCACTGAACATCCACCGGTTGGTGACAGGATATTTCACAGCATCCAGCGGATAAGGTATTATCCTGCATGTGATAGTCTCCGGATGATCGCTGGATGTAATTTGGTTGTATGATATCATGTTCTTAGACTGATTAAAAACATGACTCGACAAGGATTTATTTAACAAAGTTGTATTAAATGTACTTTTTTTTGGCAAGGATTATTGCTAGTGCTCGAATAATTTTGCAGCCGACTGTACATTTGGAACGCCAGCAAACGGCTTTGCAACTGGAAGTGTTTCATTTGTATCACGGATCCGTGATTTGTATGTATCCCAAAGCTGTGCCAGGTGACGTCACAAACAGTTATTTTTTGTAACTGTTAACTGTTGTGGGACAAGCAACCTACAATTCCTATGTGAGAAACCACCCAACGACCCAACCAAGATTTAATGTAATATTTAAGTGATGCGTGCACGGAATGCGTGTTTGTGTACTGTCCATTCTCGTCCAATTCAAATCCAAAGTAAACAAAGGCGATTCAACTGGAGAATGGGTAGATACTGTCACTGAGATAAGCATTTCGCGAAATTTTATATCTGACAGTTTCCTTCCACTCCTGTTTTTATAAAATCGCAGGAGAATTGACTCATCCGTAATAGCGCTCAGGATAAGGCTCACTGGACTCTAATCGGAAAACAAACAGTACCTGTTTTAATCTATCGTAAGATTTTCCACGTAGCTATTTAAATTGCGATATTTTATTTATAATTTATTTAATTTTCTTTCTGATTTTTGGAAAAACAAATAAGTTAATAAAGTTCATCTGTTATGGCAAAAATGATTTTTTGTTACATTGTGCATTCTGTTTTAGACCCTTAAATGCAAAATTAAACTTTTGATACACTCATTTAATAAATAAACATATATTTTTTAACTTATCTACTTTTACAAATTATTCTATAAATCCAAATGTTACCTTTCATTGGGGCAGGGGTCAATCCAGGTTTTAATGCGCAAATCATAAATAATACATCTAAAGTAAATAATAAGTGTGTGAATAAGATATTTGAAAATTTATACTGTTGGAATTTATTATCATTTATAATATTATTAAATTATAGTAGAAGATCTGTATTTATACAGATTGTTATACAGAGAATTTGTGCATTATATAGAATTCTGTTGTAACACAATTCTATATAATGCTGTTCTCTATATAATACACAACTTCTCAGCCATGAACAATGAATTTTACAGTTAAGAAGCTCTTGCATTTACACATTGTAAAAACTGTTATTCTCTCAAGAACTAAATGTGGTACATTAGTTTCCTTAAAGTTGAAACATAGTTGCCAGTTAAAATATATTAATTGCCAATGGTGACTGTATTTCATGAGTCCTGCACACAAAAGATAAATGATATACATATAAATAAAGAAACTGCGTATAATTATCAACATTTATTTATGTATTAGAAATAATCAAAATTAAAAACAGTTATTTAAAAAAATTATTTGTGCACATATTTATAATTCAGTTATATATGAGTATCCAAAATATTGAATGTTAAAAAGTGCCCTAAGAATCCACAATCGCAATTGTCCTTAAGAATCTAAAACATGTCTTTTCTTTAGCACCTTAAATATCTAAAAAATGACTTTTCTTTAGCAGCATCCTGTCCTTTTTTAAACCTAGGGATACTCTGCAACACTAGTATAAAAAAAATTATCATTTAAAAATATATTTTCTTTACTTCACACTACAAAGTTATGATCCAGCTAGCTTCTGGTCCAGCAGGGTTGGCAAACTGGGCCCAGCCCAGAAAAACCTGCACGAGTTTTTCTAGGCGGGCCCACCAACAAAAACCCACTGGGTTTTTGCAAATAAGTGGGTTTTTGTTAAAAATTATTTATAATTTACAAATCCCATCTATAAAGTATAGGAAACACCTTACCTTTTTAAGAAAAAAATCTTATTTTTATTTTCTAGAAAATAATATTTAATGTAAAAAGTAACTACAGTTATAAATGTAATACAAGCAAATTTATATTCTATAATTGGTTCAATTTTCCTTTTCCTGTAAAACCAAACAATATTTTTGTTTAACAGCATACATAAATGTTGTCCAGAATCAATATTTAACTTATTAAATTGTTTAGTTTTAAATCTTTATAATAATTTTATTTTAATTTTAGTAGCAACATAATTATAAATCTAATGAAATTTTCTTCTATAACTGTTTAACTATTAAAAAACATTAAAAATAAAAAAGTATAAAGCAGTGCAGCTTATTTTTATGATAAAAAAAAAAAAAAAAAAAAAAAAAAAAAAATTAAAGGATATGTATTGTACTTAAGAATTTAAATTCTTTTATTTTATCAGTTATTGACATTAATATTTATTTTGAATGAGCATATGTTAAAATAAAATATAGCTTAATCGTACTAATTAACACTATTTTAATATTAGAATCAAACCTTCTAAGATAAATATTAGATTAATTATTAATTAGTAGTTTAATATTATTACAATATGCTAAATAACATATATCTAACATTGTAATGCAAATGTATATGTATTCAAACAAAAGCCCAGAAAACCCCAAGTGGGTTGGGTTTTTCTAGAAAAACCTGGGTTTTTGCCAACCCTGGGTCCAAGAAATGTAACTTAAAAGTACCCTACTTTGTTTTGATATGATTCAGATATATTTGGCTATGTTTATAAGGTAAGTTTAAAGATTTGTAAAATGTGATCTACGTAATGCAAAATTCTATATAACGCACAGCCTTGTGTTTTTAGGTTTGCATTATAAACAGGGTTTAATGGTAAAGCAAGGGAACTAAGTTCCCATACTTATTCTTATGTTTGTAAATATTTCGATAATAGATAAAATGCATGGGAACTCATTTGTATTGTTTACTAGAACTCGGCTTAGCATCATTTCTGAAAACTCAAAGTCCCTGAATTGTTATTCTTCTCCTCTATGATTCTAACTATTCTTTATTTAACAAAACACCTAAATCTGTAATTTAATCTTAACTAGTCATAATTTTACCTTACACAACATCCTTTATAATTTCTGCACAAATATATTTGTGAAGAAATTATAAAGGATGTTGTGTAAGGTAAAATTATGACTAGTTAAGATTATAATATTCCTTTTTAAACATTATAATCTGTAATTTAATTTGGAACAGTGTTTTTCTTCTACTACTTTTTTTAGCTATAGATTAGTGGTTTTCCTCTCTTACTTTTGACACAGTGACCAGTAATTATTAGAATTTACCATAAATGAAAACTTTGTATTTAAATCAAATTGGAGCGTAAAGGTTGATATTTTTATTTATTACCAACTATGCGAAAAATACCAGAGCTGGGAATCGAACCCGGGCACTTCCGCTTAACGCACGGATGCTCTACCACTGAGCTACCCTGGTTGACAACCAGCTAGGCACTTCTCACATAATATTCGTTGGCAAAGTCACCGAGTCTGCAAACGCAGATATATCAGGTGAGACAATAATAATCGTAGCACAACTCCATAGACCACGAAATTTCAATTTAGAAATTTTTTTATTCATGAATTCATCAACAGTGAATATTTATTTAAATCAAATTGGAGTGTAAAGGTTGATATTTTTAAAAAAAAATCAACCTTTACACTCCAATTTGATTTAAGGCATCCATTTGATTTAATTTGTTGGCATCTCTGATGTAGCAAACAAGTCACTGAAGATCAAAAGCGAGTTTTTTTCGTGTTAAACGATTTTTGTTTTGTGTTAAAATAAACAAAAATGTATTAAATAGCACAGTATACTATCCGGACCGCTATATCATTTCGTGTTAACCGATTTTCCATGTTAAGCTTTTTCATGTTAAACATATTTCACTGTATTTAATATTCTCATTAAATTTCAATAAATGTGTGGCATTAAAAATCAAATCTATGACATTCTCTTTCTTTTTAGTGTCGGAGTTTATTAATGAATTATTGATGACAGTGTTAAAAAAGCATATGTCTGCAGTTTGGGAATGAACTCTACTCCACTGATGAAAGGGCTTGTATGATACACTAAAAGAGAAATTAATTTATGATGCATAATGGTGAGTATTTAATTTTATCATTTGCATCCCAGTAGCAGAATTTTCTGAATCTATCTGCAGCAAAATAAAATTTATCTGTAAACTATGCCAAACAAAGTAATAGCAATTCATAAAATATGTAAAATTTGCATCTACAAAGAAAACAAGTTGTTAAGATTATAAGAGAAATACAGTAATCTAGAGACATAATGGAAATTATATGTGTACTTTTAAGTCTAAACATTTCTTTCTTTAGCTATTAAATTGATCTGCAGAGCTTTAGACAATCTGCAGTGCTCATTGCCATGCTGCACTATTTCTGCTACTAGGATTTGCATTATTAAATATATTGTATACAGTAGAGAGTCAAAAATCCGTACTGCTCGGGACCAGAGGTTGTGCGAATTTTGGGGCTCATAAAAAATTATTTTCACTTTCAATAATAAAAGAATTTAAACTAAACACATGCTAGCACACAGTGTCGTGAAGTGAGAACAAAAGAGACGGACGGCATGTTGAATCCCTCCTTTCCCACAAAGACCTCCATGGAGGACATCTGCGTAGATAATTGGCCTTGACCGATAACCCCCTCTCCCTCATAATCCCCAATTGCACAAAGAAAGTACAAACAGGGTTAGACTTTTTGTTATTTAGTTTCTAGTCTTTTCTAAAATTGCAAATTATAGTCCCTTCAAATACATTTCCAAGGAAGAAAAAGAAAAAGATGACTCATTTGTATATGCACTCAATCAAGTTTAATTTAATACTGTTAGCTAAAAAACTGGAAAAAAGAAAGAGGGAAAGAAAAAAATGCTGCAAATAAAAAAATTTTCTCTGCTCTGTGATTAAACTCTGTAAACCTGCAAATTGTTAATAAAAGTATAATCATAAAAATAGGTCAAATTTTAATGCCACTTTAAAACTTATAAAAACTCGTTTTACTTAATAAGGCTCTGTTTACCGAATAGTATATATATCACTAAATAAACAATTCTGCTGTGCCCGATATATAAATAAGATCATTATTAGCCTGAAAAATATGATGTCATCAAATAATTAATGTTAATTTTCATCATCTAAATCTAAACATTCAAGAATTTGATTCGACTTTCCATTCATAGTAAAATAATAATTTTCAGTTCATTGAAGTTTATATGAAACAAACTTACATCTGATGTTATTCCATATAGAGTAAAATAGTAATCCATAAATCAATTCATTTAACAAAGAACATAATCATGAAAAATATGTCTGAGCGACACATGAAAAACAAAAACTTTTTTCGCGTTTAAATTAGAGGTCTGCAAGCACGAAATTTTAATTCCTGAGGCAATGCAAAAGCTTTACTTAGTCCGTTCTGGGTTTATTATTATTATTATTTCAATGTATAGCCCGGCCCAATAAAAAAAAGAAACGAAAAAAATCACATTACCATACAATTTTTTTTTTTTTTGGGCTGGGGGGGGGGGGGGGGAACTACATTTTGTAAGTGATATATTTCATTCAAAAATGTAAAAAAATTTCAAAATTGTTTCTCATAAAAATCTGATTTTGTCTTAGTACATTCTATGATATAATATTATCTGTACAAGCTTTTTTTTTTAATATCTGATTTTTCATTTCTTTTAAATTTTCATTATTTTGTGTATTTATTTATAGGGGGGGGGGCTACATTTTGTAAGTGATGTATTATGAAGATGTTATAGTGCCCTTTTATCGAGCTCCCCCCAGCGGCCCTTTTATTGTAGAGTCAACACTACAGTTTAAAATCCTATTTAATTGAATCAAAAATACATTTAATATGGACATAATCGGAGATTTTTTTTTTTTTTTTATTGACTGATTGCTAATTAAAGACTTCATTCTTTGCAAAAACAGGAGAATTAAAAAATTGAATTTAAAAAAAAAAAAAAAAAAAAAGTCCCATCAGCTTTCAGTTACATAAAATGTTTATTACAAAAAAAAAAAAAAAAGTATAAAAAATACAAAAATACTTTGTTAGTTTCCATAGTTTTATTTGAGTATTTTTTAATGAATAAATAGTTTAAGGCATTATTTATTGTTCTATTGCCTATTGTGTTTTATATTATTTTAATTCAGCATAATTTTTTTTTTTTTTTTTGAAATTCTTGTTTTGTTCATTAATTCGTCAATTTGATCATAATTCATTTTCACTAGCATAAAAATTGCATTTTGATGTTATTATAATGGCATAAAAAATTAGTTTTTTACAAATCTCTAAAATCTGGAAAATTCCGGAATTGTCGCAGTTCCGCTGATTCAAGATTTTTGAAGTTCAACTGTAATAGCCATAAGAATTATAAACATGTACATAGTTTCATTTTAAATCTCAAGTTCAAATAAGCATTATTTTAATACATTGGGGGAAAAAAAATGTGTAGTGAAAACAATATTACAATTTTTGCACTTTTCAAAGATGGTCTTAGGGGTTAAAATTGAATAGTAAAAAAATATTTATTTCTTTTCTTCTAACTTTGATTGTAATTTCTGTTGGCTATAGATATTAAATGAGAATAATTACCTTGTGTTTCATGAATTTAAAAAAATTGAAAATATCCCTTAAATCTATGAAAATATTAAATTGCATTCCTTAATTCTTTAGAGCAGAATGTTATGGAAAACATTCTACTTATTCAAGCTTTCTATGTTTGCTACCAACTATAATTTCAGTTCAAATACATCTATTTAAAAATGATATTAAAACTTAATATACTATATTAAAAAAAATACTGTATTCAATTTTAACGGCATTCTTAACTTTGTAAATATAAATAATTTTAAATAATATTCTTAATATGAAGCTTTATACTAAAAAAAATTAAAAAAAAATCTTCTTATATACTTCATGCCTTGACTGTAACGTGTTTTCACTGGGGTTTCCCAGCTTGCTCACCAGTACTCACAGGGTCGGAAGCCCTGCGTTTGTGGTTTATTGATAAACACATATACATCAGATTTGTATGATTGGTTTATAGTCTGCTTGTAAATCTTCATCAGATAAAGATAGATAGCACATGACAGAACTACAATACAAAGAATTGGAAAAAACACCCAAGGCCAGTACGGAATCGAATTCGCTCTTCTATGCTTGAAGGCGATTAACAGTGTGGTGACATAACAACTCGGCCACGTAGGGCCTGTGCTTGTGTTTTTTCAATCCATTGACATCTGTTTTGAGGATGCAGTGTCACTGCCTGTCGAGTCCTGCTGCATTGTTGCCATTGCAAGAATTAATAATTTTACTACATTAGTAAAATTATTAATTTTACTAATTCTTGTAATGGCAATGATGCATTATACAATTTTGTTATCAAAATTATCCTGAGTCACTTTCTCCAGGGGCACCCGGCATCTTCAAAGACAACTTTCATGATGGTATTTCCATAGAGCAAGTAGTGTCAGTAGCTCTTTTAGTTTCATTTTTCAGTAGATAGCGCCACATTCAGTCTGCGTTTGCTTTGGGCTCATTGTCATTACAAGATTCTAAGTTACTAATATTTCCTACGGTTTCGTAATAAAAAGCATATGTTGGGATTTTATATTCTGCAACCTTTGTATCTTTGTTAACTTTAATATTAATATTGTCATTTCAGGCAGTAGTTAAAGCTGTTAATTAATTGATAAGCATATCTCAGATGTTTAGTCTAGCAAAAATACTACAGCTTTAGCCAAAATTGCTCAAAATGAAAATATTGATATTAAATTTAATGAAATTATGAAGCTCGCAGAATATGAAAATGTAACATATGTTTTTTATTGTGAAACCATAGAAATTATTAGTAACTTAGAAACTTGTAATGGCAAGAGCCCAAAGCAAACATCGATTCCCATGTGATGTCACCTACTGGAAGATGGGATTAAAAGAGCTTCTGACATCACTTGCTCTTTGAATATACCACAACGAGGGTTGCCTTTGAAAATGCTGGGGGCTTCCGGCAAAAGTGACTCAGGATGAGACCTTCAAATAAGAATTTGATTCTTTTAATAAACAATTTTGTGTTTCTCAAACAAAGATCTTATGAAATTTAATGAATTGTAAAATTAATGAATAATATAAGCAAATGAACATTGATTGGACATTCAAAATGAAATCATTAGAGTTTATGTAAACTATTGAAGTTTAGTTACCCAGTATATAGCATGATTTAGTAATCCAATATTTGCATATCTCTCCAGACTATAATGATCAAAGCAAACATTTTGAACATATCATTTGGAAAGATATGCAAATACTGCTGTTGATGTGTCCAATGCGAGGTTTTTTGTTGTACCAGCTGAGACATCATTTTTTTTTTTTTTTCCGTGAACTATGGATCGTACAGGTACAGTTCTTTGGGCATTTTTTATGTACTTCCAACGAGGAATCTGGCTGTGCAGAGTTTGGACACTATTTATAGGGAACCCTTTATAAGACTGTGCTATTAGAAAGTTTGAATATTTATATCATGAGAGAAAATCCTTCTAGAAAACTGAGTCTTTCTCCTTCTTCCTCTAATTCAAAATCTGATTTTTTTTTTTTTTTTTTTTAATTGAATGCATAATTCAACTTATTATTTTCTCTGGCAAAAAAATCTTTACACTTGAGCAACAAAAAAAAAAACTTTACATGCCAATTGCCGTTCTTGCCAAAAATTTGTTCCGATGCCTAGTGATGCCACGTGGTATTAGTTGGTCACAGATGACCTTTCCTTACCCTACCAATACTCAGTTCGCCTGGGGGGCTTTTACTGTATGGTTGTACGCTTTTTGCTCCTGCCGACCAGTATTTCGTTCATTTGTTAAAAGTTTGATAAACTATATTGTTATTCCCACTCTGCTCAACAGATTGAAGAAGCTTAAAATGGAAACAAAATAATGTGCCTTGATTCTGCTAGAGAAAGTGGTCGCTCTGATTGATGTAGCCAGATATCTTTCAGCTCATTCTAGATAAAGCCAAATGGAGCCGTCTGGCAAATTTAGCCAGAGATCCATGCCTAAATGGCTGCAGGTGGTAATAAAATGTAAAGTTGAGATAACAAAATACTGACAGCAATGTAATATTCACAATAAACCACTTGAATGGTAAGATTTTGATTTAAATGTTTACATTTTATTGACCTTGTAAAGATTTTCGGCACCTGGCTGCATCTAGAATGATCTGCCAAATCTTTGGCTACATCAGTCACAAAGTCCCACTTCTCTAGCATAGTCGAGCCACGGGATTTTCCTTCCATTTTAAGCTTCTTTTGACCCATTGTGTGGAGTGGGGATACCGATGTAGATTCTCAAACTTTTAGCAAATCAACGAAATACTGGCTGGTGGAGCAAAGAGCATACAGCCTTACTCTAAAAGTCCACGAGACAAACTGAGTGTTGATAGCAGGGTTTAAACTGCCATTAGTTTTTTTAGCATTTTGCTAAAAGATATTGTATTTTGCTAAACTATGTCAGTAAGAATTTCGCTAAAAAGCTTTATTTCATAAAATATCTTAAAATAACTACCTCTAGTTTTTATGCAAATATTCGTGGACAGAAATTACAAAATCACTAAAAATATTGAGAATCATTATCTATTTAGTATATTTGGATTTAATTTCAACTTTTAATGGTTGAATTTAAATGCAAAAATATTTAAAAACAAAATTAAGAATTTGCTTCACAGATGTATTCTCAGTGCTAGTATTGTGTTTGTTGAAATCGAAACAAAATTTTGCTGATTCATTTTTCTTAAATCACAATATATGCTTGGTTAAAATCATCAGTGAACAAAACAAACAGAAAACAAAATTGGAGATAACCAAGTTAAGAAAAAGAAATCAATACTATTCAAAGAATTAATTTTCGAAAAAGCTAAAATACTGCTTATACTTTTTCGCTAAAATGCTAAAGAAACTTTTTTGCCAGGTTAAACCCTGGTTGATAGGACAGGGAAAGGTTGTCTGTGATCGACTGATACCAGGTGTCATCACTGGGGTTCGACACATTTTATGGCGAAAACAGCAATTGACATGTAAAGTTTTTTTTTTTTTTTTTTTTTTTTGCCACTCAAGTGTAAAGATTTTTTTTGCCGGCACTGTATTATATAAAAAGTATTAATGTATAAACCCTATTGAAGAAAAAGAGAAAGTTTTTTTTTCTTTTAAATGTTGTTCCCTTGTGCGGATTTTGCAAGCACTAAAATATTTATTTAAAAGTAATAATTGCTGATACAAACAGGTAAAGATCTTTAAATGCCTGCAGATTTTTGTAATGATTGGTGTGTAACACATTGTGATTATCGTTTGTGATAATTTTATTATTTATGTGCTTTACTTTTTTTTTTATTTAAGCTGAAAGTTCTGTTACTTTATAATCTTTCTTTTAAAAATTATTTATTGTAAGTTCTGAAATTTGTCTTACATAGAGGAGTTTTAGACATCAGTTGTTTAATTGTAAGTAACAGTTATTCAGAGTAAATAAGCGTACTTTTAATAGCTAAATATTAAAAGTAGCTAATTACTATATTTTTAACAACATAATATTAAAGATTTCTTAAAAAAAGAATTATAATTTTCAGGTATTTCTAATATATATGCAGGGTAGGTGCTCCAGTGATTGACATCTATCCCAAAATAACAAATAAGAAAAATAATAAAATCATATATTTTACATATAAGAATTTTAACATTTTATGTCAAACACTAGAGCATAGGGTGCTAATAACGGGTAAAATGAATAACTAGCAGTGTCAAACACTAGAACATAGGGTGCCAATTACTGATAAACTGAAAAACTGGCAGTGTCAATGACTGGAATATTGAGTAGGTGTCAAATAAAAATTCATAAGAAAAAAATAATAATAATTGTTATCGAATGTATATATTTTAACTTATATGTGGTTCTGAATGTCTTTCGTACCATATTTACTAACTTAAGATTTCTAAAAATATTTTCTGATGACAAGAACATTAAAAACATCAGAGATTGTTCTAAAAGTGTCAATCACTGGTGCACTTACCCTATATATATATATATATATATACAGTGCGTATCGAAATGATAGGTCCACCCGCATTTTTCAAAATTTCGACTCTTAATTGTGAATAAGAATCACTTTTTTGGTAGAGATAATTAATCAGTAATTTTCATAACTATTTATGAAGACATTTCTTAAAAATAAATCATTCCTTTTTATTTTATGCAAATTTTCATTTACAGACCGTTTCGAAAAGATAGGTCCGCCTTCAGAAATTTTGCACCAATCACGTTTATTTCCAAACAATTTGCATAAATATCGTTGCTTAGTCTTACTGCGGGATTATGCTGGCTGCTGTGGAGGTATTTAAACAGATTTGAACATCACGTTGTAATCAAACGAATGGGTCGTCGTTGCAGTCTTTCGCTGGTTGAGCAAGGGAAAATTGATGCATTTAAAACGTGTGGAAAATCGAATAGAGAAATAGGTAAACTTTTAAACAGATCACATAATGGTGTAAACAATTATTTGCTACTTAGAAATGCTTATGGCAGTAAAAAATCATCTGGCCGCCCATCAAAAGTGACACCCCGACAAAGAAAGACTATCGTAAAGGAGTTAGAATCTGGAAATATGAGCTTATCCACTGTGGACAGACAACAAAACCCTCCAATATCAAAATCTACAGTCCATAGAGTGGTAAAGAAGTTTGGCAATATAGTTTACGTGAAGAGGAAAGCGGCTCCGAAATTGACTAAAAAGCACAAAGGAAAGAGATTGAAATTCGCACATGAAGTGATATCCTTGAAACAAGATTGGCATCGTGTGATATTCAGTGATGAAAAGAAATTCAACCTGGATGGTCCAGATGGCTGGCAGTACTACTGGCGCGATCTGCGTAACGATAGACAGATATTCTCGAAGAGGCAAGCTGGTGATGGTTCCGTTATGGTATGGGCCGGATTCGGAGGTGCAGGAAAAACTGATATAGCATTTGTAGATAATCGTTTGAATGCTGCAGGCTATCAACAGCTGCTTGAACAATATTTTTTTCCACAAGCAGAGCACATTGGGGGCTCATTATTCATGTTCCAACAGGACAATGCTCCTGTGCACACTGCAAAGTCCACTTTCGAATGGTTTCTGGCTAATGGTGTACATGTTATCGACTGGCCACCTTGCAGCCCTGACCTGAATCCGGTAGAAAACATGTGGGGTATACTCGCAAGAGCGGTGTATGCAGGCGGAAGGCAGTACAACAGTACTGCAGACTTGAAAAAGGCTATTTCCTCCGAATGGTCAAAAATCGAGAAAAAGTGTTTGCAAAAACTTGTAGAAACCATGCCGAATAGGATTTATGAGCTTATTCTGAAACAAGGTGGAAAAATTTCTTATTAATTCAACATTAATTTGATGTTTGGTTCAGTGGACCTATCTTTTTGAAACAGCTTTTTCATGTAATTTTTGTTTTCCTTATTATTCCTATTATTTGTATATTATTCATGTATTATTTTAGATTGAATGAAGTCATGCAGTTTATAAAATAGTACTTTTTACACAATAAAACCTTTTTTACCAACATAACTTTCGATTTTACTGGTGGACCTAACATTTCGACACGCACTGTATATATATTTATTTAAGTCTTTATGAGGGAATTTTAATCAAAGTGTTTGATTTTTTTTTTTTTCTCTTATTACAGTTTTATATATTAAAAAATGTTCAACTTAATAGTTTTACGATTTATTTATTTTTTAATATAATGGTCAAAAATATTTTTCTGAAGGAAAAAAAAAAAAGAAAGTATAATCTACATGTTTTGAATACACACACACATATATATATATATATATATATATATATTTAATTTAAAAATAATACTAAACAACAATTTTATTAAAAAAATAATTAAGCAATTAAATATTTTTATTACTTTTATGTAAATATTATTCAAAAGATGTTTGAATTAAAATTAAATTTGTGTTGCAAATTTCTTGAAATATTTTTCAATGTGCAAATAATAATGTTTATGTACTGTTTTGTTTCTTTTTCTAGGTAAAAATAATGAAGTTGTTGATCTTTTTTTGAAGGAAAGAAAAATTTAATCTCTGAAATGGAATTGTATTGGGTGTAGATCTTTGTGGCATGTTTTGATTAATTGAAGCATTCCATTTGCAAGAATTTTTTTTTTTTTTCTATTACTTACATGTATTTGTGCATCAAATTTCTGTGACATTAGCAATAAAGAATCTTCTGGATAATCATTAATAAAAAGGAAATATATTAAAAATAATCATGGTTTGAACAGAAATCAAAACCTTCCATTTATTGTTTGTACTTTTTTTTTTTTTTTTTTTTTTTTTTTAAGAAATCACCTTTTAAGTATTTTAGTAAGCCTCATCTTATATGGGTTCTTAAGACTTTGTTATGAATGTCTTTACAGTCAGATATGAAATTTGTGATTCTGTATTTCTTTTAAGTACATGGAAGAGAATTTTTAACTTTTTCTAGATTTAGCTTTTCAGTGTTTTTTTTTTTTTTTCCCATCCAGACTTTGTAGTGTGTACTCTTTGCATTAGCGAACCAAATAAAATTTTTTCTCACCTATGTGAATGATTGAGTAGTAAATTATAATCGTTTATTTATTTTGTAAATCGAAGTTTAAAAAATGTATTTATATTTATTATTCTAATGTAATGATTTTGTGATAAAAATTCTAGCATTTCATTTTACTATATCGCCTGTGCATAAAGTTTCATCTTTTTTGTCTACTAACTTTATTCTTGTAAGTACAATTACAATATCTCTCTGAAATAATGGAAAAGACTTTCTTGTGTGAGATGTGTAATAAAGAATGTTCAACCAATCCTACTGCAGAAAAGCCTTTTTTGTGTGAGGAATGTAATAAAGGACTTGCTCAAAAATCTGATCTAAATGAACACCCACCTAGTCGAAATGAAAATGGGGTTTTTGTTTGCGAGATATGTAATAAAATATATGTCTACAAAAGCGAATTCAATAAGCATCTGATGAGTCATGCTGGGATAAAACCTTTTAAATGTGAAATATGCAATAAAGGATTTTCTCAAAAATATTCTTTAAATATGCATCTCAATATTCACACTGGAATAAAACCGTTCACTTGTGAAATATGCAATAAAAAATTTGCTAGAGAACGTTATTTAATTGATCACATGTCTGTTCATACTAAGGAGAAACCATTTACCTGTGAAACTTGCAATAAAGTATTTGCTAAAAAATGCCAACTAAAGAAGCATCTCGTCGTTCATACTGGTGATAAACCTTTTATTTGTGAAGTTTGTAATAGAGGATTTTCTTTAAAAAACCTTTTAAAAAGGCATACCATTATTCATACTGAGGATAGACCTTTTGTCTGTGAGATATGTAATAAAGGATTTACTCAAAAATCTGTGTTAAATGTGCATTTCCGTATTCATTCTGGAATTAAGCCTTTCACTTGTGAAGTATGTGGGAAAAGTTTCACACAACAGTGTCATTTAACTGATCATCTTCTCAGTCATACTTTAAAGAGACCTTTTACTTGTGAAGTATGCAACCAAGGATTTATCAGAAAATCGCTGCTAGATAAACATCTCGTCAGTCATAGTGGGGTGAAACAGGAAAAACCTTTTACTTGTGAAATATGCAGTAAAAGATTTACACGCAAAGCTCATTTAAATGATCATCTCATTACTCATAGTGGGAAGAAACCTTTTACTTGTGAAACATGCAGTAGAGGATTTATGAAAGAAGCTTACTTAAATAAACATGTCGTCATTCATAGTGGAGTGAAACCAGAGAAACATTTTACTTGTGAATTGTGCAATAAAAAGTTTTTACAGAGTTGTCATTTAAAAGAGCATCTCTTTAGTCATACCGGGGAAAAACCTTTTCTTTGTGAACTATGCAATAAAGGATTTATTCGAAGATCTAGGCTAATTGGTCACATGTGTACTCATACTGGAATAAAGTCTAATTTGTAAGGCATAATGTAAAGGCTCTCTTTTTTTTTTTTAAATATAATTTAAATTAGAATCTTGTTATTCATATTGGATAGAATTTTTTTACTTGTGAAATTTGAAGAAAAAACATTTACCAGAAAAATCAAGATTTTTTAGATGCTTTCATTTGACTTACAAGGTAACATAAAAAATATATGTGATTCTACTCTTCATAAAACACCAGAAAGTGAAAAAATTATCGGCTGAAATGAATTACCACAAAAAATTATCAATGATGTTTTCAAAATTAAGCATATTTGGCGATTTCACATTGTTAGGCGATAAGTTTGCTAGCAC
This sequence comes from Salticus scenicus, assembly GCA_963930645.1. Taxonomy (NCBI): domain Eukaryota; kingdom Metazoa; phylum Arthropoda; class Arachnida; order Araneae; family Salticidae; genus Salticus; species Salticus scenicus. The sequence goes on from OZ005658.1 coordinate 28,459,125, forward strand.
AGAGATTGCTGTGTACGAACAGAAATGTGTTTTGCTTCTCCACCAAGTACTCAAAATCAATCGCCTAACAGTGTGAAATCACCAGATATGCTTAATTTTATATTTTTTTGTGGTCGCTGTAATTCATTTCAGCCGATATTTTTTTTCACTTTCTGGTGTTTTAGGAAGAGTAGAATCACATATATATTTTTCAATATTTTTTGAAAATGACACCTTTTGAATGTTTCCTTGTTAGTATTTTATGTAGGTGAATCTAAGAAATGAATTTTCTTCTACTTCTCATGATCTCATTTTACTGAAATTTGTCATAGATGTATAACTTTAAGGACAATTACAAGCTTCAGTAACGAATTTTAGGGTGAGGGTACGGAGGTCCTGGGCCCACAGCTTCAGTTCAGAATACTTGTTTTGAATTTTAACGCTCATCCTATCATCTGTCGCATTGAATTGAAATTTTGCATACATCTATAAATCTGATGATGATGCATGCTTAAGCAGTAACAGTCTTGGAGGGGGGGGGAGGGAGGGGATCAAAGGCCTAGGCTCGCAGTTTTAGTTCAAAATTTGCTTTTGAATAATTTGCTTTTCTATTACCTGTCATTCAACTGAGCTGAAGTTTTGCATACATGTACATTATCCACATTCACTGAACTGCAGTTTTTAGTACATTTTAAAATAAAATTATGTTATACAAAATATAAATTAAAAATGGTCATAATTAAGTAATTATGGAGATAATACCACACAGACCACTTAGTTTTTTCCTAAGAACTTTCGGCCAAACACTACCATGGCCATAATCATTGGTTAATGACATGACTCTTCATCTGTTTGAGAGCTTCAGCATGCAGCGCCATCTTTCGTCGATCTCGGCTTCGGTTGAGTTACAGGTGTTTTCACAGTTCATGATTTCCACTGCTTCCTTTTTTATCGTGTAAAAGTGGCTATTATAATTAGAAAGTTTTTTCATATTATCAAAATCAATATTAATATTTTCATTTTGGCAAACCTGGGCTATAGCAGTTGTATTTTTATTAATGTCATTGGAATGTTCTTTAATCCTATCCTTTATTTTGCATTTAGTCATACCTATATAAGAACCGGAACCCCCCCCCCCCCCCCCTCCCATATTTTTGAAAATTAATTTTATAAATTCCTGCAGTTTCTAAATTGTGGATTTTGTCTTTATCATTACGAATTCTTTGAAATATGTTTTTATTAGGTTTTATAGGTATGTTAATCACGATTTTGGCAGCTTCAGCTTTAATTTTATTATATACACCTTTGTCATAAGGAATAGGAGTAGTACAGGTGGGAGGAGGTTTTTGGGCATTATTTAGGGATTTATTAAGTTTTTTAATTCTATTGTGGTATAATTTATATATGAATTTACGATTATAACAGGCTTTATTACAAATGTCAATAATTTTGTTAAGTTCTTGTTTTAGAAGATCTTGATTGGAACAAATGTTAAGTGCACGATTAATATTGGCCTGAACAGCAGCAGTTTTATAACGAAAAGGAGTTTTACATCTATTGTTAATAATTTAATTACTGTTGTTGGGTTTATGATACACCATGGTTTCAATTTTATTAGGGTATTTTAGAATAGTGACATGAAGAAAATTTAAACTATTTAAACTACAGTGGAAGTCATAAAATATCGAAAAAAAAAACAATAGTTTGAATTTTCTTGATGTCACTATTCTAAAATACTCTAATAAAATTGGAACCACGGTGTATCGTAAACCCAACAACAGTAATGAAATTATTAACAATAGATGTAAAACTCCCTTTTGTTATAAAACTGCTGCTGTTCAGGCCTATATTAATCATGCACTTAATAAAATTGACATTTGTAATAAAGCCTGTTATAATTGTAAATTCATATATAAATTATACCACAATAGAATTAAAAAACTTAATAAATCCCTAAACAATGCCCAAAAACCTCCTCCCACCTATACTACTCCTATTCCTTATGACAAAGGTGCATCTAGTAAAATTAAAGCTGAAGCTGCCAAAATCGGGATTAACATACCTATAAAACTTAATAAAAACATATTTCAAAGAATTCGTAATGATAAAGACAAAATCCACAATTTAGAAACTGCAGGAATTTATAAAATTAATTTTCAAAAATATGGGGGGATTTCCGGTTCTTACATAGGTATGACTAAACACAAAATAAAGGATAGGATTAAAGAACATTTCAATGACATTAAGTTTAATAAAAATACAACTGCTCTAGCCCAAGTTTGCCAAAATGAAAATATTAATATCGATTTTGATAATATAAAAAAAACTTTCTAATTATAATAGCCACTTTTACGCGATAAAAAAGGAAGCAGTGGAAATCATAAACTGTGAAAACACCTGTAATTCAACCAAAGCCGAGATCGGCTAAAGATGGCGCTGCATGCTGAAACTCTCAAACAGATGACGAGTCATGTCATTAACCAATGATTATGGCCATGGAAGTGTTTGGCCGAAAGTTCTTAGGAAGAACATAAGTGGTCTGTGTGGTATTATCTCCGTAATTAGTTAAAAACATGTTTATAATTTTTTTTAAAAATAAAGTTTATCTGTCTTTGATACATATCTAAAAGCTTTTACAAATGCAAATATCCAATCAAGGATATTTTAAAAAGCACTTTCTTATTATCCATTAACTAAATATATTTTTGTATTAGGCTAAAATAGAGCATTTACTTTGAATAGAAAGCACTACTGAACTGGCGTTTCAAATTATTACTTACAAAACTTTGAATAAACACCAAAAAATGCAATAATCTCTCAACAATTGTTTTGAGTCGAAAGAGCACACAACCCTTCGTCAGGCAAAAAAAGTAGGCATGAGTACTTGCTGCTTTGACTGCAGTACTTTGTACCTACTTTTTTCGCCTGATGAAGGGTTGTGTGCTCTTTCAACCCGAAACAATTGTTGTGAGATTATTGCATTTTTTGGTGTTTATTGAAAGTTTTGTAAGCAGTGGCAGCTCGTGCAAATTTTCACAGGTGGGGCCCGATCCATCGTATGATGCGTAATTTAACTTTAATACTATTCATTATTCAAACATGAAAACAAACATTATTTAAAATGGTATGTAAAATGAAATTTCGGATTTTTTTATTTTTTTTATTTATTTATTTTTTTTTTTATGATGGTGAATTTCAACACTATGGAAAACATTGCATAAAATTATCTCAAAAATAGTTTTATAAACACAATTGAAAAAATCTGCAATGTTCTGATTAATGGAATATCAAAATTTAAATATCTGGAAGCTAGTAGACGGAAATTTCCAAGTTCGATACCAGATCGCTTTCGTCGACATATAAATTTGGAGTTTACTATGGTTTTCTCCAAAACTCAAATAAAAATGGATATGTGACACTTAGAAACACTTTCTACAGAGAGTACACCAATCAGGTCTAGGACCCTCTTTTAGTCAACTGGCTTTAACCCTAACACTACACACCATTAAAATATAAATTCAAATGTCTCAGAGTGTAATATTATTTAGCTTATGCTAATTATATCCCTAAATCTTTTAATTATAGAATTCCAAGTGTTATATTCATGTTTCTTATCTAGTTGAATTTAGAAAGTCATGGTTGATGTAATGTGGATACATATTTAAAAAAAGAAAAAAAAAAAAAAAAAACCATGTTTCTCACTTAATTTTAGATAATTTAAATTAACTTTCAATAAATAAAGAAATAAAACGGGCTACCATCTTTTTTTTTTTTTTTTTTTTTAATGAAAAGAAAAGAAAGAAAAAAGAAAGAAAGTAAAATAAAATAAAGAAAAAGAAACATATTGCGGATATTTTTGTTAAATCACATTTAAAAGAAAAATCCTTTAATAATAATAATAAATCACAAATTTATGCAGCTATTTAATCCATTTATCCATGTAAATCCATTAATTATTTATCTAAAAATTTTACAATTTGTTTACATAAAAGTTTTAATACACTATTCTGAAAGAAAAAAAAAAAAAAAAAAATGCATGTTATTTTTATTCCCCCCCCCTCATTTAAATTCAAAACTCACTTTAGTTAAAGAGGTCTTAAATTCTTATACAAGCTTTTATCTCAAAGGCTAGTCTAGAAAATATTTTTGACTATTACCAGATTTCTTTTTTTAAACACTAAAATTTTAAACTGTCATATATAACTCTAAAAAATTCACCAAAAAATCAATGAGGAAAAAAAAAAAAAAAAAAAGTAAAACGTAATGCAGAAGTCGCCAAATATTACTCATGGTTAACAGACAGTTTTTTCCCCCTATAGTTTTGTTCCAAAGGGCCAGGACTCTGCTGGCCCAATGACGAGAAAATTACAGCGTGCTTAAACTGATAAAGCAATTAGTCGCCAAATATGTCAACCCGATCTTCTAGTTGAATAGACTGCACAAATAAACACGCCAATTTCGGGTCGGGTGAAAACGGCCCTATTTTCTTAGATAAGGATGGGGAGTCAATAGTGATCTGTGACAGCTGAAAAAATAAATTGACAAATAAATGATAATGAAAGAAGAGTAAGAAAAAATTAGATAGACGTAGTTATTTTGTATATATGTTTTTAAATAGTTATAAAAAACAAAATTATTATTATCTTTATTACTATTTTAATTGAGAAAAAATTTAGGTGGGGCCGTGCCCGCTGGCCCTTAATGTAGAACCGCCACTGTTTGTAAGTAATAAATCATTTACTTTGAAATTTGAAGTTTCTTTTTTTTCTTTTTCTGCTTCCCTGTGCTGTCATTTCCATGAATTTTATATAGAATACATCACAAACCCCAATAAACCAGGCTTTAACTCCCCTAATACATTTTAAATAAGGACCACAATTCAAATAGAATAGTAGGCATCTCCAATGAAAGTTTTTTATTTTGATGCAATTAAGTGAACGTGAATTAAGATAGATTATCAAGTAAGATATATAAATGGTAATTGTTGTATCTGCAGGCGAGAGAGAGAGAGACTAAACTTGGAGAGATCCTTCTTAAACCAGTGTCCAAGCGATAGTGCAGTTTTAAAAATGCTAAGTGTACTGAATTTCATTCGCCAATTCAGCCACAAAATTAACAAATTTAGTGACAAAAGAATGTTTTAATTGGTCAGTTTAAAAATAGCTTTAATCTGTTGCCAAAGGAAGGTGCCTGCCTACTGTCGGAGGGGATTTTTTAAAATAAGAATTGCCTATTTATGTGCATTATATGATAGAATATAGTAAAAAAACAGTGAATAACCTGAAAAAAAGTACACATTTTAAAATATTTTGATATTTAGGCTCAAAATATGCATAAAATTTGTGAAAAAAACAAGCACTTTTACAAAACATTATAAGTCAAATTTAAATAAAGATATTTTTATTTTGCAAATTTTATTTAGATTATTAAAAGGTCTTTAAGGGAGTGAACTACTCTCAAAACTATAATCATGTTATTTAATATTTTAGAGAAGATAACATTTTTACATGCTGAAAAAATCATTACTATGCATAACAGTTCATAACTTCTATCGACAAAAAAAAAAAAAAAAAAAAAAAAAAGTAATAATAATTTAGCTAGATTCATGATCGTAGTTCAATCCCTAAAACAACTCCTCTAGAGTATTTTGTCAAAGTTTCATAACGTTTCAATTATAACTTTTGGAGTTATGATGTTTGGGGATAAAGCAAAAATGTTAAAAATCTCATTTTGAGAAAAAGCAGAAAACAGATATAAAAAGTATTTTTAATAAGTTCCTGATTAATTCCAAAGCTTTTTATTTTCTTAGTTAAATTCATTTTATATTCAGTAACAAATTTTGATGCTCATATTGAGTAAAGCATTTATGTAAACAAACATTTACGGATCATTTCCGGTCACATCCTATTTCAAAAACTGGCGAGTGACTAATGTTAAAATGCCTGTAACTCAAGTTCTAAGCAAGATAGAAACAAAATTCAAACTGATTTAGAAAGCTAAAATGTCAAACTTTATATTAACCCAAAAATAGAAAATCGGAGTCTTGACCGAAAATTGCGTTTTAAAGGTCGGCAGGCACTTTAAAAATGGGTAGTTCGGAAGAACCAAGTACTGTGACCAGAGGTATGTTCAATCTGTACAATCCCCAAAAGTTCCTAAAAAAGACCTGTTGCGGAAGTAAAATTCAGCAGATACCAAAAGACAAAGAAATCATTTATGTTTGTCAATAATTATGTTTGTCATTTTTTGGCAAAACAAAAAATGACAAACATAATTACTTTATTGACACCAGCAATATGTCATTAAGAATTCATTTCTTATTATTGAAAGAAATGCAGCTTAGCATCTATTGATGCCTTTAAGGCTGGAAGTAAAATCACTTAAGATAAAATAATGACAGCTAAAAGCTATATTAACCACTGGAAGTGCAATAATTTTTCAATTTTGTTTATATTAAAAAGTGTTTTAGACAAATAAATTATTTTACTTATATGATGAAATCAGATTTTGAAACACAACCTTGTTTTAAAAAAGGAAAAGGTAAAAATTTACAAATATATTTGTGCCCCAATGTAAATTAAATTAAATAGAGATTCATTTTATAAGAGAGATTTTATAGAATTAAATGTTCTTTTTAATTGAAATATATTAAATTTAAAATTTTATTTTATTTGTTAGATGAATTAGTTAATTTTTCTAAGTATTTTTCTTAAATTAAATTTTTTATTTTAGAAATTATTTATTCATGAATTTATCAACCCTGAATATTTATTTTAAGTAAATTGGAGTATAAAGGTTGATATTTTTATATACAGTGGAGCACCGTTTATACGTTTTTCAAGGGACCGTTCCTAAAAAACGTATAACTGAAAAAAACGTACAACTGAAAATTCGTTTTAACGTTAATACACAATAAAGTATCATATTAATAATAAAAGTCTAATCAATTTTCATGATTTCCTTTACATTTATTCGAATAAGATATATTTTAATTATATTTAAAAGATTTTTAAAAGATTGAATAAAAATTAAATAATAATTAAAAATATAGAAATTCAGAAATGTTTTTCAAGATTTCGATTTCAACCTTTAAAGACAAAGCCTTTTGTTCTCTAGACGAAGATGACATTTTTGCAAACGATTAAAAGGAAGGAAAGAAAAATTAAAATGTTTCTCCAACCGTTTAATGTCAAATAAACACGATAAGAGAATCTTCTACGGAAGTGAGTAATAAATCTTCAAGTCTACTAAATGCCTATAAAGTTGTGGGCTTTTTTCCTTTCATACCCCATTCCTGGAATCAAAGAGAAAGTGAGAGGTCTTCAAGTGGTCACTGACTACTTGGCTTATCTCTGAAAATTTCTCTAACCCCCCTTCCCCCAGGCTATCAATGCAAGTCGCACTTTGTTCTATAGCCGCACTTTGTTACCATAGTTCTAAGAAAAAATAATCGAAAAAAGTAAGAATAAAACATAAAGAGCATTCATCTTTTTTTTTTTTTTTTTTAATCCTGGAATGAAACTCAAACTTGGGATTCTACAAGGAGGAAAAAAAAAACGTATAAGTGAAATTAAGCATTTACTTGTGTCGTATAAACGAAATATTTTAACATTAGAATTCAATGGAATGACTTGGGACCGAAGTCCAAAAACGTATAAATGAGAAAAACGTATAAATGAGAAACGTATAAAAGGTGCTCCACTGTACCAACTATGTGAAGAATACCAGAGCCGGGAATCGAACACAGGCACCTCCACTTAACGCACGGATGCTCTACCACTGAGCTACCCTGGCTGACAACCAGCTAGGCATTTCTCGAGCATCCATGCGTTAAGCGGAGGTGCCCAGGTTCGATTCCCTGCTCTTGTATTTTTCACATAGTTGGTATATAAAAATATCAACCTTTACACTCCAATTTACTTATTATTATTATTATTATTTAATTCTAATTAAATTATTTAGAAGTAAATCAAATATTTAAAAACAATGTAAGTAAAACTTGCTCCTCCCCCCCCCCCTTTTTTTTTTTTTTTTTTTTTTGTAAATGAATTCATAAATAGTGGATAACAGACTTCTGGATTAAATAAATTTAGTCTCATTTTTACCAAAAGCAAAAGAAATTTTATATTTGTTTGTAGACTTGCTTTTTTTCATGTATTTGTGTGTGTGAAGAAAAGAGCTGGATATTCAGTATTCTAGTTTCATATTAGAAGACTTGTATTATCAAATGTTTATTGGGTTAATAGCTTCAACCATTGTATGTTCCACTATAAACAACCTCCTGCAACAAAAATAGGTGGGTGGATGGCCACCAAAATTCTTATCAATATATTTCTGGAAATGTGTGATCAAGGTATTTATATGAATGTGTAATGTAAAAATTTTGAAAAATAATGCAGCAGAAAACTTAAAAATAAAACCAGACAGAAAATATTAATAAACCAAGAACATTAAGGGTCCACTTCACTCACCGTCGCTGGAAGCTGAAGCTAATGTTATCCAATGGGAAATTTTTGTTTACAAATAATTTATTAACTAATACATATTTTTAAATTCTGTTTTCACATTCTGAAAATTCCCAGCTGTTAAATTGACGGAATTTTTTTAAAAAAATATTTTTTTATATTTTATTTTGAAGCTGCAAAATACAAATTTTCACTGTGTGAAATTTTTTCAATTTCAAAATAAAATATAAAAAATAAAAAAAATACATTTTTAAAAAAGGTCCGTCAATTTAACTGTCGGGAATTTTCCGAATGTGAAAACAGAATTTAAAAATATGTATTAGTTAATAAGTTATTTGTAAAGGAAATTTCCCCATAGAATAACATTGGCTCGGGCTTTCGGCAACGGTAAGTGAAGAGGGCCGTTAAGGTCATCTTCAGGAAATGCCACTCAATGCAGGCTGGAAGATGTTTCAAGAGCTACTACCAAAACAAAAAGTCACTTAGCTTCCTACATCTTACCAAGAAAAAAGAACCCAACTACTGCGCAGTGTGATGGATTGCAAATCTAGTGGGACAAAATTGCATATAGGAAGGAAATTAATTATAGCAGACATTCATTTAAAATTAGTAAATCACAATATATAAAAATAAACAACTGACTACTTGCCGCAATACTATTGTAGATGCAAATTTAGATAGCAATTATAATTACTATGCGATATAATAAATATATATTCGACAAAATTATTCCACTACCAGTATAACTTTCAGAGTCACTGTTTTCATTAATAAATAATAAAATAATAATAATAAATATCTTCTTTAAATGCAAATGACTGCAGATAAAATTTACTTGTATAAAAACTACAAGGAACGAGGAATAAAATGTAACTAGAATCAGCGTGTACAAAGATGTACAAAAATTTTGGCATACTAAAGACATCAAAACTTTGACTAAATTTAAAACAATTTTTAACACAAATTTGATCTAATTTTATAAAAGAAATATGGAAAAGAAAATTTAATAACGTATGAAAATATAAACTGCATACCTTGATGCAAAATATCTATGGTAAAAAAAATATATATGAAGCATGTATCTTCACAACGCAATCTGTAAAATGAAGTGCATGGATATGACTGACGAGGGCTTTTATGAAAAACTAGTGGGAACTTTATCCAAAAACACTTCATGAAGTAATATAATTTACTTAACACTAAAATTACAACCTTTTAAAACTACATGTTTACTTGGCCAGAACGTTTTCGCTGGGGCACCCTTGCTTTATCAATGGCAAATTGGTGCTTGAAGTCTCAGAACAGTTCTGAGACTTCATGTTGTGGAGACAGTTCTGAGTGGTGCTTGAAGTTCAAGCACCATTCAGAATTGGTCTGAGACTCATTGAACAGTTCTGAGAATGCGAGCACCAATTTGCCGTTGATAAAGCTGGGGTGCCCCGGCGAAAACGTTCCGTCCTAGTAAACATGGAGGCTTAAAAGGTTGTAATTTTAGTGTTAAGTTAGTGGGAACTTCTTTTTGTTGAAATATTTGCAAAGGAAGGCAGGTGCTTATTGTTATTATATTTTGGGAATGATTTGTCTTGGGTATCTACTTTGTTTTAGAAAGGTCAAAAATTATTATTTTGAGAGTTGATTTTTAAGGTTTTATCACACTAGATTTGCAATCCGTCGCACTGTGAACTGCACTGAATACAAAAATGAAAAATTATTTAGATACTTACTTGACATAAGAAAATATTTTTCAAATATGCACAATAATACTATATGCAATTATAAAAACTTATAGAAAAAAATTGTAAAACACTTATAAAAAAAATAACTAAATATCACAAATAAAAAAACATTAACATAGGTGGGAAACAAGGAACACCAAACGATAAACATTTACAATATCTCAACAGTTACAGACTGCAGTTATAATATAAAATAGATGACCATTTAATTTTGCAGTTTCGAACAAACTGTGAAACGTGTCTTCAAGATAATTATTTAATTCATAATAATTATTTTACTTTGTTATATATAAAGTTCAAATATGTCTACTAAGTGGTACTTTTCATGGAAAAATAGAAATCATAGCAAAGAAACTGATTCGGATGGAATGGATAAACAATTTAAACATTTATTGATGATATTTTGTAAATTATTCCTTTTTAAATTCCCATTTTTCCATGTAAAGGGCCTTCTGGTGAGTATATTTCAATTATTATTATTTTAAATACGTTGACGATTATAATATCTTAAATCTTTGCCTGAAACATGTCAATATCAATTATGGTGTCAATCTACATACCTAATTCAATTATAGGAGGTCATTTATAGCAGAAGCTTTACTTCTTGATACCCGTGGCCACATACAGGTTTTGGACAAAATAATGTGAAAACTTTCGTTTTGTTACATTTTGTTGAATATCTTGAAAAATATCTTGAATCGTGCTGTTCTCGAATTTTGGGAATAAGGAAAACATGTCTTTTTTCATATTTTTCAGCAAAGATTTTGTCACGAAATCCGTTAAGGGACGAACAATAAATCCAATAAAACAAAAAGTATTTGTGATAACCCTGTATCTGGAAAAGCTTCGATTGATCTGAAAATTTTAGATACGGTTATAAATGTTATATTTTATATATGTATAGAGTTTCGTGAAGATATCTTGAATATGTAAGGAGTTATTAATATTTTATTAAAAAATGCAAAATTTTTTTGCAAGTTTTTACTTTATAACTCCAAAAGTTTTTCTTCAGATTTATGAAACTTTCGGAAAACATGACAACATATGCCTAAATCATTATACTATAGTTTAAAACAAATATATTTAATATTCAAAGCGATATGGACAGTTGTAGTGAATAATTTATTACTGCACATATGCGGACTATTAGCAAAAAAAGCTTTGGCATAGTTTGATGCCTAACTGTATAGAGCACCTTATAAAAAAACATCCAGTCTCATAATTTATATGCTAATCATACTATATAGAAATCATATGTTAATCATACTATATGCTATAGAAAACATACTTTTTGCATTTGAATATTGTATGTTAATTTTGTGGTGTTATATGCAGTATAAAGTTGGTAAAATATATTTTAAAGAAATATCTCTCATGGACGGTAATGTATTTATTGGACTACATTTTTTCATCAATGTACTTAAATCAGTATTGCTGATTATATTCACATAGAATGCACCATAGTGAACTTGAATAACATATATTAGTTTCAAGACATTCTAAAAATATTTACGAAAGTTAGAGCGTGGACACAGACAGAAAAACCGAAGCCCTAAACATTTTTTAATTTTATAAATAGTGGAATGAGTGTCAAAGGAAATAATAAAACTAGCAGAGAGCTCTTTTGTTAGCATTTATCGTACCGTCATCAGTGCATAATAAAGGTTCACTTCCTTTCCTTGACACTCTCCCTTTGCACCAAAAGCTTTTGTACCACCGTCTAATATCATAAAAATTTTGACGTCTCTTTACCTCCACATGCGTTTTTATGCCATTTGCCTATCTCAAAATTGGATACTTTTTATACTGTGTTAGATGCACTGATGAAGGTACGCTAAATGCTACCAAAACAACTGTCTGTTAGTCTATTATTTTCTTTGGCGTTCAAGGATGTACTGAGGAAGGTACACTAAATGCTACCAAAACAGCTGTCTGCTAGTCTTTTATTTCCTTTGGCGTTCAAAGAAGTACTGATGACGGTACGCTAAAATCTACCGAAACAGCTGTCTGCTAGTCTATTATTTTCTTTGGCATTCAAGGATGTACTGATAATGGTAATGGATATACTTATACTAATACTGATACTGATAATGGATGTACTTAATGCTACTGAAACAGCTGTCTGCTAGTCTATTATTACCTTTGGTGTTCAAGCATGTACTGGTGATGACGATACGTTTAATGCACCCGAAACAACTGTGTGCCAGTCTATTATTTCCTTTAGCATTCAAGTATGTACTGATGACAGTACGCTTAATGTCACCAAAACAGCTGTCTGCTAGTCTTATTTCATTTGGCGTTCATGATGTTGTTTATTATTATTCCTGTGTTTATTTATCTAGAACCAAGTATACTTTTATTACTTTTAAGTTTTGTTGGAAAATGTTAAAAAGGATGATTGATATTCAATTTATTTAACTTAAAACTAGTATGTTATGACCGTCATAAAACTTTCTTCGATATTTTCCTATACAAGTTCACACAGTTCAAGTTTTTGTTATTTTTTTATCCATTATGAATGGAGACGATTTTCATCTCAGAGAATTATTACACTAAATGTCCAATAGAACTGAATTTTTACCGTGCAGATGATATCCTTCCTGCTCTCAGGAAAAATTGCAGTTTAGCAGTGCCACCTATCGGTGGATATGCACCCAATTCAGTCAACATAATATCTCAAAATGATCTTATCATATGTCAAGTTTTGTTCAATTGTACGCAATAGAACCTGAGATATAGTCTTCCTTTAAATTGCAGAAATTGCTGTATAGCAGCATCACTTGTTGAGCTATTGGAACAAAAAGTTGACATAAATTAGTTTAAATCAAAGCGTATTAGTACATAAATTTATATGTAATTTCGTGCAGTAGTTTCTGAGATATAGCCTTCCTTGTGATTGAATTTCCTTGAAGCCTTCCATGACAGTACTAGCTGTTGAGCGATTGGCATCAAAAGTTGACAGATACCAATTTATGTCGAGGTGCATCTGCATATAATTTTATATGTAATTCTGTGCATTAGTTCCTGAAATACATTTGTCACAAAATTTTTGTCACACAGACAGACATTTTCTAAAAATAGTCAAACTGTGTTCTGGACCTCTCTAAACATGTAAATTCATCAAAAACTAGAAGTCGAAAATTTTTATGAATATAATTACTTTTTTTTTTTTTATTGAATACAGAAGAAAATAAAAAAATACTTTGAGTTTTCAAAAAAAAAAAAAAAAAAAAAAAAAAAAATATGTAATTCATTGTAACTTCTATTTAAGCTGTCTTCTAAGACATGTTGTTGTTGTAGGGTTTAAGACCGATTAACTACGCTAAGGTCCTAGGCATATGGGGGGGGGATACCTTCCGTGAGAGGGGTCTTTCTAAGAGGTCCTAGCCCGTAATTACGCGAGATTCGGAGAAAGCCCCGGAAAACTCCGAACGGGTAGGTCGATGAACGCGACCAAGGATCGATCTTGGCACTACCCATCTCTACCAGCTTTGAGCTCAGAACCGCTCGGCCACTGCTGGGCGTCTTCTACGACATAGTAATTATTTATTCATTTATTTATTGTTAATGGATGATTAAAAAGTAATGAAGCAAAAATGCGTCGTGTTTGTGCTACGATATTTCAAGTCAGGCTAAATACCTTCTCAATTTCCCATAAAGAAAAAAAAAAAAAAAAAAATGGTGTATTATCAAAATGTAAAATATTCTTTAACCAGCAACGTTGGTCGAAAATTACTTTATTCTTCAAATTTCAAAATTAGACGCAAGAAACATACTCGTTTATGTTTAATTATTTTTAAGTCATTTACATTTTAAAATACTTAAAAAAGTATCTGTGAAGAAGTCATAGAATATCACATGCGTTATTTGCATGTCACACAAGAGGACGTGCAATTTGAAAACTAAACTGCTGATAACTAGTGAGATAAGAGCAAGTGTTTGTTTATTCGTGAAGTTGAAGAAAAATCAGATAATGATGTCAATCAAGTGTTTGAAATACTTTTAACTCTTTTATTCCCAATTCATTTCATTCATAAAACAAGAAATCTTATATTTAGTCATAAATATATTTAAAAAGAATATATCTATCTATCTATATATATAGGGGAGACCTGTGTACCTAGGGCCGCTTTTTTTTTTTTTTTTCAATGCCCCAAAACAGAGCCCTTGACCTATTTAAAATTATCAAACTGATATGTGCATATCTTTAGGACTAATTACTTCCAATTTTGATTAATATAAATACCTAAAATAATAAATTCCGACAAATAGAAGGTTTTTAAAAAAACTTCACTCGTGGCCCTAGGTACAACACCCTCATTGTACCTGAGGCCAGACCTCATTGTACCTAGGGCCATTCTCTCAAATTTATATTTCACTTTCTAATGAATAGAAAATAAGCATATAAACATATATTTAAAAAAAATATATATATCAAATAATATATTTAGTTATCATATAATAATTATCATGTTGTTGCCTTAATTTGAAGCACGAATTTTTTCATTCTTTTTTTCTCTTTGGGATATTCTAACAGAACGTTTTTTTTCTTCAATTTCTTTTTAGTGCTAGAGGCCTATTTCAGTCGGTACAGTTGTCGAATTTTTATAATACACTCTTAATAGTGCTAAGGGCCTATTTCAGTCGGTTTATTGAATGGGGATTTATTGAATGAAGTCCCCCCCCAAGGCACAACTTTGACATGAGTCCCCCCCAAGGTACCCCTATTTCAGTCGGTACAGCGTTGTCGAATTTTTATAATACACTCTTAATAGTGCTAAGGGCCTATTTCAGTCGTTTTATTGAATGGGGATTTATTGAATGAAGTCCCCCCAAGGCACAACTTTGACGTCCCACACAGCACAACCACATCTATAAGATATCTATTAGATGAAAACCCAAGACATCTAACACATCTATAAGTCTTCCAAAAATATCCGCGTGACATTTTTTTAACATCTATTATAGAGATTGGAGGTGTGATCTCTGTGAGGCCTACTAGATATCCACGATATCCAAGATGACTTATGCATATCTATAAGACATCCAAGAATAGATAATTTTCAGATATGTAGTTCTTCTTATAGATATACTTAAGACATGCAAAAATGAATATTCAGATGTCTTATATATCTCTATAATACTTCCGGATACAGTATTTTTTGGATATGTAGTTCATCTTATAGATGTATTTAAGGCTTGCAAAAATCAATAATCAAATGTTTTATATATCTCTATAATACTTCCAGATAGTGTTTTTTTTTTATATGTTGTACATCTAATAGATATATTTAAGATATACAATATTCCATATGTTTTATACAATATCTATACCCCTTCAAACATAAATGTTTTCATGGATGAGTTTGGCAATAAGACAAAAATGTTGAAACTATAGTAAAAATATGTTTATTACACTGATATAATACATTTTATCATTAAAATTCTATTATTTCATTTCAATATGAAATAGATATTTAACGGTAAAATGTAATATATTAAAGTAATAAATATATATTTTTACTATAGTTTCAGCTTTTTTGTCTTATTGCCAAACTCATCCAAAAAAATATTTATGTGTTAAGGGCTATGGAAATGTATATAAAAAATATGGAATATTGTATATCTTGATGAAATAAGAATTTTAATAATAAAATCTATTATGATAGTGTAATAAATGTTTTTTTTTTTTTCTTCAGTTTACGGAAAATGAATAAATGATTATGCTTTAGTTTTCAATGAATTTTTATTTGATTAACTCATATAATAAATACAGATGAGAAAGAAAAAAAACGCTGAAAAATTTAGGGGGGGGGGGAGGAAAACTGAAAAGCTAAATCTACAAAAAACAGCTGAAAAATCTCAACTTTGTACAATTTATAAACATATTTAAAATCTAAAATACTATGCGCATAGCTTTCAGAGCATTTGATAAGAAATTCTTTAATTAATAAACAATATTTATGACAAACTGCCCCACCCCTAATAACTTACAGGTTTGGTAGTTTATCATAATTATTAAGATACAAAATGCTAAAAAAATATAAAAAAAACAACGTTCTTTTTTTAGTGTAACTTGCCTCCTTTACATGCTATTTATGTAACCAGTTAATTAAGAGTTAAGTAAATTGTATCAGATATTATAAGGTATTTTTTAACATGAAATATTGCAATTTCATTTCTATGAAATTGCACAGTCTTTTAAGACTAATGCTTAATTTTTAAAAAGTTATACTTGCATTCCAAGACTCTATAATCTATGCTTGAAATAGAATAAAAAATCTAGTGATATTTCGAATGTAAGGGGCAATTAATAAGTAAAATTCTTGCATCCAATATATATGCCAGGGTTCACAGTAGGGGGAAAAAAGATTGGGATTTTTCTCATTCTAACAAGAAAATTCAAGTTCAAATTTAAGTGAGAGTATTTACATTTTTTAACATCCTCTTTTCCTAAGAATACATATACTGCCGAACCTCGTTAACGTGAATTACTTTTAGCATGAACTGTTTCCACAATCCCCATCAAAATAAAGATTAGTTTAGTTATAAGATTAGTTACTGATAGCATGAATTACTGATAACATGAACAAATTTTTTATCCCTCTTAAGATTCACATTAACGAGGTTCAACTGTATTAAAATCAAACATTTGTAAAAATTAAATAATTGTAAAAATTATAGATATTTTATTTTTGTTTTGTTTCTGTTAAAGATTCAGCTACTTCTTTAAAGTCAAAATTAAATTATAGCAATACTGAAAAAAAAACTGTCTGTAAAAGACACTGAACTTAGCTCAAGGTTATCTGAATTATTTGAATCTTTAAAATTCCGTTATGGAATAGAGTTTTTTAAATATAATTTTAATCCTCTTTTTTTTCTTTGTACAGATAAAGATTTCAAATCACAGTTTCAAAAATGTTTTTGCATGTATCGTATTAAATTAATTTAATACGATATATGCAAATGACGCTCTATAATTGTGGAGCGTCATTTGCATGAAGATTCTGTTCGACAGCTGATTTTTTATGACTCATTTCCGATGATAGTTTGTTCTATTGACTACAATGAAAACACAATATGCAAACAGGAAATATTTAATTCACGATCCTTTGACATTCCAAGTTGAAATTTTGTAGAGAATTTATAGACATTTTTTTTAAAGTTATAAATTATTCATTAATTACACTTAAGGAAAAAAAAAAAAGAGTCAGGATAGTTTTCAAATATTGGTACTTTATTTTATAATGAACTCATTTCTTGGCTCAGATTTTCATTACTAATACAGAAGACAGATTAAATATAATTACATAAACCTTTTAATGAAATTTTCTTCGTTAGAAAAATTTTCTCCACTCAAGAGTATAGAAAATAGATTTATTTATATATGCTCTACCCATATGCAGTGTTGCCAAATTTTAGGAACTTGAACTTTTCAAATATTCCCGACTATTATGGGGCTGCGGTAGCCCAGTCGGTAGAGCGCCGGCCTCGTAATTGGAAGATTGCGGGTTCGGTACTCGAGCCGGCCAAAGACCGTCGTGTACACTAATGGTGGCTGGTGCACGTAAAATCTGTCGTGGCCACAATGTCCTCCATGTTCCCATCAAAAAATATACCTCTGGGGGTTACCGAAGCGGGAGAGCCATCCCTTCCGTGGAGGATCAAAATTGTGATGGCATGTCTCCGGACCACCTCTGGGGGTGTGTCCCAGACCGTCGCCAATTGCCCATCTGCGCAGCATTAGTGCGACGTAAAACCCAATCACCAATCACCACCCGACTATTATGCTTTATTAATCTGTGAAATTATATTGGAGAACAATATCTTTTAACTTTCATTTACCTAGACAACAGTAGAGAAGGTATTGCTTCTGGATCAAATTTTTGAGAGTTTTGATATACTTACATGTTTATGTTCATGAATAAAAAAATCAGGTTTTCAGCAGTTGGCGTTTGTGTGAGTTTTATTAGCATAAGTCAAGCACAAATATTAACAGGAAGTTCAAGCTCAGGGTGGCTTGCTTTAAATTTTTTTCTATATTCCCTGACTTACGTTTCTTATTTCACACAAAAATTGCACATCAGCAAACAATTTAAAATAAATGATCTTCCTGATATAGCTTATTTACATAAAATTTGTCAATTTCTTTTTACTATTCGACTCACTCAAATTTCCTGAGCAGTGTCTACCCTGTTTTTCTTAAATATAGAATATATTTATATTCAAACTGAGTTAAAAGGCAGAAAAATCATTTTTAGCTTTAATATTACAATACATATATATCAGGGCTCGAAAATTACATTGCTCGACATGACCCGGGCGCATATAATGAAAGACTAACGGTTTCAGCACCTCTTTGGCGCATTGGCGAAACCGCTAAAGCACAACCAGTTCTATCGCC
The DNA here is from genome assembly GCA_963930645.1 of Salticus scenicus. Taxonomy (NCBI): domain Eukaryota; kingdom Metazoa; phylum Arthropoda; class Arachnida; order Araneae; family Salticidae; genus Salticus; species Salticus scenicus. Next base: position 28,477,709 of record OZ005658.1, read on the forward strand.
AATTCCCATTCCGCTTCCGCTCCGTAGTTTTTTTTTTTTTTTTTTTTTTTTTTCTGTTTTGTTTTGACCTTGATCAACGTATCGTTTCTTTTTCCAGTCTATGACTTGCTTATTAGATGAAATTCTTATAACGAAATACATTAGTGAATAAGAAATGATGAATTGAAATAATGAAATACATTAGTGAATACATTAGTGAATTAGGTAATAAAAATGAAAGAAAGAAATTTCAAATTTATGTTAAAATAATAATAAAAACAAGTTTTAACTTTTCTTTTTTTCTTTTCTTTTCTTTCTTTCTTACCTTTTTTTTTTTTTTTTATTTTTTATTTAATAACCAATCACACATGTATTTATTAAAACTATTTTATAGAAAAGTTTGATATCTTTTATGTTTATTACTCGGTGGAAAAAAAAAGAAAAGAAAAAAGAATAAATGAATGAAAGTGGAGGCGACAACTTTTATTTTTTCGAAAATATTAAAATTAAATATGTCAGCTAAAGTGAAATATAATACCTAAAAAAGGAAGAAAGTATCATCTGACTTGCATAGAGCATAATTACTTTCCAACTGTGCTTACTCGTTACATAGTTTAATCTATATTCTTTAGTATATTTTACCTCAGAAGTGACACTTAGAAAACATTTTATTTTTAATTACGAAGGAAGACAACTCGCAACAGTTATATTTACAGCTTTACTTTTAAAGAAAATCGTACTAGAGCTTAGTTAGGTGCAGCCCTGTACGTTATTTAAAGACAGAAGGTACACAAAATTATATTTGTTTTTAACTGCAGTGAAAAAAATATCATAAAAGCATATTTGCCAACTTGTACTTTTCTTCCCCCTACTGGTAATTTTTAATAAAAAATTTTAATAAGTGTTTTAGTAGTTTTCTGTGATTAAACATGATGAAACTTTTTGCAGAGAAATAGTGGTGCTATAAAACCGTAGAAGTTGGCACCTATGTGATGTGAAAGAAATATTTTATAATTTTATTTCCAGAATGAAAGCTTTTAAAAATTTCTGTAATCTCTATGTCATCTAAAATTTTCATATGCCCTATTGTCTATACGGTGTACTTGAAAAAAATTCTTAACACTTTAAATCTACTTTGAACAATTACCATTTACATCTCACACTATATCTCAACATAAATGAATAATTTACGCTAATCATACCTTATTCTACAATAGAAATAGGTTTGTGCATTTAAATAATGTGTAATTTTTTAAAAATATTTCTGACAATCCCCAATGCATCGTAAATCTTTAATAAATATCAGTACACAAAACGGCTGCACAGTTAACGCAATATTCAAATGAAAACACCTGAAAAAAAAAAAAAAAAAAATCGATGGTGTTTTCCAAGCATAAAAATAACTGCACATTCTGATACAAGAATGAAATAAGCTAGAAAAATTAAACTGAAGCCTATTTTTGTTTTCCAAGTAATCAAATATAAAATTTCCTACAAAACCAAATTTAATTTAGGACGATAATTATTATTTTTTTTAGTACTTTTTTTTACATAAAGACATGGGGTAACTGTGTTGCGTTCCTTAGCAATGTTTGCTCTATTCACTTTTAAAAATTTCTTTCGCATGTTTTCTTTTAATTTAACTTTTATTACATTTTTTTTTTTTTTTTTTTTTTTTTTTTTTAATGTTACAGAAAAAGAAAAAAAAAATAGCTGGTTTAAACATAAAATTACTGTTTAAAAAATAAAATGCAATAAAATAAAAATTATTTACTTTAAAATTTGAAGTTGCTTTCCTTAACAACGGTTAGATTCATTTCTTGAAAAAAAAAAAAATAGTTTGGCGCAAGATAAAAAAAAAAAAAAAAAAAATCTCTTTTCTGCCAATTTTATATTTAATTATATTTTTTAAACTTGTTTTTATTTTTTATTTATTTATTTATTTTCATTTTTTTACTTTTTCTTACCCATATATATGACTGAAAAAGTATAGTTTTGCGGTCAAATTTACGAAAGTGAGTTCTTATTGTATTTACATGTTTTAAGGTCCATTAATCCAAAAATCAGGTTTCTAGCGATTCATCTGTGTGTCTGTCTGTGTGTGCCTCTGTGTGTGTGTTTGTATCTCATCAGCATATCTCTAATAATATTATAGTTTTAAAAAATTAAAAAACACGCTTTTATAGAAATGTGAACTAAAAAGCACAAAATATCTATCTTAGTGTTAAAATGCTGGGTAAGAGAAAATCGTGTGAGTGATACACCATAATATTTACATACATTTAAATCTTTAATTAAAATAATTTAGAATTAAACGAAAACCATTTCTAAAAAATCTCTCCTGACTGGGATCGAACGCTAGACCTTTAGGTACGTAGCGCGAAGCTATACCTCAACGCCACGCCGTTCACGAAGTAGAGTCATTTTTTACAATATAAATTTTTTGTTTGCTCCCAGAGCGGTTACAAACATACATACATACATACAGGAGAATCTAATAAAAGCGTGTTAAAAATGAAGTAGCACTATATATAACAATAGAGAAAGTATTGTTGTGAATCAAATTTTCAAAATTGAGGCTTTTTTTTTTTTTTTTTTGTATATTTGCATGTTTCGAAGTCCTCTGAACCCGAAAATCAGATTTTTAGCTGTTGATCTCTCTCTTTCTTTCTCTCTCTCTGTGTGTCTATGTGTTATTAATCAACATATCTAAAAAATAAATAGTAGCAAAGTGTACAAACTTAGAATTCTAAATCTATATCATATAGAGATGCCGCACCAATTTTTGACGAGATTAAACGAATGCTTCGTGTTTAGGCACATCGGAAAGAATTTCAAATGCATTACGTCTGTAGGTGAAATTTTTGATAGATGCAGTTTATGTTATACTAAACAAAATGAAACGAATATGCATTTTTTTTATATGTATAAAAGCATGTTTCGTGTAGAATATGGTATGAAAATTATTCACGATTCATTTACAATGCTATCCAATAGAAATAGAATATAATGGAATTATATTTGGAAATTGTAGAAAAACTACTCAGAGGTATGAAAATTAATTCTTCTTACGCGTACGGCAAATAAAGTATTTTATAAATGAAATTTTATATGCTTTTTTTTTTTTTTTTTTGTATAACGCGTTTCGAGTTTCTTTGGACACTAAAGATTAAGATTTTAAGTATTTATTCTTGTGTATGTCTGTTATCAGCGTAACTAATGTAATAATAATAATAATAATAATAACTGTAGCCAGTTTACATGTTGAATTTAAAAGTTCATGTGAGTTTGCTACTTCAAAAGCTTGATTAAAATTGAATTCCATGGAGTGATGCAGGTGATAGTTCTCTGAATAATTTTGAGTAAACGTTTAAATTTAATAACAGTCTGAATTCTACATAAATATAAGTAATATATTCAAACAGCTCCTCACACAGAATTATTTGTGAAATAAAAATATTCCTAAACCTCTTTTAAATTCTTTTTAACGTAGGCTTACATTACTCGTTAACTTATTATTTAATGTGCAATCTGTCTTTATTTACTTGAAAGGCAAGAGAAGAAGTTGTGTGAGCGTCACACCAGATTGTTTGACTTAAAACCAGAATTTTAACCAGACTGTAAAAAAAGAGAGAAAGAGTGTGTGTAAAACCACTTTCAAATGGTGTATTTTGTCTGAAAGCAATATTCCTATAGCCTTAAAAAATGTATTATTTTTATTTTATTTTTAATATTCGGTAAATATAATTAAAACAATTTATTCAAATTGTAACTGGCACATTATTTAGAATCTGTACACAAATTTACAAAAATGAAAGAATTTTTTCGTAAAAAACATATTGAATATTTTATTATGTTAAAGAAAAAAATAAAAAAGGTAATAAGATAATTTATTGCTTTTTAGTAATCCAATCTAATCTCCTATCATTTTATGATTACGTTCACAAATTGCTAAAGATTAGTAATATCAATTCGTAAAATTATGACCTTTAAAATACGCTTAAATAATAATAAGATTCCTTAAAAAAAAAAAAAAAAAAAACTTGTATTTTGTGTCAATACCTATTAAAAATAAATTTCATCTTTTGAAAAGACTTTCTTTTTATTGCATCCTCAGTTACAATTTACCAGATAATTGCAAAACAACCCCTTTCTTCCCCTTGCTTCTTCCAAGAACGGAATAGGGTTGTTATGCGCTGCATATATGAGGTAGGGATAGGAGAGTGCCATATTTAGTGTGACGCATTTCATCCTCGCCAACGAAGTTCACGCGCCAACAGGTGCTGAAACCGTTAGTCTTTCATTATATGCGACCCGGGCATGTAAAAATTTAGATTGGGCATGTACTTCCCCCCCCCCTCTTAGATATGTAAATGTTTTTATTAATATGCATTTGAATAAGATATTTGGGCATATAAAGGTTTAATTCGGAATATATATATATTTATATACATATATATATTGGGGAAAAAAAGTTCCAAAATTTATCACTAGGAAAATGTTTTTTGCTGTTTTTCTACATAAAGCTTTTAGCACAGTTACTAATTTGAAATTGATGATTGTGCATTTCTTTTTCCATTTGTCCCCAACCATTATATTCCAATTGGTGACACCGTGCTGCTTTGTACTTGTTTTTCCATATTTTGAAACTGTTTTCTATCACAAAGCACCACCAACGTATTCCCCTAATGGTGACTTTTTGGCAGAATCCAGTCTCGTTTAGTCTTCCCACAATTTTTGGTGCCATTCTTGCAATGCACTAAACAATACTGAAAGCACTGCCAGTTCAATTATGGACAACCTGAATATATAAAATCTACAAAAATTAAGAATTTTCTCCCCCCCCCCCTCCCCGAGTTTTATCAAATGATCTAAAAATATTTAAACAAAGACTACTGATATTTCGTGACAGTGATGAAACTATTTCTTAAACTTATATTTTAATATATTTCAGCATTGAAATTATTTATACAATCGAATTATAAAGTTAAACGTACTATAAAAGAAAAGGAAACAAGAAATTTAAAAGAGCACGGTACTACAGTTTTATGCATATTTTATTACAAATAATATACATACAAAATCATTTTTACATAATACTGTTTTACTTCGTAAATACAAAATAAAAGTGATGTTGTTCAAAGCAATAATTAAAGCTTTTTTGTAACTTATAGCTATTAATGATCAATTTGGTGTAAAAAATTGCAATTATACTTTTGTAGCAGTTGTCCTATCAGTGATATGGATAAATGCAGTAGGACTCATATCCATTTAGTTTGCTCATTGTATGTATACAGCACATTTAAAAATTAAAATCTAGAGATATGAATACGTGTCAAAATCTCTCTTAAATGTACCAGACAACAGGCATGGCAAGTTTAACTTACCTTATAATGTTAAAATAGATTAGAGATTAATCGTAGAATGATTAAACGATGTATTATGATATTTGACAGACTTAAAAATAATAAATAAACAGCCAGCCAAGCGATTGCACTTGATTCCCACTGTCGCCAAAAATGCAGTAGGACTCATATCCATTTAGTTTGCTCATTGTATGTATACAGCACATTTAAAAATTAAAATCTAGAGATATGAATACGTGTCAAAATCTCTCTTAAATGTACCAGACAACAGGCATGGCAAGTTTAACTTACCTTATAATGTTAAAATAGATTAGAGATTAATCGTAGAATGATTAAACGATGTATTATGATATTTGACAGACTTAAAAATAATAAATAAACAGCCAGCCAAGCGATTGCACTTGATTCCCACTGTCGCCAAAAATGCAGTAGGACTCATATCCATTTAGTTTGCTCATTGTATGTATACAGCACATTTAAAAATTAAAATCTAGAGATATGAATACGTGTCAAAATCTCTCTTAAATGTACCAGACAACAGGCATGGCAAGTTTAACTTACCTTATAATGTTAAAATAGATTAGAGATTAATCGTAGAATGATTAAACGATGTATTATGATATTTGACAGACTTAAAAATAATAAATAAACAGCCAGCCAAGCGATTGCACTTGATTCCCACTGTCGCCAAAAATGGCAAAAATACAATCCAATACATTGCAGTTGAAGTAGAAGTAGATGAGAACGATTATTAGAGGTACATAAGATGTATTAGATGTCGAAAAAAGTATTTCTATTAGATGTCGAAGTGAACACTTCTAATAGACATTTAAAATCTGTTATCTATAATACATCTATAATAGTTTATGGATGTCTAATAGTTTTCTAAAGGGGACATTTCTAATAGATATCCATTAATTCAATGCTATAGACAGCTAAAGGACGTGTTGGATGTTTTAGATGTGTTTCGATGTAAAATGGATATCTAATAGATATTTTGTGCTGTGTGGGATGAGTCCCCCCCAGGCCCAACTTTGACATGAGTCCCCCCCCAAGGTACAACTTTGACATGAGTCCCCCCAAGGCCCAACTTTGACATGAGTCCCCCCCAGGCCCAACTTTGACATGAGTACCCCCAAGGCCCAACTTTGACATGAGTCCCCCCCAAGGTACAACTTTGACATGAGTCCCCCCCCCCCAAGGCACACCTTTGACATGAGTCCCCCCCAAGGCACACCTCCCCCTCATTGGGAAAAAGAGAAAAAACGTTGTTTTGCGGCTATAAGACAGTTTGGACTTCCAACGTTATTTGTTACAATATCTTTAGCTGAAACACATTGGTTTGATTTAATGAAAACTTTATCATGGAATTTAGATCGTCACGAATTAACTAAAGAAGAATTTGTCGATATTAACAAGTTTAGGAGTAGACCTCTGGCACTAAATTAAAATCTGTCAATGTCAGATTTTCATGTTTTAAATAATGAAATAATGTCGTGCCTGTATAATTTTTTTTTTTTTTTTTTTTTTTTTTTTTTTATGGAGTGTCTCTTGGATTTCTTGATCTCTCTGGTTTTCGGTCACATCTTTTCTTTGATGTGGGACGTTTTCCTTTAGGTAAAGGTTTTGCTTAGGTTCGTACCTGTTAAAGCATGACACACGAAAAGATGTTAGATGTTGAAGGTTTCGAAATTTCAACAGGACACTAAACAGAGACATCCATTTCTATCATTGTTGGTTCACTTTCTTCCTGGAAAATCTTTTTTTTTTTTTTTTTTTTCAGTTTATGGAGGGGTTTTGTTTTTCAGTCACATTTGAACTTAAATATTCATCCTCAGTGAATGTGTTTTGATTCATTGGCCATATGCCGGATACACGAAAGCCTGATAGAATGTTTACAGGCGGATAGAATTTGCCAACATTTTCAGCAACGTCATATGTAGTGATTGGTTTATCAGCGTTTTCCAGCATCCAATTACTATAGGCTATACTGGCTACAGGCCGGATGGCTTCTCACACGGACAACTGTATGTTGCATGTCAGCAAACCAGATAGCCTTTATATCTTACGCAGACAATGGAATAACAAAAAAATATTGTATACCCACAAGTATTGCAAAATTAAACTTTGACGAAACGTATGCTTTGTTTTGTTCCTCATTTCTCATCCATGCAATCACAATGTGCCACTGCAAAGCGTGGCAGAGTACAGTTAGTTACATATATAAAAGGAAGAATTTGATTTTGTTATAAAATTTAGCAATTAATAGATACATGATAATATCAACAACATACATTGAAAAGGGATTTATATGTATGCATGTTTTTAATCTCAAGTATAATTATTGATTTATTAAAAAATAATTAAATAATAAAATATTATAAAAATGAAAATATTAAAATTTTATAAAAATAAATTTTTGGAAAACGAGTACATACTAATTTAACGGTTGCAAATTTTCTGGATGTGCAAATGGTATTCAAAACTAATATGTTGTTGATGCCACAAGACTTTCTTCTATATAATCTGATACAAATTACTTATTAAAATTATTTTCCGCGATGAATACTGACGATTTTTATCTCACAGAAGTATAACACTAAATTCCGAAAGAAAATCAATTTTGTGCTAACTGCAGAAAACTGCTTTTTTTTTTTTCATTAAAAATGAAAAAATGATCAACTTTGCTTTAAACTACCACAGATTTATGATTCAACTATTCATTTTAAAAGGTATTGACGAGTCCTTTCGAAAGACACCCATATTGAAATTTTATACTCCCGGATCTCCCCCCCCCCCTTTCAACTCCAGGATGGACAGTGATGCTCCTAAATGCACATTCTTTTTTACCTAGTTTACTTACTACTATTACCAATTATTCATATTAATTTTAGATTTTTTTTTTTTTTTTTTAAATAACACTCATTATGTACATTTATACGAAATTTCGTCCTGTACAGCCATATTAAAAATTTAGAAAAACTGGGAATACTGCGCCACGTGTTGAGCTATTGATCCCCAAATGTAATCAGCACCAGTTCGGGTCAGGGTTCAACTAATAACAAGTTTGGTTAAATTTTGTTCATTGCTTCGTGAGATACAGTGTCCACAAAATTTGTGATGCACTCACAGACATTTTCAAAAAACAGTCAAATTGTGTTCAGGACATCTCAAAATGTGTAAATCCATCGAAAACTAGGATTCGAAAATTTTCACTAATCCAATACTTCCTTTTTATATGTATAGAAGAATGAGTATTCAGTAATGATAATATACATTCGGTAATGAGTAATGATACAAACAATTTTCCCCATAGAGTTATATGGAATTTGGTGAGCGGAGAGGGGGTAACTGAAAGAGGGAGAAAGGAGCCTACGCAAACAGAACATATACATTTTACATAAACTTCATCCTGTGGCACTAGAGGACATTTTTCTTTTCTCCCCGGAAATTACTGAATAACGTGATGTCGCAGTTTCTGAATGCTATTTTTCATGATTTAATCAACGTTAAAATTAATTTATGTCTTACCCCAAGAATCTACTCTTAATCTTGGGGAAAATATAAAGATGACAAGGAAATAACCCCCCCCCCCCCCCCCCCCCCCCCAAGATCCTGATCTTTATTTCGACCTATGTATCATTGGTGCCTAGAGGTAGGTATCTATTACCACTGGTACATAGAGGTCGAAACATTGTAATATACACCATTGGTACATAGATGTAGTAGTACTTTAGTGGCACGCTAAATTACGACCCCATTAAATCTTCATTAATATATGATGAAGTGATTATCATATTTTATTCTTTATACCTTTAGAAATGTATCTCATCTACAGGGCCCGACTTAACCTAATTGGGACCCGGGGCAAAAGCTTCTTTGGGGCCCCCCGTCTGCTTCACTACTTCAGTAATGAAGAACCGAACTTTATGGGGCTATTTAAATTTTTCACCTCATTATAGATATATAACAAGGTTCTAGTTAATTTTCTTGTTATATATCTAACAAGAAAATTGACTAGAACCTAAAATAGCTATAAAGTCCCCCCCACCCCCACCCTATTGCGGTCAGACGAAATATTGTTCTACCTATTTTATTTCTGATTGTTAACTTTGTAATATAGCTGCGAAAAATTCCTATTCTTGCTGACATTCGGGCAGAATTCAGCTAAATTTTCGCAATTACGATGGCTCATTTAAGCCGGATTTTACACTATACTGATATTTTGTTTTAAAAAGTTCATTAAAGAAGGAAACGTAAAATAATCTTTCTATTTGATTTGGGGAGCCCCCTCTGATGTGGGGGCCCAGGGCAACTGCCACGTATACCCCTGTCTTAGTCAGGCTCTGCTCATCTAAATTGGGGAAAAAGAAAAAAGAATAATCTGGTGTGTCTGTCACTCACACGACTTTCTCTTACCCTGAAATTTAATACTATAAATACAGGTTGGAGATTAAGAGGTAAGATAACGAGTACTGTTATGTAAACCTATGTTAAACAATTCAAATTAGGCTTCGGAAGAGTTTTATATGATAATTAATTCTGTGTGAGGGGGGCTACCGCCCCCCTCAACCCCCCATTTCATTAATGCACCTAGATTTATATAAAATTTAATTCGGTTATTAAAAAATAAATCTGTTTTTAAAAAATAATTTATTAAAATTATTATTTAAAAAATGATCTTTTATGATAATGCAGACGATTTCCATATTAGAGAAGTAGTATAACACTAAATATCCTAAAAAAAGTCAATATTTAAAAAAAAAAAAAAAAAAAAATTGTTTTTTTTTTTTTTTTTGTTTGTTAAAAGTAAAAAAAATCGATAACTTTGTTTTAAATTATCGCAGATCGATGATTCAACCATTCGTTTTAAAGGTATTGGCGAGCTCTTTTGAAAGATACCCATCATGAAAATTTACTCCCTCGAGGGGGACTTCCCCCCCAGGGGGGAGGCGAGGCTCCTAGATGCACAAAATTCTTTTCCCAGTTGACTATCTCTATTACAAAATATATATATTCGTTTCATTTGGTTTAGTGCAGTCTATAGACGTTAAACTCTACTCACCTGCAATTTCCCCCATAGGCATAATGTATTAGAATTCTCTTGAGTGTCCCTGTAGACGAACCATTTGCTTGATCTCAACGAAAAGCTTACTGTAGCATCTATATATGATACACATTTAGAATACCAAGTTTGGAATGTCTGCTACTTTTTGTTCTTGAGATAAGCTGATAACAGACGCATACACACACAGACATACACACAGACCATTTGCTAAAAACATTATTTTCATATTCAGGGCACCTCAAAACGTGTAAATATATCAAAATCTCGCGTTCGAAAATTTGACCCAAAAACAATACTTTCTTTACCTTATGGGTAAGAGAAAGTAAAAAAAGAGGCCTGAAATGCACTCTCTTTTAAATTTGGGAACAGAATAAAGATTAAATGCTATTTTCATGGATGAACAACAATGAATTTCTTATTGATAAGATGATAAGACACTTTCTGCGATAGCAGTATGGGTACTTGTTTAAGAGTTATATCTCCTATCAGTTTGATAGTTCGCCTAAAATTGAATTATCTATAACACTTTCTTCATTCAATTTATTCTTATTCACCGAAAACTTTGCATGGAACTGATTTTTTTACAGTAATCTCCTATGATAGTGGATGTGACATTAACCTGTTACTGCCACTAAATTTTGATTGATGTAGAAAATGGCTCTGCTTTCAGAATTGAAGATGGGAAAGTGTTTGGAATGGTATACGGAGTTACCTTGCCAAAAAGTACCTAAAATAAGCCCAGCTTTTTTAATTCAAAATATCGAATGTAATTTTCATTTGTGCAAAAGCTTTGGAGATTATTACGTGTATCTAAAACCTAAGGATATATCTGCTAAACTAAATCCTTTCCCGCTCATCATCCATATGCTTTACAATGCCAAATCCAGTTTTTTACAGAGAAATCAAGAGCATTTTCATATTCAGAGAAGCGAAGAATATTTTCGAATTTCCAACAACTACATTTTTTGTTTTCCCGAATCGCAATTAGCAAAAGAGAAATCGAATTCAAAGAACGGTCTTTTTGTAAGATTTTTCTTCCTGCTCGAGAATAGTATGGAACCTTCGCTACCTTCAGAAAGAGTGTTAGGTAAGTGTTCTTTTTACTTTGCGTATTTTAAGGGCCCGCTTCACTCACCGCCGCCGGAAGCCGAAGCTAATGTTATTTCTATGGGAAATTTTTCTTTACAAATAACTTATTAACTAATACATATTTTTAAATTCCGTTTTCACTTTTTGAAAATTTCCAGCTGTTCAATGGACGGACCTTTTTAAAAAAATTATTTTTTAAATTTTCTATATATATTAATTTGAAACATGTTTTTGTCTGTCTCCACTATATTGAGAGAACGGCTAGGTGTAAAAATTTGGTTGAGGTGTCTAAAAAAAGGTCTTGGTCTGTAGATGTGCTATGAAAAGAGAAAAATAAAAAAAAGTCGAACGGTCCCAATTAATATACGAAAATGCACATTTCTTTTTTTTAGAATGACGTCATTTTCGGAAATGCAAAAATACAGCGAGCTAATCTGAATTTTTATTGCCTTATAAAAACAAAGTTCACGTGTTATCATTTTATTTTTAAATTATTGTTCCTTTTTTACAGTGTGGCAACAGGAAAAAATATTTATTTATTTTGCCGTTTTTTCTCTTATTTCTTTATTTCATTTTCGGAAATGCAAAAATACAGCGAGTTAATCTGAATTTTTAGAATTTTTATTGCCTTATAAAAACAAAGTTCACGTGTTATCGTTTTAATTTTTAATTATTGTTCCCTTTTTACAGTGTGGCAACAGGAAAGAATCTATATATTAATTTGAAACATGTTTTTGTCTGTCTCCACTATATAGGGCAGTTCCTTGTTTGTAAACAAACATCTCAACTTTTATGAGTGGTTGGCAAAAAGGCTTGGGAAAAGCATAGCGATGGCGGATCACCAATGTAGTATCAATGGTGGGCGGGGCGCGGGAAAGTCGAGCGCGCTTTTTTGCCAACCACCAGACGTCACCAGGAAATGCTCTATTGAGAGAACTACGTGGTGTAAAAATTTGGTTGAGGTGTCTGAAAAAAGGTCTTGGTCTGTAGATGTGCTATGAAGAGAGAAAAATAAAAAAAAGTCGAACGGTTCCCCCCCGGAGGGGGGGGGGGAAACGGGTTAAAAACACGTTTACGAGCTTAATTAATCTCTAAATTACTTCACGGTGAAGAAATTGTACATATGGGGACTAGAGTCGAATACTAAAAAATCACTTTCTGCGAATTTGGAATTTTCGATTTTAAAGGGGGAAAAAAGGGGGAAAGTAGATTTGGAGGGGGGGAAAGGGAGTAAATTAGTTTGAGAGGGAAATCCGTTCTGGACCCACACATGTAGCACCTCATTTTAAAGGTCTTGAAATTTCATGTCGATTGGGGATGTTTGTATACAATATAGTGCGACCCCTGGTGGTGAAAAATGGAACTAAGTGATTTTGCTGTAGACCCTATCATGTCACATCTTATTTTAAAGGTCTTGGTATTTCCTGACCGGTGGTGATGTTCGTACAGAACACACTGCGCCCCCTGGCGGTGGAAAGTGCAACTAAAGCATTTTGCAGTTGACACCACCATGTGACACCTTATTTAAAAAGTCTTGGAAATCCAAGGCGATTGGTGAAGAGGTCTTGAAATTTCATGTTGATTGGGGATGTTTGTATACAATATAGTGCGGCCCCTGGTGGTGAAAAATGAAACTAGGTGATTTTGTAGTAGACCCTATCATGTTATATCTTATTTTAAAGGTCTTGGTATTTCCCGACCGTTGGTGATGTTCGTACAGAACACACTGCGCCACCTGGCGGTGGAAAGTGCAAATAAAGCATTTTGCAGTTGACACCACCAGTGACAACTTATTTGAAAAGTCTTGGAAATTCAAGGCGATTGGTGATGTTCGTATACAACATACTGCACCCCCTGGTGGAGGAAAGTGGATTTTGCAACGCGTGCGTAGCATGCATGCTTGCTATGCAGTGCAGCAGCCACAGACAGAGGTAACACGAGTCAGAGGTTCTCTCGGTTCAAGGTTCATTTTTGAGAATTTTTTCATGTTATTAGCGGCCTGTATATACGCTGCCGCAGGCACCGAGTCACGAGCCTGAGTTCCGTTCTGTTTGAGTTTGTTACAGATGATTTTTTTTTTTTTTTTTTTTTTTTTTTTGTGATGCTTTCATTTAAAAATAGAAATTCAAACAAAATCGAGTTAAAGATATAAAACCATACAAATTTAACGTTCATTTAAGGTTATTACCATGGGCCCGGGCATTGTCGGGCGCGTTCGTTTGGTTCCAGGTTAATGTTTTGGAATTTTTTTATGTTATTAGCGGCCCGCGTATGCGCTGCCGCAGACACCGGGATCACAAGGCAGAGTTTCGTTCGGTTCGAGGTAATTCATGTAAAACCATAAAAATTTAAGGTTCATTTAAGGGACCCGGGAAACGCCGGACGGGTCAGCTAACATGTAGTCTTAGTATTAAGCGAAATAGAAAATGAATGATAGGAACTGTTTATTTGGAGTCAGTTTGACGTCACATTGACTGTACTTTGTAGAAAGTGATGTCATATATAGTATTTCTATTTATAAGCATTTTTCTGACTTTCTTTTTTTAAGTGAAATGTCGTAAATTATATTAGATGTTTTAACATGAAATACATTTAAATAATGATGCGACGATTTTTGAAACATTACGGTCAATAAAGTGATCGTCGAATTCGACGGGTTCCAGCTAGTTTATATTTTATTTTGAAGCTGCAAAATACGAATTTTCAACATGTGAATTATTTTCATTTTGCAATTTCAAAATAAAATATTAAAAATTTAAAAAATACGTTTTTAAAAAAGGTCCGTCAATTTAACAGTTGTGAATTTTCAGAATGTGAAAGCAGAATTTAAAAATATGTATTAGTTAATAAGTTATTTGTAAATAAAACTTCCCCATAGAATAACATTGGCTCGGGCTTCCGGCGACGGTAAGTGAAGAGGGCCGTTAATGATGGCTGGTGCCCATAAAATCCGCCGTGCTTGTAATGTTTTCCGTGTTTTGAAAAATACTATTTCAGAAAATTACCAGTCGGAACTCTCATCTCCAACCTTCATAATAAGAGCTGATTTAATTTTATGGCATGAGCCAGTAATTGCTTTTGCTTCCAAAATAGTACCACCGTTTTTTGCATCTGAAGAAGAAAGGCCACTTTTTTTTTAAACTGGTAGTGTTACCCATTACTTCATGATGTGGGAAGAAGTTTTTATATTTAAATAATTTAATATTATAATAGTAGCAGCAAAAAAAGTCAGAACTCGCATACTAAATCTTCAGAATAACAGCTTTAATTTTACGGTAAGAACTACTCGGTTAAAAAAAAAAAAAAAAAAAAAAAAAAAAAAAAACTATTATTGCTATAATTTAACAGAAAAATTGTCGCCAAAACTGCAACAATGTATTATGAATTATAAAATTTTATGCATGGTTCTAAACGAATAACATATAGGGATTAATAAATAAATAAATAAATAAAAATAAGATTATATATATATATATATACAGTACCTGGCCAAATTATTAGACCATTGGCAAATTATACATTTTTTCATGTTTACAACCTTATTAATGAAGAATTTTATTAAAAAAGATATTTTCTTCATTCATATTTCGAAAACATATACATTAAGGAATACAATGACAAAAAAATTGTTAGAATACAATACTTATTGAAGAAGGAAAAAATTGATAAATTAAATTTAACAGAAAAATTAAGGCCACCTTTGACAACTAAAAGGGCTTTAACACGACGAGGCATACTTTCTATGCATGCTTGGATGCTTTCTTGAAGATGTTTATTATGATTCTACTGGTATGTTAAAGATTCCAGCAACTCCACTTATTGGTTATATTTTTCTTATACATTTCTTTTTTCAGCAACTCCCAACCATTTTCACCAGGGTTCATATCAGGCGAGCTGCTAGGCCAATCAAGAACTTTGATTTTTTTCGCTCTAAATACTTCGATACACTTTTAGCTTTATGGCATGGAGCACCATCATGCATTAAGACTGGTTCCTCGTCTCCAGGAAACCATTCTTGCATTT
The DNA here is from genome assembly GCA_963930645.1 of Salticus scenicus. NCBI lineage: Eukaryota > Metazoa > Arthropoda > Arachnida > Araneae > Salticidae > Salticus > Salticus scenicus. Next base: position 28,493,234 of record OZ005658.1, read on the forward strand.
GTGGCATGAGCCTGGTTTGTAAGATTTTCAGGTATTGATCTTGTTTCATTGTATTTTTAACCACATAGAGAGGACCAGAACCTTTTCCTGATATGACAAACCACACCATGACTGATGGAGGATGTTTGGTGGTGGGAATTCTACAATCTCACTTGTATTTCTCGTTTGGACGCCGCCAAACAAATTTGTTTTTTTTTTCGGTTAAAACATGAAAAACCGATTCATCAGGGAAGCAAACCTGAAAATTAAACAAAATTGCTTTTATTTAATTTCTTTATATTCATTATAAATGCCAATATATCTTTGATCAAAATAAATAGCTATGTACCTTTTTCCAGTCTTCTATTGTCCAATTTTTGTACTTTATTGCCCACTCCAAGCATTTTTTCATCATTTCTGATATAAGCCTTGGCTTGCGAGCCGGTTTCATGGCAATGAGTTTATTTTCTGCCAAACGACGTCTCAAACTTCTTTCTGATATATTAATGCCTTCATTTTGAACTTCTTTCATTAACATGCGTCGCGGTTTCTTTCTGTTATTTATACAAATGTCTCGTATTTTTCTATCCGTCCTCGGCGTCGTAATGTGAGCTCGTCCACTATTATTCTTCCGTGATGGATCCAAACTTATGTTTAAGAGCATTTTCTTTTTAATATTTTTTACTGAACTTCTGGATACTCCTATCATTGCTGCAATTTGATTTTGGGTCAGTTTAGTGGCCTTGAATAGACCATAAACCTGCCCTACTCTCTTTGGTGAAAGGTCAGCATTTCTTCCCATCTAAAATAAAGGAGCAAAAACTTTTTATCATAATAAATGAATAAAAATGTTAAATATCCCACGCGATATTAATAACAATGCAAAACTTACTTTTTGCAGCAAAATATTCGCTTCAATCCAAAATAAACAAGCAGAACAAATTTTACGTTATAATGCAAGTTTACACCTGTGCCACTGTATCACTGAATAATAACTAACTGTCTTGTGTTGCCAGCTTGAAAATGTTTCTGTAATAAAGGTACTGAAATAAGCTTAAGGTAACACTAATTAAATAATAAAAATTTTGAGCAGGTCAGGTATAATAAACTTCCAATTTCAAAAAACTTTAAATATTTTCTTTGGTCTAATAATTTGGCCAGGTACTGTATATATATTTGTTATTCGAGCTTATCAAATATCATATGAACCGAACAACAAAATGAATAAATAAATTAAAATATTTTTAATATTTTTCCTCATTTTAATCGATTTTGAAAGTTTTGTTCCTTCTCTGTTTGGTAGACAGCAGCACTACTCCGAAATTTAACAAATGATGTTTCAGAGGAAGCCATACATACAAAAGTCACGTGAAATGTCTTAGAAGGTGCAAGTTCACCTTGATGCTTTGATGATGCACTCGTGCCCATTTTTTATTATTTTTATTTTTTTTTTCCCACCCGATGAATTCATTTGTAATATTTTGATGTGAAATAACTGTTATGAGTTTTTCGCAACTTATAGTGTTTACTTAAAAAGTTATTTATTTATTAAATTAATTATTACTTGAATTGAATCGGGTTATTTAATCTTATTTTAAAGAAAATGACAACTGATATGAAAACAAACATTTAAAATACCTTATAAAATCCTTTCTAATTACTAGCTTATTAATTTCGGACACGCCGTGTCCATCATCAGAGCCAAGTAATCTTTCTCGACGTCGTTCTTCTGGAGGAAACCTCGTTGTTTATTTTGCCGGTCGTTGTTTCGCTTCACTTCATTATTCTGTAGTAGTTGTTGCCAGGCGGTAGGGATGAGATAGTGCTCTCGGTCATTCACAGCGTTGTTGTTGGTTATAATTTCGAGGGCCTTCCGTTTTAGTGCATAGTCATGGTTATTGTAAGGGGCTATTTTTTTATGTTAATATTTATAGGGTTATTGTTGTGGGTGGTGGAGAAATCTGTAGCAGATTTTCCTAATTTTAGATCGGTTCGGTGTTCTTTTTCGCGTTCTGAAATTTTACGTTTTGTCATTCCGATATAACAGGCTTTATTTCCGTTGGTGTGTTCAAAGTCTATTTTATAAATGCCAGGTGTAGAGTTTTGTTGAATGATGTCTTTTTCATTACGGATGTATTGAAAGATGTTTTTGTTTGGTTTTATTGGAATGTTTATGTTTATATTTTTGGCTTCGTTTTTTTATTTTAAGGCTGGCCCCGTTACAATATGGGATGGCTGTAGTGAAGTTGGGTTTATATTTCTGGGCACTGTCGATATTGTTCAAGGATTTTAAGCGTTTTTTATATGACTTATTCACTAGGTTTTTAGAGTAACTGGCTTTTAAGGCTATTTTTTTAATATAGTTAAGTTCGGTTTTGAGTAAATTTTTGTTAGAACAAACGAGTATAGCGCGGTTAATATAAGAACGAAGGGCTGATAATTTGTATGAGAGGGGGTATTACAATTTTTATTAATGATTTCGGTGTTAGCAGTAGATTTTCTGCATATAGTAGTGTCAAAAGAATTATTAGGATTTTTTATAATTTTTATGTCTAGAAAATTTAGATTGTTGTTGGTTTCTTTTTCTATGGTGAATTTAATATTGTTGTCAAGATTGTTAAGGTAGTTTAGAATGCTGTCAGGGTTTTCAGAGTTAGGGATTTTATGGCAAAAATATCATCGACGTACTGAGTCCAGAGTTTGCATTTCTTAATAATATGGTTGGCAAAGTTTTCGAGGAGGCGGAGTTTTAATTCGGCGATGATTCCGGAAATGGGGGATCCCATAGGGACCCCTTGAGTTTGGCGGTAGATGTTTTGGTTGAAGTTAAAGTATGATTCATTTAAAAGGAGGTTGTTGGCACGGATTAGAGTTTCACTTGTTTTATTATTTCCGAAGGTGTCGATTAATTTGGCGTTGATTATTTTGGTGATTTCAGGAATATTAATGGATGGATATAAATCTTTAACGTCAAAAAACTCAAATGAAATGTTTCTAGAAAAACTCCGTAATATTAATCTAAATTACACCGATAAATTAGTTAGTTTTGACGTTAAAGATTCATGGAAATCATTCATTATTTGCTTACAGGGATACCCAAAGCTTTTGGATATATTGCGGCTATTCTTTGAAATTGCTGGAAGTCTACGTATTTCATTTTGTGTTAGGTGTTTTTCATATAAAACAAAATTTAAGTACACAATGTGATGTGAATATAGTTTATAGACAATATACAGGGCTACCCAAAATTAAACTAAACGGTCTTTTCTACCGAAATGGAAAATACAGAAAAATAGAACAGAATGGAAATACAGAATTATTTTTTAATAGCCGAATTAAATTCTACATAAATATAGGTGCATTAATGAAACGGGGGGTTGAGGGGGGCGGTAGCCCCCCTCACACATAACTAATTATCATATAAAACTCTTCCGAAGCCTAATTTGAATTGTTTAACACAGGTTTACATAACAGTACTCGTTATCTTACCTCTTAATCTCCAACCTGCATTTATAGTATTAAATTTCAGGGTAAGAGAAAGTCGTGTGAGTGACACACGAGATTATTTTCTCTTTAAATTATTGCAGATTTACGCTAAAGGCACTTACGTAAAAGCACACCACCGAGGGGGGGATACCTTTTACGCTAAGGACACGGGTTTATAGATTTACGCTAAGGGCACGGCCCTATTCCGAACGGAGATCGTCTGCAGACATTCGTCTGACATGTGCATAATGATAAACGAAATAATGATGTGCTGCCACTAAAATTTCATACTTTGGTTAATTAAAAAAAATCTGGAGTGACTCCACTCGACTTTCCGAACATTGAGTAACTAATGGTTCTGTAGATAAAGTAAAGTAAGAGGAGTCGTTAAATAAACAAAAGAGAGAAAATTATAATAGGGAGTTTGAGTATTTTTCTTTACATAGTATACATGACGTTTAATTTAACGCTGTTTTATCGAACACATAGCTCATAATAATAAAGAATAATTCATTGTGTCCCTGTCCCTGTAAAAACCTACAAATGCTAGATTCACCAAAATGATTATAGTTAGTGCAACAGTGACTTGTAATATTTATATAAATTTTCACCTCCATCGGATAAGGCATTTAGACGCTCTCGTACTTTAAAGTTTGAGCTCATATGCCACAAGGATAAAGAAATTTGCATTTTCTCCCTGAAAAAGAACCATAAGTGCTAGATTCTCTAAAGTTCATAAAGTTCGTGTGACGGTGACGTACAACATGTATATAAATTTTCAGTTCATTTGAATGAGGCGTTTAGTCGCTGTCGCACTTTAAATAATTTGAGCCCATTGGTCTTAATGATGAACAATTTTTATTAAAACCAATGTAACATTTAAAATGAGATAAAAAATACAAAAATTTAAAACTTTAAACATGCATTTTAATTAAAAACATTAAAACACAAGACAGATGTTTCGGCTAGAACACTAGCCCTCCTCAGTGCCAAACATACAAGCACAAACAACATTTACAAAAATTCATAATACATCATAGCAAGATTAAATATTCAGGAGTAATAGCTTTAGCCTCGTTCAAGGCAGAATGTTGCATTTTAGTAAAAGCGTCCTCTACAAAAATACGGGATTCATAGATATTTACATTAGAAGCTAAAATTTTAAAGTTTTCAAAATCCGGAATATGATCACTATTGGGAGAATGGATTACGAGTTGTGATCTTAAATCTCCTGTTTTATATGAGCGTTTATGTTCCCTTAATCTAATTTCACCTGTTCTGCCAGTTTCACCGATATATGTAGAATCGCAATTTTTACAAGGAATACTATAGATTACACCAAGACGTTTAAGAGGAGGGACAGCGGGTTTAAAGTTAGAGAGAAAGTTATTAATACGGAGTTGAGGTTTAGTAACTTAGTTATTAGTAACTTTCTCTCTAACTTTAAACCCGCAGACATACACACACACATACACACATAAACGTAAAAATAATGAAAACGAACTCAGGGGACCTGAAAACATATAGAAACACCAAAATCTCGAATTCGGATTTTTGACACGATTACAATACTTTCCTTACATATGTATGTTCGGAAAGTAAAAATCTAATTACTGCATCATTAAGGGCCAGCTTCACTCACTGTCGCCGGAAGCCGAAGCTAATGTTATTCTATGGGAAATTTTCTTTACAAATAACTTTTTAACTAATACATATTTTTAAATTCTGTTTTCACAATCTGAAAATTCCCAACTGTTAAATTGACATACCTTTTTTAAAAAAGTACTTTTTTTAAATAAATATTTTATTTTGAAGCTGCAAAATACGTTTTTCATTCTGCAATTTCAAAATAAAATATTAAAAGTTAAAAAAAAAAAAAAAAAAAAATACATTTTTATTTTTTAAAGTCCGTCAATTCAACAGTTGGGAATTTAAAAATATGTATTAGTTAATAAGTTATTTGTAAAGAAAAATTCCCATAGAATAACATTGGCTCGGGCTTCCGGCGACGGTGAGTGAAGAGGGCCGTTAAGGAACTTGCACCCCTTCATTCAGAAAAATCGCCTCTTTCATTTGGTACTGAATTCGAAAATAACGGACCTTTATTTCTAATTTATTTGGCCATTTAACGCTCCTTAAACTTATTTTCAGATCAGAATCGACTCGTTTACTAATTGACTTACGCTGACGTTTTAATTAATATCTCCGCAACTAATTAAAAATTTTAAATTCTTTTTTTCACAATCCTCTCCGGAAGGCTTCTGAACACCCGTATGTCAATTTTTGTACTTCTACGTTAAGTGGAGATGAATATATAGATGCGCAGACAGACATTTTTTTATTATTATAGACTATTCGAAATTTAACATACTTATAAATTTAGATTAAAAACAAGAATATTGACTGTAGATTATTTTCATAGCAAATAATATAGCAAAACTAATTTTAATTAATAATTTTATTATTTACATATGTATATATAACTTCTGATTTTTTTTTTTTTTTTTTTAGGACTGGGGACTATTAGTCTCAATATGCCGAGTTTTAAGATTCCAGTTTTTCGATAGTTGGGCATTTATCGAAATCTAAAATTTATCGAAAATATAATTGAATAATTTGAAAACGATGTTATAATTTGAAAAAAAAAAAAAAAAAGAAAAGAAATAATAATAATAATAATAATAATAGTCCTTCGTCCTAAACTAAATTCTGCTCTTGCTAGAATTTCATTAAAATCATTTTTTTTTTTTTTTTTTTTTTTTTTTTTTTTAAGAAAAAGAAAAGAAAAGGAAATTAATAATAATCAGTATCCAAACAAACAAAAGTTTAAAAAAATAATAATAATTTTGAATTGGGAAATGAAAAGTGCGCGTGCAAAATGAAATAAAAAAAAGAAGCAATATAATTAAGTTTGAATTTGAATTGGTAATTTAAAGATGCCAGTGATATAGTAACTTTTTTTTTAAATCGATTAACATCATTTACCCTACACCAATACCCGAAAAAGGGGTAAAAAAAAAATAATAAATAAATAAAAATAAAAATAATAATAAAAATAATAAACAATCACGGTAAATAAAACTTTTTTTTTTAAATTTACTTTTACATTCTTACTTCATAAAAGTGAGAAAAAAATTAATTTAATTTTTCTAATATACTACTGAAAAAAAAATAAAAAATAATATATTTGCCCCAACACGCCCTGAATAAAATAAACATAAACATAAAAAAAAAAAAAAAAAAAAAAAAAAAAAAAGTGGGCTTCCGCCCCCTGCTCGCTCCGCTGACCAATCCCTGACTCACTTCCCTTATTTATTTATTTAATTTTTGCACAGCATTTAAAGTAATAAATTGAACAAAAATAAACATTAACATATATATATATATACTAGCAGACCCGGCCACGCGTTGCTGTGACTAAGTTATACGTTGAATTATACGGCTGTAAACTATTTAGTACAGTCAAATTATTATTTACGAACAAAGACGAAAACGTTGTAGCCGATGTAAAAACCCACAGGGTTGAGATTTGAAACTTAGGTCAAAATTTGGAAGCGATTGATAAAAATTTTCGTAGTGTTGATATTAAGCACAAATTAATTTTAATGGAGAAGTGATATATATTATTTCTAATGCTACTTTGGATAAAATTGCTAAAATGACTAATATATAAATTAAATTCTATTAAAATTCTATTAAAATAAAAGTATAAAAGAAACAGACGATTTTAAAATCAATTTTTATGGAGGAGTGAAATATAACATATGCTATAATGGATAATTTTACTATAAAATGACCTCATCATTTTATATATTTTAAAGAAGGCAACAGCTGTAGTTATAAAAAGGAAAACAATAAGGCTAAACCAGAAAAATAAGAAAATTTGATAAATATTTTAAAACTTTAAAATTGGAAATCTTATGAAATATTGGACATTTAAAGTAAATACGTGTATCATTTTAAATAGAAAAAGATTTTGGAAAAGTTTAGTGTATTTTAACAAATTGATGAGAAGTTTTTGAGTATGTTAAAATTTTAATAGTAAATTCAAGTTAATAAAGATGGGAAACATTGAGGATTAAGATAAGAATAATTATAAGATTAAAAAAAAAAAAAAAAAAAAAAAAACTTTTTATATACCATGCTTTTAAATTTTAATATACTAATAATATACTAATTAAAAAGAAAATGATAAATATTCTATCATAGTTTGAAGTCAAATTTGTTTTCAAATGTCTAAATAAAATATCTGATGTAAGATACTAATATTTTGCAGCGGAATAGATTTCATTTCTGTCATCCTTGGCGAAAAAAAAAAGAATATCGCCAAATTATCTGGCGAAAATATTTAATTCCTTTCAAAAATCATGGTTATTTTAACAACTTATATTAAAAGAGTAATGAATAATATGAAACAATATCTCGTACAATACATATTACATGTCATACCTACGTACAATGAATAATACATATTACATTTCGTACAATGCATACATCTGGCATGTATATTTTCGTGTTACGCTTTTGATCGCCAAATAATAATAATAATAATAAAAAAAGCCAAGGGCGACAGAGTTTTGAAATTTAAAATTAAAATTTTGTCAATTTGACAGCAAAATAATTCAATCTAACACCCGCGATAACTAATACATATCTATACCCAAATATAAGGATTAAAATCGGGAAATAAATTTCCTCGATTTTTAATAATTTCTTACAAAAAATCCAGTGGGCAATTAACATAGGAAATCTTTTTCTTGGCTGCACAGACGGTCAGTGAGTCACACTTCGCTTGCGTATAGAACTCATAGATATAGTATAGCATATATAGAATAGAGTGATCATTGGGGAGAAAAAAGTTATTCCTTTTCATTTGGGAAAAGACGACGTTTTTACCAAAATATGGCCGTCTTTCCCCGAGTGAAGTGAATACACACGGGAATACATACTAATATTTTAGCAAATAAAATTTATGAATAATTTATTTGCTAAAGGGGAATGGAAGACTCCAGATACAGTTTCAAATTCATATTTCTTTCTTTCTTTTCTTTTCTTTTTTTTTTTTTTTTTTTTCAATACCACTTAATGGCTGTTTCCAAAGCTTTTATTTATTTATTTATTTTTTTTTTTTCTCGGCATCAAAAATCTTTGTACGATAACATGGGGATGAGAGATTTATATATATTACTATATCTATGATAGAACTACATTAGCACTTTATCAATGTGTATAAAATCTTTAAATTGATTATGACGTCAATTTTCGTGAGATGCATAATTTAACTTTTTATAATTTTTTAACGTTCACGTTTTATTAAATGTATTTATTTTTATGTCGAAAGAAAATGAACTCGTATTTTTTTTTTTTTTTGGCAACAATTAAATTAATGGAACTCACAGATATTTTGGAGCAACTTTAATAAAGGTCTATAATTAACAAATAATTGCAATAAAACAATATTGTGACAATAAATTGAGATAAAAACTATCCTATCTCTCAAGTTGGACCAAACTGCACACAGTGTGCAAAATTTCATTAAAATCGGTTCCTTAATTTAGGAGTTTACCCCGGACAAACATCGTGACACGTAATTTATATATATATACAGATATATATATATATATATATATATATATATATATATATATATATATATATATAAATCGTTTACATTATTTATAAATATTAAAAAGCATTTACTTACTTCTAAAATTTTGACATCCTTTCCATAACATCAAAGAAAATATTTTCTATAACTAAAACACATTGAAAAATAATCTGGTGTGTCACTCACACTACTTTCTCTTGCCCTGAAATTTAATACTATAAATACAGGTTGGAGATTAAGAGGTAAGATAACAAGTACTGTTACGTAAACCTATGTTAAACAATTTAAATTAGGCTTAGGAAGAGTTTTATATGATAATTAGTTCTGTGTGAGGGGGGGTACCGCCCCCCTCAAACCCCCGTTTCATTAATGTACAAAAAACAAGCGACGAATATTTAGCTTAAAACATACAATTATTGCCATATCTCTAAGAGGAATTTATTTCAATTCCCGAACATCTTTCCTGGAAATGGTAAAATATTATTAGTAAAGCGCATCCACTAACAACAAATAACAACAAATAACACCGCAACAAAGTGTGTTGCGGGCACCACACGACTTTCTTCTATATTTTCCTACACAAATTCACTCAGTAAAAACAATTTATTAAAATTATTAAAAAAAAAAAATATCTTCCATGATAATGCACACGGTTTCCATATTAGACAAATAGTATAACACTAAATATCCAAAAAAAAGTTGAATTTATTCTCAATATTACATTAATATATATATATATATATATATATATATATATATATATATATAATATATATATATATACACATACATACAGTCGGTAACAAAAGTGTCCGAACACTAGCAAAAATTCCTATGTAAAAAGAGTACACTATAGATGGTTTTGTTAAATAAATCCTTATCGAATCATATTCTTACATTGACTAAGAATAGGATTCGACAAGGATTTATTCAACAAAACCGTATGAAATGTACTTTTCTTACATAGGAATTTTTGCTAGTGTTCGGACACTTTTGTTACCAACTGTACATATATATATTTTGTTTTTGTTAAAAATGAAAAAAATTGATAACTTTATTTTAAATTATCAAAGATCGATGGTTCAACCATTCGTTTTAAAGGTATTGGCGAGCTCTTTTGAAAGATACCTATCATGAAAATTTACTCCCCTCGGGGGGGACTTCCGCCCAGGGGGGGAGGCGAGGCTCCTACATACACAAAATTTTTTCCCCAGTTGACTATCTCTATTACACAAAATATATATTCGTTTCATTTGGTTTAGTGCAGTCCATATAGATGTTAAACTCTACTTATCTGCAATTTCCTCCACAGTCGTAATGTACAGTCGGTAACAAAAGTCTCCGAACACAAGCAAAAATTCCTATATAAAAAAAGTACACTTAATACAGTTTTGTTAAATAAATCCTTGTCGAATCTTGTTCTTAGCCAGTCTAAAAACAGGATTCGACAAGGATTTATTTAACAAAACTATATTAAGTGTACATTTTTTACATAGGAATTTTTGCTAGTGTTCGGAGACTTTTGTTACCGACTGTATTTGAATACTTATGAGTGTCCCTGTACACGAACCATTTGCTTCATCTCAACGAAAAGCTTACTGTAGCATCCCTATATTATACACATTTAGAATACCGAGTTTGGAATTTCTGCTAGTATTTGTTCTTCAGATATGCTGATAACAGACAGACAGACCATTCGCTAAAAACATGATTTTCGTATTCAGGGGACCTCAGAACATGTAAGTATAACAAAAACTCACGTTCGAAAATTTGACCCAAAAACAATACTTTCTCGACTCTACGGGTGAGAGAAAGTAATAAAATAAAGTACGATAGAACTAGTAGGATTTCAAAACTGGCTGTTTATCTTGTTTATGATGACCAGTACCTTTATAAATTAAAAGCGTTAATAATCATTACAATTCCCTAATTAGGAATATAATTTTATATTCTTTGCAAATGGGGACAAAAAGGCTAATAATTGTGATGAATAATTTTCCTGTAAGCATTTTTAAAACTTAGAAAAACGGCTTTCAAAAACGGACTCTCCTCAGAAAACGAGGACATCTGGCTAGCATAATCTTGTTGGATGGAAACCCCCAGTATACATGGAACTTTAAATATATAAGTAAAAACGAAGTATTAAACTTTAATTATAAACATAGATAAAACCTTAAAACATTACTTCTTGCGTCGTTGTTTAAATTTTTCAGCCGGGTACCCGGCCCTCATCAGAACGACATCCTCTGTGGAAGACTTGAGCTTGACTGATGTAGACCTTCTTTCCCCATAAGGTGACGCCATACACGGTCTGGGGCTAGAGACCCTACATATAGGTAATTTGATTGATCCAGTTGATCAGAAGCGATAAAGACCCCATCCCCCCTCTAGAAACTGCAGGAATTTATAAAATACCGTTTACAAATCAAGACAATAAACCCGGATCTTATATAAGAGTTAGAAAAAGAAAAATTAAAACAAGAATTAATCAACACAAAAATGATATAAAAACAGGAGAATGTAATACAGCCTTAGCCAAAACATTGAATGAACAAGACATTAAAATAGAATTTGATAAAGCCAGTAAAATTGCAAATTACGATGATTATTACTACGCGATGTTCAGAGAATCGATTGAAATTACAACCAATAGTGAGGCATGCAACGACAGCGGCGCAGTAGCCCCAGATAGAAATCCTACAGTAAAGTTACTAAAGGATTTCTAGCCCCAGACCGTATATGGCGCCACCTTATGGTGAAAGAAGATCAACATCAGTCAAGCTCAAGTCTTCCACAGAGGATGTCGTTCTGATGAGGGCCGGGTATCCGGCTGAAAAAATTAAACAACGACGCACGAAGTAATGTTTTAAGGTTTTATCTATGTTTATAATACATGAAACTGTTTTTACAACTTACTGTAATTTGTTTGTAATTATTAATGTATTAAAATTTTCTTTTTTATGTGTTTTATTTATTTATTTATTAATTTATTATCTGTTTAGGAAAACACTCAGATGCCACCGCCACCATTGGACGTCCTGCCTCTAAAAAGATCCGGATGTCATCGGATTCTAACGAAACCATTCACCTTCAGGCTCTCTCCAGGGATTTTTCGAAATTGCTTAACAGAAGTTCTACTTTTGACTTTAAAATGACATGTTGTGGAAAAGCGTTTTATGCCCATAGGAATGTCCTGGAGGCGCGATCTACCCTTCTTTCAGCCAAGCTCAACATTCAGGGCAAAAGTGATATGGTTAAAGTGGAAGATGTCGAAACTTCTGTTTTTGAAAACTTTCTACGTTACTTGTATTCAGGAAAGCTTCCAAAAATGGACACAGAAAATGCAAAGGAATTTTATAAACTTGCCGCCAAATACGCCGTAGAGGAATTGAAAAATTCTGCTTCGGAGTTTTTGACTAAGAGTTTGTCGGAAAGCAACGCCTGTGAGACACTCGTCTTGGCGGATCAACACGGAGATGATAATTTACGAAAGAACGTAATTTTATATATAATACAAGAAAGAATTCCAGAAAATGACCGTTACTGGCCTGATTTCTGTAAAAATTATCCCACATTGGCTATTGACGTGCTAAATCTTTCTTTTCGAAAAAATCGCCCAAAAAGTTGAAATTGTCGTCCAAAGTGGAGTTTCATCATGATATTATCATCCAATTTTTCTCATTAATTTTTCAGCTGAAGATTTGTAATCTCCAACTTATTGATTTTTTTTTTTTTTTTTTTTTTTGTGAGTGTTTAAAATACAGTTTAATCAAAACATCTATTCATATAATTTGCAAGAGAGGTGACGATTCCGGTTCGTACTTCGTACTCATCTGTATAGCAAGTTGCCTTTCATACTTTAGTTAATTTTTAAAAAATCTAATTGTTCGATCGATGAGTTGTTTAGTCCGACAGATTCAGAAAAATTTCCCCTTTCATTTGGGTACCTTATTTGTAACGAAGTTTTGAATAGATTTTTTAAAATTAATTAAAATATGAAAATATTAACCTGGTAATAAACTGGACATTTAAATTTATAATTGTTGCCAAAAAAAAAAAAAAAAAAAAAAAAAAAAATTACCAGTTAATTTTTGTTTTTAACATAAAATGAAATATGCTTTCACGCGAAAAATAAAAAATTATAAAATATTAAATTTGCTCATGCATATGAAAATTGAGCAATAAAACAACCATAACCTTTTTTAAGATACTTAATTTTAGATTTTTTTTTCTCTTTTGTTTTGTTTAAATAGTGTGTTTTGGGCACGGATGAATCACGCTTGGCATGAAAGCTAATTCATTGATAATCCTGGGTAATACTTTAAACTTTTGATGCTGAAATAGATCGGACATTTTTCATAGAAGTGTCTAAAATAGCTATAAAAATTCAAAAGTCGACAAGGGGAGCTATATTAAGGCTGCACTATGATCAGATTTACATATTTAATTATTTATTTTTCTATATACCAACTACTATTAACTAACTCAACTACTATTATAACCACAAAAAATTAATTGTTTCATGCGATAGATGTAGCCGATCAAATCACACTGTAATATTATATTTGGCGTGAAATTGTTGTCATTTTATGGTTGATCGAATAAATCAAATAAATATAGAAAATAACGCGAAAGAAAATATTATGTAAACCACGTATAGTGTTGTTCATATGTACAGTCGGTAACAAAAGTATTCGAATGCTAGCAAAAATTCCTATATAAAAAAAGTAGATTTAATACTGTTTTGTTAAATAAATCCTTGTCGAATCCTGTTCTTAGACTGACTAAAAACATGATTCGTCAAGGATTTATTTAACAAAACAGTATTAACTCTACTTTTTTTATATAGGAATTTTTGCTAGTGTTCGGATACTTTTGTTACCGACTGTAATTGGGATTCAAATATAAAATTGCTACTTCAATTTTTTTTCGATACTGTCCATTTCGAAATTATCTGATAAGCACCCAAATGGAAGCCCACTGGTAAGCTATTGTCACATGTAATAGGGACAGACCCCCGAGAGTCTGCGAATGAGTGGTTTACTGCCAAAGGCAACGGGGACAGGAAATGGGCTTTTGAGCAATTTTATGATTTATATTTATATTTATTTATTTATTTATTTGTTTATAAAGCGATATAGAAAAGAGTTTCCTTTAAATATAGTGACCATAGCAGGCAAAGCCTTCGTTGGTTCACTAGCTTAATTGATTTCACATTCCTTCATTTTTGACAGGGTTATATACTAGTTTCCTACATAAATTTGCTGGAAAATATCCCGTGTCTTCCAGTGTTGCCAGATTTGGCGGACTTTTTATTCAACAATTACCAGTAATTTTTTTTTTTTTTTATAAAGTGATATAGAAAGGAGTTTCCTTTAAATATAGTGACCAGCGAAGCAGGCAAAGACTTCGTTGATTCACTACTTTAATTGATTTCACATTCCTTCATTTTTGACGGGGTTATATACTAGTTTCCTACATAAATTTGCTGGAAAATATCCCGTGTCTTCCAGTGTTGCCAGATTTGGCGGACTTTTTATTCAACAATTACCAGTAATTTTTAACGCGCTTTTTATTAGCTTCACCTGTATGTATGTATGTTTGTATGTATAATGTATGTTTGGAACCGCTCTGGGAGCAAACAAAAAATGTATATTCTAAAAAAAGACTTTCTCTACGAGAACGCTGTGGCTGTGAGATATAGCTCCGCGCTATGAATCTAAAGGTCTAGCGTTCGAGCCCAGTCAGGGGAGATTTTGTAAAAATGGTTTTTGTTTAATTCTAAATTATTTTAATTAAAGATTTAAATGTATGTAAATATTACGATGTGTCACTCACACGATTTTCTCTTACCCTGCATTCTAATACTAAGATAGATATTTTGTGCTTTTTAGTTCACATGACGACGTTTAGTAGCGTCGACAAATGAAACAGTTCTTCTACCAGGTATATTTTATACTGTATTGTATTCATTCGTTTGCTACTGAATTATGAGTTTCGTACAACTACGCCCCTTATTGCTCGAAAAGTAATTATTGATGAAGTAAAAAAATAAAATGTTCTTCGACATTGCCTCTCCACGCTATTTTTTTTTTACATATCCTTACATGGTATGGTCATATACGGCCTAATATCATGTCAAATTATTCATCCAAATTTAAAATGGAACTACTTAGCAGATATTTTATATTACTTTGGTAAATAAGAAATTTTGGTATTTACAAAGAGATTAAAAAAAAAAAAAAAAAAATTCCTTTCATTAAGTAATTTTGCACAGTACCTTAACAAAATATTCCTTTCGATGCATGAAGTTATTAGTAACCCAACTCAGAACGCATTCTATCATTTCATAAGACCACAGTGAGTCTCATTTTCTTTTTGTAACCTTACTTTTTTGTCCTTCAATCTGCCTGACACTTTACCTTCATCCTGTCCATGCAGTGTTGCCAGATGGTCGATAATCAATTTCCTCTTTGCTTTGCTTTGCTTGAGCTTTGAGATGTAGGCTACAGCTTGTGCTGGCATTACCTCAATTGATCTGCAGCCGACGCAGCATCCTAGCTGGCCAGCAAAACACACCAACAAAAAGGGGGAAAAAGTAGAAAAAAAATGGGAGTAGGCAAAGGATATGGAACAAAACATAAAAAAACTCGTTGTATTGAAACAAGAAAGCCAAAGAAAATGCATATTACAGTAAGCAGGAGACAAACAACTCAGCTTCTTACTGTTGATATTTAAAAACTTTAAAACCGCCCGCTGGGCAAAAACAGTCTGATGAATAGCCAATAGAACGTAGCGTTGGAGCTTAGTAGGTCCCAAAACTCGGACCAGTCTGGAGTATTTGAAAGGTCGATATTCATTTCTTTAACAGGTAAGTTCTTTTGTCGGCCCAAGCGCGACAGTTAAAAATGTAGTGCTTTTCTGTTCCGTAATCCGCCTCACAAAATGAGCACATGGGCGAGTACCTAAGCTTGCACTTAAAAAGTCTATATTCTGTAGGCAGGCTTTCTGTACGAAACCGAGCTAACAATACGGCTTCCTTCCTGAGATCGCCATAGAAGCGCTCAAAATCGCTCCAAGAGTGATGAGCGGTGTCCCTCTCCTTGTTCAATATTGTGAATATTAGTATAGTAAAGCTTTCCTAGGTGAGTGCGTTTTTGCATATTTCCAATCATTCCACCATTGTTCGAACTTGTCCTTGAGAGTTCAGTGGAGATGTTTTTTAAGATCTTCTGGAGCAATACCACTATACGTAGAGATAGCAAACGGCCCGAATTTGGCCAGCTGGTCGGCGCATTCATTAGCATGAATACCAACGTAACCCACATTAAAATTAGTTTTTTAGCTTTTTGTGTAGCTTGCTGCAAGGTGTGATAGAGATTGAGGATACAGGCAGGAGATTTCTGATTGGATGATTTGAGAGCTGCGAGAGCTGACTTGCTGTCGGTGATTATGATGTAGTTATCATTTTTCACGAAACTTTGAACTGCGAGATTGATGGCTAAAACTTCAGCAGTAAAGACTGAATTTAAGTGCTGGATTATATGGGCTTTTTTTTTTGTTGGCTAGCAATATTAATAGCGGCAATAGAGGTTTTGTCCATGTCTTTAGAGGCATCTGTTGCAATAAGTTGGTAGTGCCGGTAATTCTCTGCGAGATATGCATAAAATAATTGCTGGATAATGGTGGGAGGGAGATCCTTGGTTTGAAAAGGGAGACTATTATCGATAATGTCCACATACTCTGAGATTAGTCCGTTGGGCCAATACTTTTGAATGAGCATGGAGTGGGAATACATCGAACCATTAACAAACCAGGAGAAGTTAGCTGAATAGGAAACAGGAGAAAGATAAATTGCAGCCTTAGAGCAGCGAATATAAAAACAGTCAGCTAAATAGGTTCTTCTAAATGTCTAAGGAATTTGATTGGCTTCGCGATATAATTTATAAATGGGGGCCCATTTTGGAAGACCAAGGGCAAATCTTAGAGCAGCGTTATATATAATGTCCAGAGTCGTAAGCACAGATTTAGATGCTGTTTGATAAATCACAAACGCATATTCAGTAGTCCCACCAATTATGGCTTTGACAATATGAATCAAATGCTAGGAAGACGCACTCCACCGAGGGGCGCTTCAAATTGAGGCGCTTAAGACATTTCCTTTGCACCTGTTAAATATGCAACCTAACCTGTATGTCAAATGTTTCTAAAAAAAACCCCCTAAGATCTTCGTGGAATCTTGCCTAGAGATAATAACGCCTTTAAGAGAGAGGAAAGAGTCTGAAGTACCGTTCTTACGTGAGAAATTAATAGCTGCGTGCTTGTATGGGCGGACTTCTAGATGCCAATATTTACACCATGTATTGATCCTGTGCAGGGTTTCATTGAGCTTACGGCCAACGTTTTCCATTGACGTGTCAGAGTAGTAAAGTATTATGTCCTCCGCGTAGACGACCATCTTAACACCAGAATCGATACGTTCAAAGAGATCTATCATGTAGATCAGAAACAGAATAGGGGAAATGACACTGCCTTGGGGGACACCACGATTGGAATCTACAGAGTTGGAAACAACACCACGCCACTTCACTTTTAAGATCCTGTTATTAATCCAGTTGGTGATCCACAAGGTCACATTACCACCAATTCCAATGGTGACCATTTTGTAAACGAGGGCATCTCTCCAGATAGAATCATATGCTGATTGGATGTCCAATTTAACAGCACACACATAATTATTTTGGCACCTAGCCTGTCGAATGTCTCTCTCCAGAACCCATCCCTACTCAGGTAGACTTTCGAGAGACGGAGAAACTTTCGTTTTTTGTCCCAACAGATAAGCGCACTGGGAATCCCACCAGAGAGGATTATCATTCAGTTTAATATTAACAGGGAAAGAGCTCTTTTTTGTAGACGCCTGAAAGATCTGTGCAAAATCTACAACAGTAGGGTTGACTTCATCTGTAAGCCAGTCATTCATATTCATGTCAACGGCAGACCAATTAGTCCACGAACGCCTACAGTAAACAGGACTAGAGGGAAAATCAATGTGAATGGTAATCGGAAAATGATCAGAGTCGAAAGGATCGGGGTGCACCTCCAGATAAGTTCTGCGAAACATTTTTGGGCTGGAAATTGATAAGTCAATCAGCGACATGACTCCATTAGCACTGATGTGAGTGGGCTTACTAGAGTTTAAAAGACAAGCATTACCGGTGAAAAGCCAATTTGCTATCACATTAGAGCCAGGAGAATTGCAGGAGTTGCCCCAAGCCACATTCCTTTGATTGAAATCGCCTAAAATTAGGAAGGGGGGGGGGATGAAGATTTTGTACAAGATTTTGAAGCCAAGAATCCCGGAAGTTGCCATGGGCAGAATATAAGTTTACGATGGAAAGCCAACGATTAGAAAGCCAAACTCTAATACCAAAATCTTCAACTCTGTCCGGATCGGAGAAATCAGTATGAATCCGGGCTGAAGAGATCAATTTCCTCAAACAGGCTTTCAAATTTCTCCAAAACAGAGGTTTTTTCCCCAAAAAAATCCCCAACTCAATTTCTACTAAAAGAATAATTATTTAACAGATTTAAGCCCAAATTTTTCCCCAAATGACGCAAATTTTTGAAAAAAAATTCCATATACAAAAATAACTTATATAAACACTAGTTATTGGAAAATTTCAAATCTGCGTAAAGCACTTTACTGCTGAGGATGTAAGCAACAAGATGTATATTTTTATCCTCAGGCTATCCTGAGGATATCCTGGGGGTTAAAGGGCACCTTCAAAAGCCCTTACATGCTAAGGAAAACTGTTAAAGGTCCTTACGCGTATAAGGGAAAAATTTCTACAGTTTGCAATGCTGTAAACTTAACAGGTAGACTAAAATAAGTAAAATAATCTGATGTGTTACTCACACGACATTCTCTTACCACCCTGAAATTTAATACTATAAATACAGGTTGGAAATTAAGGGGTAAGATAACGAGTACTGTCATCTAAACCTCTGTTAAACAATTCAAATTAGGCTTCGGAAGAGTTTTATATGATAATTAGTTCTGCGTGAGGGGGGGCTACCGCCCCACCTTAACCCCCCCCCCCCCCCAGTTTCATTAATGCACCTACATTTATATAGAATTTAATTCGGTTGTTAAAAAATAATTCTGTTTTTAAAGAATAATTTATTAAAATTATTATTTTAAAAAATTATCTTTTATGATAATGCAGACGATTTCCATATTAAAAAAGTAGTGTAATACTAAAAATTAAAAAAAAAAAAAAAAAGTTGAATTTTTTCTTATTATTACAGTAAAAAAAAAATAAATAAAAAAAAAATAAATGAAAAAAATCGATAATTTTATTTTAAATTATCGCAGTTCAATGGTTCAACCATTCGTTTTAAAGGTATTGGCGAGTTCTTTTGAAAAAATACCCATCATGAAAATTTACTCCCCTCGAGGGGGGACTTCCCCCCCAGGGAGGGCGGCGAGGCTCCTACATACACACAAGAAAAAAAAAAAAAAAAAAAAAAAAAAATTCTCAGTTGACTGTCTCGATTACAAAAAATATATATTCGTTTTGTTTGGTTTAGTGCAGTCTATAGATGTTAAACTCTACCTACCTGCAATTTCCCCCATAGACGTAATGTATTTGAATACTTTTGAATGTCCCTGTACACAAGCCATTGTCTTCATTTCAACGAAAAGCTTACTGTAGTATCCCTATATGATACACATTTTGATTACCGAGTTTGCAATTTCTGCTACCATTTGTTCTTGAGATATACTGATAACAGACACACAGACCATTCGCTAAAAACATGATTTTCGTATTCAGGGGACCTCAGAACATGTAAATTTAACAAAAACTCACGTTCGAAAATTTGACCCTAAAACAATACTTTCTCGATCCTATAGGTAAAAGAATGTTTAAAAAAAAAAAAAAAAAGTTGAAAAATTCTCCAGATTTCTCCCCAATCTCTAATCTCTGTGTCTAAATTCTAATAACTGTGTCTATGGTCTTTTTTTTTTTTTATTATTATTATTAAATTTTACTTTCTCTTACCCATAAGGTAGAGAAAGTATTGTTTTTGGGTCAAATTTTCGAACGTGAGTTTTTGTTATATTTACATGTTCTGAGGTCCCCTGAATACGAAAATCATGTTTTTAGCAAATGGTCTGTGTGTATGTCTTTGTGTCTGTGTGTGTGTCTGTCTGTTATCAGCATATCTCAAAAACAAATTGTGTCAGAAGGTTCAAACTTGGTATTCTAAATTGTGTATCATATAAGGTTGCTACACTAAAGTTTTCGTTAAGATCAAGCAAATGGTTCGTGTACAGGGACACTTAAAAGTATTCAAATACATTACGTCTATGGGGGAAATTGCAGGTAAGTAGAGTTTAACATCTATAGACTGCACTAAACCAAATGAAACGAATATATATTTTTTGTAATAGAGATAGTCAACAGGAAAAAAAAAAAAAATGTGTATGTAGGAGCCTCGCCTCCCCCCTGGGTGGGGGACGTCCCCCTCGAGGGGAGTAAATTTTCATGGTGGGTATCTTTCAAAAGAGCTCGCTAATACCTTTAAAACGAATGGTTGAACCATCGATGTGCGATAATTTAAAACAAAGTTATCGATTTTTTTTTTTTACTTTTAATGAAAAAAAAAAAACCTTAGATTTTTTTTTTTTTTTTTTTTTTTTTTTTTTTTTTTTAATATTGAGAATAAAATGGACTTTTTTTGGATATTTTGTGTTATACTTCTTCTCTAATATGGAAATCGTCTGCATTATCATAAAAGAAAATTTTTTTAAATGATAATTTTAATAAATTATTTTTTAAAAAGAGAATTATTTTTTAATAGCCGAATTAAATTTTATATAAATGTACATGCATTAATGAAACGAGGGATTGAGGGGGGCCGTAGCCCCCCTCACACAGAACTAATTATCATATAAAACTCTTCCGAAGCCTAATTTGAATTGTTTAACACAGGTTTATATAACAGTACTCGTTATCTTACCTATTAATCTGCAACCTGCATTTATAGTATTAAATTTCAGGGTAAGAGAAACTGGTGTGAGTGACACACCAGATTATTATTATTATTATTATTATTATTATTATTATTATTATTATTTTGAGACAATTTACTTCTCGTTTTGAGTTTTATCTTCAATTTCATTCCATGGAAATCTTAATGTTAAATGCAAAATTGACTAGTACTTTCTGACAAATTTTACGACTTAATATCTACAATCTGTCTTTATAGTATTGAAAAGCAAGGGTAAGAGAAAGTTGTGTGAGTGACCCACCAGATTATTTTATTCTAGGAATGTGACAACAAAGGACATTCCTTCAATTTTTAAACTCCCATATTTTTTCAGTTGTTTACATCTGAAACCAAATAGCCAATCCTAAGTCTGAATATAGCGTGAAAGAAAATTATAAAGTTAAACCTTTTCTTTCTTTCTTTCATATATATATATACATATTAAACTTATTATTGATTTATGCTAAAGACATTTACGCTAAAAGCAAGTCACCGAGAGTGATAACATTTACGCAGAGGATACGGGTTTATAGATTTACGCTAAAGGCATTGTCGCTAAGGGCGCGGCTCTGAATAATCAATATTTTTCTAGAAATTTTTCAATTTAAGATTAATTATTCGTGATTATGCAAGTAATGATTAGATAATGATTAAATAGGAAAATCATCATTAATTACCTTCACTAACCCATCATTAATTATGTAATTACAATTAATTATGGATCAATTATTAATCTCCAGATTACATGATTGAATATATAAACGATTGAAACTATTTAAACTGGGATTTAGGCTTTTTTTTTTAATTATTTATTATTATTATTATTATTATTATTTCCTTGTGTTTGTGTTGGTACAAGGGGTGGGAAGGGGGTTAAAAATTGTTTCATTGTTTTAAAAGAATCTGTTTGTGCATGAATATTTTATAGTACATGAACTGGCCGTACACACACTGTAAAAATCCTTTTTTTTTTTTTTTTTTTTTTTTTTCAGCGTATGCCAGAAAACTAAGCACGTTCGCCGACTTCATTGCGGCCATCGAATAAGAAATACAGTCGATATCCATACATGTGATTCAGTCTGTCATGTTATAAACTATTAAATGTCGTATATGGAAAACTCTATTATTTGTAAATTCCGCGAGATGCTGCATACGATATTTTTTTAACCATCACATTGTCTATATTAACATGAAAGCAATAAACGCTATAATTTTTTAAACACCCTTTGTATATAAATATATATAAAAGACATCAAACTATCTCCAAACGTGCTATTGTTAAAGCATAAATTATACAGAATGTGATTTCAGAATCCGAAAATGCTATGAAGGATTCAGCGACAACTTTTAAATCGACTTTTAAAATGCACACGCTAAATAAACATAAACTGTCTCCTAGCAGCCAAAATTCTGTGGTTGTGACGTCACGACCGAAATCGGATATCGTTTATCTATTTTGTTCATATTCACTCGAAATCCTAGGGGAAAGCGATCAATTTAAAAACCTTTTATAACAAGAGTTGGTGTTTCCAATTTTGATTATATTGCAATTAGAAAAATGGCTCTGCTTTCAGAATTGAAGATGGGAAAGTGTTTGGAATGGTATACGGAGTTACCTTGCCAAAAAGCACCTAAAATAAGCCCAGCTTTTTTAATTCAAAATATCGAATGTAATTTTGATTTGTGCAAAAGCTTTGGAGATTATTACGTGCATCTAAAACCTAAGGATATATCTGCTAAACTAAATCCTTTCCCGCTCATCATCCATATGCTTTACAATGCCAAATCCAGTTTTTTACAGAGAAATCAAGAACATTTTCATATTCAGAGAAGCGAAGAATATTTTCGAATTTCCAACAACTACATTTTTTGTTTTCCCGATTCGCAATTAGCAAAAGAGAAATCGAATTCAAAGAACGGTCTTTTTGTAAGATTTTTCTTCCTGCTCGAGAATAGTATGGAACCTTCGCTACCTTCAGAAAGAGTGTTAGGTAAGAGTTCTTTTTACTTTGCGCACTTTAAGGGCCCGCTTCACTCACCGCCGCCGGAATCCGAAGCTAATGTTATTTCTATGCGAAATTTTTCTTTACAAATAACTTATTAACTAATGCATATTTTTAAATTCCGTTTTCACATTCTAAAAATTTCCAGGTGTTACATTGACGGACCTTTTTTAAAAAAATATTTTTTTAATTTTTTATATTTTATTTTAAAGCTGCAAAATACGAATTTTCAATGTGTGAATTTTTTTCATTTTGCAGTTTCAATATAAAATATTAAAAATTTAAAAAAAGGTCCGTCAATTTGACAGTTGGGAATTTTGTGAATGTGAAAACAGAATTTTAAAATATGTATTAGTTAATAAGCTGTTTGTAAAGAAAACTTCCCCATAGAATAATATTGGCTCGGGCTTCCGGCGACGGTAAGTGAAGAGGGCCGTTAATGATGGCTGGTGCCTGTAAAATAAGTCGTGCTAGTAATGTTTTCCGTGTTTTGAAAAATACTATTTCAGAAAACTACCAGTCGGAACTCTCATCTCCAACCTTCATAATAAGAGTAGATTTAATTTTATGGCATGAACCAGTAATTGCTTTTGCCTCCAAAATAGTAGCACGCGTTTTTTGCACCTGAAGAAGAAAGGCCACATTTTTTTAAACCGGTAGTGTTACCCATTACTTCATGATGTGGGAAGAAGTTTTTATATTTAAATAATTTGATATTATAATAGTAGCAGCAAAAAAAGTCAGAACTCGCATACTAAATCTTCAGAATAACAGTAGCTTTAATTTTACGGTAAGAGTTACTCGGTTTAAAAAAAAAAAAAAAAAAACTATTATTGTTATAATTTAACAGAAAAATTGTCGCCAAAACTGCAACAATGTATTAAGAATTACACAATTTTATGCATGGTTTCTAAACGAATAACATAAAGGGATTAAAATGAATAAATAAAAATAAGATTATATATATATATATATATATTTGTTTTTGTTATTCGAGCTTATCAAATATCGTATAAACCGAACAACAAAATGAATAAATAAATAAAAATATTTTTAATATTTTTCCTCATTTTAATCGATTTCGAAAGTTTTGTTCCTTCTCTGTCCGGTAGACAGCAGCACTACTCCGAAATTTAACAAATGGTGTTATACAAAAGTCACGTGAAATGTCTTACAAGGTGCAAGTTTACCTTGATGCTTTGGTGATGCACTCGTGCCCATTTTTAATTTTTTTATTTTTTTCCACCACCAAATGAATTCATTAGTAATATTTTGATGTGAAATAACTGTTACGACTTTTTCGTGACTTATAGTGTTTACCTAAAATGTTATTTATTTATTAAATTAATTATTACTTGAATTGAATCGGTATAATCTACAGATGTTTTAAATAAAAAATCTGGAGTGACTCCACTCGACTTTCCGAACATTGAGTCATTAACAATTTTGTAGATAAAATAAAGAAAGAGGAGTTGTTAAACAAACAAAAGAGAGAAAACCATAATAGAGTGTTTGAGTATTTTTCTCCCTGTATTACACGATGTTTTATTTAATGCTACTGAACTTTTAGCCCATAATATCATATTGATAAAGAATTTTTCGTTGTGTCCCTGTAAAAACCTATAAATATAATCACCAAAATGCTTACAGTGAGTGCAACAGTGATTTATAATATTCATATAAATTTTCAGCTTAATTGAATAAGGCGTTTAGATGCTATCGCACTTTTAAAAATTGGGCCCCGTAGGCCATAATGATGAAGAATTTTTCTTTGTGCCCCTGTAAAAAAGTTCTAAGTGCTAAATTCACCAAGATCTGTACAGTTCCTGCAACTGTGACCTATAACATGTGTACAAAATTTTTGCTCAGATTAATAAAGCGTTTAGACGCTATCGCACTTTTAAAAATTTGACCCCATACCCCATAATGATAAAGAATTTTTCTTTGCGCCCTGTAAAAAAACTATAAGTGCTAGATTCACCAAAATCTATAGAGTTCGAACTAGGGTGACTTACAATATACGTACCAACTTTCAGGTTATTCGAACAAAGCGTTTAGACGCTAGCGTGTTCACTCACAGACGTACACACACACACATACATACACACATATATACACACAGAGATACATACATCATCGTAAAAATAGTGGAAACGGACTCAGGGGACCTCAAAACGTATAGAAACATCAAAATCTCAAATTTTTTGACATGATTACAATACTTTCCTCACTATAGTGTTCGGAAAGTAAAAATTTCTCGATAATTAAAAGTGCTAATATTTTTCTTTTTACATATTTATGATCAGCTACGTATTTAATAACCAATTTTAAAATTAGTTTAGCCGTTTTCAATATAAATATGCAGCGAATATTAAAGGGTTAAAAGAAATATACGCGAGGTATATAGGGAAGGACCTACAACAGCTTACTCGCTTATAGTGCAAGCACCTTTGAAAATTTTAAATGTAGCAAGCAGGTGTTGCATCAATTAATGAATAGCTTCGATTTTACAGATTCAGTATCAAGCGACAATTTTCTTAATCATGTTTAAATGTGTGTATAACGGCCGAAAGGTGGCGCTGCTATGCTGTAATTTTCCTTGTTTATATAAAAACTATATCTCGAGATGTAATATGCACAACTACACCCTAATTTCCTTACTCGGGATTAAATTTGTATGTATATCGGCCGAAAGGTGGCGCTGCTATGCCGTAATTTTCCTTGTTTTTGAAGAGACTATATCTCACAACTAATGTACACAACTTCATCATTTAAGCTGTATTTTAAAATCGAATGTGCATAGCTACACCACTTTTTAATTTGTGTGTATATTGAAAGAAAGGCTTTCGTTATATTATGCATAAATCATGTTAAAGAATAATTACAAGATAAAAAGAACTTTTTATATACCACGTTTTTAAATTTTCTGTTGACTCATATAAACTTGACAATTCAATGTATTAATAAATACTTAAAAAAAATTTTTTTTTGATGAATTATCCCATAAACTTGAAAGAAAATGATCACCAAATGCGTAATAAAGAGAGCAATAATAAGAAATTTTCAAATATTTATTGATTGAATAAAAGTATGAAAAAAATGCATAGTCATCGAGTTCTGAGCTATTCTGAAAATTTCAAATGTCTAGCTTGTCGGGAAGTTAGTTAAAAATCAATTGCAAGATTTGTACTGGACAAAAAACAAAACAAAAAAGCGAGTTAATAAAACATGGTAAAATAATTCCTCAGCGTAAGCAAAACTAGTATGTTGTGGCCACCACATGACTTTCTTCTATATTTTCCTATACAAATTCACTCAGTAAAAATAATTCATTAAATTTATTATTTAAAAAAAATTATCATCCATAATAATGCAGGTGATTTCCATATTAGAGAAGTAGTATAACACTAAACATAAAAAAAAGTCCATTTTATTCTCAAAAAAAAAAAAAAAAAAAAAAAAAATTGTTTTCGTTAAAAGTTAAAAAAAAAACGATAAATTTGTTTTAAATTATCACAGATCTATAGTTCAACCATTCGTTTCAAAGGTATTGACGAGACCTTTCGAAAGATACCCATCTCAAAAAGTTACTCCCCCCAGGAGGGGGGGCAATGCCCTCACATGCACAAAAATATTTTCCTAGTTACTACTATTATCTAATTACTACTATTATCAATAATTCCTATTAGTTTTACAATCACAAGTTTAAAATAACTCTCATTATGTAGATTTATACGAAATTTTGTCCTATACTGCCATGTTAAAAATTTAGAAAAAATGCGATCACGACGCCAGCTGTTGAGCGATTGATCCCTAAATATAATCAGGACCAGTTTATATCAGGGTGCAAGCAAATACCAAGTTTGGTTAAATTTCATTCATTGGTTCGTGAGATACAGTGTCCACCAAAATCGTGATACTCACAGACACACAGACATTTTCTAAAAACTATTAATTCGTGTTCAGGACATCCCAAAACGTGTAAATCCATCGAAAACCGGAGTTCGAAAATCCAATACTTTCTCTAGATATAGATATAGAAGAAAGTAAAAACTATATTATTAATAATAATTATTATTAAATTGAACAAAAATAAACATTAACACATAAAAAAAAAAAAAAAAAAAAATAAATTCATTTACATTACTTATAAATATTAAAAGGCATTTGCTTACTTTTAAAAATTTGATATCCTTTCTATAACATCAGAGAAAATATTTTCTATAACTAAAACACATTGAAAAATAAAATGAAGTACGATAAAACTAGCAGGATTTCAAAACTGGCTGTTTATCTTGTTTATGATGACCAGATTAAAGTATCTGTATAAATTAAATGCGTTAATAATCATTACAATTTCCTAATTAGGAATATGATTTTATATTCTTTGCAAATGGGGACCAAAATGCTAATAATTGTGATGAATAATTTTCCTGTAAAAAATTTTAAAACTTCGAAAAACGGCTTACAAAAACGGACTGTCTTCAGAAAACGAGGACATCTGGTTAGCATAATCTTGTTGGATGGAAACGAAACCCCCAACATATTGGAAAACTTAAATATATAAGTAAAAACGAAGTATTAAGCATTAATTATAAACATAAATAAAACCTTAAAACATTACTTTTTGCGTCGTTGTTTCAATCAACTGGATCAATCAAATTTCCAGTTGATCAGAAGCGATAAAGCCCCATCCCCCCTTTAGAAACTGCAGAAATTTATAAAATACCGTTTACAAATCAAGACAATAAACCAGGATCTTATATACGAGTTACAAAAAGAAAAATTAAAACAAGAATTAATGAACACAAAAATGATATAAAAACAGGAAAATGTATACAGCCTTAGCCAAAACATTCAATAAACAAGACATTAAAATAGAATTTGATAAAGCCAGTGAATTTGCGAATTACGAGGATTATTACTACGCGATGTTCAGAGAATCGATTGAAATTACAACCAATAGTGAGGCATGCAACGACAGCGGCGCAGTAGCCCCAGATATAAATCCTACAGTAAACTAGAGATACGACAATGCTGGCAATGAATTCTGATTCGTCCAAAGCTACTTTCGACCGCCTGAGGGAAGGACTGCAGCGCCAACATAGACTTGGCGACCACTGCGCTAGAACACCTTCAAACAAAACCACTTATGGAACATACAAATAAATAGCCCATACTGCGCTTATGCGCCAAGGTTAGGAATCCAGGTTGCCATAGTTTAGACGAAATTTAATCAGCCCGCCATTTTTTCCCGTACACTGCGCAAGCGCACTAAGCTCTTATCTCTGGTTTACTAAAAGATTTCTAGCCCCAGACCGTGTATGGCACCACCTTATGGTGAAAGAAGATGAACATCTGTCAAGCTCAAGTCTTCCACAGAGGATGTCGTTCTGATGAGGGCCGGGTACCCGGCTGAAAAAATTAAACAACGACGCACGAAGTAATGTTTTAAGGTTTTGTCTATGTTTATAATACATGAAACTGTTTTTACAAATTACTGTAGTTTGTTTGTAATTATTAATGTATTTAAATTTTCTTTTTTTATGTGTTATTCATTTATTTATTTATTTATTTATTAATTTATTATCTGTTTAGGAAAACACTCAGATGCCACCGCCACCATTGGACGTCCTGCCTCTAAAAAGATCCGGATGTCATCGGATTCTAACGAAACCATTCACCTGCAGGCTCTCTCCAGAGATTTTTCGAAATTGCTTAACAGAAGTTCTACTTTTGACTTTAAAATGACATGTTGTGGAAAAGCGTTTAATGCCCATAGGAATGTCTTGGAGGCGCGATCTACCCTTCTTTCAGCCAAGCTCAACATTCAGGGCAACAGTGATATGGTAAAAGTGGAAGATGTCGAAACTTCTGTTTTTGAAAACTTTCTACGCTACTTGTATTCAGGAAAGCTTCCAAAAATGGACACAGAAAATGCAAAGGAATTTTATAAACTTGCCGCCAAATACGTCGTAGAGGAATTGAAAAATTCTGCTTCGGAGTTTTTGACTAAGAGTTTGTCGGAAAGCAACGCCTGTGAGACACTCGTTTTGGCGGATCAGTACGGAGATGAAAATTTACGAAAGAACGTAATTTTATATATAATAAAAGAAAGAATTCCAGAAAATGACCGTTACTGGCCTGATTTCTGTAAAAATTATCCCACATTGGCTATTGACGTGCTAAATCTTTCTTTTCGAAAAAGTCGCCCAAAAAGTTGAAATTGTCGTCCAAAGTGGAGTTTCATCATGAAATTATCATCCAATTTTTCTCATTAATTTTTCAGCTGAAGATTTGTAATCTCCCACTTATTGATTTTTTTCTTTTTTTGTGAGTATTTAAAATACAGTTTAACAAAAACATCTATTCATATAATTTGCAAGAGAGATGACGATTCCGGTTGTACTCACCTTTGTAGCAAGTTGCCTTTCATACTTTAGTTAATTAAAAAAAATCTAATTGTTCGATCGATAAGTTGTTTAGTCCGACAGATTAAAAAAAATTTCCCCTTTCATTTGGTACCTTATTTGTAACGAAGTTTTGAATAGATTTTTTAAAATTAATTAAAATATGAAAATATTAACCTGGTAATAAACTGGACATTTAAATTTATAATTGAAGCCAAAAAAAAAAAAAAAAAAAATTACCTGTTATTTTTTTTATTTTTTTTAACATATAAAATCAAATTTGCTTTCACGCGAAAAATAAAAAATTATAAAATATTAAATTTGCTCATGCATATGAAAATGTGAAAATGGAGCAATAAAACAACCAAAACCTTTTTTAATATACTTAATTTTAGATTTTTTTTTCTCTTTCGTTTTGTTTAAATAGTATGTTTTTGGCACGGATGAATCGCGCTTGGCATGAAAGCTAATTCATTGATAATCCTGGGTAATACTTTAAATTTTTGATGCTGAAATAGATCGGACATTTTTCATAGAAGTGTCTAAAATGGCTATAAAAATTCAAAAGTCGACAAGGGGAGCTATATTAAGCCGCACTATGATCACATTTGCATATTTAATTATTTATTTTTCTATATACCAACTACTATTAACTAACTCAACTACTAATATAACCACAAAAAATTAATTGTTTCATGCGATAGATGTAGCCGATCATAGCACACTGTAATATTATATTTGGCGTGAAATTGTTGTCATTTTATGGTTGATCGAATAAATCAAATAAATATAGAAAATAACGTGAAAGAAAATAATATGTACACCACGTATAGTGTTGTTCATATGTACAGTCGGTAATAAAAGTATTCGAACACTAGCAAAAATTCCTATATAAAAAAAGTAGAGTTAATACTGTTTTGTTAAATAAATCATTGTCATATCATGTTCTTAGACTGACTAAGAACATGATTCGCCAAGGATTTATTTAACAAAACAGTATTAACTCTACTTTTTTTAAATAGGAATTTTTGCTAGTGTTCGGATACTTTTGTTACCGACTGTAATTGGGATTCAAATATAAAATTGCTACTTCAATTTTGTCGATACTGTCCGTTTCGAAATTGTCATCTGATAAGCACCCAAATGGAAGCCCACTGGTAAGCTATTGTCACAGGTAATAGCGACAGGCCCCCGAGAGTCTGCGAATGAGTGGGTCACTACCGAAGGCAGCGGGGACAGGAAGTGAGCGTTTGAGCAATTTCATGATTTATATATATATGAAAGGATAAAATAAGCAAGATTCTAAATTAGTATTTAAATTAATATTAAGAGATAATTTAATATTAATATCTCAGAATAAATCTTAATTTTAAGAACAATTTTATGAGAATTCTATTTGAGTGCCCAGGTAAAGTTGGTTTCCCAACAGAGCTTCATAGCGCGGGAATCTGATTTTAGAATAAGTTTTGTAATCAAAATTAAGCAATAGTCGAAATAAGCGGCAAAGCATTGCGAAATACTAAATCCTAGATGTCCGGGTCAACCAATGATAAAAGGTAGGCGAGTTTTAGATTAGCAAATTACCCAATAAGAATTCATAAGAATAGTTTCGGTTCCCGCCGAAATATGCAGTATTTAAGCGGGAGCACACGAGAAATCGTGGCTTTTTACGATAATCACTTGCCTAATAAACTCACGTTTAAATAAGACTCCATCATGTAAAAGTTTACGAGCTAAACTCGCGGCGCCCTTCGGGGTCTTGCGGCTTGGATACCCGCCGGGCATCGGTACCACAGCTTCTCGGTTGCCGGAACTAAGAGTTCATATACCGCTCCGGATGTCTGAACAACCGGCCCATGACTGCATCATCTATTGTGACTGCCTCTTTAGAACTAAATAAAGGATATTCGTTTCTCAAATGGACTCCTGCGTCTCCTTTTATAAGATGCATGGACACTAGCTACTTTCATTACATATATATATGTTTATAAAGCGATATAGAAAAGAGTTTTCTTTA
The DNA here is from genome assembly GCA_963930645.1 of Salticus scenicus. Lineage (NCBI taxonomy): Eukaryota > Metazoa > Arthropoda > Arachnida > Araneae > Salticidae > Salticus > Salticus scenicus. Next base: position 28,524,791 of record OZ005658.1, read on the forward strand.
AATATAGTGACCAGCGCAGCAGGCAAAGCCTTCGTTGATTCCCTACCTTAATTGATTTCACATCCCGTCATTTTTGACGGGGTTATATACTAGTTTCCTACATAAATTTGCTTGGAAATATCCCGTGTCTTCCAGTGTTGCCAGATTTGGTGGACTTTTTATTCAAACAATTACCAGTAATTTTTAATTGTAACGTTTGCCTAATCACTTCGAAGATTGATTGTCCATTATGTACACATCAAATACAGTCGGCTGCAAAATTATTCGAGCACTAGCCAATAATTCCTATATTTAAAAAGTACACTTAAGACTTTTTTGCTAAGTAAATCCTTGTCGAATCATGTTCTTAGACTGATTAAGAACATGACTCGACAAGGATTTATTTAACAAAGCTGTATTAAGTATACTTTTTTTTGGCAAAGATTATTGCTAGTGCTCGAATAATTTTTCAGCCGACTGTATCACATCTCAAAATTATAGGTTAAGAAAACCGCCCGATCTAGCAACACTGATGTCTTCTGCATTTTAATTATTAAGAATAGTTTTTAATTTTTTTTTTTAAATCATTGACTGATTATTTATTTTATACACTCAAAATAATTCATATATTTCAACAGAAATTATATCGAATATTTCTCATTGATAAATATGACCAATGGTAATAGACAGAATTAAACCATATTATACTGACATCTATCTCTCCTATATCGGGCAGATTACTTTCTTAACAACACTCCTACATCTTACTAATTTAACAGAGTTGCCAACTTTTATAACATATTCCGGAGCATTTTTAGCTCCGCTTTAATTTCACACTACTTGATTTTAAAAATAATATTCTCCAGTATATAACACCGGTAAAATAAGAAAAAATTACTCTTAAAAAAAAAAAAAAACTGATATATATATATATATATATATACAGTCGGCAGCAAAAGTATCCGAGCACTATCCAGTAATTCTGATATCAAAAAAGTACACTTAATACTGTTTTGTTAAATAAATCCTTGTCGAATCATAATCTTTAGACTAACTGAGAACATGACTCGACAAGGATTTATTTAACAAAGCAGTATTAAGTGTACTTTTTTTAGATAGGGATTATTGCTAGTGCTCATGGGCGTTGGCACAATGGGGCAAGAGGGGGCACTTGCCCCCTTCTGGAAAATTCTAATAAGCATTTTTTTTTCTTTAACTTTAAAACTATGCTATCAGAATTTTATTTATTTATTTTTTTCAGGTTGTCCCCCCCCCCACACTTCTTGAAATTTTTTCTGGTGACGCTACTGCTAGTGCTCGGATACTTTTGCTGTCAACTGTATATATATATATATATATATATATATATATATAAAGACGGGGTACAAAATGCTGAGGAATAAATTATAAAAGTTAACAAAAACTCTGATTTTAAAGAAAGATTTTAATATGGAAAATATAATTTAAAGTAGATTTAAAAGAACAATATATTGGAGTGTTTAATATAGTGTAGTAAAAATATTTTACTAAAATATTTGTGCAATTATCTTGACTTTTACAAATGAAATAGTTCTTCTACCAGATATATTTTGTACTGTATTGTATTCATTCGTTTGCTACTTAACTATGAGTTTCCTATAATTACGCCCCTTATTGCTCGAAAAGTAATTATTGATGAAGTAAAAAAATAAAATGTTCTGCGACATTTCCTCTCCACGCCATTTTTTTTACATATCCTTACATGGTATGGTCATATACAGTCTAATACCATATCAAATTATTCATCCAAATTTAAAATGGAACTACTCAGCAGATATTTTATATTGCTTTGGTAAATAAGAAATTTTGGTATTTACAAAGAGATTAAAAAAAAAAAAAAAAAATTCCTCTCATTAAGTAATTTTGCACAGTACCTTAACAAAATATTCCTTTCGATGCATGAAGTTATTAGTAACCCAACTCAGAACGCATTCTATCGCTTCGCAAGACCACAGTGGGTCTCATTTTCTTTTTGTAACCTTACATTTTTGTCTTTCAATCTGCCTGACACTTTACCTTCATCCTGTCAATGCAGTGTTGCCAGATGGTCAATAATCAATTTCCTCTTTGCTTTGCTTTGCTTGTGCTTTGAGGTATAGGCTACAGCTTACGCCGGCATTACCTCAATTGATCCGCAGCCGACGCAGCATCCTAGCTGACCAGAAAAACACACCAACAAAAAGGGGGGAAAAGCGGAAAAAACGAGAGTAGGCAAAAGATATGAAACCAAACATAAAAAACTCGTTATATTGAAACAAGAAAACCAAAGAAAATGCATATTACAGTAAGCAGGAGACAAACAACTCAGCTTCTTCCTGTTGATATTTTAAAACTTTAAAACCGCCTGTGCAAAAACAGTCTGATGAATAGCCGATAGAACGTAGCGTTGGAGCTTAGTAGGTTCCAAAACTCGGACCAGTCTGGAGTATTTGAAAGGTATTCATTTCTTTAAGCAGGTAAGATCTTTCGTCGACCCAAGCGCGACAGTTAAAAATGTAGTGCTTTTCTGTTCCGTAATCCGCCCCACAAAATAAGCACATGGGCGAGTCCCTAAACTTGCACTTAAAAAGTCTATATTCCGTAGGCAGGCTTTCTGTACGAAACCGAGCTAACAATACGTCTTCCTTCCTATTGTGAATATTAGTATAGTGAAGCTTTCCTAGGTGAGTGCAAGTTTCTGCATATTTGCTATCATTCCACCATTGTTCGAACTTTTCCTTGAGAGTTCGGTGGAGATGTTTTTTAAGATCTTCTGGAGCAATGCCACTATACGTAGAGATAGCAAACGGCCCGAATTTGGCCAGCTGGTCGGCGCATTCATTAGCATGAATACCAACGTATCCCGGAACCCACATTAAAATTAGTTTTTTAGCTTTTTGTGTAGCTTGCTGCAAGGTGTGACAGAGATTGAGGATACAGGAAGGAGATTTCTGATTGGATGATTTGAGAGCTGCGAGAGCTGACTTGCTGTCGGTGATTATGATGTAGTTATCATTTTTCACGAAATTTTGAACTGCGAGATTGATGGCTAAAACTTCAGCAATAAAGACTTAATTTAAGTTCTGGATTATATTGGCTTTTTATTTTTGTTGGCTAGCAATATTAATAGCGGCAATAGAGGTTTTGTCCATGTCTTTCGAGGCACCTGTTGCAATAAGTTGGTAGTGCCTGTAGTTCTCTGCGAGAAATGCATAAAATAATTGCTGGATAATGGTGGGAGGGAGATCCTTGGTTTGAAAAGGGAGACTGTTATCGATAATGTCCACATACTCTGAGATTAGTCCGTTGGGCCAATACTTTTGAATGAGCATGGAGTGGGAATACATCGAACCATTAACAAACCAGGAGGAGTCAGATGAATAGGAAACAGGAGAAAGGAGATTATAACTTGCAGCCTTAGAGCAGCGAATATAAAAACAGTCAGCTAAATAGGTTCTTCTAAATGTCAAAAGAATTTGATTGGCTACACGATATAATTTGTAATTGGGGGTCCATTTTGGAAGACCAAGGACAAATCTTAGAGCAGCGTTATATATAATGTCCAGAGTCGTAAGCACAGATTTAGATGCTGTTTGATAAATCACACACGCATACTCAATGGTCCCATGAATCATGGCGTTGACAATATGAATCAAATGCCAGGAAGACGCACCCACCCCACCGAGGGGATGCGATAGCTTTAAGAAAATTGAGGCGCTTAAGACATTTCCTTTGCACCTGTTGGATATGCAACCTGCAGGTCAAATTTTTCTCAAAAACAACCCCTAAGATCTTCGTGGAATGTTGCCAAGGGATGGTAACGCCTGTAAGAGAGAGGAAAGAGTCTGAAGTATCGTTCTTACGTGACAAATTAATAGCTGCGCACTTGTCTGGCCGGACTTCTAGATGCCAATAGTTACACCATGTATTGATCCTGTGCTGGGTTTCATTGAGCTTACAGCCAACGTTTTCCATTGACGTGTCAGAGTAGTAGTCAGCGTATTATGTCATCCGCGTAGACGACCATCTTAACACCAGAATTAATACATTCAAAGCGATCTATCATGTAGATCAGAAACAGAATAGGTGAATGACACTGCCTTGGGGGACACCACGATTGGAATCTACAGAGATGGAAACAACACCACGCCACTTCACTTTTAAGATCCTGTTATTAATCCAGCTGGTGATCCACAAGGCCACATTACCACTAATTCCAATGGTGATCATTTTGTAAATGAGGGCATCTCTCCAGATAAAATCATATGCTGATTGGATGTCCAATTTAACAGCACACACATAATTATTTTGACACCTAGCCTGTCGAATGTCTCTCTCCAGAACCCATAGAGCTTTACACAGTCGCTGTTTGGAAGGAAGCCAAAGTATCTGTCGTTCAGGATCGGATTAGACATAATCCAGTCTAAAATACGTTTGAGGATCATTCTCTCCATTACCTTGCACAGCGCAGAAGTCAGGGCAATTGGACGATAGGGCCCAACATTGAGCTTGGGTCTACCAACTTTCCAAATGGGCAAGATAATAGCAGATCTCCATCCTTCAGGCACATAAATACTTTCAACATGCAGTTCATCATGTTAAAGAGATTCGCCCTATTTTGCTGGTTGAGAGCTTTAAGTCTGCTGACGGGAGTTGTGTTTCTTGAAACGAACATTATTTAATTCCTCTAAAGAAAAGGGTTTATTCCAGAGGGGGCATGAGTTGCTGAGATCATAGGGAATCCCAGGAAATTTCCCGATTCCCGAAATTTTCAGCAAAGGCTTGAGCTTGCTCCCTGCGGTCAGCAATATTGACCCCATTGAGGTTGATCGAGAACTGCGTGTCAGCCTCGTCCGGGGCTCTCCTAGAGATCCCTTTGATAATTTTATAAATGCTGCCGGAATTGGCGGTAGCGCAAACGTTACTCCAATAAGCTCGAGCTTGTTTTCTCATGTGAAGTTTAAGCTGAGCAGAAAAGTTTTTGTACTGAAGCCAATGGTCCCTACTCAGGTAGACTTTCGAGTTTCGAGAGACGGAGAAACTTTCGTTTTTTTCCCAACAGCCAAGCGCACTGGGAATCCCACCAGGGAGGATTATCATTCAGTTTAATATTAACGGGGAAAGAGTTCTTTTTTGTAGACGCCTGAAAGATCTGTGCAAAATCTACAACAGTAGGGTGTACTTCATCTGTAAGCCAATCATTCATATTCATGTCACCGGCAGACCAATTAGTCCAGAGCGCCTACAGTAAACAGGACTAGAGGGAAAATCAATGTGAATGGTAATCGGAATATGATCAGAGTCGAAAGGATCGGGGTGCACCTCCAGAAAAGTTCTGCGAAACATTTCTGGGCTGGAAATTGATAAGTCAATCAGCGACATGGCCCCATTAGGATAGGACTGATGTGAATGGGCTTACTAGAGTTTAAAAGACAAACATTACCGTTGAAAAGCCAATTTGTTATCACATCAGAACGAGGAGAACTGCAGGAGTTGCCCCAAGCCACATTCTTTTGATTGAAATCGCCTAAAATTAGGAAGGGCGGATGAAGATTTTGTACAAGATTTTGATGCTAAGAATCCCGGAAGTTGCCATGGGCGGAATATAAGTTTATGATGGAAAGCCAACGATTAGAAAGCCAAACTCTAATACCAAAAGCTTCAACTCTGTCCGGATCGAGAAGTCAGCATGAATCCAAGCTGAAGAGATCAATTTCCTCAAACAGGCTTTCAAATTTCTCCAAAACAGAGGTTTTTTCCCCCAAAAAATCCCCAACTCAATTTCTACTAAAAGAATAAATTTTTTTAAAAAGAAAAGAGTTTAAATTATTTAACAGATTAAGCCCAAATTTTCCCCCAAATGACGCAAATTTTTGGAAAAAAATTCCATATACAAAAATAACTTATATAAACACTAGTTATCGGAAAATTTTAAATCTGCGTGAAGCACTTTAGTGCTGAGGATGTAAGCAACAAGATGTATATTTTTATCCTCAGGCTATCCTGAGGATACCCTGGGGGATAAAGGGCACCTTCAAAACCCCTTACATGCTAAGGAAAACTGTTAAAGGTCCTTACGCGTATAAGGGACAAATTTCTACAGTTTGCAATGCTGTAAACTTAACAGGTAGACTAAAATAAGAAAAATAATCTGATGTGTCACTCACACGACTTTCTCTTATCCTGAAATTTAATACTATAAATACAGGTTGGAAATTAAGGGGTAAGATAACGAGTACTGTCATGTAAACCTATGTTAAACAATTCAAATTAGGCTTCGGAAGAGTTTCATATGATAATTAGTTCTGTGTGAGGGGGGGGGGACCGCCCCCCACAAACCCCCCTCCCCACGTTTCATTAATGCAACTACATTTATATAGAATTTAATTCGGTTATTAAAAAATAATTCTGTTTTTAAAAAATAATTCATTAAAATTACTATTTAAAAAAATTATCTTTTATGATAATACAGACGATTTTCATATTAGAGAAGTAGTGTAATACTAAAAAAAAAAAAAAAAAAAAAAAAGTTGAATTTATTCTCAATAGTACAGTAAAAAAAAAAAAAAATTCTTTTTTTTAAATGAAAATTCTACTTACCTGCAATTTCCCCCATAGACGTAATGTATTTCAATGCTTTTGAATGTCCCTGTGCACAAACCATTTGCTTCATCTCAACGAAAAGCTTACTGTAGTATCCCCATATGATACACATTTAGAATACCGAGTTTGGAATTTCTGCTGCTATTTATTCTTGAAATATGCTGATAACAGACACACAGACCATTCGCTAAAAACGTGATATTCGTATTCAGGGGACCTCATAACGTGTAAATATAACAAAAACTCACTTTCGAAAATTTGACCCAAAAACAATACTTTCTCGACCCTATGGGTAAGAGAATGTAAAAAAAAAAAAAAAAGTTGAAAATTTCTCCAGATTTCTCCCCAATCTCTAATCTGTGTTTCTAAATTCTATATAACAGTGTCTATGGTCTTTTTTTTTTATTATTATTATTGTTAATTTCTATTTTCTCTTACCCATAAGGTAGAGAAAGTATTGTTTTAGGGTCAAATTTTCGAACGTGAGTTTTTGTTATATTTACATGTTCTGAGGTCCCCTGAATACGAAAATCATGTTTTTAGCGAATGGTCTATGTGCATGTCTTTGTGTCTGTCTGTTATCAGCATATCTCAAAAGGAAATTGTGGCAGAAAGTTCAAACTTGGTATTCTAAATGTGTATCATATAAGGATGCTACACTAAACTTTTCGTTAAGATCAAGCAAATGGTTCGTGTACAGGGACACTCAAGAGTATTCAAATACATTACGTCTATGGGGGAAGTTGCAGGTAAAAAGAGTTTAACATCTATAGACTGCACTAAACCAAATGAAACGAATATATATATTGTGTAATAGAGATAGTCAACAGGGAAAAAAAAAATTGTGTATGTAGGAGCCTCGCCTCCCCCCTGGGGGGGGGACGTCCCCCTCGATGGAAGTAAATTTTCATGATGTGAAAGCATTGAATTAAAATAATAATAATAATAAATAAGTAAGTAAATGTAGGCACTATAATTAAACGGATGGTTGAGAAGACGGCTCCCCCCCACCCCCCGTAGAATAATAAGTTAAATAAAACTGTTCCTAAACCTATTTCATATTATTTTTAAAGTAGATTGAAATCTATTATCTTATGGGCTGAAAGTTCAGTAGCGTTATAAATAAAACATAATGTAATATATGGAGAAAAATACTCAAACACTCTATTATGGTTACCTCTCTTTTGTTTGCTTAACAACTCCTTTTTCTTTATCTACAAAACTGTTAATTACTCAATGTTCGGAAAGTCGAGTGAAGTCACTCCAGATTTTTTTTAAAGTAGATTGAAATCTGTTATCTTACCTTATTGATTTTACGACTTAATACCTACGATCTGTCTTTATAGTATTGAAAAGCAAGGGTAAGAGAAAGTTGTGTGAGTGACACACCAGATTGTTTTATTGTAGGAATGTGACAAGAAAGGACATTCCTTCAATTTTGAAACTCCCATATTTACTTTCCGAACACTACAGTGAGGAAAGTATTGTAATCATGTCAAAAATCCGAATTTGAGATTTCGATGTTTCTATACGTTTCGAGGTCCCCTGAGTCAGTTTCCGCTGTTTTTACGATGATGTATGTATGTGTGTGTGTGTATGTGAGTGAACACGCTAGCGTCTAAACACTTTGTTCGAATAAGATGAAAGTTGGTACGTATATTGTAAGTCACCATACTACGAACCCTATTCATTTTGGTGAATTTAGCACTTATAGTTTTTTTACAGGGACACCAGGAAAAATTCTTTATCATTATGGCCTATGGGGCCAAAGTGTGATAGCGTCTAAACGCCTTATTCAATTGAGCAAAAAAATTGTACATATGTTATAGGTCACAGTTGCACCAACTGTATAGATTTTGGTGAATTTAGCACTTACAGTTTTTTTACAGGGGCACAAAGAAAAATTCTTTATCATTATGGCCTATGGGACCCAATTTTTAAAAGTGCGATAGCCTCTAAACGTCTTATTAAATTGAGCTGAAAATTTATATGAATATTATAAATCACTGTTTCACTAAGTGTAAACATTTTGGTGAATCTAGCATTTATAGGTTTTTACAGGGACGCAACGGAAAATTCTTTATCATTGTGATCTACGGGCTCAAAGTTCAGTAGCGTTAAATAAAACATCGTGTAATATAGGGAGAAAAATACACAAACACTTTATTATTGTTTTCTCTCTTTTGTTTGTTTAACAACTCCTCTTTCTTTACTTTATCTACAAAACTGTTCATTACGCTGTTCGGAAAGTCGAGTGGAATCTCTCCAGATTTTTTTCAATTGTTTACGTCTGAAACGAAATAGCCAATCCTAAGTCTGAATATAGTGTGAAAGAAAATTATAAAGTTAAACTTTTTCTTTCTTTCTTTCATAAATATATATATATATATATATTAAACTTATTATTGATTTATGCTAAGGACGTTTACGCTACAAGCACGTCACCTTAAAGATAACATTTATGCAAAGGACACGGGTTTATAGATTTACGATAATGGCATTGTTGCTAAGGGCGCGACTCCAAATAATCAATGTTTTTCTACAATTTTTTCAATTAAAGATTAATTATTCGTGATTATACAAGTAATGATTAGATAATCATTAAATAGGAAAATCATCATTAATTACCTTCACTAACTCATCATTAATTATGTAAATACAATTAATTATGGATAATTTTTTAATCTCTAGATTTACATGATTGAATAAATAAACGATTGAAACTATTTAAGCTGGGAGTTAGGCTTTTTTTTTTTTTTTTTTAATTATTTATTATTATTATTATTTTCTTGTGTTTGTGTTGGTACAAGGGGTGGGAAGGGGGTTAAAAATTGTTTCATTGTTTTAAAAGAATTTGTTTTTGCATGAATATTTTACAGTACATGAACTGGCCAGCTGCTGGCCGTACACACACCGTAAAGGTCTTTTTTTTTTTTTTTTTTCAGCGTATGAGAAAACTAAGCACGTTCGCCGACCTCATTGCGGCCATCGAAAAAGAAATACAGTCGATATCCATACATGTGATCCAGTCTGTCATGTTATAAACTATTAAATGTCGTATATGGAAAACTCTATTATTTGTAAATTCCGCGAGATGCTGCATACGATATTTTTTTAACCATCACATTATCTATATTAACATGAAAGCAATAAACGCTATAATTTTTTAAACAACCTGTGTATATAAATATACATAAAAGACATCAAACTATCTCCAAACGTGCTATTGTTAAAGCATAAATTATACAGAATGTGATTTCAGATTCCGAAAATGCTATAAAGGATTCAGCGACAACTTTTGAATCACCTTTTAAAATGCACACGCTAAATAAACATAAACTGTCTCCCAGCAGCCAAAATTCTGTGGTTGACGTCACGACCGAAATCGACTGTTTTAAGATATCGTTTATCTATTTTGTTCATATTCACTCGAAATCTTACGTGAAAGCGATCAATTTAAAAACCTTTTTTAACAAGAGTTGGAGTTTCAAATTTTGATTATATTGCAATTGGAACAAATGGCTGAGGCTTTGGAGTTGGACTTTAAGATGGAAAAGTGTTTGGATTGGTATACTGAGATTCCTTTCATTGGGAGATCTCGAACGAGTCCAACTTTCATAATTCAGGATATAGAATGCTTCTTTCAGTGCGTGTATAATGATGCAAGATATTCAGATTATAGAGTATATCTGAAACCGAGAGATAGTTGTGCCGAACTGAAATCCTTTCCACTTACTATTACTTTTCTTTACAACAGAGGATGGGAAGGATATTTCAGCAGAAAGAATGAAAAATTCAAAAAATCAGAAGAGAGTATTTTTCAGTTTGGAAAAAATTGTTTTCAAGAGGAAGGGATGTTAAGCAAGGGTGTTTTTATAAAATTTCTCTTCCAGTTTCAGAACAGCGTGAAACTTTCTTTACCTACTGATTTGAATTTGGGTAAGTTAACGTTTTCGTATTGTGCCTTTTAAAAGAATCGCATATTGATGTATATTTGTTTGTACTGTTTATTTATTCAATTTTATAACATTTATAACCTTATTGATAATTGATTTTTTTTTTTTTTTTTTTTAACTTTCAAACAGTTTTTCTGTCATTTATATATATATATATATATATATATATATAAAAACTTTTATTTTTAACTGTAATGAAAATGTACGGATATTGGAAAAATGAATTTTTACACTTAAAAAAAAAAAAAAAAAAAAAAAATGGAGTGACTCCACTCGACTTTCCGAACATTGAGTAATTAACAGTTTTGTAGATAAAGTTAAGAAAGAGGAGTTTTTAAACAAACAAAAGAGAGAAAACCATAACAGAGTGTTTGAGTATTTTTCTCCATATATTACACGATGTTTTATTTAACGCTACTGAACTTTGAGCCCATAGATCATAATGATAAAGAATTATTCGTTGTATCCCTGTAAAAACCTATAAATGCTAGATTCGCTAAACTGCTTATAGTTAGTGCAACAGTGATTTATAATATTCATATAAATTTTCAGCTCAATTCAATAAGGCGTTTAGATGCTATCGCACTTTAAAATATTTGGTCCCATAGGCCATAATGATAAAGAATTTTTCTCTGTGTCCCTGTAAGAAAACTAGTGTGCTAGATTCATCAAAAGTGCTAGATTCATCAAAATCAATAGGGTTCGTGCTACGGTGACTTGCAACATGCGTACCAACTTACAGCTCATTCGAGCAAAGCGTTTAGACGCTAGTGTGTTCACTCACACACATACTTACCCACATACAAACACACACACATACATACATCATCGTAAAAATAGTGGAAACGGATCAGTGGACCTCGAAATGTATAGAAAGATCAAAATCTCAAATTCGGATTTTTGACATGATTACAATACTTTCCTCACTATAGTGTTCGGAAAGTAAAAATAGGTTTAAAAAAAGAAAAAAAAAACTATATATGTTTTTACTTTCTTCTATATTCAATAGAAGAAAGTATTGGATTCGTAAAAATTTTCGACCTCTGGTTTTTGATGGATTTACACGTCTTGACAGCTGTAGAACACGATTTGACTTTACAAAATGTCTGTCAGTCAGTCTGTCTGTCTGTTTGTGTTAGTGACAAAATTTTGTGGCAACTGTATCTCAGGAACTACTACACAGAATTTCATACAAATTGGTATGTAGTTGCACCTTGACATAAATTAGTGCCTATCAACTTTTGGTAAAAATTGTCTTACAGGTTGCGTTGCCATACCGCTTTTTCTAAATTTTTAACATGGTGATATAGCACAAAATTTTGTATAAATGTGCATAAAGAGATTTTTTTTTTTTTGTAATCATTATGAAATTTACAAGAATTATTTATAATAGAGATAGTCAACTGGGAAAATTTTTTTGTATGTGTAGGAGCCTCGACAATCCCCTGAGGGGGGGGGGGGAAGTTCCCCTCCAGTAACTTCCGAGGGGAAGTTACTCGAGTTTTTTTTTTTTTTTTTTTTTTTTTTTTTTAAGATGGGTATCTTTCGAAAGGTCTCCTCAATACCTTCAAAACGAATGGTTGAACTATAAATCTGTGATAATTTAAAACAAAATTGTCGATTTTTTTTTACTTTTAACGAAAAAAAAAAAAAAAAAAAAAACTTCGCTCAACAGGTGGCGCTGTGATCGTATTTTTCTAAATATTTAACATGGCAGTATAGGACAAAATTTCGTATAAATGTACATAATGAGAGTTATTTCTTAACCTGTGATTGTAAAATTAATATGAATTACTGATAATAGTCGTAGTTAATTAGGAAAAAAAAATTGTGCATGTGGGGGCACACTGGGGGGACGTACCCCCCGGGAAAGGTAAATTTTCAAGATGGGTATCTTCCGGAAGGTCTCGTCAATACCTTTAAAACGAATGGTTGAACTATAAATATGTGATAATTTAAAACAAAGTTATCGATTTTTTTTTTCTTTTACTTTTAGCGAAAAAAAACTTAAAAAAAACTTTTGTAAGGTGCGGAACTCAAAAATGAAGCTAATTTAGGGTAACATTATTTATTATTTACATTTTAAGTTACACACTAAATATACAACACATAAATTGAATTATTTACAGGGGTAAGTTAAAGGGGTAAGTTGAAATTGTAGAAATAAGGAGTCCGACACCCTACAATATCTGTTACTTTGTGGTCGTGGGCCATTTCGGCTAACAGCGACCACACGTTGCATGCACTTCCTTCTCTGGAAACCTGGGGGTCTCTGAATGTTTTCTTCTTGGGTCTCTCAGCCAAACGGGTCGCTAGGGGGCGCTGAGGTTACGTAGCATAGGCGCGCTACAATCTCCCCCTCTGGCTCTGACGACGACTCGGCGAGGAGCCAGGAAGTTGTTTTCTTGGTCTACCTCTTTTTCTTATGGGTACCATAGGAGAATTAGTACATGTTATATTTTGAAATGGAGTTAGAGCTGACACATGGTAGACTCCTAGAGGTTGATTAGGCTTCTCAGAGGTGGCTATTTCGAAGCTATTTGGTGATTTTTGTGATCTTATAATATAAGGTCCATCTTATCGTGGCATGAACTTTGCAGTCTTAGCTTGGTTGGCGTTGCTTAATGGGTGAAGTTTTACCCAGACCAAATCACCTGGTTTGTATTTTGGACTTTTTCTACGTGATTTATCAGCATACTCTTTTCGACGATCTTGATTTTTCTCAATGTTTTCTTTAATTTGTGACATATATTTTTCAAAACGTTTCAAATAAGGTGTGATTTCTGGTACAAAATTGTCGTTTTGAATTACAGAACGAAAATCAGTAGTGACGTCATCTACTGTTCTGAGTTCTCTAGCAAAACTTAGGTATGCTGGTGTGTGACCTGTAGTTTCACATTTTGCAGTGTTCATTGAAAATCGAATAGCTGGTAACTGTTCAGCCCAGGAAGAATGATTGTTACCAACCATCATTGCTAAACGAGGTTTTAAGTCTCTGTTTTTTCTTTCAACAGGATTCGCTTGTGGGTGGTACACAGGAACTATAATACTTTGACTGATATTTAAAACATGGCTGTGGCTAAGGCACCTATAATACGAGCAGACTCGTCCGGCATCTTTTCCCCCAATTCCTTCAAGTGGGGAGCGTGGGAGAGAAAAGCAACCCTGAGCCGTTTTACGCGTTTCGTTTCAAAGTTCGCCAAATTGCATGCTTTTTAAATGGTAATTTTCAAACGTATAAATAAAATATATTCATTCATAAAAGATAAGTAAACAAATTTAGCTTCGAATTTAAAAGAAAATATAATATTAGGTTATCAATAGCTGAATAGCTTTTTCTAATTGTGGAACTATTTACTTCCGCGGAAGCACACTTCTTTCATTGTCGTCTGCTTGCTTGTATAGATCCCTTGTTATCGTTACGCTCTCGAGGATATTTATTGTTTTCTGTGCATAAAGTAATAAATATAGATGGATGTTAAGATATTAATTGCAGTATTCATTCAAGAAAGAATCCTCGGATGTTTGGATTTCTTTTAGAGGCGATCAGAAAGAAAATTTGGACTGTTAATTTTCGTCGAGACAATTGCATTCAGAGATCCGGCGCTGAAGTATGGAATGTAAGTTATATTTTGTTTAATTAATATATCTCTTGATAAATACCTCCTCTTTATGTGAAAATATGATAATGCATGCTGCTACTTATTAATATTTAACTGCTTATATGTTTTAAAGACGTAAAAAAGTTAACTATGAGCTTAATGTGATATTCTGAGTTTGTAAATATTGGCGACGTCAAATTTCGCCAAATAAAGTTTTGTTTTCATAATTTAATGCAAATAAAATTTAGTTTGTTTTAATTTTAAATCATAGGTGAATTATTATTGAAGAAATGTACGCATTTTTGCATTTTTAGGGTTATTTTTATTTAATCATTAAAATCAGATAATAAACTTTTTGTGCTAAACAATATATTTATATGTATTATAGTTTAACTTACTACAGTAAAAAGCATTTATTTACTTGATACACTTGTACTTTTCTGAAATATCTATTGGTGTTTTCTATTGTCTTAAAATAGGTAAATTTAAATTAATAATAATTATAATAATAATAAAGTATGAATTTTGAAAATTTAAGTTTACTATGCTAAAATCTTTCAATAGAAACTTGTACAATCCTCGTTCAAAAAATCTAGATTAAGAATTTTTTTTCTAGATTAAGAAATATATGCTCCTTAAATTTCGTTTTAAACTACAATAATTTTCACATATAATACGTCCTTGTTTTTAATGTTAAGTATTTCATTTAAAATAAATTGATTTACTTATTACATAATAATTATTTATTTTGGTAAGAAAGAATTTAGTTATTATTAATAAAAGATCTTGCTTATAAATAAATTCTTGCAAAATATAAAGAGATTTAAGATTTTTGTGAAATAATGCTAAATATTTTGATCAAATAAGAAACAAAACCTTTTTATGTTTAAAAATTTATATCTTAGAACATGGTATATTAATTGACATTATGTGAGTCAAAATATGCAGTCATATTATTATATATCTAAGAAATTTATTTATAATAAAGTTTAATGTAGTATATATGCATTAAACCTTTATTGAGGAAATTTCTCTGAAACAAGTTGGTGCTTTTATTTCTGTTTTCACGGTTAACTTTCAAGAAAAACCCATTATTTTTAATTTTAAATAATCTTATTTGTTTTTTAAAGTTTAATTAACATGAGAAAATAAAAATGCTTTTAGAACATGAACTAATTATTTGATATTTATACAAAGTATCCAATCTGTTTTAATTTCTATCTTAATATTTAGTTTAACTGCACACTTGAATGATAGATTGTTCAGGTTCAGATGAAGATTTACTTTATGGGAATGTTTATGTATTCTATAAATTGATAAATCAATATTTTTTTTTTTTTTTTTTTTTTTTTAATAGGATTTTCGGGGGGGGGGGGATTCATTTTTTAATTTCAGGGGTTGATCAAAATAAAAAAAATCCTTTTAACCCCCTCCCCCCTTCCTTCTCCAAACTGAATATTATAAAATGGGGCCTTTCAAAAAATTAAAGTTCATAAAATAGACCCTTTCAGAAAATTTAAATTTAGTAAACGAAGTATGAGCCCATTCACTAAATTTCAGTTCATAAAGTCATTTCACAAAATTTTTGTTTAATAAAAATGAAATTTTTTAAAAAATTTCCCATGTTTTCAATATTATTTCAAATGACTACTTGCACTTGATTCTCTGCCACGTTATAAACTTGATATAGATATATATAAATTAGTGCTAATTTTTATTTGTTTACAAAAGTAGAATTTTTTTTAGAAAATTTTTTTTTTGCACTTATATATTCTGCCAAAATGCCACTGCCCCCCCCCCCCCCCAAAAAAAAAAAAAAAAAAAAAAAAAAAAAATCTTGGTCAACTCTTGAAATGTTCCATATGTAAATTGTAAATACATAAAAGTATCAATTTACCAGAGGCGTAGCAATTTAAAAATCATGGGTGGGGCTCAAAAATTTTCTTTAAAAAATGACTCAAAATTATCCTAAAAAAAAAATTCAATTAATAATCAAATGTCAATTAATATTCACTAAGTATTAGTTTTATTACAAAATATTATTAATTATGAACATTTATAAAACTGTAATTTTGTTTTTAAATGGGATAATTCTTTCATTTCACATAAAAAGAAAATTTGATAATAACTGATAGGGGGGGGGGCTTGAGCCCCCTGAGCCCCTCCCTTTGCTACGCGCCTGCAATTTACTACTAGCAATTTACTTCTTTTGAATACATTTATGATACATTTTTAAATAAATGTATGTTAATTTGTTAATACTCATAGTAAGATTTAAAAAAATTCTTTAGGACCATTTTGAAGAGTCCCAATTCAAGCAGAATAGACTGAGGCTGAAATTGGATGTCCAAAACCTGGTTGTGTACTTGAATCACATCTGAGTAATCCAGAAAAGGTTTGTTTTCCTTTTCTTTTATGACGTATTATGCTATAAATGTGTAAATGTTGATACCTGTCTTGCACAATAATTTTGAATTTTAAGTTGTACACAAAATTAAACTAATATGCATCCTAAATTTAAAAAAAATTAAGAATGCATATTAAACTTTTTTTTAACCGACTTCAAAAAAGAAGGAAGGTTCTCAATTCAAACCGTATGTTTTTTTTATGTTTGTTAGCTCATAACTTCTGAACGGATACTCCGATTTTGATACTTTTTGTTTTGTTGAAAAGGTCTTGGTCTGACTTAGGTCCCATTGTAATATCTTTACGATCTAAAGAAAATACAGGGTGCCTAAAAAAGTCAGTCCCAACTCTTTTAACTGCTAAACGGCTTCAGCTATAGTGATATAAATGGTATGCAAGTATAGCAAAGTGGCCATGCAGTACAAGGTTAAACCGCTTGCAGCGCCACCTGGTGGGAAATAGAGGAGTTAGTGTTCCTATCTCGAAAACGGTTCTAGAGAAAAAAGTGAATTACAAAATTGAAGAGTACAGACATTCATGCTAGCGTTCCTATCTCGGAAACGGTTCAAGACAGGGGAAAAAGTGAATTATAAAATTGAAGAGCATCATCGATTTAGTACTAAAAGATAGTTT
Organism: Salticus scenicus; assembly: GCA_963930645.1. Lineage (NCBI taxonomy): Eukaryota > Metazoa > Arthropoda > Arachnida > Araneae > Salticidae > Salticus > Salticus scenicus. The sequence goes on from OZ005658.1 coordinate 28,541,988, forward strand.
AGACATTGATGCTAAAAACACAATGCTAAAAACGTGCATTTGTTTGTTCGCAATTTCTTACACTATGCACACTTGAACTACGATGCACACTTTGCAGCGTAGCGGATGACACGCATACTCTGTGGTTCAAAGTACTGGTACTGTAAGCGGTCACATCGATTAGCGCAAAGTCGTTTTCAACCAACTTCAGACAGGAAGGGGTTCATTTGTTTGTTCACAATTTCCTATTTTGTGCACACTTGAACGACATTGCATATGTTATAGCGTAGCGGGTGACATTTATGCTATGTAGAATTCAAAGTATGGTTATTATAAGCGGTCACATCAATTAACGCATAGACGTTTCAAACCGACTTCATAAAGGAAGAAGTTCTCAATACAAACCATGTTTCTCGTTGTTGTTGTTGTTGAAATTTGTTAGCTTATAACTTCGTAAGAGATGATTTAATTTTAAAACTTTTTTTGTTGTCGTAATGATCATGGAATGAAAAAGGTTTCATTACGATTTCATTAAGATATAAACAAATTATAGGATACTCACAAAAGTCTGTTCTCACTCTAACTGTTGAACGCATGCAGCTACACTGGTAAAAACAGTATATAAGTATCGATGTTGAAACTTCTGTCCGTCAGCTGCAATGCATATTTTGCTCTTTTTTTGAACTATACGCTTCGCAATTTCCAGCGCAGCGGGTGACACATATTCACTATAAAGTTCAATGTATATGCCTAACAGAATTTTTGGTTACGAATACAGCGTGCGTATCCGTTCTTTACATTTCTAAAGACATTTTAATTTAACGTATGTTCGTTCAATAGATAGTTTTTTGCTCATATCCGATAAAGTTAAGAAAAGTGACACAACTAAAAAATGCAGCATTTGAGAAAAATCAACATAAAAATAGATTGTCCAGAATAAACTGGCATAACTGTCTCTCGAGTGGATAACTTTGTAGATGGGGATGTAACTTCTTTGTTCACACTGGGTGCATTTCATGTATTTTTCAGTGACATAATCCATTGTTTGAGTTATGTCCCTTTTCTTGGAAGTTGTGATTTGTGAAACTGCCGTCGAACGTCTTCTGATGTTCTGCTATATGAATAAATTTTCACTGAAAAGAGAAAAATAAAATCTTTTTGTAAAAAAATAGAACCGACTCCAAAAAGCAACTACTATTCAAACAACTAAAAAAAAAAAAAAAAAAAGGTACAAAATGAAACTGTAAATTGCGCCTAAAAGTATAAAATAATTTCCTTCGCCAAACAACCTATAACACTACAATTAATCATAACTTTTGAAGTCGGCGCAAAATTAAATAAAAATTGATATCTTTATTCAATACAAAACTCAAATCCTATTCAAAATACACATCTTACATGATAGTTATCAAAGTTATATACCAAATTTGCAAAGGAAACTCTAACTTCGTAGAAACATAAATACCGCATTGTGACGAATGTTCACTGTTCTATGTAGATGCTACTAATGGATCAATTGTATACAGTGATAAAATAATAAAGGAAACATGAAAATGGATCATTCGAGACAGCAGCATTTTTTGCTACCGATCTAAAAACAAACCTTTGAAAACTAATTAAATTTTATTTAATTTTGCGCCGACTTCAAAAGTTATGATTAATTGTAGTGTTATAGGTTGTTTGGCGAAGGAAATTATTTTATACTTTTAGGCGCAATTTACAGTTTCATTTTGTACCTTTTTTTTTTTTTTTTTTTTAGTTGTTTGAATAGTAGTTGCTTTTTGGAGTCGGTTCTATTTTTTTACAAAAAGATTTTATTAAATTTTTTAATTATATTTTTAAAGTTAAAGTGTTTTTACATAATGCAATTTAATATAGTCAAAACTGCAAATAAGCAGTTTTATTTTTTCATTTACAAATACTAAATTAAATAAGATTTTTACTATATTTATGAACCCTGTATTTTTTTATTATTTCATTTTAATATAAATAAATCTGTAAATAAAGTTTTTTTTATTTATGCACAAGTAATAAATTAAACAAATTTTTAGCTCATTTGCAAACTCTGTATTTTTTAAATTACTAAAATGTAAATATCATTTATAAACACTTTACACTGTCTTTGTAAACAACTGAAAAAAAAAAATACTCTTCACTTCACAGTTCAGGCTCAGACATTTTAATTTTTATTATTTATGTATTTTTCTCTATATACTTTGTACGGGCCTGGATTTTACACAATGTTATAAATTAGTTTGTCTTTTTTTTTTTTTTTTTTTTTTTTTTTACAATTTTAACTTGATTGTCTCCTAGTTCGCACTGTGATTTTCTTAAATATTTTTAGCAAATGTGCTATTTATTGAAGGTAAGGCTGCAGACAAAAGGGGGGGGGGGTTAACAAAAGAGAGAGGAGGATGGAGAAGGTTCCTCACACAGAAATTTTTGTTAAATAAAAGTTCTTTTAGAACTACTATTGAAATAGACTAGAAATGTTCAAATACAGTGCCTTTGAGCTTATACCTTACCATATATGTTTATCGCATTGTAGGATAAAAGGAAGTAATGTAAACATCGTAACAGATTATTTAGGATATTTTTGTTATTTTCAGTGACATTAGATTATACAGGATAAGAGATGCATAATTGTGTTCATTTATTTCTTCTTCGAAAGGTCATCAAAATTATTCTTACTGTATCATTTTATGTACTTAAATATTTGAAAAATTAGTTATCATAGACTGAAATTATTGGTTAATTATTATTATTTTTTTATAGGAATGTTATGAAGAATATAACAAAATTCTGAAAAAGAAAATTGCAGCATTAGAAAATGCTATCGTAAAAATTTAAAAGATATTAAAAGAAAAAGATGCAATACAAGAAAAAGACAGCGGGCTATCTTCATTTTTGTCTGAAAAGCAAATTGCATCTTTTTAGGTTGATAGACAGAGCATTACATATCAGAGCGATGAACCTTCCTGCATCTTGTATTTTCCAGATATGCATTTTTTACTTTGTTTAATATCAATTCAATTTGTAAAAGTGTTGTGAATATGTAATTATATTACATCCTATTTTGCAAGACCTTTGTTGTATTTGATAAAACAATATAAGCATATATAGATTTCTCCAGCAATGTAAACATTTTGTGAAGCGAAATAAATAAAATATTTGTATTTTATTTTTCTAGTATTATTCGCATCTTTTTTAACTAATGATTAAAAGTATATATTACTGGATTTATTTTCATTTTATTAGCACATATAGAATATTACTTTTAGAAACCTAATATAACCAGGGTTCTCACAAATACAAATTTGGATACAAGAAATTTTTTTAAAAATATATATTCAATGATTAGCCAATTCTAAAAATAAATAGAGGTAAAAAATGGTATTCAAATTTCCCTTTGTGAGAACTTTGATTATAACATCATTCACCTGGAGTAAAGTAGGATGAAATACTTTCTGAGGTTACTGGATAAAATTATAAAAGAATTTAATTATGAGAACTTACATTTGAGTAATGCAAATCCATAATAGAGTAAAATAAAATTATAGTGAAAAGAAGAGTAAATCGAAGAATGAGTGATGTTATTTAAAGACAAGAAATAAAAAATATGTTTTTAATTATTAATTATAAAGCATTTTTCATATTGCACAATTTTGTTATAGTAAAAGTAAGTCTGGCACTGACTGAATGTTATTTGTTTAAAATAAAGAGAAATTGTAAAAAACTCTCCATTGATATGGAATATAGCTGTAGTTCAAACATTTAAAAAGGAAAAATGAAGAATTTACTTATATATATTCAGGGCCTGATTATCGCACAGGCCGTCTAGGGCACCAAAATAACTTTAAAAATTTTTAAATGCTATTTTTGGCAAAGATTTTCTTTAAAAAATTAATTGAAAGTTAGCTAATGATAAGAATCTTTAGTTGAAATCTAATCTCTGAGGAGGAGGATAAAAAGTTATATGGCATGCCTACAGACCACACCTAGGGGTAGATACCAAATCGTCACCAATTTCCTGTTTCCTAGCTCTAATGCAACACTGAACCCACTGAACCTACACCTCAGGTTTGTATCCAGTTACATTTTCTTAACTTTGTGAAATTTTCTTAACTTTTTGAAACAAATAAAATAAAAATAAGCTTTAATTTGTTTGGGGGGAGGGGGCACGAAAATTGTCCTGGGCCTTGGGCCACAGCAGGTCTTAATCAGGCTCTGTATATAATCATATGTACTCAAGACAAATATAATAAAGAAAAAAATAATCAATTATATTCATAAATTATGAAACACTTTTGCATGTTACAATCTACAGTAAATGTGTGAGAGTGACTAAGTGAACATTGGCATTAAAAAATATTTAAAATAACAGTAAATGTAATACAAAATTAAAATCTTGCATAAATAAAGATACTGAGAGACTTAAACATTATAGACAAGAATTACATTAAAAAAAAAAAAAAATCAGTGAATGTTCAAATTAATTCTTAAAAAAAGTCATTTGTTAATTAGGAACACTATTCTATATTTTTCTGTAAAGATATAATTAGCAAATCAACTGAAATCTGTAGAAGACAGATTATATATATATATATATATATATATATATATATATACACAAATTTTAATATATATACATTTATACAATAAAACCACCCTAAAGTTATTACAGGGAGAGGACCCTCCTGTAGTCAGTTGACCTTAACACCTTCACGTGCACCATAGTAAGGGAGCCACCTGCCATAAAATATTAGCCCTTAAAAAAAGAAGTAGCCTTTTAATTAAGGTTGTTCAGAAAATCCTATTCAGGCCACAAAATCTAAAAATTACATTTGGATTATAGGAATTTACGTTTTGATCACATAGCTGCAGGGGGGGGAGGGGCTAAGAGTTTTCAAGATATTAATCCAGATCAATGAAAATTTTACAATTGTAACATTCAGTTGGGGATGTTAGTGCTTTTTTTTTGGAGAGGGGGGGCTTCAGCCCCTTAGCCCCCTTCCCCCATAAATCCGCCACTGCATAACTGAAGATATAGTGTTTAACCTCTCACTTATAAATAGTGAACACTAATTAGTTTTGGTCAAAGGCAAAGTAAAATTACTTGATCTTGAAAAAGGAATACCGTTGTAAGTGGGCTTTTATTTGAGGGATATTAATATTAAGTTATAGAAGGAAATTTTGGATCTGTTAAAATTGGCCCTGAAGGAATGTGGCCTTTCAAAAGAGATGGACATTTAGAGAAGATTCACTGAATTTTTAAAGGAAAGCAAAGCAAAATTTATCATCCTTAAATTTTTTATAGTGAAAAATAAAAAAAAGGCGGGGGAACATAGAAAATTTCTAGAAAGACTTCAGCCCTGATGATAAGTTTATACAAAATGCTAAGTTTTTTTTTTTTTTTTTACTTGATTGGAGGGTAACAGACTTTTATTATAGAAATCTTTATATATATATATATATAAATGAATGTTTGTCTGTATGTCCTTTATAAAATCGTAAACGGCTTGACCGATTTCGATCATTCTTTTTTTTGTTTTTTTCCTTATAGGTCAGGGATGGTTTAGGAAAAAAAAAAATTGAAAAAATTCGCCCCCAAGGGGAAGGAGGGGGGCAAAACATGAATTCAAAAAATCCTTCATATCTCAAACAAAAAAACAGATATCCGTAAAAATTTTTCCTTTAAAATATAGCTAATATAAATGTCTTAAAAACCAATTTCTAGAATTTTCGAAATTCGGTCCCCAAGAGGGGGCGGGGGGGGGGGGGGCGAAACGGGATTTCACATGTGTAAAACGCGATTTCGCATAATCCTATATATCTCAAAAAAAAAAAAAAAAAAAAAAAAAAAAACAGATATACGTGAATTTTTTGCTATAAAATATATCTAATACAAATATCTAGAAACCAATTTCTGGAATTTAAAAAATTCAGCCCTCATGTGGGGCAGCAGGGGCAAAAATAATTAGAAATACAGTTAGGCCTTTCAAAATTGGTACAGATAGGTTTCAATAGCCTGCAAGTCGAATGGGGATATTTTCGAAAGTGTAAAGTTATTAGGAGGGGAGAGGGGGGGGGGGCAAAAAAAAAATATCGTTCAAATTTGGTATATAGAGGTTTTCGATACTTACAAATCGATTGCGGATATTTTCGAATTTGTAAAATTATCAGGAGGTGCGGTAAGGGGGGGGGGCTATGGGCAAAAAAAAAAAAAAAAAAAAGAAATACAGTTAGGGCATTCAAAATTGGTACAGATAGGTTTTAAAGGCCTGCAAGTCGAATGGGGATATTTTCGAAAGTGTAAAGTTATTAGGAGGGGCGAGAAGGGGAAGGGGGTGGGGGGGGGGGCAAAAAAATAAAAATAGAGTTGGATCGTTCAAAATTGGTACACAAATGGTTTTCGATACTTAAAATCGAATGCGGATATTTTTGAATTTGTAAAATTATTAGGAGGGGTGGTAAGGGGGGGGGAGGGCTATGGGCAAAAAGAAATAGAAATGCAGTTAGGCCGTTCAAAATTAGTACAGATTGGTTTTAGAGGCCTGCAAGTCAAATGGGGATATTTTCGAAAGTGTAACGTTATTAGGAGGGACGGGAGGGGGGGGCGGAGGGGCAAAAAAAAAAAATATAGAGAGAGAGTTAGTCATTCAAAATTGGTACATAGAGGTTTTCGATACTTACAAATCGATTGCGGATATTTTCGAATTTTTAAAATTATTGGGAAGGGGGGGAGAGTGGTGGGGCAAAAAAATAAAAATTGAGAATTCAATAATTATAGTGATTCATTTAAAAATAGGGTCCAGAGAAGCGGGCGAAGCCTGCTAGTATATATATATAAAGAAAAAGTAAGTAAAAAAAACTCCACAGAAACTTTGGAAAGGAGCTATTATTCTTCGTAAAATTTAGTTATAGTATATGAAACTGAAATCTGTAGGAGACTGATTTTGATTTGTAAATTTTTTATACACATACATACTCACATACCTATTATACATATATGAAGAAGAGGGCTAAATTAACCATAATCAAATTTTAAATTATAAAACAAGCTAGTATGCCGTGGCCACCACAAAACTTTCTTCTATATTTTACTGAAAAAATTCAAGCAGTGCAAATTATTTGCTAAAATTGTTTTCCATGGGGAATGCAGACGGTTTGCGTCTCGGAGGTTGGTTGGTTGGTTGGAGGATTTAAGACCGATTGTCTCCGCATGTGTCCTAGGCCTGTAGGGGAAATGCCCTCCATGGGGGTCTTTATAAGGGGTCCTAGTCCGTATTTACTCGAGTTTCGGAGGAAACCACGGAAAACTCCGAACGACTAGGTGAATGAGCGTGACCTGGGATCGAACTCGGCACCTTCCATCTACCAGCATTGAGCGCTTTCGTCTCGGAGGAGATGTATAAAACTAAATGTTGAGAGAAAGTCAATTTTGTGCCAACATCTGTGGATTTTTTTTTTTTTTTTTTTTTTTTTCATGATGGGTATCGTTCAAAAGAGCTTGCCAATACCTCTAAAACGAATGGTTGAACCATCGATCTGCGATAATTTAAAATAAAGTTATCGATTTTCTTCATTTTTAACAAAAAAAAAAAAAAAAAAAAAAAAAATTAAAATTTTTTTTTTATGTAATATTGACAATAAAATTGACTTTCTTTTGGATATTTAGTGTTATACTACTTCTCTAATATGGAAATCGTCTGCATTATCATGGAAGATAATTTTTTTTAAATAAAAATTTTAATAAATTATTTTTACTGAGTGAATTAGTATAGGAAAATATAGAAGAAATTCATGTGGTGGCCACAACATACTAGTTTATTTTCGTTCTTTATTTCTGCATCTATACTAATAAAAGTGTTGTGAATATATATATATATATATATTAAATTACACAGTATTTGCACAATAACAATAAACATCTATATATAATTTTAAAATAAATTGTTAAAAACTTTAAAAATTATTTTGCAATTAAATTAAGTTATAAAATCTTGATGAAAATTAAATTATTTTTATATCTAACAATTAAACGAACCAAAGCAAAATTTAACATTTCTCATATTATTGAACAAGAAATGTTATTCACTACTGCAGAAATCACTACCGATTAAGTGCAGCCTCGAATTAAGAAAAGAACTATTATATATGCCGTGTTAAATATCGCGCTGAACTCTGAGAAAAGAAACCTTCATTCAAACTCGCCAATAAAGCAATAAGCGCGCCAGTCGGGAAGCGCGGTTCCAAATGGGGGCAAATATGGAGGATGATAAGTCGGCCTGTATTATAGAGGCTCTAGCTGTGGCTATTGCTACGGCATCCGTAACAATATTATTGTTACGGCAGTCTGACTGCGCTTGCGCAGTGAGACTGCCGGAGAATTTTTAAGAATGATTCTTTATTTGAATGATTCTTGTATCCGGCAGTCTATTTGTTTACTTTTTTCAGCCATGTTTTTTCTTCGATAGCCCAGAATAATGCTACCTGTGTTTGTCGCATTAACAATCTTGGACTATATTGATCTTTGTACAAATAAAAAAGCAATGAACGGTTATTGTTAATATTTAAATCTTTATCAAATACATTTTTATGAAATTTATCGAGTGTCAGTTAAAGACGATGAAAAAAATTGCACTTAAGATTAACATTCCTTTTTTAATAAATTGTCTCTAGAAAGCTGTACCTATTTTACTTATGTACCGATGTGTATTTTAAATTATCTTTTTTTATACATGTAATTAAAATTAGAATTTACTGTCATTTTTTTTTCCCCTCAGGTACAATTTCCGTAATTACTTTCTGTTCAATTAAAATTAGTTTTAAGTTTATACTCACTTTGTCTTTCTGTCTCGTTACATAGTTTATCAAGTCTTGTTTACTAGGTATTAAAACATTATATTTTACCCGTATTGAAAACCAAAACTACCGTAACGGATCGTAAATCTTTATCAACATAAAATCTACAAAAATATAATAAATTATTCTGCTGTCAAATGTGTACTTCATTAATAACTATAAATTAATAAGCTTTTCACATTCTTTTCTTTTTCAAGTTTGCAAACACAATGATATATGCTTATGTGTGCAAGCATTATTATTGAAAAGTTTTAAATCATTACAAAATTGATATTTATTAATAATTTAGATGATTTTAATGTTATACACACTATTAAAAATATATTTTTAATGAGCTAATGTTTAGTCTTCAGTAACATTAATAACTTAAATCTGTTATGTCATATTAATAAAAGAAAAATAGTTTTTGTATACTTCTCTTTTTCATCATCCCCATGGGATTACTAAAAATTTTCATAATAGCTTTATCATATTAGTACTAGTACCTTGACAGTACATTTTTTTATAACAGCCCTATAGTATCGTTATGAAAAAAGTACCCCCCCGCCTTTTTTTTTTATTTAGTAAGCCTAAATTATGTAATTTTTTTTACCACGTAAAATCATTTATTTCTGCCAAAATAATTATTATGTATATATATTTAAAATATTAAATATGTGAGGTGAAAATATTCTTGGATAACAGGAATATCCTTATGAAACTAACATTTAGAAAATAAGTGAGAATATCCTTTTCTCTTTTAGATAAAATGAAAAACACGTTTAAACCTTGCATGTGAAATATAACTCATTCATTGTTCTCAAAAAGCGTATATTTAGCTTTATTCCCCATACTCTTTTTTTCTTTGTAGGAAGAGGGGATATTTTCAATGAAATACAGTTTTAAGATATTTTATTCAAACAAAAAAGTACTTAAGCTTTTTATTTTCATTTTATTTGCTCAGTAACAAGAACATTTAAAACTCATAAACGGTTATTAAATGTTTTAGGAAAACCAGAATATAAAAGATTAAAGATATTAGGTTTAGAACGCAAGCTTAAAAGCTATCAAGCAAAAAACTTTGAATAAAACACTATAAATTGTGCATCATCGCTTTGTTTGTGGCACTCGTGCCAACTTAATTGTTTTGGGGTTTTTGCAGTTTATAGTGTTTATTCAGTTTTTCATTTATTACTTTTCAACAGTTCTCTGGTGTATTTTTTATTATTTTAAGATTAAAAGAAAAGCTAATGAAAAGTATTAAAAAAAGAGAAAATTCAAATTTTATTAAGAATAAGCTGTTTATTAAAAGCTAGTTTATTTTTTTTTAATATTGATTTTAGCGACAGATTTTGGCTTAGACCCGTGCCTAGGGGCGCCTAAGTTTTAAAAATAATTAAAATTTGAACAGTAGTGGCAGTTAAATTTGAAGGACAACCAGTATTTAATAGGAATGAGAAACATTTTTAATGAATTGTTTTTATTTTTTGCCAATTATAAAACACTTTATCAATCTCTGTTTAACACGTTACAGATTTTTAGTTAGTGGTTTGAAATATACGAATAGATAGTGTTATTGAAAATTGATTTTTCCAACTGAGTGAAAATAATGCCCGGATCTTTGACCATATAAGTCAAAGATCTGGGGTTCGACTCCTGGTCCTGCCATTATTTTCACTGAGCTGGAAAAATGAATTTTCTCTATATATGATTTTCTTCCCAATCTGTTGATTGTGTGATATTAATAAAAAAAGATAGTGTTATATTTGAACGGTTGATCCTCTGGACTAAGCAGCGGCAATATGTAGCTAGGGATGCTGCTGTTTTCTTATGGCGATTAAACGTCCAGCAATGGATTATGCTTAGATCCAGGTAGAGTGTGGCAATTTTTTTCAAGCTTATTAAATTCTTAAAAATGATTTAATTTTGAACACAAATCCAAACATTAAGAGCAATCGAATAGATTTTCAGTCGATAATACAAATTTCAAAGCATGATCTGCTCTCTCTGTCATGAGTCAAACATGTTATGATTTGATGAGAGAAATTATTTTCTGAAAATAATTAAGTATGCAATGATTTAACTATAAAATATCGAACAAGAAGCTGTAAAGAAACTATTTTTAAACAAATTAACCTACACTGTAAAAAACAAATTAACCTACACTCTCTCTGATTGGAGAAAATAATTATTTTCTCCAATCACAGAGAGTTTCTTGCAGCTGGTAATAGTTATTTTTTTTACAGTGTATCTACTTATGAATCAAAATAATTTCTATTTTGATTAATAAAAATATAAAAAGAAAGTTAGTCAGTTCTTAAGTAATTAAATAAAAAATTAAATTCTGCTTATTAACATTTTTTGTAGGAGAAACCAAATAAAGTAATTGATTTTTTTCATGATCAGATATGATTATTTATTTTTTACTTACGTAATGATTATTATATAAAGATTGCTTAGAGATTGATATATCTAAGAAAAATATTTCTCCTTTAGCTGTATCATATTTATTGCTATTATTACTATTACAAATGCATAATATACTTCAAAACATGGGAGGGGGAGGGTGCCATATCGAAATGGGTGTAGGGTACAATCTAACTCAAATCCGCCGCCTCTCATTGTATTGTTATTTATTGCTGCAATCATATTGTAAATAAGCTGCTATTGTTAGTATAAATATCAACAAATGCAGGGGTGAAACTTTTCAGGGGCTGCCCCTGAATTCAGGGTTTTTAAAATTTTTGCTGCTTCTGAATTTTATGTTAAATTATTTTGTTTTTATAGAAATTTGTCATTTTGATTGTTTGCCTTAAAATGCATTAAGAACCCTTTAAATATTATTTATTACAGGTATAATAAATTATATTTAATAAAGGTATAATAAATTATTATAATAACAGGTATAAAAATATTATTTATTACAGGTATAGTATTTATTACAATAATATACCATTATTAAATCCCCCCCCCCCAATCTGCATGCAAATAGCAGATTTCAGGGTTTTTGCATATTAGGTAGTTTTACCCCTACAAATGTCCATTTTTACGCCCCCCCCCCCTTCAACCTTTCAGCAGAAAGTTTTGAAAAAATAAAAACTGATATATAAATTGATCTCAAACATCTAAAATATATTTTTTTTAACAAAAGCAAATGATGGCATGTTAATAATCAATCATTCAAAAAATAAAAATAAAAAGGTGTAACTTAATTTTTTTTCTTTTTTTTTTTTTAAATCTTAGGACTCTAAAAAAAAAATGTGAAAATGATAATATGTAAACATAGTTTATAATTCAGACGTCAAAATGTACATTTATGTGTATCAAACACTGCGTACATTAAAATGTACAGGTACAATGTACATTAAAACTAATCACGGATGCATAAAGCATTCAAATTGTATAAGAAAAAACTAATTTTCTGATGTTCATACTAGTAATTGATATTTATACTAACAAAGAAAATTTATTTATTAATTTAAACATCAATAAGTTAAGTAACTAATATTTAACGAAAAATAAAAAAATGATTTATAAAGCACGGGAAAATTTGTTTCCATAATTATGCATTACTTAATGTATTTTTTAAAATTCCGTTTTCACATTCAGAAAAAATCACAAACAATAAATTAGTACTTGTTTTGCAAAAATTTATTTTTTAAACTTTTAACATTTTATTTTGCAGTTAAAAAATGCAAATGATATACATGGTTACTTTTTTATATTTAAACTCAAAATATTAAAAGAACCAATTTAACAGTTGAAAAATTTCTAAATGTCAAAACAAAATTATAATAAATTGTATAATCAATAATTCTGGAAAAAAATTTCAAAGGTTAGATAGTACTCTTAAGTATTAACCACTTCGCAGGCTGCAGTAATGTGTAGACGACAGCTATAGTGTGCCTCTGACTAGTTGGTCAAGTGGTTAAATGAAGCTTATTTTATTTTAACATGCAAACTTTAATATTGTCTTTCTACTAATTTATATTAATAAAATCAGACTTTTGTTTCTAAATTTCAGAATAAAAAAATTTGCAATTGTTGTGTCCGTAACTTTATTTTTGTCCAAGTATCACGCGGGAACGGCTAAACTGAATTGCAGGATACTTTGCAGGAATTTAGGTCTTAAAGCAACTTAAAATTATATATATGAACTTTACAACATTTTCTCCTCTTCCAAGGGGGCAGGAGGCAAAGACATGTTTGTAAGCATAACTCAGCTCCAAATTACTTCACGATGAGGAGATTGCACATGGAAAGACTAGATTTGAGGACAAAAAGGAAAAAAACTTTCTATGATTTTGAAATTTTTTATTTTTTGGGGGGGGGGGGGGGGAAATAAATTTTTTGTGGAAAATTTCACAAATTCCCGATTTTTGAGTAGAACTCTATGAAAAATGGTTAACGAAGATGTTGAAAAGAGCCATGTAATTTCCAAATACCCATTTTTGTTTTTTGTAGTTTTTTAGGGATTCGATTTGTGCACAATACTAGTGCTTTAGTGCTGAATTTGTCTTGGAAAAACTGTTGGAGCTGAAGTCAAGAATTTCAGTGGGTGGATTGTTTATATGTATCTGACATCTATAGTAATGGAATTTTATGACCCCCCCCCCTTTCTCCCTGGAGAGCAGGAGGCAAAAACATGTCTGTAATTGTAAGCATAAGTCAATTTCACATTACTTCACGGTGAAGTAATTGCACATGTGGAGAGTATTGAGTCCTGCATCGGTTTGGGTAACCCAATTTTACCTGAACTTGACCAGACCCATGGGTTGGGTTGACAAATTTTTTTCTCTTGTGGGTCAGGTTTAGCTTTCTATGAGTCAGGTCGACTTGAGAATGCCTTTCAAAAAAAATTTTACAGTTGAAAGCATAAATTTGTAGACATAATTAGAGTTTCTTTAACTGATTTTAGACATGTGTCGGAGCTCCATATTCCTATACATGGATATCCACCCGAAAAAAAAAAAAAATCCGTATAAGAATGAGAAAAAAATATTCGTATATGTTTTCTTTTCTTAAACAAATCTAAAACTGATCATATGTAGAAATTGTATGAAAATTTTAAAGTACTGTATAAATTTTTATTGACTATTGTTAATATATATATATAAGAAATACAACATAACCTCACTTTTATGTTTTGGAAATTTAAGTTATTTCTCAATTTACATTTTTTTTTTTTTAAAGATATCTTTATTTTCAATGAATTTTAATCCTCGCTTGTATGTTAACGAAATTTTGAATTTTCTTCCATTTACATTTGTATATACAGCAAATATAAAGGGAATACTTGTCATGATTTAATTAAAAAAAGTAATGTAAAATAAACACATAAAGGAAACGAATACCATCAAGGCAGATTATATTCTTTGTCTTCCCTAGAACGAATAAATAATGCACCAGAAAACTGAAACGAGAAGCTTAGTTGCTGATTATGCGAATTTAAAATGATCAGTTATCCTTAAAAAGCAGATGTTTAACTGCGAATCACATACATGCTACACAAATTATTATAGTAAAGTAAACATCTACATCGGACAAAAGCAATAAAGAATAATACATCTTTATTTTTTTTCCAGACTATAAGTAATAAATAATAAATTATGAACATTTAAATTGAAGTGCATTTTTTATTTTCTTCTATATTCAATAGAAGAAAGTGTTGGATTCATAAAAATTTTCGACGGATTTACATGTTTTAAAAGGTCTAGAACACGATTTTACCATTTATAGAAAATATTTGTCTGTGTGTGTGTGTGACAAAAAGTTTGTGACGACTGTATCTCTGGAACTACTGTTCAGAATTATATATGAATTTATATGTAGAGGTACCTTGACCTAAATTAGTGCCTATCAATTTTTGTCAACTGATCAACAGGTGGCGCTGCTATACAGCCATTTCTGAGATTTAAGAGAAGGCTATATCTCAGGTTCTAGTGAGTATAAACAAACAAAGCTTGATATGTAGAAAGGCTATTATAAGACATTATGATGATTCAATTTGAATTCTTATTGGCCAACAGGTGGCGCTGCTGCACAGCGATTTCAGCAGTTTAGGCGAAGGCTATATCTCAGGAACTACTGCATATAAATTTATATGTAGATGCACCTTGACCTAAATTAGTATCTCAAATGTTGGTGTCAACCGCTCAACAGGTGGTGCTGCTATACAGCAATATTTGCAATTTAATGGGAGGCTATATCTCAGGTTCTATTGTGTATAATCAAACAAAACTTGATATGTGAGAAAGCCATAAGGAGACATTATGTTGAATCAATCTGTATGCTAATCGGCCAATAGGTGGAGCTGCTATGCTGCAATATCCCTCGATAATGGGAAGGCTATATCTCAACTTCTATGGCATATAACTCTACGAAACCTCATATGTGAGATAACCATTATAAAAACATACTTTTTAAAATGCTATTTATAGGCAATAAAACTGTCACTTTGGATATTTAGTGTTAGTTGTCTCTAAGATGAATATCGTTTGCATTCATCCTGTTAGATAATCTTAAAAAATAATATTTTTAATAAATTATTTGCACTTAGTAAAATATAGGAAAGTATAGAAGAAAGTCTTGTGGTGGCCAAAACATACTAGTTTACTCTTGAATTTCACAACTCACATAAATGGTTAAAAATTATTAATGATCCTTTTTTCAGTTTTAAATTAAACAATTAGTAATTACATTTCAAATTCTTTTTAAAATAATTTACCAACTGTATGACAAGGAAAACTTACCTTATTTTATAATTTAAGAAAGTTTTGCATGATTTTTAGATGAAAAAGTAATTTTCATTTAGTTCTCGGGTTTCGGGACAGGTGCGGGTGGATGAAAAATTTTTAGTCGGGTTCAGGTCGGTTTTCGGGTTGATGAAATTTTTTTTGTCGGGTTCGGGTAGGGTGCGCAGGACACTAATTGAGTACAAGAAAGCATTTTCTGTGATTTTGAAATTTTCAATTTTTAAGAGAGGTAGGGGGGAATTTTGAGTAGAGTTTTACAAAAAAAGTGGTACATATTCAACGCATGGCTGTTTTCAGTATATATACCCATTCATATTTTTGTGACTTTCGATTTTGAGAGTTGTGTTGCAAGGGGGCAAATTCGTGACCCCCCCCTCCCCTTTCAGTGCTACATTTGTCTTGGGAAATCTAGGTAAGTTGCAGTCATGTATTTTAATGCATAAATAGTTTATATGTATCCAATACCTATTGTAATGAGATTTCCCTCCTTGGGTTCAGGGGGGGGGAGTTTCCAACTGTAACTTTGCTCCAAATTATCTCAGTCAGATTAATTTTAATGTGTGGGTTTGTTATGCATACCCAACATGCACTATAATAGGATTTTGTGAAATTTCCCCCCTTCCCCCTTTTAAAGGTTGGAAGGAAATACATTTTCAAGACTAACTCTGTTCCAAATTATCTTAGGAAAGTGATTTTTTGATGTCGATTGGTTATGCATACCCAATGCACACACCACAAAGAGATTTTGTGAAACTACTTTCTACCTCCTCCCATAGGAAGAGGGGGGGGGGAGTAAAAAGAAAGTTTTCAAGGTTAAATCTGCTTCAAATTACTGTAGAACAATAATTGTTTATGTGTGGGTCAGTTATATGTATCCAATATGTAGTATAAAAAGATTTTCCAAAATTCTCCCCTTTTTCCACACTTTAGGATCAGGGCGTGTGCAAAGACACGTTTTTAGCATAACTCTGCTCCAAATTATCCGAGGAAAGAGATTTTTTGATG
The DNA here is from genome assembly GCA_963930645.1 of Salticus scenicus. Taxonomy (NCBI): domain Eukaryota; kingdom Metazoa; phylum Arthropoda; class Arachnida; order Araneae; family Salticidae; genus Salticus; species Salticus scenicus. Next base: position 28,558,571 of record OZ005658.1, read on the forward strand.
CATCAATTGGTATGTGTATGCAACACACACTCTAAAGGGGTTGGGTTTCGCGAAATTACCCCCCCCCCCCCCAACACACACACATACTACCACCGTCCGTTGGGGTAGGCTCAGCAGAAAACACAGTTTCAAGTTTGAATATGCTTCAAATTTTCATGGAATGGCGAATTTTGGCATATGAGTCAGAGATGCTGTTTATGTGCTATAGTGCGTAAATTACGTGAAAAATTTATTGTGGCGGGTACCAGCGGACACGTAATTTTCATTCTTGAAAAAAATAATAAATAAATAAACGAAGAAAGCAAAAAATAAATTTTTAAATATATTTCTTGTTTAAAACTAATATTTTCTTTATATTTTTAAAGCATTCTGCTATGAAGAATGAAAAAAGATCTTTTCCTCCTACATAATATTAGTTTAAGACAATTTCAAAAAGAGCTGGTTAAAAATTCCTAAAAATCTGTTTTTCATTTACAATTAAAAAAAAAAAAAAAATTATATCTGTAATGTATAAATTCATTCATGTGGGGACCCATTTTTTTAAAAATTGACCCAGATTTTTCAAACTCATGGGTCCCAAGATTTTGAAAGACTAGCGGCATCACTGTGAGTATTGATTAAGAATATGCAATATTCTCTCTGATTCGATTTATTGAAAATTCTGATTTTTCCCGCCAGTGGTGGATCGAAAACTTAACTTTTTGGGGAGGGGGGCTAAGATTTGTCAAGATGTTATTCCAGATCAATGAAAATTTTACAATTGTAATATTCAAATGTGAAATGAATGCCAGTATTTTTTAATTTTTTTTTTTTTTTTTGGGGGGGGGGTGTCTCCCCCCTTAGATCCGCCACTGTTTCCCGCTCTGGACAGGGGAGTAAATCAGTGCCGAAGGCAGTGGGAACCTGAACTCTTCATGGTGCAAGCGAGAAAATCTCTACTGAATGCGACATAAACTTTAACTTAGGTTTCAACTGATTTTAGTATTTTTATTTTTGAGATTTTATAATAATGATATGGAATTTTGAGAATTCGTTTAAATATAGTGTCCAGTGAAGCAGGCAAAGCCTGCTAGTAAGTTATATAGTTCTTCAGAATTATAAAAAGAAATTTGTGATTAATTAGCATGAAAGAAATTAGCGCAATTATTTCAATTAAAAATATATACTGTATTAAATTAAATTTATTTAAATATGCAGTCATACTTAATTTTTAAAGTTTTAGTTAATTACGGCTGAATCTGCAGCTGCACAAACTGTTCATATATTGGAATTTTGTAACAATTGATCTGTATTTTTTATTTATAATCTTGCTGGAGATGGAGATTACTGAAATATTCTACATAATATTCATACTAGAGATATACCAAATATTTGGCCATATTACTGATTATTCCATTTGGCCGAATCTGAAACTATTTGGCTAGTTTGTCCAAATATCCAATTATTTGGTAAGCTATTCAATTAGCCAAATTTATAAAACTTCATTTATTACTTTCTTCTACATTTTAGTAGAAGAAAGTATTGTATTCGTAAAAATTTTTGACCTTGGGTTTTCAATAGATTTTGATTTACGCATTCTGAGAGGAGTAGAACACGATTTGACCAGTTTTAAAAAATGTGTCTGTGTGTGATAAATTTTTGTGGAAATTGTATCTCAGGAACTACTGCATAGAATTTCATGCAAATTGGTATGTAGTTGCACCTTGACATAAATTAGTGTCTGTCAACTTTTGGTTAAAATAGTCTTAAAGATGGCTTTGCCAACCTGCTTTTTCTAAAATTTTAACATGGTGATATATCTCAAAATTTCGTGTAAATGTGCATAAAGATAATTATTTTTTAATAATTATGAAATTAAAAAGAATTGTTTATAACAGTGATAGTCAACTGAGGAAAATTTTTTGTATATGTAGGAGCATTGCATCTGTCTCCTGTAAATTTTCATTATGTACCAAAGAGCTTTAACTATGTCCTTTAAAACGAATGTGATTGAACTATAGATCTGTGATAAAAGTTATTGATTTTTTTCATTAAAAGAAAGAAAAAAATGTATTTTTATAAAATGTTATTTGGAGAATAAAATTTATTTTCTTTGGATATTTGACGTTACGACTTCTCTAGAAATGTAAATCATCTGCATTTATCATGGAAAATAATTTTAATAAATTATTTTTACTGAGAGAATTTGTTTACGAAAATATAGGGTACAACTTCAGTATACACCCACAGCTGAATTTGGCGATTTTTCTTTGGTGCTGTTTTGAACGATAATAATGTCGTTCTGGACTGTTTGTGATATAATATGGCAGCTTATATGTTGTTTATTTTAGATTTGTCATTTTATCATTTATGATTTAGCCATAATCGGCAAATATTGTTGTGGGTGTATACTGAAGTTGTTCCAAATACAGAAGAAAGTCATATAGTGGCCACAACATGATAGTTTTTTTTTTATTCCATTTTCACATTCAGAAAACTATTAGTACTCATTTTACAAATTTGAGTTCAAAAATGCGAGTTTTCATTAAGTGCATTTTTCTCAATTATTAGCCATAAAATGAAATAGTACTAAAAATTAAAAAAATTAATTTTTGAAGAATAAGTACTAATTTAAAGACTGCGAATTTTTTGAATGTGAAAATAGAATTTTAAAAAATACATTAAGTAATGAATAATTATGGAAACAAATTTTCCCATACAATAACTGTCAGTGAAATTAGGCATTATATGCTCGCATCATGCAAAAAACCCTGAAAACTGGTACTTGGATGCAGAATGAATGGTAAGACTTGTTAATGATATATAAAATGGCTATTATTAAAAATATTTATTTACACTAATCATAAATGATAATATGATATTTGCGAAGTTCTAAGAAAATTACAATGCAAATGAAATATTCAAAATGAAAAATTTCTATAAAAACAAAATAACATGAAATTCAGAGACACAACTGAAGCGAATCCTGCATATAACATACTATTATTAAGTCTTTCTTCACTATTCATTCTGCATGCAAGTAGCAGTTTACAGTTTTTTGCTTTCTAAGCGGTTTTACACCCATCATGTAAATTAAAGCAAATATTTTAAATCTTCCACGGCAATATTAAAAAAGATTAATTACATTTATTATAACAATTAATATTTGAATAAGTACAAATTCTACTATGGTACAAAACAAATAAAAGATATGAGAAAAAACTAGTAGGTATGTTGCGGCCATGACAAAACTATGTTAATTTTCCTATAAGAATTCACACAATACAAATAATCTATAAAAAAATTATGCAAACGATTTTCATCCCAGAGAAGTATAACGCAGAATATACAAAAAAAAAGTAAATTTTATGTTTTGCAAAATAAATCGATTGTATTTTAAATTATCACAGATCGATGGTTCAATTATTTTCTGATCGAAATCCCGTTCCGAAATCATTATATGAGGGAAATAAATCTCCCACATTGATTTCAACATTTTTTCCCGAACACACTAGCTCAAAAAATAAATTAAAATGCCGCATTCAACAAAAAGCAAGGATAGTAAAGCGATCATTTAAAATAATAAATATAAAAATGGCGTCGTGAATGTCAACAAATGTGCTACGAGATTGATTCACAAAAGAGTCGTTCTTAGTGGGAGCGATAAAGATTCATTGGTGACTGCCGTAACAATAATATTGTTCCGGCTGCCGTAGCAATAGACACTTCGTTAAAACATAGCATAACTGTTGCATGACTGCACTAACAAACTGAGGACCATTGTCACTTATTAGACGACGATGTAACCCATATCTTAGGAATACTTCATTTAGAAGGGTTAAGGCACATTCTTTAGCAGTCGCTTGTTTTAATGGGAATAACTCTACCCATTTTGTAGTACAGTCTTCAACTATGAAGATCAGCTTCATACCTTCGCTTGTTTTTGGTAAGGGTCCGAAGAGATCAATTGCAATAGATTCAAAACGTTGAGCTGGAACAGGTGTTCGCAGCAAACCAGCAGGTTTCTGGTTGGAGGCTTTATATCTGATGCACTCTGCACAACTCTTTACATAATCAGTGATGTATTTTCTCATACCATTCCAATAATATCTTGAGGATATTCTGGAAAAAGTTCCATTAGTCCATAATGGGCAGCTGTGGGGGCATCATGATGCAACTTGAGTACCATTTCTCTTTCATGGGAAGGAACGACTAACTGGGCTTCCTCCATTTCAGAGTGTGGAGAATAGCGGTAAAGTACACCTTGGTTCATGACGTAACCTCGTTCCGTTCAATTTGCGAAATCTACTCCTTTGTTGACATCTTCAAAACAATCTATAATTTTCTTCAGTTCTGGATCTTTTAGCTGTTCTGACCTGAGGTCACTCGCAGTTCTTGTTGGGACATCAAGAACGATAGTCTGTAAGTCGCAAGAGGTTTCTTCTTCACAGGTTGGGCGAGAAAGCATGTCGGCAATGACATTTGCTTTTCCAGGGACGTATTGCACTTTCAGGTTGAAAGACTGTATTTCCAATGCCCATCGAGCAAGTCGGCCTGTTGGAGATTTGAGAGTGAGCAGCCATCTCAAAGGTTGGTGGTCGGATGCCACAGTTATTTCAGAGTTTTCTATGTAGCCTCGGAATTTCTTCAGGGCCCAAAGAACAGCAAGGGCTTCTCTTTTCGTTGTAGAGTAGTTGCGTTCAGCTTGGGTAAGCAAACGACTGGCATATTCTATAGGATGTTCCTCTGAATCGTTTCCTTGTAGTAGGACAGCTCCAATAGCATACTGACTGTACGAATGATATATGGTTTTGTACCATCAGCCTGTTTTAACACTGGGGGAGTGATGAGGCAGTTCTTTAATAATTCAAATGCTTTTTACTGGTTATATCCCCAATTCCATGGGACTTTCTTTTTTGTGAGTTCACTTAATGGTCTTGACACATCAGCAAAATTTTGAACCATGAACATGTCTGGAGGAAAGACTGGACTTCTTTCACATCCTTGGGAGGCGGAATTTTCTGGATAGAAGAAACCTTTTCTGGATCAACTTCAATACCATTTTGTGTGATCCAAAATCCCAAATATTTCACTTTAGGAGATACAAAGTGACACTTTTCTCTGTTTGCTGTAAGTTTAAAAAGTATGAGTCTCTCAAAAATTGCTTGTAGATCTGAGAGGTGCTTTTCAAATGATTCCGACAACACTATTATATCATCAAGGTAAGTTAAGGTGAGTATATCTTCAAGACCATTGCGGAAACGGTCAATTAAACGCTTGAAAGTTGCTGGTGCATTCTTAAGACCGAATGGCATCCGAAGGAAGCGGTAAGTTCCAAAAGGGCAAACAAAGGCTGTTTTGTCTTGGTCTTCAGGGTGGACCTTCACTTGATGATAACCTGCACGAAGATCGACAGTTGACATGTATGAAGTTTGTTTTGCTTCAAGGAGTAAGTCATCCATTCGGGGCGTCATTAAGTCATCATAAGTATCTGCAACTGTAATGTTGTTTAATTTTCTGTAATCAATCAAAGTCGAAAGGTTCCATTTGGCTTAGGGATTAACACGACTGGAGATGCATAAGGTGATTCACATTCCTCGATTACATTTTCCTTTAACAGTTTATCTATTTCCTGTCGTAAAATTTCTTTCTTTTTAGGATTCATGCGATATGGTGGCGTTGACACTGGGAGGTGGTTTCCAGTTTTTATTCGATGTTCTATAAATGGGGTAGGTTCTCCCCCTGGTTGAAAGCATTTTTCATATTGTTGGAGAAGGGAATTCAATTGTGACTGTTGTTGGAATGTCAAATGTTGACCTTCATCTTCACGAAGTCCACATGAATGTGACTCATCAGCATGTACTGCCAATAGACTATTGATGTTAGGTGGTACTTCAATAAAATTAAATTTTTCCTGAGGATTGTCATCAAAAAACCACAGACGTTTCTGGAGATTTAGAACTACTCCTGTTTTACTTAGAAAATCCACACCAAGAAGTGTACGATTATTTCTGGCATGTTTGAGGACTAACAGTTCGATTGGAACAACTTTTCCTTGAATTGTTATGTCAACAAAAGTTATGAGGATTTCTGTTGGTTGACTGCGGCCATCAGCAAGCGTCATTTTCAGGACTTTATCTTCAAATGTATGGCCATTTTCTTGGAGAAGGCGATATAATTTTTCACCAGCCACAGAGTGTGTAGCACCAGTATCAGCACACACTGCTGCTCTTTGGTTACAGATGGACGCTTCTAATAAACTATTTGGGTGATCCTCTGTTGAGAAACTGTAAAAGTTCGAATTGTTGAAACTGGATGTCATGACATCAGCTTTAGGCATGGATGGGTTACAGGAACGGCATTTTGATTTAATTACATTAGGAGCTCCACAACCATAACAGGATACAGGGTTTGTTCTACCTCGTAAAATGTCAGAATTTTTATCTTGAGCTCTGTCATTGTGAATGGGATCCCGCCTACTTTGACTGGGGACCCCGGAATTTCGCCTACTTTGATTAGGGACTCCTGACAGAGGGTATTGATGTAAGTCATAATTTTGGGAATAAATTTTCTTTCGAGTGTAGTTATATTTCTGTTCTGTCTGTTTTGGATAAAACTTTTTAGTTGCATCAGTGCTTGTCATCTTGATTTCTTTCTTAGGTAGACGAAGGTTGTCGTAAGCATCAAGCTTTTCCACAAGTTGTCCAGGAATTACCCATTCATTCCAAATATCTAAAAAATGTTCCTTGACATCTGGAGGGACTCGTTTCTTCAGTTGGTCAACTAAGATTAAATCTTTTAATGCTTGGAAATCATTAATGTTGAGCTCTGTGATCCATCCTTTAAAATAACTCTGTAGTTCAAAATGATAATCTTTCCATGTTTTTTCAGGCGATTTTCTATGCGTGGCGAAAAGATTTCGATATTTATCACCACTTAATTTAAATCGTTGTAAAAGTATGCATTTAACATGGTCAAAATCTTGGGCTTTTTCTTCAGGTTCTCTTGCGATGAGCTGGGCAACATCACTAGGAAGAACTCCAAGTAGGTAAGCTACCCAGTTTGTCTTTTCAATTTTCAAAAATTTTACTTGTCTTTCAAATAGGTTTATGAAAAAGTAGAAATCGTCTTCCTTGGGGTTGAAGTTTGGAATTAATTTCTTGACTTGGAAAGGTTGGGTGGGACATGGCATAGGCTGAGCCTCAGCAGGTGGTGGTGCAATTTTATTTGCTTCTATCTGGAGTCTAAGTTTTTCCAGTTCGAACTATTTTTGTTTTTCGAGTTCATCTTTTTCACGTGCTAATTTTTCTTCTAATTCAGCCTTGTCACGAGCATGCTTTATCTGCTCTTCATTTTCTAAACGTACATCGATGATATTGGTAAGGCAATGCCTAACAAAATCTTCATCATAATTTTTAGATTTAATAATTAAATCTTTAATTTCGTATAATTTGGCATCAGAAGTTACTGCAATGCCTATTTCTTGGCACAGTTTAACTAGATCGGTTTTTCTACCATTGCCTAGGAAAGCCATTTTTGTTTGCTTTCCAAAATTTTGTTTAAAAAAAAAAATAATAATAATAACTAAATATTTATGTCAGAGTTCAATTAAAGTTTTAGAATAAAAAATTTTTAGAATTAATCAATCAAAGTAAATAGTATATCTTTATTATACTTGAACAATTGTAATTAAAAAGAAAAAAAAAATTTAGTTGATAAAAAAAAAATTCCTTTTTATTCAGTTACTTATTTTAACGTTAATGAACTCTGAAAATAGTTTAAAAAAAAATTAATGAATAATTACCAAATGTAATTATAAAATCTATAAAATAGAACACATAACTTTAAAATTTAATCTATCTTTATCAAATGTCATTAAAAGATTGAATGATTTATTGAAAAGAAAGTAAGTAAAGCAAATTTTGCATAAAACAAAATTAAACAAATATATATTTGTAATTACTGCTGATATAAGAAAGAAAAAAAAAAAATTGTACACGTAAATAACAATTTACTATTATGTGTGAAACAGAAAACAACCAATTAAAATTAAATATTTCCTTTAACTGGATGTTTATATAAATATAAAATAAACTAATGGCACATGAATTTATTCATCAAATAAAATAAATCAGCATTATGTTTCAAATAAAAGAAGAGAAAAAAAAAAAAAGGTGGCTTGCTTAAAGCACACACGTTCCAAGTAATTATAATATAAAAAAAGTAACTTATTAAAAAATATATATCTCTTTTCCTCTATTTATTTTATTAAACACTCATGAGACACATCTAAACTAAACAATCCTTTTCTGTAAACGAAGTAATAAAATAATAAACAAAAAAATAAATGACTCTTTATTCTTTCACTTTATACTCGAAAACAAAAGTAAATAAAAAAAAATCTGCAAAGCAATTGATAAAAGAAAAAAACAAATAAATCTCTTTCAAGCAATTTTATCAAAATGAGTCATCCATCTATTTAATTATCCTTTCCTTCCAACTAATCGCCAGAAGAAAGAAATATATATATATATCAGTTTAAAATAATGTGTCATCACTGGTAATAAAAAAAAAAAATTATGTCTCTTTTTGTTTTGGTTTTTAATAGACACAATAAGAGGAAGAATGCAATTAAATATGAAGACATATAGTTTATTCGAATATAAATAAAATATCTTACCTAATTAAAATAACAAGCATCCGAAAGTGAGTCTTCCTTTACTTTATATTATTATACTAGATTACTGGAAATCTCAATACCGAAGTAATTATAATTAAAACCATAACTTTCAAATTCTCTTAATATTGAAAGAAAATTTTTTTTTATTCCCTAATAGTATATAAATAAATAAACCTGATTCTTAATACATAGGGTAATGTATTACTTTTACTATCAAAATATTGGTATCTAAAACCAAAGTTGTTCTCAAATGAATACAATGCACAAAGAATCTGTTCTCAAATGACTAACATGTGCAAAGAATTCTTAAATGAATAGATTATTATTATTATTTTTTTATTATAGCAATACGAAATCGAAATAATTTATAAAGTATAAAATTACGTTTAAAGTATAAAAGTATTAAAGGATAAAATTACGTTCAAAGAAAAAGTTACGTTTTCAAAATAACTGAATAACAGAATTTTCAGAACAAGAAAAACAATAACGTATTAACACAAAACGGAAAGTGAAATGCACTTACCTATATTATCCTGTGGATGTCCAGCGGATGCGGACTTTACCTGACCTGAGTCCAATGGATGACGACTTTATCTTTGTCCAGCGGATGCGGATTTTATGTGTGTCCAGCGGGTGCAGACTTGAAGAAATTTATTTAAAAAAATTCGCCGGAAAAAAAAAATTTCACGTGGGCACCAATTTTGTAAGGTGCGGAACTCAAAAATGAAGCTAATTTAGGGTAACATTATTTATTATTTACATTTTAAGTTACACACTAAATATACAACACATAAATTGAATTATTTACAGGGGTAAGTTAAAGGGGTAAGTTGAAATTGTAGAAATAAGGAGTCCGACACCCTACAATATCTGTTACTTTGTGGTCGTGGGCCATTTCGGCTAACAGCGACCACACGTTGCATGCACTTCCTTCTCTGGAAACCTGGGGGTCTCTGAATGTTTTCTTCTTGGGTCTCTCAGCCAAACGGGTCGCTAGGGGGCGCTGAGGTTACGTAGCATAGGCGCGCTACACTTTTTTTTTTTTTTTTTTTTTTATTGTTACTGAGTGAATTTGTATAGGAAAATTTAGAAGAAAGTCTTGTGGTGGCCACAATATACTAGTTTTAAATAGATTTTTAAGGAAATGTTCTTTCAACTGCCCTTTACATCAGTCCCGAATTATATGTTTACTGTTTTACCATATTTACGTTCTGAAAAAGCCTTGGAAAAATATTAAATGGTTTTATAATATAATTGATTGTAATCAACAAAACTCAGTAAACTGTTTAATTAGTTGGCATAGGTGGACTCTGTTCTGTTCACCATCCTATATTTGTGCTCATAATTTCCACTATAAGATTTATAAACTGTATTCACGTTAAGAAAGGTTAACTCTACCGATCCCCTGCCTTGGTCTCAGGCTGAAATGTCCAATCCGCTAGACTATCCTCCTTCCGCTTTAATACATTTACCTTATCCTAATTTGTTAATTAATTTTATTAGATTCAGTTTCAATACTATGTATTTTCTAAGCAATAATTTCCATAAAGTAAATTTATGGGTAATATTGCCGTATTCTGTCGTGTTATGAAGAACCTTTAACTTAGAATATAAATTATTAATTTAAGAATAAAGCTTTTAAAGTAAAATGCTGACATTAATAATGTACATACCAATATCATAAATGTTATTTTAAAATTAATCAATTTATTTACTACAAAAATAATCCTAAAAATGCACGTTTGTACGAAATTTAGCCTTATTCTATCACACACACACAAAAGGGAAAAAAAAAAAAAAAACTAGTATGTTGTGGCCACCACAAGACTTTCTTCAATATTTTCCTATTCAAATTCACTCAGTAACAATAAATAAAAAAAAAAAAAAAAAAAAAAAAAAAAAAAAATCCAAGATTTTTTTTGTTAAAAGTAAAAAAAAATCGATAACTTTGTTCTAAATTATCACAGATTTATAGTTCAACCATTCGTTTTAAAGGTATTGACGAGACCTTTCGAAAGATACCCATCTTGAAAATTTACTCCTCTCGAGGGGGGGACTTCCCCCCCCCCCAGGGAGGGTAGGCGAGGCTCCTACACATGCAAAAAAGTTTTCCTAGTTGACTATCTCTATTATAAATAATTCTGCTAAATTTCATGATGATTACTAAAAAATAATTCCCTTTATGCACATTTATACAAAATTTTGTCCTATACCACCATGTTAAAAATTTAGAAAAAGCGGAATGGCAACGAACCTCTAAGACAATTTTTATCAAAAGTTGATAGGCACTCATTTATGTTATGGTGCAGCTGCATATAGATTTGTATGTACTTCTTTCTGTTCAGCAGTTCGTGAGATACAGTTGGAACAAAATTTTTGTCACACACACAGACAGACATTTAAAAATGGTCAAATCGTGTTCTACAGCTCTCAAAACGTGTAAATCCACCAAAAACCCGAAGTCGAAAATTTTTACGAATCCAGTACTTCCAGTACTTTCTTCAATATTTTCCTATTCAAATTCACTCAGTAACAATAGAAAAAAAAAAAAAAAAAAAAAAAAAAATCCAAGATTTTTTTTGTTAAAAGTAAAAAAAAATCGATAACTTTGTTTTAAATTATCACAGATTTATAGTTCAACCATTCGTTTTAAAGGTATTGACGAGACCTTTCGAAAGATACCCATCTTGAAAATTTACTCCCCTCGAGGGGGGATGGCGAGGCTCCTACACATACAAAAATTTTTTCCCAGTTGACTATCTCTATTATAAATAATTCTTGTAAATTTCATAATGATTACTAAAAAATAATTCTCTATATGCACAAAATAATTCTTTTTATGCAAATAATTCTCTTTATGCAATACAAAATTTTGCCCCATATCACCATGTTAAAAATTTAGAAAAAGCGGGATGGCAACGCAACCAGTAACACAATTTTTAGTAAAAGTTGATAGACACTAATTTATGTCAAGGTGCAACTACATACCAATTTGTATGAAATTCTGTGCAGTAGTTCCTGAGATACAGTTGCCACAAAATTTTGTCACTCACCCAGACAGACAGACAGACATTTTCTAAAAATGGTCAAATCGTGTTCTACAGCTCTCGAAACGTGTAAATCTATCAAAAACCCGAGGTCGAAAATTTTTACGAATCCAATACTTTCTTCTATTGAATATAGAAGAAAGTAAAAATGCACGTTTATACGAAACTAGCAGGCAACGCCCGCTTCGCTGGTCCCTATTTTTAATTGAATCACTATAATGAATTCTCAAAATTGCATCAATTTTTATCACGTGAAAAAAAAGAGAAACAAAATCTGATTAGGAAAAATATCGCACCGGGTTCTCACTGCCTTCGGAAAAAATTCCCAAAATGCTCTAACTCTTATTTCTATTATTTTTCCCCTTCGCCCCCCCCCTCCCGTCTATCCCAATAATTTTACAAATTCGAAAATATCCGCAATCGATTTGTAAGTATCAAAAACCTCTAAGAACCAGTTTTGAACGATCTATCTCTATTTTTATTTTCTTGCCCCACCGCTCCACCCTTCCCGCCCCTCCCAATAATTTTAAAATTTCGAAAATATCCGCAATCGATTTGTAGGTATCGAAAACCGCTATGTACTGATTTTGAATGATCTAACTCTATTTTATTTTTTTTGCCCCTCCGCCCCCTCCCTTCCCGGCTCTCCTAATAACTCTACACTTTCGAAAATATCCCCAATCGACTTGCAGGCCTCTAAAACCTATCTGTACCAATTTTGAACGGCCTCACTGTATTTCTATTAGTTTTTGCCCCGTAGCCTCCCCCCCTTCCCGCCCCTCCTAATAATTTTACATATTCGAAAATATCCGCAATCGATTTGTAAGTATCGAAAACCTCTATATACCAATTTTGACCGATAACACTATTTTTATTTTTTTGCCCCCCCCCTCTCCCCTCCCCCCTTCACGCCCCTCCTAATAACTTAACACTTTTTTAAATATCCCCATTCGACTTGCAGGCCTTTAAAACCTGTCTGTACCAATTTTGAACGGCCTAACTGTATTTCCATTTGTTTTTGCCCCATAGCCCCCTCCCCTTGTTGCCCCACCTGGGGGCTGAATTTCTAAAATTCCAGAAATTGGTTTTTAGATATTTTTATAAGCTATATTTTCGAGCAAAAATTTCACGTGTATCTATTTTTTTGTTTGAGATATATAGGATTATGCAAAATCACGTTTTACGCATGTGAAATCACGTTTTGCCCCCCCCCCCCCGTCCCCCTTGGGGACCGAATTTTGAAAATTCCAGAAATTGGTTTTTAGACATTTGTGTTAGCTATATTTTAAAGCAAAAATTTTACGGATATCTGTTTTTTTGTTTGAGATATGAAAGATTTTGTGAAATCACGTTTTGCTCCCCCCTCCCCCCCTTGGGGGGCGAATTTTGTAAAATCGCTTCTTAGTGGATGCCTACGTCATAGAACGAACATTGTCACAAAATTTCATGCTTCTAGGTCCAGGGGTTTAGTCTGGGCGTTGATAGATCACCCCCTCAGGAAGTCTTCTTTTATATATATAGATTTAGCCTTATTCTTTCACACACACATAAAAGGGGAAAAAAAAAATCGTAAAATTTGAGTAACTTATGAAATTTTCAAAATAAAATTTTCATTTACAAAGGTGTTCATGCCAGCCTCATAAATGGTATTTTAACACATTGGCTGTCGATCTCGCCAGTGCTTGATGGGGATTGTTGTTTCAGATGTCAGTCACGCGAGATCGGTAGCCAATGTGTTGTCTGACATCTTTATACGATGTAAGCAATCTTCACAATGCACGCTTATGTGTAATTTTACCCTGTATCCCCATTTTAAGAAAATCGCCTTCAAATAACTTTTAAAGTTTTTAAACGTAGATTGTTGAAAATGGAAAAGGTTCTTGCCAGTATTAGAAATGATATTTTAAAACAGGTCCGACTTCTTTACGATCATTTGTTCTTGAGATAATGTAGACAAAGACCAAGAAATTAACAAACTAATGTACTAATAAACTGATTACTTGCAGACAGACATTAATCAATCTTGTGATGTTCGGATTCTTCACGCCAAAAGATGTTAAAAAACCGACATCAGAAATTTACAGGAATATTTAAGAAATTTTTGTAATACTTTATGAATTTTATTTGTGTACTTGTCTATCTGTCCGTGCTGTACTTTTCGTAAGCATGTTTCGATTGTTACCAGATCAGGGGTCGATCCATGCAAAAATTGAGTCCCTTTTGCTGCCCCTTCACAAAATTCCACATAATGTGAAAAGGGACCCATCACAAAATTCCTTATCATACAAAGGAACCCTTCGTAAAATTGAAATCTATAAAAAAGAGAGCCTTCATAAAATTCAGATTCATAAAAGAGACCCTACAAAAATCAGCATACATAGTTACGCTCATCACTAACTGACTCTGTGACGCTTAAAAAGGCTAAGAAATTTCGTTGGACTGTGTGTGAACCATAGATATAGTAATAAGACATAGATTGATCAGCGAGAGGAAAAAAGTGATGCCTTTTGTTTCGGGAAATGTCACTCGAATGGCTATCTTTCTCCGAGTAAATTACTCACAGGAATACACACGGATAATTTAGTAAATAAAATTTATGAATAATTTATTTACTAAAGGTGAAAGAAAAACTCCAGGTACAGTTTCAAATTCATTTTTCTTTTCATTCTTTTTTTCAATAATCTCTAATGGCTTATTTTAGAACTTTGTTTCGGCTTCAAAATTTTTTGCTCGATAACATATGCAAAACATATATGGCGTGAACGCCATAAATATAGTAATATATATAGATCTATCATCCCCATGTTATCATGCAAAGATTTTTAATGCCGAAAAAAAAAAAAAAAAAAAAAAAAGCTTTGGAATCAGCCATTAAATCTACTAGTGTTATTGAAAAAAAAAAAAAAAAAAAAAAAAAAAAAGAATTTGAAACTGTATCTGGAGTTTTTCATTCACCTTTAGTAAATAAATTATTCATAAATTTTATTTACTAAAATATTCGTGTGTATTCACTCGGTAAAGACGGCCATATTTTGGTAAAATCGTCGTCTTTTCCCAAGTGAAAATGAATCACTTTTTTCTCCCCAGTAATCAATCTATATATTATTACTATATCTATGGTGAACGCAAGTTGCCACCTAATTTTCATACTTAGTTAATTAAAAAAAATCTAATTGTCCGACCGATAAGCTGTTTAATCCGACGGATTCAGAAAAATCGCCCCTTTCATTTGGTACATTATTTGTAACAAATTTTTGATTAGATTTTTTAAAATTAATTAAAATATGAAAATAGGCATAGCTTGTTAATTGAAATATGAAAATAGACATTTTTTTTATTGACCTTTTTTTTTCTTCAGCATAAAATAAAATATGCTTTCACGTGGGAAAAAAAAAAAAATAATAATATATATATATATATATATATATATATATATATATATATATATATATATATATATATAATACTAGCTGACCCGTCCGGCTTCGCACTGATGAACAAATTTTAGTTAAAGATGGATTGATATGTAAAAAATCAAGAAATATATCAGTTTATATGTTATAGTCAGGCAATATTATTAACTGGAAAGTCAAAATATAATTTTACAATTATTTTTTTTAATTAGTTGTTAAATGTTGGCAATTTTTACTTAATGCTATTTATTTATTTATTTATTTATTTCATAAAAAGAAACATTTCTTTACTCATGAATAAAAAATATTGAAAAATAAACCTATGACATGAAAATGTTTTTGATAAAATTGACGTCATAATAGCTTTAATTATTATTTATTTTTTCATTTCGCAAATATATTTAATTTTTTCCATAATTGATTATTATTTTAATAATGTATATTAAAAGAAATCAATAATATGAAACAATATTCGTACAATATATACTATTACAGAATCTGGTGTGAAACAACCACACGACTTCCAATTACCCACTATTACACGTAATATATACAATTTTTAGGAGATATTACTTGCATTTTTTGAGATTTTCGAGTAAGAGAAACTTGATACACGTATAAAGACACATACAACAGAGTTTGCATAGCGAGTTAAAAAATAAGGGGAAAAAAATAGATAGTTATTTTTTTAAACACGAATTTCCGAGATCTAAAACTGAACTACCTAATCAGGATGACCGTTAATATTCCTGTAATAAGCACGTAATACTTGAGAAAGGTTATCTAAATTAGATTAAAGAAAAAATTTTCAAGAATACGTTAGAGCCGTTTTTGAGATACCAACTTTTACCAAAACTTAACATACTCAATTATTGACCTAAAAACAATAATTATATACAAAAGGATATTTAATAGGAAGTTAACATGGCGAGTTTGAAAAAAATCCGTACAGGCGTTTTTAAAGGAACGCACTTGCGAAGTCTGAAATTGAGCTGTTTATAGAGGACGCCTATCAATTTTCCTGAACTAAGCAACTTTTCAATCGAAAGGGCATCTAATATATTATTTATATAGCAACTTTGAAGAAAATCATTAGAGGTGTTTTTGAATATGGGCTTAGGGTCCCATTTCTGGTTTTCGATGACCCAATTCCGGTTTTTCAATTTTCACGAAAATTTGGAAAATTTATCTGTACACCAGACCTGAATCACTTGTGAAGTTTAGTAGTTCTATTTTTATTAGTTTTGGAGATATGACAGCCAGAAGATTACACACACACGTGAACATATACACACACACTGACCAATTGCCAAAACCTATACAATACTTCCACTACCTACGGTAGTAGGGTAATTGAAGTAAACACATACATCTCGTATTTACTACGATAATATACAGATTTTCGTATTACGTTTTCGATCGCCAAATACAAAAATCGCCAATGACGATAGATATCAAATCTATGCTTTGTTTTCAATTAAAATATTGAAAATTTTAATTAAAAATTTATTTTACCAAAATTTATTATAGCTTCTAGCACTTAGAGAGAGACAGTGTAACTTTTGATTATTGAAAGAAAAAAAAAAAAGCAATCGGCTTTTTAGTTCTAGCGATCGTTTTCTACATATGCATATAAACCTTTCTTTTTTTATATTAGTATAGCTATAGAGCATAGGTATATTAAATAGGTTTCCAGTCAACATAATGTAACTCAAATAATTAAATGCTATTTACATTTCAGTAATGGCTGTATGCGCTATGTATATTGAGCTACTTGCCATAACTGCTAGTTGCTAAAAATAGTCGCCAAATAAATTTAAACATCTCAATACGCAAGCGAAGTATGACATCACTGACCGCCCGTGGATGCAAGAAAAAGATTTTCCATGTTAATCGCTCATTGGATTTTTTTTTTTTTTTTTTTTTTTTTTTTTTTAATTAAAATTCTAGAAGAATTATTTCCCGATTTTAATCCTCATATTTGGGTATAGATATGTATTAGTTATTGTATGCATGCGTTAGATTGAGTTATTTTGCTGTCAAATTGACAAAATTTTAATTTTAAATTTCAAAACTGTCACCCTTGGCGTTTTTTGTATTTGGCGATCAAAAACGTAATACGAAAATGTACATGCCAGATGTATATTTTCGTAATATGTATTGTACGAAATATTGTTTCATATTATTCGTTACACTCTTAATGTAAGTTTTTAAAATAACCATGATTTTTGAAAGGAATTAAATTATATTCGCCAGATAATTTGGCGATATTTTTTTTTTTTTTCTGCCAAGGATGACGGATATCAAATCTATTCCGCTGCAACATATTAGTATATTATATCAGATACTTTATTTAGACATTTGAAAACAAATTTGACTTCAAATTATGATAGAATATTTATCCTTTCCCTTTTAATTAGTTTATTAGTTGGATGTTTATTGTGTAAATATCATCCTTTGAAATGAAATGTTTATGTTTTCAATCGAATATGGAAATTTGCCATTTTTTTTTCTAGAGTTTTGAAATTTAAAATTCCAATTTTATCAATTTTACAACAAAAACAATTTAATCTAACGGATGCACATGATAACTAATACATATCTATATCCAAATATGGGGATTAAAATGGGGAAATAATTTTCCTCGATCTTTATTATTTTTTTTACAAAAAATCCAGTTCACTTTTTATATTATTGTTCGCGTGAAAATATATTTTATTATATGTCTAAAAATAAATTAATTCGTAAATCTTTTTGGCAACAATTATAAATTAAAATAAATAATATTATAAAATAGAATTTCTTATTTTATTTTATTTTATTTATTTATTTATTTTTAAATTCCAATTTCGTTTACACACATCAGTTTAAACCACGGAGTAATAAAGACTCCGTGGTTTAAACATTGATGCTTAGATATTATATCATATCATATCAAATTAAATTATTAGAAAAATAAACACTTTTAATTCTATAATGACGTCAGATTTAACGTGTAAGTTTAACAATTAAAAAAGCTTTATATGAATTTCAATTTAATGCACGTGCAAATATATTTCTTTTCTTTTCACGTCAAGATATTTTAAAAACGAAATGAATATGTAAATGTTTCTTTTATGTTGGCAGCAGCTAATTTTTTTAATATTTCATTCAACGAGATATATAAAGTAGAGTGATAAATGGTAACCCTTGAGAAGGTCCAAGATGAGTCATGTGACATGCTTTCCTTGCACATGCGTATTCGGTGGTTTCCTTGGTAACAGCTCATTTTCAGTACATTTCTATGGCAACGGTTTCAATGTTTTTGTTTACTTTACGTAGTTTAATATTCTTTTGTTCTAAACAATTTTGATTTCATTACAACGAGATATATAAATTAGAGTGCTGATTCAATGGATGAAGGATTAACTTTCCGTGGTTCAAGATGAATCACGTGATATGCTCGAATAGGTTGCTGTGTTTGGCCCTTTATCGCTATTTTGGCATTTAAAATATCAGTTCGACAAATTATCATTATTATTAGGTAACATGACAGTCCTATGACCGAAATAAATTGCTTTTAAAATAATTTTACACATATTTCACATTTTAATAAATAATAAAATACCTTTCTTTTCATCGTTTCTCAACAAACTTTAAAAGTGTTTATAAAACAAAATTTAAACTTTTAAAGAGCTAAATTTAACAACAAATAATAATTTTTCAACTATTTTTAATCATTTTATCGGTTAAAGTTCAACTACACGAAATAAAAAAGAAGTAAAATCAAAATGAAAATGGTTTAGAACAAAAGAATATTAAACTACGTAAAGTAAACAAAAACATTGAAACCGTTGCCATAGAAATGTACTGAAAATGAGCTGTTACCAAGGAAACCACCGAATACGCATGTGCAAGGAAAGCATGTCACATGACTCATCTTGGACCTTCTCAAGGGTTACCATTTATCACTCTACTTTATATACCTCGTTGTTTCATTATTTCCATTTCTATTACGGCTTCTATGGGGATTTTAATTAAAATGCTCAGATTTTAAACTAAAATTTATTTTATCAAAATTAAATATAGCCTATAACAATATGGCATACTGTAGCTTTCGGTCAGTGAAAGAAGTTTTTAAATCGGTTCAGTAGTTTCAGAGATTACCCTCCACAAACAAACAATTTTTTGCGCTTTATATAATGATATAGATATAGATTAAATTTGCTCATGCACAAGAAAAAATGACGTCTATAAAATAATAATAATAATAATAATAATTTTAAATTTTAATGGTAACGAAGAGATAAAGTGCGAAAATTTCACACGGGCTTGCTAGCAAATGAATTATTTGAAGTGAGAAATAAATAAAATGAAATGATCATTTTTCAACGGGCGCCTTAGTCGCCCTACAACTAACTAGTTTGGCAATTTTTCAGTACTAGCAAACCAGTGCGAAATTTTTCGAACTTTCTTTTCTTATTTACCTTTAAAATTTGAAAGTTATAAATGTTATACACTAAGCGACAAAAAAAAAAAAAAAAAAAAAAAAAAAAAGCCGCACTGCAGAAAAATTGACTTATACCTTTTTTATTTGTAATAACTTCAAGACTAATGGTTGAAACAAATAAAACTGTCATGTTTGCATAATATATCAAAGAGATTAAATGATACCTATGTACATTTTTGATTTAATAATTCACTTTATTACACTCTACGAAGTAATTATTAAAAATCTACATAAAACATTCTTTTTAAACGTAATATAATAAACATATACTTTGTACTGTATTATGATTTATTATATGATATAAACAAGTTATATTTTAATACATGAAATAAAACTAATTATTTGTTAGATCTAAGGAAAGTTTTAATAAAAATATGTATTCTGCATTGAGTTATTCCACCTTTATATGGAATTACTGCTTTAATGCGCAATGGCATAGCATTATGCAGTGTTTTAATATAGATATCAGAAATTTCTCTGTGCCAAATATCATAAATAAATTTTTCTAGTCCTTGCAGAGTTGTAGGCTGCAATTTTTTAATCCTCACCCCTTTTCCGCGCTTTTTTATAGACTAAACATTTTCGAGTGGATTGAGATTAGGGCTATTTCCAAGTCTGATGAAAAAGAAATTCTACGATATTTTTTGTGGGATTTAACTTATAGTTAAAAAAGATATGATTGCTTAAAGAATTGTAGGTGCTCATGGGATAGGATAGGTCGTTTTAACGATTTGAATCGAATAAACGCACCACAGACGCCCTTTAGTATGGTGCAATATCATCTTGAAATTCTGTTTGCGGGAAAGTCTGAGATACTTCAAACTAGGCGCCGTTTTTATAATGGCCGCATTTTATTTCGAGTTAATTGATCCCTGGAGCATAAAAATTTGCCCGACTCATTGAAAATTTATGCACCTCCGTACAATGTGTCACTGTTTTATGAATGCAATTTTAAATAATTCGGTCACATTTTTATCATCTTACTAGTTTTTTTTTTTTTTTTTTTTTTTTTTTTTTTTATCAGCCCGAAATAAACTTGACTCATCAGAGAAAACTAGTTCGGCCTAATAATTAACTGATATATATTTTTTAATTTTTGGTCAATTGAAGTCTTGTTTTTTTAATTCTTTTCCTTAGTAATGGTTTTTTTTTTGCAGATCTTCTGGTTTTAAACATACTTTGTTTAATTGTTCCCACACTGCTTTTGAAGAAATTATTTAGCTATGCACTTTTTTTTTAATCTTTTCTAAGTTATGAGCATGTACAAATCGATTTTTTTAAACTTTTGTTTCTTAACTGGCCATGATCTCGCTTGGATGGGCAACATGGCCGCCTAAAGACACATTTTCCGCTTAAACAGCCGAAAAATTGTATAGGTTCCTAAAAATAATCACAGGAATATTTCTTTAACATTTAATTAATTGGCCATCTCACATATTAAAATATTTCTTAACTTTCATTCTAAAATTAATACTTTTTCTGGCATCGTTAAATGCCTTATATTTGCCATTTTTGAAATACTTTCTAAAATTATAATTTTCCTGACAGTTGCATTTTATTTTTAACACTTGGCTCAATCCTAAAGTGTATGTGGAGGGCTACGTAATAAAATAAGTTCAAAAATTTGCTTTTTAATTGATAAAATTGGCGGTTGAAAAAAGGAAAAAGAAAAATATCCAAGTGCGGCTTTTTTTTTTTTTTTTTTTTTTTTTGTTGCTTAGTGTACCAGTTTCACCACCTAATTAAAATTTTAATTTACCGGAAGCCAAGTTATTATTATAACCAAATAAATATTGAGCAATACTGAAACCACAATCATCCAAAGAAAAGTTTCAAAATCAAAATTCATGGTTGACGACTCAGTTTTCATACTTCCACAGGCAGTACGGTTTTAGTAAAGGACCCCTCATGACACCTTTTAAGTTTTTATCGCCAAGAATGCAATGACATTTTATTTATTTTCGCGTAATTTTTTGTAAAAAAAAAAAGAAAAAAAAGAAAAAAAAAAATCCTATTTTGAATATATTTTTTATGATTGCGTTTTTTAGTCAATTTATGATAATGAATTCCTATTCTGTTTATATCTTTAAAATATTGGTAGGTTTAAAATGACGCCTGCAAAGGTTCTGAAGAAATAACTTTAAAAAATACATTTTCCATTCCGCATGCTTAAATATTGTCTTTGTATAAATATTATTTTTCATCCTCGCGTATTTTTATTAATTTCACCACTATTGTACCATTTCGAGAAAAATTAATTGGAACTGGTCCACGTTAGAGAAATATTATACAGATTATTTCTCATTAATTGGTTCAACGAAACTCTATTAACCTGATATTATACTTGATATCCGCCACTTTGTTAAATATGTGGCAGAAAAAATTCATCAATAAACTTGGTTGAGACCATCATATCATCTATGTATATATGTTACCGCTAAAGTGCAGAAATCAGTTAATCTGCAGATTAGCTAGGTAATCTGCACATTAACTAGGGTGATCCGTTAAAGTGAGGAAAATTGTTTTATTTCTCAAATTACCTAGGTAATCTGCGAATTACCTAGATAATCTGCACATTACCTACTAGGCACTAGTTAAAGTGAAAATAAGATATCTGGTGTTGTAATTTTACAGCACGCTGTGTTGTATTTGTTTTTTCATTCGGGAAAAAGTAGCTTTCTTTTCTTTCTTTACTTATTTTAATCTGTATGTGTTTTAATTTTTATATCTTTTAAAGTTATATTTGTTTTATTTTTTATTTATTTCATCTTTTTTATTCTGTCAATATAAGTTTGAAGATGTTATGCATTTTTAATATGAAATATAATAGCTTTAATAGCTTTCAATAAATTCTATTTTATAAATGAATGTTAGAATACAGTAACGATTTCTTTTCAAAATAAAAATATTTAACAAAAAAAAAAAAAAGTTTTATTAACAACTTATATTGCTATTACTATTTAAATACTAGAAGCATTAAATTATATAAAATATTACTAGAAATATTAAATTAGACAAATCAGAAGCATTATTTAAGAAGTAACTTCAAATAATTAAAACTGCTTTAACATTTTTTAGAATGGATGAAAATTAAAATGAAAGTTTTCAATGCTTTATTAAACTATATTTTGCAGCATAGATATATCTGCACAAGTTTAGCAAATATATTAATTTTACCAAAAAAAAAAAATAAATAAATAAACCTTTATTAACACTTTTTATGTGATAAACTACAACGAAATTATCTGAAAAAGCGAACAAAATAATAAAAAAATAAATAAATAAGTAAAAATAAATAAATAAAAATATAATCATGATATATAAAATATGTACAGGAAACTTGAAACTGAAAGGAAAAAATATGTAATGAAATGCTAAAAAATGTACAAACATTTAATATTACGTATTTATTAAATGCCATAATATTTTTCAAAGTTAATAATTAATACATCTTTTTTTTTTTTTTTTTTTTTTTTTTTTTCGGTAAGTAATAGTAATTTAAATCAATTTTAAAATAAATTAGTTTTAAAAAGTTATGGTTTAATAGTTTTAGTTCGGAAGGAAATATTTACTGTAATGTAAATCTAATATTCATAATTCAAAATGGAGTTTCACGCGAGACAGCTTTTAATTAAGATTACATTTCATTAATAAAATACAGACCCTTATCAAACTTATATTGACAGAATTATAAAAGATAGAAATAAAATCAAAATTAAAACAATTATAACTTACTTGTTACTTTAAATTTTGTGTTAGTCATAATAATAAACATAATCATGGCTTCCATTCTCCACATTTTGCGTTTGCCGTTTGTCGGTTTATCATCATAGCGTAGCGAGCGGAAGTGCGGAA
Organism: Salticus scenicus; assembly: GCA_963930645.1. NCBI lineage: Eukaryota > Metazoa > Arthropoda > Arachnida > Araneae > Salticidae > Salticus > Salticus scenicus. The sequence continues at coordinate 28,582,034 of OZ005658.1, forward strand.
GGGAAGGGGTAAAAGTTTTAGTTATGTTTGAAGGTCATTCGCGTATCTGTATCACATGGCTGTTTGACGTCATAGTGAATGTAAAAAAAACTAAGGCTCGAAACAAACATTTGAACTTTAACGATACTGAAACCGTTAATCTGCAGATTACCTAGTTAAAATGCGGAAAACTCTTTATTCCGCACTTTAACGGGTCATTTTAGTTAATCTGCAGATTAACGGATTTCGCGTTTTAACGGTAACATATACATCATAATTAGAGCAATTCCGTCTTAAATACACTTTTTACAAAGTGGATTTAAAATTTTCAAGTGGCCGCCACTTGAAGACAAAAAGTCGGAGCAACTTGGTTAACGAACTCATCCAAGATATTTAGAAGATAAGTTCGCTGTTCAAATTTGGTTCAATTTGGAGTATTAGTTTGGTAGTTGTTATTGTTCATCATCATCATCATCATCACGACCTTGAGAAGTTCCTGCAGCTGGCAAGTTCACAATACCTACATAGTTCGTCCATAATGATGGAATAATTCCTTGTGATTGGTCGCGGGAAAGCAAAGCAATAGCAAATAACGGTTGGACATCAGAATAGTTTTTTGTTCAACATTTCATGTTAAACTTTAGTGAAAACATTTACAAATATTTTCAAAACTACATTTTTAGTTCTATTATTTTACATAAAAATATCATTTACATAAATTAATTACAGTTTTTTTTTTTTTTTTTTTTTTTTTACTGTTTATTTGTTCATATTTAAGATAATATCTGCATTATTATTATTATTATTACTATTATTCCCCATATACAAATTACTGATGGTTTTGAAACAAAATTTGCAGAAGTGAATATTTTTAAGATTAAAATATAGAAGATTAACAGTTTTATGTTATATGTAAAAATGTAGGTTTTATGCTACTTTTACTGAAAGAAGGGGTTAAAATTCGTAGATAAATTAATATTATAAATGCTTCAAACGTGAGTGTACATTCACTATTTGTTTCACTTACTTGTATTATTAAGCTATTGTATAGCTTTTATCGCGGGCTTTGAGCGCGGCGACCGAATCGAAAAATTCCGTAACGAAAAAAAAACCTAACACAGTTCGGTAGACTTCGGCTGTACGAAGCTCGCACAGATCGAGACGAGCTGCTCCGAAATCGGACGAATACATAAGCAGCTGTTTGTGAGAAAGTATGTAGGTGTATAGGTATCTATTATCTATGTACAACAGTGAATAGCTGTACGCGTAAAATTTGTGTATAAAGTAGATCAGATAAAACTTGATTATCTCCATTCGACTTGCAGGCCTTTAAAACCTATTAAATACCTTTTCTCTGTTAAAATTTGTTTTCTTATCATTATTGTTATCTTATCATTATTGTTATCTTATTCATTAATATCAAAGAAAAACCTTGAATATCCCCATTCGACTTGCAGGCCTTTAAAACCTATTAAATACCTTTTCTCTATTAAAATTTGTTTTATATCGGTCACCACGCTCAAAAAGTGTAACTTGAATTAATATCAAAGAAAAAACTTGAATATCCCCATTCGACTTGCAGGCCTTTAAAACCTATTAAATACCTTTTCTCTATTAAAATTTGTTTTCTTATCGGTCACCACGCTCAAAAAGTGTAACTTGAATTAATATCAAAGAAAAAACTTGAATATCCCCATTCGACTTACAGGCCTTTAAAACCTATTAAAATACCTTTTCTCTATCAAATTTTCTTTTCTTATCATTATTGTTATCTTATCATTATTGTTATCTTATTCATTAATATGAAAGAAAAAACTTGAATATCCGCATTCGACTTGCAGGCCTTTAAAACCTGTTAAATACCTTTTCTCTATTAAAGTTTGTTTTCTTATCGGTCACCACGCTCAAAAAGTGTAACTTGAATTAATATCAAAGAAAAAACTTGAATATCCCCATTCGACCTGCAGGCCTTTAAAATCTATTAAATACCTTTTCTCTATTAAAATTCGTTTTCTTATCGGTCACCACGCTCAAAAAGTGTAACTTGAATTAATATGAAAGAAAAAACTTGAATATCCCCATTTGACTTGCAGGCCTTTAAAACCTATTAAAATACCTTTTCTCTATTAAAATTTGTTTTCTTATCATTATTGTTATCTTATTCATTAATATCAAAGAAAAAACTTGAATATCCCCATTCGACTTGCAGGCCTTTAAAACCTATTAAATACTTTTTCTCTATTAAAATTTGTTTTCTTATCGGTCACCACGCTCAAAAAGTGTAACTTGAATTAATATCAAAGAAAAAACTTTAATATCCCCATTCGACTTGCAGGCCTTTAAAACCTATTAAATAACTTTTCTCTATTAAAATTTGTTTTCTTATCGGTCACCACGCTCAAAAAGTGTAACTTGAATAAATATCAAAGAAAAAAATTGAATATCCCCATTCGACTTGCAGGCCTTTAAAACCTATTAAAATACTTTTCTCTATTAAAATTTGTTTTCTTATCATTATTGTTATCTTATCATTATTGTTATCTTATTCATTAATATCAAAGAAAAACCTTGAATATCCCCATTCGACTTGCAGGCCTTTAAAACCTATTAAATACTTTTTCTCTATTAAAATTTGTTTTCTTATCGGTCACCACGCTCAAAAAGTGTAACTTGAATTAATATCTAAGAAAAAACTTGAATATCCCCATTCGACTTGCAGGCCTTTAAAACCTATTAAAATACCTTTTCTCTATTAAAATTTGTTTTCTTATTATTGTTATCTTATTCATTAATATCAAAGAAAAAACTTGAATATCCCCATTCGACTTGCAGGCCTTTAAAACCTATTAAATACCTTTTCTCTATTAAAATTTGTTTTCTTATCGGTCACCACGCTCAAAAAGTGTAACTTGAATTAATATCAAAGAAAAAAATTGAATATCCCCATTCGACTTGCAGGCCTTTAAAACCTATTAAAATACCTTTTCTCTATTAAAATTTGTTTTCTTACCATTATTGTTATCTTATCATTATTGTTATCTTATTCATTAATATCAAAGAAAAAACTTGAATGGCCCCATTCGACTTGCAGGCCTTTAAAACCTATTAAATACCTTTTCTCTATTAAAATTTGTTTTATATCGGTCACCACGCTCAAAAAGTGTAACTTGAATTAATATCAAAGAAAAAACTTGAATATCCCCATTCGACTTGCAGGCCTTTAAAACCTATTAAATACCTTTTCTCTATTAAAATTTGTTTTCTTATCGGTCACCACGCTCAAAAAGTGTAACTTGAATTAATATCAAAGAAAAAACTTGAATATCCCCATTCGACTTACAGGCCTTTAAAACCTATTAAAATACCTTTTCTCTATCAAAATTTCTTTTCTTATCATTATTGTTATCTTATCATTATTGTTATCTTATTCATTAATATGAAAGAAAAAACTTGAATATCCGCATTCGACTTGCAGGCCTTTAAAACCTGTTAAATACCTTTTCTCTATTAAAGTTTGTTTTCTTATCGGTCACCACGCTCAAAAAGTGTAACTTGAATTAATATCAAAGAAAAAACTTGAATATCCCCATTCGACCTGCAGGCCTTTAAAATCTATTAAATACCTTTTCTCTATTAAAATTCGTTTTCTTATCGGTCACCACGCTCAAAAAGTGTAACTTGAATTAATATGAAAGAAAAAACTTGAATATCCCCATTTGACTTGCAGGCCTTTAAAACCTATTAAAATACCTTTTCTCTATTAAAATTTGTTTTCTTATCATTATTGTTATCTTATCATTATTGTTATCTTATTCATTAATATCAAAGAAAAAACTTGAATATCCCCATTCGACTTGCAGGCCTTTAAAACCTATTAAATACTTTTTCTCTATTAAAATTTGTTTTCTTATCGGTCACCACGCTCAAAAAGTGTAACTTGAATTAATATCAAAGAAAAAACTTTAATATCCCCATTCGACTTGCAGGCCTTTAAAACCTATTAAATAACTTTTCTCTATTAAAATTTGTTTTCTTATCGGTCACCACGCTCAAAAAGTGTAACTTGAATAAATATCAAAGAAAAAAATTGAATATCCCCATTCGACTTGCAGGCCTTTAAAACCTATTAAAATACTTTTCTCTATTAAAATTTGTTTTCTTATCATTATTGTTATCTTATCATTATTGTTATCTTATCATTATTGTTATCTTATTCATTAATATCAAAGAAAAACCTTGAATATCCCCATTCGACTTGCAGGCCTTTAAAACCTATTAAATACTTTTTCTCTATTAAAATTTGTTTTCTTATCGGTCACCACGCTCAAAAAGTGTAACTTGAATTAATATCAAAGAAAAAACTTGAATATCCCCATTCGACTTGCAGGCCTTTAAAACCTATTAAAATACCTTTTCTCTATTAAAATTTGTTTTCTTATTATTGTTATCTTATTCATTAATATCAAAGAAAAAACTTGAATATCCCCATTCGACTTGCAGGCCTTTAAAACCTATTAAATACCTTTTCTCTATTAAAATTTGTTTTCTTATCGGTCACCACGCTCAAAAAGTGTAACTTGAATTAATATCAAAGAAAAAAATTGAATATCCCATTCGACTTGCAGGCCTTTAAAACCTATTAAAATACCTTTTCTCTATTAAAATTTGTTTTCTTACCATTATTGTTATCTTATCATTATTGTTATCTTATTCATTAATATCAAAGAAAAAACTTGAATGGCCCCATTCGACTTGCAGGCCTTTAAAACCTATTAAATACCTTTTCTCTATTAAAATTTGTTTTATATCGGTCACCACGCTCAAAAAGTGTAACTTGAATTAATATCAAAGAAAAATCTTGAATATCCCCATTCGACTTGCAGGCCTTTAAAATCTATTAAAATACCTTTTCTCTATTAAAATTTGTTTTCTTATCATTATTGTTATCTTATCATTATTGTTATCTTATTCATTAATATCAAAGAAAAAACTTGAATGTTCCCATTCGACTTGCAGGCCTTTAAAACCTATTAAATAACTTTTCTCTATTAAAATTTGCTTTCTTATCGGTCACCACGCTCAAAAACTGTAACTTGAATTAATATCAAAGAAAAAACTTGAATATCCCCATTCGACTTGCAGGCCTTTAAAGCCTATTAAATACCTTTCCTCTATTAAAATTTGTTTTCTTATCGGTCACCACGCTCAAAAAGTGTATCTTGAATTAATATCAAAGAAAAAACTTGAATATCCCCATTCGACTTGCAGGCCTTTAAAACCTATTAAAATACTTTTCTCCATTAAAATTTGTTTTCTTATCATTATTGTTATCTTATCATTATTGTTATCTTATTCATTAATATCAAAGAAAAAACTTGAATGTTCCCATTCGACTTGCAGGCCTTTAAAACCTATTAAATAACTTTTCTCTATTAAAATTTGCTTTCTTATCGGTCACCACGCTCAAAAAGTGTAACTTGAATTAATATCAAAGAAAAAACATGAATATCCCCATTCGACTTGCAGGCCTTTAAAGCCTATTAAATACCTTTTCTCTATTAAAATTTGTTTTCTTATCGGTCACCACGCTCAAAAAGTGTATCTTGAATTAATATCAAAGAAAAAACTTGAATATCCCCATTCGACTTGCAGGCCTTTAAAACCTATTAAATACCTTTTCTCTATTAAAATTTGTTTTCTTATCGGTCACCACGCTCAAAAAGTGTAACTTGAAATTATATCAAAGAAAAAACTTGAATATCCCCATTCGACTTGCAGGCCTTTAAAAACCTATTAAAATACCTTTTTTCAAAAAATAGAGTTAGATCATTGAAATTTGGTACATCGAGGTTTTCGATATCTACAAATCGATTGCGGATATTTTTGATATATTCTCATTGCGGATATATTCTCATTTATTCAATAAAAGAAAAAAAATTGTTTTCTTATCGGTCACCACGCTCAAAAAGTGTAACTTGAATTAATATCAAAGAAAAAACTTGAATATCCCCATTCGACTTGCAGGCCTTTAAAGCCTATTAAATACCTTTTCTCTATTAAAATTTGTTTTCTTATCGGTCACCACGCTCAAAAAGTGTAACTTGAATTAATATCAAAGAAAAAACTTGAATATCCCCATTCGACTTGCAGGCCTTTAAAACCTATTAAAATACCTTTTCTCTATTAAAATTTGTTTTCTTATCATTATTGTTATCTTATTCATTAATATCAAACGAAAAACTTGAATATCCCCATTTGACTTGCAGGCCTTAAAACCTATTAAATACCTTTTCTCTATTAAAATTTGTTTTCTTATCTGTCACCACGCTCAAAAAGTGTATCTTGAATTAATATCAAAGAAAAAACTTGAATATCCCCATTCGACTTGCAGGCCTTTAAAAACCTATTAAAATACCTTTTCTCAAAAAAATAGAGTTAGATCATTCAAATTTGGTACATCGAGGTTTTCGATACCTACAAATCGATTGCGGATATTTTTGATATATTCTCATTGCGGATATATTCTCATTTATTCAATAAAAGAAAAAAAATTGTTTTCTTATCGGTCACCACGCTCAAAAAGTGTAACTTGAATTAATATCAAAGAAAAAAAAATACTGCATAAATAAAATAAATAAATAATTATAATTGCATAAGTTGATAAAAAATGCTATGCAATAGCTTTACCGCGGCAGTCCTCGAGTGCCACACGTATTTTTTTTATTTTTTTTTTTTAATTCCTATTAATATTCAGATGGGATAGAGAAACAAATTTATACCGCTAAAAGTTAACATTTGAGCGTAAAATCTTTTAGCTTTTAATATTAAAATCTTTAACATGAATTGTTATCTTCATCAGTGAAATTGCATTTAAAAAATGAACCCAATTTTCTGTTTATTTATTAAATCCCTACACTATCTCCCTTAAATAATATTTATTTGCGCTTAAGATTTTTCTAAAATACAAAAAAATACAATATATATATATATATATATATATATATATATATATATACAGACACGACATTATTTTATTATTTAAAACATGAAAAATCTGACATTGACAGATTTTAATTTAGTGCCAGAGGCCTACTGCTAAACTTGTTAATATCGACAAATTCTTCTTTAGTTAATTCGTGACGATCTAAATTCCATGATAAAGTTTTCATTAAATCAAACCAATGTGTTTCAGCTGCAGATACTGTAACAAATAACGTTGGAAGTCCAAATTGTCCTATAGCCGCAAAACAACGTTTTTTCTCTTTTTCCCAATGAGGAGGAGGTGTGCCTTGGGGGGGGGGACTCATGTCAAAGGTGTGCCTTGGGGGGGGACTCATGTGAAAGGTGTGCCTTGGGGGGGGACTCATGTCAAAGTTGTACCTTGGGGGGGGGACTCATGTCAAAGTTGGACCTTGGGGGGACTCATGTCAAAGTTGTGCCTGAAGGGGGGGGACTCATGTCAAAGTTGTGCCTTGGGGGGGACTCATGTCAAAGTTGTGCCTGGGGGGGACTCATGTCAAAGTTATGCCTTGGAGGGACTTCATTCAATAAATCCCCATTCAATAAACCGACTGAAATAGGCCCTTAGCACTATTAAGAGTGTATTATAAAAATTCGACAACGCTGTACCGACTAAAATAGGGGTACTTGGGGGGACTCATGTCAAAGTTGTGCCTTGGGGGGACTTCATTCAATAAATCCCCATTCAATAAACCGACTGAAATAGGCCCTTAGCACTATTAAGAGTGACGTATAAAAATTCGACAACGCTGTACCGACTGAAATAGGGGTACCTTGGGGGGGACTCATGTCAAAGTTGGGCCTTGGAGGGACTTCATTCAGTAAATCCCCATTCAATAAACCGACTGAAATAGGCCCTTAGCACTATTAAGAGTGACGTATAAAAATTCGACAACTGTACCGACTGAAATAGGCCTCTAGCACTAAAAATAAAATAAAATAAATAAATAAATAAATAAAGTAAAATAAAAATAAATAATTAACCCCCTCCCTCCCCCTAAAGAAAAGAAGAAAAAAAATTGCTGAAAATAAACTGATAAAAAAAATGATAACACACTTGCTACATATTTTAATTTTAAAAATGATTTCTCTTTTCTTTTCATTAATAAAAACAGTCAATTACATCAGTGTATTTTTAGTAATTTAAAAACAAATGTTAGTAAATCTTCATACAATTCATGTATATAATTAAATATTATTTAATATATTTATTTAGTCAAATTGAAGTAACATTTTACTATATGCTAAACAAAGAGAGTATTACATTTACCAAATTTTACTTTAAAAAATAAAAATATTTTATTAGATCTCTTTTTGTTCTTTTAATGCAGTTTCATATATAATGATGACAATGTCAGATGTTTTCTCATTAAAAATTATCAGTGTGCTATACACAAATGTTAACTTTTAAAGTTATATCATTCTTTCTGTACTCCATTTGAAAGGATTTTATAAGAAATGAAATAAAATAGGAAGAAAAGCGGACACAAATACTTTTTTTTTTTCTGTAAATAGAGCTAATAATTAATGTAGTAAATTCATATTTAGAGCATTCAAATAACATCTCCAATCAATTTCCTTCGACTTGTCTCCAAATGTCTCTCCAAAATCTCCCTCTTTTTATGACGTATAATTCGTTCTAAATTTAAGCAGACTAATTCCTTTCTTTTGACTTTCGGATTAATTTCAAAAGATGATTTTTTTTTTTTTTCCGTTGTACAATTATTTTTTTCCCTTAAAAAAAAAATATATATATATATATATATATATATATATATTGATGTTATTATTATTATTTGTAGTAGTATTACTTTTCAATTTCTTTTCTTTCTTCCTTTCTTCAACTTTTTTTTACTATCTGATCTGATAGCTTCTCACATATTTAATTTAAAAAACATTGCTCTCACGTTTATTAATCAAAGTCGCCAGTAGATGGCACAGGGTTGGCAAAGTGGGCTCAGCCCAGAAAAACCCGCCCGGGTTTTTCTGGGCGGGCCCACCAACAAAAACCCACTGGGTTTTTGCAAATAAGTGGGTTTTTGTTAAAAATTATTTATAATTTACAAATTCCATCTATAAAGTATAGAAAACACCTTACCTTTTAAGAAAAAACTTATTTTTATATTCTAGAAAATAATATTAAACATAACAAGTAATATAAAAGAAAATTTTTAAAGTCAATTCCTACTTACAAACACTATCGAAAAAGTTTTTTTTTAATAGTTTTGAATTAGGAAATAAGAAGCATGTGTGCAAAATGAAATAAAAATAATTATCAGATAAAAAAACTTATTATATATACCATGTTTTACATTTTCTGATGAACAGGGTTTAACCTGGCAAAAAAATTACTTTAGCATTTTAGCGAAAATAGGCAAGCACTATTTTAGCTTTTTCGAAAGTTAATTAATTCTTTGGATACCATTGATTTCTTTTACTTATAAGGAACATCACCCAAGTGTCCAGCTCGGATTTCAATATGAGAGAGGCGTTTCTTTCACACTTGATATATATGCTGATATATATCAATTCTTACTAAAAAATATGCGAAAAATTTGTATGTATACAGCAAGTGAATACTCAAATGAATAATTCAGTTGAAATAATTTTCAGTACTATAAATTTTCATTTGCATTTTGCAACTTAGCACAAAATCATTTTGCTAAATCATTTAGTATTTTTAAGTCACACCCAAAGGCGGAGCTTACTGTTGATATTTGGCTGATGTGGTTTTTAACATTTTATAAATTCAATAAATATAGAAAACATGGACGATAGCAAAAATTTCTATGATCAAAAATCTTTGATACATGCCCTCTATCAGAAATTAAAGTTTCATTAAAATCGCAGCCGGACACAATGTTCCTTGTTAGCTTTGTTATCTTCAGTTTTGTTTTCTATTTCTTTTGTTCATTGATGGTTTTAACCGAGCATCCATATTTGTAACTTTAAAAATATGAATCAGGGAAATTATGTTTTGATTTTAACAATAGAAAAAGAGGTACTCATATCATATGCCTAAAATGAAAAAGCAATTTAAAAATTAAACAAAGTGTAGTGGTAGATAATCGTGAAATACTAGTGCTAAGAATGCCTCTATGAAGCAAATTCTGAATTCTGACATTTTTGCTTTAAATTCAATCATTAAAAATTAAAAATAAATCCAAATTACTATATAAATAATGATTCCCAAAAATTTCAGTCCTTTTGTAGTTTTTGCCAGCAAATATTACAAAAAAAAAAAAAAAAAAAAAAAAAAAATCCGAGTTATTATATAGAGATATTTTATACAATTATCCAGTTTTAGCTTTTTAGCGAAATTCTGACCAACATGTTTTAGCAAAATATGATACCTTTTAGCAAAATGCTAAAAAAACTAATGACAGTTTAAACCCTGCTGATGAATCATAGAGCTCTTATCAATGTGCATAAAATTCTTAAAGTGATAATGGCGTCAGTTTTTGTGAGATGCATAATTTAACTTTTTATAATTTTTTAACATTCACGTTTAATTAAATGTATTTATTTTTATGTCGAAAGAAAATTAACTCGTAATTTTCTTTTGGCAACAATTAAATTATAGCTAACATTTTAATGGTTATTTTAATGGATGTTATTATTTTCATATTTTAATCAATTATAAGAAAACTAATAAAAAAATTCGAAAATTGGACTTCGAAGATTGTGTTGTCACCATGTTCTGAGCAATCCTGAAAGTTTCAAATTTCTAGCTAGTCGGGAAGTTAGTTAAAAATCGATTGCAAGATTTGTACAAGATATATATAGGGAGAGTGTGAACTAATAGTGGGAATTGAAAAAGTAACTAACAGTTATAAATATAATAAAAGCAAATTTATCTTCTATAATTGCTTTAATTTTCCTTTTCCTGTAAAACGGAACGATATTTTTGTTTAACAGCGGACATAAATGTTGTCCAGAATAAATATTTAGCTAATTAAATAGTTCAGTTTTAAATCTTTATAATAATTTTAGTAGCAATATAATTATTAGTGCAAGTTATTTTTATAATTAAAAAAATTTAAATGATATGTATTGTACATAAGTTAAATTCTTTTATTTTATCAGTTATTGTCATTAAGAATATTTATTTTGAATTAGCATAATTTTACTAATTAACACTATTTTAATATTAGAATCAAACCAATTTTTATTTCTAAGATAAGTATTAGATTAATTATTAATTAGTAGTTTAATATAATTAGGTGTATTACAACTAATATGCTAAATAACATATATCTAACATTGCAATGCAAATGTATTCAAACAAAAACCCACAAAAGCCCAGAAAAACCCACAAAAGCCCAGAAAACCCCGCAAAAACCCAGAAAAACCCAAGTGGGTTGGGTTTTTCTAGAAAAACCCGGGTTTTTGCCAACCCTGAGATGGTAACACCAAACATACATTTATCTTCAGCTATTTAGATTACATTATTTTACTCTGAAATGAGTATAAATTCTACATTTTTACTGATAAAATAAAATTGAAAAAATCTGACAGCTTTACATATTTAATCTTCAAAATATTTACTCTTAAAAAAAAAAAAAATCACTAATTTTTAAGTGTGGGATAAAAAAAATAAATACATTTCCATTTAAATATGAACAAATAGCCAGTAAAAGAATTCGCTCATTAATCTTTTCATGTAGATAGATATGATCTAAAATATTAAAAATGAATATCGGAAAATATTTGTAAATGTTTTCGTAAAATTTAGTTTAAAATATTGACAAAAATACATAAATAAATAAATAAATAAATAAAATAAAATAAAATAAAATAATAATAAATAAAAAAATAGTCTGATCTCTGATAGCTAGTCTCTGATTTGCTGCTACGACGAATCCCAGCGTCCAATCAGAAAGGATTATTCTATCATATTGGACGAATTATGTATAATAGGTATTGTGGACTTGCCTACGGCTGTCGAGACAGCCGCTTACCTTCACCTGAGGAGAGAAGAAACACATAAGGAGATCTTGCATGGTCAAGATATTCGGAACGGTGAGCTAAAGGTCTGCACGGGCCGGGTTCGGGCCGAATTTTTAAATTTGTTCTCGGGCCGGGCCAGGCTCGGGCTCAGTTTTTTTTGTTTTTTTTTTGTATACTCGGGCCGGGCCTGAATGAAATTTTCTCCGGGCCGTGTCGGGCCGAACTTTTTCCTGGTTTCCTCGTTGGTCAGCGGAAAAGGAAAATGATAAAAATATTTTTTCAGTCATTTATTTTACATAATTTTATAGGCTGGTATGTCGCATAAAGTTTATTTTGTTAAAAAAATATCTGTAACTTCAATTTAGTTGTCTACCAGTCTGTCTGTTCGAAATCTGATTTTTCGCGAATATTTTTAGCATGCTTCGAAATTAATATATTTTATTTAAAGTAATATTAGATGGTTTCCTATTCAAAATAGTATGCATGTCACTACCAGTTTGCGTACATGTACATAACAAAATAAATTAGATACGTTACTGTGTATAAGGCTTTGTTTCCTATGATCTGTTGAGTTTAGATGGTATGAAGGCAATAAAAATCCTTCCGTTGTAACTTTTTCTCTAAGGCTCCTTTTTCTTTTCTCTAGTGGATGAAAGTAGCATCATTCTTATCATGGTCAAAAACAACTTTTCTATTCAGTATGGTTGGATTAACATTAAAGTTTTGTTTACTGGATCACATGAAAGATTCGAATACATTACGCTATATATGAGAGGAAAGTGCATTTTTAGTAGTATTAATCATTTTAAATACCTTCCTGTATTGTTTGATGAATGCTAATATTTTCGATTTGACTTTCTGTTTGTCCTCGTGCCTTGTCTATAATAATGAATTTCTGTTTGTATATAATTATCTTGTGAAAGTTCAGCAGTTTTGTTAAAGAACGTACTATTGTTTGGTTATATAAGACCTCTGCAAAACGCATACTAAACATCTTTTTCATAGAAAGGCATGTTTATTATTATTATTATTATTATTATTTTACATATTTTTGAATTGGGCCTGACTTTATTGGTTTTTGTCCGGGCCAGGCCGGGCCATTCACTTTTAAAAAATAAACGGGCCGGGCCGGACCCGGGCTGGACTTTTTGGCTTCATACCGGGCCGGGCCGGGTAAGCAAAGCTTCCGTACGGGCCGGGCCGGGCCTCAAAATTTCGGCCCGTGCAGACCTCTACGGTGAGCTGTGTGGATTCCCGAGGAACCCTGGCGTGACGATTTGATGCTGTCAGCAGCATGACGGAGGATAGAGGCAGAGCAGAGCCGATTTGAAAGCTGTTGAGTCATATGGCAGTAGAGCAAGGGGAGACCTTAGCACTAATCCTACATTTTTTTTTTTTTTTTTTTTTTTTTTTTTTGTAAGATATTAAGAAAAGCCTAACGAGACTGTTAAGCAGTCAGAATAAATAAAATACTATACAATTTAGAAAAATAAAATTGAAGAAAATTTAGCCTAGGTCTGTTAGGTAGTCAGAGAAAAGATATTTACACTATTTACAATACTAAAAATTTAATAAAAATATTTTAAAATTTACAAATTAAAAAAGATATATAAAACAATTTACAGTTAAGTTTAATAATTAAATTTAAAATCCCTACGGTAAGGTAACTGGCTGGAAGGTTGATCATCCGCGACTGTTGAACGACACAGTAGGTTGCTTCAGCTCTTGTAATTATTTATTTATCTTATAATTATTTATTTTAAATTTATTTATTTAATTCTGCAGTTGTTACTCTAAAATAGATTGATACAATTTTTTTTATTATTTTCCAGAGGAAAAATCTACTCAAGCGAATTTGGTTTTCTTGCAAACTGATATGGAGTATCTTTCTCTGGATTTCGGAGCGCTTTTGAAAACTGGTGATCACTCAGATGTGCAACTGTTGTGCAACGGAGGTATCATTCCAGCTCATAAGGCAATACTGGCAGCACGTTCGCAGGCATTTTCAGATATGTTTCGTGATGATAAGGAAGATAATGAGAACGGTTTGATAAGTTTGTCTACAACCGAATTATCTCTGATGGAATTGTGCCTAGAATTCGTTTACAAAGGGAAGATTTTAATGTTACCTGTTGAAATGGCACCAAACCTTTACACATTAGGGCATGTTTTGAAAATATTTTCCTTACCAAAATTGTGTGCCGATCTCATGGTCTCTAACGTATGTGAAAGCACTTACATATCTTATTTGATCCTTGCTGATAAATACGAAGATGATTATTTTAAAGGTGGTCTCATCGATTACATTTCTGATCATACTGAGTTACTAAAAAGTGAAAGCTGGATGAAATTTTCGGCTGAATATATGAAAACAGCTATCAGCGTATATCAAAAAGTGCACGTTTAAATAGTGAACTGCATAAATTATTCACTCACATTTTATTTAATCATTTATTTTCACTTTGCTTCTGAGGGAAAAAATATAAAATTTTTTGAAAAGTCTGGTTTGTCGCATTGTTTTATAACCGGTACAGTAATTTGTTTGTTTTCTTTTTATATTGTAAATGCTCAATTTTATTTATTACTAGCAGGTCTACCCAGTATTACCCACGTTGAAGTAGTGTATTTTGATATCAATGAAAGAAGTAAGCAAAGCAGGTTAGGTTTAAAATGAAATGACGGCTTTAAACTAGTGGATCTGCAGATCAGGAGCATCAAAGTCCTGTTTGCATCGAGCATTATTCAACAGGTCATTTATATTTATTCCTTATTATATAATAAATATATATACTGATTCGATTGATTTGCTACATAAACAAAAACGTTTCTGAGGGGGGCTGCCGCCCCCTTAACCCCCCGCTGTATCTCTCTTTCTATAATTCTCTCTCTCTCTATATATATATGTATTCCTAATTACTCATTGTCTTGTATTAATTCCCTGTAATTCATAACATATCGGAATTATTTTGTGTAACCGTGTAAATGAATTACCAATTCTATTCCTACACTTCTCCACTGAAAAACATTCTTTTAGCATTCGAATAAAATTTCATTATATTTAACGACGTGTAAGCATGCTAAAATACACTTTTAAGAAATACCGACTATAGACCGTAATAGTACGAAATTCTTTTATGTATCCCAGAAAAGGAGTCACAGAAATTATATACACTAAAAAGAATACTCCTATTTAGTTAGTTATAACTCATTAATTTTTCAACCAAATTTGACATCATTTGGATGATTACAATCCGTCATCGGAATTCTTTTGTGGGGTCCCGTAAATAAATTATTTAGTCTATACATATATCATTTTTCTAGAATAAACATTCTTTTAAGCACCTTTATAATATATGTTAATTCCATTATGTTGAATGCAGCATCTACGCATTAAAGTGCGCTTAAATAAAAATTTATTCGTAAGCTCTAATGTCACCAAATTCTTTTGTGTGTCTCCGTAAACGAACCATAAACATTCTATACACCAGTAAAAACTATTCAGCTTATTCTACTTTTTCATAAATAATTGTTCGAAGTTTCTCATAATTTCGCTGATTACGTTGCATTGTCAGAACACTTTTGTATGGTCCTGTACATTAATCAGGACGCTTGTGACCAAATATTTTCTGCAGTAAACGTAAGTTTAAGCATCTCAGTTATGTACGCTAATTTCATTTTGTTGATTGCAAAGTAATGATGTCAAAATGCGTTTAAACGAAATTCACTCCATACGCCGTAATGATAAGAATTTTGATGTGTCCCTGTACACAATGCATAAAAAATATAGACATAAAAAATTATACAGTTATTTCTATACAGAGCCTGAACGTGTGTGCCAATTTGCAAGTCATTCAGAGGAATTTTGCGGCCGCTATTGCGGCACATACAAATTCCTCCCATAGGCCGTAATGATAAGAAAAATTTTGGTGTGTCCCTGTACACGAACTAAAAATGAAAAACACACCCGAAACTATACAGCTAAAATTCTGTGTGGCTCACAAATACGTGTACCAAATTGGAAGTCAATAGCGTAATTTTTGCGGTCGCTATTGCGGTACATACAAATTCTTCCCATAGGCCGTAATGATAAGAAAAACTTTGGCGTGTCCCTGTACACGAACTACAAATGGAATATACATTCAAAACTCTACAGCTGATTCCGTGGGGTTCATGAACATGTATACGAAATTTCAAGTCAATAGCGTGATTTTTGCGGCCGCTATCGCGCGACAGACAAACACACGTCCGGAATGCGTATCTCCGAAATCTTGGCGCACGCAGAACAAATTCACAATTTTTCGCCAGAGAATGCGATTTTTGCCAAATCTGGAAGTGGAAAGAGAAACTTCACGCCGCTTAACCTGTATAAATAAACATCCGGCATTTTTCTTTCTTTTTTTTTTTTTTATTATTATTATTTTTTTTTTCTTCTGATGATTAATGTAGGATTTAAATCGCAAAACGAAACATATCTTGAAATTAAGAAATAGTTATTCGAATAGAGAAGTAGATAATAATAATGGTAATATATTAGCATTGAGATCCGATTTCATGTATAAGGCCAAAAAGTTTGTAAACTTGTTCAAACAAATTACAAATTCTTAGTAAAATGCAGTCCAAATCAGTAGTACGCCATTTTACATTTCAATTATTTTTATTATCATTTTGTATTTAAATTTTTAAAATGTACGACTTTATAAAATATTTCTCTTACGATGCAGTATTTGAATTTTCATAAATTATCACCTTATATTTATCTATTCTGCATTTTTAAAGAACATCTTAATCATAATAAAATAGATATTTCGTGTTAAATTTTATGGTTGAAATTCATAAAGTTTTCTACGTATAATTTCCTCCTCGGACATGTCCATTTCTCATTCTTTACCCCCTCTTCCCCCAACCCCAACATACAAAGTTATAAAATAAAACGTTAAACATTTTATTAATGCTATTCTATTTGTTTTTCAGTAATCATAAACAATCTAACTTAATATGTTATACAAATCAAAGTAATAATGATGCGCATAACCATTCTCATCCTATATTTATTGTTACTAATTTCTATTGAGAGCGAAATGTATTCATATTAAAAGGAATGAGTATGATAGAACACTCAACACAGTCGCAGACTGAAATGCCGCACCTCATAGGCTACCCTCTATCCGATTCGATACATTTGACTTATCGTAATTAAATGACTAATTTTATTAGGATTGTTTTCGTACATTAATTTCCAACACAACTGATCCCCATATTGCAAGTTCGTGGGAAGTATTGGCCTAATTTGTCAAATGAAGGAAACACAATTTTTAATTACTAAAGTTTCAAATTAAAATGTTCATATTTAATGAAGTGTATTAAAAAATATATTTTAAAATATTAGTCTGACATGCTTACGACAAAATATTGCCATAATGGACGTTTAAACGAAATTTTGCTCTATTTTGCCATGTTAAAAAGAAAACGTAAATCTTGAATAACATGCGAAGTTTACAACTTACATTGTTCCAAAGCAATATTGTCCTTATCTAATAACATAAGTGATATTTAAAAACTGATGCACCCATTTTACAAACTCAATATCTGTAATACACACAGACAAGTCACATAAACCAACCACTAAAAACATAATTTTTGGATTCAGGAAACCTCAAAACATATAAATGTAACAAAAATTCAATTTCGAAAACTTGATCCGAAAACAATACTTTCGCGACCTTTTACGGATAAGATAATGTAAATTAGAATAAGAGAATAATTTTAAATTAATTAAACTTTAATTGCATTTATTACATTGATTTTTATTTATAAAAAGAAATGCTTTCATTTAATTTGGGGTAGCCCTGTATATTTACTATATATTTTACAAACACAATATAGTGTACTAATTTAGCACAGAATTTAAAACACATAGCACGACATGAAATGACCTTTCAGCAATTCCATTGTATGAATATATCTGAATTCTTTTGTGGGGTTCTGTGTAAACTTCTAATAAAGGATATACATTCTACATTGTATACGAAACATTCTTTCATGTACATAAAATATAAGTTCAATTTATTTTATTTTGTTTCATCCAAAAATATTAAATTGTATTTACCAGAAAATTCACACATAGACTTAATGAATTTGAATTATTTTCTTAGTCACTGTACACGAATTACTTAATAGTATTTCATCCGAGTTCCAATATCTATTCTTGAGGTATGGTGATAACAAACACACAGACACATTCAGGCAACCGCTAAAAACCTAATTTTTTGTTTCATGATATTTAAGCAAATGTAGCAAAAACTCAATTTCGAAAATCTGAATCAAAAATAAAACTTTTCTTACAATATATGGGTAAAATAAACTAAATAATGATCATAATAATGATAATCTGGTGTGTCACTCACACGACTTTCTTTTTTACCCTGCATTTCAATATTATAATGACAGATTGCACATTAAATCTTAAGATCAATAGCGTAAGAATGTAAAGTTTAATGTACTTTTCAAATAATCTAAAATAGGTTTAGAAACAATTTTATTTGACGAAGAGAAAGTAAATAATAAAAAAAATAATAAAACAGAATAAAATAAAATAAATGTATTTCAAGGATAATTTTAAAAGCTTTAAAATCATAATATTACAAATATACTTCTTCATTAATCTTGATAAAATAAATTTAAAGGGTTTTCTAATAAATTTTGGTATTAAATTATATTATCTAAAAATAACGATACAAAGACTCCATTGACACATTTTTAACAATTATGATTCAGGGAGCCTCAAAAACTGTATATATAACGAAAATTCAATTTCGAAAATTTGACCCCCAAAACAATACTTTCTCTACCATATATGTTGGTAAGAGAAAGTAAAATAAATAAATAAATGTATTTCAAGAACAATTTTAAAAGCTTTAAAATTAGAATATTACAATTTTATTTCTTCATTAATCTTGCTAAATTAAATTTAAAGGGTGGAGGATTTCTAATAAATTTTTGCATTAAATATATTATTTAAGAATTACGATACTAAAACTCCATTGGCACATTTTTAATGGTTTATTCTCTTGGGGAAAAAAAAAAAAAAAAAAAGATTGCTGGAAAGAAGGGTTGCTTTGCGGCAGAGAGTGTTTTGGCGCGAGCTACAAAAATTCGCCAGGTTTGCCTGTATGCGCCAACATTTCGGAGATACGCGTCCGGAACCCAAAATCTTTTTGAGTCTCAACAGGGAGGCCTCCACTCCACTAACGTTTCGGCAATATTTTTTTCCATTTTGGCGATAAATTCAAATGATTATCGTAACTGCGTAAATAACGACTTGGCGAAAAACCTTCGAGCTACGTTGGTAAAAAGAATTTCAAATTATGTCAAATTGGTCCGATAAGATCCAAATTATAACTTTTTAAAATTTAGGTGAGAACATAAAATAACCTCATAAGTTACAAATAAACAATATGTGAAATATTGTTTATTTGTATACTTATAAAAATTATAATTATTTTCACATTTTAATTAATTTTTAAAAATCTAATCAAAATTTTGTTAAAAATAAGGTGCCAAACGAAAGGATCATTTTTTCTGAATCCGTCGGTTTAATTAACTTATCGATCGGACAATTAGATTTTTTAAAATTAACTAAAGTATGAAAAGCTGGTGGCAACTTGCGTCAACACACAGACAAACAGACTCAAAAATCTCTTAACAATTTATATATAGAGAGACTAGCAGGCTTTGCCCGCTTCGCTGGTCATTATATTGAAATGAATCCCCAAAACAGCATATCATTAATAATAATAAAATATCTTAAAAAAAAAAATCATTGAAATCCGTCAAAATCTAATTTTAAGTTCCTGCTACTTTCTGTCACGGTATCCCCGCTCGTCACAGTCGAGTCTGGACCCCCAATGCCTTCGGCAGTCCCTTACCTGCTTTTTACTCCTCCTCCCTCGTGGTTACAGTTGAAAGCTTTACAAAATCTCATCAATGTGCATATTTCGCACACTTAATTAACACCCACACACCAAAATTCGCCATTCTTAGGTAATTTGGACGGATTTAAGCTTCAAAATGTGGTTTTTGCCCCGCCCGCCCCAAGGGGAAGGGGGGGGGGGTAAATTTCCAAAATTATTTTATATTGCATGTTGCATACACATATCTAACCGACACATAAAAAAATTGAGATCCTGAAATTATTTAAAGCTGAGCTATGCTTTAAAACTTTTTTTTTTTAAATCTCTCCCCCCGTTCTTAAAGGAGGGAAGGAGGAGGGAATTTCGCAAAATCTCTTCATACTATGAGTTAGATACATATAATCGTTCCTTACATAAAAAAATTCCAACCTCAGATAACTTAGTGCAGCGTTACGCATGAATACAAGTTTTTGCCCCCCATTCTCCAAAGGGCGGTAGGGTGGAATTTATAAAATCCCTTTGTAGTGTGTGTTCAGTTCGATTTCCTCGTGTGTTGAGTACCCTTCTTCCAAAACCTTTTCCCTTCCCTCCCCCCCTTAAAAATCCAAAATTCCAAAATCGCAGAAAATAATTTTTTTGTGCTCAAGTCTGGTCTTTCCATCTGCAATTTCTTCACCGTTAAATAATTTGGAGCCGAGTTAAGCCTTCTGCCTCCCAAGGGGGACAGGGAGGGGGGTATTTTGCAAAGTTTCGTCTTAGTTGGGGGTCAGGCTCCGAAAACCAACATGGTCACTAAAATTTGTGACCCTCTTTCCCACAGAATCGTCATGGCAGTGTTGAGTCAGTGAATCAGTGAGTTTACTCTTTTATATGTACAGATTTGTTTATATTTTTTATGGACTACTTGGCTTAAGGTTGCTGTCACAAAAATAGAGTCCTTGGCGTAAAATGTCCTATCTACTTCAGTATTAAAATTAAAAATATACCCAGGATTATCAACTAATAAAGCTCTTTAGTACAGATCTGAATTAGCTTTCATTTTCTTATTATTTAATTTTGATAATGACGTTATGTTGTCATGTGCCTAAGCAAATTTAATATTTATTATTATTTTTTTTTTTATTATTATTCGCGTGAAATATTCTTTGGCAACAATTAAAAATTAAAATAAATTATTTTAAAGTTTTATTATAGAAGAAATATCTATATTATATAGAAGATTAATTAAAAATTTACATTTTTCCCGGTATAAATAGTAGCCTATGTCTTATTCCAGACTATTATCTATCTCTGTACAAAATTTCATCCAGATCCGTTTATCCGTTGTGGCGTGATTGAGTAACAAACATCCATCCAAACTTTCGCATTTATAATATTAGTATAGATTACTTATCATGTGCATGTGTTAGATTGAGTTATTTTGCTGTCAAATTGACAAAATTTTAATTTTGAATTTCAAAACTCTGTCGTTCTTGGCGCTTATTGTATTTGGTGATCAAAAACGTAATACGAAAATATGCATGTCAGATGTATATTTTCGTAATATGCATTGTACGAAATATTGTTTCATATTATTCATTACTCTCTTAATATAAGTTGTTAAAATAACCATGATTTTTGAATAGAATTAAATTATGTTCGCCAAATAATATGGCGATATTTTTTTTTTTTTTCTGCTAAGGATGACCGATATCAAATCTATTCTGGTGCAACATATTAGTATCTTATATCAGATATTTTATTTAGACATTTGAAAACAAATTTGACTTCAAATTATGATAGAATATTTATAATTTTCCTTTTAATAAGTATATTAGTTGGATATTTATTGTGTAAATATCATCTTTTGAAATGAAATGCTTGTGTTTTCAATCGAATATGGAAATTTGCCATTTTTTTTTCCCCTAGAGTTTTGAAATAAAAAATTCAAATTTTGTCAATTTTACAAAAAAAAAAAAAAAAAAAAAACAAAAAAAAAAAAAACCTAATCTAACGCATGGACATGATAATTAATACATACCTATACCTAAATATGGGGATTAAAATCGGAAAATAATTTTCCGCGATTTTTAATATTTTTTTACAAAAAATCCAATGGACGTTTAACATAAGAAATATTTTTCTTGCATCCACGAACGGCCAGTGACGTCATCACTTCGCTTGCGTATTAGCACTTTATCAATGTGTAAAAGAAATTTTTAATTAAAAATGACGTCAATTTTTGTGAGATGCATAATTTTTTTTTTTATAATTTTTTATCGTTCACGTTTAGATAAATGTATTTATTTTCCTGTTGAAAAAAATATATAAGTTCGTTTTTTTTTTTTTTTTTTGGCAACAATTAAATTATGGAAAAATATAAATGGCTAATTTTTTGCTATTATTAGCTTACAAAATTGCTATTTTATGCATAAAAATCGCAAAAACAAATTTTTTTTCGGAATAAAAGGTAGCCAACTTTTTAAGTTAGGGCTCTTTGACGTTAGGAACACACCTAAATTGCTTAGACAACAGTGAGTGATTATAATTTAATATGAACTTTATTGAATAGCAATAAAGTTCAAATTGACTCTAGAAAACGTTTGTATGGGAAATAGAAAAGGGCTGTTTTTAGGGTTTTCCCGGAAATTATTCGATTTTTTCTCGCCTTTTAAACCTTCCCTAGACCTCCACGAACATTTCAAGACTAAGATAAGATAAATCCGTTCAACCGTTCTCGAGTTTTAGTGAGACTAACGAACAGCAATTCATTTTTATATATATGGATAACGAACAGCAATTCATTTTTATATATATAGATGTAAATTCTGAGAAATGAGACAAAAGAAAAATGTCTCGGGTCTCCAATGACCCACGCTAACCTGATCGGGTTAAACATTAGTTTACTTTGCTATTTAATCATATACAAATTAATTTCATTTTTACTTTCTCTTACCCATAAGGTAGAGAAAGTATTGTTTCTGGGTCAAATTTTCGAAATTGAGTATTTACACGTTTTGAGGTTCCTTGAATGCAAAAAACATGTTTTTAGCGGTTGGTCTGTGTGTCTGTCTGTTATCAGCATATCTCAAAAACAAATTATAGCAGAAAATTCAAAATCGGTATTCTAAATGTGTATCATATAGAGATGCTACACTAAACTTTCCGTTGAGATTAAGCAAACGGTTCGTGTACAGGGGCATCGAAGAGAATTTAAATACATTAAGTCTATGGGGGAAATTAGACCAAGTAGAGTTTAACATCTATAGACTGCACTAAACCAAATGAATATATATTTTTATATGCGTAAAAACATGTTTTATGTAGAATATGGTATAGAAATCATTCACTGTTCGTTTACAGGGCTACACAAAAGAACTAGATTATAGTGTGACAATACTTGAAAATTGATGGAAGTGTATTCCAGGTTGTGCCACGTGTTATTAATAAAGGATTATAATTATGTGTACCAAATAACATGTACATAACTTTCAGAGGGTATACAAGGCAGCCAATATTTAAGCCATAACATTCTTTTTTATTGTTTGTGAAAGTGCTTTACGATAATATTTTACCATGTCCAAGAAAGCTGCTCGAGAATTGAAATGAATGCCTTATAGCCGTATGGTAAACAATGTATTTTTTTAAGCTAAATATTCATCGCTTGGTATTTTGTATATTTACACGTTTTGAGGCTTCCTGAATACCGAAGTCAAGTTTTTAAAGACTGATATTGTAACTCAAAATGTAACTCAAAATGAGTAATTTCAGGCGATCCAAATGTTGTATTTTGAAGTTAACAGGTTTGTTACTAGAAAAGTTCGTTCAAGATTGAAAAGTTTCAAGGAATGTTGCGTATCAAAATTGTCTGAATAATTTTAAATGAACTTTTGAATTTAATAACAGATTTGAGTTCTATATAAATGTAGGTACAATAATGAAATGGGGGGTTGAAGGGGGCGGTAGTCCCTTCACATAGAATTATTTGTCAAATAAAACTGTTCCGAAGCTTAAGTTGAATTGTTTTAACATAGATTTACATAAAATTCCCCGTTATCTTACTCCCATGAAGGTAGAAAGAGAGGATTGTATTACCATGCTTACTCCTTAATCTCCAGTCTGTATTTATAGTATTAAATTTCAGGGTAAGAGAAAGTCGTGTGGGTGACACACTAGATTATTTTTACTAATTTTTATTGTTATTCACGCGAAATTAAAAATATTTCATTTTATGTGCGGGGGGGGGGGTGAATGTAAACGAGTATTTTATTTGTTTATTTTGGCATCACACTTTTTTTTTCTTTTTAATCACTTTCAAGTTAAAATAGGGGTTTATTTAATATCTTTCGATCCAATTATCCGGTTGAATTAAAAAGTACGGTGTTTGCTAGATTTTGTCCTGATTAATAAGTGTTCCCCTTTTCGTAGCAGTCTGGTGAGCGGTGTAGCTTTGTACAGCAAACTAAAAATCCGAACAAACAAACAATGTTTTATATATATAGATGCCAGATGTGAGAACAAATTTGAAGCCACTTCTTTTTACTTTCGCTTACCCATATATATATATATAGGTGCCAACTTGTACGGTTTTTTAACACCACTTTACCAAAAATTAGAGGTGAAAAACGATACATTTTACCGAAACAATTAATTCAGATAAAATTGAGAAAGGAGTTACTAATTCTTGCTGTCCTAAAACAATATTTGCCGCCAAATTTGATCGTTAATCTCGCCAAGTCGCCAAGTTTGTAGTCAATGCTGATTTTGGTCTTGGCATCCATTTTGGCGATTTTGCGTCGAATTTGGCGAAAATTTGTAGTTTAGGGTTGCCAAAGATTGGAAGCTCTAACTTCAATAAAAACAGAATTCTAGAATTTTCCAGAAAGATTCATTGGTTTAGCGATGAACTAAATTTTTCGAAAATTCTTTAAATGACAAACAAGATTAAAACAAAATAGAGTGCATTCGTCGACTAGAACCTGCCTATACATTGAGAATTACTTCTTACACACAAAAATGTCGGCAACTGTCATAACAGTATCATTACGTGCTCTATCTACGTGCTGAGTATTCATTAAAATGTATTCATCGACTAGAACCTGTTTCTGTCTTTAAGTGTTACATTCTACACGCAAAAATGTTAGCAACTTTTATAAAAATATCATTAAGGGCTCTATTTATGAACTGAATATTCATTAAATAAAAAGCATTCGTCGACTAGAACCTGCTTATGTCTTTACAAATCACTATCTACACGCAAAAATGTCGACAACTTTCATAATAATACCATCACGAGCTCTGTCATTAGGTTATTTTGAAATCTTTATGATGGTAGGTCTGTATAATGGCCAAAACCTGTGAATATTTGGCCATTATGCATATAATTTTCTTAAATATTTCTAAAACGGAAAATCACAGAAGGATAAAAAATGTAGGTGCACAAAAAGAAGTTATCGATAAAATTTCATTTATTGACGATGGTTAAATAATTTTTCACTACCATTTTCTTTTCTCTATTTATATTTAAAAAAAGTTACTGTCTCTGGCGTCAATTTTTTTTGTCTGCGACAGCATCTTCTAGCGGAGGGCAGGTCTTTCACGTCATGAGAGGTATCAATGTGTTCTGAATACTCCAAGGAAGACATTTCAGCTGCTTAGAAATTTCTATAATTTTAATTAAAGAAGTTATTAACTGAAAACAACAAGAGTATGAAGGTACTTTATTTGCAATTGCCATTTTGAAAAAAGTTTCTCCTAGTGACGTTGTTCTTCTGTCCTGAAGTCATTTTGCACGGGAAAATTAAAATATGATCCATGGTTGTACGTACCTAGGTAGGTAGTTAGGTACGTTGGATTTATCGTCGTACCAGTGCTGCGCTATGGATAATGGGCGATGGTCTGGAACGCACCCCTACTGATGTTCCGGAGGCATGCCACCACAGTTTTGGTCCTGCACGAAGGGGATGGCTCCCCCGCTTCGGTGGCCCCCAGAGGTATAATTTTGCTGGGAACATGGAGGATATTGCAGCCACGTCCAATTTTACGTGCACCAGCCACCATTAGTGTACACGACGGTTTTTGGTCGGCTTGAGAACTGTACCCACAATCTTCCAATTACGAGCTCGGTGCTCTCCGCTCTACCGCCTAGATTAACGCGGTCCGGATCTAAGGTTGTAAAAAAGAAATAAAAAGGGTCATACACTAAAGCTGTAATGCAAAATGGTCTAGATATTATGAATTTCTTTCTATTAAAAAATATTTATAAATATTATATATTTCAATTTGACATTGAATATGAGGATTTCCATAATTTCTAATATGCACTATTAATATGTAAGTCATGTAATATGCACTATTAATATTCCTTTTAAGTGAAAGAAAGCAGCGAATAGGCGGGCAGAGCTCTGTATGTATTAATAAGTAAAGTGAGTCGGATGGGGGGGGGCGCAGCCACCCTCGGGGGTTGGTGAGCGGCCCTAACAGCACAAAATGTTTCAGAAACGTAACAATCATATAACATTGAAACATTATAAACTTTTCAGGAACGTTTAAAAACGTTCAGATTGCTTTCCGGTTAGTTTAAAAAACGTAGAAATGTCCGCGATTGTAACAAAAAATCAGATACGTAGCAGAAACGTTACAATCACTTAACAGATAGAAAAGGAAAAAAGAGCGAATGCTTCAGAAAGGTATCAGAGAGCATACTTAAATGTGTTACGTTTTTGAAAGATTGTAAGCTTTTTGGAACATAACTGAAACACTCTGTGCTGTATGGGAGGGGGGGGGGGCAGAGTCCCCTAGTCTTTAAAAAAAAATCTGGAGTGACTCCACTCGACTTTCTGAGCATTGAGTAATTAACAGTTTTGTAGATAAAGTAAAGAAAGAGGAGTTGTTAAACAAAGAAAAGAGAGAAAACCATAATAGACTGTTTGATTATTTTTCTCCCTATATTACACGATGTTTTATTTAACGCAATTGAACTTTGAGCCCATAGATCATAATGATAAAGAATTTTTCGTTGTGTCCCTGTAAAAACCCATAAATGCTAGATTCACCAAAATGCTTATAGTTAGTGCAACAGTGATTTATAATATTCATATAAATTTTCAGCTCAGTTGAATAAGGCGTTTAGATGCTATCGCACTTTTAAAAATTGGGTTCCATAAGCCATAATGATAAAGAATTTTTCTTTGTGTCCCTGTAAAAAAAACTGTAAGTGCTAAATTCACCAAAATCTATACAGTTGGTGAAACTGTGACCTATAACCTGTGTAAAATTTTTTTGCTTAGATTAATAAGGCGTTTAGACGCTATCGCACTTTTAAAAATTTGGCCCCATTAGGCCATAATGATAAAGAATTTTTCCTGGTGTCCCTGTAAAAAAACTATAAGTGCTAGATTCACCTAAATGAATACGGTTCGTACTAGGGTGACTTACAATATACGTACCAACTTTCAGCTTATTCGAACAAAACGTTTAGACGCTAGCGTGTTCACTCACAGATATACACACACACATACATGCACACATACATTACATACATACATACATCATCGTAAAAATAGTGAAAACGGACTCAGGGGATCTCGAAACGTATAGATACATCAAAACCTCAAATTCGGATTTTTGCCATGATTACAATACTTTTCTCACTATAGTGTTCGGAAAGTAAAAAAAAAAAAAAAAAGGGAATTCTGGCAAAAGCAGAATTTAGTTTAGTACAGAGGACTATTAGTTTTTTTTTTTTTTTTTCAAATTATAGCATCGCTTTCAAATGATTCAATTATACTTTCGATAAATTTTCGATTTCGATAAATGTCCAACCATCGTAAAACTGGCGACAACGTTTTATCTGTAAATTGAGGCAAATAGTCCTCCGTATTAAAAATAAATAAACAAATATTTTATTTTTCACCAGAAATATACCTATTTCCATAAAATGCAGGAAATACTAAAAAAATTCATAACTTTTGAGCAAATTTAGATATTTGCAATATCAAATTCCATATGAAAATTTAAGAAGGGTATTTTTACGGGAAAAAATCATGGACACGATGGATAGACATTTCTTTAATATGTGAATTCCTAGAAATGAGACAAAAGAAAAATGACTCGGCGTCTGCAATGACCCACGATAACCTGATAGTTTTAACATCAGTTTATTTTGCTATTTAATCATACATAAATTAATTTCATTTTTACTTTTTCTTACCCATAAGGTAGAGTAAGTATTGTTTCTGGGTCAAATTTTTGAAAGTGAGTTTTTGTTATATTTACACGTTTTGGGGTTCCCTGAATCCAAAAAACATGTTTTTAGCGATTGGTCTGTATGTTTGTCTGTTATCAGCATATCTCAAAAACAAATTGTAGCAGAAAATTCAAACTTGGTATTCTAAATGTGTATCATATAGGGATGCTACAGTAAGCTTTTTGTTGAGATCAAACAAATGGTTCGTGCACAGGGACACCCAAGAGAATTTATATACATTGCGTCTAAGGGGGAAATTGCAGGTAAGTGGAGTTTAACATCTACAGACTGCACTAAACCAAATGAAACGAATATATATATTTTATATGCGTAGAAACATGTTTTAT
Organism: Salticus scenicus; assembly: GCA_963930645.1. Classification (NCBI taxonomy): domain Eukaryota; kingdom Metazoa; phylum Arthropoda; class Arachnida; order Araneae; family Salticidae; genus Salticus; species Salticus scenicus. The sequence continues at coordinate 28,610,467 of OZ005658.1, forward strand.
GTTGAGTATGGTATAGAAATCATTCACTGTTCGTATACATGGCTACACAAAAAACTAGATTATAATACGACAATAGGTCGATTTCTAAAGAAATCAACCTAATACTTGAAAACTGATGAAAGTGTACTTTAGGTTATTAAAATAGGATTATATTTATGTGCGCCGTGGGATATGTACATAACTTTCAGAAGATATACAGGGCTGCCAATATTTAAGCCATAACATTCTTTTTTAATTTGTAAGTGGAAGTGCTTCTCTATATTACTTTACCATGTCCAGGAAAGCTGCTCAGGAATTTAAATTAAGCCCTTATAGCCATATGATAAAAAACGTATTTTTTAAGCTGAATATTCATCACTTGGTTTTCTGTATAATAACAAGTTTTGAGGCTTACTGAATACCGAAGTCATGTTTTATAGTTTTATCTTTGACTGCGTCTGTTGGAGTAAATTAAAAACAAACTAGTATCGCCCAGTGGTCGAAACTCGACCATTTTGTTTTGCAAAGCGAGGCAAAGGAAAGTTATTGCCTTGTCCTAAACGGAATGCAACACAGCTGCGGCAATTGTTTGCCGCAGCTGTTCACTCTAACTGAATCAGCAGAGTTTTACTTAATATAACTATTTCTTTCTGTAGGTGTTAGCCTTTCCTGAAATGAGAGAAAATCGCAATGTGAAAACGCCCCTTATTGTGTGTTGTGCGATACAGCCCAGAAGCTAATAGGTACCATGTCAAACCAAGGCCCAACCAAGTATCAAATTCTGTGAAATTAATTCGATTGGTTCATAAAGTACAGTGTTTGAACAACAACAACAACAACAAAAAAAAAAGATATTTTTCAAAAATGGTCGAATTGAGTTCCGGAAATTTCAAAACGTGTAACTTTATCGAAAACCGAAAATCTAAAACTTTTCTGAATCGTATATTTTTTACTTATATATGCAGAGGAAAGAATAATAAATCCACTTTTTAAAAAATAAAAATAAGTAGTCAATTTCACTTAATTAAAATGCAAGGAAATCTCAAAACGTGTAAATTCATCGAAAACCGGAAATCAAAAGTTTTTATGTATCTTCTACTTGCTTCTTCTAGCCACAAAAGCTAGCAATAAAGACACTTTTTTAAAAAATAAGTAGCCAATTTCAGTTAATTGAAACGTAAAGAAAGCTCAAAACATGTAAATTCAGCAAAAAACGGAAATCGGAATTTTTTCCGTATCGTCTACTTATACATGCAGCAGTTAGTAACAAATCCATTTTCCTTTTGTTTAGTAATATTAGTTGAATATTTATTGTTTAAATATCATCCTTTGAAATCAAATGTTTATGTTTACATTCGAAACTGGAAGTTTGCCATTTCTTTTTCTGTAATTTTGTGATTTTAAATTAAAATTTTATCAATTTTACAGAAAAAATAACTCAATCAAACACATGTAGACAGTAACTTATATATAACTATACTCAAATATCGGAATTAAAACAGCTCCACAGAAAATGAGTTGTGGAGGTTCAACATCTCATTAGAGCTACGCATGGGTAATTGGAGACGGTGTACGATTCTACCCTAAATTTTGTCCGACGATAAGCAAAGAATTAGCAAAGTACGAACATAAAATGACTGCTCTCATCTCGGTTAACGTTGAGTTTGAATCGATTTAATATTACATTGGAGCTAACTAGTAGGAATTTGACGACGGTCTAGGACTCCGGACCACCCCTAGGGGGTGGTCCGGAGACAAAATGTACAATTTTGATCTCTGCGATTAAGGGTGGCACATCCGCTTCGGTATCCCTTATTGTGTTATTTTATGGAGTATAGAGGACATGGAACCCACGGCGGACTGTACGTACCCTCTACCATTAACGTACACGACGATCTTTCATCATTTACGGTATAAAATTTGCAATTCTCGAGCTTTAAGTTCGTTGCTCTGAATTGAGTTACCTCATCTCATTTCAGAAAGATGCAGTCAGGAAAGATTTAAGCCAACTAAACGCTATTTAAACTTAAGATAGACGTGCTAAACCGTAGGATTGCAGTTGAGTAAGTTTTACAAATCACTGATGCTACACAGTGGGCAATTGGCGACGATCTGGTACTCACCACTAAGGAGGATCCGGCATGTCTAACAGAAAATTTTGCTTCTTTAAAATATACATTAAATATTTCTTTTTTTTTCTTTCGTTGAAAAAAAGAATAACAGATACCTCTCGAAGTCTTATAAAACTTATGTACAGTTGGTAACAAAAGTGTCCGAACACTAGCAAAAGTTCCTATGTAAAAAAAGTACACTTCATACGTTTTTGTTAAATAAATCCTTGTCGAATCCTGTTCTTAGTCAGTGTAAGAACAGGATTCGACAAAGATTTATTTAACAAAACCGTATGAAGTGTACTTTTTTTACATAGGAATTTTTGCTAGTGTTCGGATACTTTTGTTACCGACTGTACATCCGATTTGACTCGACATCCCCCTGTAAATTTCGAATATTACACAACAGGATTACAAAAAAAAAAAAAAAAAAGAACCACTCAGCGCCAAGGGGAGTATCGAACCCCTTTTTCTACCCTCGAAAGAGATTAGCGAGGATGATATACTTATTCAGCCACGGAATACCCGCATTCAGTGTAACAATTATTTTTGAAACTACAAGATTTCGCAGTTAATAATTCTATAAGATTCTACTGCATATTTTTACAATTTTTTTTATAATATTATTCTTAAACTTATATATATATATATATAAACTGCCAGAAGTGTAATAAACAATGAAGTAGTAGTAATGCACATGCTTTTTCAATTTTAAATAATCCCCTCCGCGAAGGATCAAAATTGTGATAGCGCGTCTGCGGACCATCCCTAGGAATGTATCCCAAACTGTCGCCAACTGCCCGCTTCATAGCTCTATTGCGAATTAAAACCTACTCAACTTCAAAAGATTTTAAATATTTTATTTTTGATTTATTTATTTCAGTATTAATTAAATCAAATATACTAAAAATCAAATATTCAATAATCATATATTATAATTCAGATTAAATTTTTAATCGACAGCAAATTTATATAAATGCATATGCCGAGTATTCCAGACATTCAATTACTCTAGATTACATGTAAATATTATTTGAAGTTATGTAAAATTAAATCTGAATTTGTAATTGCATTATTTTAAATATATGCAATATTGAAACATTACATAAAATAATGGAAAATATTATATCTAACACAAAACATATTGTCACTTTTTCTAAATAGAAACTTCTAGATTTCAGAAAATATATTGAGTGTTGAGTGGGTTTTAACGTCGCACTATAGCTACGCAGTGGGAAATTGGAGATGGCCTTGTATTCACTCATAGGGATATTCTGGAAACATGCCATCATAATTTTGATCCTCCGCGGAGGGGATGGATTACTTGCTTCAGTAACCCTAGAGCGATAGAAAACACAACCCTCCTATACTGAAGTTCCTTGGCATCACTGAAGGAAGGTTAATGTGATTTGGCGATGACTTTTTTCGTATTTGGCGTTCAAAACGTAAAGTTTAATAATTTTTTACAGCTTTCCTGTTGCGATTCAGCAGCTAATTTTTTCACAAGTGAATTAAGTATAGTGTAAACTATTTTCTGTAATTTTTTTAAGAAAATCGGTGATTACCACTTGGAAGAGTTCCCTTGTCAGTGTAATTTAATTAAATTATCATCGTGACAATAATTTTATACGTAATACCTCTCATTTCAAATTTCATTGTTGGTATTTTCATCTATCTTTCATTTGCTGAGTGTTGTAAAGGAATTAAATTATTAAAATTATATATATATATATTGAAAACCTTTTCAAACATTGAATAGATGAAAACACGAATCATTGAAAAAGATGAAACAAAAAATATACCCAATAACCCCCCCCCCCCCAAAGAAAAAAGAGAAAAAGTTTAAACTGAAAGAATAATATGTGAAAAACCAAATGAGAATCAAACATATTTAAATTCAAGCAGCATTTTCAAAATTATTAATTGAAATACTAATAATAATAGTTAAATTATATGCTAGTAACAATTAATAAAACTAAAGTAGCTTGATCACTAAACAAACATGTGGCTGTATACAGTTAAAATCACAGTTAATTTTGGAATCGTATTAAATAACTGAACGATTAATTTATTTTTGGAATTGTATTTGTCAACTGAACGATAAAGTTGAGTGAACTGTTTGATTTTTAATAATTAACCTAAAAGTATTAATTTAAAATTAAATTTTGATTAAAAATTTAGATTAATTTGACTTACGAAAATTCGGATATATATATATATATATATATATATATATATATATATATATAATTTGAATAATTTATTGCCATTGTAACATTCAGCAGACAAAATATAGATGAAGATACCAACATAAAATTAAATTTTATTTGAGATTTATTTCGAATAAAAATTGTCACGGTAATAATTTAATTTGAGTATCAATAATTAGTAAAAACATGTTAAAGTACTTACGCAGAATAGAAATGACACTAACATAACACATAAGCCTAAATGATTATATATAAAAAATAATAATTAAAAAATCATTTAATTATACATATTTATAAAATATAATTTAATTATTAAGAATATAAATTTTTAATGATTAAATTAGTTGAAATTGCTTAATACTGTTGTTTAAGCCTTAAAATGAAAAATCTAATTTAAAATATTCTTAAACATAAAAATATTTTTTTCTACAATTGATTATAGGAATAAGAATCTAATTAAAATTATTTTATTTAGAAAACTTTAAAAGAAAGAGTAAATTAATTGTCTAAGAACTAAATGAATTATCAAAAACATAAATTTTAATAATTAAATTAGCTGTGACTCCTTAATACAATTTTTTCTGCTTTCAATAGAAAATATTATTTTAAAATACTTTTATTATTAAAAGATTTTATTTACTGTGAATAATTATGAGAAAAAAGGTAGTTAAGGATCTAATTAAAATTATTTTATTTTAAAAATTTTAGTAGAATAGCTAAATTAATTATCTAAAAACTAAAAGAATTATCAAAAATATAAATTTTAATAATTAAATTAGCTGAGATTGCTTAATACAATTTTTTCTGCTTTTAGTAGAAAAAATTATTTTAAAACACTTTTAATATTAAAAGATTCAGTTTCTATGAATAATTATATATATATATATATATATATATGTGTGTGTGTGTGTGTGTATACAGCTATTTAAAAAATTATTTAATGAAATATTCCAATTAAAAACACTAATTTATTTATTAAAAATATAATTTATTATAATACACTTAGTTGAAATCGCTGAATAAAATTACTTGGACTTTTAATTAATAAGCGGAGCAGTTCTGCTCTCCAAACAGGTAGACAGGAAGTGCCGGGTTCGATCCCAGATCATGATCGTCGACTCTCACGTTCTCAATCGGCTTTAACACCTAAACTACCCCCACCAAATTATTTTTAAAATAAAAATTTATTTCAATCAATGATTATATAAAAATAATTAAAAATAATCTTAATGTAATAACAAATATTACATTTAATTAATTTGTTATAATTTTACTAAGGCAATGTAATCTTATGATTTAAAATAGTTTAATTTAACTCCGCTTTTACAGTTTCAGTGCAAAACAATTTTTTTTAACTATATAACCAAACTTTTATTATTCATTCAAAATTAAATTGTTTATACATAATGATTAAGTCATTTCTGTCTTGCAATTGATAAATTCTAATACTTTGCGGTGCATATTATGATTGAACATACTGTATGACAATATGAGAAATTAAATTGCCAAAAAATTCTCAATTTCATAAAAAAAATAATTAATCAATTAATTAATTAATGAAAAAAATAATATGTTGTAGCCACCACAAGACATTCTTCTATATTTTCCTATATTATCGACAAAAAAAAAAAAAACCTTTATGTAATCACGTACAATTTGTGAAAATATTACAGTAATTGTCAGACATACTTGTGGTAGTGGTGGTGGTGGTGGGGGGAGGGGTGTTAAAGAGAGGGTGGATGGCAGAGGAAAACAAAATGACTTTTTATATCACTATTTTACCTTTTTAAATGATATATTCTATAACTATCACTTACTTTTTATGAGTGTATTATTTACCTGGGGGAGAGGGAAGGGTTGCAGATGGAAATGAAAAAAAATTTTTTTTTTTTTTAAACTACCCTAATATCGATTTAAATAAATCTTTGTGTATATGCCACTTACTGTTTAAGAAAAATTACAGTGAGTGTTACACAGATCTGGGAAGGGAACAAAATAAAAACATTATTTGAAAAAACATTATTAAAAATCTGGTGTGAAACAACCACACAACTTCCATTACCCACTAGAATTATTTTTTGAAATACCAATTTCCGAGATCTAAAACTGACTTACCTAATCAGGATGACTGTTAATTTTCCTGAAATAACCACGTAATACATGAGAAAGGATATCTAAAATGAATTTAAGTAACAATTTTCAAGAAAATCATTAGAGCCGTTTTCGAGATACCAACTTTTACCAAAACTTGGCATACTCAAGTATTGACTGGAAAACAATAATTACATACAATGGGATAATTAAAAGGGAGTTAATAGGGCGTGTTTGAAAAAAATCCGTACAGCCGCTTTTAAACGAACGAAATTGCGAGACCTGAAATTGAGCTATTTATACAGGGCGCCTATCAATTTTCCAGAACTAACTATATCATTCGAAAGGACTTATAATAGAGTGTTTATATAGCAAATTTGAAGAAAATCGTTAGAGTCGTTTTTTGAGATACGGACTCGGTTTTCGGTTTTTGATGTTCCACTTCCGGTTTTCCAATTTTCACCAAAATTTCATCTGTACACCAGTCCTGTCTCAATTCTGAAGTTTCGTAGTTCTATCTTTATTAGTTTTGGAGATATGATAGTCATAAGATTCCACACATACACACACACTGACCAATTGCCAAAAACTACTCTTTTGGACTCAGGAGGCCTTAAAACGTGTAAATCAGGTGAAAATGCGTAATCGAATTTTTGGACCAAATACAATACTTACATGACCTACGGTAGTCGTTTAATGGAAGTAAAAATCACTGATTTGAATCAGTGAAAGAATGTTCAAACTAATTAAAAATCAATTTAAGCATTCTCAGTTTGAACACCTCAGGAGAGCTATAAACTTTCAGTATGAATAGTTTTTGTAAGGATTTGTCAGCAACTTTAAAACGACCGTTTGAACCCTAAATCTGTGATAATTTGAAATTTGAAGCTAAGTTACGGATTATTTTTCAAAGGAAAAAAAAAAAAAAAATCTCAGGTTTTGTTTGCGAGAGATATTTAATGTTATAATTCTCTCAGATAAAAATCGTTTGCATTCAACATGCAAAATAATTCTTATAAATAATTTGTATAGATGTATAAGAAAGTTTTGAGGTGACCGCAACATACTAACTTCTTTCGATACAGCATCCACAAAATGTTGATAGTACGCAGACGAATATTTTCTACAAATAGTCAAATCAGATTCAAAACATCACAAAACCTGGAAATCCACCAAGAAGTGCAAGTCGACGAATAAATTACTTTCTACTTATTTATTCAGAAAAATAAATAAATAATAATAATAATAGTAAAATGATAATAATAATAGTAAAATAAAGAAAAAAGGGTGGAGGGATAGGGGAGAATGGTGGAAATGACGTTGTAATATGTTCAAAAAGAATTGCGGAGACATCTTTTTTTTTGGGGAGGGGGAGGGGGAAGAGGGGAATATGGTGTTTAGGGGGCGTCCATTAATTACGTGAGGCAGTTTTGACGATTTTTTGACCCCACCCCTACCCCCCTGGTCAGGGCCCGATTAACCTTACAACTGAGGGGAAGCACAAATCCATTTGGGGGCCCCCACTGACTGCTTGGTCTAAAGACTCATACAAACATCTCGAAAAATTTATAAATTTTTCATTAAATTTTGTAGTTACCTGGAACTGAGGACAAGTAAATTCGCTTAAAATGTAGACAAGCAAATTCACTTAATTTTTGTACCAAAATATAAACTGGTGCAACCCATATTCACCACAATATATATGAAATTATTCCATCACAAATGAATGTGTAAAAGCTCATTAGCATATTTCCTATATAATCTAGAAATGATAGTTGTGCAGTCAGGTGTACTGTGACTTTTTATAATCAGACAATGCTTTTAGACCACAAGCTTGCAATTCGGGGCCCATTTTTTGCTAATTTGGGGCCTTTTCAAAATTTTCCAGGGGAAGCACATGCTTCTCGTGCTTATTCGGTAATCAGGGCCTGCCCCTGGTAAGATTTCGTGAGATTTGGCTCGACCCCCTCCCCTAATCTCACGTGAGATTTTTCAAAATTCGTACTTTTACTTTAAATGCGTTGGATTTATTTCAAAAAACACAATTTGCTTTGTTATTTTTTATTTAGGACTAGTTAAGACTAGTTTTTAAGACTGCATAGATCGTAGTCTAGAATCACAGTAATAAAATTGAACAATAAAATGGAATTTAACTCAATTTTCTCGCAATTTTACATTGTATTTTGCGGGAAAAAAATTACTTGATATTTGCCGAGCCCCCCCTCCTCCCCCACGTAAGATTGGGTAAGATTCGGCTCGACACCCCCCCCACCCCCTGAATACCTCACGTAATTAATGGACGCCCCCTCATTTACCAAAATATGTATTTAGAAATTGTATTTAACACTCTTAGAACTAGAGGAATTTGTATCTACGATTTTTTTTTTTTTTTTTTTTTTCAAGTGAAAACTTCTTTAGGCGCGTTGAGCACTTTTGGGTGAGCAAAAATCATGAAACTCACGTCATCGTCAGCGAAGGTTTTCCATTTGAAGTGAAAACTTCTTTAGGCGCGTTTGAGCACTTTTGGGTGAACAAAAATCATGAAACTCGCGTCATCGTCAGCGAAGGCCTTTCCATGAGAATCGAAAGTGGATTTCGAGATTTCAGCTGATTTACACGTTTTGAGGTCTCCTGAATGGGTTTTCTTTTGTATCTCAGCTACTAATAAAAATAATTTTATAACTTTCATCATTTCAAAGCTTTGTTGAGTTGGAATCGAACAGTAACTTACAGAAATTTCTACCGACAGATGGCGCTGTAATATTTTAAAATTCCAATATTTCAATTTCTAATTATGATTAAATTATTTTTAATACATCATTCGAAAGATATTTTAAAGTTCTTTTATATTATCGAAAGTGGAATTCGAGATTTTACCTGATTTACACGTTTTGAGGTGTCCTGAATGGGTTTTCTTTTGTATCTCAGCTACTAATTAAAATAATTTCTTAAGTAATCAATATTTTTACCTAATGTAAGGCTTAGTTCATTTAATTTGGGTAGCTACAAATATTGCGCCGAATCCTATAATACAGATCATAAACACTTCTTTACAAACCAAAAATAATTCGAAAATAATAATCTAATAGCTCGACGATACAATTCACAAGTTACTTAGTTTTCACTTCTGTCGGCAGTCCCCAAACACTGCTTTGATTTTTTTTTTTTTTTTTTTTAAGGGATACTCATCCACTTCTTTGCAGCATGTAGAATAAGTAGGTTTCCTTTATATCGCAGTTTATATATGCAAGTAATACTCATTTGTATCTATCGCAATGATTTTATGTCTTCCCGAAAAAAAGTTATAAAACGTAAAATGTTTCAGTCATTCGGTTTATCCGATCGAAGTAATGGCTAACGATAAAAATAAATAAATAAAATAATAAGCTGTTTTTCCTTTATATCGCAGTTTATATATACATGTAATACACATTTCTATCTATCGCAATGATTTTGTCTTGTCTCCCCGAAAAACAGCTATACAACATAAAACGCTTCAGTCATTCGGTTCATCCGATCGAAGTAATGGGAATGGCTAACGATAAAAATAAATAAAATAATAAGCTGTTTTTGACAAATAATGACAGTTTCAATACCCATTCAAAAGATACCTGTTGGCAATAATAGATGTTTAATGTTAAAGCCGTGTATTTAAATGCCCTGACGGGTGACCGGATGGATTAGTCATAGATAACCAATTCTACTTATCTGTGAGTAGGGTTCTTGGTAAATTATTTTTCTTTTCTTTTCAGGTTTTACTTTATCCCTCCCGTGACACGTGTTTTCTCCTTCAATCCTGTTTTTGTAGTTTGTGGGATTCGCTCAAGGCTGGACAGCTTGGTCAAAACTGGTGTTGCTAGGTTAGTTTCAATCTTACATTGTCTTTGAGTTTTATTGATTATAGTGAATTTGGTCTTCTAAAAAATGGCTGGAAGTGGAAGACTACAGTTTGGTACCAACTTCAGAAAAATGGGAAAATGTTTGGAATGGCGTACAAGCTACCCTCAATCTCACCCGAGCGCATGTCCAGAAAGTCAAACTTTTATACTTCAGAATAAGGAATGTTTCTTCCATTTTTGCGTAAAAAATAGCTGGTTTTACGTATATTTGAAATCTAAAGATGAGTCTGCAAAACTGGATTCATTTCCAATCACCATTATTATGCTCTGCTACTACACTGAAAACCCATTTTTCAAGACAAATCAAACCGATTTTCTGAATTCCAATGACTCTATTTTTTCTTTTCAAGAATCGCATTTGTTGGCTGAAGCATTGGCACCACGACAGAAGTTGCACGCATATCCCGGCATCACATTTTTCTTCGTATTCCAAAATGGTTTGGAACCTTGGCTACCCTCGGAAATAAAACTACTAGGTAAGTTTGCCTTTATTTATACTGTGTATTCTTAGAGAGACATACGTAAACGTTCTAAACTTTTTATAATACTGTTCAAACACATTCTCAATTTTCAAGGAAAATCGAGATATATTTGGGGAGGCGGTCGATAAATGAAAACTAGTATGTTGTGGCCACCACATGACTTTCTTCTGATATTTTCCTATACAAATTCACTCAGTAAAAATACTTCATTAAAATTATTATTTAAAAAAAATTATCTTCCATGATAATGCAGGCGATTTCCATATTAGAGAAGTAGTATAACACTAAATATAAAAAAAAACTCCATTTTATTTTCAATATTAAAAAAAAAAAAAAAAAAAAATACGTTTCTTTTTTGTTAAAAGTAAAAAAAAAAAAAAAAAAAAAAAAACGTTTCTTTTTTGTTAAAAGTAAAAAAAAAAATCGATAACTTTGTTTTAAATTATCACAAATTTATAGTTCAACCATTCGTTTTAAAGGTATTGACGAGATTGTTCGAAAGATACCCATCTTGAAAATTTACCCCCCCCCCCTCCCTCAGAGGGGGAAACGATGCCACCACATTTACAAAAATTTTTTCTTAGTTAACTACTACTATTATCAATAATTCATATTAATTTTACAATCACACGTTTTAAATAACTCTCATTATGTACATATATACGAAATTTTGTCCTATACTGCCATGTTAAAAATTTAGAAAACATGAGATCACAGCGCCACCTGTTGAGCGATTGATCCCCAAAATCTAATCAGCACCAGTTTATGTCAGAGGCCAATTAAATAACAAGTTTGGTTAAATTTCGTTAAAGAAAAATACGATTTTTTTTCTAAGTTTTTTTTCGTTAAAAGTATTAGAAAAAAAATCGATAATTTTGTTTTAAATTATCACTGATTTATAGTTCAACCATTCATTTTAAAGGTATTGACGAGACCTTTCGAAAGATACCTATTTTCAAAATTTACCCCCCCCCCCAGGGTACTTCCCCTCAGGGGGGGGGGGAACCGATGCCCCCACATGCACAAAAATTTTTTCCTAGTTAACTACTACTATTTTCAATAATTCATATTAATTTTACAATCACACGTTTAAAATAACTTTCATTATACACATTTGTACGAAATTTTGTCCTATACTGCCATGTTAAAAATTTAGAAAAAATGCGATCACAGTGCCACCTGTTGAGCGATTGATCCCCAAATCTAATCAGCACCAGTTTATGTCAGGGTCCAACTAAATACCAAGCTTGGTTAAATTTCATTCATTGGTTCGTGAGATATAGTGTCCACAAAAATCGTGATACACACAGACAGACAGACATTTTCTAAAAACTATCAATTCGTGTTCAGGACATCCCAAAAGGTGTAAATCCATCAAAAAACGGAGGTTGAAAAATTTTACGAATCCAATATTTTCTCTATATTACATATAGAAAAAAGTAAAAACTAGTATGTTGTGGCCACCACAAGACTTTCTTCTATATTTACCTATACATATTCAATCAGTAACAATATTTAAAAAAAAAAAAGAAAAAAAAAAAAAAAAAGTACGATTTTTTTTTTCTAAGTTTTTTTTTTTTTTGTTAAAAGTGAAAAAAATCGATAACTTTGTTTTAAATTATCACAGATTTATAGTTCAACCATTCGTTTTAAAGGTATTGACGAGACCTTTCGAAAGATACCCATCTTGAAAATTTATCCCCCCCGGGGGGGTACTTCCCCCCCAGGGGGGGAAGCGATGCCCCCCCATGCAGAAAATTTTTTTCCTAGTTACATACTACTATTATCAATAATTCATATTAATTTTACAATCACAAGTTTAAAACAACTCTAATTATGCACATTTATACGAATTTTTGTCCTATGTTGCCATGTTAAAAATTTAGATAAAATGCTATCACAGCGCCACCTGTTGAGCTATTGATCCCCAAACATAATCAGCACCAGTTTATGTCGGGGACCAACTAAATACCAAGTTTGGTTAAATTTCGTTAAAAAAAAAAAAAAAAAATTGCGATATTTTTCTGTTTTTTTTTGTTAAAAGTTAAAAAAATCGATAACTTTGGTTTAAATTATCACAGATTTATCGTTCAACCATTCGTTTTAAAGGTACTGACGAGATCTTTCGAAAGATACCCATCTTGAAACTTTGCCCCCCCGGGTGGTAACTTCCCCCCCCGGTGGGGGGGCAACCGATGCCCCCACATGCACAAAAATTTTTTCCTAGTTAACTACTACTATTATCAACCTGATCTTTCGAAAGATACCCAATGTGAAAATTTACCCCCCCTGGGGGGGTATTTCCCCCCTAGGGGGGGGAAGCGATGCCCCCCCATGCAAAAAAATTTTTTCCTAGTTACATACTACTATTATCAATAATTCGTATTAATTTTACAATCACAAGTTTAAAACAACTCTAATTATGCACATTTATACGAATTTTTGTCCTATTCTGCCATGTTAAAAATTTAGATAAAATGCTATCACAGCGCCACCTGTTGAGCTATTGATCCCCAAACATAATCAGCACCAGTTTATGTCGGGGACCAACTAAATACCAAGTTTGGTTAAATTTCGTTAAAAAAAAAAAAAAAAAAAAATTGCGATATTTTTCTGTTTTTTTTTGTTAAAAGTTAAAAAAATCGATAACTTTGGTTTAAATTATCACAGATTTATCGTTCAACCATTCGTTTTAAAGGTACTGACGAGATCTTTCGAAAGATACCCATCTTGAAACTTTGCCCCCCCGGGTGGTAACTTCCCCCCCCGGTGGGGGGGGCAACCGATGCCCCCACATGCACAAAAATTTTTTCCTAGTTAACTACTACTATTATCAACCTGATCTTTCGAAAGATACCCAATGTGAAAATTTACCCCCCCTGGGGGGGTATTTCCCCCCTAGGGGGGGGAAGCGATGCCCCCCCATGCAAAAAATTTTTTTCCTAGTTACATACTACTATTATCAATAATTCGTATTAATTTTACAATCACAAGTTTAAAACAACTCTAATTATGCACATTTATACGAATTTTTGTCCTATTCTGCCATGTTAAAAATTTAGATAAAATGCTATCACAGCGCCACCTGTTGAGCTATTGATCCCCAAACATAATCAGCACCAGTTTATGTCGGGGACCAACTAAATACCAAGTTTGGTTAAATTTCGTTAAAAAAAAAAAAAAAAAAAAAAAATTGCGATATTTTTCTAAGTTTTTTTTTGTTAAAAGTTAAAAAAATCGATAACTTTGGTTTAAATTATCACAGATTTATCGTTCAACCATTCGTTTTAAAGGTATTGACGAGATCTTTCGAAAGATATCCATCTTGAAACTTTGCCCCCCCGGGTGGGAACTTCCCCCCCCGGTGGGGGGGCAACCGATGCCCCCACATACACAAAAATTTTTTCCAAGTTAACTATTACTATTATCAACGAGACCTTTCGAAAGATACCTATCTTGAAAATTTACTTCCCCGGGGGGGGATTTCCCCCCCCCGGGGGGGGAACCGATGCCCCCCCATGCACAAAATTTTTTTCCTAGCTAACTACTACTATTATCAATAATTCATATTAATTTTACAATCACAAGTGTAAAATAACTCTCTTTATGCCCATTTATACGGAATTTTGTCCTATGCTGCCATGTTAAAAATTTGCATAAAATGCGATCACAACGCCACCTATTGAGCGATTGATCCCAAAATCTAATCAGCACCAGTTTATGTCAGGGTGCAACTAAATACCAAGTTTGGTTAAGTTTCATTCATTGGTTCGTGAGATACAGCGTCCACAAAAAAATGATACAGACAGACAGACAGACAGACAGACATTTTTTAAAAACTATTAATTCGTGTTCTCCATATTCCAAAACATGTAAATCCATCAAAAAATGGACTTCGAAAATTTTCGCGAATCCAATACTTTCTCTATATTACATATAGAAGAAAGTAAATATAGAAATTGACATGTATTTTCCTGCTAAGCTTAAATGGCATAAAAATGATTTTAAAGTAAAAACGTATGTATTTTGTAATAATAATAATAATAATAATTATAAAATAATAATAAATAATGATAATAAAAAAGAACCAGTAAACTCGTGGTTAACCGGGATTCAACTAACCAAAAAAGGGAAAGCCTCCCCCCCCCCTTCTAATAAATAGTTTAAAAATATTTACTGTTTAAATTCTCAAGTAATCTCTGTTGTCCGATTTGATATATTAACAATTCTAATGCAAATCAATATTTATTACTTTCATCTATATTCAATAGAAGAAAGTATTGGAATCGTAAAAATTTTCGACTTCGGGTTTTTGGTGGATTTACACGTTTTGAGAGCTGTAGAACACGATTTGACCATTTTTAAATGTCTGTCTGTGTGTGTGACAAAAATTTTGTTTTAACTGTATCTCACGAACTGCTGAACAGAAAGAAGTACATACAAATCTATATGTAGCTGCACCATAATATAAATGAGTGCCTATCAACTTTTGATAAAAATTGTCTTAGAGGTTCGTTGCCATCCCGCTTTTTCTAAATTTTTAACATGGTGGTATAGGACAAAATTTTGTATAAATGTGCATAAAGGGAATTATTTTTTAGTAATCATCATGAAATTTAGCAGAATTATTTATAATAGAGATAGTCAACTAGAAAAACTTTTTTGCATGTGTAGGAGCCTCGCCTACCCTCCCTAGGGGGGGGGGGAATCACCCTCGAGGGGAGTAAATTTTCATGATGGGTACCTTTCGAAAGAGCTCGTCAGTAGCTTTAAAACGAATGGTTGAACCATAGATCTGCGATAATTTAAAATGAAGTTATAGATTTTTTTTTTCATTTTTAAGATTTTTTTTTTTTTTTTTAATGTAATATTGAGAATAAAATTGACTTTTTTTGGATATTTAGTGTTATACTGCTTCTCAAATATGGAAATTGTCTGCATTATTATAGAAGATAATTTTTTAAAATAATAATTTTAATAAATTATTTTTACTGAGTGAATTTGTATAGGAAAATATAGAAGAAAGTCATGTGGTGGCCACAACATACTAGTTTTTCGAAAGGCGAATATCGAAAAAGAAATGAATAATGTAAAAAATTGTCATCTATTCGGATAGTCTACCACTGAGCATAAAGACAAAGACTTTACTTGTTTTTTTAAGAACAAAAGAAATTCATATGAAAAGCAGAGGGGGGGGGGGCACTTTTTCAGTATTTTACTATAATAAAGTTTCATTATAATACAATTATATTAAGATGCAATTTATGGAAAAATATCTCTTTCAATGTACAATCCTATAAATGCTGAAAAAGCTATTAAAGTGCAGCATTTATTTATTTAAAAAAATAATAAAAATAAAATAAAGAAAGAAAGAAATATGTTTTTTAATTTCTGTATTTGTTCTGTCAGTCTGTGTGTGAGTGACAAAATTTTGTGGCAACTGTTTCTCAGGAACTACCGCACAGAATTTCATATAAATTGGTATGTAGTTGCACCTTGACATAAATGAGTGCCTATCCACTTTTGGTAAAAATTGTCTTACAGGTTGCGTTGCCATCCCGCTTTTTCTAAATTTTTAACATGGTGGTATAGGACAAAATTTTGTATAAATGTGCATAAAGAGAATTATTTTAAAATAATCATTATGAAATTTACAAGAATTATTTTTTAATAATCATTATAGAATTTACAAGAATTATTTATAATTGAGATAGTCAACTGGGAATTTTTTTTTTTTTATGTGTAGGATATTTTTGTATGTTTTTTTTTTTTTTTTTTTTTTTTTTTTGTATGTGTGCCTTCCCCGCTGGGGGGGGGGGGGAGAGTCCCCCCTCAAGGGGAGTAAATTTTCATGATGGGTATCTTTCAAAAGAGCTCACCAATACCTTTAAAACGAATGGTTGAACCATCGATCTGCGATAATTTAAAATAAAATTATCGATTTTTTTTCATTTTTAACTTTTTTTTTTTTTTAAATGTAATATTGGCAATAAAATTGACTTTTTTTTTTTTTATATTTAGTGTTATACGATTTCTTTAATATGGAAATCGTCTGCATTATCGTAGAAGACAATTTTTTTAAAATAATAATTTAAATAAATTATTTTTACTGAGTGAATTTGTATAGGAAAATATAGAAGAAAGTCATGCGGTGGGCAGAACATACTAATTAATTTCTGTATTTATTCTAAGTTATGCAGTAATAAAATATTGTAATGAAAATTGTAGATATTCATAATTAGTAGTAATTTCCTGTAAAGACCCCCTGCGTAGCACTAGTGAGATGTTACACGTACTCAATCTCATCTTCAGTGGTCACCAGAAGCAACTTTTTTACTGGCCACTTTTATTTATTTATTACTTTCTTCTATATTCAGTAGAAGAAAGTATTGGATTCGTAAAAAATTTCAACCTCGGGTTTTTGATAAATTTACACCTTTTGAGAGCTATAGAACACGATTTGACCATTTTTAGAAAATGTCTGTCTGTGTGTGTGTGACAAAATTTTATGGCGACTGTATCTCAGGAACTACTGCACAGATTTTCATAGAAAATGGTATGTAGTTGCACCTTGACATAAATTAGTGCCTATCAACTTTTGGTAAAAATTGTCTTACAGGTTGCTTTGCCATCCCGCTTTTTCTAAATTTTTAACATGCTGATATAGGACAAAATTTTGTATAAATGTGCATGAAGAAAATTATTTTTTAATAATCATTATGAAATTTACCAGAATTATTTATAATAGAGGTAGTCAACTGGGAAATTTTTTTTGTATGTGTGGGAGCCTCGCCTTCCCCCCCCCTCCCTTGGGGAGAAGTCCCCCCCTCGAGGGGAGTAAAGTTTCATGATAGGCAGCTTTCAAAAGAGTTCGCCTGTACCTTTAAAACAAATGGTTGAACCATAGATTTGCGGTAATTTAAAATGAAGTTATCAATTTTTTATCATTTTTAACAAAAAAAAAAAAAAAAAAAAAAATGCAATATTGACTATAAAATTCACTTTTTTTGAATATTTAGTGTTAAACTACTTTTCTAATGTGGAAAACGTCTGCATTATCATAGAAGATAATTTTTTTAAATAATAATTTTAATAAATTATTTTTACTGAGTGCATTTGTATAGGAAAATATACAAGAAAGTAATGTGGTGGCCACAACATACTAGTTTTTATTATTATTATTAGAATCTATAAAGACAACGATATGTTTAAAAAACTTCTGTATAAATTTGTGACACTATAAGATTATACAATGAAAGTAAATATGCTAGTATTAATAAAATTATAAATACTTTTACAAAATTATTGAGGGACAAATTCCACGGATAACAGACTGACATTTATAAAGCAAAACAAGTATTTTGTTAAATACCATAAAAAAAAAAAAAAAAAAGCAACTTTCAAAATAACTGTTGAATCCAGTGGTGTAATTGAATTCAAATAATACATTTTATATAATTTTATTAAACAACAGGGCTTCTCAAAATTCTGAAAAGTAGTGTAGAAGAATAAAGTAGAAAAATATATCGATCTTCTAATTTTGAAATGCTAATTAAGTGAATATATGAAATGTATATATTTTTCTTTTATGTTATGCCTGCATTATGTTTGTTGTAGCTGCAAATTGCTGTTGAATAAAATGTAGAACATTCTTCTGAAAATTACTATACATTAATATATACAGGGCTCAAAGTGTTCCTATATCTCCTATTTTTCTTATATATTTTTAAAAGTCATGAAAAATGTCCTATATTTTATAATTTTTTACATTTTCCCTATATTTCACAAAATTTTTCCTATATTCTACTATTTCGTTTTAATTACTTCTTGCTTGCTTTCTGCTTTTCTTGCTAGACATCTTATTTAAATTCTCGTATCTTTCCAAAATACTTTTCATAGCGAATATATATATATATATATATATATTTTCTTGACTTTCACTTAGCTAATGCGATTAGGAGTCATATTTTATATAATTTATCATATATAAATAATATTGCACACGTTAAAAATTTAAGAAAATAACAAGTTAATGAAAATTTTAATCATTTCATAAATTATTATTATTTTTTTTTTTTTCAGTGTTTAATTTAAAAAATACAGAAAATAAGGTTTCAAAACAATCAGATAGTTTTATATATACAGTGGAACCTGTAAAAGTGACCACCTTGGTAAAGTGACCACCTGACTTAAGTGACCATTTTCCTGACTAAAGTGGCCATTTTCCAATTTTAAAGAGACTTTATAAAGTGACCACCTGCATATAGTGACCATTTTAGCCGGTCCCTAGGGTGGTCACTTTAGACAGGTTCCACTGTATATATATATATATATATATATGTATGTATATCAAGATTTCTCTCTCTCTCTCTCAAAAAAAAAAAAAAAAAAAAAAAATGGTTTTTAAATTATTTGATCATAATGTTGAAACATCAGGATTTTTTTTTTTTTTTTTTTTTTTTTTTTTTTTAATTATTATTATTTGTTATTTGTGGCTAAATGTGTATATTCTGATATATTCAGTGACAGGTTCAGAAGGCATCACTTGAATTTGCAACTTTTGTTATGATTCGAATTTATTATTTTAGTGAAACTAAAAAATAAATACTCTAGTGAAATAACATAACAAAGTTTTAATAATAAGACGAAATAGTACATAACCATTCTATTTAACCTCCTGTTCATACAGGACAATCATAAACACATGCATCACATAGATATGTGATTCCTAGCATTGTAAAAATTACAGAGAAGTTCAAGAGAACGACTTCTCTCTACACAGTGCATAATCCAAGTCTCTAGAGTTTTTTTATTTTTTATTTTTCTGCCTTCCAAAATTTTGATGAGAGGCAAAGGGGGGGGGGGACTATTTTCCCTCGAGATGACCTGCGGCCGAGCGGTTCTGCGCTCAAAGCTGGTAGACGTGAGGTGCCGGGTTCGATCCCCGGTCGCGCTCGTCGTCCTAGCCGTTCGGAGTTTTCCGTGGTTTCCTCCGAAACTTGCGTAAATACGGGCTAGGACCCCTTAGAAAGACCTCCACGGAAGGCACTCCCCCTCAGGCCTAGGACCCCAGTGTTGTCAATCGGCCTTAATCCCTAACACCAACACCCTCGAGATGACAACAAATCAGAAAGTTTTTGGTCACGTGAGATACATAAGTTCACACCTAGTTTAATAGTTCATTGGTGCTTGCTAGGCGTTAAAATGACTGGGTACAACCTTCGCGTGGGAGCGCAAGCCGGCATTATCAAAGTCGAGCGTGAAATTGCGGCGACTTTGCATCTGAGAGTGTGAAAGGATGCACGGAATGTCCGTTTTCATGATCTCGCAGATAGAGAGGCACCTCGGACCTCACACTGGCAGTCGAGTACAAAAGAAGAAAACCTTGACGATGTCACAATATATATAAATACATAATCCACACACACACTGTCAATCACTTTTCTTAAATTCAAAAATATAAAATATACCCATAATAACAATGCAAGTAGGCATTGATTACAATATTTCATTCACTATAGTATTTTCATAATAAAAATGAATCGATCCAGTATGATCCACTGGACTTGAAGCTTTCACTTCATAGCTGCAACAATTTATTGATAAATAAAATCTTATCTATGTTATGGAAGGTATAAAATAATTTTTAAAAAGGATAATTTAACAGAAAATATAGCGAAAAAAAAAGGCAAATTTTTACCCATGGCTTCAAACAAATAAAAAAACAAGGTATTTTAAAATAATATAATATATTCTAATGCAAACATACTGTTACTTATAGCTTAACAAATATCATTTGAAACAAGAATTTTTTTTCATATAGTCATTAAAAGAATTCATAATTCCATTACCATTTTAATAGTTGGACTTAATCTTTTCTTTTCTTTTCTTTTTTGTTATTATTATTTATTGAGCACAATTCGTTAAATATAAGCACTGAGAGCAGCCTCAAAATATATTCAACAAATTGTATGTAGTTAGATCGAAGGGTTATGATTTTTTTTTTTTTTTTTTTTTTTTTTTTTGATTTTTTAAACATTATGATGTAAAAAAGGGTGTCATATTTAAACTGGTATGTTGTGGCCACCACAAGACTTTCTTCTATATTTTCCTATACAAATTCACTCAGTAACAATATTAAAAAAAAAAAAAAAAAAAAAAAAAAAAAAGAAATATGATATTTTTTTAAGTTTTTTTTTCGTTAAAAGTGAAAAAAAAAAAAAAAAAAAAAAAAAAAACCGATAACTTTGTTTTAAATTATCACAGATTTATAGTTCAACCATTCGTTTTAAAAGTATTGACGAGACCTTTCGAAAGATACCCATCTTGAAAATTTACTCCTCTCGAGGGGGGACTTCCTCCCCAGTGGGGGTGGCGAGGCTCATACACATACAAAAAAATTTCCCAGTTGACTATCTCTATTATAAATAATTCTTGTAAATTTCATAATGATTATTAAGAAATAATTCTCTTTATGCACATTTATACAAAATTTTGTTTTATACCATCATGTTAAAAATTTAGAAAAAGCGGGATGGCAACACAACCTGTAAAACAATTTTTACCAAAAGTAGATAGGCACTAATTTATGTCAAGGTGCAACTACATACCAATTTGTATGAAATTCTGTGCAGTAGTTCCTGAGATACAGTTACCACAGAATTTTGTCACACACAGACTGACAGACAGACAGACATTTTCTAAAAATGGTCAAATCGTGTTCTACAGCTCTCAAAACGTGTAAATCCATCAAAAACCCGAGGTCGAAAATTTTTACGAATCCAATTCTTTCTTCTATTGAATATAGAAGAAAGTAAAAATTATTATGTGAACTGATGTTAAATAATAAAAACTGCTATGAAAGAAAAAAAAAGAGAGAGATGATAAACTTGGAAATATGTTATTTTCTTAAATGTGTGAAAAGTACACAGTAATAGATTTGTTCATTTATTTTATCTGTTAAATGAGATGAGATTAAATTAGAGTGTTTTATTTACAAAGTCATTTAATCATTGCAAGATAACAATATAACGTTAGAGAAAATTCGTTTTTACTGAACCTCTCAATCTTCTCTTGAAATTATGTTCTTATATTTGTATGAAAAAATTCCTGTATTTTGCTATTTGATTGCGTTGAATTCTGTATACATGTATATAGGTTTCAGCCCCGATTAATCAACGGTACGAAACTGACAAACACTTTTTTCAAAACAATACAACAGGCAGCCTGAAAAGTGGCCACCGAAGGCAAATTTCTTAGTGGCCACTTTTTAGCATCAGTTGGCCATGTGGCCGGTGGCCAGTGGTAATTTTGCCCTATAAGTATCGCTTACCTCCCTGAAGGGGCAAATTTTCTGTGTGGGTATCCTTCAAAAGGTCTCATCAATAACTATAAAACGAATGGTTGAACCATCAATCTGTGATAATTTAAAAGAACTTTATCGATTTTTTTCATTTTTACATAAAAGAAAACTAGTATGTTGTGCCCACCACAAGACTTTCTCCGATATTGTCCTATACAAATTCACTTAGTGCATATAACTTATTAAAACTATTGTAGGAACTTAACTACAAATAACTAATTTTCGACGGACCATCTTCGTTGTTTTAATATTTTTAATTTGTACGATCACATACATCAAGTATTTACACTATTTACAACGAAGAATAAGATTTATAATAGGTAGAACATAAAATAATAATTGTGGGCGTCAATAAATTTAAAGTTCTTTGCCCACGTCCATTGTACTTGGCTTCTCATAGCCTTCTGCCGGTGATCCGCGACGGGGTGGCGCGCATGCGTCAACATCCCGCCCGGCCTTGCTATGTTGTCATGCAAGAACTTACAATATTTTTTTTTTGCAAAACTTCAAATTTACAATTTCACATAACATGAATAGATAAAATAATAACAAATAAATGAATGTAACATAATATCAATATTTCGCACAACACATAGAATTAGAAAAAAGATTAACTGATTATAATAAACAGAAATTTTCATAATTAACTAACAAATTTAGAGTAATATATATAATACAGTAAATTAATATAATAAATGTTCATATTCATTTTTACTCCTCGATAGGCAGCACACACAATCTGGAGATGGATCTTTTGTAAATCCCTTTGGTAGTTTTTATATCTACCAATCTAACTTTATTATCCTGACCAGGATATAGCTTTATTACACGCCCTAAAAACCACTTGCATGGTGGAAGATTTTCTTCCCTGACTAAAACCATGTCTCCGATTTTTAAATTTTCTTTATCAATTATCCATTTTCTGCGCTGTTGTAAGTTATTTAAGTAAGAAAGACTCCATCTTTTCCAGATTGCCTGAACTGACTTCGTAATATTTTGCCAAGCACTTAGGCGATTTTTCTCAATATTGATTAAAGAGGGTTCAACAACAGCCGTTATTGGCCTTCCAATAAGAAAATGGGCTGGAGTTAAAACCTCTAAATCTTCAATACTTGAAGTTAGCGGAGTCAGTGGTCTCGAGTTCAAGATCGCTTCCACTTGAGTAACAAGTGTAAGCATTTCTTCAAATGTAAATTTTGAATTACCCGCTATCCGTTTAAAATGGTATTTAAACGCTTTGATATTTGCTTCCCATAGACCACCCCAATTTGGACTCCTTGGAGGAATAAAAACCCATTCTATTTTTTCCTCTGCAAAAAATTTGAATAAGGATTCTTCCTTATCTCTTACCAGTTTATACAAGGCATTTAGTTCCCTGTTGGCGCCTACCATATTGGTCCCATTATCCGAAAATATTTTATGACACTTGCCCCTTCTCGAAATAAATCTTTTTAACGCAGCTATCAGAGCTTGTGAAGTTAAATCACTAATAAGTTCAAGATGTATAGCCTTTGTTACTAGACAAATGAAAATACAAACATAAATTTTGATTTCTGGACCTTTCCTTCCATATTTATTTTTGATTAAAAAGGGTCCAGACAAATCTACCCCAGTTGAATTAAATGTTTTATCTGGCGTTATTCTTTGTTTTGGCAAGTTTCCCATTTTTTGTACACATACTTTCGGATTTGCTTTAAAACAGACTAAACATCTGTGCACAATTTTTTTACAAAGATTTCTCCCATGAATGGGCCAATATTTTTGCCTAACCTGAAACAGAAGATGTTGGGGACCAATATGAAAATATTTTTCATGATAATATTTTACAATTAATTCCGTTAATTTATTTTTTGAAGGAAGTACATAAGGATGCTTAATCGAATAAGATAACTGCGAATTTTGCAGTCTCCCCCCTACCCTTATTAAACCATTTTCATCCAAAAATGGGGATAAATTAAAAATTTTACTTTTATGCGATACATTACCGCCACTTTTCAAGGCAGATATTTCAGTATGAAATTCCTCCTCCTGCAGCTGTTTCAGTAGGAAGTCTTCTGCCTTTGTCAGCTCTTCAGGCATCAGCGGTCCTTTCTTCTTTTCTAAAGGATTTCTTAGATTGTGAAGAAACCTGAAAAGAAAACTACATATACGTAATATTTTTAAAAATCTATTACTACGATTTATCAGATAGTTCAAAATAGTAAAGTCTTTTTTCAAATTTAGAGTCACTGCATTTTCAGATTTTAATTCAGGAGTGTAGTCTTCCTCATTTAGTTCTGAAAAGTCAATAAAAGATTGTTTGTTTTTCGGAAATTCAGGATCTTTCAGAAATTCAGCACCTGTCCACCATGTGGCGCTGTTTGTTAGGCTTTCAGCAGTCATCCCTCGAGACAACAGGTCAGCAGGATTTTCTTTACTTGCACAATGGAACCAAGAGTTAGGGTTTGTCAGGCTGGCAATTTCTTGAACACGGTTGGCGACAAACTGCTTCCATCGGGTTTTAGTACCCTTTATCCAGAAAAGCACTATCTGCGAATCAGTCCAGTGATATTCAACAGAAGGTCTTTTAAGGTTTACAGTATTTTTCACTTTGGTGATCAGACGAGCTGCGACCAGGGCACCCAATAATTCAAGGCGAGGTAGTGTAACACCGCTGAGGGGAGCTACACGGCTCTTGGAAGTCAAAAGTTTTACTGAAATACCATTTTCTGATTTTGTTCGTACATAAATGGCAGCGCCATATGCTTTTTTGCTAGCATCGCAAAAACTATGTAATTCAACTACATCTTCTGGGGAAGTGGCATCAAGGACGAATCTAGGGACTTCAAGCTCTTTTAACAAGGGTAATTCCGAACACCATTTCATCCACTCTTTTTCGATATTTGGTGATAATGATTCATCCCATTTGGTTTTAGTTGTCCAGATATCTTGAATGATAATTTTTGCCCTGACAGTGAATGGAGAAATTAACCCCAAGGGGTCGAAAATTCTCCCTACGGCTTGAAGAATGGTACGTTTTGTAATTTTATTTATGGATATAAAGTTCAACAAACTCTTGATATCTACAATCAAATTATCTTTATTAGTATCCCAAGATAGTCCCAAGATCTTTGTCTGATTTATACCTAAGCTGATGGTAGATTCTACAGGGTATGTATCAAATTTTTCGCTTTTCCACTGCTCTGTTAATTCGGTATCGTTACTTATCCATTTTCTAAGGGACATTCCTGCGGCTTCCATAATATATTTTGCACTTCGTGATAATTCAAGTGCTTCGTTAAAATCATTACCTCCAGAAATTAAGTCGTCTACGTAAAAACATTTATCTAAAAGTCGAACAGTAGCGGGAAATTCTTCTCTATACTTCTCAATGTGATGTCTAATAGTAGCAGCGAGTAAGAATGGACTTGAACACACCCCAAAATTAACTCGATTGAAACGATAAATCTGTAATTTGGGTTTTTTATGTGCATGCGGTTCTTCATCACTCCAGAAAAAACGAACAGCGTCTTTATGTTCATCAGCGAGACAGATTTGTAGAAAGGCTTGTTTAATATCAGAACAAAATGCTATTTTGTTTAATCTAAAATTAATTAAAACATCCAAAAGATTCGGATTTAAATTTATCCCCTGCCATAGGCAATCATTCAGTGACAGCTGATTATTTTGATGACTCCCTGCATCAAATACGATTCTTGTTTTGGATGTTAAGCGACCTTCCTTTCTTACTGCCTGATGAGGCAAATAATAAATAGGTTTGTTTAAATTATTTTCTGCTGTACTGGGTTCAACTATTTCTATTATTTTTTGATTTACGTAATCACGAATAATCTCTCTATACTGTTCATATAATTCTCTATCATATTTAAAACGTCTCCATAAACTTAAAAATCGTTGTTTCGCTAACGTGTAATTATCGGAAAGTTCATTATAGGGTCTTCTAAAGGGCAAGTGTACAACGTAGCGTTTGTTTTTAAACTGAATCGTTTCATTAAAAATTTCTATAGCTTTATCACTTTCTTTTTGAATTGGATCGTCTCTTATTCCAATGCTTTCTAGATCGAAAAAGAGTTTAAGAGTGCTACTAAGGGAATCGTCTGACAAAACGAAACACTGTTTCGAATTATTCAGTTCTGTTTCTTCAACCTTTCCACACGCTAGCCATCCAAATTCGGTTTCCTTAAAAAACAAATCGTCATTTATTTTATAAGTATTATCCTTTAAAACTTTGAATAATATATCTGCACTGATTAACGCTTCTATTTCATTCGGTTCAAAAAATGTCTCGTCACTCAATTTCAAAAATTCTGGAATTTTTATGTCTGAAATGTTTAATTTATTGCATGGTGTAAGCCCAGTTATTTTATCCACAATCAAAAATTCTACTGGTTCACTAAAGGAACAATCTTCATTTGAAATAAAGGTATCTAATTTCCACTTAATATTTTGGGTCAATCCATTCAAACCTGAAACTGGAGTTTTTATTTTTTCTCTTTTAATTCCTAAACATTCACTCATCTTTTCAGTTAAAACGCACACATTTGAAGCCGAATCCAGAACGCATCTTATTTTTATTCTTTTTTTGTTTTCGCATTGAACATAAATATAAGCTGTCGAAAACAGAATACTTTTTCTATTTTCTTTTAAATATCTGCTATTATTACTCAAAACGGAAGCATTTAATTGCGCAACCCTTTTGTATTCATCTGAGTCTGGAACCGGGGTTTTGGCGCCAGAAGAAAAACATAATAATCTGTTGTGCTTCATTCCGCAGGTGCATTTGAATTTTGATAAGCAATCATTTTTCTTATGATTTTGCCTAAAACAAACCTCACAAAGCTTGTGAAGGCGTATTATACTTAATCTTTCGTTAATGTTTAATTTCAAAAATGCATCACATTTATAAATAGGGTGATAAGTATTTTTACAAACAACACAATTTTTGTTTTTATTTTCATGCATTAAAAGAGTTTTAGATTTGTTAATAGCCGGAAAGTTTTTGTTAGTATTTTTATTTCCGCTAGTCATATTCGTTCTATTAATAGATAATAAAACTGATTCTCGTTGTTCCAAAAATTTGATAAATTCTTCAAAGGTGGGAACATTTTTTGATTTATGGGATAACTCAAAATTCTTTCTAGATTCTCTGTCTAACTTTGCTACGAGAATATTTACAATGAAAACATCTGATAATTTATTTTGCTCATATTTCAGAACTTTCAAGGCACGCAGATTTTTCTGTATACAATCAATCATATTTCTTATCTCTTTGGGATTTTCTGTTTGAATTTTCTCAAAATTCAGAATATTTTGTACATGAATATCAACAATTAATCGCTCGTTATCATAGCGATTTTCTAATGCATTATATAATGATTCAAATGTATCAAAATTACTAACTAGATTTTTAGCATCAGATTTGAGACAAGATCTAAGATAATATAATTTCTGCGACTGATTAATGTGAACATTATTGGTTATTAAATCATCAAATTGTTCTTTAAAAGAACTGAATTCCTCATATTTTCCTGAAAATTCAGGTAATACTAAAGGAGGAATTTGAGTTTTAATTTCAAAGTTATCTTGAGATGCATTTTCAGTCGCATTTATTTTTTTATGAGAATCAAATTTCTTATAAGAATTAATAAGAGTATTAATTCTTACCTCTAATTTTTCCAGACGTTCTTCACATGAGTCAAGATCGTCATCTATGGTCGCTTGTTCAGCATCTTTCAAATCTTGAATTTCGTAGTATTTTTGTCGTAATTCATCGATTTTTGTTTGTAGCAGTTCTATGTTCTTTAATTTCACTTTTAGTTCCACTACATCTATATCGTAATTTTCGGCATTCGTGCCTTCTACATAGTTTTCAATTCTAGTTATCTTCCCTTTCAAGGAAGATTTCAATTTATTATTTTTATCCATAAGTCGCTTATTACAAGCTCCGGTTTCTCGACGGAGCCACTTTTTGTAGGAACTTAACTACAAATAACTAATTTTCGACGGACCATCTTCGTTGTTTTAATATTTTTAATTTGTACGATCACATACATCAAGTATTTACACTATTTACAACGAAGAATAAGATTTATAATAGGTAGAACATAAAATAATAATTGTGGGCGTCAATAAATTTAAAGTTCTTTGCCCACGTCCATTGTACTTGGCTTCTCATAGCCTTCTGCCGGTGATCCGCGACGGGGTGGCGCGCATGCGTCAACAACTATTATTTATAAAAATTATCTTCCATGATGAATGCAAATAATTTTCATCTTAAAGAAGACTAACACTAAATATTTAAAGAAAGACGGTTTTATTATCTTTAAATAACATCTTAAAAAAAGCGTTTTTATAATGGTTAACTCACATATCAAGTTTCGTACAGTTATGTGGCATAGAAGGTGAGATATAGCCTTCCCGTTATCGCAGTATAGCAGCACCCCCTATTAGCCGATATAAAATCCAAATTGAATCAGCATAATGTCTCATATACTTCTCTAGAATTAAAATTGTCTGCATTTATCATGAAACATAATTTAAATTAATTATTTGTACTGAGTGAGTTTGTATAGGAAAATATAGAAGAAAGTTGTGTGGTAGCCACAACAATACAACATACTATAATAGTATGTTGTATAGTTTTTTGTTAGAAATCTACTTGTTCTCTATCGTCAATCAATTACTTATTACAATTATTTTTGCATTTTTTTTTATATGCAATATAAGAGAAGAGGGTATTGGAGTTGAAAAGTTTTTTGCTCACCGGTTTTCGATGTATTCGGTTTTACACATTTAAAAATAGTATCTGCCTCTCTGCCTGTGTGTGTATCAGAAATTTTGTGTACACTGTCTGTATCTGTATCTTACGAATCAATGGGCGGAATTTAACTAAATTTTATATTTGCACATTGATCTAAATTAGTGCTGATTGCGTATCAATCATTCAACAGGTGGCGTTGTCAACTTTTTTTTTTTTTTTTTTAATTTTTCATTCTAAGAGGTAACAGTCATTAGAGAGGTAGAAATGCTTGTTGATTGAATTAGGGGTAGATCGAAATACGTAAATTAAAAAAGAATTTGATTTACGTGATGGCTCTTTTTTTGTGTATGTGTGTGTGTGTGTGTGATTTTCAGCTCTAATTTGAAGGTATTTTTTAGGTAAAACACAATGTATTTCAATTAACTGAAATGGATTACTTGTTTTTTAAAAAGTGGATGTATTACTATATCATCTTCATATATAAGCAACAAAGCATTTTAATTTCCGGTTTTCGATGAATTTACACGTTTTGCGATTTCCAGAACATGATTCGACCATTTTTGGACAATGTCTATCTTTTTCAGTTAGCAAAACTGTGCGAACACTATAATATCTCATGAACCAATGAAATAATTATAACCAAACACCAAACTTGATATTTGTTTTGACCTTGGATTGAATTGGTGCTGATTAACTTTTGAAATATTTTACTGTCACCCAACAGGTGGCGCTGCCACTATAAGAATTCTTCTCATGTCAGGAAAAGCTCAGCATATCTCTAGTGTACCAAGCTTACTATTATATATGTATATATCTGTACTGATAAGTATAAAGGATTTAAGTCCATATTTTTGATTTTTCAGGAGACGAAAAATAAAGTTAAACTAACTAAAAACAACTTAGAAGAATCGATTAGGAAAAAGGGATTTCGTTGACGTATACCCTTTATACCATTCAGTGATTGTCAACCTTCATTTAATAATGGGAAAAAATGAATTACATATTTTATACCATACATGAATGCTAAATTTCTGTCTTGGACCATTTTTTACCAATGGATTTTCTCAAAGACTAAATGACATAGACTTAAATCCTTTATACCAATCGATAGAGAATTTTTTTCTGAGTCTGACTATGTACTTAACTCAAAATCGACATTTTTGGACTTAAATCCTTTATACTTATCAGTACAGATATATAAGTTGGCCTACCTGTATGTCATTACCGTTCATATTTGCCAGGGTTTTTAAGAAAATAAATAAAGTTCTATGAGTTTGTCTTCTAGCAAACCCTTATCCCTATGTTTTTTTTTATACATTTTTCCAGTAAGCACATTTTCTGCCATATTTTGCAACCGGCAGATAAAAGTTTAACGGTGAATGCAAATTTTCCTGAATATAAGGATACGACCAATCGATTTTTCACCCCCCCCCCTCAAAAAAAAAAAAAAAAAATATATATATATATACATATTAACCCCAAATTTTTACCAAAATCTATATATCTGTTTCGAAATAAATCCAGTTTCTGCTATATTTTGCAATCGTAGGATAAAGGGCGAGAATTTCCCTGAAGACAAGAGAAGTCCAACTAATTTTACTAAAAAAAAAAAACCTTTACCTCAAACTTTTATCGAAATCGTAATATTCGTTTTCGATTATACCTAATTTCTGCCATGTTTTGCGACAGGCGGATAAAGGGTTGACAGCGAAAGCGAATATTCCCGAATATTTAATGTATAAATATTATATGGCGTAATGCTTTTGAATTTATCTACTTTGTTTGAAAAGTTAACAACAACAACAAAAATTAATTAATTACCGTAATTTCTGGTAGATACCCCGCAGGTTATATAATCCGGTTTTGCACCAGAAATTTCAATTGATAAATAAATTTATATTTGTACGAACTCTTCTTTCGAAAAAGTATAGTTTTCTCCATTAAATAAAATTTCTGGTGGAGAAATGACGCATCTTACCTGCGGGTTACCTACCAGAAATTACGGTAATTAAAAAAAAAAAAAAAACTGTTTTTTAACGGAATGTGTACATTGTTATAAGAATTTAAAATTTTACTTTTTCTTTCTTTCAGGAGGTAAGTCTACCCAAACAGCTACGTATTTGAACATCGACATAACAAGGGAGAGCTTATCAAAGGATTTCGCAAAACTGCTGGATACGGGATTGAATCACGATGTTGAAATTAAATGCGGAGGGCATTCCATCAAGGCCCATAAGACTGTCCTCAGGGCAAGATCGGAGATCCTCAGTGGAATGCTGGAAAACGACATGGAGGAGGGCCAAACTGTAAATCGAAAAAAGCCGAAAAAAGAAAAGAGTGTAGTGGAAATCGAAGACATGGATGCCAGTTATTTTCAGGATTTTGTAAGATATTTGTATACCGACCTATTGCCGGAACTGACTTTCGAAAAGGCTGTGGCACTCTACGAAGCGGGACATAAATATGGTGTTATAAGTCTCAAGATGCGATGTTCGGAATATTTGCAAGAAAATATAAGCATCGAAAATGCATTCCGATGTTTTTCATTAGCCGACAAACATTCGGACCAAGAAATCAAGAGCATTGTCTTAAATTACATTTTGGAGGAAGAAATGTATCTTCAGCTCGAGTATTGGGAAGCTTTTTGCGAAAACTATCCGACAGTAGCTCTTGATGTATATAAAAAGTCATATGAAAAATCCCCTAAAAGAATAAAACTTGCATAGATAACTTTTAAAAAGATCTTGTATAATTTTTTTTTCCTTTTCCTTTTCTTCTTCTTCTTCCTTTTTTTTTTTAATAATTTCGTATTATACTTTTTTGTACGCGGGTAAGTTAAAAAGTAAGTTACATTTAAGCTAAAATGCCATGAAATAATGAGACAGACGGCAATTGAGATTCTTTATTGAGTAATGTAAGCAAAACTCATGTTTTCATGTATTCCCCAAGGAAGGAGGGGGGGGGGATGGAGAAGACGGAGAAGAGCTTAAAAAATATTGTTTGTATCTTGTATGTTGCATTTATAAATACAACAAAATTGTTCTTTAAATATTGGGGTTATTTTCTTCCGCATAAAGAGTATAATAGTATTCAAATATTACAATCTTAGCTTAGTAAACAAAATACTAATCAAGATGAAATATATATAGTAAAATTTTACCATTCGCAATAATTTATTCACTTTAACGTATTTCTAGAAACTCATAGATATGCTTAATTAGTATTTTTTTAGTGGTTCATGAACCATACTTGAATAGTGAACAAATGCGATGCTTAATATGTATGAAACAGATTGCATTAATAAAAGTCTGAGTTTATTTTCCTTCCATGCAAATTAAATATTTATTTAGAAAAAATAAGAAAAAAGAATAATAGAATTAGTAAACTTATTAAGACTTCAAAAACTGAGAAAATAAATTACACGCCTATTCCTATATCCATATTAGGGATGGACCTTATATGGATATCCGGCAATCAGGATATTTTTCTTTGCCGGATCCGGATATCCGGCAGTCCTCATTCCCAATATACACATGAAAATTTCAATTTTTAAGGTGCACACAATAATTAAATTAGTATGTTGTGGCCACAAGAAGAATTTCTTCTAAATTTTCCTATGTTAATTCATTAAGTGTAAATAATTTATTAAAATTATTATTTATTAAAATTATCTAATAGGATCAATCAAATGATATTCATCTTATAAGGAAACATTCAAAAGGTGTCGTCTTCAAAAAATATCGAAAAAAAAAAAAAATATATATATATACAGTGAAACCTCTCAAGTTGGACACCCCTATAAGTTGGACGCTTTTTCTCGGAACGGAATGTATCCATTAACATTACGTCTAACCCCTATAAGTTGGACACCTCTCTAAGTTGGACACTTTTTCTTGGAACCGTAGGTGTCCAACTTAGAGAGGTTTTACTGTATATGATTCTACTCTTCATAATACAACCAGCAAGTGAAAAAATTATCGGCTGAAATGAATTACAGCGACCACAAAAAATTATCAAATTAAGTATATTTGGCGATTTCACACTGTTTGGTGATTGATTTTGAGTACTTGGCGGAGAAGCAAAACACTGTTCTGTTCGTTCACGGCAATCTCGGAGCTAGCGAACTTATCACCTGACAGAGCTAAATCGCCAAAAATGCTTAATTTTGATGATTTTTTGTGGTCGCTCTAATTCACTTCAGCCGATAATATTTTCACTTTCTGGGGTTTTATGAAGAGTAGAATTACATATATTTTTGAAGACGGCACCTTTTGAATGTTTCCTTGTTAGAGAAAACTAATACTAAATACCTCCCCCCTCAAAAAAAAAAAAAAAAATAGACTGTACAAATAACATCTTAAAAAATGCGTTTCACATATCAGGTTTTATACAGTTAAATGCCATAGAAGTTGACATACAACCTTCCATTATCGAGGAAAATTGCAGTATAGCAGCGCCACCTGTTGAGCGGATAACACCAAAAGTTGACAGACATTAATTTATGTCAAGGTGCATCTACATATAAATTTATATGCAATTCTGTGCAGTAGTTCCTGAGATATAGCCTTCCCTTAAACTGTTGAAATCGCTGTATAGCAACGTCACCTGTTGGCCGATAAGCCCTCAGATTGAATCAGCATAATGTCTCATAATGGCCTTCTTACATATCAAGTTTTGTTTGATTATACGCAATAGAACCTGAGATATAGCCTCCTTTTAAATTGCGGAATCACTGTATAGCAGCGCCACATGTTGAGCGGTTCACACCAAAAGTTGATAGGCATTAATTTAGATCAAGGTGCATCTACATATGCATTTATATAGACTTCTAAGCAGTAGTTCCGGGGATATAGTTGCCACAAAAATTTTGTCACACACACACAGACAGACAGACGGACATTTTCTAAAAATGGTCAAATCATGTTCCAGAGCTCTCAAATCGTGTAAATCCGTCGAAAACCAGAAGTCGAAAATTTTCACGAATCCGATACTTTCTTCTATTGAATATACAGTGCGTATCGAAATGATAGGTCCACCCGCATTTTTCAAAATTTCGACTCTTAATTGAGAATAAAAATCACTTTTTTGGTAGAGATAATTAATCAGTAATTGTTATAACTATTTATGAAGACATTTCTTAAAAATAAATAATTTCTTTTTATTTTATGCAAATTTTCATTTTCAGACCGTTTCGAAAAGATAGATCCGCCTTCAGAAATTTTGCACCAATCCCGTTTATTTCCAAAAAAATTGCATAAATATCGTTGCTTAGTCTTACTGCGGGAGTATGCTGGCTGCTGTGGAGGTATTTAAACAGATTTGAACATCACGTTGTAATCAAACGAAATGGGTCGTCGTTGCAGTCTTTCGCTGGTTGAGCAGGGGAAAATTGATACATTTAAAACGTGTGGAAAATCGAATAGAGAAATAGGTAAACTTTTAAACAGATCACATAATGTTGTAAACAATTATTTGCGACTTAGAAATGCTTATGGCAGTAAAAAATCATCTGGCCGCCCATCAAAAGTGACACCCCGGCAAAGAAGGCCTGTCGTAAAGGAGTTAAAATCTAGAAATATGAGCTTATCCACTGTGGCCAGACAACAAAACCCTCCAATATCAAAATCTACAGTCCATACAGTGGTAAAGAAGTTCGGCAATATAGTTTACGTGAAGAGGAAAACGGCTCCGAAATTGACTAAAAAGCACAAAGAAAAGAGATTGAAATTCGCACATGAAGTGATGTCCTGGAAACAAGATTGGCATCGTGTGACATTCAGTGATGAAAAGAAATTCAACCTGGATGGTCCAGATAGCTGGCAATACTACTAGCACGATCTGCGTAATGATAAACAGATATTCTCGAAGAGGCAAGCTGGTGGTGGTTCTGTTATGGTATGGGCCGGATTCGGAGGTGCAGGAAAAACTGATATCGCATCTGTAGACAATAGTTTGAATGCTGCAGACTATCAACAGCTGCTTGAACAATATTTTCTTCCACAAGCAGAGTACATTGGGGGCCCATTGTTCATGTTCCAACAGGACAATGCTCCTGTGCACACTGCAAAGTCCACTTTCGAATAATTTCTGGATAATAGTGTACATGTTATCAATTGGCCACCTTGCAGCCACGACCTGAATCCGGTAGAAAACATGTGGGGTATACTCGCAAGAGCGGTGTATGCAGGCGGAAGGCAGTACAACAGTACTACAGACTTGAAAAAGGCTATTTCCTCCGAAATTGGTCAAAAATCGAGAAAAAGTGCTTGCAAAAACTTGTAGAAACCCTGCCGAATAGGATTTATGAGCTTATTCTGAAACAATGTGGAAAAATTTCTTATTAATTCAACATTAATTTGATGCTTGGTTCAGTGGACCTATCTTTTTGAAACAGCTTTTTCATGTAATTTTTATTTTCCTTATTATTTCTATTATTTCTATATTATTCATGTATTATTTTACATTGAATGAAGTAATGTAGTTTATAAAATAGTACTTTGTACACAATAAAACCTTTTTACCAACATAACTTTCGTTTTTACTGGTGGACCTATCATTTCGACACGCACTGTAGAAGAAAGTAAAACAGGCACTTTGGTTTTTATACAGCTGGATTCCATTCACATACACAGCTAGTATGTTGTAGTCACCACAAGACTTTTTTCTACATATTCCTATACAAATTCACTGTGCAAAAAATTATTAAAACTTTTATTTATTGTAAATACCTAACATGATGAATGCAAATGATTTTCATCTTGCAGAAAACTAACACTAAATATCTAAAGAAAGACAATTTTATTGTCTATAAATAACATCTAAAAAAAATGCATTTTTATAATGGCTATCTTTCATATCAAGTTTCGTATAATTATGTGCCATAGAATTTGAGATATAGCCTTTCGATTATTTAGGAAATTTGCTATATAGCAGCGCCACTTGCTGGCGGATAAAGAATTCAAACTGAATCAGCATAATGGCTTTCTCACATATCAAGTATTGTTTGATTATACACAATAGAACCTGAGACATAGCCTTCCCTTAAACTGTGGAAATCACTGTGTAGCAGCACCACCTGTTGAGCGGTTGACACCAAGAGTTGATAGGCACTAATTTCTATTAAGGTGTATCTACATATAACTTTATATAATATTCTGAGCAGTAGTTCCAGAAATATAGTTGCCACAAAATTTTTGTCACACAGATACACACAGAGAGACAGACAGACGGACAGACAAACATTTTCTAAAAACGGTCAATTCGTGCTCTAGACCTCTCAAAATGTGTAAATCCATCGAAAACCAGAAGTCGAAAATTTTTACGAATCCAATACTTTCTTTAATTGAATATAGAAGAAAATAAAAATATAAATACCATTGGAAAAAACATACAGTTTTCTATATAAATAAAGCAAAGAGTATGTTGTCAGAACACATCCGGGCGGGCCACTGCTATTTTTGATTGGTCTAGATTTAACTACTTTGATGATGAACGCCGGCCATTTTTAACACGCTTTTATTAGCTTCACCTGTATGTATGTTTGTTTGTAACTTCTCTGGGAGCAAACAAAAAATTTATATTGTAAAAAAAAAATACTACCCCTACGTGAACGATGTGGCGTTGCGGTAAGACGCCGCGCTACGAACCTAAAGGTCCAGCGTTCGATCCCCGTCACAGGAGATTTTTTAAAAATAGTTTTTGTTTAATTCTAAGTTATTTTAATTAAAGATTTAAATGTATGTAAATATTACGGTGTGTCACTCACACGATTTTCTCTTACCCTGAATTTTAATACTAAGATAGATATTTTGTGCTTTTTAGTTCACATTTCTATAAAAGCGTGTTCTTTAATTTTTTAAAACTATAATATTATTCTTTGTAAAAACTGATGATTTTTTTTTTTTAAAGCTACTGCATAGATGTTATACTTTTTTAAAAGATACCACCGCACTTTAGAATGTAAAATACATGGGGAAAAAATGGTAAAAATCCATAGAAAAGGCACGGGATGAAAAGGAAAAAAACTCACAATGTTAAGCGTAAAAATAAAAAAAAATTAATA
This sequence comes from Salticus scenicus, assembly GCA_963930645.1. NCBI lineage: Eukaryota > Metazoa > Arthropoda > Arachnida > Araneae > Salticidae > Salticus > Salticus scenicus. The sequence goes on from OZ005658.1 coordinate 28,647,423, forward strand.
AATAAATAAAAAGCATAACACCGGAAACGATAAAAGAACAAAATTGACTAGAAAAAGACACCGAAGATCGGAAACGGGTGGGCTGGGGCGTTCAGTATATCGTCGGTGTATAAATATAATAGATCTAAAATTTATATAGATCTAAAAACTGTTCATTTTTTGTAAGGACACTAATTACATCAAGTTATTAGATTTAAAGATATTATGTTGCAAAGTTTCACAACGCGATATCATTCGATTGCTTTGAAACAAAAAGTCTAATATTAAACAAAAAGCAGTCAAACATTAAAGAATAATGAATAACTTTTTAAAAATTATCAGTTTTGAAGTTCTAAGAGCTGCAATTCTTAAATTACAGTGTACTTATTTCCCATACATAATATATTAAATTTGCAAACAATTGTTGATTCATTCTCGAGAATCATTCACATAAGACAATAGAGTGTTGTAGCAAAACGAGTGCAAAACGGAAGAAATATTTAATTTAATTTAATGACCTTAAAAGGAATTTATTATGTTACAAAGCCCAAAATGTGATATAAAAAATAAATAATGATTCAATTCTTTTAAAAATTCACTTAAATTTAGTGACCAGCGAAGCGGGCGTAGCCTGCTAGTGATTAAAATAAAAATGTGAGTATTTCAGCTGTGGGGATTATAAATAAATGGACAATGCTTTATAAACCAACCAAACTTGTATTATATATAAATATATATACATATGTATTATCATGTATTCATTGCTAATTTTTATAATGTTTTTAAATTCTTCACTTTATATATATATAGTTTAATTAATATTTTGAATTAGTATATTTATGTATACATACGTATGCACACACAGATATACGCAGAAATGGATCTAATAATGGATAAAAATTCAGGGTTAAGGGTATCTTGAGATGGGATATCGATCTGACAAATGGCTATTATCAGGAAAATTAATTTTGACCTATGAAAAACATTATAATGATTACATATCTTGGGAGAGCCCTAAAATGTTGTACAAAAATCAAGGAGAAATGATATTTTGAAAAAAAAAAAAAAAAAAGACCAATATTACAGATTATGAAAAATTGTCTTTAATTTTTACTTTCCGAACACTATAGTGAGGAAATTATTGTAATCATGTCGAAAATCCAAGTTTGAGATTTTGGTGTTTCTACACGTTTTGAGGTTTCCTGAATTTCTATTTACTATTTTTACAGCTACGTATGTGTGTATGTATGTGATTGAACACGATAGCGTCTATACGCTTCGTTCAAAAGAGCTGAAATTTGGCATGCATGTTACAGGTCTCCATAGCACGAAACCTATTGATTTTGGTGAATCTAGCACTTATAGTTTTTTTTTACAGGAATTCAAAAGAAAAAATCTTTATCATTACGGTCTATGGGCCCAAATTTTGTAAAGAACTGCGATAGTGTCTGAACGCTTTTTACTTTCCGAACACTATAGTGAGGAAAGTATTGTAATCATGTCAAAAATCCGAATTCGAGATTTTGATGTTTCTATACGTTTTGAGGTCCCCTGAGTCCGTTTTCACTATTTTTACGATGATGTATGTATGTGTGTGTGTATGTGTGTATGTGTGTATGTTTGTGAACACGCTAGCGTCTAAAGGCTTTGTTCGATTAACCTGAAAGTTGGTACGTATATTGTAAGTCACCATAGTACGAACCCTATAGATTTTGGTGAATCTAGCACTTATAGTTTTTTTACAGGGACACAAAGAAAAATTCTTTATCATTATGGCCTATGGGACCAAAATCTTAAAAGTGCGATAGCATCTAAACGCCTTATTCAATTGAGCAAAAATTTTATACCCATATTATAGGTCACAGATACTCAATCTGTATAGATTTTGGAGAATCTAGCACTTATAGTTTTTTTACAGGGACACAAAGAAAAATTCTTTATCATTAAGGCCAATGGGGCCAAATTTTTAAAAGTGTGATAGCGTCTAAACGCCTTATTAATCTGAGCAAAAAAATTGTACACATGTTATAGGTCGCATTTGCACCAACTGTATAGATTTTGGTGAATCTAGCACTACAGTTTTTTTACAGGGACACAAAGAAAAATTCTTTATCATTATGGCCTATGAGACCAAATTTTTAAAAGTGCGATAGCATCTAATCGCCTTATTCAATTGAGCTGAAAATTTGTATGAATATTATAAATCACTGTTGCACTAACTATAAGCATTTTGGTGAATCTAGCATCTATAGATTTTTACAGGGACAAAACGAAAAATTCTTTATCATTATGATCTAAGGGCTCAAAGTTCAGTAGCGTTAAATAAAACCTCGTGTGATATATGGAGAAAAAAACACTCTATTATGGTTTTCTCTCTTTTGTTTGTTTAGCAATTCCTCTTTCTTTATTTTATCTACAAAACTGTTAGTTACTCAATGTTCGGAAAGTCGAGTGGAGTCACTCCAGATTTTTTCATTTGAGTTGAAATTTACACACATAGGGTCATTCTTGCACAAAGTGCGGAAACGTTGGTGAATCTAGCACGTACAATTTTTTCACAGGGACACAACGTAAAATTCTTTATCATTATGGCCTATGGGCTGAAATTATTCGAAGTGCGATAGCGTCTAAATGCCTTATCAGAATGAGCTGAAAATTTATATGCGTGTTAAAGGTCAAAATTGCTCGAACTATGTAGCTATTATTGAATCTAGTACATATAGTTTTTTTTTTTTTTAACAACAAAATAATCTTTATGATTATAGCTTATGGGCTTAAATTATTAGCGACTAAATGCCTTATCCGATTAAGTTGAAAATTTTTATACGTACAGTAGGTTACCATCGCATGAAGCATAAAGATTTTGGTGAATCTAGGACTTATAGGTTTTTACAGGGACACAAAACTCTTAATCATTATGCGCTATGGTCTCAAATTATTTAAATTGTGACAGCATCTAAACTACTTGTTTAAATGAAATGAAAATTCATAAACTTGTTACAGGTCGTAGTTGCAGACAACATATAGATTTTGGTGAATCTAATTCTTATAGTTTTTTTTTTTTTTTTTTTTTTTACAAGGACAATATATATATATATATATATATATATATATATATATATATATACTCTATAATTGTGGCTTATGGGCTCAAATTATTTAAAGCGCAATAGTGTTCAACTAAACAACATAGTATATGAAGCCAAATACTCATACTCCCTATTATAATTTTCTCTTTTGCGTATTTAATAATTTTTCTTATTTTAATTTATCTATACAACTGTTAACATTATGTTCGGAAAGTCGAGTGCAGTCACTCTATATTTTCTTTACGAAATTAGAAATGAATTATTTACATAAAAAAATATATAAAAATTTTGTTGTCTCATAAATGCAATTTAAAAATAAAAATTTACCAACTGAATCTCAGTCTTTCATCTTTTGACAAATAAAGTGCATGTATTTAGAGATTGTAAGCACATTTAATTTTTGAAAAATATCAAAGAAAACATTATTCATTTAGTGATTTTATTTTCAACTGAAACTACACAAAACAGATAAAAGACATAATTATAAATATGAGGAATTTTGTGACTTTATTTGTTTAGTGATTTAAGAAGCTATTTTTTGAAGTTTCCCTCCTAAACGGTGGGGTAAAAGTTGTTCCTTGGGTTTCCCACAACATCTCAATGAAAGAAAGGAAAAATTAAAGAACACGCTTTTATAGAAATGTGAACTAAAAAGCACAAAATATCTATCTTAGTATTAAAATGCAGGGTAAGAGAAGATCGTGAGAGTGACACACCGTAATATTTACATATACTTGAATCTTTAATTAAAATAAAAGCGTGCTAAAAAGAAAAAAAAAAAAAAAAAAAAAAAAAAAAAAAGGTTTGCACGTTTTTATTTATTTATTTGATATAATAAAAAATATATTCACTTACTTATTTTTGGCATCAATTTGTTTATCCCGTTTAAATAATTTTAAAGTAAAAAAAAAAAAAAAAAAAAAAAAAAAAGGGGTTTTTACTTAATACTTTGCCCCTGGAACCTGCCGCTGAAGGGATAGGCGCCTGGAAACACTTGTATATAGTATTGTCATCGATAATGAGGTCGTGTGCAAAATTTCAGGTCAATCGTACGACCAGAAGTAACCGAAAATTGATTTCCAAGATTCCGTTACATACATTAATAGTTACATCATGTCAAATGAATAAAAACGTGTTTAAAAGTCTAGAAATTACATAATATTAACTGAATAAATAACATAATGAAGGAATGAGAAATAAATAATTTAGAATTAAACAAAAACCATTTTTAAAAAATCTCCCCTGACTGGGCTCGAACGTTAGGTTCGTAGCCCGGAGCTTTACCTCACAGTCACAGAGTTCACGTAGGGACAGTCTCTTTTTACAATATAGATTTTTTGTTTGCTCCCAGAGCGGTTACAAACATACATACAGGTGAAGCTAATAAAAGCGTGTTAAAAAGATATTCAAAACCCGGATATCCGATGATATTTCGGATATTGAAAAATCAGCCGGATACCGGATATTTTCCGGATATCCGGTCCATCCTTAATACATGCATATATATATATATATATATATATATATATATATATATACATATTAATTTGCATTAATACTTAGCTTTTTCTGCTTTGCGGTCTATTATTTTTCGGTTCTTTAATATTTTCTCATTAATAATACTGTAGAAGGAACTTAAGAAATTCCAAAACAGCCGTAATTTTTTAAATTAATTTTCTCTCATTTATGCTTTTAATGTTATTTTTGTTTTATATATACAGGGTGTCAGTAGTGGCACCAGAAATTCCTCGACGGGGGGACACCACATCCCCGAAAGGGGGGCACTATATAGAGAGAGTTTATTATATGAATATTTATCAAAACTGCAATATTGTTAACAATATTACTGTTAATATTTGTACCATTCCATTCATTAGTACTCCTCGTGGTTTTGTAGATCATTGTGCCATTCTCTGAGTGTATAATATTTTCTTACCACAGAAAAAAATATGTGCAAGGTGCCTGAAGGAAAGGAAAAATTAATCTTTGCATCCCGTTGATTACAGGTATATATACAGTCGAATGTCCATAAGGGGACCACCCATCGTGCCATAGAAAATTGGCTCTCCAGAGAGGTGGCCTTTCAATATAAGTTGTCTTCCTTTTCATGGAGTAAATTACAGAACAGTAGTACCACCTATCAGCTCATATGCACATAAATTGAATCAGTATATTGTTTTAAAATGGCTCTCTCATATAGCAAGTTTTATGTAATTATATACGAGAGAATCTGATATATCTTCTCGTTCATGGGAAAAATTGAAGCACAGGAACGTCACCTATCTGGCTTTATGCGCTGAAACTGGCTCCACATAATATATCATAATGGCCTTGTCATATACAAAGTTATTTGCAATAATATGCAATAGAAACTGAGATATAGCCTTCCTCTTTTCAGGGAAAATAGCAGCAGAGCAGCGCAACTAATCAGCCGATATGCACCTAATTTAAATCAACCTGATGTTTCATAATGGCCCTCTCACATATCAAAGTTTGTTCGATTACACAAAATAGAATCTGAGATATAGCTTTGCGTTAAATGGCAGAAATTGCAGTAGAGCAGAGCCACCTATAGGGCGATTTGACAAAAGTTAACAGACACTAATTTATGTCATGGTGCAACTACATACAAATTTATATGTAATTCTGTGCGGTAGTTCTTGAGATACAGTTAGAAGAAAAATTTTGTCACACATAGACAGACAAAAATCTTCTAAAAATATCATGGTCAAAATGTGTTCTGGACTTCCCAAAACGTGTATATTCATGGAAAACCGGAAGTTGAAAATTTTTACAAATCCAATACTTTCTTCTATTGAATATAGAATGCAAAAACTGGAATGCTCCAAATTTGTAATAGGAAAGAAAAATGTTGCTAAAAGGAGAAAAATTGATTTTTTTTTATTTTTTCCCCCGACAAATTTTAGGAGTATGCCCCGATGGGGGGTCACGGACTCCACGATGGGGGGGGGGGCTGTGCCCCCCCGGCCCGCTAGCTGATGCCACCCTTGCAGGGTGTCCAAGAATTGGCCCCCGTTTTTTAAATTAAACAAAGATAGGTAGAAGAATGAAATAAAAGGCATGTTTATTTTGAAAGCTGTAAAAATCTTCTGCACAAGTATCGAACAAATTCCATAAAAAGTATTGCAGCAGAATTAGGACTGAAGACTTCTACAACCATACAGTTCCCGAGAAATATTCTACGCATATTTCCGTTTAAGATCCAATGTCACAGTTGCCGCTTAAACTCTGCAACAAAGAGAAAATTTCACGTACAACATGCTAAAAATGATTAATGAAAAAGGATTCGACTTTGGATGCGTATGGTTCACATACAGACGAATCACATTTTTACACGAATGGCATCATGAATTGCCAAGAGCGCCACCTTTTGATAATACTTGTAAGAAATTTTTATTCTCATGTAAATGATTTTTACAACTTCCGAAATAAACATGCCGTTTGTTTCATTCCTCTACCTGTCTTTGTTTAGGAGTAATTTAATTTTAAAATCGGGGACCGATTCTTGAACACCTTGTATATATATATTCTGGCACAGAGTATCTCCACATGCATAATAATTTTATGTTAATCGGTAGGTGGAGCTGTTTAGAAGAAAGTTTTGAGATGGTCTCAACATATTAAAGCAGTACTTAGCTTTCTTCTATATTTTCCTATACAAATTCACGTAGTACAAATAATTTATAAAAATTATTATAAAAATTGTAATAAAAATTATTTTTCATGAAGAAAGCGGAGTATTTTCATTATAGCACTCAAAGATGGATGGTTGGGTTTTACGTCGCACTAGTGCTGCGCAGATGGGCAATTGGCGACGGTCTGGTACACACTCCTAGAGGTGGTCCGGAGACATGCCATCGCAATTTTGATCCTCCACGGAAGGGATGGCTCTCCCGCTTCGGTGACCCCCAGAGGTATAATTTTTGAGGGGAACATGGAGGACATTGTGGCCACGACAGATTTTACTTGCACCAGCCACCATTAGTGTACACGACGGTCTTTGGTCGGCTCGAGTACCGAACCCGCAATCTTCCAATTACGAGGCCGGCGCTCTACCGACTGGGCTACCGCGGCCCTATAGCACTCAAAGAAAGTCAACATTGTGCTGACATTTGAAGAAATACTTATTTTTTGGTTTGGAAAAAAAAAAAAAAAAAAAATTGGTAACTTTGTTTTGAATCAAGACGCATCTAAGGTTTAAACATTCATTCTGAAAGCACAGACGAGTTCTTTTGAATGATAGCCATATTGAAAATTTACACTCCTGCGCGGAGAGGGTATTTCCCCCTCCAGGGAGAGAAAGCGATGACCTGCATGAACATATATTTTTTCCTGGTTAAATATTGTTATTATTTTTTTTAATCTCCCATTAAAAAGTGAAAAATAGTTCTCATTATGTACATTTTTACAAAATTTTGTCCTGTATCGCCATAATAATAATAATAATAATAATAATAAAAGATGAAAACGCCACTTTTGGATTGATTGATATACAAAGGTAATCGGCACCAGCTTAAGTCAAGATTCAACCAAGTTTGATTAAATATCGTTCATTGGTTCGTGAGATAAAATATACACAACATAAACTTAAGTTAAAATACATTTAAAAACAAAATATACATATAAAAATAATTGAAATCTAGACGTTTCGAAACCCGTCCGGTTTCCTCATCAGTATCAATTACAATATAATATGCAAGCATTACATGAATACCCAAGGAACTTCTTTTTAGTTTTAAACCCATAACCCCTTCTCTGGATCTAACTGGCGTAATATATTTAATTCCTTGTAAAAATTGTAAATATGTTTATATAGGTGAAACTGGCCGTACAGCAAAAATTAGACTACAGGAGCACAAACGATCTTTTAAAAGTTGCAACCGAAATTCTAAAATTTTAATCCATTCAATAGAAACCGATCATGCACTCCTTCTCATATTTATAAGGACACTTTATATTTTGAAATAACTAATGTAAAAATAATTTTGAACAATATATACTAAGTGCACTTAATATATCTAGTATTCTAAAAACCAAAACTGCTATAATTTTTTTAATATAAACCAAAATTAATAAAAAATAATGCAAAATATGTTTTTCTCCACGTTTTTAGATGTTCATAATTATAGGGACAATCCAGATTTTTTTCGTTTTATTTAAATTACTAGCGGATAAATTACAGTTGACATGCGAATTTGTTAACTACTGGTCTAGATTAATTCATATATAAGCCTTCAATTTTTCTTGGACGGACATTACTGATCATTCCTCGAAAAAAAGAACTTTCATGTAGTGAAGTATGATAAATGTGTTTTTTAAGTAGAAAGATAGTTTCAATCCGCCGAGTTTCTAATGAAATTCGAAGATCTAAAATTGCTGAAGGAAATGTGATCAAACGTTGAACTGCTGGTTCGATAGGAGAGAGATCTGATGCAAAATCAGAGTTGTTTCACAGAGATCGAAGACTCATAATTCCTCTTACTTTTCTACTCATAATGACTGATGCTGAATTTACTCCTAATTTTTAACGAAAGGTTAGGGTCCACATTTATGCATGTTTAAAATAATTAATAATATGTTAAAATGAATAAAAAACGTGTAATAATCAATCAGCATTTAATGGGGGAAAGAACGTCAGTGTTAAAGTTGAATAAAGACAATATTAAATGGTAAAATGTTGCATTTTCGGATGAAAAACTTTTTATTCTTGATTAAACAAATGGTTTTAACAGTTACTGGCACGATCTGAAGATAGCGAAAGACAGAGTAGATTTTTTAAAGGCAGATATGACTCGGGCATTTTAAAGGTGGGTCTATGGTACTCTGGGGAGCTGCTTCCACTGAAGGCAGAATGAATTTAGTAATTTTTTCTATTATTATGAACATCAAGATAATATACGCAAATTTTACATGTGGAATGATCAGATTTTTTTTAGATTTTGGGGGGTAATAATATTTTTTTCAACAAGACTTACATTTTTGCTCTACTTTTAGAGCATTAAGAAATAGTTTGGAGAAAGAAACTTCTGTATTATTGCCTTTCCCATGGTCTAAAAGTTGAAAAAACCTTGACTTATGATATTAGAAAAGTGCATGCAAGTGGAAAGCAATTTTAAATAGTTTAAATGTATTAAGAATATCATATATTGCTATACGAAATGGTATTGAAGCTGAATATTAAAAGAAAATGTATATATATATACCAAAGAGAATGTCTGACTGTTTAACCCTAAAAAGAGACCCCATAAGATATTAATTTAAAGAATAACTGAAAACAATTACTAAAATTCGAGCTGTCCTTATAATTGTGAACGCCTGAAAAATCATCTTTTTACCATATTTAAAGTTTTTTAAGATAGAAAAACGATAAATTTTTTTAAATATAGTCTATTAATGAAATTCAAATTAATTAAAAATATATTTGTTTAAATAATAATGTTCACTGTTTAGTTAATATAGAAAAACGGGTGTCCTTATAATTATGAGAAGGAGTGTATTCCTGACTTCGATAATATAAACGTTCTAAATTCTGGTTTTGATAATTATAAATCACGTATTTTCTTTGAGAGCTGGCACACTGCCAGACATCTCCACACTTTCAATGAAGTATGCGCACTGGCTCCTCAATATTCGGTACTTCTTTAAATTCCTTGGGTATACATGTAATGCTTGCATATTATGTTGTAATTGATACTGATGAGGAAACCCGGACGGGTTTCGAAACGTCTAGATTTGAATTATTTTTATACGTATATTTTGTTTTTAAATGTATTTTGACTTAAGTTTTGTCTCGTAAATAAAATAGTTTTTGTTTTTAATATACCCAACATTTTTGGTGGACACAAACTGATATCGTCTAAAATTGGTTAAATCGTGTTCAGGGCACATTTCAAAACGCGAACATTCATCGAAAACTTCCAGGTTGACAATTTCCATGAATCTAATTTTTACTTTCTTCTTCTTTCATATATAGAAGAAAGTAAAAATTAAGGAAATGAAAATGTAGTGATAACCTTTTATGTGTTGGAAGTTTTAGTTGTCCTTCCGGTGTTTAATCTTCTTCCGATATTCAGCCTCTTAGAAAATCGGGTCATGTGTATATAAATTCATTAACAAAACCAAGCAGATATAACAACTGTGCTGCTGTCAGGAAAGTGCAAGAAAACGGGTATTTTCGCATTATTAATATTTTTCGACATCGTTCGATTCAAATTATTATTCATGGCTGATAGTGAAGCATCTGATAATTCAAAAAAGCAAAGATGTGAAAGTGATTTGTGAAATTTCCAACCCATCATCTTGCAGTAACTCTTTTCAGTGCATATAATACAAAATAAATCGCACAGTTGAGTAATTAAGTGATTCTGTAAAATTTGTGTGCATGTGCAGACGGTAAGAGAATTTAACAAATTTCAGTTTGGTTAGTACTGGGATCGATTTTCATAAGATAATAATTATTAATATATATATATATATATATATATATATTTAAACGCGTTTTACTTATTTGTAAAAGGTGTGATGTAGAAAAATGGATGTTGATTTTAAATTATTGTGAGAAAATATTTAAATATGGTTAAGTAACGGGGAAAAAACTTACTTGACGAACATAAATTAGTCTAGTACAAAGTCTGACTCAGTACAATTAGCTGCTGTGTAAAAACTAAAATCTGAATAAATTGTGATTAAAAATTGCACTATAAAAATCATTTTCGTGTCACTGAAATTGACTTTGTATTTTATTGATCAGTTTTTACGTTTATGTAAAAGGTAAAAATTCGATATTTCTTTCGATATTACTATTGTGGAAAATGTTATATATATAATTACAAATGTGAAAATTTAGTGTGACGAACTGAAGTTAGACCCGTGGAATGCCTATTTTATAAAAGTAGCTACTGTGCAAAAACTAAGAATAAATAAGTTACGATTAGTAATTGCACCGGAAAATAATTTTTGTAACGTCTAAATTCTTATGAATACAATTTTACACATTTTTCTCAAAAATGTTTTTTGTTTATTTAAAAATGGTGTTATATGTAATAGAAATTAAAAATTATGTTGGTTTTAAACTATTATAAGAAATGTTATAAGTATAAAATATTGTTAAATACTGGAAAAGTTTATTTTGATAACTGTATACGACGAATTGAAATTGGACCGGTAAAAAATCTACTCAATAAAACTTCCTGTTATGTGTGATTAAAAATTGCAAGACAAAAATATTTTTAATGATATTGAAGTTTATAACTATTTACGATTATATATTTTTCTAATTATAATTTTACTTTTTTTAAAACCTGAAAAATGGATATTGCTTCTAAATTATTGTGCAAAATTTTACAAGAATAAAATGTTGCAAAGTAATGGAAGATTGTTTATACCTGTGAGAAGCTTCTTTATAAAAATAACTGATATGCAAAAATTAACATTAGTATAAGTTGCGGTTGAGAATTGCTCCTATACAAAATCATTTTTGTAACGTTGAAATTCAAAAGTATTTATGATTGCATATTTTCGTAAATCAAATTTTACGTTTTTGTAAATGGTGTGTCATATAAAATGTGGAATATGAATGTTCTTTATTAAACTATTATTGAAAATGTTATTAAAAAAATGAAAAGTAGCAAAAGGTTTTGATAATTTAGTGTGATGACCACGAGTGATAAATTAAACCAGTGAAAAAGCCACTTTATAACAGTAATCACTAAGCAAAAATTAATAATAGAATAAGTTGTGACTGAGAACTGCACCTTAAACTCATTTTTGTAACACTGAAATTCATAAGTATTTATGAACACTCATATTCTAAATCAAAGTTTATATTTATGTAAAAGGTGCAAAGTGTAAAATGTGAAAAAATAAATGCTGCTTTTCATTTATTGTAGGAAATGTTAGCAATATAAAAAAAAAAAAAATGAAAAATAAGGAAATGTTTTTAATAATTTAGTGCGTTAAACTAAATATATATATACATATAAATTAGTACTATTAAAAAATAAGTTAACACAAATAAAACATAGCAAATAGTACACAAATTCAATAAACACGAAAAATGCTCTCCTATTCAGTACAAATTTACATCATTTCTGCAATTTACATATCAATTCAAGTAGAACATTGTACTACACAAGAAAATGGAACTAGAAAATCAGCAATACTCAGGGCTAGGGCAGCTGAAGGAAAATGCCGTGCCAAGTTCTGTTCTTGCTCGGACTTTGAAAAATTAGGGAATCTCAGCTGCTCTCTGGATAATCATATCTTCCCCAAAAGATTTGTAATTTTTTTGTTAAGTATTAACGACGCCAACATAACTCTGGATGAAGATGCTTTTGAAGCAGTGGATGTTTTAAAGATATTGGAGGTAGTACAAAGTAGTATCCAGGTAATTTCTTTTATTTATTTCCTTTAAAAAATTCTCATTTTAAATCCCGAGGCCTAGTTAGTCAATATATACATTAAGGGACCAAAAAAAAAAAAAAAAAAAAAACGCACTGAAGAAATATTGACTTATACTTTTATTTTCCGAACATACGTAAGGAATATATTGTAATCATGTCAAAAATCCGAATTTGAGATTTTGATGTTTCTATACGTTTTGAGGTCCCATGAGTCCGTTTTCACTCTTTTTAGGTTGATGTATGTATGTATGCATGTGTGTATGTATGTGAGAGAACACGCTAGCTTCTAAACGCTTTGCTCGAATGAGCTGAAAGTTGGTACGTATGTTGTAAGTCACCGTAGTACGAACCCTATTGATTTTGGTGAATCTAGCACTTATAGTATTTTTTACAGGGGCACAAATAAAAATTCTTTATCATTATGGCCTATGGGGCCAAATTTTTAAAACTATGATAAGCGTCTAAACGCCTTATTAAACTGAGCAAAAAATTTGTACACATGTTATAGGTCACAGTTGCACGAACTGTATAGATTTTGGTGAATTTAGCACTTAGTTTTCTTTACAGAGACACAAAGAAAAATTCTTTATTATTATGGTCTATGGGACCAAATTTTTAAAAGTGCGATAGCGTATAAACGCCTTATTCAATTGAGCTGAAAATTTATATGAATATTGTAAGTTACTATTGCACTAACTATAAGCATTTTGGTGAATCGAGCATTTATAGGTTTTTACAGGGACACAACGAAAAATTCTTCATAATTAGGATCTATGGGCTCAAAGTTCAATAGCGTTAAATTAAACATCGTGTACTATGTGGAGGAAAATACTCAAACACTCTATTATAATTTTCTCTCTTTTGTTTATTAACAACTCCTCTTACTTTACTTTATCTACAAAACCGTTAATTACACACAATGTTCGGAAAGTCGAGTGGAGTCACTCCAAATTTTTTTATTTGAAATAAATTCAAAACTAATGATTGAAACAAATAAAACTGTAATGTTTACATAATATCAAAGACAGAAAAAATAACTGTGTATACTTTTGATTAAGTAATTCACTTTATTACACTGTACGAAGTAGTTTATAAAAATACAAGGTAAGTCAAAATGAATATAACGATTACAAACGGCTATAACTATTTATTGAAAAAGAATTTATCGATAAGATTAACACAGAATGTAGACGGAACTTCAAAATTTTGTATACGTACGTCATAGATGTTCTATGTGACTTCCCTTGGTCACATGGACAACATCTAGGCGGTAGTCCATTTCACGCCATACATTCTAAAGCATTTGTTCAGTCAATTTATTCATATATATATATATATATATATGAATGATTATAAAGAAAAACCAGTTAAAAAAATTAATAATAGTGAAATATTCTTAGTAAAAAAAAAAAAAAAAAAAAAAAAAAACTAATATATGTATTAAAAATTTAACTTTTAACAAATAAATTAAGTGCGATTGCTTAATACTATTGTTTGGACATCCAATTTAAAAGTTTATTTAAGTATCCGAGCTGTTCAGCGGTTCTCGATACTAGTAGACTGTAAGTGTCAGGTTCGGTCCCAAGTCGCGTTCGTCGACAAAGCCGTTAGGAGTTTTCCATGATTTTCTTCGAAATTTGCCCAAGTACAGGCTAGGGGCCCTTAGGTTCTCCCAATCCCCACCATAGAAAGCATTTCAATCAGGCGTAGGACACTCGGGTTATCAACTGGCTTTAACACTTACACAATTACCACGAAGATATTTTTAAATATAAAACGATTTTTTTTTTCTATAAATAATTATATATCTAAATTTAAAATATCTTCTATTCATATATGTATATTTAAAAAATCATTTATAACAATATATTTTGATTAAAAATTAATTTAATTATTAAAAAAAGATATTTTTAAAATAATTAAATTAGTTGAGATTGTTTAATACTATTGTTTGGGCTTTTAAATAAAAATTCTGTATTGAAATGTTCTTAAACAGAAAAAGATTTGCTATCATTAATCACAGAAATAATGAGCTCATTAAAATTATTTAATTGAAAAACTAATTTATTTAAAATATACATTTTGATAAACAAATTTGGTGAGATTGCTTGAATATTACCTTTTGGGATTTTAATTGTGAAGCTTATACTAAAATATTTTTAACATAAAAAGTTTTTTTTTTTTTTTTTTTTTTTTTGTGCGTGAGTGTGTGTGTGTGTGTGTGTGTGTGTGTGAGAGAGAGAGAGAGAGAGAGAGAGAATGTCTATTTTTTTTCATTTATTTAAAATTAATTTAATAAAATATTTTAATTGATAATAATTTATTTATTAAAACAGATTTTGTTGTTGTTGTTAATTATTGAGTTAGTTAAGATTGTTTATTATTACTGTTTGGTTTTAACAGAAAAAATCTATTTCAAAACAATTTTAAATATAAAAAAGTTTCTTATTAATGATTATCGGAAAAAAGAACTAATTAAAATAATCCTTATAATCTATGTGAGGTACATATTTAAAGCACAGTTTGGTATCTTTATACTAAATACGATGTAACGAAATTAATATATATTTTTGATGTATATAAAATAATTTTTTATAAATACAAAATAACTTTTGATGAATAAAGTATGTTTTTAATAATAATAATTATTTTTTTAAAAATACTTTTTTCTATAATCTTTCACATGATGTATATATACTTATATATATACAAAGTATTTTGATACAAATTATTTTAGAAATTCTAAATTACAAATGCTAAAGAGGACAGCACCTAATTCCGCTATCAGCTATCTATAACCAGAGAGGGTCATACCCAAATAAAAAAAATGAGAATGGGGGAAATTTAGAGTCTGAATTAATAATTTTTTCTTCCTGACAACTTCTAACAAAAAATGTTAATCTCTTTAATCGATTAAGGCATGGGAGTAGGAAAGGGATGGGGCTCAGGGGACTCAACCCTTCCCCCCCCCCCATATTGATTATTACAAAATTTCCTTTTAAGGGCAAATGAAATAATCACCCATTTAAAAACCAAATTAAAATCTTACAAATGTTCATAATTAACGATATTTTGTAACTAATACTAATAATTAGTGAATATTAATTGATATTTAATTATTAATTGATTTTCTTGATAATAATTTTAAGCCATTTTTAAAATGAAATATTTTTTAGCCTCTCCCAAGATTTTTGAATTGCTCCGCCCATGGATTAAGGGAAGCAAATTGCGCTATCTGGGACGATATCAAAATACTTTATTGTCTGTTTCTCGGGAAAGGGACGTAGATGAAGTTAACAGGTGTTCTGTTCGGAAAACGCATGATATTCCGCTTGTTCGGAAAACGCACGTTCGCAAGTAGCACGACACCGATATTACCGGTTGGAGTATTCAAAAGTAACGCACTAAAAAGATTTAAAAACAAACCATTTCTGATAACCGAAATTTTTTTTATTTCTTATTTTACACTCGAGATGGAGGTAGGAAACTATTTAAAATATAATTGGAGAGAGTAGGTTTATTATAAACAGCACTATCCAATTTTAAATATTTGTAATACTTATTTTGTAATCTTAGCTCAGTTAGGATTTTAAATGCACGTGATTTTGTTCTCCGTATTATTACTATTATTATTATTATTTTGATATTGTGTGCATTCAGTAGCCAGAATCACAAAGTGACTCGGATTCTAATTACTTCTATTACCCTACTACCGTAGGTAATGGAAGTATTGTATTCGGTCTGAAAATTCGATATCGGGTTTTCACCTGATTTACACGTTTTAAGGTCCCCTGAGTCCAAAAAAGTGGTTTTTGGCAGGTCAGTGTGTATGTATGTGTGTGTGTATGTATGCATGTGGAGAATCTTCTGGCTATTATAGCTCAGAAACTAATAAAGATAGAGCTACGAAACTTTAGAATTGAAATACGTCTGGTGTACAGATGAAATTTCCAAATTTTGGTGAAAATTGAAAAACTGGAAGTGGGACATCGAAAACCGGAAGTGGGACCGTAAGTCCGTATGTCAAAAACGGTTCTAACGATTTTCTTCAAACTTGCTATATAAACACTCTATTAGATGTCCTTTCGAATGATATAGTTGGTTAGTTTAGGAAAATTGATAGGCGTCCTGTATAAAGAGCTCAATTTCAGGTCCGCCCATTATTATTTTTCTAATTATTATTTTAAGTAACTTATTTGACGGATAGAGCAATTTTGTTACTTATTTAAATCAGAAATGTATATAAAATGTTTATAATGTGTGTAGTACTGGGTAATGGAAGTCGTGTGGCTGTTACACACCAGATTTTTTTAGTATGGATCCATCTGAGAGTGATTAGGAAATAAGTAATATTTATGAAACTTTGGATAGCGAATCTGAAATCTGTGTATAATACGCATAGTGCTGTATTATAATTAAATTTCTTTTCATAAATTTTTACTTTCTCTTACCCATAAGGTAGAGAAAGTATTGTTTTTGGGTCAAATTTTCGAACGCGAGATTTTGTTATATTTACACGTTTTCAGGTCCCCTGAATACGAAAATCATGTTTTTAGCGAATGGTCTGTGTGTATGTCTGTTATCAGCATACCTCAAAAACAAATTATGGCAGACATTCCAAACTTGGTATTCGAAATGTGTATCATATATGGATGCTACACTAAGCTTTTCGTGAAGATCAAGCAAATGGTTCGTGTACAGGGACAATCAAGAGAATTCTATTACATTACGTCTATGGAGGAAATTGCAAGTAAGTAGAGTTTAACGTCTATAGACTGCACTAAACCAAATGAAAGGAATATATATATATATATTGGAATAGAGATAGTCAACTGGGAAAAAATTTTTGTGTATGTAGGAGCCTCGCCTCCCCCCCTGGGGGAAAGTCCCCCCTCGAGGGGAGTAAATTTTCATGATGGCTATCTTTCAAAAGAGCTCGCCAATACCTTTAAAACGAATGATTGAACCATCAATCTGCGACAATTTAAAATAAAGTTACCGATTTTTTTCACTTAAAAAAAAAAAAAAAAAAAAAAAAGAAAAAAAAAAAACTTAGAAAAAAAAAATTATATATATATATATATATTATTTATTTTATTATTATTATTTTTTTTTATTGAGAATAAAATGGGCTCTTTTTGGATATTTAGTGTTATACTACTTCTCTAATATGGAAATCGTCTGCATTATCATAAAAGATTAACAGAATTATTTTTTAATAACCGAATTTAATTGTATATAAATCTAGGTTCATTAATGAAACGGGGGGTTGAGGGGGGCGGTAGCCCCCCTCACACAGAATTAATTATCATATAAAACTCTTCCGAAGCCTAATTTGAATTGTTTAACATAGGTTTACATAACATCGTTATCTTTCCTCTTAATCTCCAACCTGTATTTATAGTATTAAATTTCAGGGTAAGAGAAAGTCGTGTGAGTGACACACCGGATTATTTTCAATGTTTAAAACACATATCTTTTATTTTTTTTCTACTTACTGCGGAAAACCTACATTCAGTCATAACAACCCTCATTGTTGGTTTTTCTGTAAAATTAAATTATCTGTCTGTCTGTGTGGATGTCTGTGTGCCTGTTATCAGCATATCTCAAGAACAAATAGTAGCAGAAATTCCATACTCGGTATTCTAAATGTGTATCATATAGGGATGCTACACTAAGCTTTTCGTTGAGATGAAGCATATGGTTCGTGAACAGGGACACTCAAAAAGTATTCAAATACATTACGTCTATGAGGGAAATTGCAGGTAAGTAGAGTTTAACATCTATAGACTGCACTAAACAAAATGAAACGAATATATATTTTGTGTAATAGAGATAGTCAAGTGGGAAAATTTTTTTGTGTATGTAGGAGCCCCGCCTCCCCTCCTGGGGGGAAGTCCCCCCTCGAGGGGAGTAAATTTTCATGATGGGTATCTTTCAAAATAACTCGCCAATACCTTTAAAACGAATGATTGAACCATCGATCTGCGATAATTTAAAATAAAGTTACCGATTTTTTTTTTTTTTTTTTTTAACAAATAAATAAATAAATAAATAAAAATAAAAATGCAACATTGAGAATAAATTAAACTTTTTTTTTTTTTTTTTTTTTTTTTTAAATATATATTTAGTAATATACTACTTCTCTAATATGGAAATCGTCTGCATTATCATAAAAGATAATTTGTTTAAATAATAATTTGAATAAATTATTTTGTAACAACAGTACTATTTTTTAATAATCGAATTAAATTCTATATAAATGTGGGTGCATTAATGAAACGGGGGTTTGAGGTTGTGGTAGCCAACCTCACACAGAACTAATTATCGCATAAAACACTTCCGAAGCCTAATTTGAATTGTTTAACACAGGTTTACATAACAGTACTCGTTATCTTACCTCTTAATCTCCAACCTGTATTTATAGTATTAAATTTCAGGGTAAGAGAAAGTCACGTGAGTGACACACCAAGTTTTTTTTTTTTTTCCTTGTATCTTTTAAATTGTTTATCTACCCTTTTAGACTCAAATTACATTTTAGTTACATCTGCAGATTGATTGTAGGCCAAGTTTAATTACAACCATTTTGTATATGTAGAATAAAATACTCTTTTAGCATTTCCATTTATATTGTCTATAATTTCACGCATACCATAAAATAATTAATTTAGTTTTTCTGATGTGGTTTTTAACAGTGTGTTATTTAAAAATATATTTTCACTCGTTCTCAGCTTTATCCAAACCATTTTTAAATAGAAAATCATCCATTATTTATTCAAACAATGAATATTTAAATTTTATTTATTTTATTTTGTTTGTTTAGATAGATAGATTTATACTAAAACGTTTAATAATATATTTATTTGTGGATTAAAGGGGAAAAAAAATACGTTTCTTTCGTATGTGTGACGTCACACTGCTAAAAATGGTTTCTTTAAAATGAGCTAAATTGTCTCAAAATAGCTCCGAAACAATGTATACTTAAATTTGAAAACCCATGTACTCATTTTTGAGTATATTGACGTGTCAAACATGGGGTTTTGGGATTCTTATTAGTCAACCCCATTTTTGAGCATGTCAGTATACTCAAAAATGAGTACATGGGTTTTCAAATTTAAGTATGTACAGTGAACTCTCGTTAAAACGGACAAGCAAGGGCCGACAAATTTTGTCCATATTAACGAGAGTCTATTATAACAGGAGTTCATAAACTGAAGTTCTATATGAACTCTAAAATCACAATTATGTACACATACACAGTATAACAGGAATGAAAATCTGTTTCCTCAAACCCTTTTATTCACTAAAAATATAAAAGCAGGAAAACCAATACTTACTTACAAGTACTTTTCTTCATATAGTACAACTTGATAACGAAATCCTTTGCTATGTTTCCATAATAGAAGTGGAGACAGGTGCAAATTGCTGACCTCAACTGTCGCTGTCAATCAATACTGTTTACCTCCCACGGTGTAATAGCGCAGAGTAAAAGAGTTTAACCCTTTTATTAGTGCACCTTTTCATGCAAAAAAAAAAAAAAAAAAAAAACAATAAAAAAAATTGAATTTGAAAAGATTTTAGGAACTGACTCTTTTTCGAAGAAAGTAATCTTTGAGGGGAAAAAATGTCCATCTTAACGAATGAATTGTACGTATAAAGCGTTATTTATTACATGTAATTCCTATAGGCCTTATCCGGGGATTCCGTTTTTGTACGTAATAACGAAAAATCCATCTTAAACGGGGCTGTCTTAACGAGAGTTCACTGTATTGTTTCGGAGCTATTTTGAGACAATTTAGCTCATTTTTAAGAAACTATGTTTTACAGTGCAACATGATCCGACATATACAGGGTGTCCCAGAACTCGTGGTACATGCGTTAGGGGGGTGATAGAACACAACTAGACAAGCACAAATCACTATTCAGTCCATGGTCAGAACTCCGACCGTAAAGCGCTAGAGGGCGCCTCCCAGTGACCGCAATAAAAAGGCTTTTCACCGCAACTGTCTTCAATCACAAGACCTTGGAGCCTCAAAGATCGAGAAATCTTCTTGACATTTGTTCTGCGCATCTCGTCAGTGGTTTGCGTACGTCATGGAATGTTTACACCACGGAACCAATCAGCTTTGCTGACTGGGATAGTTTGTTTTGTTTGTGTGAGCGATCAGCGATTTCGATTTGAGAGAAAAAAAATTTATTATTCATTTAAAACATATTTATATTTTTTCAAGTTATTCCTCCTTTTGATTTGAATACTTTGAAATTGAATAGATTTTGTTTGATGAATATCTCGTGGGTGTATTGTTTATAGGATTGCTGCAACTTCATTATTGTATCTTTAAGACTACTTTTATTTGCTATATATATTTTAATCGTGTCATTATAAAATACTCACCAAAATTTATTGTAAACATATATTAAATTTATAACTTTTAAAATGAAAAATCTACATAGAAGTATTTTTAGAAAAAGTTGAATGTATATCTTTTTCTTTCATATATAATCTTAAGTGTGCCTGACATTAATTTAATTTTATTATATAGCTGTTGATTCGTAATAAGGCAATTCCGCGGAAATGTCAACCTGAACGTCAATATTTCAAATTTAACAAAATTTTGAGTGTGATACTTACATATTTTTAAGGCTTGTAATATATATTTTAGTAGCGTGAAGTTTGAATTATATAAATTGTTTTGTGAAAATGGGTTCGTCCATGTGTTTTCAGATTAGGACATTTAAGAAATGGACTTGCATAAAATGCTTAAGTATGTTGCTTGTTACTTGTACATGTATAATTTTAAATATTTAACTGTTTAATTATGTATATATCTTTTGTTAATTAAAAAGGAAAGAAAGACATATTAGTTTTGTATTTGATTTAATTAAGGCTTTTTTATTTTGGAAAAGAAAAAAAAAAAAAGAATGATGATGTAACAATTTTGTCAAAAGTTTACTCTTTAATAATCCTCTTGTAAATATTAATTTTACATATTTACTTAACGTATTTGAAGCTGGATGCAGTTAAATTAAATTTAAAAAAGAAGCAGATTACGTTTAGATTATGAATTATCGTTGTTTTATTGAAATACAGTGTAAACAGATAAAAGTAAGCTTAATCGCAAATTTATCATCTACCACTTGTATTTAATTTAATTTTTAATGTAGTATCTATAAATAAAGGTTAATTTGCAGATAATTATGCATTAAAAAGTTTAAAAGTACTGTGCAAAGCCCTGTTTAAAATATAATCTATAATATTTATTGAATTAGTTAAAGGCAGGTTTTTTGTGCTACACATGCTTTACAAATTTTTTTGTTTGTAAAATCAACCCATGCCAAGTGTGTTTTAGTTTTAAACATTCAGGAATCATTCCTCTTTTTGAAATAAATGATAAAATGCTCTTAAAAAAATATTTTATATCTTTTGATTTTGAAAATTGGGCATTTTTTAGCTTAAATAAACACATTATGTTTTATAAGAGATAGAGAAATTTCGGACTCCTCATTTTAAAGAGAATTTCATAAGATTTAATTTGATGTCTACCTTGATTATGTTAGTTAAAAAAATATTTTTATTTATTTATAAAGCTACTGTTTTGTAAACTTTTCGAAAAAAAAAAAATATATATATAACAAAAATAACTTAAACTTTTTAATAAGGAATTATGACAAGTTACTGTACATGTAAGAATATAATTTTAAATTTTACTTACATGGTAAAAGACCTCATTTTTAAAATTAGTAATCCATAAAAGATGAATACACATATGGATTTTACTATAGCTGAAGTCGAAGAATCCATAGCCTAGTGTAGAGAAGGGGCCGGCACCTGGAAAACAACTAAACCCCTACACAAAATTGGAAAACTTGTTTTTTGCGTTTAAATTTAAAAGGCCCTACTAGTAACATGTGTTCAAGTATTGGTTTTTGTGCCATTTTACTTAGCTTAAGTAAAAAAAAAAAAATAGTTTTTGTTTAATTTTTCCATTGTTGAGATTAAATATATATATATATATATACATGCGCAAGTTGCCATCAGATTTTCATACTTTAGATAATTTTAAAAAAATCTAATTGTCCATTAATCAGACGGATTCAGAAAAATACCCCTTTCATTTGGTACCGTATTTGTAACGAAATTTTGATTAGATTTTTTAAAATTAATTAAAATATGAAAATAATAACCTGGTAAAAGCTTTAAAAAGGGACATTTAAATTTTTAATTGTTGAAAAAAAAAAAAAAAAAAAAAA
This sequence comes from Salticus scenicus, assembly GCA_963930645.1. Lineage (NCBI taxonomy): Eukaryota > Metazoa > Arthropoda > Arachnida > Araneae > Salticidae > Salticus > Salticus scenicus. The sequence continues at coordinate 28,670,164 of OZ005658.1, forward strand.
AGATATTGTTTGTTTTGATACTGATTATTATTAATTTTCTTTTCTTTAAAAAAAAAATAATAATAATTTTTGACGAAATTCTGGCAAAAGCAAAATTTAATTCTGTGGATTCGAAAGGAAGTATCTGTCATGAAAAAAACTCACACAACAGTTCATATTATTTACAAAACAATAATATTGTGAGTGACTTAAATAAACTATTCATGCATTAATCATGTAATACACAAGTTTTTTAGTTTAATCCTTTCTTTCGTCCTAGTTTAAATAATTTGTTTCCTTCCCATTCAAAGGAAGTAGTTTTCGTTATGCAGTATCCAAAAGAATTGAAATTTAAAATTTCAAGTAGTTAATTTCTGAAAATATTTAAAAGACCTAATACCATAGGGAGAAAATGGTCCAGATGCTGTCTATTAAATTATGCGGTTTCTGTGACGCCAACACTCAATAATGTCCAATTTAAAATTTGGACTGTAACTGAGAAGTCACAGAGGGGGATCAGCACCTCCCCTTTCCAACAGTGCACTCTTTGTCATACTAACATTTAACCAACTTGAAATTTAAAATTTCATAAAGTTAGGACTGTAAGTGATAAAGCACAATTGGGGGAAGAGGAACAGAACCTGTCTCCTTCCAATTGCACAGTCTTTGGCAGACTACCACACACTCAACTCCTAATTAAAAATTTTGTGAAGTTTAGAGTTTTCAAGATAAGGCTTCGTGGGGGGGGGGGGGAAGATGCTCCCTATTTTAATGATTCAGTCTTTGTCATATTAACACCCATTTAACTCCAAACTTAAAATTTTGTAAAGTTCAGAAAATGTTTTTTTTTAGATAAAGCACCGTAGATGGTAAGATGTGTTAAGATCCTCCCCCTTAAACTCATTCAACTCCAAATTCAAATTTTTGTGAAGTTCGGGCCATGATTTTTTATAAGGCATGGGGGGGGGGGGGTTAGAGCCTCCCTCCCTTTAACGATGCAGTTTGTATCATAGTAACACCCATTCAACTCCAAATTTAAAATTTCAAAATTCCATGTAAGTGGAATGGGTGTTGTATCATACGGTACGGTAACACCCATTTAACTCCAAATTAAAAATTTCATTTAAGTGGGGAGGAGGTCCTCCCCCTCTTTCTACGATCCAGTCCGTATCATACTAACACCTATTCAACTCCAAATTAAAAAAAAAATAAAGTTTAATCCATGATTTTTCATGATAAGGCATGGGGGAGAGGGGTAAGACCCTCCCCTCTTTTAGTGATGCAGTTCATATAATACTAACTCCCATTCAACTCCAAATTTAAAATTTTATAGTTCAGTTTGAGATAAAGCACCGTGAGGGGGGGGGGGAGTGGAGTTAAGACCCTCCCTCCTTTTAATGATGCAGTCTTTGTCATACTAGCACTCATTCAATTCCAAACTTCAAATTTTGTAGTTTCAGACCATGATTTTTTGAGATAAAGCACGTGGGGGGTAAGAGAAGTTAAGACCCTGCAGTCTTTGTCATATTAGCATCCATTTAACTCCAAATTTAAAATTTTTTAGTTCAGACCATGATTTTTTGAGATAAAGCCTCATGGGGGGTAAGAGGGATAAGACCGTCCCCCTCTTTTAGTGATGCAGATTGATGCTTCATATTAACTAAGATGTCGTACATCGGTAGCACATTGTCGCAGGCGAAAAATGTCCGTAAATTGCAGACAAAGACTGTCTGAAAGTTGTGGGCAATTTTTTTTTATTAGAGCAGACAAAGACTGTCCGAAAGTTGTGGACAAATTTTTTTATTAGTGCAGACAAAAACTGTCTGCAAGCCGTTTTTCTGTGTCCGCGACGTCACTGGGACATGTCTATAGATATTATATGGTAAATGCCGATTGATAATCAGCCAGTATAGCTAAATGGTGGTAGAGCATCTGCATAAAAAGATATTTATAGTTCACATAATTGCTTATCAAAATATCTTTTACTTGTTAAAAACCTCAGTTTTCTGCTAGAAAGGCCTCCATAAATGACACTCCACTGAAGGCTACAACTCTCATTTGTTAATCAGTCTTTTTCCAAAGCACCAATATATCCGCTTTTTCATCTACTGTCTAGAGCTCCTTATGCATGAACAACACCTGACCTTCCCAGAAGCCAAACTCGTATTATTCTATAGGGAAATTTTTTTCAACAATTATCCATTGTTTAATGTGTATTTTACTTTCAATAGAAGAAAGTATTGGATTCGTAAAAATTTTCGACCTTGGGTTTTTGATGGATTTACGTGTTTTGAGAGCTGTAAAACACGATTTGACCATTTTTACTTTCTTCTATATTCAATAGAAGAAAGTATTGGATTCCTTAAAATTTTCGACCTTGGGTTTTTGATGGATTTACACGTTTTGAGAGCTGTAGAACACGATTTGACCATTTTTAGAAAATGTCTGTCTGTCTGTGTGTGTGTGAGAGAGACAAAATTTTGTGGCAACTGTATCTCAGGCACTACTGCACAGAATTTCATACAAGTTGGTATGTAGTTGCACCTTGACATAAATTAGTGCCTATCAACCTTTTGGTAAAAATTGTCTTACAAGTTGCGTTGCCATCCCGCTTTTTCTAAATTTTTAACATGGTGATATAGGACAAAATTTTGCATAAATGTGCATAAAGAGAATTAATTTTTAATAATCATTATTAAATTTAAAATAATTATTTGTAATAGAGATAGTCAACTGGGGGAAAAAATTGTGTATGTAGGAGCCTCGCCTCCCCCCTGGGGGGAAGTCCCCCCTCAAGGGGAGTAAATTTTCATAATGGGTATCTTTTAAAAGAGCTTGCCAGTACCTTTAAAATGAATGGTTGAACCATCCATTATAACTTAATCAAAATAACTTAATCAATTATAACTTGATCAAAAGATTATAGAAAATCTTAATTTTCATTTACTTTTATACATTTTAATTTATAGCTTGTATTCAAAATAGACTAAACATACATACAGTATATATGTGTATTTCTGATAGATTGGAGTGGAAGCGGAAAACCTGTGGGAAAAATAACAGACCCGTTAAACGAACCTGGGCCTTCTGCTTAACGTGCAGATGCTCTAACTATTGAGCTATCCTGGCTGATAACCAGCTCAGCATTTTTCACATAATATACGTTGGCAAGGTCGCCAAGTCAGCAAACACGCAGCTATTTCAAGTGCCAAATTGATCATGGCACAACTCCAATAGGCCACAAAATTTTAATTTAGTTATTTTATACATCAACCTTGAAAATTCATTTCTAATAGATTGGAGTAAAAGACAGATTATTTATACTATTTGAGTGAAAAATACCAGAGCCGGAAACTAAACCCAGGCCTTCTGCTTGTTTGGTGATATACATTAGTTTATTTAAGCAGAAGGCTAGGTTCTATTACCGGCTCTGGTATTTTTCACATAATTCGTATTAAAAATCAGCCTTTCATTCTGATCTACTAGAAATTAATTTTCAAGGTTGATGTATAAAATTTCTAAATAAAAATGTATGTATCTATGAAATAGCTTCAAAACATTTTAAGGCATAGTTCATAAAATTTTGTTTTAATCAGAATCACTCTTATGCTATTGTGCATAAATAGCAAATAATGAGGAATTAAGAAGATATCAAAAGGTATTGATACAGCAAAATCTAACTTCAGTTTTTTTCATGATTACAATGCCAATGCATATTCTAGAAGCAAAAAGTGGCTCATTAAAGGACCACTTCACTCACCGTCGCCATATAAGCCGAAGCTAATATTATTCTATGGTAAATTTTCTTTATTTATTACTAATTAGCTAATACATATTTTTAAATTCTGTTTTCACATTCAGAAAATTCCAAACTGCTAAATTGATGCTCTTTTTTTGAAAACATATTTTTTTCATTTTTACTATTCTATTTCGAAGCTGTAAAATACAAATTTTTAATATGTAAAATTTTTCATTTTGCAATTTCAAAATAAAAAATGAAAAAAATTCGTTTTTAAAAAATGAGTGTCAATTTAACAGTTGGGAATTTTCTGAATGTAAAAACAGAATTTAAAAATATATATTAGTTATAAGTAAAGAAAATTTCCCATAGAATAACATTGCCTCGGGCTTCCGACGAGGGTAAGTGAAGAGGGCTGTTAAGGTTGCACATCAAATTCCCTGTTTCTTCCTTCCTATGTTATCCTATGGGATTTTGTTGTTTAGTTGTATATAACAATCTGTCATTGAAATATGAAGTGTTTTGAAAGTTATTCTTTGAACTTTTTTTTTTTTAGCTTAATGAGCTAAAAAAAATTAAATCAATTGATAAAAAAAAAATGCTCATTGATTATGTTCAAAGAGTAATATTTGTTAGTTATAGAATATTACTCAATTCAATAATTATTGAATATTAAACAGAATACGAAAAGCTTCATTTTTGAATGAGAGATCATCAAACTAAGCAACAAAAGTTCCATTGAATAATATGTAGAAGAATAGTTGAAACTGACTGACATACTGCCATTAATTCTGATGTTCTGAAATGTTAGAGAAAAAAAAAAAAAAAATCAAAAATCCTTTCTCTGAATATATATTCAGATTTCCCAATATTGATATACTTTTTTTGGTGATATACAGTCGGCAGCAAAAGTTTCCGAGCATTAGCCAATAATTCTGATATCGAAAAAGTACACTTAATACTGTTTTGTTAAGTAAATCCTTGTCGGGTCATGTTCTTTGACTGACTAAGAACATAACTCGACATTGGTTTATTTAAGAAGGCAGTATGAATTGTACTTCTTTTGTACAGGGATTATTGCCAGTGCTCGGATAATTTTGCTGCCGACTTTTTATCACCAAAATATATATATAAATACTGGGAAACAATATTCACGAATCTAAGAAATTGATATTGAAAAGTATCAAAAAATGTTATTCAGAAATATTTGAAAAAAATATTTTAGAATATCATGAAGTAATATTCAAAGACCTCAAAAATAGATATAGCTGAATATCTAAAAATATTATTCAGAAATATTAGAAAAAAATATTTCTAAATATCCAGAAGCAATATTGGAAAATCTCAAAAATTAATAAAGCCAAATATATAAATATTTTATTCAGAAATATTAGAAAAAGATATTGGGAAATATCTTGAAACAATATTCAAAAATCTATAAAATAGATATTGCTAAATATTTAAAAATATTATTCAGGAATAACAAAATATAATATCAAGCAATATCTGAAAATGTTATTTAATAATGTCAAAATACAATATTTACAGATGTCTGTAAATATTGGCCAACATTAATAAATGTAAAAAAATAATATTCCTGGATATCTTTTGGGGGGGGGGGGGGTTCATTTTACGTTGGCCAATATCAAATTTTTATATTGGCCGATATTTTTGTGCTACCTGGGATAATGCTTAGTTCAGTAGTTTTTATACTGAATAATTAGTTCAAGATGTTGAATAAAAACTCCATTTTAACCTTAAAATTATAAAAAAGGTAAAACAAGTTAATGCAATATATATTAGTAATGCGCTGAATATTCGGTTTGGCCAAATCTAAAACTATTCAGCTAGTTGAGCATATAAAAATTCAATTTTTAAAAATTTTAAATCATTTGAAAAAAAAAATTATTTTTAATTATCATTAAGATTTTTCAGAGTAATTAAGAAATAGATAATACTTAAATGAAGACAACTGTTTTATCTAGTTTCAAGTAACATTAAAGAAAATTAAGTATTAGTTGCATTAATAATAATATCAGACAAAAAAAATTTCTCTTTTTCAATAACAGTATAACGATGCATGTTTCTAAAGTTGAGTTAAGAAAGAGCGTACATAATTCACATGATGTTGCCATTTAGGAAACTTCAAGAGATGAAACAAAGATCACATTCAAATCTGGCAAGAAAAATGACACAAGTCATAAAATAGCAATTTTGAGTTTGTCATTGAAAAATGCATATGAAATACCCCAACATGCACAAAAAACATCACATCTCTATTTCACAATTTATTCATATGAGAGTAAGAAGCATTTTTGGAGTGGCATACAAGAGGTGGGGCGGAGGGGTGTTCTGCCCCGGGCCTCAAGTCATAAGGCAGCCTTCGGAAAAACTTAACCTTTAAGTATATATATTTGGTGAAGTTGCCGTGCCATTATTTTAACTAGAAAAATTCCCTGGAGTTCTTTAAACCGTAGATTTCTGTCTAAAACAGCCTTAATGTACAAAATGTGACCATTGAGCGACGACTCAAAAAAAAAATATATATATGTAAAGCCTAATTAAAGCAGTACAAATGGTACCAGTGCCTTCTTGTTGTGTGTTTGGCTTTTGAATCAATCTTAAAATTTATTTCAGTGCCTTTTTATAGTAATAAATTTAAGTGAAGAAGTGTGAGGGGGCCCTCTAAATAGTAGGGGCTCCAGTCAGAGGTCCCCCAGTGAAAATTTTGCCCTGGGCCTCGAGAGTTGTAAGTCCGCGAATGCATTTGTGTGAGTTTTAATAAAGGTTAGACAATAGATTGTTACTTTTAAATTGATTTTTTTAAATGCTGCATTTCTGGATTATGTTATTATCATTTCATGTGGAGATGACAAGATATTGCTTTTTAAGAAATTTCATGCGTTTGTTAAGAAACCTTACAATTATTATTATTTTTTTTTTACTGTGAGTTCAGCATTACACCACTACTTATGTATAGTAATATTTCCTAATATTTTTCTACATTTATGTAAACCACTGTTTCTGAATAGTTTTTTTATAATTAAAAAAAATAAAATATTACTACATGTAAATGGTATTGCTGAAAGAGTTTGCAAAGAATTAGGCTGATTGACACGATAAAAATAAGAACTTAATATAAGAATAAATCAGCCAGCCAAACAGGGCCGTCGCAAGGTACTCTGCCGCCCTCAGGCAAGCTTCAATTTGCCGCCCCTTCATACGCTGAAATTTTGCTTAGACGAATTTTTATAACTTGAGATTTTCCGTCAGTCAAAGTTTTTATAATGGTAACTCCATTTTCCCTTCTTACTCACTAAGACTTTGGTTTAATGAAATTAAGTGTACAGTTGGTAACAAAAGTCTCCGAACACTAGCGAAAATTCCTATATAAAAAATGTACACTTAATACAGTTTTGTTAAATAAATCCTTGTCGAATCCTGTTTTTAGTCAGTCTAAAAAGAGGATTCGACAAGGATTTATTTAACAAAACTCTATTAAGTGTACTTTTTTTATATAGGAATTTTTGCTAGTGTTCGGAGACTTTTGTTACCGACTGTACGCAAGACCGTAGCAAAACAAAATGTTGAAAAAAATTTACGGTCTTCTTTTAGTTTTATTCTAAAAATTTCAGCATTTCACTCTCACTTTCGCGTGTTGACACTTTTTTCAAATCCGAAATTTTAAGTTGACTAATCAAACATTGCATAAAAAATGTATTTGATTTAAATTAATTTAGTCACATGAAACTTTACATAGGTTCGTAAAACAAATAGAAAATGCTTTGTCAAATCTAATACTGGATAACCAGACGTCCCCATTTTTGAGGACTGTCCTCAGTTTTAGACATCCTTCTCAGTTTTGAAATTTTCTAATTAGGACCACATTTGTTCTCATTTTAAACTTTTTTGTCCTAATTTTCTGGAAATTGCTATCAATTTGTGTATTTTCATAAATTAGATTTTCCTTTCAATAATTCTAAAATTTATTAATGCTTTTTATCTTTTAGTGTTGTATCTAGATTGTTGAAAATGTTCTTTAGACCTGGGAATCGAATGAAATTTTGTGAATAAAATAATATTATTATGCCGATAAAACCATTATATAATTTCATTTGTATATACAAACATGTATTGCTGAAATAGTATGCATTCTTCAATTTATAGTTAATTTTTTATTGTAACTGAAAATTTTATGAATTTGAAAATTTCAAATTCATTTTACCTTTAAAACTAAATCTAATTTGGGTTAGGTTGTGGGGATTAAGGCCGATTGATTGCACTAAGGTCGTAGGCCTGAAGGGGAGTGGCCTCCGTGTGGGTCCTTTTAATGGGTCTTAGCCCGTATTTATGGAAGTTTCGGAGAAAACCATGGAAAACTCCGAACGGCTAAGTCGATGAGCGAGACCTGGGATTGAACTCGGCACCTCACTTCTACCAACTTTGAGCGCAGATTCGCTCTGCTGCTGGTGGGCTAATATCCAATTTGCATAAATTTTAAGTATACTTTTAATTAAATTAATGTGAAATTCCCTTCTATTCATTTTTTTTTTTTTTTTTTTTTTAAGATTAAAATTTTAGATAAATTTTAGATTTTTTAGATAATGCATAAAAAAATCTCGAGTGACTCCACTTGACTTTCGGAACATTAAATAATTAACAGTTGTATAAATAAATTAAAGTAAGACAAATCCTTAAATAAACAAAAGTGAAAATTATAATAGGGTGTATGAATATATTTTTCCATAGTTTAATTTTATGCTATTGTACTTACAATCATTTCAGCCCATAGATCATAATGATAAAGAATATTTCTTTGTGTTCCTTCCCTGTAAAAAATCGATGAGTGTTAAACTCACCAAAATCTATGCAGTTCGTGTGACTGTGACATGTAGTATGAGTATAAATTTTCAGCTCATTTGGGTAAGACATTTAGACACTATTGCACTTAAAAAAAATTGGGCCCATAGACCATAATGATAAGGAATTTTTCCTTGTGTCACTATAAAAAGCCTTTAAGTACTAGATTCACGAAAATTTATACAGTTCGTGCGTAATGACTTATAATATGTGTATAAATTTTCAGCTTAGACGAATAAGGCGTTTGAGCGCTATTACACTTTAAAAAAAATGTGGTCCATATGCCTTAGTGATAAAGAATTCTTTTATTTGTGTCTCTGTAAAAAAACTATAAGTCCTAGATTGACAAAAATCAATAGGGTTCGTGCTATTGGGATTTACAAAGCATTTAGGCACTATCGTGTTCACTCACACACACACATCCTCATAAAAATAGAAAAAATGAACTCAGGGGACCGTAAAACGTGTATAAACACCAAAATCTCATAGCGAGATTTTTCACATGATTACAATACAGTCGCTAACAAAAGTGTCCGAACACTAGCAAAATTCCTATGTAAAAAAAAAGTACACTTCAAACGGTTTTGTTAAATGAATCCTTATTGAATCATGTTCTTACACTGACTAAGAACAGGATTCGACAAGGATTTATTTAACAAAACCGTATGAAGTGTACTTTTTTTACATAGGAATTTTTGCTAGTGTTCGGACACTTTTGTTACCGACTGTACTTTCCTTACATAATATGTTAGGAAAGAATAAAGAGCTTAGTTTAAACTTAATAATTCCCTTAAAATGTTGTATCTCAAATTCAGTGTTTTACTTTTCTTTCACACTCATGAATTCTAAATAATTTTGTCTTTTTCTTAAGGCCACCCATGTAGAACTCCATATACTATATATATACAATATCCCTCATTTCTGTTTAAATTAACAATATCCGGTAAGTAGTAGCTTTTTTGTTGCATACCGACAGGACTGGGTCCTAAACGTACTATTCTGTAGTCTCCTAATTAAAGCTTTCTCAGAATGTATCTGTCTATAAAAACTAGGCTTTCTGGAATCAGACATCGAACCCATGCAAAGATAGTTTCTTATTCTAAGCGGAAAACTTTGTGCTTTCACATTTCTCATACTGTCCTTTTCACACATCTTGTTCGATTTATAGACGAATTTTACTAGCAGCAGTTTTCTTAACCAATTTAGATTCTTTCATGAGGATGAGGGGTGGGGTAGGGTGTCTTTTTTTACAAAAAAATTTCGTAAAAATATTTTTTTTTTTAATCTTGCTTATTTTTTATTTATTTTTCGTACTTCGTTTTAATGATTCGAGTGCCGCCCTTAGACAACTGCCGCCCTCAGGCATTGCCTGAGTTGCTTAATGCCTAGCGACGGCCCTGCAGCCAAATAGTTCCTATTCCGGTTTGAAGGATATTCGGCCAAAACTGCTAAAAAAACTTATTTAAATTGATATACATTTTTTTTTTTTTTTATGCTTTTTGTATATTTAGACCAATTATTATTTTTTTTTTCCTTTTTTCCTCACATTAAGTTAAAAAATATATTTAAAATGAAATTTAAGGCAGACAGATGATTAACCCCTTGGGTACATTTGACGTCTGAGACACGTCATTCACTTTTTTTGTTTTTTATTTTTGTTTTACAATTCTAATTACTTGAAGACATCTTAATACTACATATGTCACCAATATTTTAGAAATAAATAAATTCTTATGTAAAATGTACTGCTTTTACATACTACTCCAAGCAACCAAAAATTATATCCGTTCCACATGTAAATATTTTCTCAAATAAATCCGTACCCAAGGGGTTAACCATTAATATTATAAAGCGGCACCTCGCAACTGGTGTTTAAAAGTAATAAGTACAAAACTTTGAATAAACGCCATAAAATGCAAGAACTTGCAACAATTGCTTTAGGTCAAAACAAAACATGATCTTTTTTCAGGCGAACAAAGTAGATAGATTGCCACTTTATTTGTAACACTCCTGCCTATTTAGTTCACCTTACGAAAGCCCTTCAACCTAAAATTATTGTGTGCATTACCTCTGTTTGCAACATTCGTGCCTACTTTGTTCGCCTGACAAAGGGTTGTGTTTTCTCTCAACACTAAACAACTGTTGCGAGTTCTTGCATTTTATGGTGTTTATTCAAAGTTTTGTACTTTGTAATCACTAAAATGCAGAACCACACAAAAATATTCAAATAAATAATAGAATATAAGTGAAAATTGCTCAAAGTATGATTTTAGTTGTATTCTGCTTTTTCTTTTAACTATACTCTCATTTCATGGCATATAGTAAATATAAAAATATGCGATGTCATGGTTTTGCCTGTTTACTTTTTTGTATGTAAGATTAACATTTGTATATAATTACTTGTTGTGTATAAGATCCATAGCTGGATCTCATTTTTTCCAGAAACAATATAGCTGATACTTTTCAGCTACAGATAATAACGTATTCAGGCTTTTGCAATTAAATGCAATAACTTTATGCTTAGCAGCCATTTTGAATTTTTTTAACTGAGAAAAAGAATGACATCAGCAAAATTTGGGTTAAAAGATAAACCACAGGTATTTATTATATAATTTTATATACTAAATGTAATATTTAAGAGGACAAATATATAGCATTGTTTTAAGGAAATAAAAATGATTTAATATTCTACAAATATATAAATAATAAATAAGATAGGACAAAATACTTACAATTAGGCTTAATAAAGAAGGTGGAGGGGAAAAAAAAAACTTGAAAACAGAAATTATCTTATTATTAAATTTAGATTTTAGGATATGTTAATTGTAAATTAACTAGTATGATAATTAATACACATAATAGTAACATTAAACTTGCATTGCTTTTTAAAAATATCTAGCATAAAATGTGCTTCACCTTTAAAATACTTTTCATACAACTTAAAGTACTTATATTCTATAATTCAATGCATAATACTACATATTCTTTAGGATGTATTAAAATACAGACATGCCATAGTATAAATAATATTTCCCATGGAAAATTTCTTGCTTAAGTACTTAATTTATTTCCATGTACTGTTTAAAAACATAGACAAAATGACATGTGCAGATATTTACCCTGCTCATGTGTTCATTAAGTGAAAGCAATAAAGAAAATATCTTAGAAAGAATAATTAAATATTTTAAAGCTTACTTTTAAAATATTTTTCTAAATTTTACAATTTATCTGCAATATTAAATGTTTTTATACAGTCTCATTCCTTTGCAAAATAATACTAAGTGCATGCGATCTACATTTCGACTACAAATAATCTGAATTATTTTTATGACTACATAAAAATCTTTGTAAACATTTTTTTCACAGGTTTTATGGATTTTTGCAAAGTAAAATATTCATTGCCACAAATGTGCTTTGCTCTTTTAAAATCGAACTGAGAATTCCTACTGAAAATGTTAAAAACAATGAGTCAAAATAACATTTTATAATTTGTTGAGTAGCCTACTGTAATGTGTAAATCTATACTTTTTTTTTCTTTGCTCAACATCTTTAAATATTAAGTACTTTCATTTTCATCAACAAAAACAAGTTTAAAAAAAAATAGCATTTATAAGATAATAATAACAAGTTTAACACCTTTAGAGACAGACGTATTGAAGGACTAAATAAAGTTACATATTTAAACACAAATATTTTACACTCAATTCAGTCATCAAAGATCAACAATCTAAAATCACATCAGTATTTTGTATTTTATTTTACATGTGAACGTAATTGATAAGGACTTGAAACAACACATCTTAATAATAAAAATATGATTATTATTTAACAAATGCTAAACTAATTATATTTTCTAAATTGTTCTAAATTGATACTAAAATATTTCGAGACAAGTAAACAATTGTACTTCTAATGACAATAAATGAATTCAACAACTTTTTAAAAATTATTTCTTATTTGATTGAAATGATATTAATTAAAAGATTACATAAAAATACAAAATATTCTCTTTTGCATGTTTTCCATCTCCAAGGAAAATATTTTCTGCTAAACTCTAAACAAAGTGAGTAAACAAAGTGAGCAAATAGCAAAGCTGAAGCTGATTGGTTCCGTGGTGTAAACATTCCATGACGTACGCACACCACAGACGAGATGCGCAGAACAAATGTCAAGAAGATTTCTCGATCTTTGAGGCTCCAAGGTCTTGTTCTTCAATCGTTCTGTGGATCATCGATGATATGGATGCGTCCTCAAATCAGGTGAAGACCGAGCAGTCGCTGGGAGGCCTCTAGCGTTTTATGTCTTGAGTTCCGACCATGGATTGAATGGTGATTTGTGCTTGTCTAGTTGTGTTCTATCACCCCCTAACGTATGTACCATGAGTTTTGCGACAGCCTGTATATGCTGATAAAGCGATTTAAAATCATCAATCAATTCAATTCATATTATGTTCATCATTATAAATTTTATTATAGTTATCTCATATTTAATTTTCTTTTTATTAGATAGTTCCCGACTTCAGTTTCGTAAAAGATTCCATAGGGATTGTAATTATTGAATCAAGTCGCCTGACCTCTTTGACAGGAAGAAATCTTCAAAACTTGAAAAAAGTAGAGGTCTTGTCTTTCTCCAGAAATTTCATTGAATACATAGACCCAGATGTTTTTCAGGTAAACGGTCCATCAAGAATATAGTATATAGGTATAGTATATATATATATATATATATATATATATATATATATATAAATGAAATAAAAAAAATAAAAAAATAAAATAAGGGAAAGTAGATTAATATATAATGCAAACTTTAACATCTAATTATATATATATATATATATATATATATATATATATATATATATATATATATATATATATATATATATAAGCCAGAATTAAAACCATTTTGAAAAAGGTACGTATACGCAAGTTGAGGCTACCGTTTACCCATAAAAATAGTTGTTTATACACTCTATTAAAAAAAAAAAAAAAAAAAAAAAAAAATATCGTACCAAGAAGAAGTGGGGACAAAAATTGGTAGATGGGGTGGAATGGGTGGTCCGAATGGGACAAAAATTGGTAAATGTGATGTACATGTGAAGAAAAACAATTGATTACAGTTTCAGAAAATTTCAATGATTTAATCAAGAGAAAGGGCCTCAGAAAGTAAACAAGTGAATAACGTGTTGGTCCACTTCTGGCTCTTATATACGCAGTTATTCGGCTTGGTATTAATTGATAGAGTTGGCAGATGTGTTCCTGTGAAGTATCGTGCCAAATTCTGTCCAATTGTTGCGTTAGATTGGTAAAATCCCGAGCTGGCTGTAGCACCCTTTTTATGATGCTCCAAACGTCCTCAGTGGAAGAGAGATCCGGGGACTGAGCTCAACCCCATTTCACTGAACCGCCTATTAAGGGTATTTGAAGTTACTTAAGTACCAGTTGCACGTAGGATCGACGATAATGATGAATTGGTGCTTGATTCCATCAAAACCTGTATGTCAATTTGTTTCCAGTTTGCATTACTCCTTCTTGGTGCGTCACTTTTTTTGTTATAGAGTATATTTCAATTATTATAATTCTTTTAAATGGGTTTAATCGTTTTAATCCCCATAATGCCAATTGGAATAAAAATATTAAAGATTTTTTCCTTTACTATTTAAAACACTCACTGATTTAAAATGAACACTATTATAATCCAAATCTATATACACTTTTCTACTGAAAATATATATTTTAGTAGGGCCGCTTAGTATGGTGATCAGATTAGAGTACCTTTATAAATTAAAATTGTAAATAATTAGTACAATTCCCTAATCAGGGAGATTGTTTCATATTCTTTGTAAATGGGGACCAAAAAGCTAATAATTGTGATAGAAAATTTTCTTGTAACAATTTTTAGAACTTAGAGAAACGTCTTACATAAAGAGACTGTCCTCTAAAAAAGAGGACATCTGGTCAGCATAGTGTAGAGGGCGTAGTGGTCATCGTCCCTGACTCCTACTGTGTTGGGCCTGGGCTCGTATCTCAGACAAGGCACTGATGTCCTGTCTCCACTAAGGATAGTGATTAAATTTTGAACGGTAAAAATAAAAAAGAAAGAAAGAAAGAAAGAAAAATAAAAACTTTTTTTTTTTTTTTTGTGTGTGTGTGTGTGTGTGTATTCTATTTCCAACCATAGCGCTTAATGTATCCAAATTCCTTTGTTTGTTCTTTTAAACGAATGATGAACTCTTTTCATAAAATATTCTATATAGAAAACATATTTTAATAGATATAAAAAAAATATTTTTTTTTACTTGCAATATCTTTTTAGTATAGAAAATTATAGTGTACATTAATGTGTAGTTTAATTGGTAAAATATATCAAAGATAAATTCCGCCCATACTTGAATACATACATACTTGTTTGAATTTCTCTGTATGTTCCTATACCCCAGATCATTTATCTGATCACAATGAAAAGTATCTGGAGTATTTGATGTTATTTGCTTTATTCCTGTGGAACAAATGACTGTTTTTTGGACTGTTCCAGAACGTTCATCGAATAGTGACTTTTACTGTAATGAGTAACAGTTTCAACTGTTCCCAGAAAATTCAAAGAATTAACACTATTATTGGACTGGTTTTAAGAATAGTTTTGTTGTACTTGTACACATTCGAGACGTTCAAAAAATGTTTGATATTGCCAAGGAGGTCCCATACTAAAGCTGTGACGAAAATAGTCGCCAATAGAAATATATTTATACAAAAGTTTCAAATATTCACACTGTAAAAAAAAAAAACTATTACCAGCTGTAAGAAACTCTCTGTGATTGGAGAAAATAATTATTTTCTCCAATCATAGAGAGTTTCTTGCAGCTGGTAATAGTTATTTTTTTACAGTGCATTTAAAAAGAAATCATTTAAATATAGTGCCCAGCGAAGCGGGCAAAGCCTGCTAGTAATAATAATAATAATAATAATAATAATAATAATGTCTAATTTGTTTTCAAGTAGGGAGTTATTTTTACAAAAAATCTTATGCGTTTGAGATTTTCTCACTATAAATACTATTTTACATATGGAGTTTGGAATTTTAATCTACAAATGCTGCGATGTGGCCATGTGGAAAATCGCAGAAGGTGAATACTAGTACCGATACCTCTCAGCCGATATACATCCAACTTGAATTAGCGTACTGCAGTAGAGAGCCGATTATCCGGATCGGTCGGGACCGAGGCCGATCCGGTTAATGAAAAATCCGGATAATTGGACAACTTATAAAACGTCCAAGTCAATGTTTTTTAGGTAACTTCGCTTCACACTTTACCAGGTTTAGGACTGGCAGTTGTAACTAATAGCTTGAAAAAAAATTTCGCACTCGACTTTGGAAACGATTTCATTCTCGGATCGCTACCGCAGGTTACTATGCAACAGTGGTCGATTGTCCTTTATCGCTAAATGGATGGAATTTCCGGGAAGAACATTCCCCGTCCCCTCATTTCATTCACGCGGCCCGATACAATTGATACTGCATTTTTTTTTTATCACCGATGCACTAAATTGCCCATTGTGGAGTCCGTGTGCTAATTCAGTGAAGAAGCCAGTCAAAAGAAAATGAATCAGGAAACGCATTCCTACCCTCTCTAATTATTGGAAAAAGAAAAATTCTAGTCCTTCCATTGAGCCCTTTCCACTCTCTCCCATAGACCTTATATAGTAGATAGACTACGCCACCAATAGGACTTCCCATTATAGTGAATGTCTTCAACATGAGGGTGCAATCTGAAACTTTCATCCTTTGCGGCCAGCGCCGTATGTCACGTGACAGGAAGTTGAGGGAGATTCTTCCCTAAGAAAGCACTTATTTTTGTAAGAATTCAAATAAAAAATTCTCCCCTTCAGAAGGGTTTCTCACAAAAGAAATTTTTTTATAATTAATCTATGACATTTTAGCTTTCCAACGATGCGTAAATCTAAAGGCTTAAATAAAAAGTGTGTGTACAATACAGAAATTAAAAAACTCAAAACTGCTTTCTTTCCTACGGAAAAATCACATAATATTCATTCTTGTCTCTCTCTCCAGGTCTGCATCACGTGATAATTTCGCTGGGGAAGCTACTTCATGTCGCGGACAGATAATGATGGGGGATGTGTGGTCTATCTATATAAGGTCTATGAGAAATACAGAGGAGGGGGCGAGGGACAAAAGGAGCGATTTCGACCGTCTTCAGAACGATTTCGACCGTCTTAAAAATAAAAATTGATTTTCATGGGATTTTTTTTTTTTTTTTGTGGTGGGGAGGGGGGAGAAGACCGGGAAAGGATAAAAAAGTGCTCCTTGATCGATCCAGTTAATTGGAAATTCCGGTTAATTGGCGTCCGGATAATCGGCGCTCTACTGTATTTAATAATGACCCTCTAATATAACAAATTTTGTGCAGTTATATGCAATAGAAACTGACGTACTTTCAGTTTACATGGTAAATTACCCCGCAACAGTGCCAGCTGTCAACCGATATGCACCCAAATCAAGTCAAACATAATATTTCATAATGGTCCTCTTATATACTAAGTTTTGAGCAATTATACGCAACATAAAATATAGCTTTCTCATTCACAGGGAAAATTACAGCATTGTAGCGCCATCTGTTGAGCAATTTGAACGAAAAATTCATAGGCACTAATTCATGTCGAGGTGCAATTACATGTAAATATGTATGAAATTCAGTACAATAATTTCTGAGATATAATTGCCACAAAAATTTTTCTCCCACATAGAGACATGAAAGACAGACGTTTTCTAAAAGTGGTTAAATTGTCTTTTTGAACTCTCAAAACGTGTAAATCTATCGAAAATCTAAAATTTTCTCAAATCCAATACTTCTTCTATTGAATATAGAAGAAAGTAAAAATGACAATTTTGAGTTTATATCATTGGAAAATACGTACGTAATGTTCCATCCTGCCCAAAAAGTGCGCGTCACGCCCCTCTTTCTAAAATTATTCACTTAAATAGCAGTTGTGTCAGTTATATATAAATGCTAATATAATGATTTATCATTATTTTCTACCATGTTTTTATTAACTTCGATTCTTGTTTATTTGTTTGTCCGGTACAAATCTTGCAATCTATTTTTAACTAACTTCCCTACTAGTTAGACATTTGAAACTTTCACAGTAGCTCAGAACCCGGTGACAACACAATACTTCGAAGTCAGATTTTCGAATTTTTGATTAGTTTTCTTATAATTAATTAAAGTATGAAAATAATAACAATCTAATAGCGTTAAAATAGCCATTAAAATATTAGCTATCATTTAATTGTTGCCAAAAAAAAATTTACGAGTTCATTTTCTTTCGACATAAAAATAAATACATTTAATTCAACGTGAACATTAAAAAAATTTATAAACGGTAACAAACGACTTTAAAACACGTAGATAAAATATTTTTTTTATTATAAACGACACAAAGCTTCTCGCCATTATAACAATAGCATCATCAGGTGTAATTGCGTTACATAGAACCAGCAATATATAAACCACGGAGTAATTATAAACAAGAGAAGTTCAAACGGTTTAAAGTTACGGTTACAATAAACATTTTTTAAAGTTACGGTTACAATAAAATTTTTTTTTCATTTCAATATCATCTATGTAACACAATTACACCTGATGATGCTACTGTTATAATGGCGAAAAGCTTTCTGTTGTTTATAATAAAGAAAATATTTTATCTACGTGTTTTAAAGTGGTTTGTTACCGCTTATATAATACATATATACACCTGAATTGTTTTCTAATTTTAAACTTTTAATAGTTTTTAATCTTAATTAAAAAAATTATAAAAAGATAAATGATGCATCTCACAAAAATTGACGTCACCATCACTTTAATAATTTTATGCACATTGATAAGAGCTCTATGATTCATCAGAAAATTTAAAACATGGTATATAAAAAGTTTTTTTTTTTTTTTTTTTTTTTTTTTATCTTATATTTCTTAAGTTGTTCTTCTCAAATTTCATGAGTTGTGTCATCGTTCTTACTGGAGTGTGGTGTGTATTTGATATAAAACTTATTGAACTGAATGCACTGCACTGTTTTCTTTTGTAGGGTACAGATAATGTTGAAACACTTGATCTTTCCTATAATCGACTGACGTCTATTCCTCCGGCATTGCTCCACCCTATGAAAAAACTCTATAGATTTTCTGCAAGCCACAACAATTTATGGTATAAGGGAGTGAAATTCCATGTGACATTTCCAAAAGTAAGTTCAAATTCTAAATTTGAGTTCATTATTTTACAAAGTAAGCCCATACATATTATTTTTATTAATTAATTAATTAATTAATTAATTTTATTTTTCTGTGGGCAGGGGGAATTGCAGACCTGAAAAAATACACTAAACAAAATAAATAAAACAAGATTAAACAAAATATTAATGACTAAACAAAATAAAGTGGCACATTAAAAAATTAATCCACACGTCACATTTTCAATTTATTTATTTTATTTTAAGTATAAGACAAGTCGTACTATTCCTTTGAATTTGCGATTTTGCGATCTCGGCATTTGTTGCATTACATCTGACAAGGAAACATTCAAAAGGTGTCGTCTTCAAAAAATATTGAAAAAAATATATGTAATTCTACTCTTCCTAAAACACCAGAAAGTGAAAATATTATCGGCTGAAATGTATTACAGCGACCACAAAAAATTATCAAAATTAAGCATAATTGGCGATTTCACATTGTTAGGCGATTCATTTTGATTACTTGGCGGAGAAGCAAAACACGGTTCTGTTTGTACACGGCAATCTCTGTGTTAACAAACTTATCGCCTAACAGTGCTAAATCGCCAAAAATGCTTAATTTTGATAATTTTTTGTCGTCGCTGTAATTCATTTGAGCCGATAATTTTTTCACTTTCTGGTGTTTTATGAAGAGTAAGATCATATATATATATATATATATATATATATTTCAATATTTTTTGAAGACGACACCTTTTGAATGTTTCCTTATGAGTTTTATATTTCTCAAAAGAACATGCCTCTTTAAAAGGAACAAGTGCAAACATTTTTTTAAAATAATTAAAATAAAATTTAGAAAAATGGTGCTAAAGAAATGGAACAGCTTCAGTATAGAATGATATATATATAATGTATTATTATTATTTATATATGTTAGAAAAGAAAAAAAAAAAAAGTAAAAAATACAAATAAGCATTAATCGAAGGAGCACATATAACTATGGTTTTTGACGCATAAAACAATAGCCCTCGTCAGCTCGCTTTCGAGTTATAAATTCTGAAAGTTAGCTAATAATCGGTGCAACTACGCCTTACTCATATAATGTATGGAATCCAAAACAAGCAGAAATCGAAAGAGCATAGACCAATGGATTCTTTGATGCATTAATCAGTTGCCTAATAAATGAACACATTCGTAATGTTAAAGAGAAAAAAAGTTCAATTCTAGTAGATTTTCTGTACGAGCACCGTGAAGCTATTTCTCTCTGGCTACAATCCGAAGTTATTTCAGCTCCTCGCAACTTGCAAGACCTACTAATGACTGAAGCGGTGAATATTATTAAATACAAGCATGTGATTAACTCTAAAGATGCGGCTTTCCTTCATAAAATTTGGCACCCGTCAGTAGTATAGAAATCAAGCACTTAAGGATCATGCTGGAAGGATCCTCACACTTAAGAGTCATCCGGAAGTGAATGTCCTCTCTTTGTTTATTTACATGTCAATAACCTATGCATAACCCCCCCCTACACCCCCCGGCTCGTCACTTGATTGACCTTGGGGGTTCATTGAGCCCAAATATCAACAATGTACTTATGTGTGTTGCTAGAAATCAAGCACTTAAGGATCATGCTGGAAGGATCCTCACACTTAAGAGTCATCCGGAAGTGAATGTCCTCTCTTTGTTTATTTACATGTCAATAACCTATGCATAACCCCCCTACACCCCCCGGCTCGTCACTTGATTGACCTTGGGGGTTCATTGAGCCCAAATATCAACAATGTACTTATGTGTGTTGCTAGAAATCAAGCACTTAAGGATCATGCTGGAAGGATCCTCACACTTAAGAGTCATCCGGAAGTGAATGTCCTCTCTTTGTTTATTTACATGTCAATAACCTATGCATAACCCCCCCTACACCCCCCGGCTCGTCACTTGATTGACCTTGGGGGTTCATTGAGCCCAAATATCAACAATGTACTTATGTGTGTTGCTAGAAATCAAGCACTTAAGGATCATGCTGGAAGGATCCTCACACTTAAGAGTCATCCGGAAGTGAATGTCCTCTCTTTGTTTATTTACATGTCAATAACCTATGCATAACCCCCCCTACACCCCCCGGCTCGTCACTTGATTGACTTTGGGGGTTCATTGAGCCCAAATATCAACAATGTACTTATGTGTGTTGCTAGAAATCAAGCACTTAAGGATCATGCTGGAAGGATCCTCACACTTAAGAGTCATCCGGAAGTGAATGTCCTCTCTTTGTTTATTTACATGTCAATAACCTATGCATAACCCCCCCTACACCCCCCGGCTCGTCACTTGATTGACCTTGGGGGTTCATTGAGCCCAAATATCAACAATGTACTTATGTGTGTTGCTAAATATGTAGTACAAAATGTATTAAAAGCATGTCTTACGCTGTTTATTTACCTCGTCACGGTCTGTACAACCACGCGAAAGATCTTATTTTTCTACTTTCGGCGCAAGGTCGAATGATGACTTTTAATGCTAATATAAATAAGTCGTGCATGAAAAGAAGATTCGCTCTTTGTTTATTTACATCGTTACGGTTCATGCATCCATGTGACAGATCTTATTTTTCTACTTTCACCGCAAGGTCGAATGTTGTGTTTCTTAATGCTAATATAAATCAGTCGCGCATGAAAAGCAAGTTCTCATAAACGGTGAAAGTCTTTAATCGTATCTGACGTGATTTATTTTTCGAAGAAAAAAAAAATATGAACGTTAAAAAGCATGTCTCGTTTTATTTAGTTTTGTGCGCATTGAATATACTTAGTTTTTCATTTTCTTTATATTATATATTGAATCATTGGAATTATTGTGTAAAGGATAATTATCAAGTAGATCTAAAAAATTCTAATTGTTCGCATTCGGATTATATAGGTCGAAGAATCTTTTTCCATATTTGCAGAAAAAATAATAATAATAATGTATATGACATACGCTATTTTTGGAAGAATGAAAATAATGTTTTGAAAGCCAATAGAACCGGCGTTCAAATGAATGAAAAAGAATTTTTTAAAGTCTGCAAATATTGTCCGTCAAATATATAAAATTAGCATAAAAACAGAATGGTATAACATTAAGTTTTTTGTTTTCGCATGCGACGATGCGTTTTTCGGATTTGAAGCTAAAAAATAATAATAATTACGGAAAAATATGCTACGTTTAAGACACCCAAGTTCATGTCTCATAGTCGGTCCCAGTCAATCCGGTAAAACATCCTTGGTTCGGAAAATGATTCATAATAACATTTACGGATCAAAAATTAAGAAAGTAAAATGGTGTTATTCATATGTTGCACCTTGGTTTGTAAACGAACCCTGCATCGAATTTATAGAAGGGCTTCCAACGACTTATGAAGAAGGCGATTTGATTGTTATTGATGATTTAATGCATCATCTGAACGACAAAATAGCGGATCTTTTTACTGCAGCATCCCACCATTGCGGAACCAGTGTTATACTAATTTTACAAAACATGTTTCCGAGATTGAAAGTAATGAGAGACATTAGTCTGAATGCGCACTATATCATACTGTTTAAAAATGCGAGAGACGCCTCCCAAGTGAATTGTTTAGGAAGACAGATATATCCGCACAATTGTCAATTTTTCATGGATGCATATATAAAAGCGACTAACAAACCTTTTGGTTATTTAGTCATTGATTTGCATCCAAAAACAACAGAGGAGTTGCGCATGCGGGAAAGTCTTTTTCCCTCTCAGGACGGATTTTGTTGGATATTTCGACCAAAATGACGAAAAAGAACATTCAAAGACAATATCATTTTTTACGGATATTGTCTCGTTCTCATCCGCAGCAAAAACGTGCATTGCTAAAAACGGCGAATAAGGCACAAATTGATTCTGTCTGCGAAATATGTTTGAACATATTGAATGGAAATATACCCGTCAGCGTAAGAAAAATGAAAAAATATAAAAATTTGATTAGAATGCTCTCTAGCAAAACTTGTTCAACGCAAAAGAAAAAGAAAATGTTAATCAACCAATCAGGTGGATTCTTACCAATTATAGCACCGGCTATAATATCCGCATTGGGCAGTATATTAGGACCGATTATTTCAAAAAAATTGATGAAGTAATTAAGACGTGTGATCATGGCCAAAAGAGTTGCTCTCATTCCCGAAGAATTGGTATCTTCATATCAACTTCAAAAACCGGAGTTGCGTCTGGAAGATGACATTGACTCATTACTAGAGAGAGCAAATATTCCAGATGATTTGAAAGTAAAACTGTTGAGCCAACTTATCATGCGATACCACAAGGTTGTGCACGCACCTCCAGACCCGGTTCGCGTTAGTATGACAACAGATGAACCGGAGAATATCACCAAGCCAAGTGAACAAATCGTTGAGGATCCGATATTGAAAGGTATTATGTCCACAATTCCAAAGCGTTCTGCGAAATATGTATCTCTAATTGCAGAAAAATTGAAAACTAGAGAATACTCTTGGAACGAAAAAGGAGAGTTTCTGCAAAAAAAACAACTAATAGTCGGATCAAGTGTGATAGATTATTTTCATTATCTCATGACAAGTTCCAAAACTGCATCACCACCGCGTCATTTTTTTCATTTCTTGAAAGCCATAAAAGAAATTAACGTTCCTCTTTCCTGGATAGCGAATCAAAATTTAGTATCGCACATGAAAGCAATGCCGCGCTCTCAAATAGTGTCAGATAGCGAAGATTCCGAAGAGAACGTGTTTCGTAAGTCTACAAAACGTGCCATCAACCTGCAAAGAAGAGAAGATCGTTTTAAAACACAACAGCGCATTCGATCCTCGATGAAAACTCCGCAAAAGATGGCAAAATGGCAATCAATTTAAAAGATAAAATTTTAGAAAAAATCTATTATGATGCAGAAAATCCTGGCTCATACGGAGGCGTATCACGATTGGCAAAGTCTGCTCAATTACCTTTGAAAACTGTTCGCGAATGGCTGACAAAACAAGACGCTTATACCCTTCACAAACCAGTGCGCTATAAGTTCAAACGACGCAGAGTGTTAGCTTTCGGTATCGGAGAATTAATGCAATGTGATTTAATTGACATTTCAAAACTTTCAAAATATAATAAGGGTTTTAAATATATACTCGTGGCAATTGATGTTTTCTCTAAATATGCATATGCAATACCCCTTAAGAAAAAAGACGCTGATTCCGTGGCTGACGCGTTTAAAAAATTACTGAAGCAGGTAAAGCACGTTCCAAACATACAAACAGACGAAGGGAAAGAATTTTATAATAAAAAAGTCCAATCTTTATTTAAACATCACAATATAAATCACTATTCTACGCTTAGCGAAAACAAATGTGCAGTCGCAGAGAGATTTATCAGAACACTTAAAGAAAAACTTTATCGTATATTTACTCACACCGGGTCTTACAGATATATAGACGTGTTGAAACATGTTATGAAAAGTTACAACGCGAGCAAACACCGCAGCATCGGTTATGCTCCGATTAATGTGACACCGGATTTAGAATCTGAAATTTTCGAAAAACTTTACGGCTACAGATCAAATACTAGTTATAAATTCGAGGTCAATGATCGCGTTAGAATATCGAAAGCAAAACGCGCGTTTCACAAAGGTTACTTGCCCAGTTGGACGAACGAAGTTTTTATAATAGATAAGCGCTATCCGTCGAATCCACCCACCTATCTTTTGAAAGATCTTAAAGAAACGAGTATAAAAGGCAGATTTTACGAACCAGAACTTCAGAAAGTGACAAAAACTTCTCGCGACTTTTGGAAGATAGAGAAGATTTTAAAGACAAGAGGAAAAGGCAGAAACAAAGAATATTTTGTCAAGTGGGCGGGTTTCGATCAAACGCATAATTCGTGGATAAAAGCGTCATGGATGCGGCAATAAATGATTTTTATGTTACGCTTCCTAGCAATGCGAGTGCAAAGTATTTTCCTCAAAACACGCAATCATCCTATCGTACGAAACTGTCATCGCCGTTGTTATTAAATGATTCATGGGAAGTCGGTCTATCCGAAATTATTATACCTCGAAACTGGTTTAACATTAGCGATCATAACAACGACTATTCTTTGCGATATGAAGAGGAAACGGAAAGTGTATTGGAAAAGAGAGTTTACGATATAGGATTCGAATATGACCCCGGAAAAAACATCGATGAATTATTTATTGAACTAAATAAAAAAATTGAAACACACGTGTCCGATCGGGAGAGCGTGAAATTTATACCCGATCACGATAGAGTAAATGTTACAGTCGATATTCAAGAAGGATTTGAAATAGAGTTGAAAAAATCTGATACATCGAAACTATTATATATGCTTTATTTACCTAACGAGGACACCATCATAGCAAAAACTTTTACTACAAAGTTTCGTCGCTCGAACGAAAAAAAAAGTCAAAAATTTACTGTTATCGATAAAAATCCATTAAATTCAACAACTCATATCATTCCCATCAATCCTATTAAAAAAAGCGAAGTCGATTATTTCGCATACGAAGGACTAGTTTTTCTACACATTAACAAAAACATCGAACACCTAAATCTTCAAAATTATGTAACTTTTAATTATGATGCGGATTCAGACGAGTTAGAAATTAAAGTATCTGACTATGCAGAAATGCAAATCTCCAAAGAGGTCGCTCAAACTTTCTTGCATGTTCTTGGTAAAGACGATGATCAACTTATTAAAAACAAACAATCATTTAAAATTAATTCCTCATTGAATGTCGAAGCAGGCGAAACCCTAAAGTTAATTGTGAATGAATATCCGAGAGTGAAAAGATATAGAAAGGTTCATGAGAATTTACGAGTGAACCCAGGCATATATAAAACCGCAGGAGATTTGTTTAGACAATTTAATAAAATTCGATTGCGACAACTGCCTGATTTTAAAGTAGAATTGCGCGTACCCGAAAATCATGAGATAACTTTCGGACGCGGTCTCGCAGACATGTTAGGATTTGTCGACACGCACTATAAAAGCGGGCAACACGTTGGCACATATCCTCTAGAATTGGACGCCGGCGTTTCGGAGATATTTATTTATTCTGACATCGTTGAGTCTCATTTTTGCGGCGATTCTTATGTACCTCTTCTGAGAGTAATAGCAACTCAGAATGAAAAAGGAGATCAAATTGTAAAACATTATGACAAACCGATTTATTTCCCTTTGAGAAAACAATTTATAGACACTATAGAGATAGAATTGCGATCATCTTCGGGTAAAAACATCATATTTACTGGCGGGAAAACAATAGTCGGTTTATCCTTTCGGCGTAAAAATCTATAAATAGAAAGCACATTTCGTAAATTGTTTCATTAGTTGTCGCAATAGGGAAAATGCATCTACATGCAAAAGATTGCGAGGCATACTATTGCGCGCAAGTCGGCGGCGGCGGTCCTTATTTTCAAGGGATAGCTCACCAACGAGGTTATGGGTTTTTTGGTGATTTGAGACGTTATATCAGTCCGCTGGCAATGAGAGCGGGACGATATTTGGCAAAAAATTTATTTCAAACTGGAAAAAATGTCATTTCGGATGTTGCAAGTGGTACGTCATTTAAAGATTCGGCTCGAAACCGCTTCGGCGAAACATCAAAGAATATACAAAAAGACATATTTGAAAAATTGCAGCAACAGGGTCAAGGTATAAAAAGAAAACGTAGAAATAAAACGCGTCATTCGAAGACAAAACGTCGCAAGACAACACGAGACATATTCGATTAGCAGCAATAATGGCCGGGCAAATCTGTTTGAAGAGTGAGCTAGACTTGTTTCAGTTAAATCCGACGCAGCTTGCAATTGATAATTCCAACTTTGTCGAAATACATCCTGTGTCTTCTTTGGCAGAAAAAACACCGATCGAATTTTATATTAGCGGAAACGGGGAACACTATGTAGATTTGGCTCATGCAATTCTACATTTAAGACTTAAAGTAATGAATTCCGATGGCACGGATTTAAAAGCAACCGATGATGTAGCCCCTGTAAATTATATTCTAAATACGTTATTTTCGGAATGTTCGATATTTTTAAATGAAAAGCAGGTTTCGTCTCAAGCCAATTATTCTTATCGCGCGTTTATGGAGAGCTTGCTTCTCTATTCTAAGTCTGCCCAGGAAAGTCTGCTGACCGCCGCCCTCTTCTACAAAGATACTGCAGGCCATCACGATGTAAAAACAAAAAGTTTAACAAATGCAGGTTATAACACTCGAGAAAAAGCTTGTAAACTAAGTAAAGCAATAGATCTCATAGGCCCGCTTCATTTTGACTTGTCTAGTCAACCAAAATTATTAATCAACGGTGTTAACGTTCGCATAAAATTAGAACGGAACAAGGATGCATTCGCGCTGATGTCGACAACAGATACACATTCGATTAAAATTGAAGCGGCAAGTCTGTACATCCGAAAAATCAATGTCGCGCCTTCTGTGATGATAGCACACGAGAAAGCATTGGAGAAAGGTGTTGCAAAATTACCCATTCGCAGAGTAGAAGTTAAAACCTTTGCTCTTTCAACCGGTTTGCAATCATCTACTATAGCAAATGCTTTCATAGGTCAACTACCTACGCGTTTGATATTGGGGTTTGTTTCTAACGAAGCATATAACGGAAATTTCGGTAAAAATCCTTTTAAATTTCATCATTACGGTCTAAATTATCTTTGCGTGTTGAATGGCGGACAGATGATACCCTCAAAACCATATCAGCCCAACTTCGAAAATGATGCCTACGCGCGAAGTTATTTAAGCCTTTTCACCGATTTAAACAGATATCACAATTCTCCCAACATTAACATAAATTATGCGGAATATAAAGACGGTTATACTTTGTATGCTTTTGATTTAACGCCAGATCTTGCAGCCGGTGAGAATCACGGAAGTATAAATAAAACTGGAAATATCGCTTTTGACATAAAATTCAACGCAGCATTGCCAGAGACGGTAACGCTTGTAGTGTATGCTGAATACAGAAACATAGTTGAGATAGACAAATCTCGGGGAATTACAACCGATTTTTAAGAATGAACGAGGAAATTGTCAGCCTGATCGAACAGTTTCAAAGTTTAAAAATGGATGAAGTGCGACAATTTTCTGGAAAACAAATTGAAGAATTGGTCGAACAGTTTCAATGGAAAGACGAAGCTATAGCCGAAATTGGTGGCGAATTATTTTCCGACGGCATAACACTTTCTCGCATTGCTCACTTTTATGTATTCGCAGAAAAATTAATTCAACGACATCCTGAAAAAAAAAATGAAATATGTGAAGCAGTTTTTAGAAGTATCACTGAAAATTTGTCTTTTTAAAACATGAACACTATCACATTGTGTCGCCTCGCATGCGGCGATGGTAAGATTCGACCGACGTTCGGAGGTATATACCCTTCGAATATTTTACCCCGAAAAAGAAATCCTCGTTATTCAATGTATATTGCAAATTTAGATCCAATCTCGTTGCCCGGAAGTCATTGGGTGGCCATTCATTTTCATAACAAGAGTGTTTATTATTTCGACAGTTACGGTCTTGCTCCTACAAATCAAAATATTTTGAATTTTTTGAAGAGAAATGCCGACACAATAATGTATAACACAGAATGTTTTCAAAACAAATTGAGCACAACCTGCGGTCATTATTGCTTATACTTCTTGTACTGTCGCGCAAGACATTTGAAACTTAAAGATATTATTATAAACAAAAAAAGAAGAAATGATCAGTTTATTAAACAATTTGTGTTACAACGTTTTAAACCCGTGAGATGTTGTCATTTGTCCCACGCCAAGCAACAAAAGTGTAAAGCCTGGATAAAGATGCACTCCTCTTTGAATAGTTCACATTAATCAGTTTGCTTTCGAACGACGAGGATGGAACGGTTCGGAATTCTCCGCGTGTATAAGCCTGAACAAAGTTGTGACGATGTGAATAAAGAAAAAGGTCAGGTTTTACACGTTCAAAACAATTTTTTCAAAAATTTGAAAGATTGCATGCAATTATCTATAAGTTATGGACAACAACCTAATGAAACGTGCAGCTATTTCAAGATTTTAAAAAGTTCGGACATGGTTCGATTACTGCATGCTTCGAAGAAAGACACTCAATATGGCTACCTATATCTGACCGCCAAGCCTGGAGACCCCATATCCTTATTGTCGCATTCATATGCACTGTTCGATGATTTAATGGAGTGCATCACTGACAACAACAAAGAAAAGAAATTTTCTGAAGAACTTGAATGCAGCATGCATGTGAAAATTGCATATTTCAAAATATTAAAAGACGAGGAAATTATTTCCGAATTGCACCGTTCTTGGATGTAATTCATATGTATGGAACTGAACTGAGTTATATGTGTGCAACAATTGTATATTTCAATAAAATCTTTTTGTAAAAAAATAGAACCGACTCCAAAAAGGAACTACTATTCAAACAACTAAAAATGAAAGAAAATTGGTAGAAAACGGAACTGTAAATTGCGCCTAAAAGTATAAAATAATTTCCTTCGCCAAACAACCTATAACACTACAATTAATCATAACTTTTGAAGTCGGCGCAAAATTAAATAAAATTTAATTAGTTTTTAAAGGTTTGTCTTTAGATCTGTAGCAACAAATGCTGTTGTTTCGAATGATCCATTTTCATGTTTCCTTTATTTTTTTATCACTGTATACAATTGGTCCATTAGTAGCATCTACATAGAACAGTGAACATTCTTCACAATGCGGTATTTATGTTTCTACGAAGTTAGAGTTTCCTTTGCAAATTTGGTATAACTTTGATAACTATCATCCTTGAGGGCTTTTGGATTTGGTGATCAAAACGTAAGGAAAAAATATACACGCAAGATGTATATTTTCATAATATATATTGTACGATGTGTTGTTTCATATTCTAGATTTCTCTCTTGATATACCTTATCAAAATAATCATGATATCCCAAAGAAATTAAATATGTTTGCCAGATAATTTTGCGATTTTTCTTTCACCAAGGACGTCAGATACCAGCATCTTCGCCAACTTTTGCTGCTTACGAAATCTTATTTGTTTTCTTGAATCAAATTAGTTCTCGGTTGCATTTTGCAGGTAACAATGTGAGATGTATATTTTGAATAGGATTTGATTTTTGTATTGAATAAAGGTATCAATTTTTATTTAATTTTGCGCCGACTTCAAAAGTTATGATTAATTGTAGTGTTATAGGTTGTTTGGCGAAGGAAATTATTTTATACTTTTAGGCGCAATTTACAGTTCCGTTTTCTACCAATTTTCTTTCATTTTTAGTTGTTTGAATAGTAGTTCCTTTTTGGAGTCGGTTCTATTTTTTTACAAAAAGATTTTATTTTACTCTTTTCAGTGAAAACTTATTTATATAGCAGAGCATCAGAAGACGTTCGACGGAAGTTTCACAAATCACAAGTTCCAAGAAAAGTGACATTATTCAAAAAATGGTTTATGTCACTGAAAAATACATGAAATGCACCCAATGTGAACAAAAAAGTTACATCTCCATCTAGAAAGTTATCCACTCGAGAGACAGTTGTGCCAGTTGTTTTATAGTAAAGTTATTTTTAAGTTGATTTTTCTCAAATGCTGCATTTTTAAGTTGTGTTACTTTTCTTGCCTTTATCGGATATGAGCAAAAAACTATCTGTTGAACGAACATACGTTAAATTAAAAAGTCTTTAGAAATGTAAAGGACGGATACGCTGTATTCGTAACCAAAAATTCTGTTAGGCATATATATTGAACTTTACAGTGAATACGTGTCACCCGCTGCGCTGGAAATTGCGCAGCGTAAAGTTCAAACAAAGGGCAAAATATGCATTGCAGCTGACGGATAGAATTTTCAACATCGATACTTACATACTGCTTTTACCAGTGTAGCTGCATGCGTTCAGCAGTTAGAGTGAGAACAGACTTTTGTGAGTATCCTGTAATTTGTTTATATCTTAATGAAATCATAATGAAACCTATTTCAGGCCAATATCATTACGACAACAAAAAAGTATTAAAATTAAATCATCTCTTACGAAGTTATAAGCTAACAAATTTCAACAGCAACAACGAGAAACATGGTTTGCATTGAGAACCTCTTCCTTTACGAAATCGGTTTAAAACGTCTATGTGTTAATCGATGTGACCGCTTACAATAACCATACATTGAATTTTACATTGCATAAATGTCACCCGCTACGCTACAACATATGCAATGTCGTTCAAGTGTGCACAAAATAGGAAATTGTGAACAAACAAATGCACGTTTTAAGCATTCTGTTTTTAGCAATTATTTGTAAACTATCTTTGCGTACTACATCGATGATGCTCTGCAATTTTATAATTCACTTTTTTCCCCTGTCTTGAAACGTTTCCGAGATAGGATCGCTAACTCCACTCTATTCCACCAGGTTGCACTTTAGGCGGTTGATTCGCGTACCACATGTCCACTTAACTGACTTTTTTGGGCACCCTGTATTTTTTTGTGATAGCAAAGATCTTACAATGGGATTTATTTCAGACCAAGACCTTTACAATAAAACAAAAAGTATCAAAATCGGATCATCTGTTCAGAAGTTATGAGCTAACAAACAAAAACAAAAAACATATGCTTTGAATTGAGAACCTCCTCCTTTTTGAAGTCGGTTAATTAGAGCATCTCTTACGAAGTTATAAGCTTACAAACACCAACAACAACACATAGCTTGAATTAAGAACACCCTCCTTTCTGAAGTTGGCTGAAAACGACTTTGCGCTAATCGATGTGACCGCTTACAGTAACAGTACTTTGAACGACAGAGTATACGTGTCATCCGCTACGCTGCAAAGTGTGCAACGTAGTTCAAGTGTGCATAATGTAGGAAATAGCGAACAAACAACTGCACGTTTTAAGCTTTCTATTTTTAGCAATAATGTCTAAAACCTGTCTTTTCGTAGTAAATCGAAGATGCTCTGCAAATTCGTAATAAACTTTTCTCCCATCTTGAACCGTTTTTGAGATAGGAGCGCTAATTCCGCTGTTTTTCACCAGATGGCGCTTTATTTTCTTTAGATTGTAAAGAAGTTATAATCTGACCTACTTCAGACCAAGATCTATACAACAAAACAAAAAGTATCAAGTAGCCGTATTTTGAACTATATAGCGTATGTCTCCCCAGCTACGCTACAACGTGAGCAATGTAGCTGAAGAAATTGCGAACAAAAAAATGCACGTTTTTAGCATTGTATTTTTAGCATCAGTGTCTAAACTATCTTTTCGTACTAAATCGATGATGCTCTGCAATTTTATAATTCCCTTTTTCCCCCTGTCTTGAACCGTTTCCGAGATAGGAACGCTAGCATGAATGTCTAAATTATCTTTTTCTACTATCGATGATACTCTTCAACTTTCTCATTCACTTTTTTCTTTAGCACCGTTTTCGAGATAGGAACACTAACTCCGCTATTTTCCACCAGGTGGCGCTGCAAGTGGTTTAACCTTGTACAGCATGGCCACTTTGCTATACTTACATACCATTTTTATCACTATAGCTGCAGCCGTTTAGCAGTTAAAAGAGTTGGGACTGATTTTTTGGGGCACCCTGTATTTTCTTTAGATCGTAAAGATATTACAGTGGGACCTATTGTAGACCAAGACCTTTTCAACAAAACAAAAAGTATCAAAATCGGAGCATCCGTTCAGAAGTTATGAGCTAACAAACATAAAAAAAACATACGGTTTGAATTGAGAACCTTCCTTCTTTTTTTGAAGTCGGTTAAAAATAGTAAAAGATCTCCAAACTCCATCATTCTCGAATGTAATTAATATGTTATAAATATTTTTTTTTCACAATGTATGTGAAAATTATCTATTTTTTCAAAATATTATGTAATTAATATACAATAAATCCTTTTTTATTGTGCAAATATGTGTTTGTCTTTATTTTGTTATGTGTATTTCATTTTAGCATTTTCATTTTAAACATAAATATTTAAAAAAAAAGAGAAATCATTTAAAAAGTTTCAACTTCCATGTTGTAGCATTCACATACGCATAAAAAGTCATTAGGTGCCGAGTGAATGGTAAAATATTCCAGGCGAACCGTTTTTATACAAGTTCAACAGGAAATAGCCCACAATCCGTCGCGAGAAACATAAAAGCACACTATTTGTTCACGAAGTTGTTTCTGGAATGGTTCTATTATATCAATTATGCTAATTTTAAACCCGGATATTAACAGATGAATGAAAAGGGGGGAAAAATCATATTATTAATTTTATCGATCATAATGCTAATATAAACTTGGTCGAAGAATAATACTTCCGCTCTCTGATTAACCTTTAAAAATCCTTCTAATCTTAATTTATGCTTCATTTGCACAATTTTTTACTTAAATATTAAAAAACTATAAATCTTTTCCTGTTCCGCCATAACTTCCGCTCTCTGATAAGTCATAAAAAATACTTCTAATTCTCATTTATGTATAATTTGTACAATTTTACTTATATATTAAGAACTATATCACTTTTTTCCTGTTCCGTCATGACATTTCTTCCTGTCTATTCATGACAGTGAATATTTTGCAATCGTGACATTAACCCATATTTAGATTTGCTTTTCGACTCATTGAAGCAAAAAATTATCCTTATTCTTCGACCATATAAATACGCGTCCGAGTTTTAAGATATTCACTTTTTCTGACAGTAACCGCTTGGATAATATCGGCTGTAAAAAGATGGATTCTTCAATTGCAGGTAAATATTTATTATACATTAATATTTAGTAATCTTTTTTTTTTTTTTTTCAAAATTTTTCAATATATTGAATAATTAAAAAAAGTTTTTTTTTTTTCTGCTAGAAAGAACATCCACGCACATTAAGAAAAGAAAAATAAATAAATTATTTACTGACGAGGATGAAGATAATTCTGAAGTTCCCCCGCGCTGTCCGTCGCCTATAGACGAAGCCGGGCCATCAAAAAAACCTCGCTTAATTAATCTAGCTCCCGACGAAGACATATATGAGGGAAAGAAAAAAAATTCGACCCCGTTGAAGTGTATCTCGGTGAAAATGTGTACGTAGAACTCAAGGAATTTCGCAAACAGCTATATTTAGGGTTTTACAAAACAGATAAAAACACGAAAGAGATAAAAAATCGATTTAACATCGGTCTGAAACAACTA
Organism: Salticus scenicus; assembly: GCA_963930645.1. Classification (NCBI taxonomy): domain Eukaryota; kingdom Metazoa; phylum Arthropoda; class Arachnida; order Araneae; family Salticidae; genus Salticus; species Salticus scenicus. The sequence goes on from OZ005658.1 coordinate 28,704,174, forward strand.
CCTAATTTGGAAAAGGCCATAATCGAAATTAAAAAAAGTATTAAAAAAACAGTGGATTAAAAAAAAATATATAAAAGTCATTGTTTTTGTGTTTAAAATTTTGTTCATTCAAATATATACTTTATTTTTAATTTATTTATTAATTGTTTATTTATTTCATACATACTTTAATTTTTTTTTTTTAAGTGAGAAAATGATTAATTTTATTCTAAGAGATTTTGCACACAGAGGCTATGTAGAAAGTTATCGCGCTGTTTTGGATGAAAATTATACGGATCTCTATCAAACGATATTTGAATCTACGCCGCTTATTAAATCTCTTCTAAACAGAAATGTTATTTTACGATTGAGGTTTCTAATTTGTATTAATATTTTGTTTGTAAAATATGACGAATTCGAAAATGAAATGACTCAAACTTTTTACTTTTGTTCTAACGTCGAACGATTATTATCTAATTACATGATCGATCAGGCGATTCACAGATGTTTCCAAAAAATTCTTAATTCGGTTGATAATTTCATTCGCAATGGCAGCGGTTGGATAATAAAGCACATTCTTTTCATTGACGTTAGTATCGGAAATTATAGAGAACTCAGGGGCGGGTGTAAAAATATTAAACTACCGCGTAAACTTTCTGCAAAACGCGCTCTATTAAATATTAAATGCGACGACAACAAATGTTTTCTACATTGTTTGGCTGCTAAATTACATCCTCGGCATAATAACAAAAACAGACCATACAAAAGTTACATAAAATATTTCAATACAAATAAATTGACATTTCCCGTAGCGCTTAACCAAATACCATCATTTGAAAGAACAAATAATTTGCGTATTAATATATACGGTTATCAGGAAAAGGAAATTTATCCTTTATATATATCCCCAAATGTTATTATCATCAAAGACGTCGATTTATTACTATATAAAAATCATTTCTTTTTAATAACAAATTTTCAACGCTTGGTAAGTTCGAAACAACGCCGTCAATACTTTTGCAAATTATGTATGAACGGTTTTAGTCAGAGAAGCGGTTTGAATAATCATGTTAGTTTATGCGGTCTATATAAAGCACAAAAAACAAGCATACCTAAAAATCTTATTCTTAAATTTACGGACTTGTCAAAAATGGTTAAACATCCTTATGTTATCTTTGCAGATTTCGAGTGCATAACTTCAAAAGTTAGCACTGTTTTGCCTTCTAGTTCGCAGAGTTATTCGACCCCCATAGAAAACCATATTCCAGTCAGTTATGCATTATTGGCTACGGATATAAATGATAAGCCGATATTCCATGAATATTTTTGCGGCGAACAAGCGGTGGAGCATTTTTTAAATACGCTTAGAGATTTGGTAAATAAACTCATTGAAAAAATGAAGGAAATAATACCTCTCAATGTAAGAAGCAACATAACAAAAGCAAATAATTGTCACATATGTAAAAAACCGTTTGGGTTAAACGAAACGAGAGTGCGCGATCATTCCCATTACGGCACCGGTGAATTTAGAGGGTTTGCACATAATACATGTAATTTGAATTACAGAAGTACATATTTCATTCCGATCATCATTCACAATTTTAAAAATTATGACGCGCATTTAATATTGAAACATATACCAAAACAATATGCCAATAAAATAAAAATAATTCCCACAAACATGCAAAAATTTTTAAGCTTTTCCTTGGATTACATCAGATTCATCGATTCTTATCAATTCTTGGATGCGAGTTTACACACATTGGTAAAAAACTTAAGCGATTCGGGTCATGATTTTAATATTTTGACTTCTTTTTTTTATGGTTCCGAACACACGCATTTATTAAAACGTAAAGGAATATTTCCATATGCATATTTTAAATCGCTCGATGTGTTAAAAGAAAAAACGTTACCCCCGAAAGAAGCATTTTATAACGTGCTAGAAAATAAAAATATAGACGAGGAAGAATATAAACACGCATTACATGTGTTTAATGCGTTTAATTGTAAATCTTTTTCAGACTATCTTGAATTATATCAAAATACAGATGTAATTATGTTAGCAGAGGTATTTCTATCATTTAGGCGCACAGCATTTAAATATTATTCGCTAGATCCGGTTCATTTTTTTTCCATTTCACAATTTACATTTTCGAGTGGATTAAAGTATACAAAGACCGAATTAGAACTATTAAACAATGCGACTGATTATATATGGTTCGAATCGCAGATGAGAGGCGGAATCTGTTTTTTGGGCACGCGTTATATGAAAGCCAACAATCCATTGTTGGAAAATTCGTATAAGCCCAAATTACCTAAAAATTATATCATGGCATTCGACGCAACGAATTTGTATGGATTTATTCAATGTCTCCCCCTTCCAAAAAATAACTTTTCTTGGCTAACTGCAGACGAAATAGCAAATTTTAACATTCTACAAACAAGCGCCGATTCAAATGTTGGTTATTTCCTAGAAGTGGATTTGCATTATCCGCCTTCGTTACACGATGCACACAATGATTTTCCTTTAGCACCGGAGCATTTAACTCTGAATTGGGAAATGTTATCACCCTATGCAAAACAAATGGGCGAGCAATTCAATTTAAAATCTATTTTTCCGTGTAAAAAATTAATTCCAAATTTTTTTGACAAAAACAATTACATCACGCATTACTTAAATCTAAAATTCTATGTCGAACACGGATTAATTATTACAAAAATTCATAGAATATTAGCATTCACCCAAACGCCGTTCTTAAAAGATTATATAGAATTTAATAATAACAAAAGAAACGAAGCAGACAACAATTTTGACAAAACATTTTTTAAAAAGTTAAACAACGCATTTTATGGTAAATGTTGCGAGAATGTGCGAAAAAAGTTAAACGTGAAAGGGGCGTTAAACATCGATGAGTGTAAAAAGTTGTTGTCAAATCCAATGCTCGATTATTTCGAAATTATCAACAAAGATTTCACTTTATTTAAAATGAAAAAAAAAATTTAATTCTCGATAAGCCAATTTTTGTAGGTTTTGCCGTTTTGGAGCTGAGCAAGCTTCGAATGTATTCTCTTTACTATGACCATTTTAAAAAATTTTATAAGAGCAACGTCCAACTCTTATATTCTGATACAGATTCAATTTATATCGACGTCCGAACAAATGATATCTATCAGGATTTAAAAAATCACTTTGCAAATATATTGGATTGTAGTAATTATCCGAAAAATCATCCTATGTATAATGATTCAAACAAAGGTAAACTCGGTTTGCTCAAAAGCGAGTTTATTAAACCAATAAAAGCTTTTATCGGTTTAAAGGCAAAAATGTATTGTTTTATTACAGATGACGAGTGCAAAAAAAAAGCTAAAGGCGTAAAAAAAACTAGCATTCAATCATTAACATTTGAGTCATATAAAAATGTTTTATTCTCGGAAACATATATAAAACAGCAACAATATTCGATATTAGCTAAAAAACATGATATCAATACAATGGTAGAAAATAAAGTGAGTCTTTCGGCATTTTATGATAAAAAATATTTAATTGATGCCATAACAACAAATAGTTATGGTCACTATAAAAATGTTGAACAATGTGATGAATAAAATATTATATAAACGCAAAAACAATGACATTAGTTTTTTCTTTTCCGTGTTATATATGCATTTCTTTTTTATTTCTTTCGTATCTGTTTTGCAAGATTAAAAAAAAAAAAAAAACCCTGTGTTTCATGCAACTTTTTATGTTTTATCAGCTGTGACTTTTTGGTGTATATATCCCGAGTTCGTCAACTGCATTACAAAAATGACATCAAAGATAATAAATCGTGAACTGTACAAGATTCGTCGACTATGATTTTTCGTGTGCTTTAGAAGTTCATCATCTTAGGCAATAAAATCTCATCAAGGAAAAATAAATTGTAAACTATACAGTGCTCGCCGTTGTGCAACTTCTTGTGTTTTATCATCTGTGACTTTTTGGTGTATATATCCCGAGTTCGTCAACTGCATTACAAAAATGACATCAAAGATAATAAATCGTGAACTGTACAAGATTCGTCGACTATGATTTTTCGTGTGCTTTAGAAGTTGATCATCTTGGGCAATAAAATCTCATCAAGGAAAAATAAATTGTAAACTATACAATGCTCGCTGTCTACAATTTTTAAAAACTGATATGCATGCGTATGTTTTCATCTTTTATATAAAACAAAGCATTTATAATATTTTTTTTTTTTCACATTGTGAAAAAAAAATTAATATGTAATAAATAATTTTCTTTTAAATTCACAATGCATGTGAAAATTATCTATTTTTTCAAAATATTATGTAATTAATATGTAATAAATCCTTTTTTAATGTGCAAATATGTGTATGTCTTTATTTTTGTCATGTTTTATTTTTACCGTTAAAAAAAAAAAATTAAGTTTTAAAAACGTATATTAAAAAATTGTTATCTCCTTTTGCAGATAAAAATTTAACTCTTTACTTTTCTTCTAGTAAATAAAACAAATCTTGTCTGATCCCATTTTTAACAACTAATTTACAATATTTCATAATAAATTATTTACAATATAATATAAATAAAAAATTACAAATAATTTTTTTTTTGCAATTTTTAAACAATGTTTTGTAACTTTTTTTATACAAATGATATATTTACAATTTAGTATTATATGACATTATATTTTAAGTCTAAAATTTTTTTTCCATATTAAAAAAAAAACAACTATATTTGATTACGTCATACATGTTTTTGATAATAAAAAAGATAAAATATTTTATCTAAATTGTTGATACAATATTGAAAACATTAAAAGTTATTTTTTGTCACAACTTAAATGTTTTTACTTACATAACAGTCGATCAAATGTATCAATCTTTCAAGGCTATAACAAAACATTACTTTTAAATGTAGGTCACTGATACAAAAAGTACTTTCTCTGTGACATATGCTTCCGTGTTTTAAAAAAACATCAACAGATGAAAGTGAAATTCAAGAATAACCACTCAACCTTGTAGTACAAAGTAAAAATGAAACATGGATGTGCAGATGCGTGAAGCATAACGATGCTTCCGCAAATGTAAATAATCAAAGAGTGAAATTCAGGAAGAATCACCCAACCTTGTAATACAAAGTAAAATGAAACATGAGCACGTGGTCGCGGGATGCATGACGATGTCCTCGCGAAGGTAAATAAACAAAATAAGGCATGCTTTTAATACAATTATACTACATATTTACGCAAATTTCACAACACACATAAGTACATTGTTGACATTTGGGCTCAATGAACCCCCAAGGTCAATCAAGTGACGAGCCGGGGGGTGTAGGGGGGGGGGTTATGCATAGGTTATTGACATGTAAATAAACAAAGAGAGGACATTCACTTCCGGATGACTCTTAAGTGTGAGGATCCTTCCAGCATGATCCTTAAGTGCTTGATTTCTATACTACTCCCGTCGATCTCATAAAAATATGGTAAAGAATATTGAAATCTTTTTTTGTGATGTGTAGCTCCTGTGTGACCTTTGGTGGACTGTACTTCCTCCCCTCACAATGTAGTTCCTATGTAACCTGTTAGGAACTGTACCGAAATTTTTTTAATCTTAATTGTAACCGTATTGAAACTTCTAGATTATATCATAGAATAATAATAAAGGAAGAAGGAGCACGGCAATATTCTAATGCTTACAAACCCCTTCTAGTGAAATGCCAGCAAAAGCTACTTTTGCTCCTCTCAACTTTGAAGTAGGGCACCCATCCTCAGCGCATTTATCGCTGTTTGTTGTGGGTGCTGCCTCGCAGACTGATTGTCAGAGAGACGAGACGATTCAAAAATCACTCCAACAAGTCGCCAACCAATCAGATGGAAGCACTGTTACAACTCTATACCCGGCATTCCTGGATTTTACAAACCGAAACCAAAACACATACGCTCCTTCTTCCTTTATTATTATTCTATGGATTATATATAGCTGATTTCTATGTAATTCAAATTACACTTGATGATGCCATTGATATAATTGTGAAAAGCTTTGTGTAGTGCTTTTAATAAAAAAATGTTTTATCTACGTGTTTTTCAAAGTGGTTTTATACTAATTTTTTATCATAATTTTTATACACGTGAAATATCTTCTAATTTTAAACTTTAAGTAGTTTTTAATTTTACTTATGAAATTATTTTAATTAGTTGCTGAGATACTAAAGAAAACCGATTCAGGACACCTCAAAACGTGTAAATCAGGTGAAATCTCGAATCCCACTTTTGATAATATAAAAGTATTTCTAAATGTCTTTCGAATGAAGTATTAAAAATAATTCAATCATAATTAGAATTTGAAATACACGTTTTAGAATATTAGAATAAAATTTTATTTGCAATTAAATGCAAATTAAAATGTTTTTTTTTTTTTTTTTTTTAATTTTCCAAAATTTCTTTCAGTAATCCGACTTATCCCTGGTTTTCTCCGAAACTTGCATAATTCCGGGCTATATAACGTTAAAAATCCTTAGTACGGTATGTGAGCAGAAATTCGAATTCGAAACTCTGCAAAATATTAAAGAATAAAGGTGTTCTGGGTATTCCGTTGTTTTCTCCGAAGAAACTCCCGTTTTTTTTTCTATATCTTTGCCCCTTCGCTCTCCCACCCCCCTTTTCGCCGATAATAATAATTTTACACTCGAAAATATTCGCATTCGATTTACCTTGCCTTAAAATCTAAATGTACCAACCAATTTCAAACGCAGTAACTCTTTTTTTTAAATTTTTGCTCCTTTTCCCCCTTCCTCAAGCCCTCCCTAATAATCGTACTCTTTCAAAAATATTCACAATCGAATTATCGGGCATTAAAACCAAATACTCCGAAATTTCAACAGCATATCTTAATTTAAAATACTGCAAAGTATAAAAGAAAACTTAATATTTTCCCAATAAATACGTCATTTTTTTATTTATTCATATATTTTCATGAAAATTGAACAGTAGCTTTATAATATGCTGTCTAGGCCAAATATTAATTCAAATGTAACGTGAATGAAAATTTGAAAAAGTTTGAAAATTGCAATTTTTATCCCCACTATGAAGCACGTGATACCTTAATTGGTTACATTCATTTCCTTTTTTATCGCAGACAGTTGTCTCGCATGTGTTTTGTTTCCGATCGAGACAGCTTAGAAAATCGTGTGCTGATAGAATGTTTCTTTTTCTCGGTCATTTTTCGATCGACATGGGTCGACATTTTAATTAATATCTCCGGAACTAATTAAAATTTTTAAATTCTGTTTTCACTATCAACTCGGGAAGGCTTCTGAGCACCCGTATGTCAAATTTTATACTTCTGCGTTCAGTAGGGGCTGAACGTATAGATGCTTAGACAGACAGACAGAGAGACAGACATCTTCTTTTATTATTATAGACTTCTTTTATTATTATAGACTAGCTGGAACCCGTCGACTTCGACGGTCACTTTATTGACCGTAATGTTTCAAAAATCGTCGTATCATTATTTAAATGTATTTCAAGTTAAAACATCTAATATAATTTACAACATTTCACTTTAAAAAAAAAGAAATTCGGAAAAATGGTTATAAATTGAAATACTATATATGACATCACTTTCTACAAAGTATACTGTCAATGTGACGTCAAACTGACTCCAAATAAAACAGTTGCTATCTTTTATTTTCTCTTTCTTTTAATACTAAGGCTACATGTTAGCTGACCCGCCCGACGTTGCCCGGACCCATGATAATAACCTTAATTGAACCTTAAATTTGTGTGATTTTATATCTTTAACTCGATATGCTTGAATTTCTATTTTTAAATAAAGGCATCGCGAAAAAATAATCAGCTGTAACAAAAAAATTACCCCGAACCGAACGAAACTCATTCTTGTGACACCGGTGTCTGCGGCAGCACATACGTGAGTCGCTAATAACATAAAAAAAATTCCCAAAAATTAACCTGCAACCGAAAGAACCCGCCTGGTGCTGGCCGGCCCATGATAATAACCTTAAATGCACCTTAAATTTGTATGGTTTTATATCTTTAACTCGATTTTGTTTGATTTTCTATTTTTAAATGAAAACATCACAAATAATAATAATAATAATAATCTGTAACAAAAAAAAAAATTACTTCAAACGGAACGGAACTCGGATTCGTATCCCAGTGCCTGTGGCACGTATATGCAGGCCGCTATTAACATGAAAAAATTCTCAAAAATTAACCTTGAACCGAACGAACCTCTGACTCGTGTTACCGCTGCCTGCGGCTGCGGCACCGTATAGCAGTCATGCTACGCAAGCACTGCAAAATCCACTTTCCTCCAACAGGCAGCGCAGTATGTTGTATACGAACATCACCAATCACCTTGAATTTCCAAGACCTTTCAAATAAGGTGTCACATGGTGGTGTCAACTGCAAAATCCTTTAGTTGCACTTTCCACCGCAAGGGGGCGCAGTTTGTTCTGTACGAACATCACCAACGGTGAGGAAATACCAAGACCATTAAAATAAGATATAACATGATAGGGTCTAGAACAGAATCACCTATTTCCATTTTTCACCACCAGGGGCGCACTATATTGTATACAAACATCCCCAATCACCTTGAATTTCCAAGACCTTTCAAATAAGGTGTCACATGGTGGTGTCAACTGCAAAATCTTTAGTTGCACTTTCCACCGCAAGGGGGCGCAGTTTGTTCTGTACGAACATCACCAACGGTGAGGAAATACCAAGACCTTTAAAATAAGATATAACATGATAGGGTCTACTACAAAATCACCTAGTTCCATTTTTCACCACCAGGGGGCGCACTATATTGTATACAAACATCCCCAATCAACATGAAATTTCAAGACCTCTATCACCAATCGCCTTGATTTCCAAGACCTTTCGAATAAGGTGTCACATGGTTTTGTCAACTGCCAAATCCTTTAGTTGCACTTTCCACCGCCAGGGGGCGCACTGTGTTATGTACGAACATCACCAACGGTCAGGAAATACCAAGACCTTTAAAATAAGATGTAACATGATATGGTCTACAGCAAAATCACTTAGTTCCATTTTTCACCACCAGGGGTCGGACTATACTGTATACAAACATCCCCAATCGACATGAAATTTCAAGACCTTTAAAATGAGGTGCTACATGTGTGGGTCTAGAACGGATTTCCCTCTCAAACTAATTTCCCCCCTTTCCCCTCCCCTCCAAATCTACTTTCCCCCTTTTTTCCCCCTTTAAAATCGAAAATTCCAAATTCGCAGATATTGATTTTTTAGTATTCGACTCTAGTCCCCATATGTACAATTTCTTCCCCGTGAAGTAATTTGAAGCTTAGTTAAGCTCGTAAACGTGTTTTTAACCCGAAACGGGTGGGAGACGTTTTCCCACCCGTTTCCCCCCCCCCCCCCCCCTTCGACTTTTTTTTTATTTTTCTCTTCTCATAGCACATCTACAGACCAAGACCTTTTTTTAGATACCTCAACCAAATTTTTACACCAAGTAGTTCTCTCAATATAGTGGAGACCATAGAATAATAATAGAGGAAGAAGGAGCACGCCAATAGTCTTAATGCTTACAAACCCCTTCTAGTGAAATGCCAGCGAAAGCTACTTTTGCTCCTCTCAATATTGAAGTTTGTTAATAAAGGCTTGTTAATAATCGCTGTTTTTTGTGGCAACACAACAGCTTATGTAGAAACCTTATGCTCCTTCTTCCTTTATTATTATTCTATGGTGGAGACAGACAAAAACATGTTTCAAATTAATATATAGATATTTTCATGTTGCCACACTGTAAAAAAGGATCAATAATTAAAAAATAAAATGATAACACATGAACTTCTATCATCCCCATGTTAACGTGCAAAGATTTTTGATGCCGAAAAAGTTTTTGGCATCAGCCATGATGAGAGAGTATAAAACTCGAAAACAACAATGGAATAGAATGTTGATATCATAGATATAGTAATAAGACATGGTTGATATATATTGAAAATAACGAAGTACTGCGCGGCTTTTAATTGTAGAAATAAATTTATGAAAGGAAGTGGAATAAGTTTTCATAAGTAAGTTAAATTTAACTAATTTATGAAAAATATGATTCTTTATAATCAGTTGCTTTGTTATTATTATGGTTTAAATACTGTTTTGATTTTTAATGGAATACTTTTTAAGTTTTTATATTAGTAAGTAATATCAAATTTTCAAAAATTTTTTAAATGTAGTTAGCAGTGGCAGAGGTAAAACCCGCTTGTTTTAATATATTATAACTAGTATTACCACAAGACTTTCTTCTCTATTTAATCCTATACAAATTTATTCAATACAAATTATTTACTAAGTTATAATTTATTAAAGATATTTTCCATGATGAATGCAGACGATTTTTTTCGTAAAGTAGTATAATAATAAATGCTGAAAAAAAATCATTTTTGTGCAGACATGAAAAGATATACAGTCGAATCTTGTTAACGTGAATCTCAAGGGGGATCAAAAATCTGTTCATCTTATCAGTAGTTCATGCTATCAGTAACTGATCGACATATAACTAAAGTAATCTTCATTTTGACGGGGATTGTGGTAACAGTTCATGTTAAAAGTAATTCACGTTAACGAGGTTCGACTGTATATATATATATATATATATATATGTCTATACTATATATACATTAAAAATAAAAGAAATCGGTAGCTTTGTTTTAAATTAATACAGATGTATGGTTCAACCATGCGTTTTAGAAATATTGACGAGTTCTTTCTAAAATATCCACATTGAAAATTTACACAGACCCCGGGGGAAGAGCACGTCCTTCCCAGGAGGAAAGCAATGCTCCTACATGCACACATTTTTTTTTTTTTTTCAAGTTTATTACTACTATTACCAATAATTCATATAAATTTTACATTCATGCGTTAAAAATAACTCACATTATATACATTTATATGAAATTTTGTCCTATACTGTCATGTTAAGTACTTAGACTTTAGTACTTAGTCTTGTTTTTCAACCGGCGGATGATACGTTAACAGCGCATGCAAATTTTCCTGAAAAAGAGAAACCAATTCTTCATCCGTAAATCATTTAACTCTTACTTTCTTGAAATTCATTATGTGTGTTTCCGAGTAAACCCAATTTCTGCAATATTTTGCAACAGGAAAATAAAGGGTTAACAGCTAAAGCAAGATTTCCTGTAAATGAGGATAAGTTTAATTAATTTTTCATCCCAAACACTTCTTAACTCCAAACATTCATCAAAATTATTATATTTATTTCCAAGTAAACCCGATTTTTGCCATATTTTTCCTCATTAATATGCAATTTTTGTCATATTATTCCAAGTAAACCCGATTTTTGCCATATTTTTCCTCATTAATATGCAATTTTTGTCATATTATTCCAAGTAACCAACAAATAAAGGTCTAACAGCAAACCATGATTTTTATGAAGATGGGGATCAGACTAATCGTTTTTTTACCCCAAAAAACACTTAAATCCAAGCTTCCATCAAAATCGTTAAACCCATTTTCAAGAAAACCCAATTTCTGCCATATTTCCCAAACAGTAATTAAAGGGTAAACAGTAGACGCGAATTGCCCTGCGGATGAGGATATGCCTAATTGATTTTATACCTCTAGAAACACTTAATCAAAGACTTTCTTCAAAATCATTACATCCCTTTCCGAGTTAACCCAAATTCGGCCGCATTTCTTAACCGGTTGATAAAGGGTTAACAGTGAGCAGGAACTTTTCTGAATCGAAGAAAAAAATCTAATTTGCACCAAATATCTATTTGTTTATCTATCTATCTACCTATATATATATACATAGTATATATAGAAAGAGAGATGCCAAGTTATTACTGATTTCCGTAATCTTAATACCAGAAATTTTTTTATGTATTCCTTTGTAATAACACTGCTCGGCATGAAAATTGTATCTGACACCATTTCAGCCCACTCTTATGTAAAACGACCTCCTGAATCCGAATATGATCACCATTTTGCCCAATCACACACCGTTTTCTTGATACGCCCCCTCCCCGATTTTTATCATTGTTTGATAATTTTATACTCATCAGTTTGATTTGGAGAGCAACGATGATTATTTTAACCGTTAAATGTCTTCTGATCTAAGGAGCTACAGAGGTAGAAAGCTCTGAAACACGAACATTTGTAGTAAGGAGGATACTTGAGAGGATTTGTGCCCAGAAAAAAAAAAAAAAAAAAAAAAAACACTTAACCCTAAAATTTAATCAAAATCGTCACATTCACTTCCGAGTAAACCCATTTAATGCTATAAATTTCGACTGGCCGTTAAAGGGTTAACGCGATTTTTTCTGAAGATGAGGATATGTCCATTCGTTTTAGCTCTCTAAAGAACACTTAACCCCAAACTTTTATAAAAACCATTACACTCATTTCCGAGTAAAACTAATTTCTATTATATGTTGCGACTGGCCGTTAAAGGGTTAACGCGAATTTTCCTGAAGATGAGGATATGTCCATTTGTTTTAGCTCTCTAAAGAACACTTAACCCCAAACTTTTATAAAAACCATTACATTCATTTCCGAGTAAAACTAATTTCTATTATATGTTGCGACTGGTCGTTAAAGGGTTAACGCGAATTTTCCTGAAGATGAGGATATGTCCAATCGCTTTATCTCTCTAAAGAACACTTAATCTCAAACTTTTATAAAAATCGTTATATCCATTTCCGAGTAAACCTAATTTCTATTATATGTTGCGACAGGCCGTTAAAGGGTTAACACAAATTTTTCTGAAGATGAGGATATGTCCAAACGTTTTAGTTCTTAAAAAAAAAAAAAAAAAAAAAAAAATTAAAAAAAAAAGACACTTAACTCCAAACTTTAAACAAAATCGTTATAGCCATTTCTGATTAAACTCACTTTCTACTACATGTTGCGATTGGCAGTTAAAGGGTTAACACTAATTTTCTTGATGCTAAGGATGCTCCAATTGTTTTAGGTCTCTAAAAAGCATTTATCCCAAACTTTTATTAATATCTTTATAACCATTTCCGAGTAAACATAAATTTCTACTCTATACAGTTGGTAACAAAGGTGTCCGACTGCATTGCGATTGGCAATTAAAGGGTTAACTCTAATATCTCAAAAGATGAGGATAAGTCCAATAGTTTTTTCGACCATAAAAACTTCTAACCAGACAGAAATAGTAGACAGAAACGATAAATTTCTTTAAATGTCGTTATTCCATACAAAAAAAAAAAAAAAAAAAAAAAAAAAAAAAAAGGAAGAAGAAGAAAAGAAAAAGAAAAGAAGAAGAAAAGAGAGAAAGAAAAATGAGTATCTGGAGTTTTTTCATTCATCTTTAGTACATAAATTATTCATAAATTTTATTTGCTAAATTATCTGTGTGTATTCTCGTGTATATTCAGTCGGGGAAAGACGCGAATTTGGAAAATGCCTACTCCTCAGAACCTTGGCGAGAAAATTCTTGGCGCACAACATATTTTAAGGGAAAAATATGAAAATGTGGAAACTAATCATTGATTGAATCAAACCTGCCAGAATGAATCAAGAATGAATGAATCATCTATTCACATCCACGGTACTTGCATTCGTATCATAGTATAAATATAAAACATTTTATTTAATAAAAAAAAATAATTTTCTTCACATTTAATTGAATGAAAAGCGATTATTTTACAGAAGACATTTTTTTTTTCTTTTGTGTTTAAAATGTGCCAAATAAAAATACAAATTTATTACAGACTAGTTGACCCGTCCGGCTTCTCACTGATGAACAAATTTTAGTTAAAGATGGATTGATATGTAAAAAATCAAGAAATATATCAGTTTATATGTTATAGTCAGGCAATATTATTAACTGGAAAGTCAAAATATAATTTTACAATTTTTTTTTTAATTAGTTGTTAAATGTTGGCAATTTTTACTTAATGCTATTTATTTATTTATTTATTTATTTCATAAAAAGAAACATTTCTTTACTCATGAATAAAAAATATTGAAAAATAATCCTATGACATGAAAATGTTTTTGATAAAATTGACGTCATAATAGCTTTAATTATTATTTATTTGTTCATTTCGCAAATATATTTAATTATTTCCTTAAATGATTATTATTTTAATAATGTATATTAAAGGAGAAATCAATAATATGAAACAATATTCGTACAATATATACTATTACAGAATCTGGTGTGAAACAACCACACGACTTCCATTACCCACTATTACACGTAATATATACAATTTTTTGGAGATATTACTTGCATTTTTTGAGATTTTCAAGAGAAACTTGATACACGTATAAAGACACATACAACAAAGTTTGCATAGCGAGTTTAAAAAAAGGGGGAAAAAAATAGATAGTTATTTTTTTAAACACGAATTTCCGAGATCTAAAACTGAACTACCTAATCAGGATGACCGTTAATATTCCTGTAATAAGCACGTAATACTTGAGAAAGGTTATCTAAATTGGATTAAAGAAAAAATTTTCAAGAATGCGTTAGAGCCGTTTTTGAGATACCAACTTTTACCAAAACTTAGCATACTCAATTATTGATCTAAAAACAATAATTACATACAAAAGGATATTTAATAGGAAGTTAACATGGCGAGTTTGATAAAAATCCGTACAGGCGTTTTTAAAGGAACGCACTTGCGAAGTCTGAAATTGAGCTGTTTATAGAGGACGCCTATCAATTTTCCTGAACTAAGCAACTTTTCAATCGAAAGGGCATCTAATATATTATTTATACAGCAACTTTGAAGAAAATCGTTAGAGGTGTTTTTGAATATGGGCTTACGGTCCCATTTCTGGTTTTCGATGACCCAATTCCGGTTTTACAATTTTCACGAAAATTTGGAAAATTTATCTGTACACCAGACCTGAATCACTTGTGAAGTTTAGTAGTTCTATTTTTATTAGTTTTGGAGATATGACAGCCAGAATATTACACACACACGTGCACATATACACACACACTGACCAATTGCCAAAACCTATACAATACTTCCACTACCTACGGTAGTAGGGTAATTGAAGTAAACACATACATCTCGTATTTACTACGATAATATACAGATTTTCGTATTACGTTTTCGATCGCCAAATACAAAAATCGCCAATGACGATAGATATGAAATCTATGCTTTGTTTTCAATTAAAATATTGAAACTTTTAATTAAAAATTTATTTTACCAAAATTTATTATAGCTTCTAGCACTTAGAGAGAGGCAGTGTAACTTTTGATTATTGAAAGAAAAAAAAAAAAAAAAAAAAAAAAAAAAAGCAATCGGCTTTTTAGTTCTAGCGATCGTTCTCTACATATGCATATAAACCTTTCTTCTTTTTATATTAGTATAGCTATAGAGCATAGGTATATTAAATAGGTTTCCAATCAACATAATGTAACTCAAATAATTAAATGCTATTTACATTTCAGTAATGGCTGTATGCACTATGTATATTGAGCTACTTGCCATAACTGTTAGTTGCTAAAAATAGTCGCCAAATAAATTTAAACATCTCAATACGCAAGCGAAGTGTGACATCACTGACCGCCCATGGATGCAAGAAAAAGATTTTCCATGTTAATCGCTCTTTGGATTTTTTTTTTTTTAATTAAAATTCTAGAAGAATTATTTCCCGATTTTAATCCTCATATTTGGGTATAGATATGTATTAGTTATTGTATGCATGCGTTAGATTGAGTTATTTTGCTGTCAAATTGACAAAATTTTAATTTTAAATTTCAAAACTGTCACCCTTGGCGTTTTTTGTATTTGGCGATCAAAAAGTAATACGAAAATATACATGCCAGATGTATATTTTCGTAATATGTATTGTACGAAATATTGTTTCATATTATTCGTTACACTCTTAATGTGAGTTTTTAAAATAACCATGATATTTGAAAGGAATTAAATTATATTCGCCAGATAATTTGGCGATATTTTTTTTTCTGCCAAGGATGACGGATATCAAATCTATTCCGCTGCAAGATGTGAAATGTTTATGTTTTCAATCGAATATGGAAATTTGCCATTTTTTTTTTCTAGAGTTTTGAAATTTAAAATTCCAATTTTATCAATTTTACAACAAAAAAAATTTAATCTAACGGATGCACATGATAACTAATACATATCTATATCCAAATATAGGGATTAAAATGGGGAAATAATTTTCCTCGATCTTTATTATTTTTTTACAAAAAATCCAGTTCACTTTTTATATTATTGTTCGCGTGAAAATATATTTTATTATATGTCTAAAAATAAATTAATTCGTAAATCTTTTTGGCAACAATTATAAATTAAAATAAATAATATTATAAAATAGAATTTCTTATTTTATTTTATTTTATTTATTTATTTATTTTTAAATTCCAATTTCGTTTACACACATCAGTTTAAACCACGGAGTAATAAAGACTCCGTGGTTTAAACATTGATGCTTAGATCATTATATTATATCATATCATATCAAATTAAATTATTAGAAAAATAAACACTTTTAATTCTATAATGACGTCAGATTTAACGTGTAAGTTTAACACTTAAAAAAGCTTTATATGAATTTCAATTTAATGCACGTGCAAATATATTTCTTTTCTTTTCACGTCAAGATATTTTAAAAACGAAATGAATATTTAAATGTTTCTTTTATGTTGGCAGCAGCTAATTTTTTTAATATTTCATTATTTCCATTTCTATTACGGCTTCTATGGGGATTTTAATTAAAATGCTCAGATTTTAAACTAAAATTTATTTTATCAAAATTAAATATAGTCTATAACAATATGGCATACTGTAGCTTTCGGTCAGTGAAAGAAGTTTTTAAATCGGTTCAGTAGTTTCAGAGATTACCCTCCACAAACAAACAATTTTTTGCGCTTTATATAATGATATAGATAACTTTTTTTCCAATATGTAAACGTATCATAATAAATTTCTCCACTAATTTATTAACTTTATCATTCAATATTTTTCGTTATTCAATATGAATTATTTTTATTCAAATAAATTAATTTATACTTTTACATATTTCTTCTGAAGTATTCTTTCTTTCTGTTTCATTTTCGTAAAGGGAAAAGAAAATTGTAATCCTTGGTAAAGTAATGATGTACTTAAGTAATTACTAACATAAGTAATTAAGTAAAATGTTTGTTAGGTAATATTAATTTTGATTAATGCAGATTTTTTTTCTTTGCCTAACTCTGAAATTAAGTATAGCATGCAGTTTTATTTATTGATTAATTTTTAAAATAGCAACACATTGATTTTCTTCTATTTACTTATTTAGATTAATAAATAAATAAGGCTCACTTTCTAAAAATTGAACTAATTCAAATGTTTGTGCAGGTATAGATTGATTACATTGATAATATGATTAATTGCATGTATTATAATCTCTTCCTTTGAATGAAATTTCTAATTATTTTTATGTAAATGATTTTTAACTCAATTTATTTCAGTAATAAACTTGCTTTAGTAAAAATGAACTATGTCCAAACGTTTAAAAGTATTTATATAATCTTAATATATATATATCTAATATATAAAATTCTCGCGTCACAGTGTTTGTTACCATACTCCTCCAAAACGGCTTAACCTATTTTAATGAAATTTTGTATGTACATTTGGAAGGTCTGCGAATAGGTTTTTATCTATTAATGAAAGTTGTAACTTAATTAGTTCTTTCTTAATTAATTTTTAACCAACTCTTTCAACATCTTTTCTACCTAGATGGCGCGAGTTGTCCGTTGGATGTTTGTTATTCAATCACGTCACAACGGTTAAACGGATCTGGATAAAATTTGGTACCGAGATAATAATCTGGAATAGGACATATGCTACTATTTAGGATCTGGATAAAATTTGGTACCGAGATAGATAATAATCTGAAATAGGACATATACTACTATTTGATTAGATTTTTTAAAATTAATTAAAATATGAAAATAATAAAATGGTAATTACCTTAATATAAGCCATTTACATTTTTAATTGTTGCCAAAATAGTTTACGAGGTATTTTTATTTATTTATTTATTTTTTCAACATAAAATGAAATATACTTTCACACGAAAAATAAAAATTACTAAATGTTAAATTGGCGAATGAGAAAATAACGTCTTTATAATTAAAATAAAATATTAATAGTAATATGATCTGAATTTTATTTCATAGCATTTTTTATATACCTCAACTTTATATGTATATATATTTCACGGATGAATCACGCTAGGCATAAAAGATAATTCAGCATTATATTAAAGGTATTTACTTATTGATAATACTGGACAAATTTTTAAATTTTGATGCTGAAGTAGATCGGAGATATTTCGCCTTGGACAGCCACTTAAAGCCAAGTAGCTCATCAAAAATATAACTAAATTATAAAGTATTGAAAAAGAGAAAGAAATAGGAACAATAATCGCATAAATTATATTTTGGTCTAAAACGGCGATAAAAATTCAAATAACGTCAAGGGGAGCTATATTAAGTTTGTACCATGATGAGGTTTACATATTAATTAATTTATTTTTCTATATACCAACTACTATTAACTAAGAATGAAGTATATATAACCACAAAATAATAATAATAATAATTGTCTCATGCGATAGACGTAGCCGATCATAGCATATTGTAATATTAAATTTGGCTTGAAATTGCTGTCATTTTATGGTTGATCGATTAAATCAAATAAATATAGGAAATAACTTGAAAGCAAATATTATGTACATCACGCATAATGTTGTTCTTATGTAATTGGTATTCAAATATAAAAAAGCTTCTTCAGATTTTTCGATACTGTCTGTATCGAAACTGTCATATATAAGCACCCAAATGGAAGCCCACGGGTAAGCTAGTGTCGCAGGCAATAGGGACAGGCACCGGAGACTGCGAAGACAAACAGTTCGATGCCAAAGGCAGCGGGAACTCAAAGCGAGCTTTTGAGCGATTTCAGTATTTTTTTTATTTTTTTTATTTTTTTAATAAAGCTATATAGAAAAGAGTTTCCTTTAAATATAGTGACCAGCGAAGCAGGCAATGCCTGCTAGTATATATATATAACCTTTCATTTTTAAAATTTCATGCAAACAATTCTCCATTCAGGCCTTTTTTGTAGACTTTTATATTGTTATAACTTGAATGGGGACAAAAAAAAAAAAAAAGATATTTGAAAATTAAATTTTTATTATTGAGAAATTTTTAGTAATGTTGGTAAAAATGATTTTTGGAGGCAAATTTAGAAAATACGCATTTTTTAATTAAGCCTCGCTTTCCCAACATCAAGGCATTACTGCAGAAAAATCGCTTTCAGGTGCCGCTTGGCATGTTTGGCGAAATTCACCAGCACAGCACCTTGTTGTACAATTTAGAAGTTGCAACATTCCACTGGTTATGTTTGCTATCTCTGACGAATTAGCGCACTTCTTGAATGAGGCGGGCTTAACTAAATTTCACTTCAAAATGGGGTCAAAGTAATCCCATCTTGGGAAAGCGAGGGTTAAACTCTACCAATAATAGTACAAAGATATAGAAAACCACTAAGAGTCAACTTGAGGATATTTTCAAAAAATCATTATTGGTTTTCTGCAATTTTCGATTTTGGGGAGGAGTTACGAGGGGGCAAATTCAAGTCCCCCTTTTAGCACTAAATTTGTCTGGGGAAATATATAGGATCATAAATTTTAGTGTGTGGCTTATTTATGTGTGTCTGACACCTATTGTAACGGGATTTTGCGAAAGTTCCCAATTGGGGTGGGGGGGGGGCAATAAACCTGTTTCCAAGCATAACTTTGCTTCAAATTATCTCAGCAAGATTAATTTTATGTGTCGGTTGTTTATGCCTTCCCAACACGCACTGTAAAGGGATTTTTACGTAATTTCTTCCTCCCTCCTTTGCAGGTGGATAGGGAGGCAAAAATATGTTTATAAGAGTAACTCCACTCCAAATTATCTCAGGGTAGTGATTTTTTAACATGTCGATTGATTATGCGTTCTCAAGACATATACTACAAAGAGATTTTGTAAAATTCCACATTATCCCCCTTGGGGATTGGAGAGGAGAAAACATATTTCCAAGTGCAAATCTGCTCCGAACTTAGGTGTT
The DNA here is from genome assembly GCA_963930645.1 of Salticus scenicus. Lineage (NCBI taxonomy): Eukaryota > Metazoa > Arthropoda > Arachnida > Araneae > Salticidae > Salticus > Salticus scenicus. The sequence continues at coordinate 28,724,299 of OZ005658.1, forward strand.
TTTTTATGTGCGGGCTGGTTATGAGTTTCCAACACACACTATGAAGGTATTTTGTGAAATTTCCCCTTTCCTCCCTTTAAGGGTGTTGAGTAGGGGGGCAAAAGCACCTTTTAAAGTGTAACTGCTCCAAATTACATAGATACCAAGTCTACTGTTTTTGGCGGGGACTTCAGACTGGAAAAATTTTATAGCTGATTTTAGTAATACTAATCGTCGAAAATATATATAACATATTCCATTTAAAAATACCAATGTGAATTTTGATTTAAAAGATTAAAAACAGCAGCTATGAAATTATCTCATGAAAGTGATTTTTTGATATGTCGATTGGTTATGTGTATTCAACGCACACAAACTACAAAGAGATTATTTGAAATTCCGTGCCATCTCCCCTCTTGAGGGTTGGGGGGGGGGGAGATTAAAAAACATGTTTGCATGCGTAACTCTGTTCCAAATAATCTTAGAATGGCAATTTTTGATGTGTGGACTGCTTATGCATATTCCACACACACTACAAAGTGATTTTGTGAAATTCCACACTACCGCCCCTTAGGGGTGGGGGTAAACTCTGCAGTAACTCTTCATGCATAACTCTGCAGTACATTATCTTAAGAAGGAGGTTTTCGATGTGTGGGTCAGTTATATATATCGAACTCATAATATAAAATTATTTAGCAAAATTCCCTCCTCCTTCTTCCTTTTAAGAGTGGGGAGGTGGTAAAAACACATTTTAAAATGTAGCGCTGCTTCAAATAATCTCAGGATCCTGATTTTTAATGTGTTGGTTAGGTATGTGTATGCAACATGTACTATAAAGGGATTTTGTGAAAAACCTTTACCGAAGGTAGCGAGAACTTTAACTTAGATTTTGACTGATTTCAATGATTTTTTAAAATTATTAATGGTATAGCGTTTTGAAAATTCATTTCAATATAATGACCAGCGAAGCAGGCAAAGCCTGCTAGTACATTATAAAAGAGCATCAAAGAACTGGCGTTTAAAAGTGATAATTACAAAACTTCGAATAAACACCATAAAAGCAAGAATTTTCAACAGTTGTTTTGGGTCAAAAGAAAACCTAGCCCTTCCCCTAGTCAAGGGAATAAAGTAGGCACGAGTGCTGTAACAAAGCAGCAACACAGTGCAACCTGCAACAGTGTGTTGTCGCTTCTTTTACAGCACTCGTGTGTACTTTTTTTGCCTGATGAAGGGTTTTTTTTTTTACCTGAAACAATTGTTGCGAGTGTTTGCTTCTATGGTGTTTATTCAAAGTTTTGTACTTAGTAATAATACATTTTCCTATTTAAAAAAAAATTTAAAGAGTAAAATTTACTGTCATTTACTTAATTTTCAAAGTACACCTGATCATTTTTTTTTTTTTTTTTCATAGCTTTGGTAAAATAGAAATTTTGGCCAATGACAGTCCTTCGTATGTTGTCATTCTTTCTATCAAGGCACCCTAGTATAACTTACTTGCCAATATTGCAGCCATATTTATTTTAATAATTTAAACTTGAATGCATAGAAATCTGTATAGTAGCGATCACTTCCATGCATGTGAACTCACTTTGCAACCATTAAAACCAAAAGAGAAAAAAACATCACTGGATACAACTTACTCATTTTGCATGAAAATCTGTATAGCAGTGGTCACGGTACCATACATGTATGCTTGCTTAGCTAGCATTTAAAAAAAAAAAAAAAAAAAAAGCTACTCCAACCACAACAGTCCTGATGATAAGATTATATATACCACCAATTGTAAATTTTTCAGGAATTTTCTATGGCTTTTACAGAAAATACCACTGGCAAAAACTCAGCTTAGACAGTACAAAAATAAAAAAACTGGTGTACAATGAATATTTATATTTAAAAAACTTTTTCATACACCATAAAATTATGAAAGCATTACCAGTTTCAAAAAGACATGGCCTTTCTTCTTCAGGTACAAAAACCACTAGTCTTGCTTTTTTCTCCAAGGTAATAGCAAGTGCTTTGCACCTGGAGAAGAAAGACCATGTCCTTTTGAAACTGGTAGTGGTTTTATTAATTTTATGGTATGTGAACAAGTTTTTAAGTTTAAATACAGTAGAGAGCCAGAAATCCACCGATCTAAAATCCACCAAAGTCCGAAATCCACACAGCTTTTCAGATACAAACAATGAAATTCTCTACTAATAAGTTACAAAACTGCAAATCAGAATTTTTGAAAAAGATCTTGAATACAGATTTTATGTTTGCAAAAATAAATAAATAAATAATAATAATAATATGAAAGACTGCAAGAGCCAAGTTGCTACTAATGAAATTATTGACAGTATATTAAATTCATCAAAAGAAAATAATGATTATTGTGATATGATGATATCAATCAGGTAAATAATAACAAACTAATTTTTTTAAATGCTTTTTGATGAAGGCATAATTTGTAAGGAATAACTCAATAAAATTCGTACAAAAATAAATTTGTGTTACTACTATTTACAATAAATAATAATAAAAATAAATAAACAAATCATGCAGGTTCATGTTTAGTTTAAAACTAGCTACATGTAAACAGATTTTTTGTAAATTTGACAAATATTTTTTTCATTATTATTCTTATGTACCTATTAATTTAATATTTAGTGTTATTATTCACTAGTATGTGTTTAGTTTGAATAATATTCTGTTTTTATTATTCAAAGTAAAAATTATTTTTTATAGGCCCCGAAATCCACAGAATCCTAAAATCCGCACAACCTCTGGTCCCGAACTGTGCGGATTTTTGACTCTCTACTGTATTAAACACAGCTTAGTGTTCAATGAAAATCATTTCAGTATAAATTGCCTACTTTTATTCTTGTAGGCAAAAATTAGTGGTGAGAAATGATACATTTTACCAAAACAAATAATTCTGTTAAATTTGAGAAAAGGTTTACAAATTCTGGCTCTCCTGAAGCAATACCCCAGTAGCACACAACGTTGTTTTAATGCTGTTACAACTAATTTTTCACTGTTCAGACATATTTGCAACGCTATAACAACGTTATGTGCTACTTGGGTATTTGTCACCAAATTCGATTACTAATCTCGTCAGGCTGCCAAGTTTGTAGCCGACGCAAATTTTAATCTTGGCATCAATTTTAGCGATTTGCTGAAAATTTTTGTAAAGAATAAAATCTTACATTACAGCTTTATGGAAGTCTGAATAGTTGCTTTTGTGAGGGGGTTTCCTCCTTCATCAGCTTACTTCCTCGTGGTCCATGCCATCGGTAGTGGATGTTCTCTTCTGTCTCTTGCTTTCTCTTTAATTAGATCGTGTCACTGTCGGTAAGCACAAATGCTGATATCAAAGCGGCAGCGTGTGTTGCCACTTTGCTTGCAGCACTCGTGCTTCCTTTGTTCGCCTGATGAAGAGTCATGTATTCTTTCGATCCAGAACAATTATTGTGAATTTCTAGCATTTTATGGTGTTTATTCAAAGTTGTGTACTTATTACGTTAAAATGCCAGTTCTTTCTTATTTTCTCTTCTGTTTTCTTCCGTTTCATGATATTTGTGAAATATGCTAGCAGACCCATAGCTGCAGCCACAAATATTTCACTTTTTAAACATTTCAGGATGCTATGCTTTTTTTTCTTTCTCTCTTGGCGGTAATAATAAACTTATACTTAAATTGTAATTTTTAAATTTACTAGATGAGGCTAAGTCTTCAAAAACAATTTGTTAAAAATGAAGTATAACTTTAAAATTTTCATGAAATTTGTAACATTTTGGGTGTGTGGTGATTAAATCTCAAATCTCTCATGATTAAGATCTCAGCAGAAGAATTAAAAATTATTTTGCATGGAGCATTTTTAAAATTTTATCTTATTAAATTTATATGTAATATGTAAAATTCTCAGTCAGGGAGTGTAAGCGAAAAGTTGCCAATTAATGAAAAATGTGTTTTTTCTTTGGACTAAAGCTGAATTGTTGCTAATTGATCAAACTATGTTCGATTTGAATGAAACAATTGAATATTACCATAAAAATTAAGTAATAGCAAAATAAATAACACCATAAAATTAAAAAACATACAAAAGTTCAAATGGCGAACAATTCAAAAGAATGCAAGAAAATTAAATGATAAATGTTTATCTATTTTAAGAAAAGATTTATTTACTGCATGCAGGGGTCGATCCAGGTTTTAATTTTTGGGTCCCTTTTTTGTGAAAAACAAAATATTTTTGTGAAATTTTTATTTATTTTTGTGAAATATAAAATATTTTTGTGAAAAAGTAAAATATTGTGTAAAATCTTCAGTTTTTACAATCACTTTATGTAATGTTTAGTATCAAGTTAATAGAGTTTCGTTGAGCCAAATTAAGCCATTAATTAAAATTAATACTGAAAATATGAAAACATGTAATAAAAGGATCATTTGACTCATTTTATAAAATTTGAATTTTGTGAAGGGTCCCTTTTTATGAATTTGAATTTTGTGAAGGGTCCCTTTTTACTATGTGGAATTTTGTGAAGGGGCCGCAAAACGGACCCAAATTTTGCCTGGATCGACCCCTGGCATGTCATGATGAACTTTCTTTCTTCAATAAGCTTTTGCTCCCTTTTCTTCCATCTGACATCAGAGTTAATGAAATGAGCTAGCAAGCCCACATCTACAGGCACGAAAACAATTTTGTGCACTATAGATATGTTCCAGCTGGCGTAGGATGCAAAGACTTCACAAATGGAGAACTTTCTGAGGAAAACTGCTCTTTCTTTTCTTCTTCAGTCTTTTTTAAACAGTAACTATATAAATACATATTTTAATATTTAAGGATAATGTGCAATTTTTTGGAACTATAAATTTATACACTGAAATTGCTTATTTCAAATTCGTCAGATAAAGCTATAGGGTAGGTGCTCCAGTGATTGGCATGCTCCACAAATTGACATCTATCCCGAAATAATTAATAAATAAGAAAATCATATTTTACGTATAAGAATTTTAACATTTTTTGTCAAACACTGGAGCATAGGGTGCTAATAACTGATAAAATGAATAACTAGCAGTGTCAAACAATGAAACATAAGGGTCCAATTACTGATAAAATGAAAAACTGGCAGTGTCAATTACTGGAACATTGAGTGGGTGTCAAATAAAAATTCATAAAAAAAAATAATTGTTATAAAATGTATATATTTTAACATATATGTGGTTCTGAATGTCTTTCATGCCATATGTACTAACTTAAAGATTTCTGAAAATATTTTCTGACAACTAGAACATTAAAAACATCAGAGATTGCTCTAAAAGTGTCAATCACTGGTGTACTTACCCTATCTACAAAAAAAAAAAAAAAATAATAACAATAAATAAATAAATGAACTATAACAAAATTTTTATAAACAAATACCATAAAATTAAAAAACATACAAAGTTCGAATGGCAAACAACTGAAAAGGATACAAGAAAATCAAATTTCAATGCTGATCTATTTTTAGATTTATTTACAGCATGTCACAAGGAACTGTGTCTTCAATAAGCTTATCCTCCTCTTTCTTCTTCTATCTGATGTCGATATTAATAAAAATCGCTAGCAAGCCCACGTCTACAGGCACAAAATCAATTTCGTGCACTGAAGCTATGGTCCAGCTGGCATAGGATAAACTTCATAACTAGAGAACTTTCCAAGAAACACTGTTCCTTCATTTCTCTTCGATCTTCGTGATTATTTATAATTTTGAGCTTTTCAACTGTTTTTTTTTTTTTTTTGTACTTTATACATTTTTTGCATTTAATTTTTTTTTTTTTTTATGTATTTTGATGCAATTTCATTTTCTGCCATTTTGAGTATGGCATTCTTTGATAACTTTCCTTTCCTAAAGGTTTGTAAATTCCAAGAATAATAGCAAAATTGTGCCAAATTATTGATTTATTAAAAACACGCTAAGTCATACCATAAACTGTATTATTATTCACAATTAACAAAAATTAATTCTTGATTTTATAAATTCAAATTAACTTCACTCAGAATGTATGTGTACTACTTAATCAGCAGTCTACATAATGCAATCTATTCTATGTAAATATATCTCACTATAATATTCAAAATGTAGTGTGTAATAAATATATTCATCGATATTATCATTATAAAAATGATTGAACTGATAATTACATGTTATCATCAGTTTGACCAATTTCATTTCAAACGGTGATATTTAACAAAATAAACATCTAACTAATATACTAATTAAAAGGAGAATGATCACAATTATATCATAATTTTAAGTCAAATTTGTTTTCAAATGTCTAAACAAATTACCTGATATAAGATGAGTCATCAGGATATAGTATCAGATACTAATATTTCAAAATGTTATAGCAATATTGTACACAATATTATCTTTTAATTAAAAAAATAAAAGAAATGTTAATTCTAGGCACTTATACAACTTACAGACATTAAACTAATAATTATAAAACCATTGAATGTTGTGAACATACCTTGCAATAAGTTCTTCACACACACACAAAATAAACATTTGGATTCCAGCATTATTAATTACTAATTCACTTAAATGCATATGAAATAATAACTATAACAAAATATAAAATAAATATACGTCAATCTCTTTTCAAGTTTATCTAGACATAATATAAACACGACAATTTGTTTACATGTAGGATGTTTCCAATTAGCTATGAACGTTTAGAAACTTATTTAGAAAATAAAAATAGCTATTCAATTAATGAATGTTTTAAATCATACTTCAAAGTATCTAATTCAGGAGACAAAAGCACCTAAAATTTATTTAAAATTATTGAACAAATTTCTATTGTTATTGCTAATACGAATTCTGACGTCCGCTTGTCATCAGACATGCGAGCAACGCGAGCAACCCTACCGTCTATCATCATGACTCGCGCTCGCCAAAGCCCGATTATGTTTTTTCGCCAAGGTTCTGAGGAGTAGGCATTTTCCAAATTCGTCTCTAAGAAGCATTTATCCCAAACTTTTATTAATATCTTTATAACCATTTCCGAGTAAACATAAATTTCTACTCTATACAGTTGGTAACAAAGGTGTCCGACTGCATTGCGATTGGCAATTAAAGGGTTAACTCTAATATCTCAAAAGATGAGGATAAGTCCAATAGTTTTTTCGACCATAAAAACTTCTAACCAGACAGAAATAGTAGACAGAAACGATAAATTTCTTTAAATGTCGTTATTCCATACAAAAAAAAAAAAAAAAAAAAAAAAAAAAGGAAGAAGAAGAAAAGAAAAAGAAAAGAAGAAGAAAAGAGAGAAAGAAAAATGAGTATCTGGAGTTTTTTCATTCATCTTTAGTACATAAATTATTCATAAATTTTATTTGCTAAATTATCTGTGTGTATTCTCGTGTATATTCAGTCGGGGAAAGACATCCACAAGAGAGTAAAATGGCCGTCTTTTCCCGAAAAAAAAAGGCATCACTTTTTCGGCCTCGCTGATCAATCTATGTCTTATTACTATATCTATGGTTTTTATAAGGCAATAAAAATTCAGATAAATTCGCTGTATTGTTGCATTTCCGAAAATGACGTCATTCGTTTTTAACCCAAACGGGTGGGAAACGGTTTCCCACCCGTTTCCTCCGGGGGGGGAAACGGTTTCCCATCTGGGGGGAAACCATTCGACTTTTTTTTTATTTTTCTCTTTTCATAGCACATCTACAGACCAAGACCTTTCTTTAGACACCTCAACCGAATTTTTACACCTAGCCGTTCTCTCAATATAGTGGAGACAGACAAAAACATGTTTCAAATTAATATATAGATAGATTTCACGGGCACTTTTTATTTCCTAATTCAAAATTAAAAAAACTTTTTCGATATCGCTTGTAACGATACTGATTATTATTAATTTTCTTTTCTTTTTCTTTCAATAATAATAATAATAAAAAAAAAGATTTTGATGAAATTCTGGCAAAAGCAGAATTTAGTTTAGGACGGAGGACTATTAGTTTTTTTTTTTTTTTTTTTTTTTTTCAAATTATAACATCGCTTTCAAATTATTCAATTATATTTTAGATAATTTTTAGATTTCGAGAAATGTCCAACTATCGAAATCGACAACGCAAAAATCCCAGATTGAGACTAATAGTCCTCAGTGCTAAAAAAAAGTACAATAAAAGTTAACTTGTATGTATTTATACGCAAGCGAAGTGATGACGTCAATGGCCGTCAGTGGATGCAAGAAAAGATTTCCTATGTTAATCGCCCATTGGATTTTTTGTAAAAAATTATTAAAAATCGAGGAAAATTATTTCCCGATTTTAATCTTCATATTTGGATATAGATATGTATTAGTTATCGTGTGCATGCGTTTGATTCAGTTGTTTTTGCTGTAATTGATTTCAAAACTCTAGGGGGAAAAAAAAAAAAAAAAAAAAAAAAAGGCAAACTTCCATATTCGATTGAAAACATAAAAATTTCATTTCAAAGGATGATATTTACACAATAAATATCCAACTAATATACTAATTAAAGGGAGAATGATAAATATTCTATCATAATTTGAAGTCAAATTCGCCAAATTATCTGGCGAACATATTTAATTCCTTTAAAAAATCATGGTTATTTTAACAACTTATATTAAAAGAGTAATGAATAATATGAAACAATATTTCGTACAATAGAAATTACGAAAATATACATCTGGCATGCATATTTTCGTATTATGTTTTTGATCGCCAAATACAAAAAAACCAAGAATGACAGAGTTTTGAAATTTAAAATTAAAATTTTGTCAATTTGACAGCAAAATAACCCAATCTAATATATGCATACTATAATTAATACATATCTGTACTCAAATACGGGGATTAAAATCGGGAAATAATTTTTTTGGATTTTTAATAATTTTTTTTACAAAAAATCCAAAAGGCGATTAACGTAGGAAGTTTTTTTCATGCATCCACGGATGGTCAGTGACGTCACACTTCGCTTGCGTATTATGATTGTAGAAGGATACCAAGGATACGGCGTCATTAGTTAATTAAGAAATTTATTTGAAAATATCTATAATTAACAATTTGAAAATTACTGAAAATAAATTTAAAGTTCCTAAAATAATGATGGCAATTTCTAAGAAATTAAAATAAATGGAAAAGGCTTAAGTTTAATAAAAGAAAAGGAAATTTCTGAAAGTAAACAAACTTTGACAGATAATTTTGATTATTAAAAATTTATTAAAATCATAAAAACTACAGGGTAGGTACTCCAGTGATTGGCATGCTCCAGTAATTGACATCTTTCCCGTAATAATTAATAAATAAGAAAAATAATAAAATAATATATTTTACATAGAAGAATTTTAACATTTTATGTCAAACACTGGAGCATAGGGTACTTATAACGGGTAAAATGAAAAACTAGCAGCGTCAAACACTGGAACATAGGGTGCCAATGACTGATAAAATGAAAACTGGCAGTGTCAATCCGCGATTGTAATGAAATGCTCGCCCTCTGGTGGGCTAAGGTGAAAATACAATAAACATGGTTTAATTCGAATTCCATACAGCCGCCATTGCTTGCCGATATTTAGTTTCACATATATTTATTGAATAAAAATGAATAAATACGGTAAAAAAGATAACACATACTTTTGTGTGCCACAGTGTAACTCCAAAGGATCAAGAAATCCAGAATTGAGCTTCCATTTACTTCCAAATGACAAATTTAAAATTTCAGTTGCTTCGGCTAATGGAAGTAAAGAATTAATCAGATGATTTGGAATTAATATTTGTTCAACTTCAGTTAAAAATCTACTTCCGATCGAACTTTGAATAAACTGAAGTATTTTTTCCAAAAGCAATCAATTTTTCATAATGTAATGGCGGAGAAATTATAGTACGAATATTAAGTAGAATAATAAAAAGAACACTAATGGAACACACGTGGCTATGTTTACTAACAACTGCAGTGTTCACAAAGCGCCGTCTATCGATCATTACAAACGCGGATTACTGGAACATTGAGTGGGTGTCAAATAAAAATTCACACACACACACACACAAAAAAAAAAAAAAAAATAAATAAATAATAATAATAATTGTTATCAAATGTATATATTTTAACATATATGTGGTTCTGAATGTCTTTCATACCCTATGTATTAACTTAAGATTTCTAAAAATATTTTCTGATGACTAGAACATTAAAAACATCAGAGATTTCTCTAAAAGTGTCAATCAGGGTGCACATACCTTATATCAAAAGATTCTGTTATTTATGAATCAAAAATAAATAAATAAATATATTTCTTTTTATGTCGAAAAAAATAAACGTGTAAACATTTTTTTTTTTTTTTAATAATTAAAATAAAATTGAGAGAAACCGCGCTAAAGAAACGGACTAGCTTCAGTATACAACCCTTTGGCGAAATTCGAAATTTGGCACCGAAATAGTTTGGACGTTTCTCGCCAAGATCTTTACTTACGCAATGAGGAATTTGCACGTTTTCTGATTTTATTCTTATGTAATTGAAAATGAAAAGGTAAGAAAATATATACATACATTTTCTTTATTTGAAATCTAATTACTAATTCACAAGAATTTTAACATCGCACTATTTACTCTATCGAGAAAACGCAGTATCGTGACGTCACTCTTTATGACAACAAACGTGTGTAATTGTTATTTACATTCGATTTCGTGCTTTGCTTTGCTTCTTGAATCAGTGAAATAGGTTTTCGTATTTTATTATAACGACGGATATTAAAAAATCATAACACTATAAATATTGTATTGTACCACTCTGCACTAATACAACGGCTAATGCTTCTCAAAAGTTATTTTTTAGCGTTCCACAGGATCCTATTAAACGAAAACATTGGACAACCGCCATGAAAAGAAAACAATTGAAAATAATGATAACAGAAAATGGTGATAATGATATTAAATGATTATAAGATGAAAAAGAAATGCTCAGAAATCACATAAATGATTAATAATTACGAAAATTAAAACGAATTGCTGTTTGGTAACTAGACTAAAAAAAATGTAAACATCGAAGCCTCATAAAGTGTGACGTCAGGCAGCGTTTTGAAGTCACGTGATTTTGGTTAATTTTAAAGTTATTTTTAAAATGAATGAGAACTTTTTTTGCATTTTTAATAAACTTTTTGAAATTTATGGGCCTAAAACTACCAGAAAAATAGGATTTTGTTCAAATCCCCATGTGTGCAAATTCATCATTGCGATAGCAATTTTAATTCATGGCCAAAATGATAACAAAAATCTAAAAGCCGCCAAGGGGCTTCTATGCCAATGCTGTATCAAAGAAATTTTAAGAAATGAATATAGTTAGTGATGCTAGAGAATGAAATTCAGTTACTGCATGCCTTTATATGGAAGAATAGATTAAACTAAGTTCTGTCGCACTAAATTAAATTCTGCTTTGTGCAGAATACTTAGAAAACAAAAATAGGCGTAGGATTTTCTTATAAATAAGGAAGCATATTAAAAAAAATCGTTACACATTATTACTTAAAATAATTTTATGACACATCATTTATTTAAAAATAACCTTTTTATTTTATTTTATTTTATTTTATTTGTGTGTGTCCATCCTAAGAATGAATATTAGTAATGGACACTATGAAAAAGACGGAGTTTCCAATGTTTGTAGGGAATTGTATGGTTTTCTTTTAAAAGTGAAACTATAACCCCCCCCCCCCCACATAAAACATTTGAAACCCCTATCTCCTCACAAGGGAATAAAAAAAGGGGGGGGGGGTGGATTTTAATGTGTCACAATAGCGGTATAAGTAACAGTTGAAAATATTTATAGTCTACGCTAACTGCATGTTTTCTCTTTCTTGCTGATTAAGTATTAAGTTTTATTTATTTATTTATTTTTTTAAACATTTTCTGTTTTTCTCTTGATATAGGAAATTTATTTGGATCACAATAACATTTCAGATACTGATGCTGTCCTTCTGTTTCCCGGAACCAATCGAGCTTTTAGTCCTTTGCAAATATATATATTGGATTTAAGTTACAACCGCATTGATGATGACATGTCGACAGAAATTGCGTACAACGCTTATTTATATTATGGTATGCACCTTTAACATATTAGTAACACGTTTTGAGTAAAATAACAGTTACAAATGCTGTACTGCCTGGCGGAATCTAATAAAATTATTGCAGTAAAATGCCTCAAAAATTGGTAATGAATTATAAAAATAAAAATTTTGCAGGTAGGGGAGAGTGGGGTACAATGAAACAATTTTGGAAATTTTAGATGTTTACTCATAAAGTAATAATTTCTCGCTATTGAAAATATGTGTGCATATTACCTATATATTGGGTCTTATGTGGCACTCAATCAAAAGCAATAATTACGTTTACTATTTTTAATATAATTTTTTTAATAACAACTGACAAAATGGACCATTGTACCCCGACCGCGGGGTACAATCGTCCATGACATGGGGTACTATGGACCCCAGGTCAAATTTAAAAGGTATACTAATGTAGTATGTTTTTTAATAGTATAAAATGTAGAATATATTACATTTGTTTATTTATGTCTTTGATTCATACAAATAATGTAAATTAATGAACATTAAAATTAGAAAATGATACATCAGACGACTTTTGTGTCACTGAAAGTCTGCTGTTTTCTTGTGAAGTTGTAGGGTCTGGAAAACTCATCATTACAATAGCTTGGAAATTTACAAGAGATATAGCAACACTCTCAGGAAAAAATTTAGCGATCTTGATTATGTTTTCGTTGCACGAATCTCACAAAAACATATTCTTTATCTTTTATTTATGTGATTAAACCAAGAAAATGTAAAACCGTCTTTTTTGTCAAATTTGCTTGTATTATTATTTTTTTAATTGCATTATTTAATTTAGTTCGTTATAGCTGTATGATATTTGTGAAAATATAAGAATACAAAAGTAACTGAATGGTTATTAAAAATAAATAAGAAGAACCTCAAAGTAAATTGCTTTCTTATTCATCTTTGAAGACATAATACGTCTAATTAAGGATAACTCTGAAATATTTATACATAATTTATAGCTAACACTTCAATAATGCAGATTTCGTAAATCAAACAGAGAACTAAAGTAAATGGACCATGGTCCATTGTACCCCATTTCTTAGTGGTCCATTGTACCCCGTCTGGACCTCTGACAGCAAATATTAAAAAAAAAAAAAAAAAAAAAAAAATCCTTTTACAAAATATTTCAATGAGATTAAATATAATAATAGATGAATTGTGCTAAATGGCCTCCAGTTCACAATTCCTGAGAGACCAAACGAAAAAATGTTTAACTAAAAATATTTACTTTTGGGTACCGTAAACTAAACTTCGTGAATAAAATGGCTAAACTGTTAGTTAGGCATGAAGTTGCGAGCTAAATTACACCATTGCAGTGCTTCTATCTATGTACCAAAATACGAACCATAACAATAAATAAATAAATTATGTATAGGGAGCGGTCCATTATACTCCACTCTCCCCTATTCAACATAAATAAAAATAAGCAGTTAGAGGGGAAAAAAAAAAAAAATCGAACTCTCTTAATGTTTATTCACTACAAATTTCGGGAAGTGTTCCACAATTTATGGGTGGTGCATGATTTTACTACGTGTTTTCATGCTTATGCACGTACATCATACGTGTGTATCTAAAAGCGAAATTTATCTCCTATACATTTTGGTTATTTCTACTGGAGGTTTTATATGTCTACAATAGCCAAGGTTCGATTTAGATACTCTGATTACTCTGAATTGTTGTATGGCTTATGGCCGATTGACTACACTATACTCTGCTCGCCGAGAACTGATAGCAAAAGTAAATAAAGCAAAGTGATTCTTTTCGATACTGTTGAATGATTGGCGTTGGATTGAAGACAAATGGCGTCTCTCTGACATGCGAACGACTTCTTTGTTTGTTTATTTCATGGCGGTGTTTTCCTTTCTTCAGGTGTTGAATGAGAATTATAGAAAATAAAAGCATGGAATAAAGTCTTCGAAAGGAAAGATAAATGAATCCAGAGAATGGTTTTCATCCAGCTGGTCACAAACTATAACTCAAAGGCAGGGAAAGCTAACCTTTGGTCAATGGGAACAGAATCGCCCATTCAGCGAAAAAACGTAAATGTGACAATCTTTAGGGATAAAAACAGCAACCCATTATGTTTACTTTCGCTATCAGTTCTCCGCGAACAGAGTACAAAATCCCGTAGGGGTCTTTCTAAAAGATCGAGGTTTAAGCAAGTTTCGGAAAAAAAAAAAAAAAAAAAAAAAAAAATGGAAATTCCGAGCGGTTAGGTCGCTGAAGGCGACCTGGGAGCGAGCCCGTCTTTTTTCATCTACTAGCTTTAAGCGCAGAACCGCTGGGACATTGGCGGGGCCTAATACTATACCTCCGTAATTATTTGGAGCCCTCCCCTTTCTCTCCCCAATTCGTTCCACAAAACGTATTAAAAAAAAAAGTCATTTAAAAATTAAAAGTAGCATAATCAAGAAATTAATATGCAGAGATGCAAGACATGACTTTCTAACATCATCATGAAATCAGTGTTATATAATTACGCTCATCACATAGAATAATAATAAAGGAAGAAGGAGCACGTCAATAGTCTAATGTTTACAAACCACTTCTAGTGAATTGCCAGCGAAAGCTATTTTTGCTACTCAAAGCCTTAAAGTAGGGCACCCATGCTCGGTACATTTATCGCTGTTTGTTGCGGGTGCTGCCTCGCTGACTGATTGACAGAGAGATGAGACGATTCAAAAATCTCGCCAACAAGTCGCCAACCAATCAGATTGAAGCATTTTTACAACCATATACCCGGCATTCCTGGATTTTACAAACCGAAACCAAGACATATACGCTCCTTCTTCCTTTATTATTATTCTATGGCTCATCAGTGCCTGACTCTGTCACGCTTAAAAAAGGCTTAAGAGATTCCCTTTGACTCTGCCTATGTGTGAACGCAAGTTGCCACCTGAAAATATCAAACCATTAAAATATTAATTATTCTCATACTTTAGTTAATTTTATAAAATCAAATTGTCCAATCGATAAGCTGTTTAGTCCGACGGATTCAGAAAAATTGCCCCTTTCATTGGGTACCTTGTTTGTAACGAATTTTTGATTAGATTTTTTAAAATTAATTAAAATAGGAAAATAACAGCTTTGAAATAGACATTTAAATTTTTAATTGTCGCCATTTATTTATTTATTTTTTCCCAGCATAAAATGAAATATGCTTTCACGTGAAAATAAATAAATAAAATATTAAATTTGCTCATGCATATGAAGAAATGACGTCTATAAAATAACAATAATTTTAAATTTTAAAGGCAACAAAGAGATAAATAAAGTACGAAGCTTTCGCATGGGCTTGCTAGCAAATGAATTAGTAGAAGTGAGAAATAAATAAAATGAAATGGTCATTTTTCAACGGGCGCCTTAGTCGCCCTACAATAGGCTGACCATATGACCTGGAATCTCGAGGACAAAACTACCTTCGTCCCCAAAACAATTACAACACATTTGGGGACGCCGGTTATAAAGTTGTTAATGTTTTATTATAGTAATTTATTATATGTATAATAAATAAGCTGAAATAAGTTCTTTTAGGTGCTTTATACATAAAAATTACTAAAATATAACAATTTAAGGTGATTTATTTATTCATTTATTTATTTGTCTTCGAAATTCGAGGGCACTGCCATCTTTGCTTGTCCCCAAATTCAATGAAAAAAATATGGTCACACTACCCTACAACTAACTAGTTAAATATATTTAAAGAAAGGCCAAAATAACTCAATTGAGCTCATATTTAAGAAATATGCTTTTATTTCCCCATGATGAATTTGATTTTAGCCTGATAAAAAAATGTCAGTTGGCTTTTTGAAGGGAAAACTTTTATAGATATCATACATTTTTATCTAAACAAAATTTTATGCTCATAAAGTATACTGACCAAACGTCCCCATATTCTGGGGACAAATGGGGACGCCCTTTTTTTTTTTTTGAAGGCATTTTTCTAAGTTTTAAAAGTTGTAGAAACTAAATTATTAATCAATAACACTTTTATTTTTAGTCCTTATTTATTAGGAATGAAAAAATACATCCATAATTTGATAATTGTAGCAATTTTTAATGCTTCTCTATTATAAAAGTACTTTGATCTGGTCAGCCTATCATAAAACGACGCGTTTACTTTTGTAAGTACGAGGAAATATTTACGCAATGGGTAAACGGCGACGATTTGTGATTTACCCCAGGGTTGGTGCACATGTCGAATAGAAGAATGCTGGTACGAAAGAATATTCAAAAATTACGATGTAAGATTAGTGTTATTTCATTTATTTTTTTATATGAATTTTTATATTAAAATAATACACACACACACACACACATATATATAATATATATAATAACAAGTATGTTAGTTTTGAAGCCCCAGAGCTTTTTTACTATAGGCCCACACCACACGGGCCTATGTATTAAACAGGGCTTCACCCTGAAAATAGCTATTTCTTCCCTCACAAGTATGGGAAAGTATTTCATAAATATAAATGATGACTGATTGTTTCTACTATAATATAGTTTTCGTGTTATTCACGCGTAAATATACATAATTATATTTAATTATTCTTTGTTTAGTCACTATAATTCTATCCCGTAATATGGGAAAATGCTTCATCCTGCTCTATTCCAAGTGGCCTTCCACAAATAGTGACGAAACTTTTATCACCGATTGAAATATAACATTTTTGGGCTAAAAATAATTTTTTTTAGATAAATATTAATAAAATACGATTGGTAATTTTAATCTAATTCTTAAATGCGTGATTTTTTTAAATTTTAGCAAGAAAGATAAGTCCCGTCTTTCGGCATTTCACAAAATCAATACATTATTACCATGTTTTTATTAACTTCTATTCTTGTTTGTCTGTCTGTTTGTCCGGTACAAATCTTGAATCGAATTTTAACTAACTTCCCTACTAGCTAGACATTTAAAACTTTCACAGTAGCTCAGAACCCGGTGACAACACAATACTTCGAAGTCCGATTTTCGAATTTTTGATTAGATTTCTAATTAATTAAAATATGAAAATAATAACATCCTAATACCGTTAAATAGCCATTAAAATATTAGCTATAATTTAATTGTTTCCAAGAAAAATTTAAGAGTTCATTTTCTTTCGACCTAAAAATAAATACATTTAATTAAACGCGTGAACGTTAAAAAATTATAAAAAATTAAACGATGCATCTCACAAAAATTGACGTCATTATCACTTTAAAACTTTAATGCACATTGATAAGAGCTCTATGATTCATCAGAAAATTTAAAACATGGTATATAAAAGTTTTTTTTTACCTTATAATTATTTTTAAAAGGATTTTGCACGTTTGTGTTCTAACATTGTGTGTTATCGGTAAGTGTATTTTTCAGTGGCAATTACCTCATCGATTGCTGAGTATAAAATCTAAGTGATTTGAACACGAATACAAAAAATCTTTTTATTATTTTCATTTTTTTACTCTAAATAATGTAACGATTTAATGAAACGCCAAACGGCGGGGCTTACAAATAAAAATAAAAATATATACGGGCATCAAAGTGTTGAATAGAAAATAAAAATTAAGTTTATTTCTCGATAATTTTCTTTTATAATCACTTTTATAATGCTGATTTTTCTCACTCTAGGTTGGCCTTTTCTCACGATTAATGAGCTCAGATTGAATGGAAATCAGCTCAGAACAGCGTTCAGTATGCTGAGCAAAGCACGAATTGTCAACTTGCAAACTTCCTGGAACCGAATCCAGTTCCTCGGTCTCGATGACTTTCATCATGTAGGAGAGACAGATACTCTAAATCTGAAAGAAAACGAGATACGTTGGATACACTCAGATACCTTTAAGCCCATCAAAAGGACCTTGAATTCACTGGACCTGAGTTGCAACGAAATCACATCCATGAACGAAAGTCTTCGATTTTTATCTCACTTGAAACTTTTAAACTTGTCCCATAACGCAATAGAGGTGAAACAAGTGTTTTGTTAAACTCTTTCATTCTAAATTTGTTTTGTTAGTTTTTGCTAATCGTAGTTTGTATTTAGCGTAAGCCTAAAATTCTACCAGAGTTGGGCATAATTGATTAAAAAGTAATTGAATTACAATTAAATTACATTTATATTTATTTTACTGTCAATCAATTAAAAAGTAATTGATTACAAATAAATTGAATTACTTATTCATTTTATTTGTAATAATTCAATTTATTTGTAATCAATTACTTGTTAATCGATTGACAGTAAAATAATTATAATTGTAATTTAATTGTACACTCATGTCCATAAATTAAGGATAATTCTGAATCACACGGTAATTGAACTTTAATGTATGTACGGGCATCTGTTACATTATGATGTAATAAGGTGCGCACGCACCTGTGTAGAGGCTGCGCCCTCTGTGTTGGAGTCAGTGTTTGAGTAGACAAGAGAGTGTAAAGAGGGATCCTCGAGCGCGATCCCACCTTGAGTTTGTGATTTGTAATAAAAATGAGTATACAGTCCACCTGAATCTAATTTGTGCCTCCACGCAACACCAGTGCCTACGAGAGACCTAACATAATGGTCCGAGCAGCCGGAAAAAAGAGGCACTGTGAAATTACAGTTCGGAACGAGAGTTACAGTACCGAACGAGATCGAGTAAGTGATTAACACTTTTTAACTGTGTTTTTGAGAAAATAAACGTAATTAGAGATGTACTTTAATTAATAAACTATGTTTAAAAACTGTAAAAAAGACGATCTGAGGCTAATAGCCTCCGAATTAGGTGAAACAGTAACTGACAGTTTACTAGTTGCTGACTTAATTGAGCTAATTAAAAATAATAAACATTACAAAACTGATATAGATTTTGTAAAAGAGTTCATAAATACTACGATTGAAGATCGTAAAAGTAAAGAAATGAATTCTGCTAATTCAATTAACTTAGAACAAATTAAGTTAGAGCGAGTGAAAACAGAACTAGAGTTAGCACGGTTACGTGCTGAAACACAAACTGAAAACAAAAGTGAAAATGATCATGAAATTCACAATTCTTTAGATTCATTAGTGAAAAGTGTAAGAATTCTGACTGTGAAAGTGCCTACTAGGCCGGAAGGCTGGGCCTTCTTCTTCTCTTCATTAGAAAGAGCATTTATAGCTAAAAATGTTCCAGAAAAGTACAAGTCAGAAATTCTACTAAATTTGTTAGGAGAAAAAGCAAGTAATGTTATTACATACATTAAAGAAGATGAATTAAATAATTACGAAAAAGTTAAATCGATTATTTTGAGAGAATACCAACCAACACCACAGGCTTGCTTACAACAGTTTAAAAAAGCAACACGCCAGGAAAACGAAACTTATGTTCAATTCACTTCTCGTTTAATCACGAGTTGGGAATACTATTTGAATTTAAAAAAAGTATCAGATTTTAAATCATTAAATGATTTAATTATATCCGATAAAATAATCAGTACTCTTGATAAAGAGGTAGCGGCTCACATTTCAGTTCGACAAGCAGAAAATTGGTTTAGTCCCTGTGAATTAGCAAAAGAAATTGATTTATATGACACATCACGAGGAAAAACTCATAAGATTAACTATAGTTTTAAACCAAAACATGAGTCAAAAGTATTCTTAACCGATGTTAAGCGATTAAAATGTGTCTTGTGTAATACAGATCACCCCTTACACTTATGCGCTGTGTATAAAAACTTATCTATAGCTGAAAGAATAGAAGTAGTTAAAAAGAATAATTATTGTTTTAATTGCCTGTCATCTAAACATGTAGTGAAAAATTGTACTTCTAAATTTTCCTGCTCAATATGTAAAAAAAGACACCATCTGTCAATTCATTATGAAACAAAAAAAGAAAACCGTGAGACAGGTGCAAATCAATCGCTTACTGGCGTCATATCCCCATCCCTATCGGCGACAGCTCAAGAATTTTTGCCCCAGACAGAAAGTAATTTGTTAGTAGCATCGAGCATAAATAAAACAAAAACAGTTCTATTGAGTACGGCTGTTTGTTATATTAATGACTCATTTGGAATATCACATCCGGTTAAAGCATTATTAGATGTAGGTAGTACTTCGTGTTTTCTAACAAAGGAGTGTGCTGATATGTTAAAATTAAAAAAAGAAAAAGTGAATATAGTAATTTCAGGTTTAAACGACGCGTTATTTACAATTAGATCAAAAGTGTCTGCATGCATTTCGAACGAAGATAGAAGCTATATAAAAATCTTAGATTTTTTTATTGTGCCAAAAATAACACAAGACTTAGTCCCTGCACAAAAAATCGAATTAGATATGAACAAAATTTCTAATTTAAAACTAGCTGATGTAAAATTTAGTTATCCACAAAAATTGCAAATGCTTCTCTCAGCAGAAGTTTTTTATGAGTTATTAAGACCAGGACAATTGAAAATTGAAAATTCAGGTTTAATATTACAGAATTCTGTATTTGGGTTTATAGTGTCAGGAAGTATTTTTAGTGAAAGAGAAAGATTTGAACACTGTGGAGTAATAAATACTACAAATGATTTAGAAATAACAATGCGTAAATTCTGGGAAATTGAATCAATTGAAAAAGAAACAGTAAAAAATAAAGAAGCTAGTATATGCGATGAACATTTTCAAAATACGCATAGAAGAGATAAGTCCGGAAAATACATAGTCAGTATGCCGTTAAAACAAGATCCGTTATGTTTAGGAGAATCAAAAGATATAGCCTTAAAAAAATTAAATGCCTTATGGAAAAGGTTGAGTTTAAATTCCAATTATTTAAATTTATACAAAGATTTTTTAAAGGAGTATGAGGACATGGGACACATGTACGAAGTATCGGAGAAAGAAAATGAGAAAGGATCTTATTTTATACCACACTTGGGGGTATATAAACCGGAAAGAAGTTCGACAAAACTTAGAGTTGTTTTTAATGCGTCTAGTCCCACAACAAAAGGGAATTCGCTAAATTCATTACAATACAATGGAGGTGTAATTCAAGACGATATTTTTACCTTAATGACCAGGTTTAGAAAACACATATTTGCTTTTACTGCCGATGTAAAGAAAATGTTTAGGATGATATTGATAACACCAGAGCAGAGAAAGCTTCAGCGAATACTTTGGAAGACAGAAATTGATGAACCAGTAAAAATATATGAATTAGCTACTGTCACATACGGGACAGTAAGTGCTCCATATTTAGCTATGCGAACACTACACCAATTATCAATAGACGAATCAAAAAATTTCCCATTAGCTGCTCCAATAGTAATGTCCGATATATACATGGACGATGTGTTATCGGGTTCTGACACATTAGGTAATACTAAAGAGTTACAACATGAATTATGCGAAATCTTCAAAAGGGGAGGTATGCACCTTCATAAATGGTGTAGTAATTCAAATGAATTAAAAAATAGTGACGACTCAAGTTATTCATTTATGAAAAGTGAGGTTACGAAAACATTAGGAGTTCGTTGGAATCCCAAAGACGATCACTTTGAATTTAAGGTAACACTCGAACCACAAACTGTACAAACCAAGAGAAGCGTACTGTCAACTATAGCACATATATTTGACCCACTGGGTTTATTAGGCCCCATCATTTCGAGTTTAAAAATTTTTATGCAAAAATTGTGGTTATTAAAAATTGAATGGAATGACCCCTTACCAGTTGAAACCCAAAAAGAGTGGAATCGTTTAACTGAAAGTCTACATGTAATAAATGATATAAAGATAGACAGATGCATAGTCATAGAAGATTCGGTAGCTGTAGAACTGCATGGATTTGCTGACAGCTCAGAATTAGCTTATGGAGCAGTTGTTTATGCCAAATCAGCCAATAGGAAAGCAGAATTTAAAATAAAGATGATTGCCAGTAAGTCCAGAGTTGCGCCCATAAAAAAGGTTACTATCCCGCGCTTAGAGTTGTGTGCTGCAGTTCTTCTAGTAAAACTAATAGAAAAAGTGCAAATCGCACTAAAGCTGAACGTAACAGCCCTGTATTTCTGGAGTGATTCTATGATCGTTTTATGTTGGATACGGAAAGAGGCTCACCAGCTTAAAACCTTTGTAGCAAATAGAGTAACTACTATTCAAGAAATGTCAGATGTACACCAATGGAGACATGTGCAATCCCAGAACAACCCAGCTGATTTGTTATCCAGAGGTATAGACCCAAATAAATTAGTAAACTGTGATTTATGGTTCAACGGCCCAAAATTTTTGACTATGCCAGAATATCCCAATAGAGACATTCCAGTGTCTGTGAGTGTAAATGACTTTCAGAAAGAACTTAAATCTAAAGTAGAACATTTAAATGAAAAAACATTTATTAGTACAAATAGTACTTTTTTATCTGACTTTCTTGATATCAGTAATAATTATCCTAAACTTGTCCGTGTTCTTAGTTTTATTTACAGGTTCATAAACAATTGTAAAAATAAAGATAAACAAAAAGGTCCTTTAAATAATAAGGAGATAGAGACCGCTGAAAGGATCTTAATAAAAATGTTACAAGAAGATGAGTTTAGAAAAGAAATAGTGTCTCTAGAAAAGTCAGGTACATTAAGTCCTAGAAGTCAGGTAAGCAATTTGCATCCTTTTATTGACAAAGAAGGCCTGCTAAGAGTAGGAGGAAGACTTGGAAATAGTGATTTAAATTATGATAAGAAATTTCCAATTCTTCTTCCATCTAAACATAAATTAACTGAGTTAATTGTTGTCTCTTATCATAAAAAATTTCTGCATGCTGGGCCTAATTCTCTATTGTATTATTTGAGGGAAAAATTTTGGGTTACAAATGGTAGAAATTTATGTAGAAAAGTTGTGCATAAATGTGTTAAATGTTTTAGGGTTAATCCAAATTCTGCACAACAAATATTAGGTAATTTGCCAAAAGACAGAATTGTTCAAAACTACCCATTTAATATTACTGGGGTAGATTTCACTGGTCCTTTCTATATTAAGTATAAATATCAGAGAAGAGGGACTTATAATAAAATATATGTTGCAATTTTTATTTGCTTTGTGACCAAGGCTATACATTTAGAGTTAGTCACGGATTTAACGTCCGCAGCCTTTATAGCTGCTCTTAAGAGATTCATATCGAGGAGAGGAAAATGCAGTAAGCTGTATACAGATAATGCAAAAAATTTTGTAGGAGCAAATGCAGAGCTCAAAAAATTGTATAAAATGGTAAATAGACCAGATGATCAAATTTCCGGGTATATGAATTCAGAAAACATTGATTGGCAGTACTCACCTCCTAGAGCGCCAAACTTTGGAGGATTGTGGGAAGCAGGAGTCAAATCCTTTAAATATTATTTGAAAAGAGCTGCGGGAAATTTAAAATTAACCTATGAGGAATTTTTGACTTTAATTATACAAATTGAAGGGATGCTAAATTCTAGGCCTTTAGTCCCCTTAACTGCTAACGTAGAGGATTTAAATGTGTTGACTCCTGCCCACTTCCTCTTAGGAAGGTCAATTACGTCTATAACTGAGCCAGATTTATCAGAAATTACAGAAAACAGGCTTAGCCAATGGCAAAAAATAACAAAGTTATTTCAAAGCATTTGGCGTAAGTGGCACTTAGATTATCTATGCCACTTACAACAGAGATCGCGATGGAAATTTGAGAAACAAAACATATGTGTTGGAGACATGGTTATTCTAAAAGAGGATAACTTACCTCCATGTGAGTGGCCACTGGCCAAAATAAGCAAAATTTTTCCCGGAGCGGACAAAAAAGTAAGGGTAGTGGAGATTAGTACTGCCTCTGGAAAATATAAAAGGGCCATTTCTAAGATTTGCCCGCTTCCAATAAATGATTAACATTGTTATTAATTATGAGTGTTGTAAATTATGTAATATTTTGATAATTTTTTTTTTTTTTTGCATTATTTTTTATTTAACATATGTAATATTTACTGTATAATATTGTGTAATATTAAGTGTATCAGAATTTTATGTTGAAAAAAAAAAAAAATTGACTGTTAAAGATTTCTTGAATGTTTAAAAACATTGCAAGGCCCGGGGGAATGTACGGGCATCTGTTACATTATGATGTAATAAGGTGCGCACGCACCTGTGTAGAGGCTGCGCCCTCTGTGTTGGAGTCAGTGTTTGAGTAGACAAGAGAGTGTAAAGAGGGATCCTCGAGCGCGATCCCACCTTGAGTTTGTGATTTGTAATAAAAATGAGTATACAGTCCACCTGAATCTAATTTGTGCCTCCACGCAACACCAGTGCCTACGAGAGACCTAACAATGTAAAAATTTCACCTGTAACCACACACATCTTTAAGAATAATATGCAAATTATAGGAAGCCATCAGATGATGCCGATATGATGTTACAGTGACGAAAGTGTAAGAAGGGGGTAGATGAAGAATGGGAGCAAAGAAGGGAAATTGTTCACAAGCGTTATGTATGCCGCTCAGTGTCACAACCGAATAGTTATGACATACAGGATGCATGCAGATATTTTTTTACGTGGTAGAATTATCGGCCGACTAAAATGTGGGCGTACTCAGATAGAAGTATCGGGGGAACTTGGAATCGCTCAAAGTGTCATCTCTAGGCTTTGGCATCGATTCCAAAATGATGGAAATGTCAGTTGACGTTATAGTACTGGTTGGTCCCGAGCTACAATGCCGAATGACGACAGGTATTTGACAGTAATTGCCAAAATGAGCAGATAAAACACAGCATCAGTTCTGTCTCGTCAACTGTCTGCAACCACGGGTACCACAGTTTCAAGGCAAAACGTGTATAGACGTTTGGGAGATATTGGTTTATATTCTGACAGGCCTGTTAGATGTGTCCCGCTCGCGGCAGTGTACTGTTGCGAGCGGTTAACTTGGAGTAGAGAACATGCAATGTCGACAGCAGCACAGTGGGCTTGTGTGATGTTTTCCAACGAGTCCTGGTTTAGATTTCAGTGGGATTCACGCCCGACTTTCATATGTAGAACGTCAGGTACCCATTACCACCAAAATATCATTGAATGACACCGTTACTGTGGAGCAGGAGTGCTCGTTTTTGGGGGGGGGGGGCATACTGGACACCAGAACAGATCTGCATTTGAAATCGGAACCATGACAGGCCAAATTTATCGGGACATCATTCAGGAACAACATGTACGTTTGTTTAGGGGTGCTATGGGCCCAGAATTAGTGTTTATGGATGACAATGCGCGTCCTCACCGTGAAAACATTATACACGAATGCCTACAATATGAAGCTATCACTCGCATGGAATGGCCAGCATTCTCACCTGACTAGAATCCGATAGAACATGTGTAGGACATGCTTTTCGACGAGTTGCAGCCAGTCAACCACCTCCTACATGTGTACCGGAACTTCGGAGAACATTGCTTACTGAGTGGAGTAATCTTCCCCAAGATCAGATCAATAATTTAATACTCAGTATTCCTAGGCGTTGTAAGGACTGTATTTCATCATCTGAGAGACATACAATGTATTAAGCATCATACCAAACATGTAATGTTAAGTTTTTGTAAGGCAGGTATTTTCTGTAATTGCTTCAGGGAGCAAAAATCGTAGTTTTTATAAGTTGTATCCTACATAAATCACTTTTTTTTGTTCCTGATCTTTTGTTTAATAAATGGGCTTTATGAATAAGTCATGTTTGTTTTGCTTCTGAACCTTTATTTGCCGCAGCTAGCATTATCCTTAATTTATGGACATGAGTGTAATTCAATTGTAATTCAATTACCCTTTTTAATCAATTTTGCCCAACACTGAATTCTACAACTAATTAAATTTAATTACTTTTTAGTTTTTTTTTTTTTTTTTGCATCGAACATTTTCGGCTGGGATTCGATACATTTTCGTTCATCGAACGTTTTCACCCAACTTTCCTCTAGGTGTGTTCTAATTACGCAATTGCTTCAATCTGCTTGTTGTTGACACTTCAAATTTCCCTCTGATTGGCTGTACGTCATTATATGCGCGAGCATCTGCAAAAATTTGTATATTTTTGCGGTTAATTCCATAAGTATGATTCAATTAATTCAGTGTAAAAAAGAATTAAAAGATATTTAAATTTAATTAGTTTATAGTATCAAAGTTCTTTGAATTTTGACCTAATGTAGTCAAAATTTCTCTTCTGAACACGGAGTTTGGGGCTTAGAAGAAAAGAGAATGCGCGATCACAAGTGGGGAAAAAAATGAGAAAATCAACTTACGCTGATCTGTACATGCACGAAAATAATTAAATTATCGAAGCAAGAAAGGTAGGGTTCGCGCGTCAGAAGTTTCTGTAGTCTACTGATACACGAGTTCGTTTCACATTGCATTTCTCTCTAACACAATTTTTATCAGAAAGTATGCATTCTATCAAAATAATGCAAAAAACTATTCTTCATAATTTTCCATGCGCTTTAAATGATGTGGGAGATGTGAGCAACGAGATAAATAAATTAGAGTGCTAATTCAATGGATGAAGGATTAGTTTTCCGTGGTTCAAGATGAATCACGTGACATGAACCAGTAGGTTGCTATGTTTGGCCCTTCATCGCTATTTTGGCATTTAAAATTTCAATTCGGCAAATTATCATTAATATTAGGTAACATGACAGTCCTATGACCGAAATAAATTGTTTTTAAAATAATTTTTCACATATTTCACATTTTAATAAATAATAATATACCTTTATTTTTCATCGTTTCTCAACAAAGTTTAAAAGTGTTCAAAAAAGAAAAGTTAAACTTTTACAGAGCTAAATTTAACAAAAAATAATAATTTTTTAACTATTTTAAAGCATTTTGTCGGTTAAAATTCGACTACATGAAATAGAAAAAAAAAAAAAAAAAAGTAAAATCAAAACCAAATTGTTTTAGAACAAAAGAATATTAAACTACATAAACAAAAACATTGGCGGTTATGACATTTGCCAAGAACAATCTCCAAATCTTTGCCATAGAAATTTATTGAAAATAAGCTGTTACCATGGGAACAAACGCATAGAGGATTAATGTCACATGACTCATGTTGGACCATGTCAGGGATACCATTTATCACTCCACTTTATTTATCATCGTTGGATGTGAGAACGTAGTTTGTAAGATGAAAACTCACGATGTAACAATAACTCTTAATTTTTCGTGAAATGATAAAAAAAATTGGTTTCTCGTGAAAATTGTAATATGAAGTTTTTAAATGTCGCTCATAAAAATAACAATACTTAGCACAACAATCGCTGGGTCATCCTCTCCCAAAATGAACGGCCTACTATCCAACCACAAACCACAAAGTAAACGGCGAATAAACGCAGTGTTATATATTCTGTCCTGAACTTCTCTTCTTGATATGGTGGTGTCGCACTTCCGACCGGGACAGATACGACCGGGGTTAAAATCGTCGCAGTTCCGACCGTTTTGGTTTGAGGGTAGCAGTTCCGACCGGATCTATCCGAAAGCAGGTGCAACACAGGAGGTGTGTTTATGTGTAAGGAGAGGTGGGGGAAGGCTTCACTGATTAAATTCGTTAAAAAGAGTTAACAAAACTGAATATATATACTAAATAAAAAACCCAAACGCATACAAAAGTCAATAAACTCAAATAAGAGGTTTTTTTTTTTTTTTTTTTTTTTTTTACAATATACAATTATCGCAATGTAATTCAGGTGCGTAGCTTGAGGTGGGAGGGAGTGCTAGTATGCGCTAGTATTTTAGTTCTCACACAATACAGTTGTTTCTGCTTTCATTAGAAAAAAATATTTTAAAATACTTTGAATATTAAAAGATTTTATTTTCTGTGAATAATTATGAAAAAAAGCTAGTTAAGGATCTAATTAAAATCATTTTATTTAAAAAATTCTAATAGAAAGACTAAATTATTTATCTGAAAACTAAATTAATTATCAAAAATATAAATTTTAATAATTAGTTTAGCTGAGATTGCTTAATACAACTGTTTCTGCTTTTAATAGAAAAAATTATTTTAAAACACTTGGAATATTAAAAGATTTTATTTTTCATGAATAATAATAATAATTTTTTTTTTTTTTTTTTTTTTTAAAGGCTAGTTAAAAAAATATTTAATGAAATATTCAATTAAAAAATTAATTTATTTATTAAAAATGTAATTTATTATAATTAAGTTAGATGAAATCGCTGAATACAATTATTTAGACTTTTAATCAATAAACCCAGGAGTTCTGCTGTCCACGTTTGTAGACAGGAAGTGTCGAGTTCGATCCCAGGTCATGGTTGTCGACCCTCATGTTCTCAGTCGGGTTTAATACAAACTACCACCACCAACTTATTTTTAATATAAAAAGTTATTTTAATCAATAATTATATAAAAAATAACTAATAATATATTATAATTAAAAACTTATTTAATTATCAAAAATATTTTTTAAATAATGAATTTAGATCAGATTACTTAATATTACTTGTTTGAGCTTTTAACAGAAAAACTATTTTAAAATACTTTGTAATATAAAAAGGTATCTTTTATCATGATTATAGAACAAAGAACCAATTAAAATTATATTATTTAAATAATCTAATTCATAAAATTTTACATTAAAATATATACAATATGTACTAATTAAATTAGCCAAGCTTTCTCAATACTATCCATTAGGCTATTATTCGAAAAATGTATTTCAAAAGACATTTACTTAAAAAAGATTTTTTTTTTTCCTATTAATTATTATAGAAAAATATCGCTAAGGGAATCAGGGTGATCTTTTGCCTGTCGTAAATGTGATATATCCATAGACGCAGCGATTGTCATGCCTTTAATTATAGCGGTCGGAAAAGCTACCTTGCGATGAACAGGTGTGCATGGATTTAAGAATTCGGTCGGAAGTGCTACGATTTTAACCCCGGTCGGAAGTGCGACGTAACCCTTGATATTGGACTTGCCGCTAGCGCATGTTTGTCAAAAAGTATGCGTTCTATGAAAATAGCGTAAAAGACCTCCGTTCTTGACATTTCACGCTTTTAAAATGAGATTTAACGAAATTTCTAAGATAAAAAACTCGCTATGTTGCAATGACGCTGATTTTTCTTGAAATGACATTTTTTTTTTTTTTTTTTTTTTTTTTCTTTTTTTAAGTAGCACATTGATTTACAAAATTGCTTAATGTATTTTCGTGAAAGTTGGTATATACATAAAGTTTTTTTAAATGTCGCTGAGGAAATTCTACCAAAAAATTAAAAATAAAATGAAATAAAATTTTAAATATACAGTCGGTAACAAAAGTCTCCGAACACTAGCAAAAATTCTTATGTAAAAAAAGTAGAGTTAATACAGTTTTGTGAAATAAATCCTTGTCGAATCCTGTTTATAGTCAGTCAAAAACAGGATTCGACAAGGATTTATTAAACAAAACTGTATTAAGTGTACTTTTTTAACATAGGAATTTTTGCAAGTGTTCGGAGACTTTTGTTACCGACTGTATATGTCCGTTAAAAAATAACAATAATTGAAATTGATTTGAAAAGCGACATCTGTACTTTGAAAAATAGGTCAACTACTTTTTGGCTCAATTGAACCTACATTTCGTTTTGATGAGGCACCCAAAGTTTTAAAATGATTGGGTATAAAGATATCAGTTAAAAGCTGATGCCAATACAAACAGAACATTTACACATTTTTATTTATTTATTTATTTACATAAAAAGAAATTTATATTTTTTACACGGTGAAATTGTGAAATAAAACTTTGTAATGTAAATAAAAAAAAAAAAAAAAAAAAAAAAAGAAAAGAAATTGACCAGAAAAAGCACAATTTTTTCTTTGAAAAATAAAAGTGTACTGATTTTTAGCTGATTGCAAAAAATGCAAGTTGTTAAAACTTCCAAAAATTTAATTTTCTAACGTCTTTTGAGTAAATATCAGAAAATGCAAAAAATATTTTTCTTTTTCTTTCTGTCTTTTCTTTTCTTTTCTTTTCTTTCTTTTCTTTTCTTTCTTTCTTTTTTTTTTTTTTTTTTTTTTTTGACTGAAACAAATTTAACAAGTCTATACGCGTAAACTCTGCCAAAAGTTCAAAAGTTCAAAATTCATTTTTTTTTTTAATGCTTCTAAAATGTGAATTTTTCTTTCTCAACAGTCTCTACCAGGAAATGAATTTGAAGGTCTTGTAGAACTTACTGAGTTCTATCTGCAATATAACCGGATCAAGACTCTAGGACCGCTACAGCATTTGAATCAGCTATTTATACTAAATATAATGCACAATAATATAGAAACGTTAAGACCAGAGAATTTGACAAGTTCCTTGCAAGCTTACAACGCTATACTTTTTGCAGGTGAGTCTTTTTAAAATCTATTAAAAATGGGAGATACAAACAAGTTTTAAAATGCTGAAAAGTACAATTTTTCAGTATTCGAACACAAAAATATTTTTCTTTAAATTTAACTTGTCAATGAATCTATAAAGTAAAGCATATTTAGAGCATATTACTAAATTCTAATAATATGGAATTGAATGAAATAATTAAAAATTGTTATTTAGATGAGAAAATTAAAAAAAAAAAATTCCAAAAATTTTCAAATTTTAAATTTTAATTAAATTTAAATAGTTGTCAAGAAAAATTTACATATTTAATATTTATTTGCATATATAGGGTAGCTACTCCAGTGATTGGCATGCTCCAGTAATTGACATCTATCCCGAAATAATTAACAAATAAGAAAAATAATAAAATCATTTATTTTACATATAAGAATTTTAACATTTTATGTGAAACACTGGAGCATAGGGTGCTAATAACTGGTAAAATGAATAACTAACAGTGTCAAACACTGGAACATAGGGGGCCAATGACTGATAAAATGAAAAACTGGCAGTCTCAATTACTGGAACGCCGAGTGGGTGTCAAATAAAAGTTCATAAACAAAAAAAATAATTGTTATCAAATGTATATATTTTAACATATATGGGGTTCTGAATGTCTTTCCTACCGTATGTAGTAACTGAAGATTTCTAAAAATATTTTCTGATGACTAGAACATTAAAAACATCAGAGATTGCTCTAAAAGTGTCAATCACTGGTGCACTTACCCTATATGCGATTTTTATAATTCTCTAAGACAGTTTTATACCAAAAGAAAAAAAAAATTGTAACTCCACCGTGAAGTACCAGAAGTACAATTTTATTGATATGTTTTGTACAGTATGAAATTGACCAATTGGGACCATATGCAATCTGTAAATTCCTTAAACATTTTAAGTACGCACAAACTCTTATTATTGGTAAGATATATCTATATCTATATCTATATCTATATCTATATATATATATAGGTATATATATATGTATATATAATTCAAAGACTCTTTGTAACATTTTGACTACTTTATCCTCAAATGTTACATTTGATTTCCAATATGGGTGGCAGCCCATTCTGCTGTAAAAACTGCCATTATTTTTTACATATTTTTTACAGTATTTTTTACAG
Organism: Salticus scenicus; assembly: GCA_963930645.1. Taxonomy (NCBI): domain Eukaryota; kingdom Metazoa; phylum Arthropoda; class Arachnida; order Araneae; family Salticidae; genus Salticus; species Salticus scenicus. Next base: position 28,755,807 of record OZ005658.1, read on the forward strand.
TACATTATTTTTTAAGCAACAGAATAAGCCAACAAGTCAACCTGAGTTCGAATCTCGCACCTCCCGTTTACCGCTTTTGAGAACCAGATGTTCTCAACCCAGAATTCTATGTATATTAAAATAGATACAGCACTTACATCCGTACTTAAGCTTTTGAATTACAACTTCCTCAAATTTCGCTAACAAACTTCCATTTAAATTCAAAAATAGTCAAACATGTTTCTGTTTCAGTTTCAGTATACGTACATACAAAACATACAAATATATCAAAAAAAAAAAAGCCTTAATAGATTTTTTACATTCCGAACACTATAATCCGAACACTATATTCCGAACACTTCCGAGGAAAGTATTGTAATCATGTCAAAAATCCAAATTTGACATTTTGATGTTTCTATACGTTTCGAGGTCCCCTGAGTCCGTTTTCACTATTTTTACGATGATATATGTATGTATGTGTGTGTGTGTGTGTGAACACGCTAGCGTCTAAACGCTTTGTTCGAATAAACTGAAAGTTGGTACGTATATTGTAAGTCACCATAGTACGAACCCTATTGATTTTGGTGAATTTAGCTCTTACAGTTTTTTTACAGGGACACTAGGGAAAATTCTTTATCATTATGGCCTATGGGGCCAAATTTTTAAAAGTGCGAAAGCGTCTAAACGCTTTATTAATCTGAGCAAAAAAAATTGTACACATGTTATAGGTCACAGTTGCACGAACTGTATAGATTTTGGTGAATTGAGCACTTACAGTTTTGTTTACAGGGACAGAAAGAAAAATTCTTTATCATTAATTGCCTATGGGGCCAAATTTTTAAAGTGCGATAGCATCTAAACGCCTTATTCAATTGAGCTAAAAATTTATATGAATACTATAAATCACTGTTGCACTAACTATAAGCATTCTGGTGAATCTAGCATTTATAGGTTTTTACAGGGACACAACGAAAAATTCTTTATCATTATGATCTATGGTCTCAAAGTTCAGTAGCGTTAAATAAAACATCGTGTAATATATGGAGAAAAATACTGAAACACTCTATAATGGTTTTCTCTCTTTTGTTTGTTTAACAACTCCTCTTTCTTTACTTTATCTACAAAACTGTTAATTACTCAATGTTCGGAAAGTCGAGTGGAGTCGCTCCAGATTTTTTTTTTTTTTTTTTTTTTTAAATATACACTGAGAAAAAATTCTGTAACTGACATCTAGAATCTAAATTGTGGCTCTAGAAAAAATAGTTCCATGTCATCCTTATAAATTCTACTCCCATTGGAAAGCGAGTTCTTGAAGTCCCCATTAGAATTCTAGAGCGTTTACCTATATTCTCGAGGGCAAAGTTATTTAAAAATCTCTGCAAATAAATGAGACTACAAGAGGCGGGTTTCAGCAACTATAATCTTGGTTTATGACCCAGTTCTAGAAAATCAAGCGATAATTTCTCGCAATACAAAAGATTCAGAATATTCGGAGTATTCAGAATATTGTTTCACCGTTTAGAAATGTGTAAACTAGAAATTCTTGATCATTTCGTCTATTCAGTTTATGTGCGTGCCTTATGCCCATATCCATATTTCTAGTTAAGGGTGAGAGGAATCGGTGTTCATCATTCCTCAAAGATTAACTTAATTATCTTAAGTAGTAAATAAGAATTGCACAAGACTCAAAGTTAAATTCAAATAAAATTTATTGGAGCTTAAGTTCAAGGAGGATGTTTGGGCAAAACTCAATATAAAAATCTTAAATGACTTTAGAAAGATAACTTCAATAAATAATTTAAATAAATGCAAACTTGATCTCACCAATTAAGCTACTGTAGTAAAACGATGACTGCTGTCAGTGATTCACGACACTTCTCCAACTTAGGATAAGGTGGAAGGATTCCCTGTATCCACCTAGCTCTACACTATAACTCAACACCTTCAAAATCACCACAACATTTACCAAACTCAGAAACTTAAGCACCAGTGTTCACTATAAGAAAATTCTATCCTACTTCCCCTCTACACCACACTTCTCTACTTCACCACACACATTCATATTTATATTTAATCTTCATCAACTCCACTCACTTCATTTAACAACTCTAAAACCTCTACGTATTCACTCGCGCTTCGCAACCTGTTTTCTTCGCTGCAGCGCTATGCTGACGTGAACTCTAAATAAACCAGCGGCTTCCCGGCTGGTTAACTTTTCTATTCACTATATCCAACACCACTGCACACCAACACGCATGAACTTATTAACTCCAACAGCACTAGATCTGAACTATCAAACAATAACTCAATCCAGGCGCTAAGCCCTAAATTTTAGCATAGCCAGACGTCGGAAAGAACTCCACTACACACAGACCTTACAAGGGATTCAGAAAATGGCCACTTATTCATTCTAGAGGAATGTGGTATATATATAAATATATTTCTCAATGTAATAATGTGTCTTTTATAGCTTTTTAAAAATACGCAAAATAAAAAGAATTTTGTTAAATAAAATTATTAGCTTAAATGACCAGCAGATAAATTCGTCTCTCTCTTAATAGATAATTCTATCCAATGCGACTGCCACTTCAATTTACTCTCCGATTGGCTAAGAGAAAGAAGTATGAATGCACATTTTGATATATGTTTACAGTCGCATCGTATGCATCGTAAAGAGAAATCGAAAAATTGTCCAGAATTGTGCTTGTGTAGGTGTACCGAAGACGGTATGTTTGTTGACTGCAGCTCAAGAAATTTGTCTGCGGTTCCGCAGTTTTTCGGAATTGAAAAAACACAGAAAGAAGTAAGTATCAACTTTTGTTTTATGATTTTTTACCATAAAATATCTTTTTGAAAGCAGAAATTTATGACACTGATTTCTTAGGCTATTTTTTTTTTTCTTTTCGCTGTCTCTTCTATGTTAGTATTACACATGCGTCAGGCCTGTTTTAATTTTATTTAAGAACCCGCTTCACTCACCGCCGAAGCTATTGTTTTTCTTACAAATAACTTATTAACTAATACATATTTTTAAATTCTGTTTTCACATTCAGAAAATTCACAACTGTTAAATGGACGGACCTTTTTTAAAAATGTATTTTTTTTTTTTTTTTTTAATTTTTTAATTTTTTTTTTTTTTTTTGAAGCTGCAAAATACGAATTTTCGATATGTGAAATTTTTTCATTTTGCAATTTCAAAATAAAATAGTGAAAAAAAAAAAAAAAAAAAAAAATACATTTTTAAAAAAGGTCCGTCCATTTAACAGTTGTAAATTTTCTGAATGTGAAGACAGAATTTTAAAATATGTATTAGTGAATAAATTATTTGTAAAGAAAATTTCCCCATAGAATAACATTGGCTCGGTCTTCCGGCGACGGTAAGTGAAGAGGGCCGTTAAATACTACTAAGTTGTGGCCTACATTAACCGTTTTTCTATATCACTCTATGTAATACTGACACTCACCAGCTAACATACGCAAAATTTTAATCGCAGTTTTTAATAATAGATTTTAAATATATGCAGTTTTGTTTAATATTAGTCAACATATACTGAGATGTAGTCATATGGAAAAACGCGAAAGATAAGTATTAGTAGACGCACTACATATCGGCCGATGTACACCCAAATTAAACCATCATTCTTTATTATAATGGCCATTCTACATATCAAGTTTGGTGCACATGTAGGCTATAGAAGCTGAAATCTACAGCTTTCCCGTACATGGAAATTTTTACAGCGTAGAGCACTATCAGTTTGTCGATAAGTACCCAAATGAAATAAGCATGTTTTTCAAAATGGTTTTTTCACATATCAAGTTTTATTAAATTACGCACTATAGCATCATTTATCCTTCCAGAAACGGGGAAATTCGCAGCATGGCAACATTACCTGTCGGGCGATATGCTTCAAAAGTTGACATAATCAATTTATGTCAAGGTGCGACTAAACGTAAATTATTATGTACTTCTGTGCATTAATTCTTGACCTATATACCAACTTTTTTTTTTTTTTGTCTCTAACAGACAAGCGGACATTCTCAGTAAATAATCAAATCAGGTTCAGAAAACCCCAAAACCTGTAAATTCATCAAACGCTGGAAGTAAATAGTTATTATAAATCAAATACTTTCTTGAAATTGACATGAAACGTTAAAAATAATGTAAAGTTCAAATTCCTTTCTAACACGTCTCAAAGTATTTAAATAAGAACTTTTAGCAAAAATTAAAGCAAAAACTAATATAAATAAAAAATCGTCTTTATTCTTCATTATTGAACAAGATTTATTTATAACAGAAAAAGAAACTAGCGAGCTTCGCCCGCTAGCGGGTCAGTATTTTCAAATGAATCACTAAAATTAATGAATCACTAACAGTAACTTTTAGTGTTAAGAAAAGAAATTAAAAAAAAAAAAATCATTTCTGATTGGGTAAAAAGTCGGCCCGGGTCCCCACTGCCTTCGGCAGCGCTGGCCCGTGCGCGCTGCATGCGCGTATTCCTTCCCTCACCCTCCGTGCCCCCCCCCCTCAAAAAAAAATTCTGATCGGGTAAAAACTCACACCGGGTCCCCATTGCCTTCGGCAGCGCAGACCCATGCGCGCTGCACACGCACGAGTGACGGTATACGCGCGTTACGCGCACATATTCCTTCTCAAATCAAATTTTATTCTTAAGAAAAGAAAATGAAAAAAAAAAAAATCATTTCTCATCGGTTAAAAAGTCGGACCGGGTCCCCACTGCCTTCGGCAGCGCTGTCCCGTGCGCGCGTTACGCGCCTATATATAATAGAAATAGTGAATGAAAAAATAGATATTGAGCAATGAATTTTCCTGAACTAACTAACTATATCATTCGAAAGGACATCTAGTAGAGTGTTTATATGGCAACTTTGAAGAAAACCGTTAGAGTTGTTTTTGAGATACGAACTTACAGTCCCACTTCCGGTTTCCGATGTCCCACTTCTGGTTTTCCAGTTTTCATCTGTACACCAGACTTGTCTCAATTCGGAAGTTTCGTCGTTCTATCTTCATTAGTTTCGGAGATAGGATAGTCAGAAGATTCTCCACATACATACACACACACACACACTGACCAATTACCAAAAACTAGTATGTTGTGGCCACCACAAGACTTCTATATTTTCCTATACAAATTCACTCAATAACAATATTGAAAAAAAAAAAAAATATATGATTTTTTTTCCAAGTTTTTTTTCGTTAAAAGTAAAAAAAAAAAAAAATCGATAACTTTGTTTTAAATTATCACATATTTATAGTTCAACCATTCGTTTTAAAGGTATTGACGAGACCTTTCGAAAGATACCCATCTTGAAAATTTACTCCCCTCGAGGGGGGACTTCCCCCCCCCAGGGGGGTGGCGAGGCCCCTACACATACAAAAAAATTTTCCCAGTTGACTATCTCTATTATAAATAATTCTTGTAATTTTCATAATGATTACTAAAAAATAATTTCCTTTATGCAAATTTATGCAAAATTTTGTCCTATATCACCATGTTAAAAATTTAGAAAAAGCGGGATGGCAACGCAACCTGTTAGACAATTTTTACCAAAAGTTGATAGGCACTAATTTATGTCAAGGTGCAACAACATACCAACTTGTATGAAATTCTGTGCAGTAGTTCCTGAGATACAGTTGCCACAAAATTTTGTCACACACACGCAACACACACAGACATTTTCTAAAAATGGTCAAATCGTGTTCTACATCTCTACATTTCATTCATTGGTTCGTGAGATACAGTGTCCACAAAAAAGTGATACAGACAGACAGACAGACATTTTCTAAAAACTATCAATTCGTGTTCTGGACATCCCAAAACGTGTAAATCCATCAAAAACCGGAGGTCGAAAATTTTTACGAATCCAATACTTTCTTCTATTGAATATAGAAGAAAGTAATAACTATTTTTGGACTGAGGAGACCTTAGAACGTGTAAATCATATGAAAACTCGATATCGAATTTTTGAACCGAATACAGTATTTCCATTACCTACGATAGCCGGGTAATGGAAGTAATAAATAAATAAATAAATAAATAAATAAACATAGAGCTTTCGGCAAAAATTAATTCTTTTAGGGACAAAATTTAAATTTTATTTGTTATTTTAATTTCGTATTCTACAATACAAACTAATATAATATGTAGACTTTTATTTACATTTTTACATTATCGTCTATATACTAAGGTAAATATATATATATATAGTACAGCCACGTTCCCTAAAACTACCAACGACGACGCGTCCAAAATATTGGAGGCGTACCAGCTTGACCGGCAGGTTGTGATTTGGAAAACATCCAATAATTCGCTCTCTGTTATCATTCATTTTCGCTAAACCAGATGACTGTCACCCCTATTTTAACAGTGGACTCGTTGAATTAGCACTTGCAGAGGCTTCCATGGTTTCATGAAATGTGGTCGAAGAATATATATATTTCTTTTTAGTACGACAGGACTATTTCTTTCAATGTATGATTTTACATTGTCATCTTTTGTAGTATTCTACCTGAAATATGCCAAGATGCTTGCCAATATCGTATCTTACCATTTTATTTCTTAATTTTTCTTAAAATATTATGTCAAATCCGTAAAATCTTTTACAATTTCCGAAACCTAATGATAAGCAAGAAATTCTTCCCTGATTGTATGTAGAAACCAACTATTGATTTTTGTATCCGCGACCATCATCGTCCATCAGTTGGATGGCTTCTAAATATTTGTTGGGATACCTTCTGAAATATACATGTATTAATAATGGCCTCTGGATATTTGTTGGTTATTTCTTTAGGATATATATTGATTACACAGGTCGACACGTAAAATTTTGATTTTATAATTTTGGCTGATCTTTATATTTTTTGGTGTGCCGGGACCGAAAATGAAGCCAGTTTTTCTCTATCACGTATAGATTTTTGTCAATACAGGGTGCCTGCCGATACAATTTCTTCCATTACTCTTCCACCAATATAATTATATGGTAAGTTTTATAGTATGTTTCCATGATTAATTAATCATAGATGCCTATCTTTGTAATTGCGATGCACTAGTGCGACTTAAAACTATATCACCTAACCAACCAACCGATTGTTATGATGGTACATGTAAGAAATCGGTCGGTAAACACCCTGTATTGACAAATATGCGTGATAGAGAAAAATGGGCTGCTTTTTCGGTTTCAGCATATCAAAAAACAAAAAAGTCAGCTGAAATCATCCAATCAAATTTTCTCAACTTCATTTTTTGTAGGCCTGTGTTATGGCTTCTCAATATTTGTTGGCTATTTCTTTAATATGATTTCTGAACATTTGTTGGTTATATCTTCTAAATATATATTGATGATTGCTTTTGAATATTTGGTGGCTGTATCTACTGGTTATATACCAACAAAATATCTAAGACGATTGATGTCTTTTCTAAATAGGTGTTAATAATATCTTCTTGATAGATATCGGTGATGTCTTTTGGATAGTTGGCGAAGAATTCTAAACATAAAAAATATAAAATAAAATATTCAATTATAATATTAAAAATAAAAACTTTTTGTATACTATGTTTTTAAATTTTCTGTTGAATCAGAGCCATAGAACTATATTATCACTTTATCAATGTGTATAAAATATTTAAAGTGATAATGACGTCCATTTTTGTGAGATGCATCATTTAACTTTTAATAATTTTTTAACCTTCACGTTTAATTAAATGTATTTATTTTTATGCCGAAAGAAAATGAACTCGTACATTTTTTTGGCAACAATTAAATTATATTTATATTTAACGTACACAAACATCAAACCGTCTCAATTATATATATTAAAAGCAAACACGTTTTATTTCTGAGACAAAAAATTTTTAAGTTAAAATACATTTAAAAAACAAAAATTACATATAAAAACAATTAAAATCAGACGTTTCGAAACCCGGACGGGTTTCGAAACGTCTGATTTTAATTGTTTTTATATGTAATTTTTGTTTTTTAAATGTATTTTAACTTAAAAATTTTTTGTCTCATAAATAAAACGTGTTTGCTTTTAATTAAATTATAGCTAATATTTTAATGGCTATATTTTTAAAGCTATTAGGAGGTTATTATTTTTATTTCTTAATTAATTAAAAGAAAACTAATCAAAAATTCGAATATTGTGTTGTCATCGGGTTCTGAGCTATACTGAAAGTTTCAAATGTCTAGATTGTAGGGAAGTTAGTTAAAAATAGGTTGCAAGATTTGTACTGGACAAACAAACAAACAAACGAGAATCGAAGCTAATAAAAACATGATAATAGAAATAAAATAAAAATATTTCCCCCTCTATGTTATAAGATTGTAATATTATAATTAGTCTTGTCGCATTAAATTAAACTTTGTCTTTGACATATTTATTTATTTTATTTATTTATTTCTCTCTTTCTCTCATTTTTAGGGTTATGAAATTGCTCCGAGTAATCGACTTCCTGTTATAATGTCTCAGAATGTACATAGTTTATTCCATGTCGAAGATCGTGTCGTAGGAATCAACTTGGAGAATAACAGCTTAGATTTTATAGACGAAGCTCATCTACCACCGAACCTCACTCGTCTTTATTTAGCTAACAATGAGCTCAGATCGCTGCCTGAATCGATAATAGACAATCAGCATCTCAAGCAGGTTTCCCTTTCTGGAAATCCATGGAAATGCGATTGCAGTGCTGTGAAATTTAGAGATTGGTTAACAACCAAGAGTGATATAGTAATGATTGAAATTTATTTTTCCGACTGAGTGAAAATAATGCCTGGACCGGGAGTCGAACCACAGATCTTTGACTTACAAGGTCAAGGCTCTACCAATTGAGCTATCCAGGCCGACAACCGGTGGGCATTACTCACTCAGACAACCTTTAGGCAGAAACATCTGGTCTATCATGTAGATAGCTCGACAAAAATAAGCCGCGGGTAAAGAAAATCATATTTATTGAAATTTATTTTTCCGACTGAGTGAAAATAATGCCTGGACTGCGAGTCGAACCCCAGATCTTTGACTTGATCTTTGTTACCCGCGGCTTATTTCTGTCGAGCTATCTACAGGATAGACCAGATGTTTCTGCTTAAAGGTTGTCTGAGTGAGTAATGCCCACCGGTTGCCGGCCTGGATAGCTCAATTGGTAGAGCCTTGACCTTGTTAGTCAAAGATCTGGGGTTCGACTCCCGGTCCAGGCATTATTTTCACTCAGTCGGAAAAATAAATTTCAATAAATATGATTTTCTTCCTAATCAGTTGATTGTGTGATTTTAATATATTGATATAGTAGTGGTTCTAAAATGTATACTATACAGGCCTTGCAGCGTACTTAATATTTTACTCCCGTTTTGTTTTATTAACACCACTATCGTTGCTAAGAAATTTTTCTTAAATGTTTTAATGCTAAAACATATCTAAGCGTTGCGTGAAAAAGTATTATTTAACCATAGTGGTGACACTATAATAAAATGAGCGTAAAATATTAGGAACGCTACGAAGCCTGTATACATGTTTTAACGAACTAAGTGCATATTTCGTACATTTTAGCTCCAAAATAAAATATTAAAATTTTTAAAGATAACTTTTTGGGAAAATAAGAACTAATTTAACGATTAAGATATGCACTGCTAGACCCCCCCCCCCTTTTAACACCACTTTATTTATAGAGAAATTTTCTCCAATGCGTAATCACAATTCAATAATAAGAAAATATCCTTCAAGAAAAGTGGTGTGGTGAAGGGGCGGTACTCAGGAATATACTAAAATGTGGGCAAGTCTGTAACAACTATCATACATTTTAAATTTCACTTTAAAGAATTACATTCCTGAAGTTAGAAATTATTTTGATCGATACGCTCTTCTGATTTGATTCTGAGCACCTTAATATTACGCTTTGATAATAGCATGAATAAATATTTTTAATGAATGAATATTTTATACAAAAAATTAACAGGTAAATAAAGATTAAGGTGTAAATAAGAATGTAAAAAAAATGCACATAACAATGCTCTGCAAGAAAATAGCCCCAACACCATTTTGGCAAATTTTTATGTAAATGACCTCCTGAATCCGAATAGGGCGCCCATTTTGCATTATCACCCACCGTTTTTTTTAGGGACGGCTCCCTATTTTTTATTATTTTTAGGTAATTTTATGGCTATAAAATTTGGATTTTTAGGGTTGGAAATGAGTTCTGATTTCTCGAACTAATTAGTTTTTCCCCCATTCTTTCTCCTATTTAACTTCAATTATTTTCATGTACGATAGGGGGGTGAACGAAATCGTATATTGATGCTCAACGGTGAAAAGGTCTTCCATGACGAGTTTTTTTTTTTTTTTTTTTGTTTTTTTCGCCGTACTGAGCTATTTCGAATTGAAAAATAATCTGTCAAAAAATGTGTTTCAATGTTTATTCTCTCATTGCTTGTTTGAATCTTTTGTTTTTTGGGTTTCATATCGTTTTAACGCACCTTCAACATTATTTAAATAGCAACTATCAAGAAATAATATTAAGGTAAGTGTGAAGTTAAATTAAATTCTATTAAAAAAAAATCAGTAAGTAAAATTTATTGTTTTAAAAATCAAAGAGTAAAATTAATTGTTTCAATAATTAGCAATCAGTCTTCACAGGTAAATTTAATTGGATGAAATTTTATTCTTATTCGTCTGTGTGGTTTCAGGGGTCCTAAGTCTGTTGCTACGTTTTAAAAATTATTAATACATGTGTATATCTATCCATCTATCTATCTATATATATATATATACAAGGTGTTCCAAAAATCTCACTCCCCCCCCCCCCTCCAAACTCGAAAATGAGTCGGAATTGTGAAAAATGGTGAAACACGTGTTCAAGGGAGCTCTTTTGGTGAAAAAAGTTTGGGCCCGGAGGGGGGGGGGGGTCCGCTAGGGAAAGCAACTTTAAAATTTCAGATGGGAAAGTATGTCTTGTGCTACATCCCTGGAAACGTCTCTTCAAAACAATGAATTCGATATAAATAGTTTCGACCTACGATGATTATTAAAGGAGATACATGAGTTTTTAGACTTTTGAAATGTGGATTTTATACTTATGTATCCCTTTTAATAACCATTGCAGGACAAAACTATTTATATCAAATTCATTGTCTTGAAGAGACGTTTCCTGGGATGTATCACAAGACATACTTTCCTGTTTGAAATTTTAAAGTTGCCCTCCCTAGCGGCACACCTACCACCCCCTTTCCCGGGTCCAAACATTTTAAAGTAAAGTATATCTTGTGATATATCCCTGGAAACGTCTTTTCAAGACAATGAATTCGATATAAACAGTTTTTATCTGCAATGATTATTAAAGGGATGCATAAGTATAAAATACACATTTTAAAAGTCTAAAATATCTATCTCCTTTAATAATTATCGTAGGGCAAAACTATATAAATCAAATTTATTGTTTTGAAGAGATGTTTCCAAGAATGTATCCTAAAACATACCTTCCTATTTAAAATTTTAAAATTGCCTTCACTAGCCCCCCCCCCCCCTCCTAGACCTAGCCCCCCGTGGCCCAAACTTTTTTCACCAAAACAGGTCCCTTTCGAATTCCTTGAACACATGTTTCGCCATTTTTTCCAATTCCGACTCATTTTCGGATTAGGAGGGAGTGTGGGGGGACTTCTGGAATACCCTGTATATATACACATTAATAAATTATTCTTTTAGATCCAAGATATTGACGATGTTCTTTGTGGAATGAATGATATAGGAGAAGTAAATCTGACGGGGCGAGTTGTAAGGGACCTTACTTATCCAGAACTATGTCAGACAATAGATACTGGATTAATTGCTACAGTTTCTTACGGTGTTCTAGGTAAGCAATATTTAAATTTTCTTTTTCCCTTTAGATAAATTTTTTACAAAAAAAAAAAAAAAAAAAGTCTTATCCGATTAGAAAACGCCACAGGCCATTTAAGAGCGCTAAGGTGGTAAAACGAAGAGCAATTTTCTCATTTATTAATTGCAAAATTAAATATTAAAAATTATTAAATAAATATTAAAAAAAAAAAAAAAAAAAAATAGTGCCAATTTAACGGTTGTGAATTTCCCGAATGAGAAAACGAAAATTAAAAAAATTAAATAAATAAATAAAATAGCATCGCTTGTGCTCGCATAACAATTCCCTATAGTTTTAACATATGAAATTATTCCTACGGTAGATATTACTTCTATAACATTCAAAAATTCAAACTATATAACAAAATGCAACCAACATCGTTTCTTTCTTTATTCTATTCTACTTCTTAAAACAATTTTTATAGATGCCACACGCACCACATAAACTTTAAATTTTACATCTACTTTTTAAGATAGCACGCGATCATGTTTTATACAAAAATTAAATCATTCAATTCATTTTTTTACTTATTTTTATTTCATTTTGCACGCGCACTTTTTATTTCCTAATTCAGAATTCTTAAAAAAAAAAAACTTTTTCGATAATGTTTGTTTTGATGCTGATTATTATTAATTTTCTGTTCTTTTCTTTTTCTTTCAAAAAAAAAAAAAAAAAAAATGATTTTGATGAAATTCTGACAAGAGCAGAATTTAGTTTAGGACGGAGGACTATCAGTTTTTTTGTTTTTTTTTTCTTTCAAATTATAACATCGCTTTCAAATTATTCAATTATATTTTCGATACATTTTAGATTTCGATAAATGTCCAACAAATGAAAAATGATTTCGACAAATGTCCAACTATCAAAAAAATGACGCCGCGAAAATCCCAAAAAAAAAACACTTTAAAAAAAAACTTTATTGTCAAGTTTTGCTTGTAACAATCATTTTCTTTTTCCAGCTTTCATAATTCTTTGCTTAGGGACGAAAATTGTTTATTCAAAATATGAAATGAATATTAAAGTCTTCCTATATTATCATGGCTGCACTTTCGTGAAAGAAGAGGACATAGATTGTGGGAAAGAGTTCGACGCTTTTATCTCTTTCAGCCACCTGGATGACGAATTCGTTGTAAGGGAATTCATTTCAGGTGAGATAATTGCAATTTACATTAATATTGGGTAAGTGCACCAGTGATTGACACTTTTAGAGCAACCTCTGATGTTTTTAATGTTCTAGTCATCAGAAAATATTTTTAGAAATCTTAAGATAGTACATATGGTACGAAAGGCATTCAGAACCACATATATGTTAAAATATATACATTTGATAAAAAAATTTTTTTTTTTTTTTTTTGACACCCACTCAATGTTCCAGTCATTGACATTGCCAGTTTTTCATTTTATCAGTCATTGGCCCCCTATGTTCCAGTGTTTGACACTGCTAGTTTTTCATTTTACCAGTTATTGGCACCCTATGCTCCAGTGTTTGACATAAAATGTTAAAATTCTTCTATGTAAAATATATGGTTTTATTATTTTTCTTATTTATTAATTATTTCGGGATAGATGTTAATTACTGGAGCATGCCAGTCACTGGAGCACCTACCCTACTTTCTTTTATTTCTACATTTAGGCCAGCTAGTCTCAACCTCGTCTCAAATCGGCTGGAAAACTTGATCGATCCTAGGAGATTTTGACATGGTCGCGTTAAAAAATTTTTATATTAAAAAAATAGTAATAAAATTTTGTACGATCCTGAGACACGACAGTGTTTCCAGTGCCACAGAAAAACTCAAACGAAGCTTAGCAAAACAGTATTAATATTTCAGACTAGTTGTAACTAATTAATATTTCAGACTTTTACTAACTCTTTCTTAACACGACTGTATTATGAAAATTGCTAATTGTAGCATTTATACATGTAAAAAATCAAAAATCTGAAGAGCTTAAAATGAGCCAGTAGTGGACCCTTTTTCGTTCCAGTAGTGGACCCCTTTGAATTCTTGCTTTAAAATTCAAATAAAATTGCTAGATTACAGAATTGTGTCCACTATTGGATCTGGCATTAAAAGTCACATGAGCCAGTAGTGGACAGGGCTGTCCACTATTTGTCATGATGACATTTTTTGGCACCAGTAGTGGTCACCCATAAAAATACTATGTGTTAATACAAGATTTAAAAAATAGCACAATAAATGAATTCTACATACTTATTTTAGTATAAGTATGTAGAATTTATACTAAAAAATCTATACTTCTACCTTTAGGTAGAAATCTATAAATCTAAAGGTAGAAATCTATACTTCTACCTTTTAGTTTCATAGTGAAACCAAAAGGTAGAAGAAAACAGTTAAAAATAATCAGAGAGCGAGCAAATAAAATTTCATTTCATTTTTCAAAGTGCTAAGAAGAAAACGGCAAAATCACAAAAAGTTAAAATTTTTTAAGTTAAACTAACATTATTTTAAAACTAATGGACGGAATTATTTTTTGTTAAAGGGTTTAACTGTAAAGGTCTATAACTCCCTTCCTGAACATTGCTCGAATTTTCAGAAATTTTAGGTAGCTTATTTTCCGAGTTCAAAATTAAAAGTGTCCACTACTGGTGCGTTTACCTTATATGTATATTAATTTTCAATGTAAAAATATAAACAAACTTGGATGAAAGTAGATGGTGCACGATAAGTTTATCATTAAGTTCTGTTCTAACATTTCTTTATAGTGATTGAAGAAAGAGCTCCAGATGTTCGCTTGTGTATCCACTATCGTCATTTTAGAGCTGGAGAATACATCTTAGACAACATAACTCGTGCAGTACAATGCTCAAAAAGAACGCTTCTGATTCTTTCAAAGTAAGCATAGCATGCTGAATTTTTATTAAGTACGTTGATTTATTACCTTTTAAGAGGAAGAATGTCAGTTCATCAGACACATTATTGGTAGTTTTCACGCAAGTAGTAGATAAAATAGTAGTGATAGACCTTTAGACCACTAGTGGCCTAAAAGGACCAGCAATGTTCAGGGCCTAATTATGCAAAAGGCTCAGTAAGCACAAGCTTCCCTCTAAAATTTAAGAGGGGGCCCCAAAAGGATTAAAAACATGGTCTTGAATTTTTTTGTTTTACATTTTCACACTGAGATTGAATGTTTTCTCAGAAAGGTTACCTAAAACAAGACAAAACACTTACTATTTCGGGAAAAATCTATTATTTAACCTCAAAAATCTGAATGTTCTTAATTAAAAAGTTGTATAATTTTAATGTTCTGTGTAGTAACCACCCAGATGTATGAAAAAAAATTAAAATAATAAGCACACACTATTTTTTCGTCCATAGCATTTTTATATTACAATACGTAACAGGAAAACACGATTTTGCGAAATGAAAGGAGCCCCCGAAATGATGTTGAGCTTCCCCTAGCTTCAAAGCTTAATCGGGCCCTGGCAATGTTATGATTTAGAAGTCCAAAGTTTGACAATGGTAGATAAAAGTTTTCAATATAAAAATCATAGCATGAATAAAGATATGTGTTTTAGCCTATTTTTATTGGAAATATCAACGTTCTTTCGTGAAAATAGCACAAAAAACACAAACTGTGTGTTTTTCTTTGAATATTAGTTCTCGGAAACGTAAAACTATAAAATAAAATAAAGTTATTAACAAAATTTTAGTCCGATGTCATTGTAAAATCTTGCTTCTTTTATAATGTTGGTCAGTTGTTAGTTTATCATGAAGATTTATCTCTTATTTAACGATGAGGATTTAAATTAATGTCTGCATAAAGGATATAGGCTTGGTATGGGGTCAAGATATGGTGAATGGTAAGTAATCAGGCTTGGCCTGATTTTGCCCGACCCGAAAAAGCCCGGGTGGGTTTTTTCAACAACATTCACTTGAAAAAACCCAAGAAAAAAGTGAAGTGGGCTTTTTCAAAATCCTTATTTAAAAGTCCGCTTTCATCTAACTTACAATAAGCATATAAATATAAAACAAATATTATATATACATATACGTTATTAAAGCATGAACAAAGAATTTTGAGAAATATTGGAGGTTTTCAAATTGCTCTTTAGGAAGAAAATCCTGAAAAATTCCCCCCCCCCCCCGGAAAAAATTATAATTATCTTATTAAAACAATAAAAGATTATCTATATATATAAAATCAAAATGAGAGTTGTTTTCTAATGTAAAGGAAACTGTTGGACTCAAGGAATATAAAGAAAAAAAAAAAAAAAATCTGAAAACTTTAACAGTGACACTGTTAGGTAATGTAGAGGGACAATAATTAAAAATATTTTATAATAATCTAATGACTACAAAAAATTTAATAAGCAATACTAAATAATTATTAAAATCCAGTTTTTTGTTGTAAGAAGCAGATAAACAGAATTTTGAAATATTTTAAGAACAGCTATTAATTATAAAAATACTTTAGAAATTTTAAAATTAAATTTAAAAAGACTTTAGAAATTTGTATTTTAATGAATAATTAATATTTCATTTTTTTAAATTATCTTATTGTGAATGATATACTTAATGTAAAAAAAGAAAGAAAATATTCCTGAAAACTCAACCCTATAAGTAATCCAAAATAACACTTATAAGAAAGAAAGATTAATTTTCACTAAAAAGGAGATGTCCATCTGTGTGCTCATCCTGAACATCCTATTCTGTAAAGAGTAATAATACGATCAAGTTTCTGTAGAACAAGTGTCGGCCATATTGGTATCTGTAGACCACTTAATTTTCCCTTAATTATTGTTATTTTGGCATTCCCACTCACTTTGTAAAGTGTCTCCCAGAAAACGTTTTATAGTATGTTTGAGAATTTCGTAAGAGACTGAACTATTGAGAGGTAGTAAAGTTTGCTTCGCTATTCTGTCAGCAACTTCCTAGCTTCATCCTTACCCTTGATAGTTATTTGGCCTCGAATCGAACAAAATAAAAGGGGAAATTCCTTTTTAAAAGGTCGTTATGAATTTGTAGATGAAAATCTGGTTAAATGTATTACCAGAACACTTTTTAAATATGTATAAATATTATTATTATTATTTGTTGCAATAAGATGAAATGAATTTGAGTGATACCTCAATAGCAAGAAACTCTGCAGAGAACATAAAACAATAACTGGAAAAATTGCAGCTAAAAATTATGTTACTGCCGATAACACCACAGCCAACAGGCTTTTGAACCATCAGTGTAGATATTAGTATAAAACTGTTAACTAGAGTGATGAAAGGCGAAAAGAGTTAATACAGTAACATTTGTGTTAAGTTTCTCAAAATCATTGGTAGAATAAAAGAAAAGAAAAAAAAAAAAAAAAAAAACTTGGAAATTCCGAGGAGTGATATTTAAAATAGATCGAGGACGGCTTTTGAGGTCAATACGAAAAGTGCTAACAAGGATTTTTTTAATTCACAGGTCAAAATATAGAATACAACATGGATGACAAAAAAAAAAAAAAAAAAAAAAAAAAACTATGATAATGGTTGCTTTAAATGAGGATGGTATGGATGAGATCTATGTGAAAGAATGTGATAGTATAACACTAAAAGGAGAGAAGTTGTCTTAAGGCTGCTCACTCCCTTTTACGAAAGTGTTAA
The DNA here is from genome assembly GCA_963930645.1 of Salticus scenicus. NCBI lineage: Eukaryota > Metazoa > Arthropoda > Arachnida > Araneae > Salticidae > Salticus > Salticus scenicus. The sequence continues at coordinate 28,773,270 of OZ005658.1, forward strand.
AACGCTCATGTAAACAAAAGTGCAATTCCAGCAAATTTTTATTAATAGCTCTTAATGTAACTGATTATTTTTGTGTGGCCCTGTAAATCTAATGCTAACCATACTATATTACATAGAAGGCACACTCTTTTGTGCATACAAATAATATATTTCAATTGCATTAAGCTTTGTGGAAAATAAAATTATTAAAATTTGGTTTATAAAAATAACTCTCATACAACACAATGCTTTGGAATACTTTCAAGTGCCCCTGTACACAACCCAGTTAGAAATGTACTCTATTTTACATAGGAAATATCCGATAGGGAATTGAATATCAAATTAAAATTTCATTAAAGTTTCTATGCATTAAAGGTACTAAAATATGGTTTATAGAAACTCCTCTCATAAAGCACAATGCTTTCGAATACTTTTGGGAGTCCCTGTACACAAACCAGAAGAGGTATTCACTCCATTTTCAATAAGGAACATCCGATAGTGAACTTGAATAAAATATATCGGTTTAAAGAAATTCCATAAATATTTACAGGAATTAGAGCGCAGTAAAACAGACAGAGAGACAGACAGACGGACAGAAGAACAGTCAGACAGATACACAGATTAAAATTATATTCACACTAAAAAAATGATAGAAAGTTTCAAAAACGCGTAATGTAAACGAAAGTACAATTCTAGCAACTTTTTATTAATAGCTCTTAATATAACTTGAGTATTTTTGTGTCACCACGTAAATCTAATGATAACCATGCTATATTCTATGCAAAGCATTCTTTTGTGCATATAAATAACATATTTCAATTTCCTAAAACTTCGTGGAAAGTGAAGTTATTAAAATTTGATTTATAGAGATATTTCACAAAGAACGCAATGCTTTAGAATACTTTTGAGTGTCTTTGTATAAAAACAGGGATGGTATTTAATCCATTTTACATAGGAAACATCCAATAGTGAACTTAAATAACATATTTCAATTTCATGAAGATATTGTACAGTAAAGGTATCAAAGTATGGTTTATAGAAATACCTCTCATAGAACACAATTCCTTGAAATACTTTCGTGTGTCACTGTACACAAACCAATAGAGGTATAAACTGCATTTTCAATAGGGAACATCCGATAGTGAACTTGAATAACATATATCAGTTTCAAAAAATTCCATAATTATTTACGGGAGTTAGAGCGCGGGCAGACAGACAGACGGACAAACGGACAGATACACAAATTGATATCATATTCGCACTTAAAAAAAAAAAAAAAAAAAAGGTTAGAAAGTGTTAAAAACGCTTAATGTAAACGAAAGTAGAATTCTAGCAAATTTTTATTAATATCTCTTAATGTAACAGAATATTTTTGTTTTACCCTGTAAATCTAATGCTAATCATGCTATATTCTATGCAAAGCATTCTTTTGTGCATATAAATATTTCAATTTCCTAAAATTTCGTGGAAAGTAAAGTTATTAAAATTTGATTTATAGAAATATCTCTCATAGAACGCAATGCTTTAGAATACTTTTGAGTGTCCTTGTATATAAAACAGTGATGGTATTTAATCCATTTTATACAGGAAACATCAATCTCCCATAGTGATCTGGAATAACATAATAACATATTTCAATTTCATTAAGATATGTGTACAATAAAGGTATGAAAATATGATTTATAGAAATACCTCTCATAGAACACAATGCTTTGAAATACTTTCGGGTGACCCTGTATACAAACCAGTAAAGGTATAAACTTCATTTTCAAAAGGAAACATCCCTTAGTGAACATGAATAACATTTATCAGTTTCAAGAAATTCCACAAATATTTACGGGAGTTAGAGCGCGGACAGTCAGTCAGACAGACAAACCAAAGTCGTTAACACTTTTCAACCTTGTTGGGAAGAGTTAAAAATGTTAGAAAGTGATAAAAACTCTTAACGAAAACGAAAGTAAAATTTTAGCAAATATTTATTAATAGCTCTTTATATAACTGAATATTTTTGTGTCACCCTGTAAATCTAATGCTAATCGTGCTATATTCTGTGCAAAGCATTTGTGCTTATAAATAACATATTTCAATTTCATAAATCTTCGTGCAAAGTAAAATTATTTAAATTTAGTTTACAGAAATATCTCTCATAAAATGCAATGCTTTGGAATACTTTTGTGTGTCCCTGTACACAAATCAGTGGTGGTATTTACTCCATTTTACACAGGAAACATCCGATAGTGAACTTGAATGACATATTTCAATTTCTTTAAGATTTTTGTACAGTAAGGGTATGAAAATATGGTTTATAGAAATGCCTCTCATAGAACACAATGCTTTGAAATATTTTCGGGGATCCCTGTACACAAACCAGTAGAGGTATAAACTCCATTTTTAACAGGGAACATCCGATAGTGAACTTGTATAACATATTTCAATTTCATTAAGATTTTTGCACAGTAAGGGTATGAAAATATGGTTTATAGAAATGCCTCTGATAGAACACAATGCTTTGAAATATTTTCGGGGGTCCCTGTGCACAAACCAGTAGAGGTATAAACTCCATTTTCAATAGGGAACATCCGATAGTGAACATATATCAGTTAACATATATCAGTTTCAAGAAATTTCATAAATATTTACGGGAGTTAGAGCGCGGACAGACAGACAGACAGACGGACACACAAACCGAAGTCATTAACACTTTTCAACGTTGTTGGAAAGTGTTAAAAATTGTGTATGTAGGAGCCTCGCCTAAATTTTCATGATGGGTATCTTTCAAAAGAACTCGCCAATACCATTAAAACGAACGGTTGAGCCAACGATCTGCGATAATTTAAAACAAAGTTACCGATTTTTTTTTTTTTTTTTTTTTTTTTTTTTACTTTTAACGAAAAAAAACTTAGAAAAAAAAAATCTTTTTTTTTTTTTTTTTTTTTTTTTTTTAAATACTGAGAATAAAATGGACTTTTTTTGGATATTTGGTGTTATACTACTTCTCTAATATGGAAATTGTCTGCATTATCATAAAAGATAATTTTTTTAAACAATAATTTTAATAAATTATTTTTTAAAAACAGAATTATTTTTTAATAACCGAATTAAATTGTATATAAATATAGGTGCATTAATGAAACGGGGGGTTGAGCTGGGCGGTAGCCTCCTCACACACAACTAATTATCATATAAAACTCTCCCGAAGCCTAATTTGAATTGTTTAACAGAGGTTTACATAACATCGTTATCTTACCTCTTAATCGCCAACTTGTATTTATAGTATTATATTTCAGGGTAAGAGAAAGTCGTGTGAGTGACACACAAGATTATTTTTTTTTTCCGTGTTTGTAACAGATAACCTATTTTATAAAAGCTCCTCTATAATATATTAGTACAGAGTCTATTAATATGAATATATTAATAACATATTATTAGCATTTAACATATTAACGTGAACATTAGTAACTCCTCTATAAGATATTAATATTTTCCATTTCAGAAATTTTCTTGACAGCGAATGGTGTCTTCAGGAATTTCGAACTGCTCACACACAAACACTGGAAGACAAATTTCACCGTATAATCATCGTGAAGTTCGGGGACCTGCCAAAAGAGATTTACCCCGCTATTAAAGTTTATTTGGACAACACAACTTATTTGACTTGGGGAGAGAGAAATTTTTGGGAAAAATTGATCTTTATTCTTCCAACTCGAAGCAACGTCTGAATAAAAACGATTCCAAGAACTGTAGGAGAAAACGAATTTGTTTAAATCTAAATCTGTAAATAAATAATATTCCAACTGTCTGATATTTGGTATTATTCTTGATTCAAATTACTATAATAATACAAGCCGGGACAACAATTTAGCGCCAACCATTCTTGAATAAAGTATATTATTACCATGTTTTTGTTAACTTCTATTCTTGTTTGTTTGTTTGTATGTTTGTTTGTTTGTTTGTCCGGTACAAATCTTGCAATCGAATTTTAACTAACTTCCCTACTAGCTAGACATTTGAAATTTTCACAGTAGCCCAGAACCCGGCGACAACACAATACTTCGAAGTCAGATTTTCGAATTTTTGATTAGTTTTTTTAATAATTAATTAAAATATGAAAATAATAACATCCCAATAGCGCTAAAATAGCCATTAAAATACTAACTATAATTTAATTGTTGCCAAAAAAAAAAAAAAAAAAAAAAAAACGAGTTCCTTTTCTTTCAACATAAAAATAAATACGTTTCATTAAACGTGAGCGTTAAAAAATTGTAAAAAGTTAAATGATGCATCTCACAAAAATTGACGTCACTTTAAAAATTTTATTTGCTGGAAAATTGATAAAATTTTAATTTTAAATTTCAAAACTCTAGAGAAAAAATGTCAAACTTCCATTTTCGGATGTAAACATAAACACTTCATTTCAAGGGTTTATATTTACACAATAAATATCCAACTAATATACTAATTAAAAGAGAAAATAATAAATATTATATTATAATTTAAAGTCAAATTTGTTTTCAAATGTCTAAATAAAGTGTCTCATATAAGATATTAATATATTGCAGCGGAATATTTGATATATGTCATTCTTGGCAGAAAAAAAAAAAAAAAAAAAAAAAAATCGCCAAATTATCTGGCGAACATATTTAGTTCCTTTCAAAAATAATGGTTGTTTCAACAACGTATATTAAGAGAGTAATCAGTAATATGAAACAATATATCGTACAATCATATTACGAAAATATACATCTTGTATGTATATTTTCGTATTACGGTTTTTGATCGCCAAATACAAAAAACGTCAAGGATGGCACAATTTTGAAATTTAAAATTAAAAGCTTATCAATTTTACAGCAAAAGTAACTCAATCTAGCACATGTAGACAATAATTTATATATAACTATATCCAAATACGGGGATTCAAATCAGGAAATATTTTTCTTAATTTTTAATTTTTTTTTTTTTTTTTTTTTTTTTACAAAAAATCCAATGGATAATTAACATAGGAAATCTTTTTTTTTTTTTGGCCCCACTCACGGTTAGTGACGTCACACTTCGCTTGCGAATAGCTATGATTCAACAATTCAACAGAAAATTTAAAAACATGGTACATAAAAAGTTGTTTTTTTTTTTAAATCTTATAATTATTATTAACTTCGAATCTTGTTTGTTTGTCCGGTATAAATCTTGCAATCTATTTTTAACTAACTTCCTTACTAGCTAGGCATTTGAAACTTTCCCAAAAGCTCAGAACCTGATGACAACACAATACTTCGAAGCCCGAGTTTCGAATTTTTGATTAGTTTTCTTTTAATTAAAATATTAAAATTATAACTTCCTAATAGCTTTAAAAAATAGTCATTAAAATACTAGCTATAATTTAATTGTTTCCAAAAAAAAATTTACGAGTTCATTTTCTTTCGATATAAAAATAAATACATTTAATTCAACGTGAATGTTAAAAAATTATAAAAAGTTAAATTAGGCATCTCACAAAAACTGACGTCATTATCACTTTAAAAATTTTATACAAACTGATAAAGTGCTAATGTAGGTCTTTGCATAATTTCGCGCGGTTTTTTATTGCTTCATTTCATAAAAATACATCAAATCAAATGACAATTTTTAATCAAAATACTCTCCATTACTTTCTACAACCTTTGCCCATTTTTCAGGTAACAAATGTATATCACGGCGATATAAGCTCTCGCCTTTGGAGGCAATAAAATGATCCGCGTCCGCACGAACTTTTGCACCGACCTAATAGTTCTATAGCTAAGATTCAACAGAAAATTTAAAAGCATGGTATATAAAAAGTTTTTTATATCTTATAATTAATTTTAGTGTAAAGTGGTGATTTTTTTTTTATATATAAATTGAACAGATGTTATAATTTTTTAAAAGAACTGTAGAAATAATATTTTTATTTAATATTTAATTATTTATTTGTTTTTTATTTTTTGTTAAAAGACCGTATACATCAGTGAATTGGTTTCTGCGTACTTTAGATTACAAAAATGCTAATTTGTTCTCTAGTAATGGCCCCCTCAGTGGCGATTCTTTGGGTTCGAGCACTAAGTTATGTTGATATGTCACGTGACTGCATTTTAAACAGTTTTTGCGTTCTTGTGAGGCGGGCCGCGGTAGCCCAGTCGGTAGGAAACCGGGCTCGTAATTGGAAGGTTGGGGGTTTGGTACTCGAGCCGGCCAAACACCGTCGTGTACACTAATGGTGGATGGTGCACGTAAAATCTGTCGTGGCCGCAATGTCCACCATGTTCCCATTAAAATTATACCTCTGGGTGTTACCGAAAAGGTGGCAACGCAACCATTCCCTTCGTGGAGGATCAAATTTGTGATAGCGTATATCTCCGAACCACCTGTAGGGGGATGTGCATGTGTCCATGTCGCCAGTTGCCCACTGCGCAGCACTAGTGCGACGTAAAACCCAACCAACCAGCCGTTCTCGATAGGCTATCAACTGAGTGAGTACTTTTCGGTCACGTGATACAAATCGATAAATAAATCTGACCAGTAACATGTCAGTAGTGATATACTCCGCGTTTGTAATGACCGTCAGATGAAGCTTTTACTTCTGTTAACTTTGCACGTATTATTATTATGCAAGTAAACATTTGAGTCCACGCGCATTTAGTAAGATAATATCGTTGTACATTATCCGTGAAAAAAAAAAATTCATTCACTTGAATATTTAAAAACTTGTTCGGAGTTCGTTTCAAAGCTGATGTCTAACAGAAAGTGAACAAATATTAATTTAAAATCATTAAAATATCTGTGGAGTGTGGTGTAAAGTAGAGGTCTGCACGGGCCGAAATTTTGAGGTCCGGCCCGGCCCGTTCGAAAACTTTGATTACCCGGCCCGGCCCGGTATGAAATCGAAAAGTTCGGCCCAGGCCCGGCTCGACCCGTTTGTTTTTAACCAGTGTATGGCCCGGCCCGGACAAAAAACGATAATATCAGGCTCGGCCCGATTTAAAAATATGTAAAATAACAAAAATGAATAAATAAATAAATAAAATAAAATAAAAAAATAAAAAGCATGCTTTTCTATGAAAAAGATTTTTAGTACTATGTGTTTTGAAGCGGTTTTATATAGCCAAGCAATAGAAAAATCTTCAACAAAAATGCTGAACTTTTACAGGGTAACTATATATAAACAGAAATTCTTTATTACAGACATACGGAAGGCACAAAGACAGACAGAAAGTCACGTCGAAAATATTAGCATTCATCAAACAATATAGGAATGTATTTGAAATGGTTAATACTATATTAAAAATGCACTTTCAACCATTTCCTCTTATATACGGTAATGCATCCGAATCTTTCATGTGATCCGGTAAACAAAATTTTAATTCTAATACAACCGTATGCAATAGAAAAGTTGCTTTTGCACATGCTTAAAATAATGCTACTTTCATCCAGTGCACTGGAGTAAAGAAAAAGGAGCTTTCAGTTGCAGTGGAATAGGAATTTTATTGCCTTCATACCACCTAAACTCTACAGACTATAGGACGCAAACCTTATACACAATAACATATCTAATTTATTTTGTTTGTACATGTGCGCAAATTAGTAGTGACATGCATACTATTTTTATTAGAAAACCATCTAATATTACTTTAAATAAAATATATTTATTTCGAGACATGCTAAAATTATTTGCGGAAAATCAAATCGCGAACAGACAGACTGATAGACAATTAAACTGAAGTTACAGATATTTTTTAACAAAATAAAATTTTATGTGAGATACCAGCCTGTAAGATTATGTAAAATAAATGACTGAAGAAATATTTTATCACTTTCCTTTTTTGTTGATTAACGAGGAAACTAAAAAAAGATTCGGGCCGACACGGCCCGGAAAAAATTTCACACAGGCCCGACCCGGTCCAAGTACACACAAAATAATTGAGGCCGAGCCCGGCAAAGCCTAAGCCTTCAAAAAAAATTTAAGCCCGAGCCCGGCCCGGAGAGCAGATTGAAAAATTCGGCCCGAACCCGACCCGGCGGCCGTAAGCCCGGCCCGTGCAGACCTCTAGTGTAAAGTCTAAAGAGGTGAATGTAGTCAACATCGACGCTGTATGAAAACGCATTTTTAGATAAATTGTAGAGAATCAGCGTGGGCCATGATTTTCTAATGTAGATTTTACTTAATCTTAAATATGAACTTAGATTAACTTAATTATGTAATGATGAAAGCTCGAGACAAAGTTAACAGATGAACAAAGTTTATTTAGCATTCAAAATTAAGGAGGACGTTGAGCTAACGTAATTTAAATAAATGACCTCAGGAAATAACTTTAGCAAGACATAAAATAGGAAGTTTTATCTCACCCACGCTGACCTTTTGACGACTGCTCACGGCTACTTATCACTTTTCTCACTTTAGAGCGTCGAGCGGATTCCCGAACACGACAGACTCTTTTATTTCTTTACTCCACAAAACTACACCTCTCTACCATCATTCGCATTAAACATTAAACTATCACCATCAACATTTCTCTTAACTCCACACTAATCAGCTACCCCTTCATCACCATTCCACTACATCCCATCCTATATCTATATCTACCTTTTATACTCCATCCAACAACTCCCTTTCATTTCATTTCAATCAAAACCTTTTAACATCCCTTCTACTCATCTAACACCGAGATCCTAATTATTTTACTGCTGCACAATGCTGACATAAAACAATCTCGACCAAGACTTTCGCCGAGTCCCTGGCGACAAAATAATCTAACCGTCCCAACTTTTGGTGACGGTCCATAGCTCGACCTCACAAATGTTTGATGATATATCATAGTATTTCTAATGCTACCAAATAATTACCAAATAAAATGTGTATAAATTAAAGCGTAATACACTAAGGGAAAAGAAAAAAAAATATCTGGAGTGACTCCACTCGACTTTACGAGCATTAAGTAATTAACGTTTGTATAAACAAATTAATGTAAGAGGAATCGTTAAATACGCAAAAAAGAAAATTATAATAGGTTGTATGAGTATTTGTCTTCATATAGTATTATGTTGTTTAATTTAACGATATTGCGCTTCAAATAATTTGAGTCCATAGATCATAACGATAAATATTCGTTGTGTCCCAGTAAAAATCTATAAGTGCTAGACTCACTAAAATGTATAAAGTTCTTACGAAGGTTACCTGTAACATGCATATAAATTTACAGATGAGGCACTTAGAGGCTATTGCATTTTAAATAATTTGAGCCCATAATCCACAATGACAAAGTGGTTTTTTTTTTTTTTTTTTTTTTTTTTTTTTTTGTGTGTGTGTGTGTCCTTGTAAAAAAAAAAAAAAAAAAAAAAAAACTATAAGAATTAGATTCACTAAAATCTATATGGTGTCTGCGACTGTGACCTGTAACATGTGTATGAATTTTCACTTCATTCAAATAAGGAGTTTAGACGCAATCGCACTTTAAATAATTTGAGCTCGAAAGGCATAATCGTAAAGAATTTTTCTTTATGTCCTTGTAAAAACCTGTAAGTGCTAGATTCACCAGAATATTTACGCTTTATGCGATGGAGACCTACAGTAGGTATATAAATTTTCAACTCAATTGGATAAGGCATTTAGACGCTAGTGATTTCAGCCCATAGGCCATATATGATAAAGATATTTTTGTTGTGTCCCTATGATGGTATGTAAGTATGATGTCAAGTACTTATAGTTAAAAAGAAAAAAAAGCTATAAGTACTAGATTCACCAAGAGCTGTACAGTTCGAGCAACGTTTACCTTTAACACAGGATGTAAGGTTTTCAGTCAAAAGAATTGATAAAATATAACTTCGTGAATTCTTTTAGAGGAATAGTTATATTTGTTAGCGATTTGAACAGATATCAGTCTTATGAGACCGTCAGAGTGTTCGCAAACTTGTAACACCAGAAACGCTTGTGACTCTGTACTTTCAAAAGTCAAATTTCAGCTCTGGTGGCTAGTGTTCCTCTGTTTCTTCTCTTCGAAACTCATCTCAAGAGGAGGAAGGGAGGGGGGGGGGCACAGAGCCACCACCGTCGAAATAACACTCTACTAGTTAATACCCGTAAAAATTTGACGAATGATGTTCAACTGAAATTATTTCACGGCATAAAGTTTAAAAAACCAGTTTAAAACGCCCTGTTTTAATCAATTATCTTTTGGTTGGAGGGAGGAGGGATAAATTTCAATGTACAAAATGGCATACTCCATATAATAAAAATAAAATCCCAAGGTTTTCCAAATTTTACTCTAAATATGACCAAAAGAACGTTAGGAGTAATTAAAAAAAAAAAAAAAAAAAAAAAAAAAAAAAAGATAGAATTTATATAAATTATCGAAAGAATCAATATTTCTTAATGAGATGGTATCACTATTTGTGATAATACTTACCAAATCATCATGCGTTTAAATTAATCCCACAATAGAATTTCCCTCTGTCACACCAAATCTAATAATAATCTATAGAGCTACATTCGTTTTATGTTTACTGCGCAATTTATTCGTTGCTTTTCACGTGAAATGAAAGAATACGAAGATTTTCTACATGATTATATAAACTTACTGTCAACGATAACAGTTCACAATTTTTTAATAAAAGACGTACATGAAAGACAAAGATTTTATTCACTTGTAAAATACTTGTAAATTATATAATTAATTCTAATTTGCCAAGAAAATAATAAGTGTATTTTAAGTGTAAAATAGTACTTTTGATTCTGATTTTTCATTCCCATATTTGTAAAATCACTTGGGTTTAATCCAAAATATTAATTCTAAAAATAAACTGCAAATCGGAATAAAGTTAAAATTTGTTTTTACTGGAAAGAAAATAATTAATTAATTAATTAATTAATTAAATAAATAAAAATTAGTTCATAAACAGTTTTTTTATAGAATCAGTTTTTGAAAATAAGTTAAATTGTTATTTTCAATGACTACTAAAATTAAATATAAAATCAAAATAACTTAAAAAGTTTCTTCCAAATGAAACTATCGTACTATCGAAATTTGAAAAGAAATCATGAAATCAGAATGTTTTAAAAATAAAGATAAAATAAAAATAAATTTCAAGGCTCCTCTTTGAAATCCAGCTTAAAAGCTTGAAAATAAAGTTCAGACAGAAACATATTAAAATATATTGAATAATAATAATAATAATAAATCATATATGAAATTACGCCTTCCATTTATGAATTGTTTATTTTTTTATTTATGAGAGTATTAAGCATATAAATTTAGGAATGAAACTATAGAAAACCCGTGAAACGACCACTAAAATAATAGAAATGAAACTTTATCCCCTGTTAAACCCAAGAAGATGGATTTAAAATACATTGGTCAAGATAAGAAAGAAACAGGGAACGGTGCATGAGCAAAATATCTCAACGTATAGTGTTATACAGTGGTATATTATTATTTAAATACTTTGTTTGACATTGAGATGTGATTTAAGTAAAATTGTGAATTTGTTTAAAATAACTTTATTATTGTGCAATGTTTAAAAAATATAGTTAAATGATTTTTGCCATACGAATGTAAATAAAGCTTTTCTTTCTTCAAACTAAATAATATGCAAAGCATAGTTTGCTACACAGCATAAAAATAAAAGATATGGAGCATCGATGATATTCCGTAAAATATGACAGTTTTAGCGCCATCTATAACTTAATGATAAAATAAACAAATAAATAATCTCAAAGATTTCTTTATTTCTTTTTCTTTTCTTTTCTTTCTTTTTAGGGGGAGGGGTATTTATAAAAAGATACACTTTTAAAATCACATAAATTTATAAAAGAAAATAATTTAACCTAAAATAAATTTAGTAGAGTTTTCTTTATATTCTACAATTATTATTTTATTTGCACTTGGAAACAGACTATGCTACTTAAAAATAAATTGATTTTGATTGAATTGTTTATTTATTTATTTTATTTTATTTTTTTTAGTATTACAATACTTCATTCTATCAAAGTAGTATATTTCAGCAAAAGTATACTGTTAAAAAATAAATGAATAATAATAAATAAATACATAACAATGAATTTAATACTTTAGAAAGTTAATTTGCTCATTAAATTTTTAATAATAAATTATACTATGTAAAATTCTACTCGTAAAAAATATCAGTATTTTTAAGGTTATTCTTTTTAAATTATTTTTTTCTGTAATATAGTACCAAAATGAAATATCAGAGATTAAAATTAGATTAAAAAAATAAAATAAAATAAAATAAAATAAAACCTCCTTTGATTTTAAACATCTATCTTCATTTTTTCAACCGATAAAAGTTGACTTTTAAAGAACAATAACCTCCGACGAATTGATAATTTTAAAAGATTTTCTTCTTCTTTTAAGAAATTGTAAAAAAAATATTAGGTATATGGTATCGTGTGTTTATATGGTAAGAGATGGCGCCACAAAAATTCTCGAAATATTATCCTGTGCAAGAAAATTTTCGGTGAAATGAAAATGCATACGACGGAAGCCGATAACTCTAAATTTAAAAAAAGACTTCAAAGTTAAACAAAGACTCTAAATGTAAACAAAGTCTACAAATGTAAACAGACTACAAATGAAAAGAGAGACTCTAAATGTAAACAAAGATTACAAATTTAAACTGAACTCTAAATGTAAACAAAGACTACAAATGTAATCATACACACAAATGTAAACAATGTTTCTAAATATAAACAAAGAATCTAAATGTAAACAAAGACTACAGATGTAAACAAAGACTACAAATGTAAACAAAGACTCTAAATGCAAACAAAGACTACAAATATAAACAGACTCTAAGTCTGAACAAAGACTACAAATGTAAACAGATTCTAAATGTAGACAGATAAAATGTAAACAAAGACTACAATAAAACAAAGACTCTAAATGTAAACAAAAACTACATATGTAAACAAACAATGCAAATGTAAAAAGACTCCAAATGTAAACAAAGACTACAGATGTAAACAAACACTCTAAATGTAAACAAACTCTAAATGTATACAACTACAAATGCAAACAGATTCTAAATGTAAACAACGACCACAAATGCAAACAAAGACTCTAAATGCAAACAAAGACTAAATGTAAACAAAGACTTAAAATGTAAACAGATTCTAAAAATAAACAAAGACTACAAATGTAAACAAAGACTCTAATGTCAAACAAAACCTTAAAAGTAAGCAAAATTTCAAAATGTGAAGGACCAGAAATATAAACAAAGATCCTAAGTGCAAAGAAAGACTATAAATATAAACAATGATCTAAAAGAAAACAAAGTCTATAAATGTAAACATAGATATCAAACGAAAACAAAGGGAAAAAAATCTAAAGAAATGCTAGAAACACAAACGAAGACTTTAAATGTATATAAACTCTGTATTAAACAAAAACTCTAAATGTAAACAGACTAAATTTAAACAAAGGCTTAAAATTTAAACACCATCTAAGAATAAACAAAGACTACAAATGTAAACAAGGACTCTAAACATAAACGAATTTTATATGTAAATAAAGACAACAAATGTCAACGAAGACTCTAAATGTAAACAATGAGTACAAATGTAAACAAATACTACAAAGTTAAACAAAGACTCTAAACGTAAACAAAGAATACAAATATAAACAGACTCTAAATCTAAACAAAGACTACGAATGTAAACGGAGATTCTAAATGTAAACAAAAAAATTGTAAACAAAGACTACAAATGTAAACAAACACTGCAAATGTAAAAAGACTCCAAATGTAAACAAAGACTACAGATGTAAACAAAGACTACAATTATAAACAAACACTCTAAATGTAAACAAACTCTATATGTAAACAAAGACGTCAAACGTTAACAAAAACACTAAATGTAAACAAAGACTACAATAAAAACAGACACTAAATGTAAACAAAGACTACAAATGCAAACAAACACTACAAATATAAAAAGACTCCAAATGTTAACAAAGACTACTGATGAAACAAAGACTACAAATATAAACAAACACTCTTAATGTAAACAAAAACTACAAATGTAATCAGACTACAGATGTAAACAAAGACTACAACTGTAAAAAAAGACTCTAAATGAAAACAAAGAGAACAAATGTAAACATATTCTAAATTTAAACAAAGAGTCTAAATGTAAATAAAGCATAAAAATGCAAACTGACTCTAAATGCAAGGAAAACCTACAGATGCAGACAGTCTCTATATGTAAACAAAGACTCTAAATGTAAACATAGACTAAAAATGTAAACAGTTTCTATATGTGAACAAAGACTACAAATATAAAAAGAGACTCTAAATGTAAACAAAGACTAAAAATGTAAAAAAAGACTAACAATGTAAAAAAAGACTAACAATGTAAAAAAAGACTTCAAACGTAAACAAAGACTCTACATTTTAACAAAGACTATAAATGTAAACGGAGATTCTAAATGTAAACAAAGACTCTAAATATAAACAAAGACTGCAAATTTAAAAAACTCCAAATGTAAACAAACACTACAAATGTAAACAAACACTGCAAATGTAAACAGACTACAAATTTAAAAAAGACTACAGATGTAAACAAAGACTACAAACCTAAACAAACACTCTAAATGGAAACAAACTCTAAATGTAAACAAACACTGCAAATGTAAACAAAAAATCTAAATGTAAGTAAAGACAACAAATGCAAACAAAGACTACAAATGTAAACGAAGACTACAAATATAAACAGACTTTAAATCTGAACAAAGACTACAAATGTAAACGAAGATTCTAAATGTAAACAAAGACAAAATGTAAACAAAGAATACAAATGTAAACAAACACTGCAAATGTAAAAAGACTCCAAATGTAAACCAAGACTACAGATGTAAACAAAGACTACAAACGTAAACAAAGTCTCTAAAGGTAAACAGAGATTACATATGTAAACAAAGACTCTAAATGTAAACAATGTCTAGAAATGTAACAAAGACTACAAATATAAACAGACTCTAATTGTAAACAAAGATTTTAAATGTAAACAAAGGCTGAATGTAGACAAAGACTACAAAAGTAAACAAAGACTACAAATGTAAGAAAAAATTCTAAATTTAAACAAACTCTAAATGAAAACAACTCTAAATGTAAACAAAGACCAGAAATGGAAATAAAGACTCTGAATGTAAACAATGACTAAATATAAACAAAGACCTGAAACGTGACCTAAACAATGACTACATATGTAAACAAAGACTCTAAACATGAACAAATTCTATATGTAAACAAAGACTACAAATGTAAACAAAACCTTAAAGGTGAATAGAATCTCAAAATGTAAGCGACCACAAATATAAACAAAGATCTTAAATGCAAACAAAGACTATAAATATAAACAATGATCTAAAAGAATACAAAATGTATAAACGTAAACATAGATATCAAATGTAAACACAGAAAAAAATCTAAGCAAATGCTAACGAAGACAACGAAGCGACGACAATAAACGAAGACATTAAATGTAAAATTAACTCTGTATTAAACAAAGACTCCAAATGTAAACAGATACAGCAAATGTAAACAATCACTACAAATGTAAACAATTACACTAAATGTAAACAAACTCTAATTGTAAACAATGATTTCAAACGTAAACAAATATTCTGAATGTAAAGAAAGACTATAAATGTAAACAGAGAGACTCTAAATTTAAACAAAGATTACAAATAAAAACAAAAACACTAAATATCAATAATCTCTAAATGTAAACAAAGATTACAAATGTAATCATAGACTACAAATGTAAACAATGTCACTAAATGTAAACAAAGACTACCAATGTAAATAAAGACAACAAATGTAAACAAATACTCTATATGTAAACAAAGACTTCAAACTTAAACAAAGAATCTAAATATAAACAAAGACTCTAAATTTGAACTGACTACAAATATAACGGAGATTCTAAATGTAAACAAAGACTACAATAAAAAAAGACTCTAAATGTAAACAAAGACTGCAAATGTAAAAAGACTCCAAATGTAAACAAAGACTGCAATAGTAAACAAAGACTGCAATATAAACAGACGAAAATTAAAAAAATAATACAGTTGTAAACAAACACTACAAATATAAACACACACTGTAAATGTAAAGAAACTGTAGATGCAAACAAAGACTTCAAACGTAAAAAAGACTCTAATTGTAAACAAAGCCTATAAATGTAAACACTACAAATAAAAAAAAAGTCTAAATGTAAACAAAAATTACAAATTTAAACAAAAATTCTAAATATAAACAGTTTCTAAATGTAAACATAGACTACAAATGAAATCATACACACAAATGTAAACAATGTTTCTAAATGTAAACAAAGTATCTAAATGTAAACAAAGACTAATGTAAACAAAGACTACAAATGTAAACAAAGATTACAAATATAAATAGACTCTTAGACTGAACAAAGACTACAAATGTAAACAGAGATTCTAAATGTAGACAGACCAAATGTAAACCAAGACTACAATAAAAACAAAGACTCTAAATGTAAACAAAAACTGCAAATGTAAAAAGACTCCAAATATAAACAAAGACTACAGATGGAAACAAAGACTACAAATAAAAACAAACACTCTAAATGAAAACAAACTCCAAATGTAAACAACCACAAATCTAAACAGATTCTAAATGCAAACAACGACTACAAATGCAAACAAAGACTCTAAATGTAAACAAAGACTAAATGTAAACAAAGACTTAAAATATAAACAGATTCTAAGCGTAAACAAAGACTACAAATGTAAACAAAGACTCTAAAAACAAACAATCTCTATATGTAAAGAAAGACTACAAATGTAAACAAAGACTGTAATGCTAAACAAAATTATAAAGTTTAGCTAAATCTCAAAATGTAAAGGACCAGAAATATAAACAAAGATCCTATGTGTAAAGGAAGACTATAAATATAAACAATGATCTAAAAGAAAACGTAAATATACACTCTAAATAAAAACAAACTTTAAATGTAAACAAAGACTTCAAACGTAAGCAAAGACTCTAAATGTAAATAAAGTCTATAATTGTAAACAGACTACAAATGAAAAGAGAGACTCAAAATGTAAACAAACATTACAAATGAAAACAAAAACTCTAAATATAAACAGTACCTAATGTAAACAAAGACTGCAAATGTAATCATAGACTACAAATGTAAACAATGTCTCTAAATGTAAGGAAAGTCTGCCAATGTAAACAAAGACTACAAATGTAAACAAAACTCTAAATGTAAACAAAGTCTACAAATATAAACAAAATCTAAATTTTAACAAAGACTACAAATGTAAACAAAGACTGCCAATGTAAACAAACACTAAATGTAAAAAAAGACTTCAAACATAAACAAAGCCTCTAAATATAAACAAAAACTCTACATTTGAACAAAGACAACAAATGTAAATGGTGATTCTAAATGTTAACAAAGACTACAATAAAAACAAAGACTGTAAATGCATACAAACTACAAATTTAAACAAAGACTTCAAATGTAAACAAACACTGAAAATGTAAATAAACTCCAAATTTAAACAAAGACTACAGATGTAGACAAAAACTACCAATGTGAACGAACACACTAAATGTAAACAAACACTAAATGTAAAAAAAGACATCAAACGTAAACAAAGTCTCTACATATAAAAAAAGACCCTACATTTGAACATAGACTACAAATGTGAATGGAGATTCTAAATGTAAACAAAGATTGTAAATGTAAACAAAGATTCTAAACATGAAAAATCTCTATATGTAAACAAAGACTACAAATGTTAAAAAAGACTCTAATGTTAAACAAAACCTTAAAGGTAAGCAAAATCTAAAAATGCAAACGACCAGAAATATAAACAAAGATCCTAATTGCAAAGAAAGTCTATAAAAATAAACAATGATCTAAAAGAAAACAAAGTCTGAAAAACGTAAACATAGATGTCAAATGAAAACAAAGAAAAAAATCTAAACAAATGCTAGAAACATAAATAATGACTTTAAATGTATTAACTCTGTATTAAATAAAGACTCTAAATGTAAACAGACTACCAATGAAAAGAGACTCTAAATGCAAAAAAGACTAAATTTAAACACCATCTAAGAGTAAACAAAGACTACAAACGTAAACAAGGACTCTAAATGTAAACAAAGACTGCATATGTGAACAGAGACTACGTATATAAACAAAGACTTTAAATGTAAAGAAAGACTACAAATATAAACAGACTCTAAATCAGAACAAAGACTACAAATGTAAACGGAAATTCTAAATGTAAACAAAGATTCTAAATGTAAACAAAGACAAAATGTAAATAAAGACAACAAATGTAAAAAAACACTGCAAATGTAAAAAGACTCTAATCGTACACAAAGACTACAGATGTAAGCAAAGACTACAAATATAAACAAACACTCTAAATGCAAACAAAAACACCAAATGTAATCAGACTACAAATGTAAACAAAGACTACAACTGTAAAAAAAGACTCTAAATGTAAACAAAGACAAAAAATGTAAACGCACTCTAAATTTAAACAGAGTCTAAATGTAAAGAAAGCATAAAAATGCAAACAGACTCTAAATGCAAAGAAAAACTACAGATTTAAACAGTCTCTAAATGTAAACAAAGACTCTAAATGTAAACAAAGACTACAAATGTAAACACTCTAAATGTAAACAAAGACTACAAATGTAAACACTCTAAATGTAAATAAAGACTACAAATGTAAACAAACACTGCAAATGTAAAAAGACTCCAAATGTAAACAAAGCCTACAAATGTAAACAAACACTATAAACGTAAACAAACACTCTAAATTTAAACAGACTTCAAACGTAAACAAAGACTCTAAATGTAAACAAAGTCTATAAATGTAAACAGAATACAAATGAAAAGAGAGGCTAGAAATGTAAACAAAGATTACAAATGAGAACAAAAACTGTAAATATAAACAGTCTCTAAATGTAAACAAAGACTACCAATGTAAACAAAGACGACAAATGTAAACAACGACTCTACATGTAAACAAAGTCTACAAATATAAACAATGACTAGAATAAAAAGTAAGACTCTAAATGTAGACAGACTACAAATGTAAACAAACACTGCAAATGTAAATAGACTCCAAATTTAAATAAAAACTACAGATGTAAACAAAGCCTACCAATGTAAAGTAACACACGAAATGTAAACAAACACTAAATGTAAAAAAAGACTTCAAACGTAAACAAATCTTTAAATATAAACAAAGACTTTACCATTGAACAAAGACTACAAATGTCAACGGAGATTCTAAATGTAAACAAAGACAAAATGTAAACAAAGACTACAAAAAAAAAAGATTCTAAATGTAAACAAACACTGTAAATGTAAAAAGACTCCAAATGTAAACAAACACGGTAAATGTAAACAAATGCTGCAAATGTAAACACACTACAAATTTAAAAAAGACTAGAGATGTAAACAAAGACTACAAATGTAAACAAACACTCTAAATGCACACAAACTCTATATGTAAACAAAGACTTCAAACGTTAACAAAAACACTAAATGTAAACAAAGACTACAATAAAAACAGACACAAAATGTAAACAAAGACTACAAATGTAAACAAACACTACAAATATAAAAAGACTCCAAATGTTAACAAAGACTACAGATGAAACAAAGACTACAAATATAAACAAACACTCTTAATGTAAACAAAAACTACAAATGTAATCAGACTACAGATGTAAACAAAGACTACAACTGTAAAAAAAGACTCTAAATGAAAACAAAGAGAACAAATGTAAACATATTCTAAATTTAAACAAAGAGTTTAAATGTAAATAAAGCATAAAAATGCAAACTGACTCTAAATGCAAGGAAAACCTACAGATGTAGACAGTCTCTATATGTAAACAAAGACTCTAAATGTAAACATAGACTAAAAATGTAAACAGTTTCTATATGTGAACAAAGACTACAAATATAAAAAGAGACTCTAAATGTAAACAAAGACTAAAAATGTAAACAAAGACTAACAATGTAAAAAAAGACTAACAATATAAAAAAAGACTTCAAACGTAAACAAATTCTCTAAATATAAACAAAGACTCTACATCTGAACAAAGACTATAAATGTAAACGGAGATTCTAAATGTAAACAAAGATTACAATAAAAACAAAGACTCTAAATATAAACAAAGACTGCAAATTTAAAAAACTCCAAATGTGAACAAACACTACAAATGTAAACAAACACTGCAAATGTAAACAGACTACAAATTTTAAAAATACTACAAATGTAAACAAAGACTACAAACATAAACAAACACTCTAAATGGAAACAAACTCTAAATGTAAACAAACACTGCAAATGTAAACAAAGAATATAAATGTAAGTAAAGACAACAAATGCAAACAAAGACTACAAATGTAAACAGAGACTACAAATATAAACAGACTTTAAATTTGAACAAAGACTAAAAATGTAAACGGAGATTCTAAATGTAAACAAAGACAAAATGTGAACAAAGAATACAAATGTAAACAAACACTGCAAATGTAAAAAGACTCCAAATGTAAACCAAGACTACAGATGTAAACAAAGACTGCAAACGTAAACAAAGTCTCTAAAGGTAAACAGAGATTACATATGTAAACAAAGACTCTAAATGTAAACAATGTCTAGAAATGTAACAAAGACTACAAATATAAACAGACTCTAATTGTAAACAAAGATTTTAAATGTAAACAAAGGCTGAATGTAGACAAAGACTACAAAAGTAAACAAAGACTACAAATGTAAGAAAAATTTCTAAATTTAAACAGACTCTAAATGAAAACAACTCTAAATGTAAACAAAGACCAGAAATGGAAATAAAGACTCTGAATGTAAACAATGACTAAATATAAACAAAGACCTGAAACGTGACCTAAACAATGACTACATATGTAAACAAAGACTCTAAACATGAACAAATTCTATATGTAAACAAAGACTAAAAATATAAACAAAACCTTAAAGGTGAATAGAATCTCAAAATGTAAGCGACCACAAATATAAACAAAGATCTTAAATGCAAACAAAGACTATAAATATAAACAATGATCTAAAAGAATACAAAATGTATAAACGTAAACATAGATATCAAATGTAAACACAGAAAAAAATCTAAGCAAATGCTAACGAAGACAACGAAGCGACGACAATAAACGAAGACATTAAACGTAAATTAAATCTGTATTAAACAAAGACTGCAAATGTAAACAAAGACTCCAAATGTAAACAGATACAGCAAATGTAAACAAACACTACAAATGTAAACAATTACACTAAATGTAAACAAACTCTAATTGTAAACAATGATTTCAAACGTAAACAAATATTCTGAATGTAAAGAAAGACTATAAATGTAAACAGAGAGACTCTAAATGTAAACAAAGATTACAAATGAAAAAAAAAAACACTAAATATCAACAGTCTCTAAATGTAAACAAAGATTACAAATGTAATCATAGACTACAAATGTAAACAATGTCACTAAATGTAAACAAAGACTACCAATGTAAATAAAGACAACATATGTAAACAAATACTCTAAATGTAAACAAAGACTTCAAACTTAAACAAAGACTCTAAATATAAACAAAGACTCTAAATTTGAACTGACTACAAATGTAAACGGAGATTCTAAATGTAAACAAAGACTACAATAAAAAAAAGACTCTAAATGTAAACAAAGACTGCAAATGTAAAAAGACTCCAAATGTAAACAAAGACTGCAATAGTAAACAAAGACTGCAAGTATAAACAGACGAAAATTAAAAAAAATAATACAGTTGTAAACAAACACTACAAATATAAACAGACACTGTAAATGTAAAGAAACTGTAGATGCAAACAAAGACTTCAAACGTAAAAAAGACTCTAATTGTAAGCAAAGCCTATAAATGTAAACACTACAAATAAAAAAAAAAGTCTAAATGTAAACAAAAATTGCAAATTTAAACAAAAATTCTAAATATAAACAGTTTCTAAATGTAAACATGGACTACAAATGAAATCATACACACAAATGTAAACAATGTTTCTAAATGTAAACAAAGTATCTAAATGTAAACAAAGACTAATGTAAACAAAGACTACAAATGTAAACAAAGATTACAAATATAAATAGACTCTTAGACTGAACAAAGACTACAAATGTAAACAGAGATTCTAAATGTAGACAGACCAAATGTAAACCAAGACTACGATAAAAACAAAGACTCTTAATGTAAACAAAAACTGCAAATGTAAAAAGACTCCAAATATAAACAAAGACTACAGATGGAAACAAAGACTACAAATATAAACAAACACTCTAAATGAAAACAAACTCCAAATGTAAACAAACACTGCAAATGTAAACAAAAAATCTAAATGTAAGTAAAGACAACAAATGCAAACAAAGACTACAAATGTAAACGAAGACTACAAATATAAACGAAGACTACAAATATAAACAGACTTTAAATCTGAACAAAGACTACAAATGTAAACGAAGATTCTAAATGTAAACAAAGACAAAATGTAAACAAAGAATACAAATGTAAACAAACACTGCAAATGTAAAAAGACTCCAAATGTAAACCAAGACTACAGATGTAAACAAAGACTACAAACGTAAACAAAGTCTCTAAAGGTAAACAGAGATTACATATGTAAACAAAGACTCTAAATGTAAACAATGTCTAGAAATGTAACAAAGACTACAAATATAAACAGACTCTAATTGTAAACAAAGATTTTAAATGTAAACAAAGGCTGAATGTAGACAAAGACTACAAAAGTAAACAAAGACTACAAATGTAAGAAAAAATTCTAAATTTAAACAAACTCTAAATGAAAACAACTCTAAATGTAAACAAAGACCAGAAATGGAAATAAAGACTCTGAATGTAAACAATGACTAAATATAAACAAAGACCTGAAACGTGACCTAAACAATGACTACATATGTAAACAAAGACTCTAAACATGAACAAATTCTATATGTAAACAAAGACTACAAATGTAAACAAAACCTTAAAGGTGAATAGAATCTCAAAATGTAAGCGACCACAAATATAAACAAAGATCTTAAATGCAAACAAAGACTATAAATATAAACAATGATCTAAAAGAATACAAAATGTATAAACGTAAACATAGATATCAAATGTAAACACAGAAAAAAATCTAAGCAAATGCTAACGAAGACAACGAAGCGACGACAATAAACGAAGACATTAAATGTAAAATTAACTCTGTATTAAACAAAGACTCCAAATGTAAACAGATACAGCAAATGTAAACAATCACTACAAATGTAAACAATTACACTAAATGTAAACAAACTCTAATTGTAAACAATGATTTCAAACGTAAACAAATATTCTGAATGTAAAGAAAGACTATAAATGTAAACAGAGAGACTCTAAATTTAAACAAAGATTACAAATAAAAACAAAAACACTAAATATCAATAATCTCTAAATGTAAACAAAGATTACAAATGTAATCATAGACTACAAATGTAAACAATGTCACTAAATGTAAACAAAGACTACCAATGTAAATAAAGACAACAAATGTAAACAAATACTCTATATGTAAACAAAGACTTCAAACTTAAACAAAGAATCTAAATATAAACAAAGACTCTAAATTTGAACTGACTACAAATATAACGGAGATTCTAAATGTAAACAAAGACTACAATAAAAAAAGACTCTAAATGTAAACAAAGACTGCAAATGTAAAAAGACTCCAAATGTAAACAAAGACTGCAATAGTAAACAAAGACTGCAATATAAACAGACGAAAATTAAAAAAATAATACAGTTGTAAACAAACACTACAAATATAAACACACACTGTAAATGTAAAGAAACTGTAGATGCAAACAAAGACTTCAAACGTAAAAAAGACTCTAATTGTAAACAAAGCCTATAAATGTAAACACTACAAATAAAAAAAAAGTCTAAATGTAAACAAAAATTACAAATTTAAACAAAAATTCTAAATATAAACAGTTTCTAAATGTAAACATAGACTACAAATGAAATCATACACACAAATGTAAACAATGTTTCTAAATGTAAACAAAGTATCTAAATGTAAACAAAGACTAATGTAAACAAAGACTACAAATGTAAACAAAGATTACAAATATAAATAGACTCTTAGACTGAACAAAGACTACAAATGTAAACAGAGATTCTAAATGTAGACAGACCAAATGTAAACCAAGACTACAATAAAAACAAAGACTCTAAATGTAAACAAAAACTGCAAATGTAAAAAGACTCCAAATATAAACAAAGACTACAGATGGAAACAAAGACTACAAATAAAAACAAACACTCTAAATGAAAACAAACTCCAAATGTAAACAACCACAAATCTAAACAGA
Source organism: Salticus scenicus (assembly GCA_963930645.1). Classification (NCBI taxonomy): domain Eukaryota; kingdom Metazoa; phylum Arthropoda; class Arachnida; order Araneae; family Salticidae; genus Salticus; species Salticus scenicus. Next base: position 28,797,693 of record OZ005658.1, read on the forward strand.
TTCTAAATGCAAACAACGACTACAAATGCAAACAAAGACTCTAAATGTAAACAAAGACTAAATGTAAACAAAGACTTAAAATATAAACAGATTCTAAGCGTAAACAAAGACTACAAATGTAAACAAAGACTCTAAAAACAAACAATCTCTATATGTAAAGAAAGACTACAAATGTAAACAAAGACTGTAATGCTAAACAAAATTATAAAGTTTAGCTAAATCTCAAAATGTAAAGGACCAGAAATATAAACAAAGATCCTATGTGTAAAGGAAGACTATAAATATAAACAATGATCTAAAAGAAAACGTAAATATACACTCTAAATAAAAACAAACTTTAAATGTAAACAAAGACTTCAAACGTAAGCAAAGACTCTAAATGTAAATAAAGTCTATAATTGTAAACAGACTACAAATGAAAAGAGAGACTCAAAATGTAAACAAACATTACAAATGAAAACAAAAACTCTAAATATAAACAGTACCTAATGTAAACAAAGACTGCAAATGTAATCATAGACTACAAATGTAAACAATGTCTCTAAATGTAAGGAAAGTCTGCCAATGTAAACAAAGACTACAAATGTAAACAAAACTCTAAATGTAAACAAAGTCTACAAATATAAACAAAATCTAAATTTTAACAAAGACTACAAATGTAAACAAAGACTGCCAATGTAAACAAACACTAAATGTAAAAAAAGACTTCAAACATAAACAAAGCCTCTAAATATAAACAAAAACTCTACATTTGAACAAAGACAACAAATGTAAATGGTGATTCTAAATGTTAACAAAGACTACAATAAAAACAAAGACTGTAAATGCATACAAACTACAAATTTAAACAAAGACTTCAAATGTAAACAAACACTGAAAATGTAAATAAACTCCAAATTTAAACAAAGACTACAGATGTAGACAAAAACTACCAATGTGAACGAACACACTAAATGTAAACAAACACTAAATGTAAAAAAAGACATCAAACGTAAACAAAGTCTCTACATATAAAAAAAGACCCTACATTTGAACATAGACTACAAATGTGAATGGAGATTCTAAATGTAAACAAAGATTGTAAATGTAAACAAAGATTCTAAACATGAAAAATCTCTATATGTAAACAAAGACTACAAATGTTAAAAAAGACTCTAATGTTAAACAAAACCTTAAAGGTAAGCAAAATCTAAAAATGCAAACGACCAGAAATATAAACAAAGATCCTAATTGCAAAGAAAGTCTATAAAAATAAACAATGATCTAAAAGAAAACAAAGTCTGAAAAACGTAAACATAGATGTCAAATGAAAACAAAGAAAAAAATCTAAACAAATGCTAGAAACATAAATAATGACTTTAAATGTATTAACTCTGTATTAAATAAAGACTCTAAATGTAAACAGACTACCAATGAAAAGAGACTCTAAATGCAAAAAAGACTAAATTTAAACACCATCTAAGAGTAAACAAAGACTACAAACGTAAACAAGGACTCTAAATGTAAACAAAGACTGCATATGTGAACAGAGACTACGTATATAAACAAAGACTTTAAATGTAAAGAAAGACTACAAATATAAACAGACTCTAAATCAGAACAAAGACTACAAATGTAAACGGAAATTCTAAATGTAAACAAAGATTCTAAATGTAAACAAAGACAAAATGTAAATAAAGACAACAAATGTAAAAAAACACTGCAAATGTAAAAAGACTCTAATCGTACACAAAGACTACAGATGTAAGCAAAGACTACAAATATAAACAAACACTCTAAATGCAAACAAAAACACCAAATGTAATCAGACTACAAATGTAAACAAAGACTACAACTGTAAAAAAAGACTCTAAATGTAAACAAAGACAAAAAATGTAAACGCACTCTAAATTTAAACAGAGTCTAAATGTAAAGAAAGCATAAAAATGCAAACAGACTCTAAATGCAAAGAAAAACTACAGATTTAAACAGTCTCTAAATGTAAACAAAGACTCTAAATGTAAACAAAGACTACAAATGTAAACACTCTAAATGTAAACAAAGACTACAAATGTAAACACTCTAAATGTAAATAAAGACTACAAATGTAAACAAACACTGCAAATGTAAAAAGACTCCAAATGTAAACAAAGCCTACAAATGTAAACAAACACTATAAACGTAAACAAACACTCTAAATTTAAACAGACTTCAAACGTAAACAAAGACTCTAAATGTAAACAAAGTCTATAAATGTAAACAGAATACAAATGAAAAGAGAGGCTAGAAATGTAAACAAAGATTACAAATGAGAACAAAAACTGTAAATATAAACAGTCTCTAAATGTAAACAAAGACTACCAATGTAAACAAAGACGACAAATGTAAACAACGACTCTACATGTAAACAAAGTCTACAAATATAAACAATGACTAGAATAAAAAGTAAGACTCTAAATGTAGACAGACTACAAATGTAAACAAACACTGCAAATGTAAATAGACTCCAAATTTAAATAAAAACTACAGATGTAAACAAAGCCTACCAATGTAAAGTAACACACGAAATGTAAACAAACACTAAATGTAAAAAAAGACTTCAAACGTAAACAAATCTTTAAATATAAACAAAGACTTTACCATTGAACAAAGACTACAAATGTCAACGGAGATTCTAAATGTAAACAAAGACAAAATGTAAACAAAGACTACAAAAAAAAAAGATTCTAAATGTAAACAAACACTGTAAATGTAAAAAGACTCCAAATGTAAACAAACACGGTAAATGTAAACAAATGCTGCAAATGTAAACACACTACAAATTTAAAAAAGACTAGAGATGTAAACAAAGACTACAAATGTAAACAAACACTCTAAATGCACACAAACTCTATATGTAAACAAAGACTTCAAACGTTAACAAAAACACTAAATGTAAACAAAGACTACAATAAAAACAGACACAAAATGTAAACAAAGACTACAAATGTAAACAAACACTACAAATATAAAAAGACTCCAAATGTTAACAAAGACTACAGATGAAACAAAGACTACAAATATAAACAAACACTCTTAATGTAAACAAAAACTACAAATGTAATCAGACTACAGATGTAAACAAAGACTACAACTGTAAAAAAAGACTCTAAATGAAAACAAAGAGAACAAATGTAAACATATTCTAAATTTAAACAAAGAGTTTAAATGTAAATAAAGCATAAAAATGCAAACTGACTCTAAATGCAAGGAAAACCTACAGATGTAGACAGTCTCTATATGTAAACAAAGACTCTAAATGTAAACATAGACTAAAAATGTAAACAGTTTCTATATGTGAACAAAGACTACAAATATAAAAAGAGACTCTAAATGTAAACAAAGACTAAAAATGTAAACAAAGACTAACAATGTAAAAAAAGACTAACAATATAAAAAAAGACTTCAAACGTAAACAAATTCTCTAAATATAAACAAAGACTCTACATCTGAACAAAGACTATAAATGTAAACGGAGATTCTAAATGTAAACAAAGATTACAATAAAAACAAAGACTCTAAATATAAACAAAGACTGCAAATTTAAAAAACTCCAAATGTGAACAAACACTACAAATGTAAACAAACACTGCAAATGTAAACAGACTACAAATTTTAAAAATACTACAAATGTAAACAAAGACTACAAACATAAACAAACACTCTAAATGGAAACAAACTCTAAATGTAAACAAACACTGCAAATGTAAACAAAGAATATAAATGTAAGTAAAGACAACAAATGCAAACAAAGACTACAAATGTAAACAGAGACTACAAATATAAACAGACTTTAAATTTGAACAAAGACTAAAAATGTAAACGGAGATTCTAAATGTAAACAAAGACAAAATGTGAACAAAGAATACAAATGTAAACAAACACTGCAAATGTAAAAAGACTCCAAATGTAAACCAAGACTACAGATGTAAACAAAGACTGCAAACGTAAACAAAGTCTCTAAAGGTAAACAGAGATTACATATGTAAACAAAGACTCTAAATGTAAACAATGTCTAGAAATGTAACAAAGACTACAAATATAAACAGACTCTAATTGTAAACAAAGATTTTAAATGTAAACAAAGGCTGAATGTAGACAAAGACTACAAAAGTAAACAAAGACTACAAATGTAAGAAAAATTTCTAAATTTAAACAGACTCTAAATGAAAACAACTCTAAATGTAAACAAAGACCAGAAATGGAAATAAAGACTCTGAATGTAAACAATGACTAAATATAAACAAAGACCTGAAACGTGACCTAAACAATGACTACATATGTAAACAAAGACTCTAAACATGAACAAATTCTATATGTAAACAAAGACTAAAAATATAAACAAAACCTTAAAGGTGAATAGAATCTCAAAATGTAAGCGACCACAAATATAAACAAAGATCTTAAATGCAAACAAAGACTATAAATATAAACAATGATCTAAAAGAATACAAAATGTATAAACGTAAACATAGATATCAAATGTAAACACAGAAAAAAATCTAAGCAAATGCTAACGAAGACAACGAAGCGACGACAATAAACGAAGACATTAAACGTAAATTAAATCTGTATTAAACAAAGACTGCAAATGTAAACAAAGACTCCAAATGTAAACAGATACAGCAAATGTAAACAAACACTACAAATGTAAACAATTACACTAAATGTAAACAAACTCTAATTGTAAACAATGATTTCAAACGTAAACAAATATTCTGAATGTAAAGAAAGACTATAAATGTAAACAGAGAGACTCTAAATGTAAACAAAGATTACAAATGAAAAAAAAAAACACTAAATATCAACAGTCTCTAAATGTAAACAAAGATTACAAATGTAATCATAGACTACAAATGTAAACAATGTCACTAAATGTAAACAAAGACTACCAATGTAAATAAAGACAACATATGTAAACAAATACTCTAAATGTAAACAAAGACTTCAAACTTAAACAAAGACTCTAAATATAAACAAAGACTCTAAATTTGAACTGACTACAAATGTAAACGGAGATTCTAAATGTAAACAAAGACTACAATAAAAAAAAGACTCTAAATGTAAACAAAGACTGCAAATGTAAAAAGACTCCAAATGTAAACAAAGACTGCAATAGTAAACAAAGACTGCAAGTATAAACAGACGAAAATTAAAAAAAATAATACAGTTGTAAACAAACACTACAAATATAAACAGACACTGTAAATGTAAAGAAACTGTAGATGCAAACAAAGACTTCAAACGTAAAAAAGACTCTAATTGTAAGCAAAGCCTATAAATGTAAACACTACAAATAAAAAAAAAAGTCTAAATGTAAACAAAAATTGCAAATTTAAACAAAAATTCTAAATATAAACAGTTTCTAAATGTAAACATGGACTACAAATGAAATCATACACACAAATGTAAACAATGTTTCTAAATGTAAACAAAGTATCTAAATGTAAACAAAGACTAATGTAAACAAAGACTACAAATGTAAACAAAGATTACAAATATAAATAGACTCTTAGACTGAACAAAGACTACAAATGTAAACAGAGATTCTAAATGTAGACAGACCAAATGTAAACCAAGACTACGATAAAAACAAAGACTCTTAATGTAAACAAAAACTGCAAATGTAAAAAGACTCCAAATATAAACAAAGACTACAGATGGAAACAAAGACTACAAATATAAACAAACACTCTAAATGAAAACAAACTCCAAATGTAAACAAACACTGCAAATGTAAACAAAAAATCTAAATGTAAGTAAAGACAACAAATGCAAACAAAGACTACAAATGTAAACGAAGACTACAAATATAAACGAAGACTACAAATATAAACAGACTTTAAATCTGAACAAAGACTACAAATGTAAACGAAGATTCTAAATGTAAACAAAGACAAAATGTAAACAAAGAATACAAATGTAAACAAACACTGCAAATGTAAAAAGACTCCAAATGTAAACCAAGACTACAGATGTAAACAAAGACTACAAACGTAAACAAAGTCTCTAAAGGTAAACAGAGATTACATATGTAAACAAAGACTCTAAATGTAAACAATGTCTAGAAATGTAACAAAGACTACAAATATAAACAGACTCTAATTGTAAACAAAGATTTTAAATGTAAACAAAGGCTGAATGTAGACAAAGACTACAAAAGTAAACAAAGACTACAAATGTAAGAAAAAATTCTAAATTTAAACAAACTCTAAATGAAAACAACTCTAAATGTAAACAAAGACCAGAAATGGAAATAAAGACTCTGAATGTAAACAATGACTAAATATAAACAAAGACCTGAAACGTGACCTAAACAATGACTACATATGTAAACAAAGACTCTAAACATGAACAAATTCTATATGTAAACAAAGACTACAAATGTAAACAAAACCTTAAAGGTGAATAGAATCTCAAAATGTAAGCGACCACAAATATAAACAAAGATCTTAAATGCAAACAAAGACTATAAATATAAACAATGATCTAAAAGAATACAAAATGTATAAACGTAAACATAGATATCAAATGTAAACACAGAAAAAAATCTAAGCAAATGCTAACGAAGACAACGAAGCGACGACAATAAACGAAGACATTAAATGTAAAATTAACTCTGTATTAAACAAAGACTCCAAATGTAAACAGATACAGCAAATGTAAACAATCACTACAAATGTAAACAATTACACTAAATGTAAACAAACTCTAATTGTAAACAATGATTTCAAACGTAAACAAATATTCTGAATGTAAAGAAAGACTATAAATGTAAACAGAGAGACTCTAAATGTAAACAAAGATTACAAATGAAAAAAAAAAACACTAAATATCAACAGTCTCTAAATGTAAACAAAGATTACAAATGTAATCATAGACTACAAATGTAAACAATGTCACTAAATGTAAACAAAGACTACCAATGTAAATAAAGACAACATATGTAAACAAATACTCTATATGTAAACAAAGACTTCAAACTTAAACAAAGAATCTAAATATAAACAAAGACTCTAAATTTGAACTGACTACAAATATAACGGAGATTCTAAATGTAAACAAAGACTACAATAAAAAAAGACTCTAAATGTAAACAAAGACTGCAAATGTAAAAAGACTCCAAATGTAAACAAAGACTGCAATAGTAAACAAAGACTGCAATATAAACAGACGAAAATTAAAAAAATAATACAGTTGTAAACAAACACTACAAATATAAACACACACTGTAAATGTAAAGAAACTGTAGATGCAAACAAAGACTTCAAACGTAAAAAAGACTCTAATTGTAAACAAAGCCTATAAATGTAAACACTACAAATAAAAAAAAAGTCTAAATGTAAACAAAAATTACAAATTTAAACAAAAATTCTAAATATAAACAGTTTCTAAATGTAAACATAGACTACAAATGAAATCATACACACAAATGTAAACAATGTTTCTAAATGTAAACAAAGTATCTAAATGTAAACAAAGACTAATGTAAACAAAGACTACAAATGTAAACAAAGATTACAAATATAAATAGACTCTTAGACTGAACAAAGACTACAAATGTAAACAGAGATTCTAAATGTAGACAGACCAAATGTAAACCAAGACTACAATAAAAACAAAGACTCTAAATGTAAACAAAAACTGCAAATGTAAAAAGACTCCAAATATAAACAAAGACTACAGATGGAAACAAAGACTACAAATAAAAACAAACACTCTAAATGAAAACAAACTCCAAATGTAAACAACCACAAATCTAAACAGATTCTAAATGCAAACAACGACTACAAATGCAAACAAAGACTCTAAATGTAAACAAAGACTAAATGTAAACAAAGACTTAAAATATAAACAGATTCTAAGCGTAAACAAAGACTACAAATGTAAACAAAGACTCTAAAAACAAACAATCTCTATATGTAAAGAAAGACTACAAATGTAAACAAAGACTGTAATGCTAAACAAAATTATAAAGTTTAGCTAAATCTCAAAATGTAAAGGACCAGAAATATAAACAAAGATCCTATGTGTAAAGGAAGACTATAAATATAAACAATGATCTAAAAGAAAACGTAAATATACACTCTAAATAAAAACAAACTTTAAATGTAAACAAAGACTTCAAACGTAAGCAAAGACTCTAAATGTAAATAAAGTCTATAATTGTAAACAGACTACAAATGAAAAGAGAGACTCAAAATGTAAACAAACATTACAAATGAAAACAAAAACTCTAAATATAAACAGTACCTAATGTAAACAAAGACTGCAAATGTAATCATAGACTACAAATGTAAACAATGTCTCTAAATGTAAGGAAAGTCTGCCAATGTAAACAAAGACTACAAATGTAAACAAAACTCTAAATGTAAACAAAGTCTACAAATATAAACAAAATCTAAATTTTAACAAAGACTACAAATGTAAACAAAGACTGCCAATGTAAACAAACACTAAATGTAAAAAAAGACTTCAAACATAAACAAAGCCTCTAAATATAAACAAAAACTCTACATTTGAACAAAGACAACAAATGTAAATGGTGATTCTAAATGTTAACAAAGACTACAATAAAAACAAAGACTGTAAATGCATACAAACTACAAATTTAAACAAAGACTTCAAATGTAAACAAACACTGAAAATGTAAATAAACTCCAAATTTAAACAAAGACTACAGATGTAGACAAAAACTACCAATGTGAACGAACACACTAAATGTAAACAAACACTAAATGTAAAAAAAGACATCAAACGTAAACAAAGTCTCTACATATAAAAAAAGACCCTACATTTGAACATAGACTACAAATGTGAATGGAGATTCTAAATGTAAACAAAGATTGTAAATGTAAACAAAGATTCTAAACATGAAAAATCTCTATATGTAAACAAAGACTACAAATGTTAAAAAAGACTCTAATGTTAAACAAAACCTTAAAGGTAAGCAAAATCTAAAAATGCAAACGACCAGAAATATAAACAAAGATCCTAATTGCAAAGAAAGTCTATAAAAATAAACAATGATCTAAAAGAAAACAAAGTCTGAAAAACGTAAACATAGATGTCAAATGAAAACAAAGAAAAAAATCTAAACAAATGCTAGAAACATAAATAATGACTTTAAATGTATTAACTCTGTATTAAATAAAGACTCTAAATGTAAACAGACTACCAATGAAAAGAGACTCTAAATGCAAAAAAGACTAAATTTAAACACCATCTAAGAGTAAACAAAGACTACAAACGTAAACAAGGACTCTAAATGTAAACAAAGACTGCATATGTGAACAGAGACTACGTATATAAACAAAGACTTTAAATGTAAAGAAAGACTACAAATATAAACAGACTCTAAATCAGAACAAAGACTACAAATGTAAACGGAAATTCTAAATGTAAACAAAGATTCTAAATGTAAACAAAGACAAAATGTAAATAAAGACAACAAATGTAAAAAAACACTGCAAATGTAAAAAGACTCTAATCGTACACAAAGACTACAGATGTAAGCAAAGACTACAAATATAAACAAACACTCTAAATGCAAACAAAAACACCAAATGTAATCAGACTACAAATGTAAACAAAGACTACAACTGTAAAAAAAGACTCTAAATGTAAACAAAGACAAAAAATGTAAACGCACTCTAAATTTAAACAGAGTCTAAATGTAAAGAAAGCATAAAAATGCAAACAGACTCTAAATGCAAAGAAAAACTACAGATTTAAACAGTCTCTAAATGTAAACAAAGACTCTAAATGTAAACAAAGACTACAAATGTAAACACTCTAAATGTAAACAAAGACTACAAATGTAAACACTCTAAATGTAAATAAAGACTACAAATGTAAACAAACACTGCAAATGTAAAAAGACTCCAAATGTAAACAAAGCCTACAAATGTAAACAAACACTATAAACGTAAACAAACACTCTAAATTTAAACAGACTTCAAACGTAAACAAAGACTCTAAATGTAAACAAAGTCTATAAATGTAAACAGAATACAAATGAAAAGAGAGGCTAGAAATGTAAACAAAGATTACAAATGAGAACAAAAACTGTAAATATAAACAGTCTCTAAATGTAAACAAAGACTACCAATGTAAACAAAGACGACAAATGTAAACAACGACTCTACATGTAAACAAAGTCTACAAATATAAACAATGACTAGAATAAAAAGTAAGACTCTAAATGTAGACAGACTACAAATGTAAACAAACACTGCAAATGTAAATAGACTCCAAATTTAAATAAAAACTACAGATGTAAACAAAGCCTACCAATGTAAAGTAACACACGAAATGTAAACAAACACTAAATGTAAAAAAAGACTTCAAACGTAAACAAATCTTTAAATATAAACAAAGACTTTACCATTGAACAAAGACTACAAATGTCAACGGAGATTCTAAATGTAAACAAAGACAAAATGTAAACAAAGACTACAAAAAAAAAAGATTCTAAATGTAAACAAACACTGTAAATGTAAAAAGACTCCAAATGTAAACAAACACGGTAAATGTAAACAAATGCTGCAAATGTAAACACACTACAAATTTAAAAAAGACTAGAGATGTAAACAAAGACTACAAATGTAAACAAACACTCTAAATGCACACAAACTCTATATGTAAACAAAGACTTCAAACGTTAACAAAAACACTAAATGTAAACAAAGACTACAATAAAAACAGACACAAAATGTAAACAAAGACTACAAATGTAAACAAACACTACAAATATAAAAAGACTCCAAATGTTAACAAAGACTACAGATGAAACAAAGACTACAAATATAAACAAACACTCTTAATGTAAACAAAAACTACAAATGTAATCAGACTACAGATGTAAACAAAGACTACAACTGTAAAAAAAGACTCTAAATGAAAACAAAGAGAACAAATGTAAACATATTCTAAATTTAAACAAAGAGTTTAAATGTAAATAAAGCATAAAAATGCAAACTGACTCTAAATGCAAGGAAAACCTACAGATGTAGACAGTCTCTATATGTAAACAAAGACTCTAAATGTAAACATAGACTAAAAATGTAAACAGTTTCTATATGTGAACAAAGACTACAAATATAAAAAGAGACTCTAAATGTAAACAAAGACTAAAAATGTAAACAAAGACTAACAATGTAAAAAAAGACTAACAATATAAAAAAAGACTTCAAACGTAAACAAATTCTCTAAATATAAACAAAGACTCTACATCTGAACAAAGACTATAAATGTAAACGGAGATTCTAAATGTAAACAAAGATTACAATAAAAACAAAGACTCTAAATATAAACAAAGACTGCAAATTTAAAAAACTCCAAATGTGAACAAACACTACAAATGTAAACAAACACTGCAAATGTAAACAGACTACAAATTTTAAAAATACTACAAATGTAAACAAAGACTACAAACATAAACAAACACTCTAAATGGAAACAAACTCTAAATGTAAACAAACACTGCAAATGTAAACAAAGAATATAAATGTAAGTAAAGACAACAAATGCAAACAAAGACTACAAATGTAAACAGAGACTACAAATATAAACAGACTTTAAATTTGAACAAAGACTAAAAATGTAAACGGAGATTCTAAATGTAAACAAAGACAAAATGTGAACAAAGAATACAAATGTAAACAAACACTGCAAATGTAAAAAGACTCCAAATGTAAACCAAGACTACAGATGTAAACAAAGACTGCAAACGTAAACAAAGTCTCTAAAGGTAAACAGAGATTACATATGTAAACAAAGACTCTAAATGTAAACAATGTCTAGAAATGTAACAAAGACTACAAATATAAACAGACTCTAATTGTAAACAAAGATTTTAAATGTAAACAAAGGCTGAATGTAGACAAAGACTACAAAAGTAAACAAAGACTACAAATGTAAGAAAAATTTCTAAATTTAAACAGACTCTAAATGAAAACAACTCTAAATGTAAACAAAGACCAGAAATGGAAATAAAGACTCTGAATGTAAACAATGACTAAATATAAACAAAGACCTGAAACGTGACCTAAACAATGACTACATATGTAAACAAAGACTCTAAACATGAACAAATTCTATATGTAAACAAAGACTAAAAATATAAACAAAACCTTAAAGGTGAATAGAATCTCAAAATGTAAGCGACCACAAATATAAACAAAGATCTTAAATGCAAACAAAGACTATAAATATAAACAATGATCTAAAAGAATACAAAATGTATAAACGTAAACATAGATATCAAATGTAAACACAGAAAAAAATCTAAGCAAATGCTAACGAAGACAACGAAGCGACGACAATAAACGAAGACATTAAACGTAAATTAAATCTGTATTAAACAAAGACTGCAAATGTAAACAAAGACTCCAAATGTAAACAGATACAGCAAATGTAAACAAACACTACAAATGTAAACAATTACACTAAATGTAAACAAACTCTAATTGTAAACAATGATTTCAAACGTAAACAAATATTCTGAATGTAAAGAAAGACTATAAATGTAAACAATGTCACTAAATGTAAACAAAGACTACCAATGTAAATAAAGACAACATATGTAAACAAATACTCTAAATGTAAACAAAGACTTCAAACTTAAACAAAGACTCTAAATATAAACAAAGACTCTAAATTTGAACTGACTACAAATGTAAACGGAGATTCTAAATGTAAACAAAGACTACAATAAAAAAAAGACTCTAAATGTAAACAAAGACTGCAAATGTAAAAAGACTCCAAATGTAAACAAAGACTGCAATAGTAAACAAAGACTGCAAGTATAAACAGACGAAAATTAAAAAAAATAATACAGTTGTAAACAAACACTACAAATATAAACAGACACTGTAAATGTAAAGAAACTGTAGATGCAAACAAAGACTTCAAACGTAAAAAAGACTCTAATTGTAAGCAAAGCCTATAAATGTAAACACTACAAATAAAAAAAAAAGTCTAAATGTAAACAAAAATTGCAAATTTAAACAAAAATTCTAAATATAAACAGTTTCTAAATGTAAACATGGACTACAAATGAAATCATACACACAAATGTAAACAATGTTTCTAAATGTAAACAAAGTATCTAAATGTAAACAAAGACTAATGTAAACAAAGACTACAAATGTAAACAAAGATTACAAATATAAATAGACTCTTAGACTGAACAAAGACTACAAATGTAAACAGAGATTCTAAATGTAGACAGACCAAATGTAAACCAAGACTACGATAAAAACAAAGACTCTTAATGTAAACAAAAACTGCAAATGTAAAAAGACTCCAAATATAAACAAAGACTACAGATGGAAACAAAGACTACAAATATAAACAAACACTCTAAATGAAAACAAACTCCAAATGTAAACAACCACAAATCTAAACAGATTCTAAATGGAAACAAAGACTACAAATGCAAACAAAGACTCTAAATGTAAACAAAGACTAAATGTAAACAAAGACTTAAAATGTAAACAGATTCTAAGCGTAAACAAAGACTACAAATGTAAACAAAGACTCTAAAAACAAACAATCTCTATATGTAAAGAAAGACTACAAATGTAAACAAAGACTGTAATGCTAAACAAAATTATATAGTTTAGCTAAATCTCAAAATGTAAAGGACCAGAAATATAAACAAAGATCCTATGTGTAAAGGAAGACTATAAATATAAACAATGATCTAAAAGAAAACGTAAATATACACTCTAAATGAAAACAAACTCTAAATGTAAACAAAGACTTCAAACGTAAGCAAAGACTCTAAATGTAAATAAAGTCTATAAATGTAAACAGACTACAAATGAAAAGAGAGACTCAAAATGTAAACAAACATTACAAATGAAAACAAAAACTCTAAATATAAACAGTACCTAATGTAAACAAAGACTGCAAATGTAATCATAGACTACAAGTGTAAACAATGTCTCTAAATGTAAAGAAAGGCTGCCAATGTAAACAAAGACTACAAATGTAAACAAAACTCTAAATGTAAACAAAGTCTACAAATATAAACAAAATCTAAATTTTAACAAAGACTACAAATGTAAACAAAGACTACCAATGTAAACAAACACTTAATGTAAAAAAAAGACTTCGAACATAAACAAAGCCTCTAAATATAAACAAAGACTCTACATTTGAACAAAGACTACAGATGTAAATAGTGATTCTAAATGTAAACAAAGACTACAATAAAAACAAAGACTGTAAATGTATACAGACTACAAATTTAAACTAAGACTTCAAATGTAAACAAACACTGAAAATGTAAATAAACTCCAAATTTAAACAAAGACTACAGATGTTGACAAAGACTACCAATGTGAACGAACGCACTAAATGTAAACAAACACTAAATGTAAAAAAAGACTTCAAACGTAAACAAAGTCTCTAAATATAAAAAAAGATTCTACAATTGAACAAAGACTACAAATGTGAATGGAGATTCTAAATGTAAACAAAGATTGTAAATGTAAACAAAGATTCTAAACATGAACAATCTGTATATGTAAACAAAGACTACAAATGTTAAAAAAGACTCTAATGTTAAACAAAACCTTAAAGGTAAGCAAAATCTAAAAATGCAAACGACCAGAAATGGTTCAACGCCTTAAACTCGAAAAAAGTTTGCGGGCGTAGGAACGGCGGCCGAAGGTCTGCATAAAAAGGCCCCCCTGGCCAAATGGTTCAACGTGCAAATTTCCCGATTGTTTTATTATGAAACTAGAATATATTTGGCAGATTCTAAAAGTGATTGCGATCACAAGACTCTTTTAGTTGCTTTGGAATCGTCTTTTGAAAGTAGTGCAGTGAAACTCGAAAAAAATTTTGGGAGCGTAGCGAAGGTCTGCATAAAAAGGCCCCCCTGGCCAAATGGTTCAACGTGCAAATTTCCCGATTGTTTTATTATGAAACTAGAATATATTTGGCAGATTCTGAAAGTGATTGCGATCACAAGACTCTTTTAGTTGCTTTTGAATCGTCTTTTGAAAGTAGTGCAGTGAAACTCGAAAAAAAATTTGGGAGCGTAGCGAAGGTCTGCATAAAAAGGCCCCCCTGGCCAAATGGTTCAACGTGCAAATTTCCCGATTGTTTTATTATGAAACTAGAATATATTTGGCAGATTCTGAAAGTGATTGCGATCACAAGACTCTTTTAGTTGCTTTGGAATCGTCTTTTGAAAGTAGTGCAGTGAAACTGGAAAAAAATTTTGGGAGCGTAGCGAAGGTCTGCATAAAAAGGCCCCCCTGGCCAAATGGTTCAACGTGCAAATTTCCCGATTGTTTTATTATGAAACAAGAATATATTTGGCAGATTCTGAAAGTGATTGCGATCACAAGACTCTTTTAGTTGCTTTGGAATCGTCTTTTGAAAGTAGTGCAGTGAAACTCGAAAAAAATTTTGGGAGCGTAGCGAAGGTCTGCATAAAAAGGCCCCCCTGGCCAAATGGTTCAACGTGCAAATTTCCCGATTGTTTTATTATGAAACTAGAATATATTTGGCAGATTCTGAAAGTGATTGCGATCACAAGACTCTTTTAGTTGCTTGGGAATCGTCTTTTGAAAAAAGTGCAGTGAAACTCGAAAAAAGTTTGCGGGCGTAGGAACGGCGGCCGAAGGTCTGCATAAAAAGGCCCCCCTGGCCAAATGGTTCAACGTGCAAATTTCCCGATTTTTTTATTATGAAACTAGAATATATTTCGCAGATTCTGAAAGTGATTGCGATCACAAGACTCTTTTAGTTGCTTGGGAATCGTCTTTTGAAAAAAGTGCAGTGAAACTCGAAAAAAGTTTGCTTGCGTAGGAACGGCGGCCAAAGGACTGCATAAAAAGGACCCCCTGGCCAAATGGTTCAACGTGCAAATTTCCCGGTTGTTTGATTATGAAACTAGAATATATTTGGCGGATTCTAAAAGTGATTGCGATCACAAGACTCTTTTAGTTGCTTGGGAATCGTCTTTTGAAAAAAGTGCAGTGAAACTGGAAAAGAGTTTGCGGGCGTAGGAACGGCGGCCGAAGGTCTGCATAAAAAGGCCCTCCTGGCCAAATGGTTCAACGTGCAAATTTCCCGATTGTTTTATTATGAAACTAGAATATATTTGGCAGATTCTGAAAGTGATTGCGAACACAAGACTCTTTTAGTTGCTTTGGAATCGTCTTTTGAAAGTAGTGCAGTGAAACTCGAAAAAAATTTTGGGAGCGTAGCGAAGGTCTGCATAAAAAGGCCCCCCTGGCCAAATGGTTCAACGTGCAAATTTCCCGATTGTTTTATTATGAAACTAGAATATATTTGGCAGATTCTGAAAGTGATTGCAATCTCAAGACTCTTTTAGTTGCTTGGGAATCGTCTTTTGAAAAAAGTGCAGTGAAACTCGAAAAAAGTTTGCGGGTGTAGGAACG
The DNA here is from genome assembly GCA_963930645.1 of Salticus scenicus. Taxonomy (NCBI): domain Eukaryota; kingdom Metazoa; phylum Arthropoda; class Arachnida; order Araneae; family Salticidae; genus Salticus; species Salticus scenicus. The sequence continues at coordinate 28,814,138 of OZ005658.1, forward strand.
GCGGCCGAAGGTCTGCATAAAAAGGCCCCCCTGGCCAAATGGTTCAACGTGCAAATTTCCCGATTTTTTTATTATGAAACTAGAATATATTTCGCAGATTCTGAAAGTGATTGCGATCACAAGACTCTTTTAGTTGCTTGGGAATCGTCTTTTGAAAAAACTGCAGTGAAACTCGAAAAAAGTTTGCTTGCGTAGGAACGGCGGCCAAAGGACTGCATAAAAAGCACCCCCTGGCCAAATGGTTCAACGTGCAAATTTCCCGATTGTTTTATTATGAAACTAAAATATATTTGGCAGATTCTGAAAGTGATTGCGATCACAAGACTCTTTTAGTTGCTTTTGAATCGTCTTTTGAAAGTAGTGCAGTGAAACTCGAAAAAAAATTTGGGAGCGTAGCGAAGGTCTGCATAAAAAGGCCCCCCTGGCCAAATGGTTCAACGTGCAAATTTCCCGATTGTTTTATTATGAAACTAGAATATATTTGGCAGATTCTGAAAGTGATTGCGATCACAAGACTCTTTTAGTTGCTTTGGAATCGTCTTTTGAAAGTAGTGCAGTGAAACTGGAAAAAAATTTTGGGAGCGTAGCGAAGGTCTGCATAAAAAGGCCCCCCTGGCCAAATGGTTCAACGTGCAAATTTCCCGATTGTTTTATTATGAAACTAGAATATATTTGGCAGATTCTGAAAGTGATTGCGATCACAAGACTCTTTTAGTTGCTTTGGAATCGTCTTTTGAAAGTAGTGCAGTGAAACTCGAAAAAAATTTTGGGAGCGTAGCGAAGGTCTGCATGAAAAGGCCCCCCTGGCCAAATGGTTCAACGTGCAAATTTCCCGATTGTTTTATTATGAAACTAGAATATATTTGGCAGATTCTGAAAGTGATTGCGATCACAAGACTCTTTTAGTTGCTTTGGAATCGTCTGTTTAAAGTAGTGCAGTGAAACTCGAAAAAAATTTTTGAAGCGTAGCGAAGGTCTGCATAAAAAGGCCCCCCTGGCCAAATGGTTCAACGTGCAAATTTCCCGATTGTTTTATTATGAAACTAGAATATATTTGGCAGATTCTGAAAGTGATTGCGATCACAAGACTCTTTTAGTTGCTTTGGAATCGTCTTTTGAAAGTAGTGCAGTGAAACTCGAAAAAAATTTTGGGAGCGTAGCGAAGGTCTGCATAAAAAGGCCCCCCTGGCCAAATGGTTCAACGTGCAGATTTCCCGATTGTTTTATTATGAAACTAGAATATATTTGGCAGATTCTGAAAGTGATTGCAATCTCAAGACTCTTTTAGTTGCTTGGGAATCGTCTTTTGAAAAAAGTGCAGTGAAACTCGAAAAAAGTTTGCGGGTGTAGGAACGGCGGCCGAAGGTCTGCATAAAAAGGCCCCCCTGGCCAAATGGTTCAACGTGCAAATTTCCCGATTTTTTTATTCTGAAACTAGAATATATTTTGCAGATTCTGAAAGTGATTGCGATCACAAGACTCTTTTAGTTGCTTGGGAATCGTCTTTTGAAGAAAGTGCAGTGAAACTCGAAAAAAGTTTGCGGGCGTAGGAACGGCGGCCGAAGGTCTGCATAAAAAGGCCGCCCTGGCCAAATGGTTCAACGTGCAAATTTCCCGATTGTTTTATTATGAAACTAAAATATATTTGGCAGATTCTGAAAGTGATTGCGATCACAAGACTCTTTTAGTTGCTTTTGAATCGTCTTTTGGATGTAGTGCAGTGAAACTCGAAAAAAAATTTGGGAGCGTAGCGAAGGTCTGCATAAAAAGGCCCCCCTGGCCAAATGGTTCAACGTGCAAATTTCCCGATTGTTTTATTATGAAACTAGAATATATTTGGCAGATTCTGAAAGTGATTGCGATCACAAGACTCTTTTAGTTGCTTTGGAATCGTCTTTTGAAAGTAGTGCAGTGAAACTGGAAAAAAATTTTGGGAGCGTAGCGAAGGTCTGCATAAAAAGGCCCCCCTGGCCAAATGGTTCAACGTGAAAAAATTTCCCGATTGTTTTATTATGAAACAAGAATATATTTGGCAGATTCTGAAAGTGATTGCGATCACAAGACTCTTTTAGTTGCTTTGGAATCGTCTTTTGAAAGTAGTGCAGTGAAACTCGAAAAAAATTTTGGGAGCGTAGCGAAGGTCTGCATAAAAAGGCCCCCCTGGCCAAATGGTTCAACGTGCAAATTTCCCGATTGTTTTATTATGAAACTAGAATATATTTGGCAGATTCTGAAAGTGATTGCGATCACAAGACTCTTTTAGTTGCTTGGGAATCGTCTTTTGAAAAAAGTGCAGTGAAACTCGAAAAAAGTTTGCGGGCGTAGGAACGGCGGCCGAAGGTCTGCATAAAAAGGCCCCCCTGGCCAAATGGTTCAACGTGCAAATTTCCCGATTTTTTTATTATGAAACTAGAATATATTTCGCAGATTCTGAAAGTGATTGCGATAACAAGACTCTTTTAGTTGCTTGGGAATCGTCTTTTGAAAAAAGTGCAGTGAAACTCGAAAAAAGTTTGCTTGCGTAGGAACGGCGGCCAAAGGACTGCATAAAAAGGACCCCCTGGCCAAATGGTTCAACGTGCAAATTTCTCGGTTGTTTGATTATGAAACTAGAATATATTTGGCAGATTCTGAAAGTGATTGCGATCACAAGACTCTTTTAGTTGCTTGGGAATCGTCTTTTGAAAAAAGTGCAGTGAAACTGGAAAAGAGTTTGCGGGCGTAGGAACGGCGGCCGAAGGTCTGCATAAAAAGGCCCCCCTGGCCAAATGGTTCAACGTGCAAATTTCCCGATTTTTTTATTATGAAACTAGAATATATTTCGCAGATTCTGAAAGTGATTGCGATCACAAGACTCTTTTAGTTGCTTGGGAATCGTCTTTTGAAAAAAGTGCAGTGAAACTCGAAAAAAGTTTGCTTGCGTAGGAACGGCGGCCAAAGGACTGCATAAAAAGGACCCCCTGGCCAAATGGTTCAACGTGCAAATTTCTCGATTGTTTTATTATGAAACTAGAATATATTTTGCAGATTCTGAAAGTGATTGCGATCACAAGACTCTTTTAGTTGCTTGGGAATCGTCTTTTGAAGAAAGTGCAGTGAAACTCGAAAAAAGTTTGCGGGCGTAGGAACGGCGGCCGAAGGTCTGCATAAAAAGGCCGCCCTGGCCAAATGGTTCAACGTGCAAATTTCCCGATTGTTTTATTATGAAACTAAAATATATTTGGCAGATTCTGAAAGTGATTGCGATCACAAGACTCTTTTAGTTGCTTTTGAATCGTCTTTTGGATGTAGTGCAGTGAAACTCGAAAAAAAATTTAGGAGCGTAGCGAAGGTCTGCATAAAAAGGCCCCCCTGGCCAAATGGTTCAACGTGCAAATTTCCCGATTGTTTTATTATGAAACTACAATATATTTGGCAGATTCTGAAAGTGATTGCGATCACAAGACTCTTTTAGTTGCTTTGAAATCGTCTTTTGAAAGTAGTGCAGTGAAACTGGAAAAAAATTTTGGGAGCGTAGCGAAGGTCTGCATAAAAAGGCCCCCCTGGCCAAATGGTTCAACGTGCAAATTTCCCGATTGTTTTATTATGAAACAAGAATATATTTGGCAGATTCTGAAAGTGATTGCGATCACAAGACTCTTTTAGTTGCTTTGGAATCGTCTTTTGAAAGTAGTGCAGTGAAACTCGAAAAAAATTTTGGGAGCGTAGCGAAGGTCTGCATAAAAAGGCCCCCCTGGCCAAATGGTTCAACGTGCAAATTTCCCGATTGTTTTATTATGAAACTAGAATATATTTGGCAGATTCTGAAAGTGATTGCGATCACAAGACTCTTTTAGTTGCTTGGGAATCGTCTTTTGAAAAAAGTGCAGTGAAACTCGAAAAAAGTTTGCGGGCGTAGGAACGGCGGCCGAAGGTCTGCATAAAAAGGCCCCCCTGGCCAAATGGTTCAACGTGCAAATTTCCCGATTTTTTTATTATGAAACTAGAATATATTTCGCAGATTCTGAAAGTGATTGCGATCACAAGACTCTTTTAGTTGCTTGGGAATCGTCTTTTGAAAAAAGTGCAGTGAAACTCGAAAAAAGTTTGCTTGCGTAGGAACGGCGGCCAAAGGACTGCATAAAAAGGACCCCCTGGCCAAATGGTTCAACGTGCAAATTTCCCGGTTGTTTGATTATGAAACTAGAATATATTTGGCAGATTCTGAAAGTGATTGCGATCACAAGACTCTTTTAGTTGCTTGGGAATCGTCTTTTGAAAAAAGTGCAGTGAAACTGGAAAAGAGTTTGCGGGCGTAGGAACGGCGGCCGAAGGTCTGCATAAAAAGGCCCTCCTGGCCAAATGGTTCAACGTGCAAATTTCCCGATTGTTTTATTATGAAACTAGAATATATTTGGCAGATTCTGAAAGTGATTGCGATCACAAGACTCTTTTAGTTGCTTTGGAATCGTCTTTTGAAAGTAGTGCAGTGAAACTCGAAAAAAATTTTGGGAGCGTAGCGAAGGTCTGCATAAAAAGGCCCCCCTGGCCAAATGGTTCAACGTGCAAATTTCCCGATTGTTTTATTATGAAACTAGAATATATTTGGCAGATTCTGAAAGTGATTGCGATCACAAGACTCTTTTAGTTGCTTTGGAATCGTCTTTTGAAAGTAGTGCAGTGAAACTGGAAAAAAATTTTGGGAGCGTAGCGAAGGTCTGCATAAAAAGGCCCCCCTGGCCAAATGGTTCAACGTGCAAATTTCCCGATTGTTTTATTATGAAACAAGAATATATTTGGCAGATTCTGAAAGTGATTGCGATCACAAGACTCTTTTAGTTGCTTTGGAATCGTCTTTTGAAAGTAGTGCAGTGAAACTCGAAAAAAATTTTGGGAGCGTAGCGAAGGTCTGCATAAAAAGGCCCCCCTGGCCAAATGGTTCAACGTGCAATTTTCCCGATTGTTTTATTATGAAACTAGAATATATTTTGCAGATTCTGAAAGTGATTGCGATCACAAGACTCTTTTAGTTGCTTGGGAATCGTCTTTTGAAGAAAGTGCAGTGAAACTCGAAAAAAGTTTGCGGGCGTAGGAACGGCGGCCGAAGGTCTGCATAAAAAGGCCGCCCTGGCCAAATGGTTCAACGTGCAAATTTCCCGATTGTTTTATTATGAAACTAAAATATATTTGGCAGATTCTGAAAGTGATTGCGATCACAAGACTCTTTTAGTTGCTTTTGAATCGTCTTTTGGATGTAGTGCAGTGAAACTCGAAAAAAAATTTGGGAGCGTAGCGAAGGTCTGCATAAAAAGGCCCCCCTGGCCAAATGGTTCAACGTGCAAATTTCCCGATTGTTTTATTATGAAACTAGAATATATTTGACAGATTCTGAAAGTGATTGCGATCACAAGACTCTTTTAGTTGCTTTGGAATCGTCTTTTGAAAGTAGTGCAGTGAAACTGGAAAAAAATTTTGGGAGCGTAGCGAAGGTCTGCATAAAAAGGCCCCCCTGGCCAAATGGTTCAACGTGCAAATTTCCCGATTGTTTTATTATGAAACAAGAATATATTTGGCAGATTCTGAAAGTGATTGCGATCACAAGACTCTTTTAGTTGCTTTGGAATCGTCTTTTGAAAGTAGTGCAGTGAAACTCGAAAAAAATTTTGGGAGCGTAGCGAAGGTCTGCATAAAAAGGCCCCCCTGGCCAAATGGTTCAACATGCAAATTTCCCGATTGTTTTATTATGAAACTAGAATATATTTGGCAGATTCTGAAAGTGATTGCGATCACAAGACTCTTTTAGTTGCTTGGGAATCGTCTTTTGAAAAAAGTGCAGTGAAACTCGAAAAAAGTTTGCGGGCGTAGGAACGGCGGCCGAAGGTCTGCATAAAAAGGCCCCCCTGGCCAAATGGTTCAACGTGCAAATTTCCCGATTTTTTTATTATGAAACTAGAATATATTTCGCAGATTCTGAAAGTGATTGCGATCACAAGACTCTTTTAGTTGCTTGGGAATCGTCTTTTGAAAAAAGTGCAGTGAAACTCGAAAAAAGTTTGCTTGCGTAGGAACGGCGGCCAAAGGACTGCATAAAAAGGACCCCCTGGCCAAATGGTTCAACGTGCAAATTTCCCGGTTGTTTGATTATGAAACTAGAATATATTTGGCAGATTCTGAAAGTGATTGCGATCACAAGACTCTTTTAGTTGCTTGGGAATCGTCTTTTGAAAAAAGTGCAGTGAAACTGGAAAAGAGTTTGCGGGCGTAGGAACGGCGGCCGAAGGTCTGCATAAAAAGGCCCTCCTGGCCAAATGGTTCAACGTGCAAATTTCCCGATTGTTTTATTATGAAACTAGAATATATTTGGCAGATTCTGAAAGTGATTGCGATCACAAGACTCTTTTAGTTGCTTTGGAATCGTCTTTTGAAAGTAGTGCAGTGAAACTCGAAAAAAATTTTGGGAGCGTAGCGAAGGTCTGCATAAAAAGGCCCCCCTGGCCAAATGGTTCAACGTGCAAATTTCCCGATTGTTTTATTATGAAACAAGAATATATTTGGCAGATTCTGAAAGTGATTGCGATCACAAGACTCTTTTAGTTGCTTTGGAATCGTCTTTTGAAAGTAGTGCAGTGAAACTCGAAAAAAATTTTGGGAGCGTAGCGAAGGTCTGCATAAAAAGGCCCCCCTGGCCAAATGGTTCAACATGCAAATTTCCCGATTGTTTTATTATGAAACTAGAATATATTTGGCAGATTCTGAAAGTGATTGCGATCACAAGACTCTTTTAGTTGCTTGGGAATCGTCTTTTGAAAAAAGTGCAGTGAAACTCGAAAAAAGTTTGCGGGCGTAGGAACGGCGGCCGAAGGTCTGCATAAAAAGGCCCCCCTGGCCAAATGGTTCAACGTGCAAATTTCCCGATTTTTTTATTATGAAACTAGAATATATTTCGCAGATTCTGAAAGTGATTGCGATCACAAGACTCTTTTAGTTGCTTGGGAATCGTCTTTTGAAAAAAGTGCAGTGAAACTCGAAAAAAGTTTGCTTGCGTAGGAACGGCGGCCAAAGGACTGCATAAAAAGGACCCCCTGGCCAAATGGTTCAACGTGCAAATTTCCCGGTTGTTTGATTATGAAACTAGAATATATTTGGCAGATTCTGAAAGTGATTGCGATCACAAGACTCTTTTAGTTGCTTGGGAATCGTCTTTTGAAAAAAGTGCAGTGAAACTGGAAAAGAGTTTGCGGGCGTAGGAACGGCGGCCGAAGGTCTGCATAAAAAGGCCCTCCTGGCCAAATGGTTCAACGTGCAAATTTCCCGATTGTTTTATTATGAAACTAGAATATATTTGGCAGATTCTGAAAGTGATTGCGATCACAAGACTCTTTTAGTTGCTTTGGAATCGTCTTTTGAAAGTAGTGCAGTGAAACTCGAAAAAAATTTTGGGAGCGTAGCGAAGGTCTGCATAAAAAGGCCCCCCTGGCCAAATGGTTCAACGTGCAAATTTCCCGATTGTTTTATTATGAAACTAGAATATATTTGGCAGATTCTGAAAGTGATTGCGATCACAAGACTCTTTTAGTTGCTTTGGAATCGTCTGTTTAAATTAGTGCAGTGAAACTCGAAAAAAATTTTGAAGCGTAGCGAAGGTCTGCATAAAAAGGCCCCCCTGGCCAAATGGTTCAACGTGCAAATTTCCCGATTGTTTTATTATGAAACTAGAATATATTTGGCAGATTCTGAAAGTGATTGCGATCACAAGACTCTTTTAGTTGCTTTGGGAATCGTCTTTTGAAAAAAGTGCAGTGAAACTCGAAAAAAGTTTGCGGGTGTAGGAACGGCGGCCGAAGGTCTGCATAAAAAGGCCCCCCTGGCCAAATGGTTCAACGTGCAAATTTCCCGATTGTTTTATTATGAAACTAGAATATATTTTGCAGATTCTGAAAGTGATTGCGATCACAAGACTCTTTTAGTTGCTTGGGAATCGTCTTTTGAAGAAAGTGCAGTGAAACTCGAAAAAAGTTTGCTTGCGTAGGAACGGCGGCCAAAGGACTGCATAAAAAGGACCCCCTGGCCAAATGGTTCAACGTGCAAATTTCTCGATTGTTTTATTATGAAACTAGAATATATTTTGCAGATTCTGAAAGTGATTGCGATCACAAGACTCTTTTAGTTGCTTGGGAATCGTCTTTTGAAGAAAGTGCAGTGAAACTCGAAAAAAGTTTGCGGGCGTAGGAACGGCGGCCGAAGGTCTGCATAAAAAGGCCGCCCTGGCCAAATGGTTCAACGTGCAAATTTCCCGATTGTTTTATTATGAAACTAAAATATATTTGGCAGATTCTGAAAGTGATTGCGATCACAAGACTCTTTTAGTTGCTTTGGAATCGTCTTTTGAAAGTAGTGCAGTGAAACTCGAAAAAAATTTTGGGAGCGTAGCGAAGGTCTGCATAAAAAGGCCCCCTGGCCAAATGGTTCAATGTGCAAATTTCCCGATTGTTTTATTATGAAACTAGAATATATATGGCAGATTCGGAAAGTGATTGCGATCTCAAGACTCTTTTAGTTGCTTGGGAATCGTCTTTTGAAAGTAGTGCAGTGAAACTCGAAAAAAATTTATGGAGCGTTGCGAAGGTCTGCATAAAAAGGCCCCCCTGGCCAAATGGTTCAACGTGCAAATTTCCCGATTGTTTTATTATGAACCTAGAATATATTTGGCAGATTCTGAAAGTGATTGCGATCACAAGACTCTTTTAGTTGCTTTGGAATCGTCTTTTGAAAGTAGTGCAGTGAAACTCGAAAAAAATTTTGGGAGCGTAGCGAAGGTCTGCATAAAAAGGCCCACCAGGCCAAATGGTTCAACGTGCAAATTTCCCGATTGTTTTATTATGAAACTAGAATATATTTGGCAGATTCTGAAAGTAATACGATCACAAGACTTTTTTAGTTGCTTGGGAATCGTCTTTTGAAAAAAATGCAATGAAACTCGAAAAAAGTTTGCGGGCGTAAGAACGGCGGCCGAAGGTCTGCATAAAAAGGCCCCCCTGGCCAAATGGTTCAACGTGCAAATTTCCCGATTGTTTTATTATGAAACTAGAATATATTTGGCAGATTCCGAAAGTGATTGCGATCACAAGACTCTTTTAGTTGCTTTGGAATCGTCTTTTGAAAGCAGTGCAGTGAAACTCGAAAAAAATTTTGGGAGCGTAGCGAAGGTCTGCATAAAAAGGCCCCCTGGCCAAATGGTTCAACGTGCAAATTCCCCGATTGTTTTATTATGAAACAAGAATATATTTGGCAGATTCTGAAAGTGATTGCGATCACAAGACTCTTTAAGTTGCTTTGGAATCGTCTTTTGAAAGTAGTGCAGTGAAACTCGAAAAAATTTTTTGGGAGCGTAGCGAAGGTCTGCATAAAAAGGCCCCCTGGCCAAATGGTTCAACGTGCAAATTTCCCGATTGTTTTATTATGAAACTAGAATATATTTGGCAGATTCTGAAAGTGATTGCGATCACAAGACTCTTTTAGTTGCTTTGGAATCGTCTTTTGAAAGTAGTGCAGTGAAACTCGAAAAAAATTTTGGGAGCGTAGCGAAGGTCTGCATAAAAAGGCCTCCCTGGCCAAATGGTTCAACGTGCAAATTTCCCGATTGTTTTATTATGAAACTAGAATATATTTGGCAGATTCGGAAAGTGATTGCGATCACAAGACTCTTTTAGTTGCTTGGGAATCGTCTTTTGAAAAAAGTGCAGTGAAACTCGAAAAAAGTTTGCTTGCGTAGGAACGGCGGCCAAAGGTCTGCATAAAAAGGACCCCCTGGCCAAATGGTTCAACGTGCAAATTTCCCGGTTGTTTGATTATGAAACTAGAATATATTTGGCAGATTCTGAAAGTGATTGCGATCACAAGACTCTTTTAGTTGCTTGGGAATCGTCTTTTGAAAAAAGTGCAGTGAAACTGGAAAAGAGTTTGCGGGCGTAGGAACGGCGGCCGAAGGTCTGCATAAAAAGGCCCTCCTGGCCAAATGGTTCAACGTGCAAATTTCCCGATTGTTTTATTATGAAACTAGAATATATTTGGCAGATTCGGAAAGTGATTGCGATCACAAGGCTCTTTTAGTTGCTTTGGAATCGTCTTTTGAAAGTAGTGCAGTGAAACTCGAAAAAAATTTATGGACCGTTGCGAAGGTCTGCATAAAAAGGCCCCCCTGGCCAAATGGTTCAACGTGCAAATTTCCCGATTGTTTTATTATGAACCTAGAATATATTTGGCAGATTCTGAAAGTGATTGCGATCACAAGACTCTTTTAGTTGCTTTGGAATCGTCTTTTGAAAGTAGTGCAGTGAAACTCGAAAATAATTTTGGGAGCGTAGCGAAGGTCTGCATAAAAAGGCCCCCTGGCCAAATGGTTCAACGTGCAAATTTCCCGATTGTTTTATTATGAAACTAGAATATATTTGGCAGATTCTGAAAGTGATTGCGATCACAAGACTTTTTTAGTTGCTTGGGAATCGTCTTTTGAAAAAAATGCAGTGAAACTCGAAAAAAGTTTGCGGGCGTAAGAACGGCGGCCGAAGGTCTGCATAAAAAGGCCCCCCCTGGCCAAATGGTTCAACGTGCAAATTTCCCGATTGTTTTATTATGAAACTAGAATATATTTGGCAGATTCTGAAAGTGATTGCGATCACAAGACTCTTTTAGTTGCTTTGGAATCGTCTTTTGAAAGCAGTGCAGTGAAACTCGAAAAAAATTTTGGGAGCGTAGCGAAGGTCTGCATAAAAAGGCCCCCTGGCCAAATGGTTCAACTTGCAAATTTCCCCATTGTTTTATTATGAAACTAGAATATATTTGGCAGATTCTGAAAGTGATTCCGATCACAAGACTCCTTTAGTTGCTTTGGAATCGTCTTTTGAAAGCAGTGCAGTGAAACTCGAAAAAAATTTTGGGAGCGTAGCGAAGGTCTGCATAAAAAGGCCCCCCTGGCCAAATGGTTCAACGTGCAAATTTCCCGATTGTTTTATTATGAAACTAGAATATATGTGGCAGATTCTGAAAGTGATTGCGATCACAAGACTCTTTTAGTTGCTTTGGAATCGTCTTTTGAAAGTAGTGCAGTGAAACTCGAAAAGAATTTTGGGAGCGTAGCGAAGGTCTGCATAAAAAGGCCCCCCTGGCCAAATGGTTCAACGTGCAAATTTCCCAATTGTTTTATTATGAAACTAGAATATATTTGGCAGATTCTGAGAGTGATTGCGATCACAAGACTCTTTTAGTTGCTTTGGAATCGTCTTTTGAAAGTAGTGCAGTGAAACTCGAAAAAAATTTTTGGGAGCGTAGCGAAGGTCTGCATTAAAAGGCCCCCCTGGCCAAATGGTTCAACGTGCAAATTCCCCGATTGTTTTATTATGAAACAAGAATATATTTGGCAGATTCTGAAAGTGATTGCGATCACAAGACTCTTTTAGTTGCTTTGGAATCGTCTTTTGAAAGTAGTGCAGTGAAACTCGAAAAGAATTTTGGGAGCGTAGCGAAGGTCTGCATAAAAAGGCCCCCCTGGCCAAATGGTTCAACGTGCAAATTTCCCAATTGTTTTATTATGAAACTAGAATATATTTGGCAGATTCTGAGAGTGATTGCGATCACAAGACTCTTTTAGTTGCTTTGGAATCGTCTTTTGAAAGTAGTGCAGTGAAACTCGAAAAAAATTTTTGGGAGCGTAGCGAAGGTCTGCATAAAAAGGCCCCCCTGGCCAAATGGTTCAACGTGCAAATTCCCCGATTGTTTTATTATGAAACAAGAATATATTTGGCAGATTCTGAAAGTGATTGCGATCACAAGACTCTTTTAGTTGCTTTGGAATCGTCTTTTGAAAGTAGTGCAGTGAAACTCGAAAAAAATTTTGGGAGCGTAGCGAAGGTCTGCATAAAAAGGCCCCCCTGGCCAAATGGTTCAACGTGCAAATTTCCCGATTGTTTTATTATGAAACTAGAATATATTTGGCAGATTCTGAAAGTGATTGCGATCACAAGACTCTTTTAGTTGCTTGGGAATCGTCTTTTGAAATTAGTGCAGTGAAACTCGAAAAAAATTTTGGGAGCGTAGCGAAGGTCTGCATAAAAAGGCCCCCCCCTGACCAAATGGTTCAACGTGCAAATTTCCCGATTGTTTTATTATGAAACTAGAATATATTTGGCAGATTCTGAAAGTGATTGCAATCTCAAGACTCTTTTAGTTGCTTGGGAATCGTCTTTTGAAAAAAGTGCAGTGAAACTCGAAAAAAGTTTGCGGGTGTAGGAACGGCGGCCGAAGGTCTGCATAAAAAGGCCCCCCTGGCCAAATGGTTCAACGTGCAAATTTCCCGATTGTTTTATTATGAAACTAGAATATATTTTGCAGATTCTGAAAGTGATTGCGATCACAAGACTCTTTTAGTTGCTTGGGAATCGTCTTTTGAAGAAAGTGCAGTGAAACTCGAAAAAAGTTTGCGGGCGTAGGAACGGCGGCCGAAGGTCTGCATAAAAAGGCCGCCCTGGCCAAATGGTTCAACGTGCAAATTTCCCGATTGTTTTATTATGAAACTAAAATATATTTGGCAGATTCTGAAAGTGATTGCGATCACAAGACTCTTTTAGTTGCTTTGGAATCGTCTTTTGAAAGTAGTGCAGTGAAACTCGAAAAAAATTTTGGGAGCGTAGCGAAGGTCTGCATAAAAAGGCCCCCTGGCCAAATGGTTCAATGTGCAAATTTCCCGATTGTTTTATTATGAAACTAGAATATATATGGCAGATTCGGAAAGTGATTGCGATCTCAAGACTCTTTTAGTTGCTTGGGAATCGTCTTGTGAAAGTAGTGCAGTGAAACTCGAAAAAAATTTATGGAGCGTTGCGAAGGTCTACATAAAAAGGCCCCCCTGGCCAAATGGTTCAACGTGCAAATTTCCCGATTGTTTTATTATGAACCTAGAATATATTTGGCAGATTCTGAAAGTGATTGCGATCACAAGACTCTTTTAGTTGCTTTGGAATCGTCTTTTGAAAGTAGTGCAGTGAAACTCGAAAAAAATTTTGGGAGCGTAGCGAAGGTCTGCATAAAAAGGCCCACCAGGCCAAATGGTTCAACGTGCAAATTTCCCGATTGTTTTATTATGAAACTAGAATATATTTGGCAGATTCTGAAAGTAATACGATCACAAGACTTTTTTAGTTGCTTGGGAATCGTCTTTTGAAAAAAATGCAATGAAACTCGAAAAAAGTTTGCGGGCGTAAGAACGGCGGCCGAAGGTCTGCATAAAAAGGCCCCCCTGGCCAAATGGTTCAACGTGCAAATTTCCCGATTGTTTTATTATGAAACTAGAATATATTTGGCAGATTCCGAAAGTGATTGCGATCACAAGACTCTTTTAGTTGCTTTGGAATCGTCTTTTGAAAGCAGTGCAGTGAAACTCGAAAAAAATTTTGGGAGCGTAGCGAAGGTCTGCATAAAAAGGCCCCCCTGGCCAAATGGTTCAACGTGCAAATTTCCCCATTGTTTTATTATGAAACTAGAATATATTTGGCAGATTCTGAAAGTGATTCCGATCACAAGACTCCTTTAGTTGCTTTGGAATCGTCATTTGAAAGTAGTGCAGTGAAACTCGAAAAAAATTTTTGGGAGCGTAGCGAAGGTCTGCATAAAAAGGCCCCCTGGCCAAATGGTTCAACGTGCAAATTCCCCGATTGTTTTATTATGAAACAAGAATATATTTGGTAGATTCTGAAAGTGATTGCGATCACAAGACTCTTTTAGTTGCTTTGGAATCGTCTTTTGAAAGTAGTGCAGTGAAACTCGAAAAAAATTTTTGGGAGCGTAGCGAAGGTCTGCATAAAAAGGCCCCCTGGCCAAATGGTTCAACGTGCAAATTCCCCGATTGTTTTATTATGAAACAAGAATATATTTGGCAGATTCTGAAAGTGATTGCGATCACAAGACTCTTTTAGTTGCTTTGGAATCGTCTTTTGAAAGTAGTGCAGTGAAACTCGAAAAAAATTTTGGGAGCGTAGCGAAGGTCTGCATAAAAAGGCCCCCCTGGCCAAATGGTTCAACGTGCAAATTTCCCGATTGTTTTATTATGAAACTAGAATATATTTGGCAGATTCTGAAAGTGATTGCGATGACAAGACTCTTTTAGTTGCTTGGGAATCGTCTTTTGAAATTAGTGCAGTGAAACTCGAAAAAAATTTTGGGAGCGTAGCGAAGGTCTGCATAAAAAGGCCCCCCCTGACGAAATGGTTCAACGTGCAAATTTCCCGATTGTTTTATTATGAAACTAGAATATATTTGGCAGATTCTGAAAGTGATTGCGATCACAAGACTCTTTTAGTTGCTTTGGAATCGTCTTTTGAAAGTAGTGCAGTGAAACTCGAAAAAAATTTTGGGAGCGTAGCGAAGGTCTGCATAAAAAGGCCTCCCTGGCCAAATGGTTCAACGTGCAAATTTCCCGATTGTTTTATTATGAAACGAGAATATATTTGGCAAATTCTGAAAGTGATTGCGATCACAAGACTCTTTTAGTTGCTTTGGAATCGTCTTTTGAAAGTAGTGCAGTGAAACTCGAAAAGAATTTTGGGAGCGTAGCGAAGGTCTGCATAAAAAGGCCCCCCTGGCCAAATGGTTCAACGTGCAAATTTCCCAATTGTTTTATTATGAAACTAGAATATATTTGGCAGATTCTGAGAGTGATTGCGATCACAAGACTCTTTTAGTTGCTTGGGAATCGTCTTTTGAATGTAGTGCAGTGAAACTCGAAAAGAATTTTGGGAGCGTAGCGAAGGTCTGCATAAAAAGGCCCCCCTGGCCAAATGGTTCAACGTGCAAATTTCCCAATTGTTTTATTATGAAACTAGAATATATTTGGCAGATTCTGAGAGTGATTGCGATCACAAGACTCTTTTAGTTGCTTGGGAATCGTCTTTTGAAAAAAGTGCAGTGAAACTCGAAAAAAGTTTGCGGGTGTAGGAACGGCGACCGAAGGTCTGCATAAAAAGGCCCCCCTGGCCAAATGGTTCAACGTGCAAATTTCCCGATTTTTTTATTATGAAACTAGAATATATTTCGCAGATTCTGAAAGTGATTGCGATCACAAGACTCTTTTAGTTGCTTGGGAATCGTCTTTTGAAAAAAGTGCAGTGAAACTCGAAAAAAGTTTGCTTGCGTAGGAACGGCGGCCAAAGGACTGCATAAAAAGGACCCCCTGGCCAAATGGTTCAACGTGCAAATTTCCCGATTGTTTTATTATGAAACTAGAATATATTTTGCAGATTCTGAAAGTGATTGCGATCACAAGACTCTTTTAGTTGCTTGGGAATCGTCTTTTGAAGAAAGTGCAGTGAAACTCGAAAAAAGTTTGCGGGCGTAGGAACGGCGGCCGAAGGTCTGCATAAAAAGGCCGCCCTGGCCAAATGGTTCAACGTGCAAATTTCCCGATTGTTTTATTATGAAACTAAAATATATTTGGCAGATTCTGAAAGTGATTGCGATCACAAGACTCTTTTAGTTGCTTTTGAATCGTCTTTTGGATGTAGTGCAGTGAAACTCGAAAAAAAATTTGGGAGCGTAGCGAAGGTCTGCATAAAAAGGCCCCCCTGGCCAAATGGTTCAACGTGCAAATTTCCCGATTGTTTTATTATGAAACTAGAATATATTTGGCAGATTCTGAAAGTGATTGCGATCACAAGACTCTTTTAGTTGCTTTGGAATCGTCTTTTGAAAGTAGTGCAGTGAAACTGGAAAAAAATTTTGGGAGCGTAGCGAAGGTCTGCATAAAAAGGCCCCCCTGGCCAAATGGTTCAACGTGAAAAAATTTCCCGATTGTTTTATTATGAAACAAGAATATATTTGGCAGATTCTGAAAGTGATTGCGATCACAAGACTCTTTTAGTTGCTTGGGAATCGTCTTTTGAAAAAAGTGCAGTGAAACTCGAAAAAAGTTTGCTTGCGTAGGAACGGCGGCCAAAGGACTGCATAAAAAGGACCCCCTGGCCAAATGGTTCAACGTGCAAATTTCCCGATTGTTTTATTATGAAACTAGAATATATTTTGCAGATTCTGAAAGTGATTGCGATCACAAGACTCTTTTAGTTGCTTGGGAATCGTCTTTTGAAGAAAGTGCAGTGAAACTCGAAAAAAGTTTGCGGGCGTAGGAACGGCGGCCGAAGGTCTGCATAAAAAGGCCGCCCTGGCCAAATGGTTCAACGTGCAAATTTCCCGATTGTTTTATTATGAAACTAAAATATATTTGGCAGATTCTGAAAGTGATTGCGATCACAAGACTCTTTTAGTTGCTTTTGAATCGTCTTTTGGATGTAGTGCAGTGAAACTCGAAAAAAAATTTGGGAGCGTAGCGAAGGTCTGCATAAAAAGGCCCCCCTGGCCAAATGGTTCAACGTGCAAATTTCCCGATTGTTTTATTATGAAACTAGAATATATTTGGCAGATTCTGAAAGTGATTGCGATCACAAGACTCTTTTAGTTGCTTTGGAATCGTCTTTTGAAAGTAGTGCAGTGAAACTGGAAAAAAAATTTGGGAGCGTAGCGAAGGTCTGCATAAAAAGGCCCCCCTGGCCAAATGGTTCAACGTGAAAAAATTTCCCGATTGTTTTATTATGAAACAAGAATATATTTGGCAGATTCTGAAAGTGATTGCGATCACAAGACTCTTTTAGTTGCTTTGGAATCGTCTTTTGAAAGTAGTGCAGTGAAACTCGAAAAAAATTTTGGGAGCGTAGCGAAGGTCTGCATAAAAAGGCCCCCCTGGCCAAAAAGTTCAACGTGCAAATTTCCCGATTGTTTTATTATGAAACTAGAATATATTTGGCAGATTCTGAAAGTGATTGCGATCACAAGACTCTTTTAGTTGCTTGGGAATCGTCTTTTGAAAAAGTGCAGTGAAACTCGAAAAAAGTTTGCTTGCGTAGGAACGGCGGCCAAAGGACTGCATAAAAAGGACCCCCTGGCCAAATGGTTCAACGTGCAAATTTCTCGGTTGTTTGATTATGAAACTAGAATATATTTTGCAGATTCTGAAAGTGATTGCGATCACAAGACTCTTTTAGTTGCTTGGGAATCGTCTTTTGAAGAAAGTGCAGTGAAACTCGAAAAAAGTTTGCGGGCGTAGGAACGGCGGCCGAAGGTCTGCATAAAAAGGCCGCCCTGGCCAAATGGTTCAACGTGCAAATTTCCCGATTGTTTTATTATGAAACTAAAATATATTTGGCAGATTCTGAAAGTGATTGCGATCACAAGACTCTTTTAGTTGCTTTTGAATCGTCTTTTGGATGTAGTGCAGTGAAACTCGAAAAAAAATTTAGGAGCGTAGCGAAGGTCTGCATAAAAAGGCCCCCCTGGCCAAATGGTTCAACGTGCAAATTTCCCGATTGTTTTATTATGAAACTACAATATATTTGGCAGATTCTGAAAGTGATTGCGATCACAAGACTCTTTTAGTTGCTTTGGAATCGTCTTTTGAAAGTAGTGCAGTGAAACTGGAAAAAAATTTTGGGAGCGTAGCGAAGGTTTGCATAAAAAGGCCCCCCTGGCCAAATGGTTCAACGTGCAAATTTCCCGATTGTTTTATTATGAAACAAGAATATATTTGGCAGATTCTGAAAGTGATTGCGATCACAAGACTCTTTTAGTTGCTTTGGAATCGTCTTTTGAAAGTAGTGCAGTGAAACTCGAAAAAAATTTTGGGAGCGTAGCGAAGGTCTGCATAAAAAGGCCCCCCTGGCCAAATGGTTCAACGTGCAAATTTCCCGATTGTTTTATTATGAAACTAGAATATATTTGGCAGATTCTGAAAGTGATTGCGATCACAAGACTCTTTTAGTTGCTTGGGAATCGTCTTTTGAAAAAAGTGCAGTGAAACTCGAAAAAAGTTTGCGGGCGTAGGAACGGCGGCCGAAGGTCTGCATAAAAAGGCCCCCCTGGCCAAATGGTTCAACGTGCAAATTTCCCGATTTTTTTATTATGAAACTAGAATATATTTCGCAGATTCTGAAAGTGATTGCGATCACAAAACTCTTTTAGTTGCTTGGGAATCGTCTTTTGAAAAAAGTGCAGTGAAACTCGAAAAAAGTTTGCTTGCGTAGGAACGGCGGCCAAAGGACTGCATAAAAAGGACCCCCTGGCCAAATGGTTCAACGTGCAAATTTCCCGGTTGTTTGATTATGAAACTAGAATATATTTGGCAGATTCTGAAAGTGATTGCGATCACAAGACTCTTTTAGTTGCTTTGGAATCGTCTGTTTAAAGTAGTGCAGTGAAACTCGAAAAAAATTTTTGAAGCGTAGCGAAGGTCTGCATAAAAAGGCCCCCCTGGCCAAATGGTTCAACGTGCAAATTTCCCGATTGTTTTATTATGAAACTAGAATATATTTGGCAGATTCTGAAAGTGATTGCGATCACAAGACTCTTTTAGTTGCTTTGGAATCGTCTTTTGAAAGTAGTGCAGTGAAACTCGAAAAAAATTTTGGGAGCGTAGCGAAGGTCTGCATAAAAAGGCCCCCCTGGCCAAATGGTTCAACGTGCAAACTTCCCGATTGTTTTATTATGAAACTAGAATATATTTGGCAGATTCTGAAAGTGATTGCAATCTCAAGACTCTTTTAGTTGCTTGGGAATCGTCTTTTGAAAAAAGTGCAGTGAAACTCGAAAAAAGTTTGCGGGTGTAGGAACGGCGGCCGAAGGTCTGCATAAAAAGGCCCCCCTGGCCAAATGGTTCAACGTGCAAATTTCCCGATTGTTTTATTATGAAACTAGAATATATTTTGCAGATTCTGAAAGTGATTGCGATCACAAGACTCTTTTAGTTGCTTGGGAATCGTCTTTTGAAGAAAGTGCAGTGAAACTCGAAAAAAGTTTGCGGGCGTAGGAATGGCGGCCGAAGGTCTGCATAAAAAGGCCGCCCTGGCCAAATGGTTCAACGTGCAAATTTCCCGATTGTTTTATTATGAAACTAAAATATATTTGGCAGATTCTGAAAGTGATTGCGATCACAAGACTCTTTTAGTTGCTTTGGAATCGTCTTTTGGATGTAGTGCAGTGAAACTCGAAAAAAAATTTGGGAGCGTAGCGAAGGTCTGCATAAAAAGGCCCCCCTGGCCAAATGGTTCAACGTGCAAATTTCCCGATTGTTTTATTATGAAACTAGAATATATTTGGCAGATTCTGAAAGTGATTGCGATCACAAGACTCTTTTAGTTGCTTTGGAATCGTCTTTTGAAAGTAGTGCAGTGAAACTGGAAAAAAATTTTGGGAGCGTAGCGAAGGTCTGCATAAAAAGGCCCCCCTGGCCAAATGGTTCAACGTGCAAATTTCCCGATTGTTTTATTATGAAACAAGAATATATTTGGCAGATTCTGAAAGTGATTGCGATCACAAGACTCTTTTAGTTGCTTTGGAATCGTCTTTTGAAAGTAGTGCAGTGAAACTCGAAAAAAATTTTGGGAGCGTAGCGAAGGTCTGCATAAAAAGGCCCCCCTGGCCAAATGGTTCAACGTGCAATTTTCCCGATTGTTTTATTATGAAACTAGAATATATTTTGCAGATTCTGAAAGTGATTGCGATCACAAGACTCTTTTAGTTGCTTGGGAATCGTCTTTTGAAGAAAGTGCAGTGAAACTCGAAAAAAGTTTGCGGGCGTAGGAACGGCGGCCGAAGGTCTGCATAAAAAGGCCGCCCTGGCCAAATGGTTCAACGTGCAAATTTCCCGATTGTTTTATTATGAAACTAAAATATATTTGGCAGATTCTGAAAGTGATTGCGATCACAAGACTCTTTTAGTTGCTTTTGAATCGTCTTTTGGATGTAGTGCAGTGAAACTCGAAAAAAAATTTGGGAGCATAGCGAAGGTCTGCATAAAAAGGCCCCCCTGGCCAAATGGTTCAACGTGCAAATTTCCCGATTGTTTTATTATGAAACTAGAATATATTTGACAGATTCTGAAAGTGATTGCGATCACAAGACTCTTTTAGTTGCTTTGGAATCGTCTTTTGAAAGTAGTGCAGTGAAACTGGAAAAAAATTTTGGGAGCGTAGCGAAGGTCTGCATAAAAAGGCCCCCCTGGCCAAATGGTTCAACGTGCAAATTTCCCGATTGTTTTATTATGAAACAAGAATATATTTGGCAGATTCTGAAAGTGATTGCGATCACAAGACTCTTTTAGTTGCTTTGGAATCGTCTTTTGAATGTAGTGCAGTGAAACTCGAAAAAAATTTTGGGAGCGTAGCGAAGGTCTGCATAAAAAGGCCCCCCTGGCCAAATGGTTCAACATGCAAATTTCCCGATTGTTTTATTATGAAACTAGAATATATTTGGCAGATTCTGAAAGTGATTGCGATCACAAGACTCTTTTAGTTGCTTGGGAATCGTCTTTTGAAAAAAGTGCAGTGAAACTCGAAAAAAGTTTGCGGGCGTAGGAACGGCGGCCGAAGGTCTGCATAAAAAGGCCCCCCTGGCCAAATGGTTCAACGTGCAAATTTCCCGATTTTTTTATTATGAAACTAGAATATATTTCGCAGATTCTGAAAGTGATTGCGATCACAAGACTCTTTTAGTTGCTTGGGAATCGTCTTTTGAAAAAAGTGCAGTGAAACTCGAAAAAAGTTTGCTTGCGTAGGAACGGCGGCCAAAGGACTGCATAAAAAGGACCCCCTGGCCAAATGGTTCAACGTGCAAATTTCCCGGTTGTTTGATTATGAAACTAGAATATATTTGGCAGATTCTGAAAGTGATTGCGATCACAAGACTCTTTTAGTTGCTTGGGAATCGTCTTTTGAAAAAAGTGCAGTGAAACTGGAAAAGAGTTTGCGGGCGTAGGAACGGCGGCCGAAGGTCTGCATAAAAAGGCCCTCCTGGCCAAATGGTTCAACGTGCAAATTTCCCGATTGTTTTATTATGAAACTAGAATATATTTGGCAGATTCTGAAAGTGATTGCGATCACAAGACTCTTTTAGTTGCTTTGGAATCGTCTTTTGAAAGTAGTGCAGTGAAACTCGAAAAAAATTTTGGGAGCGTAGCGAAGGTCTGCATAAAAAGGCCCCCCTGGCCAAATGGTTCAACGTGCAAATTTCCCGATTGTTTTATTATGAAACTAGAATATATTTGGCAGATTCTGAAAGTGATTGCGATCACAAGACTCTTTTAGTTGCTTTGGAATCGTCTGTTTAAATTAGTGCAGTGAAACTCGAAAAAAATTTTTGAAGCGTAGCGAAGGTCTGCATAAAAAGGCCCCCCTGGCCAAATGGTTCAACGTGCAAATTTCCCGATTGTTTTATTATGAAACTAGAATATATTTGGCAGATTCTGAAAGTGATTGCGATCACAAGACTCTTTTAGTTGCTTTGGGAATCGTCTTTTGAAAAAAGTGCAGTGAAACTCGAAAAAAGTTTGCGGGTGTAGGAACGGCGGCCGAAGGTCTGCATAAAAAGGCCCCCCTGGCCAAATGGTTCAACGTGCAAATTTCCCGATTGTTTTATTATGAAACTAGAATATATTTTGCAGATTCTGAAAGTGATTGCGATCACAAGACTCTTTTAGTTGCTTGGGAATCGTCTTTTGAAGAAAGTGCAGTGAAACTCGAAAAAAGTTTGCGGGCGTAGGAACGGCGGCCGAAGGTCTGCATAAAAAGGCCGCCCTGGCCAAATGGTTCAACGTGCAAATTTCCCGATTGTTTTATTATGAAACTAAAATATATTTGGCAGATTCTGAAAGTGATTGCGATCACAAGACTCTTTTAGTTGCTTTGGAATCGTCTTTTGAAAGTAGTGCAGTGAAACTCGAAAAAAATTTTGGGAGCGTAGCGAAGGTCTGCATAAAAAGGCCCCCTGGCCAAATGGTTCAATGTGCAAATTTCCCGATTGTTTTATTATGAAACTAGAATATATATGGCAGATTCGGAAAGTGATTGCGATCTCAAGACTCTTTTAGTTGCTTGGGAATCGTCTTTTGAAAGTAGTGCAGTGAAACTCGAAAAAAATTTATGGAGCGTTGCGAAGGTCTGCATAAAAAGGCCCCCCTGGCCAAATGGTTCAACGTGCAAATTTCCCGATTGTTTTATTATGAACCTAGAATATATTTGGCAGATTCTGAAAGTGATTGCGATCACAAGACTCTTTTAGTTGCTTTGGAATCGTCTTTTGAAAGTAGTGCAGTGAAACTCGAAAAAAATTTTGGGAGCGTAGCGAAGGTCTGCATAAAAAGGCCCACCAGGCCAAATGGTTCAACGTGCAAATTTCCCGATTGTTTTATTATGAAACTAGAATATATTTGGCAGATTCTGAAAGTAATACGATCACAAGACTTTTTTAGTTGCTTGGGAATCGTCTTTTGAAAAAAATGCAATGAAACTCGAAAAAAGTTTGCGGGCGTAAGAACGGCGGCCGAAGGTCTGCATAAAAAGGCCCCCCTGGCCAAATGGTTCAACGTGCAAATTTCCCGATTGTTTTATTATGAAACTAGAATATATTTGGCAGATTCCGAAAGTGATTGCGATCACAAGACTCTTTTAGTTGCTTTGGAATCGTCTTTTGAAAGCAGTGCAGTGAAACTCGAAAAAAATTTTGGGAGCGTAGCGAAGGTCTGCATAAAAAGGCCCCCTGGCCAAATGGTTCAACGTGCAAATTCCCCGATTGTTTTATTATGAAACAAGAATATATTTGGCAGATTCTGAAAGTGATTGCGATCACAAGACTCTTTTAGTTGCTTTGGAATCGTCTTTTGAATGTAGTGCAGTGAAACTCGAAAAAAATTTTGGGAGCGTAGCGAAGGTCTGCATAAAAAGGCCCCCCTGGCCAAATGGTTCAACATGCAAATTTCCCGATTGTTTTATTATGAAACTAGAATATATTTGGCAGATTCTGAAAGTGATTGCGATCACAAGACTCTTTTAGTTGCTTGGGAATCGTCTTTTGAAAAAAGTGCAGTGAAACTCGAAAAAAGTTTGCGGGCGTAGGAACGGCGGCCGAAGGTCTGCATAAAAAGGCCCCCCTGGCCAAATGGTTCAACGTGCAAATTTCCCGATTTTTTTATTATGAAACTAGAATATATTTCGCAGATTCTGAAAGTGATTGCGATCACAAGACTCTTTTAGTTGCTTGGGAATCGTCTTTTGAAAAAAGTGCAGTGAAACTCGAAAAAAGTTTGCTTGCGTAGGAACGGCGGCCAAAGGACTGCATAAAAAGGACCCCCTGGCCAAATGGTTCAACGTGCAAATTTCCCGGTTGTTTGATTATGAAACTAGAATATATTTGGCAGATTCTGAAAGTGATTGCGATCACAAGACTCTTTTAGTTGCTTGGGAATCGTCTTTTGAAAAAAGTGCAGTGAAACTGGAAAAGAGTTTGCGGGCGTAGGAACGGCGGCCGAAGGTCTGCATAAAAAGGCCCTCCTGGCCAAATGGTTCAACGTGCAAATTTCCCGATTGTTTTATTATGAAACTAGAATATATTTGGCAGATTCTGAAAGTGATTGCGATCACAAGACTCTTTTAGTTGCTTTGGAATCGTCTTTTGAAAGTAGTGCAGTGAAACTCGAAAAAAATTTTGGGAGCGTAGCGAAGGTCTGCATAAAAAGGCCCCCCTGGCCAAATGGTTCAACGTGCAAATTTCCCGATTGTTTTATTATGAAACTAGAATATATTTGGCAGATTCTGAAAGTGATTGCGATCACAAGACTCTTTTAGTTGCTTTGGAATCGTCTGTTTAAATTAGTGCAGTGAAACTCGAAAAAAATTTTTGAAGCGTAGCGAAGGTCTGCATAAAAAGGCCCCCCTGGCCAAATGGTTCAACGTGCAAATTTCCCGATTGTTTTATTATGAAACTAGAATATATTTGGCAGATTCTGAAAGTGATTGCGATCACAAGACTCTTTTAGTTGCTTTGGGAATCGTCTTTTGAAAAAAGTGCAGTGAAACTCGAAAAAAGTTTGCGGGTGTAGGAACGGCGGCCGAAGGTCTGCATAAAAAGGCCCCCCTGGCCAAATGGTTCAACGTGCAAATTTCCCGATTGTTTTATTATGAAACTAGAATATATTTTGCAGATTCTGAAAGTGATTGCGATCACAAGACTCTTTTAGTTGCTTGGGAATCGTCTTTTGAAGAAAGTGCAGTGAAACTCGAAAAAAGTTTGCGGGCGTAGGAACGGCGGCCGAAGGTCTGCATAAAAAGGCCGCCCTGGCCAAATGGTTCAACGTGCAAATTTCCCGATTGTTTTATTATGAAACTAAAATATATTTGGCAGATTCTGAAAGTGATTGCGATCACAAGACTCTTTTAGTTGCTTTGGAATCGTCTTTTGAAAGTAGTGCAGTGAAACTCGAAAAAAATTTTGGGAGCGTAGCGAAGGTCTGCATAAAAAGGCCCCCTGGCCAAATGGTTCAATGTGCAAATTTCCCGATTGTTTTATTATGAAACTAGAATATATATGGCAGATTCGGAAAGTGATTGCGATCTCAAGACTCTTTTAGTTGCTTGGGAATCGTCTTTTGAAAGTAGTGCAGTGAAACTCGAAAAAAATTTATGGAGCGTTGCGAAGGTCTGCATAAAAAGGCCCCCCTGGCCAAATGGTTCAACGTGCAAATTTCCCGATTGTTTTATTATGAACCTAGAATATATTTGGCAGATTCTGAAAGTGATTGCGATCACAAGACTCTTTTAGTTGCTTTGGAATCGTCTTTTGAAAGTAGTGCAGTGAAACTCGAAAAAAATTTTGGGAGCGTAGCGAAGGTCTGCATAAAAAGGCCCACCAGGCCAAATGGTTCAACGTGCAAATTTCCCGATTGTTTTATTATGAAACTAGAATATATTTGGCAGATTCTGAAAGTAATACGATCACAAGACTTTTTTAGTTGCTTGGGAATCGTCTTTTGAAAAAAATGCAATGAAACTCGAAAAAAGTTTGCGGGCGTAAGAACGGCGGCCGAAGGTCTGCATAAAAAGGCCCCCCTGGCCAAATGGTTCAACGTGCAAATTTCCCGATTGTTTTATTATGAAACTAGAATATATTTGGCAGATTCCGAAAGTGATTGCGATCACAAGACTCTTTTAGTTGCTTTGGAATCGTCTTTTGAAAGCAGTGCAGTGAAACTCGAAAAAAATTTTGGGAGCGTAGCGAAGGTCTGCATAAAAAGGCCCCCTGGCCAAATGGTTCAACGTGCAAATTCCCCGATTGTTTTATTATGAAACAAGAATATATTTGGCAGATTCTGAAAGTGATTGCGATCACAAGACTCTTTTAGTTGCTTTGGAATCGTCTTTTGAAAGTAGTGCAGTGAAACTCGAAAAAATTTTTTGGGAGCGTAGCGAAGGTCTGCATAAAAAGGCCCCCTGGCCAAATGGTTCAACGTGCAAATTTCCCGATTGTTTTATTATGAAACTAGAATATATTTGGCAGATTCTGAAAGTGATTGCGATCACAAGACTCTTTTAGTTGCTTGGGAATCGTCTTTTGAAAAAAGTGCAGTGAAACTCGAAAAAAGTTTGCTTGCGTAGGAACGGCGGCCAAAGGACTGCATAAAAAGGACCCCCTGGCCAAATGGTTCAACGTGCAAATTTCCCGGTTGTTTGATTATGAAACTAGAATATATTTGGCAGATTCTGAAAGTGATTGCGATCACAAGACTCTTTTAGTTGCTTGGGAATCGTCTTTTGAAAAAAGTGCAGTGAAACTGGAAAAGAGTTTGCGGGCGTAGGAACGGCGGCCGAAGGTCTGCATAAAAAGGCCCTCCTGGCCAAATGGTTCAACGTGCAAATTTCCCGATTGTTTTATTATGAAACTAGAATATATTTGGCAGATTCTGAAAGTGATTGCGATCACAAGACTCTTTTAGTTGCTTTGGAATCGTCTTTTGAAAGTAGTGCAGTGAAACTCGAAAAAAATTTTGGGAGCGTAGCGAAGGTCTGCATAAAAAGGCCCCCCTGGCCAAATGGTTCAACGTGCAAATTTCCCGATTGTTTTATTATGAAACTAGAATATATTTGGCAGATTCTGAAAGTGATTGCGATCACAAGACTCTTTTAGTTGCTTTGGAATCGTCTGTTTAAATTAGTGCAGTGAAACTCGAAAAAAATTTTTGAAGCGTAGCGAAGGTCTGCATAAAAAGGCCCCCCTGGCCAAATGGTTCAACGTGCAAATTTCCCGATTGTTTTATTATGAAACTAGAATATATTTGGCAGATTCTGAAAGTGATTGCGATCACAAGACTCTTTTAGTTGCTTTGGGAATCGTCTTTTGAAAAAAGTGCAGTGAAACTCGAAAAAAGTTTGCGGGTGTAGGAACGGCGGCCGAAGGTCTGCATAAAAAGGCCCCCCTGGCCAAATGGTTCAACGTGCAAATTTCCCGATTGTTTTATTATGAAACTAGAATATATTTTGCAGATTCTGAAAGTGATTGCGATCACAAGACTCTTTTAGTTGCTTGGGAATCGTCTTTTGAAAAAAGTGCAGTGAAACTCGAAAAAAGTTTGCGGGCGTAGGAACGGCGGCCGAAGGTCTGCATAAAAAGGCCGCCCTGGCCAAATGGTTCAACGTGCAAATTTCCCGATTGTTTTATTATAAAACTAAAATATATTTGGCAGATTCTGAAAGTGATTGCGATCACAAGACTCTTTTAGTTGCTTTGGAATCGTCTTTTGAAAGTAGTGCAGTGAAACTCGAAAAAAATTTTGGGAGCGTAGCGAAGGTCTGCATAAAAAGGCCCCCTGGCCAAATGGTTCAATGTGCAAATTTCCCGATTGTTTTATTATGAAACTAGAATATATATGGCAGATTCGGAAAGTGATTGCGATCTCAAGACTCTTTTAGTTGCTTGGGAATCGTCTTTTGAAAGTAGTGCAGTGAAACTCGAAAAAAATTTATGGAGCGTTGCGAAGGTCTGCATAAAAAGGCCCCCCTGGCCAAATGGTTCAACGTGCAAATTTCCCGATTGTTTTATTATGAACCTAGAATATATTTGGCAGATTCTGAAAGTGATTGCGATCACAAGACTCTTTTAGTTGCTTTGGAATCGTCTTTTGAAAGTAGTGCAGTGAAACTCGAAAAAAATTTTGGGAGCGTAGCGAAGGTCTGCATAAAAAGGCCCACCAGGCCAAATGGTTCAACGTGCAAATTTCCCGATTGTTTTATTATGAAACTAGAATATATTTGGCAGATTCTGAAAGTAATACGATCACAAGACTTTTTTAGTTGCTTGGGAATCGTCTTTTGAAAAAAATGCAATGAAACTCGAAAAAAGTTTGCGGGCGTAAGAACGGCGGCCGAAGGTCTGCATAAAAAGGCCCCCCTGGCCAAATGGTTCAACGTGCAAATTTCCCGATTGTTTTATTATGAAACTAGAATATATTTGGCAGATTCCGAAAGTGATTGCGATCACAAGACTCTTTTAGTTGCTTTGGAATCGTCTTTTGAAAGCAGTGCAGTGAAACTCGAAAAAAATTTTGGGAGCGTAGCGAAGGTCTGCATAAAAAGGCCCCCTGGCCAAATGGTTCAACGTGCAAATTCCCCGATTGTTTTATTATGAAACAAGAATATATTTGGCAGATTCTGAAAGTGATTGCGATCACAAGACTCTTTTAGTTGCTTTGGAATCGTCTTTTGAAAGTAGTGCAGTGAAACTCGAAAAAATTTTTTGGGAGCGTAGCGAAGGTCTGCATAAAAAGGCCCCCTGGCCAAATGGTTCAACGTGCAAATTTCCCGATTGTTTTATTATGAAACTAGAATATATTTGGCAGATTCTGAAAGTGATTGCGATCACAAGACTCTTTTAGTTGCTTTGGAA
Source organism: Salticus scenicus (assembly GCA_963930645.1). Lineage (NCBI taxonomy): Eukaryota > Metazoa > Arthropoda > Arachnida > Araneae > Salticidae > Salticus > Salticus scenicus. Next base: position 28,841,915 of record OZ005658.1, read on the forward strand.
TCGTCTTTTGAAAGTAGTGCAGTGAAACTCGAAAAAAATTTTGGGAGCGTAGCGAAGGTCTGCATAAAAAGGCCCCCCTGGCCAAATGGTTCAACGTGCAAATTTCCCGATTGTTTTATTATGAAACTAGAATATATTTGGCAGATTCTGAAAGTGATTGCGATCACAAGACTCTTTTAGTTGCTTGGGAATCGTCTTTTGAAATTAGTGCAGTGAAACTCGAAAAAAATTTTGGGAGCGTAGCGAAGGTCTGCATAAAAAGGCCCCCCCCTGACCAAATGGTTCAACGTGCAAATTTCCCGATTGTTTTATTATGAAACTAGAATATATTTGGCAGATTCTGAAAGTGATTGCGATCACAAGACTCTTTTAGTTGCTTTGGAATCGTCTTTTGAAAGTAGTGCAGTGAAACTCGAAAAAAATTTTGGGAGCGTAGCGAAGGTCTGCATAAAAAGGCCTCCCTGGCCAAATGGTTCAACGTGCAAATTTCCCGATTGTTTTATTATGAAACTAGAATATATTTGGCAGATTCTGAAAGTGATTGCGATCACAAGACTCTTTTAGTTGCTTGGGAATCGTCTTTTGAAAAAAGTGCAGTGAAACTCGAAAAAAGTTTGCGGGCGTAGGAACGGCGGCCGAAGGTCTGCATAAAAAGGCCCCCCTGGCCAAATGGTTCAACGTGCAAATTTCCCGATTTTTTTATTATGAAACTAGAATATATTTCGCAGATTCTGAAAGTGATTGCGATCACAAGACTCTTTTAGTTGCTTGGGAATCGTCTTTTGAAAAAAGTGCAGTGAAACTCGAAAAAAGTTTGCTTGCGTAGGAACGGCGGCCAAAGGACTGCATAAAAAGGACCCCCTGGCCAAATGGTTCAACGTGCAAATTTCCCGGTTGTTTGATTATGAAACTAGAATATATTTGGCAGATTCTGAAAGTGATTGCGATCACAAGACTCTTTTAGTTGCTTGGGAATCGTCTTTTGAAAAAAGTGCAGTGAAACTGGAAAAGAGTTTGCGGGCGTAGGAACGGCGGCCGAAGGTCTGCATAAAAAGGCCCTCCTGGCCAAATGGTTCAACGTGCAAATTTCCCGATTGTTTTATTATGAAACTAGAATATATTTGGCAGATTCTGAAAGTGATTGCGATCACAAGACTCTTTTAGTTGCTTTGGAATCGTCTTTTGAAAGTAGTGCAGTGAAACTCGAAAAAAATTTTGGGAGCGTAGCGAAGGTCTGCATAAAAAGGCCCCCCTGGCCAAATGGTTCAACGTGCAAATTTCCCGATTGTTTTATTATGAAACTAGAATATATTTGGCAGATTCTGAAAGTGATTGCGATCACAAGACTCTTTTAGTTGCTTTGGAATCGTCTGTTTAAATTAGTGCAGTGAAACTCGAAAAAAATTTTTGAAGCGTAGCGAAGGTCTGCATAAAAAGGCCCCCCTGGCCAAATGGTTCAACGTGCAAATTTCCCGATTGTTTTATTATGAAACTAGAATATATTTGGCAGATTCTGAAAGTGATTGCGATCACAAGACTCTTTTAGTTGCTTTGGGAATCGTCTTTTGAAAAAAGTGCAGTGAAACTCGAAAAAAGTTTGCGGGTGTAGGAACGGCGGCCGAAGGTCTGCATAAAAAGGCCCCCCTGGCCAAATGGTTCAACGTGCAAATTTCCCGATTGTTTTATTATGAAACTAGAATATATTTTGCAGATTCTGAAAGTGATTGCGATCACAAGACTCTTTTAGTTGCTTGGGAATCGTCTTTTGAAGAAAGTGCAGTGAAACTCGAAAAAAGTTTGCGGGCGTAGGAACGGCGGCCGAAGGTCTGCATAAAAAGGCCGCCCTGGCCAAATGGTTCAACGTGCAAATTTCCCGATTGTTTTATTATGAAACTAAAATATATTTGGCAGATTCTGAAAGTGATTGCGATCACAAGACTCTTTTAGTTGCTTTGGAATCGTCTTTTGAAAGTAGTGCAGTGAAACTCGAAAAAAATTTTGGGAGCGTAGCGAAGGTCTGCATAAAAAGGCCCCCTGGCCAAATGGTTCAATGTGCAAATTTCCCGATTGTTTTATTATGAAACTAGAATATATATGGCAGATTCGGAAAGTGATTGCGATCTCAAGACTCTTTTAGTTGCTTGGGAATCGTCTTTTGAAAGTAGTGCAGTGAAACTCGAAAAAAATTTATGGAGCGTTGCGAAGGTCTGCATAAAAAGGCCCCCCTGGCCAAATGGTTCAACGTGCAAATTTCCCGATTGTTTTATTATGAACCTAGAATATATTTGGCAGATTCTGAAAGTGATTGCGATCACAAGACTCTTTTAGTTGCTTTGGAATCGTCTTTTGAAAGTAGTGCAGTGAAACTCGAAAAAAATTTTGGGAGCGTAGCGAAGGTCTGCATAAAAAGGCCCACCAGGCCAAATGGTTCAACGTGCAAATTTCCCGATTGTTTTATTATGAAACTAGAATATATTTGGCAGATTCTGAAAGTAATACGATCACAAGACTTTTTTAGTTGCTTGGGAATCGTCTTTTGAAAAAAATGCAATGAAACTCGAAAAAAGTTTGCGGGCGTAAGAACGGCGGCCGAAGGTCTGCATAAAAAGGCCCCCCTGGCCAAATGGTTCAACGTGCAAATTTCCCGATTGTTTTATTATGAAACTAGAATATATTTGGCAGATTCCGAAAGTGATTGCGATCACAAGACTCTTTTAGTTGCTTTGGAATCGTCTTTTGAAAGCAGTGCAGTGAAACTCGAAAAAAATTTTGGGAGCGTAGCGAAGGTCTGCATAAAAAGGCCCCCTGGCCAAATGGTTCAACGTGCAAATTCCCCGATTGTTTTATTATGAAACAAGAATATATTTGGCAGATTCTGAAAGTGATTGCGATCACAAGACTCTTTTAGTTGCTTTGGAATCGTCTTTTGAATGTAGTGCAGTGAAACTCGAAAAAAATTTTGGGAGCGTAGCGAAGGTCTGCATAAAAAGGCCCCCCTGGCCAAATGGTTCAACATGCAAATTTCCCGATTGTTTTATTATGAAACTAGAATATATTTGGCAGATTCTGAAAGTGATTGCGATCACAAGACTCTTTTAGTTGCTTGGGAATCGTCTTTTGAAAAAAGTGCAGTGAAACTCGAAAAAAGTTTGCGGGCGTAGGAACGGCGGCCGAAGGTCTGCATAAAAAGGCCCCCCTGGCCAAATGGTTCAACGTGCAAATTTCCCGATTTTTTTATTATGAAACTAGAATATATTTCGCAGATTCTGAAAGTGATTGCGATCACAAGACTCTTTTAGTTGCTTGGGAATCGTCTTTTGAAAAAAGTGCAGTGAAACTCGAAAAAAGTTTGCTTGCGTAGGAACGGCGGCCAAAGGACTGCATAAAAAGGACCCCCTGGCCAAATGGTTCAACGTGCAAATTTCCCGGTTGTTTGATTATGAAACTAGAATATATTTGGCAGATTCTGAAAGTGATTGCGATCACAAGACTCTTTTAGTTGCTTGGGAATCGTCTTTTGAAAAAAGTGCAGTGAAACTGGAAAAGAGTTTGCGGGCGTAGGAACGGCGGCCGAAGGTCTGCATAAAAAGGCCCTCCTGGCCAAATGGTTCAACGTGCAAATTTCCCGATTGTTTTATTATGAAACTAGAATATATTTGGCAGATTCTGAAAGTGATTGCGATCACAAGACTCTTTTAGTTGCTTTGGAATCGTCTTTTGAAAGTAGTGCAGTGAAACTCGAAAAAAATTTTGGGAGCGTAGCGAAGGTCTGCATAAAAAGGCCCCCCTGGCCAAATGGTTCAACGTGCAAATTTCCCGATTGTTTTATTATGAAACTAGAATATATTTGGCAGATTCTGAAAGTGATTGCGATCACAAGACTCTTTTAGTTGCTTTGGAATCGTCTGTTTAAATTAGTGCAGTGAAACTCGAAAAAAATTTTTGAAGCGTAGCGAAGGTCTGCATAAAAAGGCCCCCCTGGCCAAATGGTTCAACGTGCAAATTTCCCGATTGTTTTATTATGAAACTAGAATATATTTGGCAGATTCTGAAAGTGATTGCGATCACAAGACTCTTTTAGTTGCTTTGGGAATCGTCTTTTGAAAAAAGTGCAGTGAAACTCGAAAAAAGTTTGCGGGTGTAGGAACGGCGGCCGAAGGTCTGCATAAAAAGGCCCCCCTGGCCAAATGGTTCAACGTGCAAATTTCCCGATTGTTTTATTATGAAACTAGAATATATTTTGCAGATTCTGAAAGTGATTGCGATCACAAGACTCTTTTAGTTGCTTGGGAATCGTCTTTTGAAGAAAGTGCAGTGAAACTCGAAAAAAGTTTGCGGGCGTAGGAACGGCGGCCGAAGGTCTGCATAAAAAGGCCGCCCTGGCCAAATGGTTCAACGTGCAAATTTCCCGATTGTTTTATTATGAAACTAAAATATATTTGGCAGATTCTGAAAGTGATTGCGATCACAAGACTCTTTTAGTTGCTTTGGAATCGTCTTTTGAAAGTAGTGCAGTGAAACTCGAAAAAAATTTTGGGAGCGTAGCGAAGGTCTGCATAAAAAGGCCCCCTGGCCAAATGGTTCAATGTGCAAATTTCCCGATTGTTTTATTATGAAACTAGAATATATATGGCAGATTCGGAAAGTGATTGCGATCTCAAGACTCTTTTAGTTGCTTGGGAATCGTCTTTTGAAAGTAGTGCAGTGAAACTCGAAAAAAATTTATGGAGCGTTGCGAAGGTCTGCATAAAAAGGCCCCCCTGGCCAAATGGTTCAACGTGCAAATTTCCCGATTGTTTTATTATGAACCTAGAATATATTTGGCAGATTCTGAAAGTGATTGCGATCACAAGACTCTTTTAGTTGCTTTGGAATCGTCTTTTGAAAGTAGTGCAGTGAAACTCGAAAAAAATTTTGGGAGCGTAGCGAAGGTCTGCATAAAAAGGCCCACCAGGCCAAATGGTTCAACGTGCAAATTTCCCGATTGTTTTATTATGAAACTAGAATATATTTGGCAGATTCTGAAAGTAATACGATCACAAGACTTTTTTAGTTGCTTGGGAATCGTCTTTTGAAAAAAATGCAATGAAACTCGAAAAAAGTTTGCGGGCGTAAGAACGGCGGCCGAAGGTCTGCATAAAAAGGCCCCCCTGGCCAAATGGTTCAACGTGCAAATTTCCCGATTGTTTTATTATGAAACTAGAATATATTTGGCAGATTCCGAAAGTGATTGCGATCACAAGACTCTTTTAGTTGCTTTGGAATCGTCTTTTGAAAGCAGTGCAGTGAAACTCGAAAAAAATTTTGGGAGCGTAGCGAAGGTCTGCATAAAAAGGCCCCCTGGCCAAATGGTTCAACGTGCAAATTCCCCGATTGTTTTATTATGAAACAAGAATATATTTGGCAGATTCTGAAAGTGATTGCGATCACAAGACTCTTTTAGTTGCTTTGGAATCGTCTTTTGAAAGTAGTGCAGTGAAACTCGAAAAAATTTTTTGGGAGCGTAGCGAAGGTCTGCATAAAAAGGCCCCCTGGCCAAATGGTTCAACGTGCAAATTTCCCGATTGTTTTATTATGAAACTAGAATATATTTGGCAGATTCTGAAAGTGATTGCGATCACAAGACTCTTTTAGTTGCTTGGGAATCGTCTTTTGAAAAAAGTGCAGTGAAACTCGAAAAAAGTTTGCTTGCGTAGGAACGGCGGCCAAAGGACTGCATAAAAAGGACCCCCTGGCCAAATGGTTCAACGTGCAAATTTCCCGGTTGTTTGATTATGAAACTAGAATATATTTGGCAGATTCGGAAAGTGATTGCGATCACAAGACTCTTTTAGTTGCTTGGGAATCGTCTTTTGAAAAAAGTGCAGTGAAACTGGAAAAGAGTTTGCGGGCGTAGGAACGGCGGCCGAAGGTCTGCATAAAAAGGCCCTCCTGGCCAAATGGTTCAACGTGCAAATTTCCCGATTGTTTTATTATGAAACTAGAATATATTTGGCAGATTCTGAAAGTGATTGCGATCACAAGACTCTTTTAGTTGCTTTGGAATCGTCTTTTGAAAGTAGTGCAGTGAAACTCGAAAAAAATTTTGGGAGCGTAGCGAAGGTCTGCATAAAAAGGCCCCCCTGGCCAAATGGTTCAACGTGCAAATTTTCCGATTGTTTTATTATGAAACTAGAATATATTTGGCAGATTCTGAAAGTGATTGCGATCACAAGACTCTTTTAGTTGCTTTGGAATCGTCTGTTTAAATTAGTGCAGTGAAACTCGAAAAAAATTTTTGAAGCGTAGCGAAGGTCTGCATAAAAAGGCCCCCCTGGCCAAATGGTTCAACGTGCAAATTTCCCGATTGTTTTATTATGAAACTAGAATATATTTGGCAGATTCTGAAAGTGATTGCGATCACAAGACTCTTTTAGTTGCTTTGGGAATCGTCTTTTGAAAAAAGTGCAGTGAAACTCGAAAAAAGTTTGCGGGTGTAGGAACGGCGGCCGAAGGTCTGCATAAAAAGGCCCCCCTGGCCAAATGGTTCAACGTGCAAATTTCCCGATTGTTTTATTATGAAACTAGAATATATTTTGCAGATTCTGAAAGTGATTGCGATCACAAGACTCTTTTAGTTGCTTGGGAATCGTCTTTTGAAAAAAGTGCAGTGAAACTCGAAAAAAGTTTGCGGGCGTAGGAACGGCGGCCGAAGGTCTGCATAAAAAGGCCGCCCTGGCCAAATGGTTCAACGTGCAAATTTCCCGATTGTTTTATTATAAAACTAAAATATATTTGGCAGATTCTGAAAGTGATTGCGATCACAAGACTCTTTTAGTTGCTTTGGAATCGTCTTTTGAAAGTAGTGCAGTGAAACTCGAAAAAAATTTTGGGAGCGTAGCGAAGGTCTGCATAAAAAGGCCCCCTGGCCAAATGGTTCAATGTGCAAATTTCCCGATTGTTTTATTATGAAACTAGAATATATATGGCAGATTCGGAAAGTGATTGCGATCTCAAGACTCTTTTAGTTGCTTGGGAATCGTCTTTTGAAAGTAGTGCAGTGAAACTCGAAAAAAATTTATGGAGCGTTGCGAAGGTCTGCATAAAAAGGCCCCCCTGGCCAAATGGTTCAACGTGCAAATTTCCCGATTGTTTTATTATGAACCTAGAATATATTTGGCAGATTCTGAAAGTGATTGCGATCACAAGACTCTTTTAGTTGCTTTGGAATCGTCTTTTGAAAGTAGTGCAGTGAAACTCGAAAAAAATTTTGGGAGCGTAGCGAAGGTCTGCATAAAAAGGCCCACCAGGCCAAATGGTTCAACGTGCAAATTTCCCGATTGTTTTATTATGAAACTAGAATATATTTGGCAGATTCTGAAAGTAATACGATCACAAGACTTTTTTAGTTGCTTGGGAATCGTCTTTTGAAAAAAATGCAATGAAACTCGAAAAAAGTTTGCGGGCGTAAGAACGGCGGCCGAAGGTCTGCATAAAAAGGCCCCCCTGGCCAAATGGTTCAACGTGCAAATTTCCCGATTGTTTTATTATGAAACTAGAATATATTTGGCAGATTCCGAAAGTGATTGCGATCACAAGACTCTTTTAGTTGCTTTGGAATCGTCTTTTGAAAGCAGTGCAGTGAAACTCGAAAAAAATTTTGGGAGCGTAGCGAAGGTCTGCATAAAAAGGCCCCCTGGCCAAATGGTTCAACGTGCAAATTCCCCGATTGTTTTATTATGAAACAAGAATATATTTGGCAGATTCTGAAAGTGATTGCGATCACAAGACTCTTTTAGTTGCTTTGGAATCGTCTTTTGAAAGTAGTGCAGTGAAACTCGAAAAAATTTTTTGGGAGCGTAGCGAAGGTCTGCATAAAAAGGCCCCCTGGCCAAATGGTTCAACGTGCAAATTTCCCGATTGTTTTATTATGAAACTAGAATATATTTGGCAGATTCTGAAAGTGATTGCGATCACAAGACTCTTTTAGTTGCTTTGGAATCGTCTTTTGAAAGTAGTGCAGTGAAACTCGAAAAAAATTTTGGGAGCGTAGCGAAGGTCTGCATAAAAAGGCCCCCCTGGCCAAATGGTTCAACGTGCAAATTTCCCGATTGTTTTATTATGAAACTAGAATATATTTGGCAGATTCTGAAAGTGATTGCGATCACAAGACTCTTTTAGTTGCTTGGGAATCGTCTTTTGAAATTAGTGCAGTGAAACTCGAAAAAAATTTTGGGAGCGTAGCGAAGGTCTGCATAAAAAGGCCCCCCCCTGACCAAATGGTTCAACGTGCAAATTTCCCGATTGTTTTATTATGAAACTAGAATATATTTGGCAGATTCTGAAAGTGATTGCGATCACAAGACTCTTTTAGTTGCTTTGGAATCGTCTTTTGAAAGTAGTGCAGTGAAACTCGAAAAAAATTTTGGGAGCGTAGCGAAGGTCTGCATAAAAAGGCCTCCCTGGCCAAATGGTTCAACGTGCAAATTTCCCGATTGTTTTATTATGAAACTAGAATATATTTGGCAGATTCTGAAAGTAATACGATCACAAGACTTTTTTAGTTGCTTGGGAATCGTCTTTTGAAAAAAATGCAATGAAACTCGAAAAAAGTTTGCGGGCGTAAGAACGGCGGCCGAAGGTCTGCATAAAAAGGCCCCCCTGGCCAAATGGTTCAACGTGCAAATTTCCCGATTGTTTTATTATGAAACTAGAATATATTTGGCAGATTCCGAAAGTGATTGCGATCACAAGACTCTTTTAGTTGCTTTGGAATCGTCTTTTGAAAGCAGTGCAGTGAAATTCGAAAAAAATTTTGGGAGCGTAGCGAAGGTCTGCATAAAAAGGCCCCCTGGCCAAATGGTTCAACGTGCAAATTCCCCGATTGTTTTATTATGAAACAAGAATATATTTGGCAGATTCTGAAAGTGATTGCGATCACAAGACTCTTTTAGTTGCTTTGGAATCGTCTTTTGAAAGTAGTGCAGTGAAACTCGAAAAAATTTTTTGGGAGCGTAGCGAAGGTCTGCATAAAAAGGCCCCCTGGCCAAATGGTTCAACGTGCAAATTTCCCGATTGTTTTATTATGAAACTAGAATATATTTGGCAGATTCTGAAAGTGATTGCGATCACAAGACTCTTTTAGTTGCTTGGGAATCGTCTTTTGAAAAAAGTGCAGTGAAACTCGAAAAAAGTTTGCTTGCGTAGGAACGGCGGCCAAAGGACTGCATAAAAAGGACCCCCTGGCCAAATGGTTCAACGTGCAAATTTCCCGGTTGTTTGATTATGAAACTAGAATATATTTGGCAGATTCTGAAAGTGATTGCGATCACAAGACTCTTTTAGTTGCTTGGGAATCGTCTTTTGAAAAAAGTGCAGTGAAACTGGAAAAGAGTTTGCGGGCGTAGGAACGGCGGCCGAAGGTCTGCATAAAAAGGCCCTCCTGGCCAAATGGTTCAACGTGCAAATTTCCCGATTGTTTTATTATGAAACTAGAATATATTTGGCAGATTCTGAAAGTGATTGCGATCACAAGACTCTTTTAGTTGCTTTGGAATCGTCTTTTGAAAGTAGTGCAGTGAAACTCGAAAAAAATTTTGGGAGCGTAGCGAAGGTCTGCATAAAAAGGCCCCCCTGGCCAAATGGTTCAACGTGCAAATTTCCCGATTGTTTTATTATGAAACTAGAATATATATGGCAGATTCGGAAAGTGATTGCGATCTCAAGACTCTTTTAGTTGCTTGGGAATCGTCTTTTGAAAGTAGTGCAGTGAAACTCGAAAAAAGTTTGCGGGTGTAGGAACGGCGGCCGAAGGTCTGCATAAAAAGGCCCCCCTGGCCAAATGGTTCAACGTGCAAATTTCCCGATTGTTTTATTATGAAACTAGAATATATTTTGCAGATTCTGAAAGTGATTGCGATCACAAGACTCTTTTAGTTGCTTGGGAATCGTCTTTTGAAGAAAGTGCAGTGAAACTCGAAAAAAGTTTGCGGGCGTAGGAACGGCGGCCGAAGGTCTGCATAAAAAGGCCGCCCTGGCCAAATGGTTCAACGTGCAAATTTCCCGATTGTTTTATTATAAAACTAAAATATATTTGGCAGATTCTGAAAGTGATTGCGATCACAAGACTCTTTTAGTTGCTTTGGAATCGTCTTTTGAAAGTAGTGCAGTGAAACTCGAAAAAAATTTTGGGAGCGTAGCGAAGGTCTGCATAAAAAGGCCCCCTGGCCAAATGGTTCAATGTGCAAATTTCCCGATTGTTTTATTATGAAACTAGAATATATATGGCAGATTCGGAAAGTGATTGCGATCTCAAGACTCTTTTAGTTGCTTGGGAATCGTCTTTTGAAAGTAGTGCAGTGAAACTCGAAAAAAATTTATGGAGCGTTGCGAAGGTCTGCATAAAAAGGCCCCCCTGGCCAAATGGTTCAACGTGCAAATTTCCCGATTGTTTTATTATGAACCTAGAATATATTTGGCAGATTCTGAAAGTGATTGCGATCACAAGACTCTTTTAGTTGCTTTGGAATCGTCTTTTGAAAGTAGTGCAGTGAAACTCGAAAAAAATTTTGGGAGCGTAGCGAAGGTCTGCATAAAAAGGCCCACCAGGCCAAATGGTTCAACGTGCAAATTTCCCGATTGTTTTATTATGAAACTAGAATATATTTGGCAGATTCTGAAAGTAATACGATCACAAGACTTTTTTAGTTGCTTGGGAATCGTCTTTTGAAAAAAATGCAATGAAACTCGAAAAAAGTTTGCGGGCGTAAGAACGGCGGCCGAAGGTCTGCATAAAAAGGCCCCCCTGGCCAAATGGTTCAACGTGCAAATTTCCCGATTGTTTTATTATGAAACTAGAATATATTTGGCAGATTCCGAAAGTGATTGCGATCACAAGACTCTTTTAGTTGCTTTGGAATCGTCTTTTGAAAGCAGTGCAGTGAAACTCGAAAAAAATTTTGGGAGCGTAGCGAAGGTCTGCATAAAAAGGCCCCCTGGCCAAATGGTTCAACGTGCAAATTCCCCGATTGTTTTATTATGAAACAAGAATATATTTGGCAGATTCTGAAAGTGATTGCGATCACAAGACTCTTTTAGTTGCTTTGGAATCGTCTTTTGAAAGTAGTGCAGTGAAACTCGAAAAAATTTTTTGGGAGCGTAGCGAAGGTCTGCATAAAAAGGCCCCCTGGCCAAATGGTTCAACGTGCAAATTTCCCGATTGTTTTATTATGAAACTAGAATATATTTGGCAGATTCTGAAAGTGATTGCGATCACAAGACTCTTTTAGTTGCTTTGGAATCGTCTTTTGAAAGTAGTGCAGTGAAACTCGAAAAAAATTTTGGGAGCGTAGCGAAGGTCTGCATAAAAAGGCCCCCCTGGCCAAATGGTTCAACGTGCAAATTTCCCGATTGTTTTATTATGAAACTAGAATATATTTGGCAGATTCTGAAAGTGATTGCGATCACAAGACTCTTTTAGTTGCTTGGGAATCGTCTTTTGAAATTAGTGCAGTGAAACTCGAAAAAAATTTTGGGAGCGTAGCGAAGGTCTGCATAAAAAGGCCCCCCCCTGACCAAATGGTTCAACGTGCAAATTTCCCGATTGTTTTATTATGAAACTAGAATATATTTGGCAGATTCTGAAAGTGATTGCGATCACAAGACTCTTTTAGTTGCTTTGGAATCGTCTTTTGAAAGTAGTGCAGTGAAACTCGAAAAAAATTTTGGGAGCGTAGCGAAGGTCTGCATAAAAAGGCCTCCCTGGCCAAATGGTTCAACGTGCAAATTTCCCGATTGTTTTATTATGAAACTAGAATATATTTGGCAGATTCGGAAAGTGATTACGATCACAAGACTCTTTTAGTTGCTTGGGAATCGTCTTTTGAAAAAAGTGCAGTGAAACTCGAAAAAAGTTTGCTTGCGTAGGAACGGCGGCCAAAGGTCTGCATAAAAAGGACCCCCTGGCCAAATGGTTCAACGTGCAAATTTCCCGGTTGTTTGATTATGAAACTAGAATATATTTGGCAGATTCTGAAAGTGATTGCGATCACAAGACTCTTTTAGTTGCTTGGGAATCGTCTTTTGAAAAAAGTGCAGTGAAACTGGAAAAGAGTTTGCGGGCGTAGGAACGGCGGCCGAAGGTCTGCATAAAAAGGCCCTCCTGGCCAAATGGTTCAACGTGCAAATTTCCCGATTGTTTTATTATGAAACAAGAATATATTTGGCAGATTCGGAAAGTGATTGCGATCACAAGGCTCTTTTAGTTGCTTTGGAATCGTCTTTTGAAAGTAGTGCAGTGAAACTCGAAAAAAATTTATGGACCGTTGCGAAGGTCTGCATAAAAAGGCCCCCCTGGCCAAATGGTTCAACGTGCAAATTTCCCGATTGTTTTATTATGAAACTAGAATATATTTGGCAGATTCTGAAAGTGATTGCGATCACAAGACTCTTTTAGTTGCTTGGGAATCGTCTTTTGAAATTAGTGCAGTGAAACTCGAAAAAAATTTTGGGAGCGTAGCGAAGGTCTGCATAAAAAGGCCCCCCCCTGACCAAATGGTTCAACGTGCAAATTTCCCGATTGTTTTATTATGAAACTAGAATATATTTGGCAGATTCTGAAAGTGATTGCGATCACAAGACTCTTTTAGTTGCTTTGGAATCGTCTTTTGAAAGTAGTGCAGTGAAACTCGAAAAAAATTTTGGGAGCGTAGCGAAGGTCTGCATAAAAAGGCCTCCCTGGCCAAATGGTTCAACGTGCAAATTTCCCGATTGTTTTATTATGAAACTAGAATATATTTGGCAGATTCTGAAAGTAATACGATCACAAGACTTTTTTAGTTGCTTGGGAATCGTCTTTTGAAAAAAATGCAATGAAACTCGAAAAAAGTTTGCGGGCGTAAGAACGGCGGCCGAAGGTCTGCATAAAAAGGCCCCCCTGGCCAAATGGTTCAACGTGCAAATTTCCCGATTGTTTTATTATGAAACTAGAATATATTTGGCAGATTCCGAAAGTGATTGCGATCACAAGACTCTTTTAGTTGCTTTGGAATCGTCTTTTGAAAGCAGTGCAGTGAAACTCGAAAAAAATTTTGGGAGCGTAGCGAAGGTCTGCATAAAAAGGCCCCCTGGCCAAATGGTTCAACGTGCAAATTCCCCGATTGTTTTATTATGAAACAAGAATATATTTGGCAGATTCTGAAAGTGATTGCGATCACAAGACTCTTTTAGTTGCTTTGGAATCGTCTTTTGAAAGTAGTGCAGTTAAACTCGAAAAAATTTTTTGGGAGCGTAGCGAAGGTCTGCATAAAAAGGCCCCCTGGCCAAATGGTTCAACGTGCAAATTTCCCGATTGTTTTATTATGAAACTAGAATATATTTGGCAGATTCTGAAAGTGATTGCGATCACAAGACTCTTTTAGTTGCTTGGGAATCGTCTTTTGAAAAAAGTGCAGTGAAACTCGAAAAAAGTTTGCTTGCGTAGGAACGGCGGCCAAAGGACTGCATAAAAAGGACCCCCTGGCCAAATGGTTCAACGTGCAAATTTCCCGGTTGTTTGATTATGAAACTAGAATATATTTGGCAGATTCTGAAAGTGATTGCGATCACAAGACTCTTTTAGTTGCTTGGGAATCGTCTTTTGAAAAAAGTGCAGTGAAACTGGAAAAGAGTTTGCGGGCGTAGGAACGGCGGCCGAAGGTCTGCATAAAAAGGCCCTCCTGGCCAAATGGTTCAACGTGCAAATTTCCCGATTGTTTTATTATGAAACTAGAATATATTTGGCAGATTCTGAAAGTGATTGCGATCACAAGACTCTTTTAGTTGCTTTGGAATCGTCTTTTGAAAGTAGTGCAGTGAAACTCGAAAAAAATTTTGGGAGCGTAGCGAAGGTCTGCATAAAAAGGCCCCCCTGGCCAAATGGTTCAACGTGCAAATTTCCCGATTGTTTTATTATGAAACTAGAATATATTTGGCAGATTCTGAAAGTGATTGCGATCACAAGACTCTTTTAGTTGCTTTGGAATCGTCTGTTTAAATTAGTGCAGTGAAACTCGAAAAAAATTTTTGAAGCGTAGCGAAGGTCTGCATAAAAAGGCCCCCCTGGCCAAATGGTTCAACGTGCAAATTTCCCGATTGTTTTATTATGAAACTAGAATATATTTGGCAGATTCTGAAAGTGATTGCGATCACAAGACTCTTTTAGTTGCTTTGGGAATCGTCTTTTGAAAAAAGTGCAGTGAAACTCGAAAAAAGTTTGCGGGTGTAGGAACGGCGGCCGAAGGTCTGCATAAAAAGGCCCCCCTGGCCAAATGGTTCAACGTGCAAATTTCCCGATTGTTTTATTATGAAACTAGAATATATTTTGCAGATTCTGAAAGTGATTGCGATCACAAGACTCTTTTAGTTGCTTGGGAATCGTCTTTTGAAGAAAGTGCAGTGAAACTCGAAAAAAGTTTGCGGGCGTAGGAACGGCGGCCGAAGGTCTGCATAAAAAGGCCGCCCTGGCCAAATGGTTCAACGTGCAAATTTCCCGATTGTTTTATTATAAAACTAAAATATATTTGGCAGATTCTGAAAGTGATTGCGATCACAAGACTCTTTTAGTTGCTTTGGAATCGTCTTTTGAAAGTAGTGCAGTGAAACTCGAAAAAAATTTTGGGAGCGTAGCGAAGGTCTGCATAAAAAGGCCCCCTGGCCAAATGGTTCAATGTGCAAATTTCCCGATTGTTTTATTATGAAACTAGAATATATATGGCAGATTCGGAAAGTGATTGCGATCTCAAGACTCTTTTAGTTGCTTGGGAATCGTCTTTTGAAAGTAGTGCAGTGAAACTCGAAAAAAATTTATGGAGCGTTGCGAAGGTCTGCATAAAAAGGCCCCCCTGGCCAAATGGTTCAACGTGCAAATTTCCCGATTGTTTTATTATGAACCTAGAATATATTTGGCAGATTCTGAAAGTGATTGCGATCACAAGACTCTTTTAGTTGCTTTGGAATCGTCTTTTGAAAGTAGTGCAGTGAAACTCGAAAAAAATTTTGGGAGCGTAGCGAAGGTCTGCATAAAAAGGCCCACCAGGCCAAATGGTTCAACGTGCAAATTTCCCGATTGTTTTATTATGAAACTAGAATATATTTGGCAGATTCTGAAAGTAATACGATCACAAGACTTTTTTAGTTGCTTGGGAATCGTCTTTTGAAAAAAATGCAATGAAACTCGAAAAAAGTTTGCGGGCGTAAGAACGGCGGCCGAAGGTCTGCATAAAAAGGCCCCCCTGGCCAAATGGTTCAACGTGCAAATTTCCCGATTGTTTTATTATGAAACTAGAATATATTTGGCAGATTCCGAAAGTGATTGCGATCACAAGACTCTTTTAGTTGCTTTGGAATCGTCTTTTGAAAGCAGTGCAGTGAAACTCGAAAAAAATTTTGGGAGCGTAGCGAAGGTCTGCATAAAAAGGCCCCCTGGCCAAATGGTTCAACGTGCAAATTCCCCGATTGTTTTATTATGAAACAAGAATATATTTGGCAGATTCTGAAAGTGATTGCGATCACAAGACTCTTTTAGTTGCTTTGGAATCGTCTTTTGAAAGTAGTGCAGTGAAACTCGAAAAAATTTTTTGGGAGCGTAGCGAAGGTCTGCATAAAAAGGCCCCCTGGCCAAATGGTTCAACGTGCAAATTTCCCGATTGTTTTATTATGAAACTAGAATATATTTGGCAGATTCTGAAAGTGATTGCGATCACAAGACTCTTTTAGTTGCTTTGGAATCGTCTTTTGAAAGTAGTGCAGTGAAACTCGAAAAAAATTTTGGGAGCGTAGCGAAGGTCTGCATAAAAAGGCCCCCCTGGCCAAATGGTTCAACGTGCAAATTTCCCGATTGTTTTATTATGAAACTAGAATATATTTGGCAGATTCGGAAAGTGATTGCGATCACAAGACTCTTTTAGTTGCTTGGGAATCGTCTTTTGAAATTAGTGCAGTGAAACTCGAAAAAAATTTTGGGAGCGTAGCGAAGGTCTGCATAAAAAGGCCCCCCCCTGACCAAATGGTTCAACGTGCAAATTTCCCGATTGTTTTATTATGAAACTAGAATATATTTGGCAGATTCTGAAAGTGATTGCGATCACAAGACTCTTTTAGTTGCTTTGGAATCGTCTTTTGAAAGTAGTGCAGTGAAACTCGAAAAAAATTTTGGGAGCGTAGCGAAGGTCTGCATAAAAAGGCCTCCCTGGCCAAATGGTTCAACGTGCAAATTTCCCGATTGTTTTATTATGAAACTAGAATATATTTGGCAGATTCGGAAAGTGATTGCGATCACAAGACTCTTTTAGTTGCTTGGGAATCGTCTTTTGAAAAAAGTGCAGTGAAACTGGAAAAAAGTTTGCTTGCGTAGGAACGGCGGCCAAAGGTCTGCATAAAAAGGACCCCCTGGCCAAATGGTTCAACGTGCAAATTTCCCGGTTGTTTGATTATGAAACTAGAATATATTTGGCAGATTCTGAAAGTGATTGCGATCACAAGACTCTTTTAGTTGCTTGGGAATCGTCTTTTGAAAAAAGTGCAGTGAAACTGGAAAAGAGTTTGCGGGCGTAGGAACGGCGGCCGAAGGTCTGCATAAAAAGGCCCTCCTGGCCAAATGGTTCAACGTGCAAATTTCCCGATTGTTTTATTATGAAACAAGAATATATTTGGCAGATTCGGAAAGTGATTGCGATCACAAGGCTCTTTTAGTTGCTTTGGAATCGTCTTTTGAAAGTAGTGCAGTGAAACTCGAAAAAAATTTATGGACCGTTGCGAAGGTCTGCATAAAAAGGCCCCCCTGGCCAAATGGTTCAACGTGCAAATTTCCCGATTGTTTTATTATGAACCTAGAATATATTTGGCAGATTCTGAAAGTGATTGCGATCACAAGACTCTTTTAGTTGCTTTGGAATCGTCTTTTGAAAGTAGTGCAGTGAAACTCGAAAATAATTTTGGGAGCGTAGCGAAGGTCTGCATAAAAAGGCCCCCTGGCCAAATGGTTCAACGTGCAAATTTCCCGATTGTTTTATTATGAAACTAGAATATATTTGGCAGATTCTGAAAGTGATTGCGATCACAAGACTTTTTTAGTTGCTTGGGAATCGTCTTTTGAAAAAAATGCAGTGAAACTCGAAAAAAGTTTGCGGGCGTAAGAACGGCGGCCGAAGGTCTGCATAAAAAGGCCCCCCCTGGCCAAATGGTTCAACGTGCAAATTTCCCGATTGTTTTATTATGAAACTAGAATATATTTGGCAGATTCTGAAAGTGATTGCGATCACAAGACTCTTTTAGTTGCTTTGGAATCGTCTTTTGAAAGCAGTGCAGTGAAACTCGAAAAAAATTTTGGAAGCGTAGCGAAGGTCTGCATAAAAAGGCCCCCTGGCCAAATGGTTCAACTTGCAAATTTCCCCATTGTTTTATTATGAAACTAGAATATATTTGGCAGATTCTGAAAGTGATTCCGATCTCAAGACTCTTTTAGTTGCTTGGGAATCGTCTTTTGAAAGTAGTGCAGTGAAACTCGAAAAAAATTTATGGAGCGTTGCGAAGGTCTACATAAAAAGGCCCCCCTGGCCAAATGGTTCAACGTGCAAATTTCCCGATTGTTTTATTATGAACCTAGAATATATTTGGCAGATTCTGAAAGTGATTGCGATCACAAGACTCTTTTAGTTGCTTTGGAATCGTCTTTTGAAAGTAGTGCAGTGAAACTCGAAAAAAATTTTGGGAGCGTAGCGAAGGTCTGCATAAAAAGGCCCACCAGGCCAAATGGTTCAACGTGCAAATTTCCCGATTGTTTTATTATGAAACTAGAATATATTTGGCAGATTCTGAAAGTAATACGATCACAAGACTTTTTTAGTTGCTTGGGAATCGTCTTTTGAAAAAAATGCAATGAAACTCGAAAAAAGTTTGCGGGCGTAAGAACGGCGGCCGAAGGTCTGCATAAAAAGGCCCCCCTGGCCAAATGGTTCAACGTGCAAATTTCCCGATTGTTTTATTATGAAACTAGAATATATTTGGCAGATTCCGAAAGTGATTGCGATCACAAGACTCTTTTAGTTGCTTTGGAATCGTCTTTTGAAAGCAGTGCAGTGAAACTCGAAAAAAATTTTGGGAGCGTAGCGAAGGTCTGCATAAAAAGGCCCCCCTGGCCAAATGGTTCAACGTGCAAATTTCGCCATTGTTTTATTATGAAACTAGAATATATTTGGCAGATTCTGAAAGTGATTCCGATCACAAGACTCCTTTAGTTGCTTTGGAATCGTCATTTGAAAGTAGTGCAGTGAAACTCGAAAAAAATTTTTGGGAGCGTAGCGAAGGTCTGCATAAAAAGGCCCCCCCTGACGAAATGGTTCAACGTGCAAATTTCCCGATTGTTTTATTATGAAACTAGAATATATTTGGCAGATTCTGAAAGTGATTGCGATCACAAGACTCTTTTAGTTGCTTTGGAATCGTCTTTTGAAAGTAGTGCAGTGAAACTCGAAAAAAATTTTGGGAGCGTAGCGAAGGTCTGCATAAAAAGGCCTCCCTGGCCAAATGGTTCAACGTGCAAATTTCCCGATTGTTTTATTATGAAAGTAGAATATATTTGGCAAATTCTGAAAGTGATTGCGATCACAAGACTCTTTTAGTTGCTTTGGAATCGTCTTTTGAAAGTAGTGCAGTGAAACTCGAAAAGAATTTTGGGAGCGTAGCGAAGGTCTGCATAAAAAGGCCCCCCTGGCCAAATGGTTCAACGTGCAAATTTCCCAATTGTTTTATTATGAAACTAGAATATATTTGGCAGATTCTGAGAGTGATTGCGATCACAAGACTCTTTTAGTTGCTTTGGAATCGTCTTTTGAAAGTAGTGCAGTGAAACTCGAAAAAAATTTTTGGGAGCGTAGCGAAGGTCGGCATAAAAAAGCCCCCCCTGGCCAAATGTTTCAACGTGCAAATTCCCCGATTGTTTTATTATGAAACAAGAATATATTTGGCAGATTCTGAAAGTGATTGCGATGACAAGACTCTTTTAGTTGCTTGGGAATCGTCTTTTGAAATTAGTGCAGTGAAACTCGAAAAAAATTTTGGGAGCGTAGCGAAGGTCTGCATAAAAAGGCCCCCCCTGACGAAATGGTTCAACGTGCAAATTTCCCGATTGTTTTATTATGAAACTAGAATATATTTGGCAGATTCTGAAAGTGATTGCGATCACAAGACTCTTTTAGTTGCTTTGGAATCGTCTTTTGAAAGTAGTGCAGTGAAACTCGAAAAAAATTTTGGGAGCGTAGCGAAGGTCTGCATAAAAAGGCCTCCCTGGCCAAATGGTTCAACGTGCAAATTTCCCGATTGTTTTATTATGAAACTAGAATATATTTGGCAAATTCTGAAAGTGATTGCGATCACAAGACTCTTTTAGTTGCTTTGGAATCGTCTTTTGAAAGTAGTGCAGTGAAACTCGAAAAGAATTTTGGGAGCGTAGCGAAGGTCTGCATAAAAAGGCCCCCCTGGCCAAATGGTTCAACGTGCAAATTTCCCAATTGTTTTATTATGAAACTAGAATATATTTGGCAGATTCTGAGAGTGATTGCGATCACAAGACTCTTTTAGTTGCTTTGGAATCGTCTTTTGAAAGTAGTGCAGTGAAACTCGAAAAAAATTTTTGGGAGCGTAGCGAAGGTCGGCATAAAAAAGCCCCCCCTGGCCAAATGTTTCAACGTGCAAATTCCCCGATTGTTTTATTATGAAACAAGAATATATTTGGCAGATTCTGAAAGTGATTGCGATCACAAGACTCTTTTAGTTGCTTTGGAATCGTCTTTTGAAAGTAGTGCAGTGAAACTCGAAAAAAATTTTGGGAGCGTAGCGAAGGTCTGCATAAAAAGGCCCCCCTGGCCAAATGGTTCAACGTGCAAATTTCCCGATTGTTTTATTATGAAACTAGAATATATTTGGCAGATTCTGAAAGTGATTGCGATCACAAGACTCTTTTAGTTGCTTGGGAATCGTCTTTTGAAATTAGTGCAGTGAAACTCGAAAAAAATTTTGGGAGCGTAGCGAAGGTCTGCATAAAAAGGCCCCCCCCTGACCAAATGGTTCAACGTGCAAATTTCCCGATTGTTTTATTATGAAACTAGAATATATTTGGCAGATTCTGAAAGTGATTGCAATCTCAAGACTCTTTTAGTTGCTTGGGAATCGTCTTTTGAAAAAAGTGCAGTGAAACTCGAAAAAAGTTTGCGGGTGTAGGAACGGCGGCCGAAGGTCTGCATAAAAAGGCCCCCCTGGCCAAATGGTTCAACGTGCAAATTTCCCGATTGTTTTATTATGAAACCAGAATATATTTTGCAGATTCTGAAAGTGATTGCGATCACAAGACTCTTTTAGTTGCTTGGGAATCGTCTTTTGAAGAAAGTGCAGTGAAACTCGAAAAAAGGGCGTAGGAACGGCGGCCGAAGGTCTGCATAAAAAGGCCCCCCTGGCCAAATGGTTCAACGTGCAAATTTCCCGATTGTTTTATTATGAAACAAGAATATATTTGGCAGATTCTGAAAGTGATTGCGATCACAAGACTCTTTTAGTTGCTTTGGAATCGTCTTTTGAAAGTAGTGCAGTGAAACTCGAAAAAAATTTTTGGGAGCGTAGCGAAGGTTGGCATAAAAAAGCCCCCCCTGGCCAAATGTTTCAACGTGCAAATTCCCCGATTGTTTTATTATGAAACAAGAATATATTTGGCAGATTCTGAGAGTGATTGCGATCACAAGACTCTTTTAGTTGCTTTGGAATCGTCTTTTGAAAGTAGTGCAGTGAAACTCGAAAAAAATTTTTGGGAGCGTAGCGAAGGTCGGCATAAAAAAGCCCCCCCTGGCCAAATGTTTCAACGTGCAAATTCCCCGATTGTTTTATTATGAAACAAGAATATATTTGGCAGATTCTGAAAGTGATTGCAATCTCAAGACTCTTTTAGTTGCTTGGGAATCGTCTTTTGAAAAAAGTGCAGTGAAACTCGAAAAAAGTTTGCGGGTGTAGGAACGGCGGCCGAAGGTCTGCATAAAAAGGCCCCCCTGGCCAAATGGTTCAACGTGCAAATTTCCCGATTGTTTTATTATGAAACAAGAATATATTTGGCAGATTCTGAAAGTGATTGCGATCACAAGACTCTTTTAGTTGCTTTGGAATCGTCTTTTGAAAGTAGTGCAGTGAAACTCGAAAAAAATTTTTGGGAGCGTAGCGAAGGTCTGCATAAAAAGGCCCCCCTGGCCAAATGGTTCAACGTGCAAATTTCCCAATTGTTTTATTATGAAACTAGAATATATTTGGCAGATTCTGAGAGTGATTGCGATCACAAGACTCTTTTAGTTGCTTTGGAATCGTCTTTTGAAAGTAGTGCAGTGAAACTCGAAAAAAATTTTTGGGAGCGTAGCGAAGGTCGGCATAAAAAAGCCCCCCCTGGCCAAATGTTTCAACGTGCAAATTCCCCGATTGTTTTATTATGAAACAAGAATATATTTGGCAGATTCTGAAAGTGATTGCGATCACAAGACTCTTTTAGTTGCTTTGGAATCGTCTTTTGAAAGTAGTGCAGTGAAACTCGAAAAAAATTTTTGGGAGCGTAGCGAAGGTCGGCATAAAAAAGCCCCCCCTGGCCAAATGTTTCAACGTGCAAATTCCCCGATTGTTTTATTATGAAACAAGAATATATTTGGCAGATTCTGAAAGTGATTGCGATGACAAGACTCTTTTAGTTGCTTGGGAATCGTCTTTTGAAATTAGTGCAGTGAAACTCGAAAAAAATTTTGGGAGCGTAGCGAAGGTCTGCATAAAAAGGCCCCCCCTGACGAAATGGTTCAACGTGCAAATTTCCCGATTGTTTTATTATGAAACTAGAATATATTTGGCAGATTCTGAAAGTGATTGCGATCACAAGACTCTTTTAGTTGCTTTGGAATCGTCTTTTGAAAGTAGTGCAGTGAAACTCGAAAAAAATTTTGGGAGCGTAGCGAAGGTCTGCATAAAAAGGCCTCCCTGGCCAAATGGTTCAACGTGCAAATTTCCCGATTGTTTTATTATGAAACTAGAATATATTTGGCAAATTCTGAAAGTGATTGCGATCACAAGACTCTTTTAGTTGCTTTGGAATCGTCTTTTGAAAGTAGTGCAGTGAAACTCGAAAAGAATTTTGGGAGCGTAGCGAAGGTCTGCATAAAAAGGTCCCCCTGGCCAAATGGTTCAACGTGCAAATTTCCCAATTGTTTTATTATGAAACTAGAATATATTTGGCAGATTCTGAGAGTGATTGCGATCACAAGACTCTTTTAGTTGCTTTGGAATCGTCTTTTGAAAGTAGTGCAGTGAAACTCGAAAAAAATTTTTGGGAGCGTAGCGAAGGTCGGCATAAAAAAGCCCCCCCTGGCCAAATGTTTCAACGTGCAAATTCCCCGATTGTTTTATTATGAAACAAGAATATATTTGGCAGATTCTGAAAGTGATTGCGATCACAAGACTCTTTTAGTTGCTTTGGAATCGTCTTTTGAAAGTAGTGCAGTGAAACTCGAAAAAAATTTTGGGAGCGTAGCGAAGGTCTGCATAAAAAGGCCCCCCTGGCCAAATGGTTCAACGTGCAAATTTCCCGATTGTTTTATTATGAAACTAGAATATATTTGGCAGATTCTGAAAGTGATTGCGATCACAAGACTCTTTTAGTTGCTTGGGAATCGTCTTTTGAAATTAGTGCAGTGAAACTCGAAAAAAATTTTGGGAGCGTAGCGAAGGTCTGCATAAAAAGGCCCCCCCCTGACCAAATGGTTCAACGTGCAAATTTCCCGATTGTTTTATTATGAAACTAGAATATATTTGGCAGATTCTGAAAGTGATTGCAATCTCAAGACTCTTTTAGTTGCTTGGGAATCGTCTTTTGAAAAAAGTGCAGTGAAACTCGAAAAAAGTTTGCGGGTGTAGGAACGGCGGCCGAAGGTCTGCATAAAAAGGCCCCCCTGGCCAAATGGTTCAACGTGCAAATTTCCCGATTGTTTTATTATGAAACCAGAATATATTTTGCAGATTCTGAAAGTGATTGCGATCACAAGACTCTTTTAGTTGCTTGGGAATCGTCTTTTGAAGAAAGTGCAGTGAAACTCGAAAAAAGGGCGTAGGAACGGCGGCCGAAGGTCTGCATAAAAAGGCCCCCCTGGCCAAATGGTTCAACGTGCAAATTTCCCGATTGTTTTATTATGAAACAAGAATATATTTGGCAGATTCTGAAAGTGATTGCGATCACAAGACTCTTTTAGTTGCTTTGGAATCGTCTTTTGAAAGTAGTGCAGTGAAACTCGAAAAAAATTTTTGGGAGCGTAGCGAAGGTCGGCATAAAAAAGCCCCCCCTGGCCAAATGTTTCAACGTGCAAATTCCCCGATTGTTTTATTATGAAACAAGAATATATTTGGCAGATTCTGAGAGTGATTGCGATCACAAGACTCTTTTAGTTGCTTTGGAATCGTCTTTTGAAAGTAGTGCAGTGAAACTCGAAAAAAATTTTTGGGAGCGTAGCGAAGGTCGGCATAAAAAAGCCCCCCCTGGCCAAATGTTTCAACGTGCAAATTCCCCGATTGTTTTATTATGAAACAAGAATATATTTGGCAGATTCTGAAAGTGATTGCAATCTCAAGACTCTTTTAGTTGCTTGGGAATCGTCTTTTGAAAAAAGTGCAGTGAAACTCGAAAAAAGTTTGCGGGTGTAGGAACGGCGGCCGAAGGTCTGCATAAAAAGGCCCCCCTGGCCAAATGGTTCAACGTGCAAATTTCCCGATTGTTTTATTATGAAACAAGAATATATTTGGCAGATTCTGAAAGTGATTGCGATCACAAGACTCTTTTAGTTGCTTTGGAATCGTCTTTTGAAAGTAGTGCAGTGAAACTCGAAAAAAATTTTTGGGAGCGTAGCGAAGGTCTGCATAAAAAGGCCCCCCTGGCCAAATGGTTCAACGTGCAAATTTCCCAATTGTTTTATTATGAAACTAGAATATATTTGGCAGATTCTGAGAGTGATTGCGATCACAAGACTCTTTTAGTTGCTTTGGAATCGTCTTTTGAAAGTAGTGCAGTGAAACTCGAAAAAAATTTTTGGGAGCGTAGCGAAGGTCGGCATAAAAAAGCCCCCCCTGGCCAAATGTTTCAACGTGCAAATTCCCCGATTGTTTTATTATGAAACAAGAATATATTTGGCAGATTCTGAAAGTGATTGCGATCACAAGACTCTTTTAGTTGCTTTGGAATCGTCTTTTGAAAGTAGTGCAGTGAAACTCGAAAAAAATTTTGGGAGCGTAGCGAAGGTCTGCATAAAAAGGCCCCCCTGGCCAAATGGTTCAACGTGCAAATTTCCCGATTGTTATATTATGAAACTAGAATATATTTGGCAGATTCTGAAAGTGATTGCGATCACAAGACTCTTTTAGTTGCTTGGGAATCGTCTTTTGAAATTAGTGCAGTGAAACTCGAAAAAAATTTTGGGAGCATAGCGAAGGTCTGCATAAAAAGGCCCCCCCCTGACCAAATGGTTCAACGTGCAAATTTCCCGATTGTTTTATTATGAAACTAGAATATATTTGGCAGATTCTGAAAGTGATTGCAATCTCAAGACTCTTTTAGTTGCTTGGGAATCGTCTTTTGAAAAAAGTGCAGTGAAACTCGAAAAAAGTTTGCGGGTGTAGGAACGGCGGCCGAAGGTCTGCATAAAAAGGCCCCCCTGGCCAAATGGTTCAACGTGCAAATTTCCCGATTGTTTTATTATGAAACCAGAATATATTTTGCAGATTCTGAAAGTGATTGCGATCACAAGACTCTTTTAGTTGCTTGGGAATCGTCTTTTGAAGAAAGTGCAGTGAAACTCGAAAAAAGGGCGTAGGAACGGCGGCCGAAGGTCTGCATAAAAAGGCCCCCCTGGCCAAATGGTTCAACGTGCAAATTTCCCGATTGTTTTATTATGAAACAAGAATATATTTGGCAGATTCTGAAAGTGATTGCGATCACAAGACTCTTTTAGTTGCTTTGGAATCGTCTTTTGAAAGTAGTGCAGTGAAACTCGAAAAAAATTTTTGGGAGCGTAGCGAAGGTCTGCATAAAAAGGCCCCCTGGCCAAATGGTTCAACGTGCAAATTCCCCGATTGTTTTATTATGAAACAAGAATATATTTGGCAGATTCTGAAAGTGATTGCGATCACAAGACTCTTTTAGTTGCTTTGGAATCGTCTTTTGAAAGTAGTGCAGTGAAACTCGAAAAAAATTTTGGGAGCGTAGCGAAGGTCTGCATAAAAAGGCCCCCCTGGCCAAATGGTTCAACGTGCAAATTTCCCGATTGTTTTATTATGAAACTAGAATATATTTGGCAGATTCTGAAAGTAATACGATCACAAGACTTTTTTAGTTGCTTGGGAATCGTCTTTTGAAATTAGTGCAGTGAAACTCGAAAAAAGTTTGCGGGCGTAAGAACGGCGGCCGAAGGTCTGCATAAAAAGGCCCCCCTGGCCAAATGGTTCAACGTGCAAATTTCCCGATTGTTTTATTATGAAACTAGAATATATTTGGCAGATTCCGAAAGTGATTGCGATCACAAGACTCTTTTAGTTGCTTTGGAATCGTCTTTTGAAAGCAGTGCAGTGAAACTCGAAAAAAATTTTGGGAGCGTAGCGAAGGTCTGCATAAAAAGGCCCCCCTGGCCAAATGGTTCAACGTGCAAATTTCCCCATTGTTTTATTATGAAACTAGAATATATTTGGCAGATTCTGAAAGTGATTCCGATCACAAGACTCCTTTAGTTGCTTTGGAATCGTCATTTGAAAGTAGTGCAGTGAAACTCGAAAAAAATTTTTGGGAGCGTAGCGAAGGTCTGCATAAAAAGGCCCCCTGGCCAAATGGTTCAACGTGCAAATTCCCCGATTGTTTTATTATGAAACAAGAATATATTTGGCAGATTCTGAAAGTGATTGCGATCACAAGACTCTTTTAGTTGCTTTGGAATCGTCTTTTGAAAGTAGTGCAGTGAAACTCGAAAAAAATTTTTGGGAGCGTAGCGAAGGTCTGCATAAAAAGGCCCCCTGGCCAAATGGTTCAACGTGCAAATTCCCCGATTGTTTTATTATGAAACAAGAATATATTTGGCAGATTCTGAAAGTGATTGCGATCACAAGACTCTTTTAGTTGCTTTGGAATCGTCTTTTGAAAGTAGTGCAGTGAAACTCGAAAAAAATTTTGGGAGCGTAGCGAAGGTCTGCATAAAAAGGCCCCCCTGGCCAAATGGTTCAACGTGCAAATTTCCCGATTGTTTTATTATGAAACTAGAATATATTTGGCAGATTCTGAAAGTGATTGCGATGACAAGACTCTTTTAGTTGCTTGGGAATCGTCTTTTGAAATTAGTGCAGTGAAACTCGAAAAAAATTTTGGGAGCGTAGCGAAGGTCTGCATAAAAATGCCCCCCCTGACGAAATGGTTCAACGTGCAAATTTCCCGATTGTTTTATTATGAAACTAGAATATATTTGGCAGATTCTGAAAGTGATTGCGATCACAAGACTCTTTTAGTTGCTTTGGAATCGTCTTTTGAAAGTAGTGCAGTGAAACTCGAAAAAAATTTTGGGAGCGTAGCGAAGGTCTGCATAAAAAGGCCTCCCTGGCCAAATGGTTCAACGTGCAAATTTCCCGATTGTTTTATTATGAAACTAGAATATATTTGGCAAATTCTGAAAGTGATTGCGATCACAAGACTCTTTTAGTTGCTTTGGAATCGTCTTTTGAAAGTAGTGCAGTGAAACTCGAAAAGAATTTTGGGAGCGTAGCGAAGGTCTGCATAAAAAGGCCCCCCTGGCCAAATGGTTCAACGTGCAAATTTCCCAATTGTTTTATTATGAAACTAGAATATATTTGGCAGATTCTGAGAGTGATTGCGATCACAAGACTCTTTTAGTTGCTTTGGAATCGTCTTTTGAAAGTAGTGCAGTGAAACTCGAAAAAAATTTTTGGGAGCGTAGCGAAGGTCGGCATAAAAAGGCCCCCCCTGGCCAAATGTTTCAACGTGCAAATTCCCCGATTGTTTTATTATGAAACAAGAATATATTTGGCAGATTCTGAAAGTGATTGCGATCACAAGACTCTTTTAGTTGCTTTGGAATCGTCTTTTGAAAGTAGTGCAGTGAAACTCGAAAAAAATTTTGGGAGCGTAGCGAAG
Source organism: Salticus scenicus (assembly GCA_963930645.1). Taxonomy (NCBI): domain Eukaryota; kingdom Metazoa; phylum Arthropoda; class Arachnida; order Araneae; family Salticidae; genus Salticus; species Salticus scenicus. The sequence goes on from OZ005658.1 coordinate 28,869,117, forward strand.
GTCTGCATAAAAAGGCCCCCCTGGCCAAATGGTTCAACGTGCAAATTTCCCGATTGTTTTATTATGAAACTAGAATATATTTGGCAGATTCTGAAAGTGATTGCGATCACAAGACTCTTTTAGTTGCTTGGGAATCGTCTTTTGAAATTAGTGCAGTGAAACTCGAAAAAAATTTTGGGAGCGTAGCGAAGGTCTGCATAAAAAGGCCCCCCCCTGACCAAATGGTTCAACGTGCAAATTTCCCGATTGTTTTATTATGAAACTAGAATATATTTGGCAGATTCTGAAAGTGATTGCAATCTCAAGACTCTTTTAGTTGCTTGGGAATCGTCTTTTGAAAAAAGTGCAGTGAAACTCGAAAAAAGTTTGCGGGTGTAGGAACGGCGGCCGAAGGTCTGCATAAAGAGGCCCCCCTGGCCAAATGGTTCAACGTGCAAATTTCCCGATTGTTTTATTATGAAACCAGAATATATTTTGCAGATTCTGAAAGTGATTGCGATCACAAGACTCTTTTAGTTGCTTGGGAATCGTCTTTTGAAGAAAGTGCAGTGAAACTCGAAAAAAGTTTGCGGGCGTAGGAACGGCGGCCGAAGGTCTGCATAAAAAGGCCGCCCTGGCCAAATGGTTCAACGTGCAAATTTCCCGATTGTTTTATTATGAAACTAAAATATATTTGGCAGATTCTGAAAGTGATTGCGATCACAAGACTCTTTTAGTTGCTTTGGAATCGTCTTTTGAAAGTAGTGCAGTGAAACTCGAAAAAAATTTTGGGAGCGTAGCGAAGGTCTGCATAAAAAGGCCCCCTGGCCAAATGGTTCAATGTGCAAATTTCCCGATTGTTTTATTATGAAACTAGAATATATATGGCAGATTCGGAAAGTGATTGCGATCTCAAGACTCTTTTAGTTGCTTGGGAATCGTCTTTTGAAAGTAGTGCAGTGAAACTCGAAAAAAATTTATGGAGCGTTGCGAAGGTCTGCATAAAAAGGCCCCCCTGGCCAAATGGTTCAACGTGCAAATTTCCCGATTGTTTTATTATGAACCTAGAATATATTTGGCAGATTCTGAAAGTGATTGCGATCACAAGACTCTTTTAGTTGCTTTGGAATCGTCTTTTGAAAGTAGTGCAGTGAAACTCGAAAAAAATTTTGGGAGCGTAGCGAAGGTCTGCATAAAAAGGCCCACCAGGCCAAATGGTTCAACGTGCAAATTTCCCGATTGTTTTATTATGAAACTAGAATATATTTGGCAGATTCTGAAAGTAATACGATCACAAGACTTTTTTAGTTGCTTGGGAATCGTCTTTTGAAAAAAATGCAATGAAACTCGAAAAAAGTTTGCGGGCGTAAGAACGGCGGCCGAAGGTCTGCATAAAAAGGCCCCCCTGGCCAAATGGTTCAACGTGCAAATTTCCCGATTGTTTTATTATGAAACTAGAATATATTTGGCAGATTCCGAAAGTGATTGCGATCACAAGACTCTTTTAGTTGCTTTGGAATCGTCTTTTGAAAGCAGTGCAGTGAAACTCGAAAAAAATTTTGGAAGGTAGCGAAGGTCTGCATAAAAAGGCCCCCCTGGCCAAATGGTTCAACGTGCAAATTTCCCCATTGTTTTATTATGAAACAAGAATATATTTGGCAGATTCTGAAAGTGATTGCGATCACAAGACTCTTTTAGTTGCTTTGGAATCGTCTTTTGAAAGTAGTGCAGTGAAACTCGAAAAAAATTTTTGGGAGCGTAGCGAAGGTCTGCATAAAAAGGCCCCCTGGCCAAATGGTTCACCGTGCAAATTCCCCGATTGTTTTATTATGAAACAAGAATATATTTGGCAGATTCTGAAAGTGATTGCGATCACAAGACTCTTTTAGTTGCTTTGGAATCGTCTTTTGAAAGTAGTGCAGTGAAACTCGAAAAAAATTTTGGGAGCGTAGCGAAGGTCTGCATAAAAAGGCCCCCCTGGCCAAATGGTTCAACGTGCAAATTTCCCGATTGTTTTATTATGAAACTAGAATATATTTGGCAGATTCTGAAAGTGATTGCGATCACAAGACTCTTTTAGTTGCTTGGGAATCGTCTTTTGAAATTAGTGCAGTGAAACTCGAAAAAAATTTTTGGGAGCGTAGCGAAGGTCTGCATAAAAAGGCCCCCCCCTGACGAAATGGTTCAACGTGCAAATTTCCCGATTGTTTTATTATGAAACTAGAATATATTTGGCAGATTCTGAAAGTGATTGCGATCACAAGACTCTTTTAGTTGCTTTGGAATCGTCTTTTGAAAGTAGTGCAGTGAAACTCGAAAAAAATTTTGGGAGCGTAGCGAAGGTCTGCATAAAAAGGCCCCCCTGGCCAAATGGTTCAACGTGCAAATTTCCCGATTGTTTTATTATGAAACTAGAATATATTTGGCAGATTCTGAAAGTGATTGCGATGACAAGACTCTTTTAGTTGCTTGGGAATCGTCTTTTGAAATTAGTGCAGTGAAACTCGAAAAAAATTTTGGGAGCGTAGCGAAGGTCTGCATAAAAATGCCCCCCCTGACGAAATGGTTCAACGTGCAAATTTCCCGATTGTTTTATTATGAAACTAGAATATATTTGGCAGATTCTGAAAGTGATTGCGATCACAAGACTCTTTTAGTTGCTTTGGAATCGTCTTTTGAAAGTAGTGCAGTGAAACTCGAAAAAAATTTTGGGAGCGTAGCGAAGGTCTGCATAAAAAGGCCTCCCTGGCCAAATGGTTCAACGTGCAAATTTCCCGATTGTTTTATTATGAAACTAGAATATATTTGGCAAATTCTGAAAGTGATTGCGATCACAAGACTCTTTTAGTTGCTTTGGAATCGTCTTTTGAAAGTAGTGCAGTGAAACTCGAAAAGAATTTTGGGAGCGTAGCGAAGGTCTGCATAAAAAGGCCCCCCTGGCCAAATGGTTCAACGTGCAAATTTCCCAATTGTTTTATTATGAAACTAGAATATATTTGGCAGATTCTGAGAGTGATTGCGATCACAAGACTCTTTTAGTTGCTTTGGAATCGTCTTTTGAAAGTAGTGCAGTGAAACTCGAAAAAAATTTTTGGGAGCGTAGCGAAGGTCGGCATAAAAAGGCCCCCCCTGGCCAAATGTTTCAACGTGCAAATTCCCCGATTGTTTTATTATGAAACAAGAATATATTTGGCAGATTCTGAAAGTGATTGCGATCACAAGACTCTTTTAGTTGCTTTGGAATCGTCTTTTGAAAGTAGTGCAGTGAAACTCGAAAAAAATTTTGGGAGCGTAGCGAAGGTCTGCATAAAAAGGCCCCCCTGGCCAAATGGTTCAACGTGCAAATTTCCCGATTGTTTTATTATGAAACTAGAATATATTTGGCAGATTCTGAAAGTGATTGCGATCACAAGACTCTTTTAGTTGCTTGGGAATCGTCTTTTGAAATTAGTGCAGTGAAACTCGAAAAAAATTTTGGGAGCGTAGCGAAGGTCTGCATAAAAAGGCCCCCCCCTGACCAAATGGTTCAACGTGCAAATTTCCCGATTGTTTTATTATGAAACTAGAATATATTTGGCAGATTCTGAAAGTGATTGCAATCTCAAGACTCTTTTAGTTGCTTGGGAATCGTCTTTTGAAAAAAGTGCAGTGAAACTCGAAAAAAGTTTGCGGGTGTAGGAACGGCGGCCGAAGGTCTGCATAAAGAGGCCCCCCTGGCCAAATGGTTCAACGTGCAAATTTCCCGATTGTTTTATTATGAAACCAGAATATATTTTGCAGATTCTGAAAGTGATTGCGATCACAAGACTCTTTTAGTTGCTTGGGAATCGTCTTTTGAAGAAAGTGCAGTGAAACTCGAAAAAAGTTTGCGGGCGTAGGAACGGCGGCCGAAGGTCTGCATAAAAAGGCCGCCCTGGCCAAATGGTTCAACGTGCAAATTTCCCGATTGTTTTATTATGAAACTAAAATATATTTGGCAGATTCTGAAAGTGATTGCGATCACAAGACTCTTTTAGTTGCTTTGGAATCGTCTTTTGAAAGTAGTGCAGTGAAACTCGAAAAAAATTTTGGGAGCGTAGCGAAGGTCTGCATAAAAAGGCCCCCTGGCCAAATGGTTCAATGTGCAAATTTCCCGATTGTTTTATTATGAAACTAGAATATATATGGCAGATTCGGAAAGTGATTGCGATCTCAAGACTCTTTTAGTTGCTTGGGAATCGTCTTTTGAAAGTAGTGCAGTGAAACTCGAAAAAAATTTATGGAGCGTTGCGAAGGTCTGCATAAAAAGGCCCCCCTGGCCAAATGGTTCAACGTGCAAATTTCCCGATTGTTTTATTATGAACCTAGAATATATTTGGCAGATTCTGAAAGTGATTGCGATCACAAGACTCTTTTAGTTGCTTTGGAATCGTCTTTTGAAAGTAGTGCAGTGAAACTCGAAAAAAATTTTGGGAGCGTAGCGAAGGTCTGCATAAAAAGGCCCACCAGGCCAAATGGTTCAACGTGCAAATTTCCCGATTGTTTTATTATGAAACTAGAATATATTTGGCAGATTCTGAAAGTAATACGATCACAAGACTTTTTTAGTTGCTTGGGAATCGTCTTTTGAAAAAAATGCAATGAAACTCGAAAAAAGTTTGCGGGCGTAAGAACGGCGGCCGAAGGTCTGCATAAAAAGGCCCCCCTGGCCAAATGGTTCAACGTGCAAATTTCCCGATTGTTTTATTATGAAACTAGAATATATTTGGCAGATTCCGAAAGTGATTGCGATCACAAGACTCTTTTAGTTGCTTTGGAATCGTCTTTTGAAAGCAGTGCAGTGAAACTCGAAAAAAATTTTGGAAGGTAGCGAAGGTCTGCATAAAAAGGCCCCCCTGGCCAAATGGTTCAACGTGCAAATTTCCCCATTGTTTTATTATGAAACAAGAATATATTTGGCAGATTCTGAAAGTGATTGCGATCACAAGACTCTTTTAGTTGCTTTGGAATCGTCTTTTGAAAGTAGTGCAGTGAAACTCGAAAAAAATTTTTGGGAGCGTAGCGAAGGTCTGCATAAAAAGGCCCCCTGGCCAAATGGTTCACCGTGCAAATTCCCCGATTGTTTTATTATGAAACAAGAATATATTTGGCAGATTCTGAAAGTGATTGCGATCACAAGACTCTTTTAGTTGCTTTGGAATCGTCTTTTGAAAGTAGTGCAGTGAAACTCGAAAAAAATTTTGGGAGCGTAGCGAAGGTCTGCATAAAAAGGCCCCCCTGGCCAAATGGTTCAACGTGCAAATTTCCCGATTGTTTTATTATGAAACTAGAATATATTTGGCAGATTCTGAAAGTGATTGCGATCACAAGACTCTTTTAGTTGCTTGGGAATCGTCTTTTGAAATTAGTGCAGTGAAACTCGAAAAAAATTTTGGGAGCGTAGCGAAGGTCTGCATAAAAAGGCCCCCCCCTGACGAAATGGTTCAACGTGCAAATTTCCCGATTGTTTTATTATGAAACTAGAATATATTTGGCAGATTCTGAAAGTGATTGCGATCACAAGACTCTTTTAGTTGCTTTGGAATCGTCTTTTGAAAGTAGTGCAGTGAAACTCGAAAAAAATTTTGGGAGCGTAGCGAAGGTCTGCATAAAAAGGCCTCCCTGGCCAAATGGTTCAACGTGCAAATTTCCCGATTGTTTTATTATGAAACTAGAATATATTTGGCAGATTCTGAAAGTGATTGCGATCACAAGACTCTTTTAGTTGCTTGGGAATCGTCTTTTGAAAAAAGTGCAGTGAAACTCGAAAAAAGTTTGCTTGCGTAGGAACGGCGGCCAAAGGTCTGCATAAAAAGGACCCCCTGGCCAAATGGTTCAACGTGCAAATTTCCCGGTTGTTTGATTATGAAACTAGAATATATTTGGCAGATTCTGAAAGTGATTGCGATCACAAGACTCTTTTAGTTGCTTGGGAATCGTCTTTTGAAAAAAGTGCAGTGAAACTGGAAAAGAGTTTGCGGGCGTAGGAACGGCGGCCGAAGGTCTGCATAAAAAGGCGTCCTGGCCAAATGGTTCAACGTGCAAATTTCCCGATTGTTTTATTATGAAACTAGAATATATTTGGCAGATTCGGAAAGTGATTGCGATCACAAGGCTCTTTTAGTTGCTTTGGAATCGTCTTTTGAAAGTAGTGCAGTGAAACTCGAAAAAAATTTATGGACCGTTGCGAAGGTCTGCATAAAAAGGCCCCCCTGGCCAAATGGTTCAACGTGCAAATTTCCCGATTGTTTTATTATGAACCTAGAATATATTTGGCAGATTCTGAAAGTGATTGCGATCACAAGACTCTTTTAGTTGCTTTGAAATCGTCTTTTGAAAGTAGTGCAGTGAAACTCGAAAATAATTTTGGGAGCGTAGCGAAGGTCTGCATAAAAAGGCCCCCTGGCCAAATGGTTCAACGTGCAAATTTCCCGATTGTTTTATTATGAAACTAGAATATATTTGGCAGATTCTGAAAGTGATTGCGATCACAAGACTTTTTTAGTTGCTTGGGAATCGTCTTTTGAAAAAAATGCAGTGAAACTCGAAAAAAGTTTGCGGGCGTAAGAACGGCGGCCGAAGGTCTGCATAAAAAGGCCCCCCCTGGCCAAATGGTTCAACGTGCAAATTTCCCGATTGTTTTATTATGAAACTAGAATATATTTGGAAGATTCTGAAAGTGATTGCGATCACAAGACTCTTTTAGTTGCTTTGGAATCGTCTTTTGAAAGCAGTGCAGTGAAACTCGAAAAAAATTTTGGGAGCGTAGCGAAGGTCTGCATAAAAAGGCCCCCTGGCCAAATGGTTCAACTTGCAAATTTCCCCATTGTTTTATTATGAAACTAGAATATATTTGGCAGATTCTGAAAGTGATTCCGATCACAAGACTCCTTTAGTTGCTTTGGAATCGTCTTTTGAAAGCAGTGCAGTGAAACTCGAAAAAAATTTTGGGAGCGTAGCGAAGGTCTGCATAAAAAGGCCCCCCTGGCCAAATGGTTCAACGTGCAAATTTCCCGATTGTTTTATTATGAAACTAGAATATATTTGGCAGATTCTGAAAGTGATTGCGATCACAAGACTCTTTTAGTTGCTTTGGAATCGTCTTTTGAAAGTAGTGCAGTGAAACTCGAAAAGAATTTTGGGAGCGTAGCGAAGGTCTGCATAAAAAGGCCCCCCTGGCCAAATGGTTCAACGTGCAAATTTCCCAATTGTTTTACTATGAAACTAGAATATATTTGGCAGATTCTGAGAGTGATTGCGATCACAAGACTCTTTTAGTTGCTTTGGAATCGTCTTTTGAAAGTAGTGCAGTGAAACTCGAAAAAAATTTTTGAGAGCGTAGCGAAGGTCTGCATAAAAAGGCCCCCCTGGCCAAATGGTTCAACGTGCAAATTCCCCGATTGTTTTATTATGAAACAAGAATATATTTGGCAGATTCTGAAAGTGATTGCGATCACAAGACTCTTTTAGTTGCTTTGGAATCGTCTTTTCAAAGTAGTGCAGTGAAACTCGAAAAAAATTTTGGGAGCGTAGCGAAGGTCTGCATAAAAAGGCCCCCCTGGCCAAATGGTTCAACGTGCAAATTTCCCGATTGTTTTATTATGAAACTAGAATATATTTGGCAGATTCTGAAAGTGATTGCGATCACAAGACTCTTTTAGTTGCTTGGGAATCGTCTTTTGAAAGTAGTGCAGTGAAACTCGAAAAAAATTTTGGGAGCGTAGCGAAGGTCTGCATAAAAAGGCCTCCCTGGCCAAATGGTTCAACGTGCAAATTTCCAGATTGTTTTATTATGAAACTAGAATATATTTGGCAGATTCTGAAAGTGATTGCGATCACAAGACTCTTTTAGTTGCTTTGGAATCGTCTTTTGAAAGTAGTGCAGTGAAACTCGAAAAAAATTTTGGGAGCGTAGCGAAGGTCTGCATAAAAAGGCCCCCCTGGCCAAATGGTTCAACGTGCAAATTTCCCGATTGTTTTATTATGAAACTAGAATATATTTGGCAGATTGTGAAAGTGATTGCGATCACAAGACTCTTTTAGTTGCTTTGGAATCGTCTTTTGATAGTAGTGCAGTGAAACTCGAAAAAAATTTTGGGAGCGTAGCGAAGGTCTGCATAAAAAGGCCCCCCTGGCCAAATGGTTCAACGTGCAAATTTCCCGATTGTTTTATTATGAAACTAGAATATATTTGGCAGATTCTGAAAGTGATTGCGATCACAAGACTCTTTTAGTTGCTTTGGAATCGTCTTTTGAAAGTAGTGCAGTGAAACTCGAAAAAAATTTTGGGAGCGTAGCGAAGGTCTGCATAAAAAGGCCTCCCTGGCCAAATGGTTCAACGTGCAAATTTCCCGATTGTTTTATTATGAAACTAGAATATATTTGGCAGATTCTGAAAGTGATTGCGATCACAAGACTCTTTTAGTTGCTTTGGAATCGTCTTTTGAAAGTAGTGCAGTGAAACTCGAAAAAAATTTTGGGAGCGTAGCGAAGGTCTGCATAAAAAGGCCCCCCTGGCCAAATGGTTCAACGTGCAAATTTCCCGATTGTTTTATTATGAAACTAGAATATATTTGGCAGATTCTGAAAGTGATTGCGATCACAAGACTCTTTTAGTTGCTTGGGAATCGTCTTTTGAAATTAGTGCAGTGAAACTCGAAAAAAATTTTGGGAGCGTAGCGAAGGTCTGCATAAAAAGGCCCCCCCCTGACCAAATGGTTCAACGTGCAAATTTCCCGATTGTTTTATTATGAAACTAGAATATATTTGGCAGATTCTGAAAGTGATTGCAATCTCAAGACTCTTTTAGTTGCTTGGGAATCGTATTTTGAAAAAAGTGCAGTGAAACTCGAAAAAAGTTTGCGGGTGTAGGAACGGCGGCCGAAGGTCTGCATAAAAAGGCCCCCCTGGCCAAATGGTTCAACGTGCAAATTTCCCGATTGTTTTATTATGAAACTAGAATATATTTTGCAGATTCTGAAAGTGATTGCGATCACAAGACTCTTTTAGTTGCTTGGGAATCGTCTTTTGAAGAAAGTGCAGTGAAACTCGAAAAAAGTTTGCGGGCGTAGGAACGGCGGCCGAAGGTCTGCATAAAAAGGCCGCCCTTGCCAAATGGTTCAACGTGCAAATTTCCCGATTGTTTTATTATGAAACTAAAATATATTTGGCAGATTCTGAAAGTGATTGCGATCACAAGACTCTTTTAGTTGCTTTGGAATCGTCTTTTGAAAGTAGTGCAGTGAAACTCGAAAAAAATTTTGGGAGCGTAGCGAAGGTCTGCATAAAAAGGCCCCCTGGCCAAATGGTTCAATGTGCAAATTTCCCGATTGTTTTATTATGAAACTAGAATATATATGGCAGATTCGGAAAGTGATTGCGATCTCAAGACTCTTTTAGTTGCTTGGGAATCGTCTTTTGAAGGTAGTGCAGTGAAACTCGAAAAAAATTTATGGAGCGTTGCGAAGGTCTGCATAAAAAGGCCCCCCTGGCCAAATGGTTCAACGTGCAAATTTCCCGATTGTTTTATTATGAACCTAGAATATATTTGGCAGATTCTGAAAGTGATTGCGATCACAAGACTCTTTTAGTTGCTTTGGAATCGTCTTTTGAAAGTAGTGCAGTGAAACTCGAAAAAAATTTTGGGAGCGTAGCGAAGGTCTGCATAAAAAGGCCCACCAGGCCAAATGGTTCAACGTGCAAATTTCCCGATTGTTTTATTATGAAACTAGAATATATTTGGCAGATTCTGAAAGTAATACGATCACAAGACTTTTTTAGTTGCTTGGGAATCGTCTTTTGAAAAAAATGCAATGAAACTCGAAAAAAGTTTGCGGGCGTAAGAACGGCGGCCGAAGGTCTGCATAAAAAGGCCCCCCTGGCCAAATGGTTCAACGTGCAAATTTCCCGATTGTTTTATTATGAAACTAGAATATATTTGGCAGATTCTGAAAGTGATTGCGATCACAAGACTCTTTTAGTTGCTTTGGAATCGTCTTTTGAAAGTAGTGCAGTGAAACTCGAAAAAAATTTTGGGAGCGTAGCGAAGGTCTGCATAAAAAGGCCTCCCTGGCCAAATGGTTCAACGTGCAAATTTCCCGATTGTTTTATTATGAAACTAGAATATATTTGGCAGATTCTGAAAGTGATTGCGATCACAAGACTCTTTTAGTTGCTTTGGAATCGTCTTTTAAAAGTAGTGCAGTGAAACTCGAAAAGAATTTTGGGAGCGTAGCGAAGGTCTGCATAAAAAGGCCCCCCTGGCCAAATGGTTCAACGTGCAAATTTCCCAATTGTTTTATTATGAAACTAGAATATATTTGGCAGATTCTGAGAGTGATTGCGATCACAAGACTCTTTTAGTTGCTTTGGAATCGTCTTTTGAAAGTAGTGCAGTGAAACTCGAAAAAAATTTTTGGGAGCGTAGCGAAGGTCTGCATAAAAAGGCCCCCCTGGCCAAATGTTTCAACGTGCAAATTCCCCGATTGTTTTATTATGAAACAAGAATATATTTGGCAGATTCTGAAAGTGATTGCGATCACAAGACTCTTTTAGTTGCTTTGGAATCGTCTTTTGAAAGTAGTGCAGTGAAACTCGAAAAAAATTTTTGGGAGCGTAGCGAAGGTCTGCATAAAAAGGCCCCCTGGCCAAATGGTTCAACGTGCAAATTCCCCGATTGTTTTATTATGAAACAAGAATATATTTGGCAGATTCTGAAAGTGATTGCGATCACAAGACTCTTTTAGTTGCTTTGGAATCGTCTTTTGAAAGTAGTGCAGTGAAACTCGAAAAAAATTTTTGGGAGCGTAGCGAAGGTCTGCATAAAAAGGCCCCCTGGCCAAATGGTTCAACGTGCAAATTCCCCGATTGTTTTATTATGAAACAAGAATATATTTGGCAGATTCTGAAAGTGATTGCGATCACAAGACTCTTTTAGTTGCTTTGGAATCGTCTTTTGAAAGTAGTGCAGTGAAACTCGAAAAAAATTTTGGGAGCGTAGCGAAGGTCTGCATAAAAAGGCCCCCCTGGCCAAATGGTTCAACGTGCAAATTTCCCGATTGTTTTATTATGAAACTAGAATATATTTGGCAGATTCTGAAAGTGATTGCGATCACAAGACTCTTTTAGTTGCTTGGGAATCGTCTTTTGAAATTAGTGCAGTGAAACTCGAAAAAAATTTTGGGAGCGTAGCGAAGGTCTGCATAAAAAGGCCCCCCCCTGACGAAATGGTTCAACGTGCAAATTTCCCGATTGTTTTATTATGAAACTAGAATATATTTGGCAGATTCTGAAAGTGATTGCGATCACAAGACTCTTTTAGTTGCTTTGGAATCGTCTTTTGAAAGTAGTGCAGTGAAAATCGAAAAAAATTTTGGGAGCGTAGCGAAGGTCTGCATAAAAAGGCCTCCCTGGCCAAATGGTTCAACGTGCAAATTTCCGATTGTTTTATTATGAAACTAGAATATATTTGGCAGATTCTGAAAGTGATTGCGATCACAAGACTCTTTTAGTTGCTTGGGAATCGTCTTTTGAAAAAAGTGCAGTGAAACTCTAAAAAAGTTTGCTTGCGTAGGAACGGCGGCCAAAGGTCTGCATAAAAAGGACCCCCTGGCCAAATGGTTCAACGTGCAAATTTCCCGGTTGTTTGATTATGAAACTAGAATATATTTGGCAGATTCTGAAAGTGATTGCGTTCACAAGACTCTTTTAGTTGCTTGGGAATCGTCTTTTGAAAAAAGTGCAGTGAAACTGGAAAAGAGTTTGCGGGCGTAGGAACGGCGGCCGAAGGTCTGCATAAAAAGGCCCTCCTGGCCAAATGGTTCAACGTGCAAATTTCCCGATTGTTTTATTATGAAACTAGAATATATTTGGCAGATTCGGAAAGTGATTGCGATCACAAGGCTCTTTTAGTTGCTTTGGAATCGTCTTTTGAAAGTAGTGCAGTGAAACTCGAAAAAAATTTATGGACCGTTGCGAAGGTCTGCATAAAAAGGCCCCCCTGGCCAAATGGTTCAACGTGCAAATTTCCCGATTGTTTTATTATGAACCTAGAATATATTTGGCAGATTCTGAAAGTGATTGCGATCACAAGACTCTTTTAGTTGCTTTGAAATCGTCTTTTGAAAGTAGTGCAGTGAAACTCGAAAATAATTTTGGGAGCGTAGCGAAGGTCTGCATAAAAAGGCCCCCTGGCCAAATGGTTCAACGTGCAAATTTCCCGATTGTTTTATTATGAAACTAGAATATATTTGGCAGATTCTGAAAGTGATTGCGATCACAAGACTTTTTTAGTTGCTTGGGAATCGTCTTTTGAAAAAAATGCAGTGAAACTCGAAAAAAGTTTGCGGGCGTAAGAACGGCGGCCGAAGGTCTGCATAAAAAGGACCCCCCCTGGCCAAATGGTTCAACGTGCAAATTTCCCGATTGTTTTATTATGAAACTAGAATATATTTGGCAGATTCTGAAAGTGATTGCGATCACAAGACTCTTTTAGTTGCTTTGGAATCGTCTTTTGAAAGCAGTGCAGTGAAACTCGAAAAAAATTTTGGGAGCGTAGCGAAGGTCTGCATAAAAAGGCCCCCTGGCCAAATGGTTCAACTTGCAAATTTCCCCATTGTTTTATTATGAAACTAGAATATATTTGGCAGATTCTGAAAGTGATTCCGATCACAAGACTCCTTTAGTTGCTTTGGAATCGTCTTTTGAAAGCAGTGCAGTGAAACTCGAAAAAAATTTTGGGAGCGTAGCGAAGGTCTGCATAAAAAGGCCCCCCTGGCCAAATGGTTCAACGTGCAAATTTCCCGATTGTTTTATTATGAAACTAGAATATATTTGGCAGATTCTGAAAGTGATTGCGATCACAAGACTCTTTTAGTTGCTTTGGAATCGTCTTTTGAAAGTAGTGCAGTGAAACTCGAAAAGAATTTTGGGAGCGTAGCGAAGGTCTGCATAAAAAGGCCCCCCTGGCCAAATGGTTCAACGTGCAAATTTCCCAATTGTTTTACTATGAAACTAGAATATATTTGGCAGATTCTGAGAGTGATTGCGATCACAAGACTCTTTTAGTTGCTTTGGAATCGTCTTTTGAAAGTAGTGCAGTGAAACTCGAAAAAAATTTTTGGGAGCGTAGCGAAGGTCTGCATAAAAAGGCCCCCCTGGCCAAATGGTTCAACGTGCAAATTCCCCGATTGTTTTATTATGAAACAAGAATATATTTGGCAGATTCTGAAAGTGATTGCGATCACAAGACTCTTTTAGTTGCTTTGGAATCGTCTTTTGAAAGTAGTGCAGTGAAACTCGAAAAAAATTTTGGGAGCGTAGCGAAGGTCTGCATAAAAAGGCCCCCCTGGCCAAATGGTTCAACGTGCAAATTTCCCGATTGTTTTATTATGAAACTAGAATATATTTGGCAGATTCTGAAAGTGATTGCGATCACAAGACTCTTTTAGTTGCTTGGGAATCGTCTTTTGAAAGTAGTGCAGTGTAACTCGAAAAAAATTTTGGGAGCGTAGCGAAGGTCTGCATAAAAAGGCCTCCCTGGCCAAATGGTTCAACGTGCAAATTTCCAGATTGTTTTATTATGAAACTAGAATATATTTGGCAGATTCTGAAAGTGATTGCGATCACAAGACTCTTTTAGTTGCTTTGGAATCGTCTTTTGAAAGTAGTGCAGTGAAACTCGAAAAAAATTTTGGGAGCGTAGCGAAGGTCTGCGTAAAAAGGCCCCCCTGGCCAAATGGTTCAACGTGCAAATTTCCCGATTGTTTTATTATGAAACTAGAATATATTTGGCAGATTGTGAAAGTGATTGCGATCACAAGACTCTTTTAGTTGCTTTGGAATTGTCTTTTGAAAGTAGTGCAGTGAAACTCGAAAAAAATTTTGGGAGCGTAGCGAAGGTCTGCATAAAAAGGCCCCCCTGGCCAAATGGTTCAACGTGCAAATTTCCCGATTGTTTTATTATGAAACTAGAATATATTTGGCAGATTCTGAAAGTGATTGCGATCACAAGACTCTTTTAGTTGCTTTGGAATCGTCTTTTGAAAGTAGTGCACGAAACTCGAAAAAAATTTTTGGAGCGTAGCGAAGGTCTGCATAAAAAGGCCTCCCTGGCCAAATGGTTCAACGTGCAAATTTCCCGATTGTTTTATTATGAAACTAGAATATATTTGGCAGATTCTGAAAGTGATTGCGATCACAAGACTCTTTTAGTTGCTTTGGAATCGTCTTTTGAAAGTAGTGCAGTGAAACTCGAAAATAATTTTGGGAGCGTAGCGAAGGTCTGCATAAAAAGGCCCCCTGGCCAAATGGTTCAACGTGCAAATTTCCCGATTGTTTTATTATGAAACTAGAATATATTTGGCAGATTCTGAAAGTGATTGCGATCACAAGACTTTTTTAGTTGCTTGGGAATCGTCTTTTGAAAAAAATGCAGTGAAACTCGAAAAAAGTTTGCGGGCGTAAGAACGGCGGCCGAAGGTCTGCATAAAAAGGCCCCCCCTGGCCAAATGGTTCAACGTGCAAATTTCCCGATTGTTTTATTATGAAACTAGAATATATTTGGAAGATTCTGAAAGTGATTGCGATCACAAGACTCTTTTAGTTGCTTTGGAATCGTCTTTTGAAAGCAGTGCAGTGAAACTCGAAAAAAATTTTGGGAGCGTAGCGAAGGTCTGCATAAAAAGGCCCCCTGGCCAAATGGTTCAACTTGCAAATTTCCCCATTGTTTTATTATGAAACTAGAATATATTTGGCAGATTCTGAAAGTGATTCCGATCACAAGACTCCTTTAGTTGCTTTGGAATCGTCTTTTGAAAGCAGTGCAGTGAAACTCGAAAAAAATTTTGGGAGCGTAGCGAAGGTCTGCATAAAAAGGCCCCCCTGGCCAAATGGTTCAACGTGCAAATTTCCCGATTGTTTTATTATGAAACTAGAATATATTTGGCAGATTCTGAAAGTGATTGCGATCACAAGACTCTTTTAGTTGCTTTGGAATCGTCTTTTGAAAGTAGTGCAGTGAAACTCGAAAAGAATTTTGGGAGCGTAGCGAAGGTCTGCATAAAAAGGCCCCCCTGGCCAAATGGTTCAACGTGCAAATTTCCCAATTGTTTTACTATGAAACTAGAATATATTTGGCAGATTCTGAGAGTGATTGCGATCACAAGACTCTTTTAGTTGCTTTGGAATCGTCTTTTGAAAGTAGTGCAGTGAAACTCGAAAAAAATTTTTGAGAGCGTAGCGAAGGTCTGCATAAAAAGGCCCCCCTGGCCAAATGGTTCAACGTGCAAATTCCCCGATTGTTTTATTATGAAACAAGAATATATTTGGCAGATTCTGAAAGTGATTGCGATCACAAGACTCTTTTAGTTGCTTTGGAATCGTCTTTTCAAAGTAGTGCAGTGAAACTCGAAAAAAATTTTGGGAGCGTAGCGAAGGTCTGCATAAAAAGGCCCCCCTGGCCAAATGGTTCAACGTGCAAATTTCCCGATTGTTTTATTATGAAACTAGAATATATTTGGCAGATTCTGAAAGTGATTGCGATCACAAGACTCTTTTAGTTGCTTGGGAATCGTCTTTTGAAAGTAGTGCAGTGAAACTCGAAAAAAATTTTGGGAGCGTAGCGAAGGTCTGCATAAAAAGGCCTCCCTGGCCAAATGGTTCAACGTGCAAATTTCCAGATTGTTTTATTATGAAACTAGAATATATTTGGCAGATTCTGAAAGTGATTGCGATCACAAGACTCTTTTAGTTGCTTTGGAATCGTCTTTTGAAAGTAGTGCAGTGAAACTCGAAAAAAATTTTGGGAGCGTAGCGAAGGTCTGCATAAAAAGGCCCCCCTGGCCAAATGGTTCAACGTGCAAATTTCCCGATTGTTTTATTATGAAACTAGAATATATTTGGCAGATTGTGAAAGTGATTGCGATCACAAGACTCTTTTAGTTGCTTTGGAATCGTCTTTTGATAGTAGTGCAGTGAAACTCGAAAAAAATTTTGGGAGCGTAGCGAAGGTCTGCATAAAAAGGCCCCCCTGGCCAAATGGTTCAACGTGCAAATTTCCCGATTGTTTTATTATGAAACTAGAATATATTTGGCAGATTCTGAAAGTGATTGCGATCACAAGACTCTTTTAGTTGCTTTGGAATCGTCTTTTGAAAGTAGTGCAGTGAAACTCGAAAAAAATTTTGGGAGCGTAGCGAAGGTCTGCATAAAAAGGCCTCCCTGGCCAAATGGTTCAACGTGCAAATTTCCCGATTGTTTTATTATGAAACTAGAATATATTTGGCAGATTCTGAAAGTGATTGCGATCACAAGACTCTTTTAGTTGCTTTGGAATCGTCTTTTGAAAGTAGTGCAGTGAAACTCGAAAAAAATTTTGGGAGCGTAGCGAAGGTCTGCATAAAAAGGCCCCCCTGGCCAAATGGTTCAACGTGCAAATTTCCCGATTGTTTTATTATGAAACTAGAATATATTTGGCAGATTCTGAAAGTGATTGCGATCACAAGACTCTTTTAGTTGCTTGGGAATCGTCTTTTGAAATTAGTGCAGTGAAACTCGAAAAAAATTTTGGGAGCGTAGCGAAGGTCTGCATAAAAAGGCCCCCCCCTGACCAAATGGTTCAACGTGCAAATTTCCCGATTGTTTTATTATGAAACTAGAATATATTTGGCAGATTCTGAAAGTGATTGCAATCTCAAGACTCTTTTAGTTGCTTGGGAATCGTATTTTGAAAAAAGTGCAGTGAAACTCGAAAAAAGTTTGCGGGTGTAGGAACGGCGGCCGAAGGTCTGCATAAAAAGGCCCCCCTGGCCAAATGGTTCAACGTGCAAATTTCCCGATTGTTTTATTATGAAACTAGAATATATTTTGCAGATTCTGAAAGTGATTGCGATCACAAGACTCTTTTAGTTGCTTGGGAATCGTCTTTTGAAGAAAGTGCAGTGAAACTCGAAAAAAGTTTGCGGGCGTAGGAACGGCGGCCGAAGGTCTGCATAAAAAGGCCGCCCTTGCCAAATGGTTCAACGTGCAAATTTCCCGATTGTTTTATTATGAAACTAAAATATATTTGGCAGATTCTGAAAGTGATTGCGATCACAAGACTCTTTTAGTTGCTTTGGAATCGTCTTTTGAAAGTAGTGCAGTGAAACTCGAAAAAAATTTTGGGAGCGTAGCGAAGGTCTGCATAAAAAGGCCCCCTGGCCAAATGGTTCAATGTGCAAATTTCCCGATTGTTTTATTATGAAACTAGAATATATATGGCAGATTCGGAAAGTGATTGCGATCTCAAGACTCTTTTAGTTGCTTGGGAATCGTCTTTTGAAGGTAGTGCAGTGAAACTCGAAAAAAATTTATGGAGCGTTGCGAAGGTCTGCATAAAAAGGCCCCCCTGGCCAAATGGTTCAACGTGCAAATTTCCCGATTGTTTTATTATGAACCTAGAATATATTTGGCAGATTCTGAAAGTGATTGCGATCACAAGACTCTTTTAGTTGCTTTGGAATCGTCTTTTGAAAGTAGTGCAGTGAAACTCGAAAAAAATTTTGGGAGCGTAGCGAAGGTCTGCATAAAAAGGCCCACCAGGCCAAATGGTTCAACGTGCAAATTTCCCGATTGTTTTATTATGAAACTAGAATATATTTGGCAGATTCTGAAAGTAATACGATCACAAGACTTTTTTAGTTGCTTGGGAATCGTCTTTTGAAAAAAATGCAATGAAACTCGAAAAAAGTTTGCGGGCGTAAGAACGGCGGCCGAAGGTCTGCATAAAAAGGCCCCCCTGGCCAAATGGTTCAACGTGCAAATTTCCCGATTGTTTTATTATGAAACTAGAATATATTTGGCAGATTCTGAAAGTGATTGCGATCACAAGACTCTTTTAGTTGCTTTGGAATCGTCTTTTGAAAGTAGTGCAGTGAAACTCGAAAAAAATTTTGGGAGCGTAGCGAAGGTCTGCATAAAAAGGCCTCCCTGGCCAAATGGTTCAACGTGCAAATTTCCCGATTGTTTTATTATGAAACTAGAATATATTTGGCAGATTCTGAAAGTGATTGCGATCACAAGACTCTTTTAGTTGCTTTGGAATCGTCTTTTAAAAGTAGTGCAGTGAAACTCGAAAAGAATTTTGGGAGCGTAGCGAAGGTCTGCATAAAAAGGCCCCCCTGGCCAAATGGTTCAACGTGCAAATTTCCCAATTGTTTTATTATGAAACTAGAATATATTTGGCAGATTCTGAGAGTGATTGCGATCACAAGACTCTTTTAGTTGCTTTGGAATCGTCTTTTGAAAGTAGTGCAGTGAAACTCGAAAAAAATTTTTGGGAGCGTAGCGAAGGTCTGCATAAAAAGGCCCCCCTGGCCAAATGTTTCAACGTGCAAATTCCCCGATTGTTTTATTATGAAACAAGAATATATTTGGCAGATTCTGAAAGTGATTGCGATCACAAGACTCTTTTAGTTGCTTTGGAATCGTCTTTTGAAAGTAGTGCAGTGAAACTCGAAAAAAATTTTTGGGAGCGTAGCGAAGGTCTGCATAAAAAGGCCCCCTGGCCAAATGGTTCAACGTGCAAATTCCCCGATTGTTTTATTATGAAACAAGAATATATTTGGCAGATTCTGAAAGTGATTGCGATCACAAGACTCTTTTAGTTGCTTTGGAATCGTCTTTTGAAAGTAGTGCAGTGAAACTCGAAAAAAATTTTTGGGAGCGTAGCGAAGGTCTGCATAAAAAGGCCCCCTGGCCAAATGGTTCAACGTGCAAATTCCCCGATTGTTTTATTATGAAACAAGAATATATTTGGCAGATTCTGAAAGTGATTGCGATCACAAGACTCTTTTAGTTGCTTTGGAATCGTCTTTTGAAAGTAGTGCAGTGAAACTCGAAAAAAATTTTGGGAGCGTAGCGAAGGTCTGCATAAAAAGGCCCCCCTGGCCAAATGGTTCAACGTGCAAATTTCCCGATTGTTTTATTATGAAACTAGAATATATTTGGCAGATTCTGAAAGTGATTGCGATCACAAGACTCTTTTAGTTGCTTGGGAATCGTCTTTTGAAAAAAGTGCAGTGAAACTCGAAAAAAGTTTGCGGGTGTAGGAACGGCGGCCGAAGGTCTGCATAAAAAGGCCCCCCCCTGACGAAATGGTTCAACGTGCAAATTTCCCGATTGTTTTATTATGAAACTAGAATATATTTGGCAGATTCTGAAAGTGATTGCGATCACAAGACTCTTTTAGTTGCTTTGGAATCGTCTTTTGAAAGTAGTGCAGTGAAAATCGAAAAAAATTTTGGGAGCGTAGCGAAGGTCTGCATAAAAAGGCCTCCCTGGCCAAATGGTTCAACGTGCAAATTTCCGATTGTTTTATTATGAAACTAGAATATATTTGGCAGATTCTGAAAGTGATTGCGATCACAAGACTCTTTTAGTTGCTTGGGAATCGTCTTTTGAAAAAAGTGCAGTGAAACTCTAAAAAAGTTTGCTTGCGTAGGAACGGCGGCCAAAGGTCTGCATAAAAAGGACCCCCTGGCCAAATGGTTCAACGTGCAAATTTCCCGGTTGTTTGATTATGAAACTAGAATATATTTGGCAGATTCTGAAAGTGATTGCGTTCACAAGACTCTTTTAGTTGCTTGGGAATCGTCTTTTGAAAAAAGTGCAGTGAAACTGGAAAAGAGTTTGCGGGCGTAGGAACGGCGGCCGAAGGTCTGCATAAAAAGGCCCTCCTGGCCAAATGGTTCAACGTGCAAATTTCCCGATTGTTTTATTATGAAACTAGAATATATTTGGCAGATTCGGAAAGTGATTGCGATCACAAGGCTCTTTTAGTTGCTTTGGAATCGTCTTTTGAAAGTAGTGCAGTGAAACTCGAAAAAAATTTATGGACCGTTGCGAAGGTCTGCATAAAAAGGCCCCCCTGGCCAAATGGTTCAACGTGCAAATTTCCCGATTGTTTTATTATGAACCTAGAATATATTTGGCAGATTCTGAAAGTGATTGCGATCACAAGACTCTTTTAGTTGCTTTGAAATCGTCTTTTGAAAGTAGTGCAGTGAAACTCGAAAATAATTTTGGGAGCGTAGCGAAGGTCTGCATAAAAAGGCCCCCTGGCCAAATGGTTCAACGTGCAAATTTCCCGATTGTTTTATTATGAAACTAGAATATATTTGGCAGATTCTGAAAGTGATTGCGATCACAAGACTTTTTTAGTTGCTTGGGAATCGTCTTTTGAAAAAAATGCAGTGAAACTCGAAAAAAGTTTGCGGGCGTAAGAACGGCGGCCGAAGGTCTGCATAAAAAGGACCCCCCCTGGCCAAATGGTTCAACGTGCAAATTTCCCGATTGTTTTATTATGAAACTAGAATATATTTGGCAGATTCTGAAAGTGATTGCGATCACAAGACTCTTTTAGTTGCTTTGGAATCGTCTTTTGAAAGCAGTGCAGTGAAACTCGAAAAAAATTTTGGGAGCGTAGCGAAGGTCTGCATAAAAAGGCCCCCTGGCCAAATGGTTCAACTTGCAAATTTCCCCATTGTTTTATTATGAAACTAGAATATATTTGGCAGATTCTGAAAGTGATTCCGATCACAAGACTCCTTTAGTTGCTTTGGAATCGTCTTTTGAAAGCAGTGCAGTGAAACTCGAAAAAAATTTTGGGAGCGTAGCGAAGGTCTGCATAAAAAGGCCCCCCTGGCCAAATGGTTCAACGTGCAAATTTCCCGATTGTTTTATTATGAAACTAGAATATATTTGGCAGATTCTGAAAGTGATTGCGATCACAAGACTCTTTTAGTTGCTTTGGAATCGTCTTTTGAAAGTAGTGCAGTGAAACTCGAAAAGAATTTTGGGAGCGTAGCGAAGGTCTGCATAAAAAGGCCCCCCTGGCCAAATGGTTCAACGTGCAAATTTCCCAATTGTTTTACTATGAAACTAGAATATATTTGGCAGATTCTGAGAGTGATTGCGATCACAAGACTCTTTTAGTTGCTTTGGAATCGTCTTTTGAAAGTAGTGCAGTGAAACTCGAAAAAAATTTTTGGGAGCGTAGCGAAGGTCTGCATAAAAAGGCCCCCCTGGCCAAATGGTTCAACGTGCAAATTCCCCGATTGTTTTATTATGAAACAAGAATATATTTGGCAGATTCTGAAAGTGATTGCGATCACAAGACTCTTTTAGTTGCTTTGGAATCGTCTTTTGAAAGTAGTGCAGTGAAACTCGAAAAAAATTTTGGGAGCGTAGCGAAGGTCTGCATAAAAAGGCCCCCCTGGCCAAATGGTTCAACGTGCAAATTTCCCGATTGTTTTATTATGAAACTAGAATATATTTGGCAGATTCTGAAAGTGATTGCGATCACAAGACTCTTTTAGTTGCTTGGGAATCGTCTTTTGAAAGTAGTGCAGTGTAACTCGAAAAAAATTTTGGGAGCGTAGCGAAGGTCTGCATAAAAAGGCCTCCCTGGCCAAATGGTTCAACGTGCAAATTTCCAGATTGTTTTATTATGAAACTAGAATATATTTGGCAGATTCTGAAAGTGATTGCGATCACAAGACTCTTTTAGTTGCTTTGGAATCGTCTTTTGAAAGTAGTGCAGTGAAACTCGAAAAAAATTTTGGGAGCGTAGCGAAGGTCTGCGTAAAAAGGCCCCCCTGGCCAAATGGTTCAACGTGCAAATTTCCCGATTGTTTTATTATGAAACTAGAATATATTTGGCAGATTGTGAAAGTGATTGCGATCACAAGACTCTTTTAGTTGCTTTGGAATTGTCTTTTGAAAGTAGTGCAGTGAAACTCGAAAAAAATTTTGGGAGCGTAGCGAAGGTCTGCATAAAAAGGCCCCCCTGGCCAAATGGTTCAACGTGCAAATTTCCCGATTGTTTTATTATGAAACTAGAATATATTTGGCAGATTCTGAAAGTGATTGCGATCACAAGACTCTTTTAGTTGCTTTGGAATCGTCTTTTGAAAGTAGTGCACGAAACTCGAAAAAAATTTTTGGAGCGTAGCGA
This sequence comes from Salticus scenicus, assembly GCA_963930645.1. Lineage (NCBI taxonomy): Eukaryota > Metazoa > Arthropoda > Arachnida > Araneae > Salticidae > Salticus > Salticus scenicus. Next base: position 28,891,105 of record OZ005658.1, read on the forward strand.
AGGTCTGCATAAAAAGGCCTCCCTGGCCAAATGGTTCAACGTGCAAATTTCCCGATTGTTTTATTATGAAACTAGAATATATTTGGCAGATTCTGAAAGTGATTGCGATCACAAGACTCTTTTAGTTGCTTTGGAATCGTCTTTTGAAAGTAGTGCAGTGAAACTCGAAAAGAATTTTGGGAGCGTAGCGAAGGTCTGCATAAAAAGGCCCCCCTGGCCAAATGGTTCAACGTGCAAATTTCCCAATTGTTTTATTATGAAACTAGAATATATTTGGCAGATTCTGAGAGTGATTGCGATCACAAGACTCTTTTAGTTGCTTTGGAATCGTCTTTTGAAAGTAGTGCAGTGAAACTCGAAAAAAATTTTTGGGAGCGTAGCGAAGGTCTGCATAAAAAAGGCCCCCCTGGCCAAATGTTTCAACGTGCAAATTCCCCGATTGTTTTATTATGAAACAAGAATATATTTGGCAGATTCTGAAAGTGATTGCGATCACAAGACTCTTTTAGTTGCTTTGGAATCGTCTTTTGAAAGTAGTGCAGTGAAACTCGAAAAAAATTTTGGGAGCGTAGCGAAGGTCTGCATAAAAAGGCCCCCCTGGCCAAATGGTTCAACGTGCAAATTTCCCGATTGTTTTATTATGAAACTAGAATATATTTGGCAGATTCTGAAAGTGATTGCGATCACAAGACTCTTTTAGTTGCTTGGGAATCGTCTTTTGAAAGTAGTGCAGTGAAACTCGAAAAAAATTTTGGGAGCGTAGCGAAGGTCTGCATAAAAAGGCCCCCCTGGCCAAATGGTTCAACGTGCAAATTTCCCGATTGTTTTATTATGAAACTAGAATATATTTGGCAGATTCTGAAAGTGATTGCGATCACAAGACTCTTTTAGTTGCTTTGGAATCGTCTTTTGAAAGTAGTGCAGTGAAACTCGAAAAAAATTTTGGGAGCGTAGCGAAGGTCTGCATAAAAAGGCCTCCCTGGCCAAATGGTTCAACGTGCAAATTTCCCGATTGTTTTATTATGAAACTAGAATATATTTGGCAGATTCTGAAAGTGATTGCGATCACAAGACTCTTTTAGTTGCTTTGGAATCGTCTTTTGAAAGTAGTGCAGTGAAACTCGAAAAGAATTTTGGGAGCGTAGCGAAGGTCTGCATAAAAAGGCCCCCCTGGCCAAATGGTTCAACGTGCAAATTTCCCGATTGTTTTATTATGAAACTAGAATATATTTGGCAGATTCTGAAAGTGATTGCGATCACAAGACTCTTTTAGTTGCTTTGGAATCGTCTTTTGAAAGTAGTGCAGTGAAACTCGAAAAAAATTTTTGGGAGCGTAGCGAAGGTCTGCATAAAAAAGGCCCCCCCCTGGCCAAATGTTTCAACGTGCAAATTCCCCGATTGTTTTATTATGAAACAAGAATATATTTGGCAGATTCTGAAAGTGATTGCGATCACAAGACTCTTTTAGTTGCTTTGGAATCGTCTTTTGAAAGTAGTGCAGTGAAACTCGAAAAAAATTTTGGGAGCGTAGCGAAGGTCTGCATAAAAAGGCCCCCCTGGCCAAATGGTTCAACGTGCAAATTTCCCGATTGTTTTATTATGAAACTAGAATATATTTGGCAGATTCTGAAAGTGATTGCGATCACAAGACTCTTTTAGTTGCTTGGGAATCGTCTTTTGAAATTAGTGCAGTGAAACTCGAAAAAAATTTTGGGAGCGTAGCGAAGGTCTGCATAAAAAGGCCCCCCCCTGACCAAATGGTTCAACGTGCAAATTTCCCGATTGTTTTATTATGAAACTAGAATATATTTGGCAGATTCTGAAAGTGATTGCAATCTCAAGACTCTTTTAGTTGCTTGGGAATCGTCTTTTGAAAAAAGTGCAGTGAAACTCGAAAAAAGTTTGCGGGTGTAGGAACGGCGGCCGAAGGTCTGCATAAAAAGGCCCCCCTGGCCAAATGGTTCAACGTGCAAATTTCCCGATTGTTTTATTATGAAACTAGAATATATTTTGCAGATTCTGAAAGTGATTGCGATCACAAGACTCTTTTAGTTGCTTGGGAATCGTCTTTTGAAGAAAGTGCAGTGAAACTCGAAAAAAGTTTGCGGGCGTAGGAACGGCGGCCGAAGGTCTGCATAAAAAGGCCGCCCTGGCCAAATGGTTCAACGTGCAAATTTCCCGATTGTTTTATTATGAAATTAAAATATATTTGGCAGATTCTGAAAGTGATTGCGATCACAAGACTCTTTTAGTTGCTTTGGAATCGTCTTTTGAAAGTAGTGCAGTGAAACTCGAAAAAAATTTTGGGAGCGTAGCGAAGGTCTGCATAAAAAGGCCCCCTGGCCAAATGGTTCAACGTGCAAATTTCCCGATTGTTTTATTATGAAACTAGAATATATATGGCAGATTCGGAAAGTGATTGCGATCTCAAGACTCTTTTAGTTGCTTGCCCTAACAGCACAAAATATTCCAGAAACGTAACAATCATATAACATTGAAACATTATGAAACCTTCCGAAACGTTCAAAACCGTTCAGATTACTTTCCGATTAGTTTCAAAAACGTAGAAATGTCCGCGATCGTAACAAAAAATCAGATACGTAGCAGAAACGTTACAATCACTTAACAGATAGAAAATCAAAAAGGGCGAATGTTTCAGAAAGGTATCAGAGAGCATACTAAAACGTGTTACGTTTTTGAAAGATTGTAAGCTTTTTGCAACATAACTGAAACATTCTGTGCTGTATGGGTGGGAATCGTCTTTTGAAAGTAGTGCAGTGAAACTCGAAAAAAATTTAAGGAGCGTTGCGAAGGTCTGCATAAAAAGGCCCCCCTGGCCAAATGGTTCAACGTGCAAATTTCCCGATTGTTTTATTATGAACCTAGAATATATTTGGCAGATTCTGAAAGTGATTGCGATCACAAGACTCTTTTAGTTGCTTTGGAATCGTCTTTTGAAAGTAGTGCAGTGAAACTCGAAAAAAATTTTGGGAGCGTAGCGAAGGTCTGCATAAAAAGGCCCACCAGGCCAAATGGTTCAACGTGCAAATTTCCCGATTGTTTTATTATGAAACTAGAATATATTTGGCAGATTCTGAAAGTGATTGCAATCTCAAGACTCTTTTAGTTGCTTGGGAATCGTCTTTTGAAAAAAGTGCAGTAAACTCGAAAAAAGTTTGCGGGTGTAGGAACGGCGGCCGAAGGTCTGCATAAAAAGGCCCCCCTGGCCAAATGGTTCAACGTGCAAATTTCCCGATTGTTTTATTATGAAACTAGAATATATTTTGCAGATTCTGAAAGTGATTGCGATCACAAGACTCTTTTAGTTGCTTGGGAATCGTCTTTTGAAGAAAGTGCAGTGAAACTCGAAAAAAGTTTGCGGGCGTAGGAACGGCGGCCGAAGGTCTGCATAAAAAGGCCGCCCTGGCCAAATGGTTCAACGTGCAAATTTCCCGATTGTTTTATTATGAAACTAAAATATATTTGGCAGATTCTGAAAGTGATTGCGATCACAAGACTCTTTTAGTTGCTTTGGAATCGTCTTTTGAAAGTAGTGCAGTGAAACTCGAAAAAAATTTTGGGAGCGTAGCGAAGGTCTGCATAAAAAGGCCCCCTGGCCAAATGGTTCAATGTGCAAATTTCCCGATTGTTTTATTATGAAACTAGAATATATATGGCAGATTCGGAAAGTGATTGCGATCTCAAGACTCTTTTAGTTGCTTGGGAATCGTCTTTTGAAAGTAGTGCAGTGAAACTCGAAAAAAATTTAAGGAGCGTTGCGAAGGTCTGCATAAAAAGGCCCCCCTGGCCAAATGGTTCAACGTGCAAATTTCCCGATTGTTTTATTATGAACCTAGAATATATTTGGCAGATTCTGAAAGTGATTGCGATCACAAGACTCTTTTAGTTGCTTTGGAATCGTCTTTTGAAAGTAGTGCAGTGAAACTCGAAAAAAATTTTGGGAGCGTAGCGAAGGTCTGCATAAAAAGGCCCACCAGGCCAAATGGTTCAACGTGCAAATTTCCCGATTGTTTTATTATGAAACTAGAATATATTTGGCAGATTCTGAAAGTAATACGATCACAAGACTTTTTTAGTTGCTTGGGAATCGTCTTTTGAAAAAAATGCAATGAAACTCGAAAAAAGTTTGCGGGCGTAAGAACGGCGGCCGAAGGTCTGCATAAAAAGGCCCCCCTGGCCAAATGGTTCAACGTGCAAATTTCCCGATTGTTTTATTATGAAACTAGAATATATTTGGCAGATTCCGAAAGTGATTGCGATCACAAGACTCTTTTAGTTGCTTTGGAATCGTCTTTTGAAAGCAGTGCAGTGAAACTCGAAAAAAATTTTGGGAGCGTAGCGAAGGTCTGCATAAAAAGGCCCCCCTGGCCAAATGGTTCAACGTGCAAATTTCCCCATTGTTTTATTATGAAACTAGAATATATTTGGCAGATTCTGAAAGTGATTCCGATCACAAGACTCCTTTAGTTGCTTTGGAATCGTCTTTTGAAAGTAGTGCAGTGAAACTCGAAAAAAATGTTTGGGAGCGTAGCGAAGGTCTGCATAAAAAGGCCCCCTGGCCAAATGGTTCAACGTGCAAATTCCCCGATTGTTTTATTATGAAATAAGAATATATTTGGCAGATTCTGAAAGTGATTGCGATCACAAGACTCTTTTAGTTGCTTTGGAATCGTCTTTTGAAAGTAGTGCAGTGAAACTCGAAAAAAATTTTTGGGAGCGTAGCGAAGGTCTGCATAAAAAGGCCCCCTGGCCAAATGGTTCAACGTGCAAATTCCCCGATTGTTTTATTATGAAACAAGAATATATTTGGCAGATTCTGAAAGTGATTGCGATCACAAGACTCTTTTAGTTGCTTTGGAATCGTCTTTTGAAAGTAGTGCAGTGAAACTCGAAAAAAATTTTGGGAGCGTTGCGAAGGTCTGCATAAAAAGGCCCCCCTGGCCAAATGGTTCAACGTGCAAATTTCCCGATTGTTTTATTATGAAACTAGAATATATTTGGCAGATTCTGAAAGTGATTGCGATCACAAGACTCTTTTAGTTGCTTTGGAATCGTCTTTTGAAATTAGTGCAGTGAAACTCGAAAAAAATTTATGGACCGTTGCGAAGGTCTGCATAAAAAGGCCCCCCTGGCCAAATGGTTCAACGTGCAAATTTCCCGATTGTTTTATTATGAAACTAGAATATATTTGGCAGATTCCGAAAGTGATTGCGATCACAAGACTCTTTTAGTTGCTTTGGAATCGTCTTTTGAAAGCAGTGCAGTGAAACTCGAAAAAAATTTTGGGAGCGTAGCGAAGGTCTGCATAAAAAGGCCCCCCTGGCCAAATGGTTCAACGTGCAAATTTCCCCATTGTTTTATTATGAAACTAGAATATATTTGGCAGATTCTGAAAGTGATTGCGATCACAAGACTCTTTTAGTTGCTTTGGAATCGTCTTTTGAAAGTAGTGCAGTGAAACTCGAAAAAAATTTTTGGGAGCGTAGCGAAGGTCTGCATAAAAAGGCCCCCTGGCCAAATGGTTCAACGTGCAAATTCCCCGATTGTTTTATTATGAAACAAGAATATATTTGGCAGATTCTGAAAGTGATTGCGATCACAAGACTCTTTTAGTTGCTTTGGAATCGTCTTTTGAAAGTAGTGCAGTGAAACTCGAAAAAAATTTTGGGAGCGTAGCGAAGGTCTGCATAAAAAGGCCCCCCTGGCCAAATGGTTCAACGTGCAAATTTCCCGATTGTTTTATTATGAAACTAGAATATATTTGGCAGATTCTGAAAGTGATTGCGATCACAAGACTCTTTTAGTTGCTTGGGAATCGTCTTTTGAAATTAGTGCAGTGAAACTCGAAAAAAATTTATGGACCGTTGCGAAGGTCTGCATAAAAAGGCCCCCCTGGCCAAATGGTTCAACGTGCAAATTTCCCGATTGTTTTATTATGAACCTAGAATATATTTGGCAGATTCTGAAAGTGATTGCGATCACAAGACTCTTTTAGTTGCTTTGAAATCGTCTTTTGAAAGTAGTGCAGTGAAACTCGAAAATAATTTTGGGAGCGTAGCGAAGGTCTGCATAAAAAGGCCCCCTGGCCAAATAGTTGAACGTGCAAATTTCCCGATTGTTTTATTATGAAACTAGAATATATTTGGCAGATTCTGAAAGTGATTGCGATCACAAGACTTTTTTAGTTGCTTGGGAATCGTCTTTTGAAAAAAATGCAGTGAAACTCGAAAAAAGTTTGCGGGCGTAAGAACGGCGGCCGAAGGTCTGCATAAAAAGGCCCCCCCTGGCCAAATGGTTCAACGTGCAAATTTCCCGATTGTTTTATTATGAAACTAGAATATATTTGGCAGATTCTGAAAGTGATTGCGATCACAAGACTCTTTTAGTTGCTTGGGAATCGTCTTTTGAAGAAAGTGCAGTGAAACTCGAAAAAAGTTTGCGGGCGTAGGAACGGCGGCCGAAGGTCTGCATAAAAAGGCCGCCCTGGCCAAATGGTTCAACGTGCAAATTTCCCGATTGTTTTATTATGAAACTAGAATATATTTGGCAGATTCCGAAAGTGATTGCGATCACAAGACTCTTTTAGTTGCTTTGGAATCGTCTTTTGAAAGTAGTGCAGTGAAACTCGAAAAAAATTTTGGGAGCGTAGCGAAGGTCTGCATAAAAAGGCCCCCCTGGCCAAATGGTTCAACGTGCAAATTTCCCGATTGTTTTATTATGAACCTAGAATATATTTGGCAGATTCTGAAAGTGATTGCGATCACAAGACTCTTTTAGTTGCTTTGGAATCGTCTTTTGAAAGTAGTGCAGTGAAACTCGAAAAAAATTTTGGGAGCGTAGCGAAGGTCTGCATAAAAAGGCCCACCAGGCCAAATGGTTCAACGTGCAAATTTCCCGATTGTTTTATTATGAAACTAGAATATATTTGGCAGATTCTGAAAGTAATACGATCACAAGACTTTTTTAGTTGCTTGGGAATCGTCTTTTGAAAAAAATGCAATGAAACTCGAAAAAAGTTTGCGGGCGTAAGAACGGCGGCCGAAGGTCTGCATAAAAAGGCCCCCCTGGCCAAATGGTTCAACGTGCAAATTTCCCGATTGTTTTATTATGAAACTAGAATATATTTGGCAGATTCCGAAAGTGATTGCGATCACAAGACTCTTTTAGTTGCTTTGGAATCGTCTTTTGAAAGCAGTGCAGTGAAACTCGAAAAAAATTTTGGGAGCGTAGCGAAGGTCTGCATAAAAAGGCCCCCCTGGCCAAATGGTTCAACGTGCAAATTTCCCCATTGTTTTATTATGAAACTAGAATATATTTGGCAGATTCTGAAAGTGATTCCGATCACAAGACTCCTTTAGTTGCTTTGGAATCGTCTTTTGAAAGTAGTGCAGTGAAACTCGAAAAAAATTTTTGGGAGCGTAGCGAAGGTCTGCATAAAAAGGCCCCCTGGCCAAATGGTTCAACGTGCAAATTCCCCGATTGTTTTATTATGAAATAAGAATATATTTGGCAGATTCTGAAAGTGATTGCGATCACAAGACTCTTTTAGTTGCTTTGGAATCGTCTTTTGAAAGTAGTGCAGTGAAACTCGAAAAAAATTTTTGGGAGCGTAGCGAAGGTCTGCATAAAAAGGCCCCCTGGCCAAATGGTTCAACGTGCAAATTCCCCGATTGTTTTATTATGAAACAAGAATATATTTGGCAGATTCTGAAAGTGATTGCGATCACAAGACTCTTTTAGTTGCTTTGGAATCGTCTTTTGAAAGTAGTGCAGTGAAACTCGAAAAAAATTTTGGGAGCGTTGCGAAGGTCTGCATAAAAAGGCCCCCCTGGCCAAATGGTTCAACGTGCAAATTTCCCGATTGTTTTATTATGAAACTAGAATATATTTGGCAGATTCTGAAAGTGATTGCGATCACAAGACTCTTTTAGTTGCTTTGGAATCGTCTTTTGAAATTAGTGCAGTGAAACTCGAAAAAAATTTATGGACCGTTGCGAAGGTCTGCATAAAAAGGCCCCCCTGGCCAAATGGTTCAACGTGGAAATTTCCCGATTGTTTTATTATGAAACTAGAATATATTTGGCAGATTCCGAAAGTGATTGCGATCACAAGACTCTTTTAGTTGCTTTGGAATCGTCTTTTGAAAGCAGTGCAGTGAAACTCGAAAAAAATTTTGGGAGCGTAGCGAAGGTCTGCATAAAAAGGCCCCCCTGGCCAAATGGTTCAACGTGCAAATTTCCCCATTGTTTTATTATGAAACTAGAATATATTTGGCAGATTCTGAAAGTGATTCCGATCACAAGACTCCTTTAGTTGCTTTGGAATCGTCTTTTGAAAGTAGTGCAGTGAAACTCGAAAAAAATTTTTGGGAGCGTAGCGAAGGTCTGCATAAAAAGGCCCCCTGGCCAAATGGTTCAACGTGCAAATTCCCCGATTGTTTTATTATGAAATAAGAATATATTTGGCAGATTCTGAAAGTGATTGCGATCACAAGACTCTTTTAGTTGCTTTGGAATCGTCTTTTGAAAGTAGTGCAGTGAAACTCGAAAAAAATTTTTGGGAGCGTAGCGAAGGTCTGCATAAAAAGGCCCCCTGGCCAAATGGTTCAACGTGCAAATTCCCCGATTGTTTTATTATGAAACAAGAATATATTTGGCAGATTCTGAAAGTGATTGCGATCACAAGACTCTTTTAGTTGCTTTGGAATCGTCTTTTGAAAGTAGTGCAGTGAAACTCGAAAAAAATTTTGGGAGCGTAGCGAAGGTCTGCATAAAAAGGCCCCCCTGGCCAAATGGTTCAACGTGCAAATTTCCCGATTGTTTTATTATGAAACTAGAATATATTTGGCAGATTCTGAAAGTGATTGCGATCACAAGACTCTTTTAGTTGCTTGGGAATCGTCTTTTGAAATTAGTGCAGTGAAACTCGAAAAAAATTTATGGACCGTTGCGAAGGTCTGCATAAAAAGGCCCCCCTGGCCAAATGGTTCAACGTGCAAATTTCCCGATTGTTTTATTATGAACCTAGAATATATTTGGCAGATTCTGAAAGTGATTGCGATCACAAGACTCTTTTAGTTGCTTTGAAATCGTCTTTTGAAAGTAGTGCAGTGAAACTCGAAAATAATTTTGGGAGCGTAGCGAAGGTCTGCATAAAAAGGCCCCCTGGCCAAATGGTTGAACGTGCAAATTTCCCGATTGTTTTATTATGAAACTAGAATATATTTGGCAGATTCTGAAAGTGATTGCGATCACAAGACTTTTTTAGTTGCTTGGGAATCGTCTTTTGAAAAAAATGCAGTGAAACTCGAAAAAAGTTTGCGGGCGTAAGAACGGCGGCCGAAGGTCTGCATAAAAAGGCCCCCCCTGGCCAAATGGTTCAACGTGCAAATTTCCCGATTGTTTTATTATGAAACTAGAATATATTTGGCAGATTCTGAAAGTGATTGCGATCACAAGACTCTTTTAGTTGCTTTGGAATCGTCTTTTGAAAGCAGTGCAGTGAAACTCGAAAAAAATTTTGGGAGCGTAGCGAAGGTCTGCATAAAAAGGCCCCCTGGCCAAATGGTTCAACTTGCAAATTTCCCCATTGTTTTATTATGAAACTAGAATATATTTGGCAGATTCTGAAAGTGATTCCGATCACAAGACTCCTTTAGTTGCTTTGGAATCGTCTTTTGAAAGCAGTGCAGTGAAACTCGAAAAAAATTTTGGGAGCGTAGCGAAGGTCTGCATAAAAAGGCCCCCCTGGCCAAATGGTTCAACGTGCAAATTTCCCAATTGTTTTACTATGAAACTAGAATATATTTGGCAGATTCTGAGAGTGATTGCGATCACAAGACTCTTTTAGTTGCTTTGGAATCGTCTTTTGAAAGTAGTGCAGTGAAACTCGAAAAAAATTTTTGGGAGCGTAGCGAAGGTCTGCATAAAAAGGCCCCCCTGGCCAAATGGTTCAACGTGCAAATTCCCCGATTGTTTTATTATGAAACAAGAATATATTTGGCAGATTCTGAAAGTGATTGCGATCACAAGACTCTTTTAGTTGCTTTGGAATCGTCTTTTGAAAGTAGTGCAGTGAAACTCGAAAAAAATTTTGGGAGCGTAGCGAAGGTCTGCATAAAAAGGCCCCCCTGGCCAAATGGTTCAACGTGCAAATTTCCCGATTGTTTTATTATGAAACTAGAATATATTTGGCAGATTCTGAAAGTGATTGCGATCACAAGACTCTTTTAGTTGCTTGGGAATCGTCTTTTGAAAGTAGTGCAGTGAAACTCGAAAAAAATTTTGGGAGCGTAGCGAAGGTCTGCATAAAAAAGCCTCCCTGGCCAAATGGTTCAACGTGCAAATTTCCAGATTGTTTTATTATGAAACTAGAATATATTTGGCAGATTCTGAAAGTGATTGCGATCACAAGACTCTTTTAGTTGCTTTGGAATCGTCTTTTGAAAGTAGTGCAGTGAAACTCGAAAAAAATTTTGGGAGCGTAGCGAAGGTCTGCATAAAAAGGCCCCCTGGCCAAATGGTTCAACTTGCAAATTTCCCCATTGTTTTATTATGAAACTAGAATATATTTGGCAGATTCTGAAAGTGATTCCGATCACAAGACTCCTTTAGTTGCTTTGGAATCGTCTTTTGAAAGCAGTGCAGTGAAACTCGAAAAAAATTTTGGGAGCGTAGCGAAGGTCTGCATAAAAAGGCCCCCCCTGGCCAAATGGTTCAACGTGCAAATTTCCCAATTGTTTTACTATGAAACTAGAATATATTTGGCAGATTCTGAGAGTGATTGCGATCACAAGACTCTTTTAGTTGCTTTGGAATCGTCTTTTGAAAGTAGTGCAGTGAAACTCGAAAAAAATTTTTGGGAGCGTAGCGAAGGTCTGCATAAAAAGGCCCCCCTGGCCAAATGGTTCAACGTGCAAATTCCCCGATTGTTTTATTATGAAACAAGAATATATTTGGCAGATTCTGAAAGTGATTGCGATCACAAGACTCTTTTAGTTGCTTTGGAATCGTCTTTTGAAAGTAGTGCAGTGAAACTCGAAAAAAATTTTGGGAGCGTAGCGAAGGTCTGCATAAAAAGGCCCCCCTGGCCAAATGGTTCAACGTGCAAATTTCCCGATTGTTTTATTATGAAACTAGAATATATTTGGCAGATTCTGAAAGTGATTGCGATCACAAGACTCTTTTAGTTGCTTGGGAATCGTCTTTTGAAAGTAGTGCAGTGAAACTCGAAAAAAATTTTGGGAGCGTAGCGAAGGTCTGCATAAAAAAGCCTCCCTGGCCAAATGGTTCAACGTGCAAATTTCCAGATTGTTTTATTATGAAACTAGAATATATTTGGCAGATTCTGAAAGTGATTGCGATCACAAGACTCTTTTAGTTGCTTTGGAATCGTCTTTTGAAAGTAGTGCAGTGAAACTCGAAAAAAATTTTGGGAGCGTAGCGAAGGTCTGCATAAAAAGGCCCCCCTGGCCAAATGGTTCAACGTGCAAATTTCCCGATTGTTTTATTATGAAACTAGAATATATTTGGCAGATTCGGAAAGTGATTGCGATCACAAGACTCTTTTAGTTGCTTGGGAATCGTCTTTTGAAAAAAGTGCAGTGAAACTCGAAAAAAGTTTGCGGGCGTAGGAACGGCGGCCGAAGGTCTGCATAAAAAGACCCCCCTGGCCAAATGGTTCAACGTGCAAATTTCTCGATTTTTTTATTATGAAACTAGAATATATTTCGCAGATTCTGAAAGTGATTGCGATCACAAGACTCTTTTAGTTGCTTGGGAATCGTCTTTTGAAAAAAGTGCAGTGAAACTCGAAAAAAGTTTGCTTGCGTAGGAACGGCGGCCAAAGGTCTGCATAAAAAGGACCCCCTGGCCAAATGGTTCAACGTGCAAATTTCCCGGTTGTTTGATTATGAAACTAGAATATATTTGGCAGATTCTGAAAGTGATTGCGATCACAAGACTCTTTTAGTTGCTTGGGAATCGTCTTTTGAAAAAAGTGCAGTGAAACTGGAAAAGAGTTTGCGGGCGTAGGAACGGCGGCCGAAGGTCTGCATAAAAAGGCCCTCCTGGCCAAATGGTTCAACGTGCAAATTTCCCGATTGTTTTATTATGAAACTAGAATATATTTGGCAGATTCTGAAAGTGATTGCGATCACAAGACTCTTTTAGTTGCTTTGGAATCGTCTTTTGAAAGTAGTGCAGTGAAACTCGAAAAAAATTTTGGGAGCGTAGCGAAGGTCTGCATAAAAAGGCCCCCCTAGCCGAATGGTTCAACGTGCAAATTTCTCGATTGTTTTATTATGAAACTAGAATATATTTAGCAGATTCTGAAAAGGATTGCGATCACAAGACTCTTTTAGTTGCTTTGGAATCGTCTTTTGAAAGTAGTGCAGTGAAACTCGAAAAAAATTTTGGGAGCGTAGCGAAGGTCTGCATAAAAAGGCCCCCCTGGCCAAATGGTTCAACGTGCAAATTTCCCGATTGTTTTATTATGAAACTAGAATATATTTGGCAGATTCTGAAAGTGATTGCAATCTCAAGACTCTTTTAGTTGCTTGGGAATCGTCTTTTGAAAAAAGTGCAGTGAAACACGAAAAAAGTTTGCGGGTGTAGGAACGGCGGCCGAAGGTCTGCATAAAAAGGCCCCCCTGGCCAAATGGTTCAACGTGCAAATTTCCCGATTGTTTTATTATGAAACTAGAATATATTTGGCAGATTCTGAAAGTGATTGCGATCACAAGACTCTTTTAGTTGCTTTGGAATCGTCTTTTGAAAGTAGTGCAGTGAAACTCGAAAAAAATTTTGGGAGCGTAGCGAAGGTCTGCATAAAAAGGCCTCCCTGGCCAAATGGTTCAACGTGCAAATTTCCCGATTGTTTTATTATGAAACTAGAATATATTTGGCAGATTCTGAAAGTGATTGCGATCACAAGACTCTTTTAGTTGCTTGGGAATCGTCTTTTGAAAAAAGTGCAGTGAAACTCGAAAAAAGTTTGCTTGCGTAGGAACGGCGGCCAAAGGTCTGCATAAAAAGGACCCCCTGGCCAAATGGTTCAACGTGCAAATTTCCCGGTTGTTTGATTATGAAACTAGAATATATTTGGCAGATTCTGAAAGTGATTGCGATCACAAGACTCTTTAGTTGCTTGGGAATCGTCTTTTGAAAAAAGTGCAGTGAAACTGGAAAAGAGTTTGCGGGCGTAGGCACGGCGGCCGAAGGTCTGCATAAAAAGGCCCCCCTGGCCAAATGGTTCAACGTGCAAATTTCCCGATTGTTTTATTATGAAACTAGAATATATTTGGCAGATTCTGAAAGTGATTGCGATCACAAGACTCTTTTAGTTGCTTTGGAATCGTCTTTTGAAAGTAGTGCAGTGAAACTCGAAAAAAATTTATGGACCGTTGCGAAGGTCTGCATAAAAAGGCCCCCCTGGCCAAATGGTTCAACGTGCAAATTTCCCGATTGTTTTATTATGAACCTAGAATATATTTGGCAGATTCTGAAAGTGATTGCGATCACAAGACTCTTTTAGTTGCTTTGAAATCGTCTTTTGAAAGTAGTGCAGTGAAACTCAAAAATAATTTTGGGAGCGTAGCGAAGGTCTGCATAAAAAGGCCCCCTGGCCAAATGGTTCAACGTGCAAATTTCCCGATTGTTTTATTATGAAACTAGAATATATTTGGCAGATTCTGAAAGTGATTGCGATCACAAGACTTTTTTAGTTGCTTGGGAATCGTCTTTTGAAAAAAATGCAGTGAAACTCGAAAAAAGTTTGCGGGCGTAAGAACGGCGGCCGAAGGTCTGCATAAAAAGGCCCCCCCTGGCCAAATGGTTCAACGTGCAAATTTCCCGATTGTTTTATTATGAAACTAGAATATATTTGGCAGATTCTGAAAGTGATTGCGATCACAAGACTCTTTTAGTTGCTTTGGAATCGTCTTTTGAAAGCAGTGCAGTGAAACTCGAAAAAAATTTTGGGAGCGTAGCGAAGGTCTGCATAAAAAGGCCCCCTGGCCAAATGGTTCAACTTGCAAATTTCCCCATTGTTTTATTATGAAACTAGAATATATTTGGCAGATTCTGAAAGTGATTCCGATCACAAGACTCCTTTAGTTGCTTTGGAATCGTCTTTTGAAAGCAGTGCAGTGAAACTCGAAAAAAATTTTGGGAGCGTAGCGAAGGTCTGCATAAAAAGGCCCCCCTGGCCAAATGGTTCAACGTGCAAATTTCCCGATTGTTTTATTATGAAACTAGAATATATTTGGCAGATTCTGAAAGTGATTGCGATCACAAGACTCTTTTAGTTGCTTTGGAATCGTCTTTTTAAAGTAGTGCAGTGAAACTCGAAAAGAATTTTGGGAGCGTAGCGAAGGTCTGCATAAAAAGGCCCCCCTGGCCAAATGGTTCAACGTGCAAATTTCCCAATTGTTTTACTATGAAACTAGAATATATTTGGCAGATTCTGAGAGTGATTGCGATCACAAGACTCTTTTAGTTGCTTTGGAATCGTCTTTTGAAAGTAGTGCAGTGAAACTCGAAAAAAATTTTTGGGAGCGTAGCGAAGGTCTGCATAAAAAGGCCCCCCTGGCCAAATGGTTCAACGTGCAAATTCCCCGATTGTTTTATTATGAAACAAGAATATATTTGGCAGATTCTGAAAGTGATTGCGATCACAAGACTCTTTTAGTTGCTTTGGAATCGTCTTTTGAAAGTAGTGCAGTGAAACTCGAAAAAAATTTTGGGAGCGTAGCGAAGGTCTGCATAAAAAGGCCCCCCCTGGCCAAATGGTTCAACGTGCAAATTTCCCGATTGTTTTATTATGAAACTAGAATATATTTGGCAGATTCTGAAAGTGATTGCGATCACAAGACTCTTTTAGTTGCTTGGGAATCGTCTTTTGAAAGTAGTGCAGTGAAACTCGAAAAAAATTTTGGGAGCGTAGCGAAGGTCTGCATAAAAAGGCCTCCCTGGCCAAATGGTTCAACGTGCAAATTTCCAGATTGTTTTATTATGAAACTAGAATATATTTGGCAGATTCTGAAAGTGATTGCGATCACAAGACTCTTTTAGTTGCTTTGGAATCGTCTTTTGAAAGTAGTGCAGTGAAACTCGAAAAAAATTTTGGGAGCGTAGCGAAGGTCTGCATAAAAAGGCCCCCCTGGCCAAATGGTTCAACGTGCAAATTTCCCGATTGTTTTATTATGAAACTAGAATATATTTGGCAGATTGTGAAAGTGATTGCGATCACAAGACTCTTTTAGTTGCTTTGGAATCGTCTTTTGAAAGTAGTGCAGTGAAACTCGAAAAAAATTTTGGGAGCGTAGCGAAGGTCTGCATAAAAAGGCCTCCCTGGCCAAATGGTTCAACGTGCAAATTTCCAGATTGTTTTATTATGAAACTAGAATATATTTGGCAGATTCGGAAAGTGATTGCGATCACAAGACTCTTTTAGTTGCTTGGGAATCGTCTTTTGAAAAAAGTGCAGTGAAACTCGAAAAAAGTTTGCGGGCGTAGGAACGGCGGCCGAAGGTCTGCATAAAAAGACCCCCCTGGCCAAATGGTTCAACGTGCAAATTTCTCGATTTTTTTATTATGAAACTAGAATATATTTCGCAGATTCTGAAAGTGATTGCGATCACAAGACTCTTTTAGTTGCTTGGGAATCGTCTTTTGAAAAAAGTGCAGTGAAACTCGAAAAAAGTTTGCTTGCGTAGGAACGGCGGCCAAAGGTCTGCATAAAAAGGACCCCCTGGCCAAATGGTTCAACGTGCAAATTTCCCGGTTGTTTGATTATGAAACTAGAATATATTTGGCAGATTCTGAAAGTGATTGCGATCACAAGACTCTTTTAGTTGCTTGGGAATCGTCTTTTGAAAAAAGTGCAGTGAAACTGGAAAAGAGTTTGCGGGCGTAGGAACGGCGGCCGAAGGTCTGCATAAAAAGGCCCTCCTGGCCAAATGGTTCAACGTGCAAATTTCCCGATTGTTTTATTATGAAACTAGAATATATTTGGCAGATTCTGAAAGTGATTGCGATCACAAGACTCTTTTAGTTGCTTTGGAATCGTCTTTTGAAAGTAGTGCAGTGAAACTCGAAAAAAATTTTGGGAGCGTAGCGAAGGTCTGCATAAAAAGGCCCCCCTAGCCGAATGGTTCAACGTGCAAATTTCCCGATTGTTTTATTATGAAACTAGAATATATTTGGCAGATTCTGAAAAGGATTGCGATCACAAGACTCTTTTAGTTGCTTTGGAATCGTCTTTTGAAAGTAGTGCAGTGAAACTCGAAAAAAATTTTTGGGAGCGTAGCGAAGGTCTGCATAAAAAGGCCCCCTGGCCAAATGGTTCAACGTGCAAATTCCCCGATTGTTTTATTATGAAACAAGAATATATTTGGCAGATTCTGAAAGTGATTGCGATCACAAGACTCTTTTAGTTGCTTTGGAATCGTCTTTTGAAAGTAGTGCAGTGAAACTCGAAAAAAATTTTTGGGAGCGTAGCGAAGGTCTGCATAAAAAGGCCGCCCTGGCCAAATGGTTCAACGTGCAAATTCCCCGATTGTTTTATTATGAAACAAGAATATATTTGGCAGATTCTGAAAGTGATTGCGATCACAAGACTCTTTTAGTTGCTTTGGAATCGTCTTTTGAAAGTAGTGCAGTGAAACTCGAAAAAAATTTTGGGAGCGTAGCGAAGGTCTGCATAAAAAGGCCCCCCTGGCCAAATGGTTCAACGTGCAAATTTCCCGATTGTTTTATTATGAAACTAGAATATATTTGGCAGATTCTGAAAGTGATTGCGATCACAAGACTCTTTTAGTTGCTTGGGAATCGTCTTTTGAAATTAGTGCAGTGAAACTCGAAAAAAATTTTGGGAGCGTAGCGAAGGTCTGCTTTAAAAGGCCCCCCCCTGACGAAATGGTTCAACGTGCAAATTTCCCGATTGTTTTATTATGAAACTAGAATATATTTGGCAGATTCTGAAAGTGATTGCGATCACAAGACTCTTTTAGTTGCTTTGGAATCGTCTTTTGAAAGTAGTGCAGTGAAACTCGAAAAAAATTTTGGGAGCGTAGCGAAGGTCTGCATAAAAAGGCCTCCCTGGCCAAATGGTTCAACGTGCAAATTTCCCGATTGTTTTATTATGAAACTAGAATATATTTGGCAGATTCTGAAAGTGATTGCGATCACAAGACTCTTTTAGTTGCTTGGGAATCGTCTTTTGAAAAAAGTGCAGTGAAACTCGAAAAAAGTTTGCTTGCGTAGGAACGGCGGCCAAAGGTCTTCATAAAAAGGACCCCCTGGCCAAATGGTTCAACGTGCAAATTTCCCGGTTGTTTGATTATGAAACTAGAATATATTTGGCAGATTCTGAAAGTGATTGCGATCACAAGACTCTTTTAGTTGCTTGGGAATCGTCTTTTGAAAAAAGTGCAGTGAAACTGGAAAAGAGTTTGCGGGCGTAGGAACGGCGGCCGAAGGTCTGCATAAAAAGGCCCTCCTGGCCAAATGGTTCAACGTGCAAATTTCCCGATTGTTTTATTATGAAACTAGAATATATTTGGCAGATTCGGAAAGTGATTGCGATCACAAGGCTCTTTTAGTTGCTTTGGAATCGTCTTTTGAAAGTAGTGCAGTGAAACTGGAAAAAAATTTATGGACCATTGCGAAGGTCTGCATAAAAAGGCCCCCCTGGCCAAATGGTTCAACGTGCAAATTTCCCGATTGTTTTATTATGAACCTAGAATATATTTGGCAGATTCTGAAAGTGATTGCGATCACAAGACTCTTTTAGTTGCTTTGAAATCGTCTTTTGAAAGTAGTGCAGTGAAACTCGAAAATAATTTTGGGAGCGTAGCGAAGGTCTGCATAAAAAGGCCCCCTGGCCAAATGGTTCAACGTGCAAATTTCCCGATTGTTTTATTATGAAACTAGAATATATTTGGCAGATTCTGAAAGTGATTGCGATCACAAGACTTTTTTAGTTGCTTGGGAATCGTCTTTTGAAAAAAATGCAGTGAAACTCGAAAAAAGTTTGCGGGCGTAAGAACGGCGGCCGAAGGTCTGCATAAAAAGGCCCCCCCCTGGCCAAATGGTTCAACGTGCAAATTTCCCGATTGTTTTATTATGAAACTAGAATATATTTGGCAGATTCTGAAAGTGATTGCGATCACAAGACTCTTTTAGTTGCTTTGGAATCGTCTTTTGAAAGCAGTGCAGTGAAACTCGAAAAAAATTTTGGGAGCGTAGCGAAGGTCTGCATAAAAAGGCCCCCTGGCCAAATGGTTCAACTTGCAAATTTCCCCATTGTTTTATTATGAAACTAGAATATATTTGGCAGATTCTGAAAGTGATTCCGATCACAAGACTCCTTTAGTTGCTTTGGAATCGTCTTTTGAAAGCAGTGCAGTGAAACTCGAAAAAAATTTTGGGAGCGTAGCGAAGGTCTGCATAAAAAGGCCCCCCTGGCCAAATGGTTCAACGTGCAAATTTCCCGATTGTTTTATTATGAAACTAGAATATATTTGGCAGATTCTGAAAGTGATTGCGATCACAAGACTCTTTTAGTTGCTTTGGAATCGTCTTTTGAAAGTAGTGCAGTGAAACTCGAAAAGAATTTTGGGAGCGTAGCGAAGGTCTGCATAAAAAGGCCCCCCTGGCCAAATGGTTCAACGTGCAAATTTCCCAATTGTTTTACTATGAAACTAGAATATATTTGGCAGATTCTGAGAGTGATTGCGATCACAAGACTCTTTTAGTTGCTTTGGAATCGTCTTTTGAAAGTAGTGCAGTGAAACTCGAAAAAAATTTTTGGGAGCGTAGCGAAGGTCTGCATAAAAAGGCCCCCCTGGCCAAATGGTTCAACGTGCAAATTCCCCGATTGTTTTATTATGAAACAAGAATATATTTGGCAGATTCTGAAAGTGATTGCGATCACAAGACTCTTTTAGTTGCTTTGGAATCGTCTTTTGAAAGTAGTGCAGTGAAACTCGAAAAAAATTTTGGCCCAAATTCCCTGGCCAAATGGTTCAACGTGCAAATTTCCCGATTGTTTTATTATGAAACTAGAATATATTTGGCAGATTGTGAAAGTGATTGCGATCACAAGACTCTTTTAGTTGCTTTGGAATTGTCTTTTGAAAGTAGTGCAGTGAAACTCGAAAAAAATTTTGGGAGCGTAGCGAAGGTCTGCATAAAAAGGCCCCCCTGGCCAAATGGTTCAACGTGCAAATTTCCCGATTGTTTTATTATGAAACTAGAATATATTTGGCAGATTCTGAAAGTGATTGCGATCACAAGACTCTTTTAGTTGCTTTGGAATCGTCTTTTGAAAGTAGTGCAGTGAAACTCGAAAAAAATTTTGGGAGCGTAGCGAAGGTCTGCATAAAAAGGCCTCCCTGGCCAAATGGTTCAACGTGCAAATTTCCCGATTGTTTTATTATGAAACTAGAATATATTTGGCAGATTCTGAAAGTGATTGCGATCACAAGACTCTTTTAGTTGCTTTGGAATCGTCTTTTGAAAGTAGTGCAGTGAAACTCGAAAAGAATTTTGGGAGCGTAGCGAAGGTCTGCATAAAAAGGCCCCCCTGGCCAAATGGTTCAACGTGCAAATTTCCCAATTGTTTTATTATGAAACTAGAATATATTTGGCAGATTCTGAGAGTGATTGCGATCACAAGACTCTTTTAGTTGCTTTGGAATCGTCTTTTGAAAGTAGTGCAGTGAAACTCGAAAAAAATTTTTGGGAGCGTAGCGAAGGTCTGCATAAAAAAGGCCCCCCTGGCCAAATGGTTCAACGTGCAAATTTCCCGATTGTTTTATTATGAAACTAGAATATATTTGGCAGATTCTGAAAGTGATTGCGATCACAAGACTCTTTTAGTTGCTTGGGAATCGTCTTTTGAAAGTAGTGCAGTGAAACTCGAAAAAAATTTTGGGAGCGTAGCGAAGGTCTGCATAAAAAGGCCCCCCTGGCCAAATGGTTCAACGTGCAAATTTCCCGATTGTTTTATTATGAAACTAGAATATATTTGGCAGATTCTGAAAGTGATTGCGATCACAAGACTCTTTTAGTTGCTTTGGAATCGTCTTTTGAAAGTAGTGCAGTGAAACTCGAAAAAAATTTTGGGAGCGTAGCGAAGGTCTGCATAAAAAGGCCTCCCTGGCCAAATGGTTCAACGTGCAAATTTCCCGATTGTTTTATTATGAAACTAGAATATATTTGGCAGATTCTGAAAGTGATTGCGATCACAAGACTCTTTTAGTTGCTTTGGAATCGTCTTTTGAAAGTAGTGCAGTGAAACTCGAAAAGAATTTTGGGAGCGTAGCGAAGGTCTGCATAAAAAGGCCCCCCTGGCCAAATGGTTCAACGTGCAAATTTCCCGATTGTTTTATTATGAAACTAGAATATATTTGGCAGATTCTGAAAGTGATTGCGATCACAAGACTCTTTTAGTTGCTTTGGAATCGTCTTTTGAAAGTAGTGCAGTGAAACTCGAAAAAAATTTTTGGGAGCGTAGCGAAGGTCTGCATAAAAAAGGCCCCCCTGGCCAAATGTTTCAACGTGCAAATTCCCCGATTGTTTTATTATGAAACAAGAATATATTTGGCAGATTCTGAAAGTGATTGCGATCACAAGACTCTTTTAGTTGCTTTGGAATCGTCTTTTGAAAGTAGTGCAGTGAAACTCGAAAAAAATTTTGGGAGCGTAGCGAAGGTCTGCATAAAAAGGCCCCCCTGGCCAAATGGTTCAACGTGCAAATTTCCCGATTGTTTTATTATGAAACTAGAATATATTTGGCAGATTCTGAAAGTGATTGCGATCACAAGACTCTTTTAGTTGCTTGGGAATCGTCTTTTGAAATTAGTGCAGTGAAACTCGAAAAAAATTTTGGGAGCGTAGCGAAGGTCTGCATAAAAAGGCCCCCCCCTGACCAAATGGTTCAACGTGCAAATTTCCCGATTGTTTTATTATGAAACTAGAATATATTTGGCAGATTCTGAAAGTGATTGCAATCTCAAGACTCTTTTAGTTGCTTGGGAATCGTCTTTTGAAAAAAGTGCAGTGAAACTCGAAAAAAGTTTGCGGGTGTAGGAACGGCGGCCGAAGGTCTGCATAAAAAGGCCCCCCTGGCCAAATGGTTCAACGTGCAAATTTCCCGATTGTTTTATTATGAAACTAGAATATATTTTGCAGATTCTGAAAGTGATTGCGATCACAAGACTCTTTTAGTTGCTTGGGAATCGTCTTTTGAAGAAAGTGCAGTGAAACTCGAAAAAAGTTTGCGGGCGTAGGAATGGCGGCCGAAGGTCTGCATAAAAAGGCCGCCCTGGCCAAATGGTTCAACGTGCAAATTTCCCGATTGTTTTATTATGAAACTAAAATATATTTGGCAGATTCTGAAAGTGATTGCGATCACAAGACTCTTTTAGTTGCTTTGGAATCGTCTTTTGAAAGTAGTGCAGTGAAACTCGAAAAAAATTTTGGGAGCGTAGCGAAGGTCTGCATAAAAAGGCCCCCTGGCCAAATGGTTCAATGTGCAAATTTCCCGATTGTTTTATTATGAAACTAGAATATATATGGCAGATTCGGAAAGTGATTGCGATCTCAAGACTCTTTTAGTTGCTTGGGAATCGTCTTTTGAAAGTAGTGCAGTGAAACTCGAAAAAAATTTAAGGAGCGTTGCGAAGGTCTGCATAAAAAGGCCCCCCTGGCCAAATGGTTCAACGTGCAAATTTCCCGATTGTTTTATTATGAACCTAGAATATATTTGGCAGATTCTGAAAGTGATTGCGATCACAAGACTCTTTTAGTTGCTTTGGAATCGTCTTTTGAAAGTAGTGCAGTGAAACTCGAAAAAAATTTTGGGAGCGTAGCGAAGGTCTGCATAAAAAGGCCCACCAGGCCAAATGGTTCAACGTGCAAATTTCCCGATTGTTTTATTATGAAACTAGAATATATTTGGCAGATTCTGAAAGTGATTGCAATCTCAAGACTCTTTTAGTTGCTTGGGAATCGTCTTTTGAAAAAAGTGCAGTGAAACTCGAAAAAAGTTTGCGGGTGTAGGAACGGCGGCCGAAGGTCTGCATAAAAAGGCCCCCCTGGCCAAATGGTTCAACGTGCAAATTTCCCGATTGTTTTATTATGAAACTAGAATATATTTTGCAGATTCTGAAAGTGATTGCGATCACAAGACTCTTTTAGTTGCTTGGGAATCGTCTTTTGAAGAAAGTGCAGTGAAACTCGAAAAAAGTTTGCGGGCGTAGGAACGGCGGCCGAAGGTCTGCATAAAAAGGCCGCCCTGGCCAAATGGTTCAACGTGCAAATTTCCCGATTGTTTTATTATGAAACTAAAATATATTTGGCAGATTCTGAAAGTGATTGCGATCACAAGACTCTTTTAGTTGCTTTGGAATCGTCTTTTGAAAGTAGTGCAGTGAAACTCGAAAAAAATTTTGGGAGCGTAGCGAAGGTCTGCATAAAAAGGCCCCCTGGCCAAATGGTTCAATGTGCAAATTTCCCGATTGTTTTATTATGAAACTAGAATATATATGGCAGATTCGGAAAGTGATTGCGATCTCAAGACTCTTTTAGTTGCTTGGGAATCGTCTTTTGAAAGTAGTGCAGTGAAACTCGAAAAAAATTTAAGGAGCGTTGCGAAGGTCTGCATAAAAAGGCCCCCCTGGCCAAATGGTTCAACGTGCAAATTTCCCGATTGTTTTATTATGAACCTAGAATATATTTGGCAGATTCTGAAAGTGATTGCGATCACAAGACTCTTTTAGTTGCTTTGGAATCGTCTTTTGAAAGTAGTGCAGTGAAACTCGAAAAAAATTTTGGGAGCGTAGCGAAGGTCTGCATAAAAAGGCCCACCAGGCCAAATGGTTCAACGTGCAAATTTCCCGATTGTTTTATTATGAAACTAGAATATATTTGGCACATTCTGAAAGTAATACGATCACAAGACTTTTTTAGTTGCTTGGGAATCGTCTTTTGAAAAAAATGCAATGAAACTCGAAAAAAGTTTGCGGGCGTAAGAACGGCGGCCGAAGGTCTGCATAAAAAGGCCCCCCTGGCCAAATGGTTCAACGTGCAAATTTCCCGATTGTTTTATTATGAAACTAGAATATATTTGGCAGATTCCGAAAGTGATTGCGATCACAAGACTCTTTTAGTTGCTTTGGAATCGTCTTTTGAAAGCAGTGCAGTGAAACTCGAAAAAAATTTTGGGAGCGTAGCGAAAGTCTGCATAAAAAGGCCCCCCTGGCCAAATGGTTCAACGTGCAAATTTCCCCATTGTTTTATTATGAAACTAGAATATATTTGGCAGATTCTGAAAGTGATTCCGATCACAAGACTCCTTTAGTTGCTTTGGAATCGTCTTTTGAAAGTAGTGCAGTGAAACTCGAAAAAAATTTTTGGGAGCGTAGCGAAGGTCTGCATAAAAAGGCCCCCTGGCCAAATGGTTCAACGTGCAAATTCCCCGATTGTTTTATTATGAAATAAGAATATATTTGGCAGATTCTGAAAGTGATTGCGATCACAAGACTCTTTTAGTTGCTTTGGAATCGTCTTTTGAAAGTAGTGCAGTGAAACTCGAAAAAAATTTTTGGGAGCGTAGCGAAGGTCTGCATAAAAAGGCCCCCTGGCCAAATGGTTCAACGTGCAAATTCCCCGATTGTTTTATTATGAAACAAGAATATATTTGGCAGATTCTGAAAGTGATTGCGATCACAAGACTCTTTTAGTTGCTTTGGAATCGTCTTTTGAAAGTAGTGCAGTGAAACTCGAAAAAAATTTTGGGAGCGTAGCGAAGGTCTGCATAAAAAGGCCCCCCTGGCCAAATGGTTCAACGTGCAAATTTCCCGATTGTTTTATTATGAAACTAGAATATATTTGGCAGATTCTGAAAGTGATTGCGATCACAAGACTCTTTTAGTTGCTTGGGAATCGTCTTTTGAAATTAGTGCAGTGAAACTCGAAAAAAATTTATGGACCGTTGCGAAGGTCTGCATAAAAAGGCCCCCCTGGCCAAATGGTTCAACGTGCAAATTTCCCGATTGTTTTATTATGAAACTAGAATATATTTGGCAGATTCCGAAAGTGATTGCGATCACAAGACTCTTTTAGTTGCTTTGGAATCGTCTTTTGAAAGCAGTGCAGTGAAACTCGAAAAAAATTTTGGGAGCGTAGCGAAGGTCTGCATAAAAAGGCCCCCCTGGCCAAATGGTTCAACGTGCAAATTTCCCCATTGTTTTATTATGAAACTAGAATATATTTGGCAGATTCTGAAAGTGATTCCGATCACAAGACTCCTTTAGTTGCTTTGGAATCGTCTTTTGAAAGTAGTGCAGTGAAACTCGAAAAAAATTTTTGGGAGCGTAGCGAAGGTCTGCATAAAAAGGCCCCCTGGCCAAATGGTTCAACGTGCAAATTCCCCGATTGTTTTATTATGAAATAAGAATATATTTGGCAGATTCTGAAAGTGATTGCGATCACAAGACTCTTTTAGTTGCTTTGGAATCGTCTTTTGAAAGTAGTGCAGTGAAACTCGAAAAAAATTTTTGGGAGCGTAGCGAAGGTCTGCATAAAAAGGCCCCCTGGCCAAATGGTTCAACGTGCAAATTCCCCGATTGTTTTATTATGAAACAAGAATATATTTGGCAGATTCTGAAAGTGATTGCGATCACAAGACTCTTTTAGTTGCTTTGGAATCGTCTTTTGAAAGTAGTGCAGTGAAACTCGAAAAAAATTTTGGGAGCGTAGCGAAGGTCTGCATAAAAAGGCCCCCCTGGCCAAATGGTTCAACGTGCAAATTTCCCGATTGTTTTATTATGAAACTAGAATATATTTGGCAGATTCTGAAAGTGATTGCGATCACAAGACTTTTTTAGTTGCTTGGGAATCGTCTTTTGAAAAAAATGCAGTGAAACTCGAAAAAAGTTTGCGGGCGTAAGAACGGCGGCCGAAGGTCTGCATAAAAAGGCCCCCCCTGGCCAAATGGTTCAACGTGCAAATTTCCCGATTGTTTTATTATGAAACTAGAATATATTTGGCAGATTCTGAAAGTGATTGCGATCACAAGACTCTTTTAGTTGCTTTGGAATCGTCTTTTGAAAGCAGTGCAGTGAAACTCGAAAAAAATTTTGGGAGCGTAGCGAAGGTCTGCATAAAAAGGCCCCCTGGCCAAATGGTTCAACTTGCAAATTTCCCCATTGTTTTATTATGAAACTAGAATATATTTGGCAGATTCTGAAAGTGATTCCGATCACAAGACTCCTTTAGTTGCTTTGGAATCGTCTTTTGAAAGCAGTGCAGTGAAACTCGAAAAAAATTTTGGGAGCGTAGCGAAGGTCTGCATAAAAAGCCCCCCCTGGCCAAATGGTTCAACGTGCAAATTTCCCAATTGTTTTACTATGAAACTAGAATATATTTGGCAGATTCTGAGAGTGATTGCGATCACAAGACTCTTTTAGTTGCTTTGGAATCGTCTTTTGAAAGTAGTGCAGTGAAACTCGAAAAAAATTTTTGGGAGCGTAGCGAAGGTCTGCATAAAAAGGCCCCCCTGGCCAAATGGTTCAACGTGCAAATTCCCCGATTGTTTTATTATGAAACAAGAATATATTTGGCAGATTCTGAAAGTGATTGCGATCACAAGACTCTTTTAGTTGCTTTGGAATCGTCTTTTGAAAGTAGTGCAGTGAAACTCGAAAAAAATTTTGGGAGCGTAGCGAAGGTCTGCATAAAAAGGCCCCCCTGGCCAAATGGTTCAACGTGCAAATTTCCCGATTGTTTTATTATGAAACTAGAATATATTTGGCAGATTCTGAAAGTGATTGCGATCACAAGACTCTTTTAGCTGCTTGGGAATCGTCTTTTGAAAGTAGTGCAGTGAAACTCGAAAAAAATTTTGGGAGCGTAGCGAAGGTCTGCATAAAAAGGCCTCCCTGGCCAAATGGTTCAACGTGCAAATTTCCAGATTGTTTTATTATGAAACTAGAATATATTTGGCAGATTCTGAAAGTGATTGCGATCACAAGACTCTTTTAGTTGCTTTGGAATCGTCTTTTGAAAGTAGTGCAGTGAAACTCGAAAAAAATTTTGGGAGCGTAGCGAAGGTCTGCATAAAAAGGCCCCCCTGGCCAAATGGTTCAACGTGCAAATTTCCCGATTGTTTTATTATGAAACTAGAATATATTTGGCAGATTGTGAAAGTGATTGCGATCACAAGACTCTTTTAGTTGCTTTGGAATCGTCTTTTGAAAGTAGTGCAGTGAAACTCGAAAAAAATTTTGGGAGCGTAGCGAAGGTCTGCATAAAAAGGCCTCCCTGGCCAAATGGTTCAACGTGCAAATTTCCAGATTGTTTTATTATGAAACTAGAATATATTTGGCAGATTCGGAAAGTGATTGCGATCACAAGACTCTTTTAGTTGCTTGGGAATCGTCTTTTGAAAAAAGTGCAGTGAAACTCGAAAAAAGTTTGCGGGCGTAGGAACGGCGGCCGAAGGTCTGCATAAAAAGACCCCCCTGGCCAAATGGTTCAACGTGCAAATTTCTCGATTTTTTTATTATGAAACTAGAATATATTTCGCAGATTCTGAAAGTGATTGCGATCACAAGACTCTTTTAGTTGCTTGGGAATCGTCTTTTGAAAAAAGTGCAGTGAAACTCGAAAAAAGTTTGCTTGCGTAGGAACGGCGGCCAAAGGTCTGCATAAAAAGGACCCCCTGGCCAAATGGTTCAACGTGCAAATTTCCCGGTTGTTTGATTATGAAACTAGAATATATTTGGCAGATTCTGAAAGTGATTGCGATCACAAGACTCTTTTAGTTGCTTGGGAATCGTCTTTTGAAAAAAGTGCAGTGAAACTGGAAAAGAGTTTGCGGGCGTAGGAACGGCGGCCGAAGGTCTGCATAAAAAGGCCCTCCTGGCCAAATGGTTCAACGTGCAAATTTCCCGATTGTTTTATTATGAAACTAGAATATATTTGGCAGATTCTGAAAGTGATTGCGATCACAAGACTCTTTTAGTTGCTTTGGAATCGTCTTTTGAAAGTAGTGCAGTGAAACTCGAAAAAAATTTTGGGAGCGTAGCGAAGGTCTGCATAAAAAGGCCCCCCTAGCCGAATGGTTCAACGTGCAAATTTCTCGATTGTTTTATTATGAAACTAGAATATATTTGGCAGATTCTGAAAAGGATTGCGATCACAAGACTCTTTTAGTTGCTTTGGAATCGTCTTTTGAAAGTAGTGCAGTGAAACTCGAAAAAAATTTTGGGAGCGTAGCGAAGGTCTGCATAAAAAGGCCCCCCTGGCCAAATGGTTCAACGTGCAAATTTCCCGATTGTTTTATTATGAAACTAGAATATATTTGGCAGATTCTGAAAGTGATTGCAATCTCAAGACTCTTTTAGTTGCTTGGGAATCGTCTTTTGAAAAAAGTGCAGTGAAACACGAAAAAAGTTTGCGGGTGTAGGAACGGCGGCCGAAGGTCTGCATAAAAAGGCCCCCCCTGGCCAAATGGTTCAACGTGCAAATTTCCCGATTGTTTTATTATGAAACTAGAATATATTTGGCAGATTCTGAAAGTGATTGCGATCACAAGACTCTTTTAGTTGCTTTGGAATCGTCTTTTGAAAGTAGTGCAGTGAAACTCGAAAAAAATTTTGGGAGCGTAGCGAAGGTCTGCATAAAAAGGCCTCCCTGGCCAAATGGTTCAACGTGCAAATTTCCCGATTGTTTTATTATGAAACTAGAATATATTTGGCAGATTCTGAAAGTGATTGCGATCACAAGACTCATTTAGTTGCTTGGGAATCGTCTTTTGAAAAAAGTGCAGTGAAACTCGAAAAAAGTTTGCTTGCGTAGGAACGGCGGCCAAAGGTCTGCATAAAAAGGACCCCCTGGCCAAATGGTTCAACGTGCAAATTTCCCGGTTGTTTGATTATGAAACTAGAATATATTTGGCAGATTCTGAAAGTGATTGCGATCACAAGACTCTTTAGTTGCTTGGGAATCGTCTTTTGAAAAAAGTGCAGTGAAACTGGAAAAGAGTTTGCGGGCGTAGGAACGGCGGCCGAAGGTCTGCATAAAAAGGCCCTCCTGGCCAAATGGTTCAACGTGCAAATTTCCCGATTGTTTTATTATGAAACTAGAATATATTTGGCAGATTCGGAAAGTGATTGCGATCACAAGGCTCTTTTAGTTGCTTTGGAATCGTCTTTTGAAAGTAGTGCAGTGAAACTCGAAAAAAATTTATGGACCGTTGCGAAGGTCTGCATAAAAAGGCTCCCCTGGCCAAATGGTTCAACGTGCAAATTTCCCGATTGTTTTATTATGAACCTAGAATATATTTGGCAGATTCTGAAAGTGATTGCGATCACAAGACTCTTTTAGTTGCTTTGAAATCGTCTTTTGAAAGTAGTGCAGTGAAACTCGAAAATAATTTTGGGAGCGTAGCGAAGGTCTGCATAAAAAGGCCCCCTGGCCAAATGGTTCAACGTGCAAATTTCCCGATTGTTTTATTATGAAACTAGAATATATTTGGCAGATTCTGAAAGTGATTGCGATCACAAGACTTTTTTAGTTGCTTGGGAATCGTCTTTTGAAAAAAATGCAGTGAAACTCGAAAAAAGTTTGCGGGCGTAAGAACGGCGGCCGAAGGTCTGCATAAAAAGGCCCCCCCTGGCCAAATGGTTCAACGTGCAAATTTCCCGATTGTTTTATTATGAAACTAGAATATATTTGGCAGATTCTGAAAGTGATTGCGATCACAAGACTCTTTTAGTTGCTTTGGAATCGTCTTTTGAAAGCAGTGCAGTGAAACTCGAAAAAAATTTTGGGAGCGTAGCGAAGGTCTGCATAAAAAGGCCCCCTGGCCAAATGGTTCAACTTGCAAATTTCCCCATTGTTTTATTATGAAACTAGAATATATTTGGCAGATTCTGAAAGTGATTCCGATCACAAGACTCCTTTAGTTGCTTTGGAATCGTCTTTTGAAAGCAGTGCAGTGAAACTCGAAAAAAATTTTGGGAGCGTAGCGAAGGTCTGCATAAAAAGGCCCCCCTGGCCAAATGGTTCAACGTGCAAATTTCCCGATTGTTTTATTATGAAACTAGAATATATTTGGCAGATTCTGAAAGTGATTGCGATCACAAGACTCTTTTAGTTGCTTTGGAATCGTCTTTTGAAAGTAGTGCAGTGAAACTCGAAAAGAATTTTGGGAGCGTAGCGAAGGTCTGCATAAAAAGGCCCACCAGGCCAAATGGTTCAACGTGCAAATTTCCCGATTGTTTTATTATGAAACTAGAATATATTTGGCAGATTCTGAAAGTAATACGATCACAAGACTTTTTTAGTTGCTTGGGAATCGTCTTTTGAAAAAAATGCAATGAAACTCGAAAAAAGTTTGCGGGCGTAAGAACGGCGGCCGAAGGTCTGCATAAAAAGGCCCCCCTGGCCAAATGGTTCAACGTGCAAATTTCCCGATTGTTTTATTATGAAACTAGAATATATTTGGCAGATTCTGAAAGTGATTGCGATCACAAGACTCTTTTAGTTGCTTTGGAATCGTCTTTTGAAAGC
The DNA here is from genome assembly GCA_963930645.1 of Salticus scenicus. Taxonomy (NCBI): domain Eukaryota; kingdom Metazoa; phylum Arthropoda; class Arachnida; order Araneae; family Salticidae; genus Salticus; species Salticus scenicus. Next base: position 28,920,711 of record OZ005658.1, read on the forward strand.
AGTGCAGTGAAACTCGAAAAAAATTTTGGGAGCGTAGCGAAGGTCTGCATAAAAAGGCCCCCTGGCCAAATGGTTCAACTTGCAAATTTCCCCATTGTTTTATTATGAAACTAGAATATATTTGGCAGATTCTGAAAGTGATTCCGATCACAAGACTCCTTTAGTTGCTTTGGAATCGTCTTTTGAAAGCAGTGCAGTGAAACTCGAAAAAAATTTTGGGAGCGTAGCGAAGGTCTGCATAAAAAGGCCCCCCTGGCCAAATGGTTCAACGTGCAAATTTCCCAATTGTTTTACTATGAAACTAGAATATATTTGGCAGATTCTGAGAGTGATTGCGATCACAAGACTCTTTTAGTTGCTTTGGAATCGTCTTTTGAAAGTAGTGCAGTGAAACTCGAAAAAAATTTTTGGGAGCGTAGCGAAGGTCTGCATAAAAAGGCCCCCCTGGCCAAATGGTTCAACGTGCAAATTCCCCGATTGTTTTATTATGAAACAAGAATATATTTGGCAGATTCTGAAAGTGATTGCGATCACAAGACTCTTTTAGTTGCTTTGGAATCGTCTTTTGAAAGTAGTGCAGTGAAACTCGAAAAAAATTTTGGGAGCGTAGCGAAGGTCTGCATAAAAAGGCCCCCCTGGCCAAATGGTTCAACGTGCAAATTTCCCGATTGTTTTATTATGAAACTAGAATATATTTGGCAGATTCTGAAAGTGATTGCGATCACAAGACTCTTTTAGTTGCTTGGGAATCGTCTTTTGAAAGTAGTGCAGTGAAACTCGAAAAAAATTTTGGGAGCGTAGCGAAGGTCTGCATAAAAAGGCCTCCCTGGCCAAATGGTTCAACGTGCAAATTTCCAGATTGTTTTATTATGAAACTAGAATATATTTGGCAGATTCTGAAAGTGATTGCGATCACAAGACTCTTTTAGTTGCTTTGGAATCGTCTTTTGAAAGTAGTGCAGTGAAACTCGAAAAAAATTTTGGGAGCGTAGCGAAGGTCTGCATAAAAAGGCCCCCCTGGCCAAATGGTTCAACGTGCAAATTTCCCGATTGTTTTATTATGAAACTAGAATATATTTGGCAGATTGTGAAAGTGATTGCGATCACAAGACTCTTTTAGTTGCTTTGGAATCGTCTTTTGAAAGTAGTGCAGTGAAACTCGAAAAAAATTTTGGGAGCGTAGCGAAGGTCTGCATAAAAAGGCCTCCCTGGCCAAATGGTTCAACGTGCAAATTTCCAGATTGTTTTATTATGAAACTAGAATATATTTGGCAGATTCGGAAAGTGATTGCGATCACAAGACTCTTTTAGTTGCTTGGGAATCGTCTTTTGAAAAAAGTGCAGTGAAACTCGAAAAAAGTTTGCGGGCGTAGGAACGGCGGCCGAAGGTCTGCATAAAAAGAACCCCCTGGCCAAATGGTTCAACGTGCAAATTTCTCGATTTTTTTATTATGAAACTAGAATATATTTCGCAGATTCTGAAAGTGATTGCGATCACAAGACTCTTTTAGTTGCTTGGGAATCGTCTTTTGAAAAAAGTGCAGTGAAACTCGAAAAAAGTTTGCTTGCGTAGGAACGGCGGCCAAAGGTCTGCATAAAAAGGACCCCCTGGCCAAATGGTTCAACGTGCAAATTTCCCGGTTGTTTGATTATGAAACTAGAATATATTTGGCAGATTCTGAAAGTGATTGCGATCACAAGACTCTTTTAGTTGCTTGGGAATCGTCTTTTGAAAAAAGTGCAGTGAAACTGGAAAAGAGTTTGCGGGCGTAGGAACGGCGGCCGAAGGTCTGCATAAAAAGGCCCTCCTGGCCAAATGGTTCAACGTGCAAATTTCCCGATTGTTTTATTATGAAACTAGAATATATTTGGCAGATTCTGAAAGTGATTGCGATCACAAGACTCTTTTAGTTGCTTTGGAATCGTCTTTTGAAAGTAGTGCAGTGAAACTCGAAAAAAATTTTGGGAGCGTAGCGAAGGTCTGCATAAAAAGGCCCCCCTAGCCGAATGGTTCAACGTGCAAATTTCTCGATTGTTTTATTATGAAACTAGAATATATTTGGCAGATTCTGAAAAGGATTGCGATCACAAGACTCTTTTAGTTGCTTTGGAATCGTCTTTTGAAAGTAGTGCAGTGAAACTCGAAAAAAATTTTGGGAGCGTAGCGAAGGTCTGCATAAAAAGGCCCCCCTGGCCAAATGGTTCAACGTGCAAATTTCCCGATTGTTTTATTATGAAACTAGAATATATTTGGCAGATTCTGAAAGTGATTGCAATCTCAAGACTCTTTTAGTTGCTTGGGAATCGTCTTTTGAAAAAAGTGCAGTGAAACACGAAAAAAGTTTGCGGGTGTAGGAACGGCGGCCGAAGGTCTGCATAAAAAGGCCCCCCTGGCCAAATGGTTCAACGTGCAAATTTCCCGATTGTTTTATTATGAAACTAGAATATATTTGGCAGATTCTGAAAGTGATTGCGATCACAAGACTCTTTTAGTTGCTTTGGAATCGTCTTTTGAAAGTAGTGCAGTGAAACTCGAAAAAAATTTTGGGAGCGTAGCGAAGGTCTGCATAAAAAGGCCTCCCTGGCCAAATGGTTCAACGTGCAAATTTCCCGATTGTTTTATTATGAAACTAGAATATATTTGGCAGATTCGGAAAGTGATTGCGATCACAAGACTCTTTTAGTTGCTTGGGAATCGTCTTTTGAAAAAAGTGCAGTGAAACTCGAAAAAAGTTTGCTTGCGTAGGAACGGCGGCCAAAGGTCTGCATAAAAAGGACCCCCTGGCCAAATGGTTCAACGTGCAAATTTCCCGGTTGTTTGATTATGAAACTAGAATATATTTGGCAGATTCTGAAAGTGATTGCGATCACAAGACTCTTTAGTTGCTTGGGAATCGTCTTTTGAAAAAAGTGCAGTGAAACTGGAAAAGAGTTTGCGGGCGTAGGAACGGCGGCCGAAGGTCTGCATAAAAAGGCCCTCCTGGCCAAATGGTTCAACGTGCAAATTTCCCGATTGTTTTATTATGAACCTAGAATATATTTGGCAGATTCTGAAAGTGATTGCGATCACAAGGCTCTTTTAGTTGCTTTGGAATCGTCTTTTGAAAGTAGTGCAGTGAAACTCGAAAAAAATTTATGGACCGTTGCGAAGGTCTGCATAAAAAGGCCCCCCTGGCCAAATGGTTCAACGTGCAAATTTCCCGATTGTTTTATTATGAACCTAGAATATATTTGGCAGATTCTGAAAGTGATTGCGATCACAAGACTCTTTTAGTTGCTTTGAAATCGTCTTTTGAAAGTAGTGCAGTGAAACTCGAAAATAATTTTGGGAGCGTAGCGAAGGTCTGCATAAAAAGGCCCCCTGGCCAAATGGTTCAACGTGCAAATTTCCCGATTGTTTTATTATGAAACTAGAATATATTTGGCAGATTCTGAAAGTGATTGCGATCACAAGACTTTTTTAGTTGCTTGGGAATCGTCTTTTGAAAAAAATGCAGTGAAACTCGAAAAAAGTTTGCGGGCGTAAGAACGGCGGCCGAAGGTCTGCATAAAAAGGCCCCCCCTGGCCAAATGGTTCAACGTGCAAATTTCCCGATTGTTTTATTATGAAACTAGAATATATTTGGCAGATTCTGAAAGTGATTGCGATCACAAGACTCTTTTAGTTGCTTTGGAATCGTCTTTTGAAAGCAGTGAAGTGAAACTCGAAAAAAATTTTGGGAGCGTAGCGAAGGTCTGCATAAAAAGGCCCCCTGGCCAAATGGTTCAACTTGCAAATTTCCCCATTGTTTTATTATGAAACTAGAATATATTTGGCAGATTCTGAAAGTGATTCCGATCACAAGACTCCTTTAGTTGCTTTGGAATCGTCTTTTGAAAGCAGTGCAGTGAAACTCGAAAAAAATTTTGGGAGCGTAGCGAAGGTCTGCATAAAAAGGCCCCCCTGGCCAAATGGTTCAACGTGCAAATTTCCCGATTGTTTTATTATGAAACTAGAATATATTTGGCAGATTCTGAAAGTGATTGCGATCACAAGACTCTTTTAGTTGCTTTGGAATCGTCTTTTGAAAGTAGTGCAGTGAAACTCGAAAAGAATTTTGGGAGCGTAGCGAAGGTCTGCATAAAAAGGCCCCCCTGGCCAAATGGTTCAACGTGCAAATTTCCCAATTGTTTTACTATGAAACTAGAATATATTTGGCAGATTCTGAGAGTGATTGCGATCACAAGACTCTTTTAGTTGCTTTGGAATCGTCTTTTGAAAGTAGTGCAGTGAAACTCGAAAAAAATTTTTGGGAGCGTAGCGAAGGTCTGCATAAAAAGGCCCCCCTGGCCAAATGGTTCAACGTGCAAATTCCCCGATTGTTTTATTATGAAACAAGAATATATTTGGCAGATTCTGAAAGTGATTGCGATCACAAGACTCTTTTAGTTGCTTTGGAATCGTCTTTTGAAAGTAGTGCAGTGAAACTCGAAAAAAATTTTGGGAGCGTAGCGAAGGTCTGCATAAAAAGGCCCCCCTGGCCAAATGGTTCAACGTGCAAATTTCCCGATTGTTTTATTATGAAACTAGAATATATTTGGCAGATTCTGAAAGTGATTGCGATCACAAGACTCTTTTAGTTGCTTGGGAATCGTCTTTTGAAAGTAGTGCAGTGAAACTCGAAAAAAATTTTGGGAGCGTAGCGAAGGTCTGCATAAAAAGGCCTCCCTGGCCAAATGGTTCAACGTGCAAATTTCCAGATTGTTTTATTATGAAACTAGAATATATTTGGCAGATTCTGAAAGTGATTGCGATCACAAGACTCTTTTAGTTGCTTTGGAATCGTCTTTTGAAAGTAGTGCAGTGAAACTCGAAAAAAATTTTGGGAGCGTAGCGAAGGTCTGCATAAAAAGGCCCCCCTGGCCAAATGGTTCAACGTGCAAATTTCCCGATTGTTTTATTATGAAACTAGAATATATTTGGCAGAGTGTGAAAGTGATTGCGATCACAAGACTCTTTTAGTTGCTTTGGAATCGTCTTTTGAAAGTAGTGCAGTGAAACTCGAAAAAAATTTTGGGAGCGTAGCGAAGGTCTGCATAAAAAGGCCTCCCTGGCCAAATGGTTCAACGTGCAAATTTCCAGATTGTTTTATTATGAAACTAGAATATATTTGGCAGATTCGGAAAGTGATTGCGATCACAAGACTCTTTTAGTTGCTTGGGAATCGTCTTTTGAAAAAAGTGCAGTGAAACTCGAAAAAAGTTTGCGGGCGTAGGAACGGCGGCCGAAGGTCTGCATAAAAAGACCCCCCTGGCCAAATGGTTCAACGTGCAAATTTCTCGATTTTTTTATTATGAAACTAGAATATATTTCGCAGATTCTGAAAGTGATTGCGATCACAAGACTCTTTTAGTTGCTTGGGAATCGTCTTTTGAAAAAAGTGCAGTGAAACTCGAAAAAAGTTTGCTTGCGTAGGAACGGCGGCCAAAGGTCTGCATAAAAAAGACCCCCTGGCCAAATGGTTCAACGTGCAAATTTCCCGGTTGTTTGATTATGAAACTAGAATATATTTGGCAGATTCTGAAAGTGATTGCGATCACAAGACTCTTTTAGTTGCTTGGGAATCGTCTTTTGAAAAAAGTGCAGTGAAACTGGAAAAGAGTTTGCGGGCGTAGGAACGGCGGCCGAAGGTCTGCATAAAAAGGCCCTCCTGGCCAAATGGTTCAACGTGCAAATTTCCCGATTGTTTTATTATGAAACTAGAATATATTTGGCAGATTCTGAAAGTGATTGCGATCACAAGACTCTTTTAGTTGCTTTGGAATCGTCTTTTGAAAGTAGTGCAGTGAAACTCGAAAAAAATTTTGGGAGCGTAGCGAAGGTCTGCATAAAAAGGCCCCCCTAGCCGAATGGTTCAACGTGCAAATTTCCCGATTGTTTTATTATGAAACTAGAATATATTTGGCAGATTCTGAAAAGGATTGCGATCACAAGACTCTTTTAGTTGCTTTGGAATCGTCTTTTGAAAGTAGTGCAGTGAAACTCGAAAAAAATTTTGGGAGCGTAGCGAAGGTCTGCATAAAAAGGCCCCCCTGGCCAAATGGTTCAACGTGCAAATTTCCCGATTGTTTTATTATGAAACTAGAATATATTTGGCAGATTCTGAAAGTGATTGCAATCTCAAGACTCTTTTAGTTGCTTGGGAATCGTCTTTTGAAAAAAGTGCAGTGAAACACGAAAAAAGTTTGCGGGTGTAGGAACGGCGGCCGAAGGTCTGCATAAAAAGGCCCCCCTGGCCAAATGGTTCAACGTGCAAATTTCCCGATTGTTTTTTTATGAAACTAGAATATATTTTGCAGATTCTGAAAGTGATTGCGATCACAAGACTCTTTTAGTTGCTTTGGAATCGTCTTTTGAAAGTAGTGCAGTGAAACTCGAAAAAAATTTTGGGAGCGTAGCGAAGGTCTGCATAAAAAGGCCCCCCTGGCCAAATGGTTCAACGTGCAAATTTCCCGATTGTTTTATTATGAAACTAGAATATATTTGGCAGATTCTGAAAGTGATTGCGATCACAAGACTCTTTTAGTTGCTTTGGAATCGTTTTTTGAAAGTAGTGCAGTGTAACTCGAAAAAAATTTATGGAGCGTAGCGAAGGTCTGCATAAAAAGGCCCCCCTGGCCAAATGGTTCAACGTGCAAATTTCCCGATTGTTTTATTATGACCTAGAATATATTTGGCAGATTCTGAAAGTGATTGCGATTACAAGACTCTTTTAGTTGCTTTGGAATCGTCTTTTGAAAGTAGTGCAGTGAAACTCGAAAAGAATTTTGGGAGCGTAGCGAAGATCTGCATAAAAAGGCCCCCCTGGCCAAATGGTTCAACGTGCAAATTTCCCAATTGTTTTATTATGAAACTAGAATATATTTGGCAGATTCTGAGAGTGATTGCGATCACAAGACTCTTTTAGTTGCTTTGGAATCGTCTTTTGAAAGTAGTGCAGTGAAACTCGAAAAAAATTTTTGGGAGCGTAGCGAAGGTCTGCATAAAAAGGCCCCCCTGGCCAAATGGTTCAACGTGCAAATTCCACGATTGTTTTATTATGAAACAAGAATATATTTGGCAGATTCTGAAAGTGATTGCGATCACAAAACTCTTTTAGTTGCTTTGGAATCGTCTTTTGAAAGTAGTGCAGTGAAACTCGAAAAAAATTTTGGGAGCGTAGCGAAGGTCTGCATAAAAAGGCCCCCCTGGCCAAATGGTTCAACGTGCAAATTTCCCGATTGTTTTATTATGAAACTAGAATATATTTGGCAGATTCTGAAAGTGATTGCGATCACAAGACTCTTTTAGCTGCTTGGGAATCGTCTTTTGAAATTAGTGCAGTGAAACTCGAAAAAAATTTTGGGAGCGTAGCGAAGGTCTGCATAAAAAGGCGCCCCCCTGACCAAATGGTTCAACGTGCAAATTTCCCGATTGTTTTATTATGAAACTAGAATATATTTGGCAGATTGTGAAAGTGATTGCGATCACAAGACTCTTTTAGTTGCTTTGGAATCGTCTTTTGAAAGTAGTGCAGTGAAACTCGAAAAAAATTTTGGGAGCGTAGCGAAGGTCTGCATAAAAAGGCCTCCCTGGCCAAATGGTTCAACGTGCAAATTTCCAGATTGTTTTATTATGAAACTAGAATATATTTGGCAGATTCGGAAAGTGATTGCGATCACAAGACTCTTTTAGTTGCTTGGGAATCGTCTTTTGAAAAAAGTGCAGTGAAACTCGAAAAAAGTTTGCGGGCGTAGGAACGGCGGCCGAAGGTCTGCATAAAAAGACCCCCATGGCCAAATGGTTCAACGTGCAAATTTCCCGATTTTTTTATTATGAAACTAGAATATATTTCGCAGATTCTGAAAGTGATTGCGATCACAAGACTCTTTTAGTTGCTTGGGAATCGTCTTTTGAAAAAAGTGCAGTGAAACTCGAAAAAAGTTTGCTTGCGTAGGAACGGCGGCCAAAGGTCTGCATAAAAAGGACCCCCTGGCCAAATGGTTCAACGTGCAAATTTCCCGGTTGTTTGATTATGAAACTAGAATATATTTGGCAGATTCTGAAAGTGATTGCGATCACAAGACTCTTTTAGTTGCTTGGGAATCGTCTTTTGAAAAAAGTGCAGTGAAACTGGAAAAGAGTTTGCGGGCGTAGGAACGGCGGCCGAAGGTCTGCATAAAAAGGACCCCCTGGCCAAATGGTTCAACGTGCAAATTTCCCGGTTGTTTGATTATGAAACTAGAATATATTTGGCAGATTCTGAAAGTGATTGCGATCACAAGACTCTTTTAGTTGCTTTGGAATCGTCTTTTGAAAGTAGTGCAGTGAAACTCGAAAAAAATTTTGGGAGCGTAGCGAAGGTCTGCATAAAAAGGCCCCCCTGGCCAAATGGTTCAACGTGCAAATTTCCCGATTGTTTTATTATGAAACTAGAATATATTTGGCAGATTCTGAAAGTGATTGCAATCTCAAGACTCTTTTAGTTGCTTGGGAATCGTCTTTTGAAAAAAGTGCAGTGAAACTCGAAAAAAGTTTGCGGGTGTAGGAACGGCGGCCGAAGGTCTGCATAAAAAGGCCCCCCTGGCCAAATGGTTCAACGTGCAAATTTCCCGATTGTTTTATTATGAAACTAGAATATATTTTGCAGATTCTGAAAGTGATTGCGATCACAAGACTCTTTTAGTTGCTTTGGAATCGTCTTTTGAAAGTAGTGCAGTGAAACTCGAAAAAAATTTTGGGAGCGTAGCGAAGGTCTGCATAAAAAGGCCCCCCTGGCCAAATGGTTCAACGTGCAAATTTCCCGATTGTTTTATTATGACCTAGAATATATTTGGCAGATTCTGAAAGTGATTGCGATCACAAGACTCTTTTAGTTGCTTTGGAATCGTCTTTTGAAAGTAGTGCAGTGAAACTCGAAAAGAATTTTGGGAGCGTAGCGAAGGTCTGCATAAAAATGCCCCCCTGGCCAAATGGTTCAACGTGCAAATTTCACGATTGTTTTATTATGACCTAGAATATATTTGGCAGATTCTGAAAGTGATTGCGATCACAAGACTCTTTTAGTTGCTTTGGAATCGTCTTTTGAAAGTAGTGCAGTGAAACTCGAAAAGAATTTTGGGAGCGTAGCGAAGGTCTGCATAAAAATGCCCCCCTGGCCAAATGGTTCAACGTGCAAATTTCACGATTGTTTTATTATGACCTAGAATATATTTGGCAGATTCTGAAAGTGATTGCGATCACAAGACTATTTTAGTTGCTTTGGAATCGTCTTTTGAAAGTAGTGCAGTGAAACTCGGAAAGAATTTTGGGAGCGTAGCGAAGGTCTGCATAAAAAGGCCCCCCTGGCCAAATGGTTCAACGTGCAAATTTCACGATTGTTTTATTATGACCTAGAATATATTTGGCAGATTCTGAAAGTGATTGCGATCACAAGACTCTTTTAGTTGCTTTGGAATCGTCTTTTGAAAGTAGTGCAGTGAAACTCGAAAAGAATTTTGGGAGCGTAGCGAAGGTCTGCATAAAAATGCCCCCCTGGCCAAATGGTTCAACGTGCAAATTTCCCGATTGTTTTATTATGAAACTAGAATATATTTGGCAGATTCTGAGAGTGATTGCGATCACAAGACTCTTTTAGTTGCTTTGGAATCGTCTTTTGAAAGTAGTGCAGTGAAACTCGAAAAAAATTTTTGGGAGCGTAGCGAAGGTCTGCATAAAAAGGCCCCCCTGGCCAAATGGTTCAACGTGCAAATTCCCCGATTGTTTTATTATGAAACAAGAATATATTTGGCAGATTCTGAAAGTGATTGCGATCACAAGACTCTTTTAGTTGCTTTGGAATCGTCTTTTGAAAGTAGTGCAGTGAAACTCGAAAAAAATTTTGGGAGCGTAGCGAAGGTCTGCATAAAAAGGCCCCCCTGGCCAAATGGTTGAACGTGAAAATTTCCCGATTGTTTTATTATGAAACTAGAATATATTTGGCAGATTCTGAAAGTGATTGCAATCTCAAGACTCTTTTAGTTGCTTGGGAATCGTCTTTTGAAAAAAGTGCAGTGAAACTCGAAAAGAATTTTGGGAGCGTAGCGAAGGTCTGCATAAAAAGGCCCCCCTGGCCAAATGGTTCAACGTGCAAATTTCCCGATTGTTTTATTATGACCTAGAATATATTTGGCAGATTCTGAAAGTGATTGCGATCACAAGACTCTTTTAGTTGCTTTGGAATCGTCTTTTGAAAGTAGTGCAGTGAAACTCGAAAAGAATTTTGGGAGCGTAGCGAAGGTCTGCATAAAAATGCCCCCCTGGCCAAATGGTTCAACGTGCAAATTTCCCGATTGTTTTATTATGAAACTAGAATATATTTGGCAGATTCTGAGAGTGATTGCGATCACAAGACTCTTTTAGTTGCTTTGGAATCGTCTTTTGAAAGTAGTGCAGTGAAACTCGAAAAAAATTTTTGGGAGCGTAGCGAAGGTCTGCATAAAAAGGCCCCCCTGGCCAAATGGTTCAACGTGCAAATTCCCCGATTGTTTTATTATGAAACAAGAATATATTTGGCAGATTCTGAAAGTGATTGCGATCACAAGACTCTTTTAGTTGCTTTGGAATCGTCTTTTGAAAGTAGTGCAGTGAAACTCGAAAAAAATTTTGGGAGCGTAGCGAAGGTCTGCATAAAAAGGCCCCCCTAGCCGAATGGTTCAACGTGCAAATTTCCCGATTGTTTTATTATGAAACTAGAATATATTTGGCAGATTCTGAAAAGGATTGCGATCACAAGACTCTTTTAGTTGCTTTGGAATCGTCTTTTGAAAGTAGTGCAGTGAAACTCGAAAAAAATTTTGGGAGCGTAGCGAAGGTCTGCATAAAAAGGCCCCCCTGGCCAAATGGTTCAACGTGCAAATTTCCCGATTGTTTTATTATGAAACTAGAATATATTTGGCAGATTCTGAAAGTGATTGCAATCTCAAGACTCTTTTAGTTGCTTGGGAATCGTCTTTTGAAAAAAGTGCAGTGAAACTCGAAAAAAGTTTGCGGGTGTAGGAACGGCGGCCGAAGGTCTGCATAAAAAGGCCCCCCTGGCCAAATGGTTCAACGTGCAAATTTCCCGATTGTTTTATTATGAAACTAGAATATATTTTGCAGATTCTGAAAGTGATTGCGATCACAAGACTCTTTTAGTTGCTTTGGAATCGTCTTTTGAAAGTAGTGCAGTGAAACTCGAAAAAAATTTTGGGAGCGTAGCGAAGGTCTGCATAAAAAGGCCCCCCTGGCCAAATGGTTCAACGTGCAAATTTCCCGATTGTTTTATTATGACCTAGAATATATTTGGCAGATTCTGAAAGTGATTGCGATCACAAGACTCTTTTAGTTGCTTTGGAATCGTCTTTTGAAAGTAGTGCAGTGAAACTCGAAAAGAATTTTGGGAGCGTAGCGAAGGTCTGCATAAAAATGCCCCCCTGGCCAAATGGTTCAACGTGCAAATTTCCCGATTGTTTTATTATGAAACTAGAATATATTTGGCAGATTCTGAAAGTGATTGCGATCACAAGACTCTTTTAGTTGCTTTGGAATCGTCTTTTGAAAGTAGTGCAGTGAAACTCGAAAAGAATTTTGGGAGCGTAGCGAAGGTCTGCATAAAAAGGCCCCCCTGGCCAAATGGTTCAACGTGCAAATTTCCCGATTGTTTTATTATGACCTAGAATATATTTGGCAGATTCTGAAAGTGATTGCGATCACAAGATTCTTTTAGTTGCTTTGGAATCGTCTTTTGAAAGTAGTGCAGTGAAACTCGAAAAGAATTTTGGGAGCGTAGCGAAGGTCTGCATAAAAATGCCCCCCTGGCCAAATGGTTCAACGTGCAAATTTCCCGATTGTTTTATTATGAAACTAGAATATATTTGGCAGATTCTGAGAGTGATTGCGATCACAAGACTCTTTTAGTTGCTTTGGAATCGTCTTTTGAAAGTAGTGCAGTGAAACTCGAAAAAAATTTTTGTGAGCGTAGCGAAGGTCTGCATAAAAAGGCCCCCCTGGCCAAATGGTTCAACGTGCAAATTCCCCGATTATTTTATTATGAAACAAGAATATATTTGGCAGATTCTGAAAGTGATTGCGATCACAAGACTCTTTTAGTTGCTTTGGAATCGTCTTTTGAAAGTAGTGCAGTGAAACTCGAAAAAAATTTTGGGAGCGTAGCGAAGGTCTGCATAAAAAGGCCCCCCTGGCCAAATGGTTCAACGTGCAAATTTCCCGATTGTTTTATTATGAAACTAGAATATATTTGGCAGATTCTGAAAGTGATTGCGATCACAAGACTCTTTTAGTTGCTTGGGAATCGTCTTTTGAAATTAGTGCAGTGGAACTCGAAAAAAATTTTGGGAGCGTAGCGAAGGTCTGCATAAAAAGGCCCCCCCCCTGACCAAATGGTTCAACGTGCAAATTTCCCGATTGTTTTATTATGAAACTAGAATATATTTGGCAGATTGTGAAAGTGATTGCGATCACAAGACTCTTTTAGTTGCTTTGGAATCGTCTTTTGAAAGTAGTGCAGTGAAACTCGAAAAAAATTTTGGGAGCGTAGCGAAGGTCTGCATAAAAAGGCCTCCCTGGCCAAATGGTTCAACGTGCAAATTTCCAGATTGTTTTATTATGAAACTAGAATATATTTGGCAGATTCGGAAAGTGATTGCGATCACAAGACTCTTTTAGTTGCTTGGGAATCGTCTTTTGAAAAAAGTGCAGTGAAACTCGAAAAAAGTTTGCGGGCGTAGGAACGGCGGCCGAAGGTCTGCATAAAAAGACCCCCCTGGCCAAATGGTTCAACGTGCAAATTTCCCGATTTTTTTATTATGAAACTAGAATATATTTCGCAGATTCTGAAAGTGATTGCGATCACAAGACTCTTTTAGTTGCTTGGGAATCGTCTTTTGAAAAAAGTGCAGTGAAACTCGAAAAAAGTTTGCTTGCGTAGGAACGGCGGCCAAAGGTCTGCATAAAACGGACCCCCTGGCCAAATGGTTCAACGTGCAAATTTCCCGGTTGTTGATTATGAAACTAGAATATATTTGGCAGATTCTGAAAGTGATTGCGATCACAAGACTCTTTTAGTTGCTTGGGAATCGTCTTTTGAAAAAAGTGCAGTGAAACTGGAAAAGAGTTTGCGGGCGTAGGAACGGTGGCCGAAGGTCTGCATAAAAATGCCCCCCTGGCCAAATGGTTCAACGTGCAAATTTCCCGATTGTTTTATTATGAAACTAGAATATATTTGGCAGATTCTGAGAGTGATTGCGATCACAAGACTCTTTTAGTTGCTTTGGAATCGTCTTTTGAAAGTAGTGCAGTGAAACTCGAAAAAAATTTTTGGGAGCGTAGCGAAGGTCTGCATAAAAAGGCCCCCCTGGCCAAATGGTTCAACGTGCAAATTCCCCGATTGTTTTATTATGAAACAAGAATATATTTGGCAGATTCTGAAAGTGATTGCGATCACAAGACTCTTTTAGTTGCTTTGGAATCGTCTTTTGAAAGTAGTGCAGTGAAACTCGAAAAAAATTTTGGGAGCGTAGCGAAGGTCTGCATAAAAAGGCCCCCCTGGCCAAATGGTTCAACGTGCAAATTTCCCGATTGTTTTATTATGAAACTAGAATATATTTGGCAGATTCTGAAAGTGATTGCAATCTCAAGACTCTTTTAGTTGCTTGGGAATCGTCTTTTGAAAAAAGTGCAGTGAAACTCGAAAAGAATTTTGGGAGCGTAGCGAAGGTCTGCATAAAAAGGCCCCCCTGGCCAAATGGTTCAACGTGCAAATTTCCCGATTGTTTTATTATGACCTAGAATATATTTGGCAGATTCTGAAAGTGATTGCGATCACAAGACTCTTTTAGTTGCTTTGGAATCGTCTTTTGAAAGTAGTGCAGTGAAACTCGAAAAGAATTTTGGGAGCGTAGCGAAGGTCTGCATAAAAATGCCCCCCTGGCCAAATGGTTCAACGTGCAAATTTCCCGATTGTTTTATTATGAAACTAGAATATATTTGGCAGATTCTGAGAGTGATTGCGATCACAAGACTCTTTTAGTTGCTTTGGAATCGTCTTTTGAAAGTAGTGCAGTGAAACTCGAAAAAAATTTTTGGGAGCGTAGCGAAGGTCTGCATAAAAAGGCCCCCCTGGCCAAATGGTTCAACGTGCAAATTCCCCGATTGTTTTATTATGAAACAAGAATATATTTGGCAGATTCTGAAAGTGATTGCGATCACAAGACTCTTTTAGTTGCTTTGGAATCGTCTTTTGAAAGTAGTGCAGTGAAACTCGAAAAAAATTTTGGGAGCGTAGCGAAGGTCTGCATAAAAAGGCCCCCCTAGCCGAATGGTTCAACGTGCAAATTTCCCGATTGTTTTATTATGAAACTAGAATATATTTGGCAGATTCTGAAAAGGATTGCGATCACAAGACTCTTTTAGTTGCTTTGGAATCGTCTTTTGAAAGTAGTGCAGTGAAACTCGAAAAAAATTTTGGGAGCGTAGCGAAGGTCTGCATAAAAAGGCCCCCCTGGCCAAATGGTTCAACGTGCAAATTTCCCGATTGTTTTATTATGAAACTAGAATATATTTGGCAGATTCTGAAAGTGATTGCAATCTCAAGACTCTTTTAGTTGCTTGGGAATCGTCTTTTGAAAAAAGTGCAGTGAAACTCGAAAAAAGTTTGCGGGTGTAGGAACGGCGGCCGAAGGTCTGCATAAAAAGGCCCCCCTGGCCAAATGGTTCAACGTGCAAATTTCCCGATTGTTTTATTATGAAACTAGAATATATTTTGCAGATTCTGAAAGTGATTGCGATCACAAGACTCTTTTAGTTGCTTTGGAATCGTCTTTTGAAAGTAGTGCAGTGAAACTCGAAAAAAATTTTGGGAGCGTAGCGAAGGTCTGCATAAAAAGGCCCCCCTGGCCAAATGGTTCAACGTGCAAATTTCCCGATTGTTTTATTATGACCTAGAATATATTTGGCAGATTCTGAAAGTGATTGCGATCACAAGACTCTTTTAGTTGCTTTGGAATCGTCTTTTGAAAGTAGTGCAGTGAAACTCGAAAAGAATTTTGGGAGCGTAGCGAAGGTCTGCATAAAAATGCCCCCCTGGCCAAATGGTTCAACGTGCAAATTTCCCGATTGTTTTATTATGAAACTAGAATATATTTGGCAGATTCTGAAAGTGATTGCGATCACAAGACTCTTTTAGTTGCTTTGGAATCGTCTTTTGAAAGTAGTGCAGTGAAACTCGAAAAGAATTTTGGGAGCGTAGCGAAGGTCTGCATAAAAAGGCCCCCCTGGCCAAATGGTTCAACGTGCAAATTTCCCGATTGTTTTATTATGACCTAGAATATATTTGGCAGATTCTGAAAGTGATTGCGATCACAAGACTCTTTTAGTTGCTTTGGAATCGTCTTTTGAAAGTAGTGCAGTGAAACTCGAAAAGAATTTTGGGAGCGTAGCGAAGGTCTGCATAAAAATGCCCCCCTGGCCAAATGGTTCAACGTGCAAATTTCCCGATTGTTTTATTATGAAACTAGAATATATTTGGCAGATTCTGAGAGTGATTGCGATCACAAGACTCTTTTAGTTGCTTTGGAATCGTCTTTTGAAAGTAGTGCAGTGAAACTCGAAAAAAATTTTTGGGAGCGTAGCGAAGGTCTGCATAAAAAGGCCCCCCTGGCCAAATGGTTCAACGTGCAAATTCCCCGATTGTTTTATTATGAAACAAGAATATATTTGGCAGATTCTGAAAGTGATTGCGATCACAAGACTCTTTTAGTTGCTTTGGAATCGTCTTTTGAAAGTAGTGCAGTGAAACTCGAAAAAAATTTTGGGAGCGTAGCGAAGGTCTGCATAAAAAGGCCCCCCTGGCCAAATGGTTCAACGTGCAAATTTCCCGATTGTTTTATTATGAAACTAGAATATATTTGGCAGATTCTGAAAGTGATTGCGATCACAAGACTCTTTTAGTTGCTTGGGAATCGTCTTTTGAAATTAGTGCAGTGGAACTCGAAAAAAATTTTGGGAGCGTAGCGAAGGTCTGCATAAAAAGGCCCCCCCCCCTGACCAAATGGTTCAACGTGCAAATTTCCCGATTGTTTTATTATGAAACTAGAATATATTTGGCAGATTGTGAAAGTGATTGCGATCACAAGACTCTTTTAGTTGCTTTGGAATCGTCTTTTGAAAGTAGTGCAGTGAAACTCGAAAAAAATTTTGGGAGCGTAGCGAAGGTCTGCATAAAAAGGCCTCCCTGGCCAAATGGTTCAACGTGCAAATTTCCAGATTGTTTTATTATGAAACTAGAATATATTTGGCAGATTCGGAAAGTGATTGCGATCACAAGACTCTTTTAGTTGCTTGGGAATCGTCTTTTGAAAAAAGTCGAGTGAAACTCGAAAAAAGTTTGCGGGCGTAGGAACGGCGGCCGAAGGTCTGCATAAAAAGACCCCCCTGGCCAAATGGTTCAACGTGCAAATTTCCCGATTTTTTTATTATGAAACTAGAATATATTTCGCAGATTCTGAAAGTGATTGCGATCACAAGACTCTTTTAGTTGCTTGGGAATCGTCTTTTGAAAAAAGTGCAGTGAAACTCGAAAAAAGTTTGCTTGCGTAGGAACGGCGGCCAAAGGTCTGCATAAAACGGACCCCCTGGCCAAATGGTTCAACGTGCAAATTTCCCGGTTGTTGATTATGAAACTAGAATATATTTGGCAGATTCTGAAAGTGATTGCGATCACAAGACTCTTTTAGTTGCTTGGGAATCGTCTTTTGAAAAAAGTGCAGTGAAACTGGAAAAGAGTTTGCGGGCGTAGGAACGGTGGCCGAAGGTCTGCATAAAAAGGCCCTCCTGGCCAAATGGTTCAACGTGCAAATTTCCCGATTGTTTTATTATGAAACTAGAATATATTTGGCAGATTCTGAAAGTGATTGCGATCACAAGACTCTTTTAGTTGCTTTGGAATCGTCTTTTGAAAGTAGTGCAGTGAAACTCGAAAAAAATTTTGGGAGCGTAGCGAAGGTCTGCATAAAAAGGCCCCCCTGGCCGAATGGTTCAACGTGCAAATTTCCCGATTGTTTTATTATGAAACTAGAATATATTTGGCAGATTCTGAAAGTGATTGCGATCACAAGACTCTTTTAGTTGCTTTGGAATCGTCTGTTTAAAGTAGTGCAGTGAAACTCAAAAAAAATATTTGGAGCGTAGCGAAGGTCTGCATAAGAAGGCCCCCCTGGCCAAATGGTTCAACGTGCAAATTTCCCGATTGTTTTATTATGAAACTAGAATATATTTGGCAGATTCTGAAAAGGATTGCGATCACAAGACTCTTTTAGTTGCTTTGGAATCGTCTTTTGAAAGTAGTGCAGTGAAACTCGAAAAAAATTTTGGGAGCGTAGCGAAGGTCTGCATAAAAAGGCCCCCCTGGCCAAATGGTTCAACGTGCAAATTTCCCGATTGTTTTATAATGAAACTAGAATATATTTGGCAGATTCTGAAAGTGATTGCAATCTCAAGACTCTTTTAGTTGCTTGGGAATCGTCTTTTGAAAAAAGTGCAGTGAAACTCGAAAAAAGTTTGCGGGTGTAGGAACGGCGGCCGAAGGTCTGCATAAAAAGGCCCCCCTGGCCAAATGGTTCAACGTGCAAATTTCCCGATTGTTTTATTATGAAACTAGAATATATTTTGCAGATTCTGAAAGTGATTGCGATCACAAGACTCTTTTAGTTGCTTTGGAATCGTCTTTTGAAAGTAGTGCAGTGAAACTCGAAAAAAATTTTGGGAGCGTAGCGAAGGTCTGCATAAAAAGGCCCCCTGGCCAAATGGTTCAACGTGCAAATTTCCCCATTGTTTTATTATGAAACTAGAATATATTTGGCAGATTCTGAAAGTGATTCCGATCACAAGACTCTTTTAGTTGCTTTGGAATCGTCTTTTGAAAGCAGTGCAGTGAAACTCGAAAAAATTTTTGGGAGCGTAGCGAAGGTCTGCATAAAAAGGCCCCCCTGGCCAAATGGTTCAACGTGCAAATTTCCCGATTGTTTTATTATGAAACTAGAATATATTTGGCAGATTCTGAAAGTGATTGCGATCACAAGACTCTTTTAGTTGCTTTGGAATCGTCTTTTGAAAGTAGTGCAGTGAAACTCGAAAAGAATTTTGGGAGCGTAGCGAAGGTCTGCATAAAAAGGCCCCCCTGGCCAAATGGTTCAACGTGCAAATTTCCCGATTGTTTTATTATGAAACTAGAATATATTTGGCAGATTCTTAAAGTGATTGCGATCACAAGACTCTTTTAGTTGCTTTGGAATCGTCTTTTGAAAATAGTGCAGTGAAACTCGAAAAAAATTTTTGGGAGCGTAGCGAAGGTCTGCATAAAAAGGCCCCCCTGGCCAAATGGTTCAACGTGCAAATTCCCCGATTGTTTTATTATGAAACAAGAATATATTTGGCAGATTCTGAAAGTGATTGCGATCACAAGACTCTTTTAGTTGCTTTGGAATCGTCTTTTGAAAGTAGTGCAGTGAAACTCGAAAAAAATTTTGGGAGCGTAGCGAAGGTCTGCATAAAAAGGCCCCCCTGGCCAAATGGTTCAACGTGCAAATTCCCCGATTGTTTTATTATGAAACAAGAATATATTTGGCAGATTCTGAAAGTGATTGCGATCACAAGACTCTTTTAGTTGCTTTGGAATCGTCTTTTGAAAGTAGTGCAGTGAAACTCGAAAAAAATTTTGGGAGCGTAGCGAAGGTCTGCATAAAAAGGCCCCCCTGGCCAAATGGTTCAACGTGCAAATTTCCCGATTGTTTTATTATGAAACTAGAATATATTTGGCTGATTCTGAAAGTGATTGCGATCACAAGACTCTTTTAGTTGCTTTGGAATCGTCTTTTGAAAGTAGTGCAGTGAAACTCGAAAAAAATTTTGGGAGCGTAGCGAAGGTCTGCATAAAAAGGCCTCCCTGGCCAAATGGTTCAACGTGCAAATTTCCCGATTGTTTTATTATTAAACTAGAATATATTTGGCAGATTTCGAAAGTGATTGCAATCACAAGACTCTTTTACTTGCTTGGGAATCGTCTTTTGAAAGTAGTGCAGAGAAACTCGAAAAAAATTTTGGGAGCGTAGCGAAGGTCTGCATAAAAAGGCCTCCCTGGCCAAATGGTTCAACGTGCAAATTTCCCGATTGTTTTATTATGAAACTAGAATATATTTGGCAGATTCTGAAAGTGATTGCGATCACAAGACTCTTTTAGTTGCTTGGGAATCGTCTTTTGAAAAAAGTGCAGTGAAACTCGAAAAATGTTTGCGGGCGTAGGAACGGCTGCCGAAGGTCTCCGTAAAAAGGCCCCCCCTGGCCAAATGGTTCAACGTGCAAATTTCCCGATTGTTTTATTATGAAACTAGAATATTTTTGGCAGATTCTGAAAGTGATTGCGATCACAAGACTCTTTTAGTTGCTTTGGAATCGTCTTTTGAATGTAGTGCAGTGAAACTCGAAAAACATTTTGAGAGCGTAGCGAAGGTCTGCATAAAAAGGCCCCCCTGGCCAAATGGTTCAACGTGCAAATTTCCCGATTGTTTTATTATGAAGCTAGAATATATTTGGCAGATTCTGAAAGTGATTGCGATCACAAGACTCTTTTAGTTGCTTGGGAATCGTCTTTTGAAAAAAGTGCAGTGAAACTCGAAAAAAGTTTGCGGGCGTAGGAACGGCGGCCGAAGGTCTGCATAAAAAGGCCCCCCTGGCCAAATGGTTCAACGTGCAAATTTCCCGATTGTTTTATTATGAAACTAGAATATATTTGGCAGATTCTGAAAGTGATTGCGATCACAAGACTCTTTTAGTTGCTTGGGAATCGTCTTTTGAAGAAAGTGCAGTGAAACTCGAAAATTTTGCGGGCGTAGGAACGGCGGCCGAAGGTCTGCATAAAAAGGCCCCCCTGGCGAAATGGTTCAACGTGCAAATTTCCCGATTGTTTTATTATGAAACTAGAATATATTTGGCAGATTCTGAAAGTGATTGCGATCACAAGACTCTTTTAGTTGCTTTGGAATCGTCTTTTGAAAGTAGTGCAGTGAAACTCGAAAAAAAATTTGGGAGCGTAGCGAAGGTCTGCATAAAAAGGCCTCCCTGGCCAAATGGTTCAACGTGCAAATTTCCCGATTGTTTTATTATGAAACTAGAATATATTTGGCAGATTCTGAAAGTGATTGCGATCACAAGACTCGTTTAGTTGCTTTGGAATCGCCTTTTGAATGTAGTGCAATGAAACTCGAAAAAAATTTTGGGAGCGTAGCGAAGGTCTGCATAAAAAGGCCCACCTGGCCAAATAGTTCAACGTGCAAATTTCCCGATTGTTTTATTATGAAACTAGAATATATTTGGCAGATTTCGAAAGTGATTGCAATCACAAGACTCTTTTACTTGCTTGGGAATCGTCTTTTGAAAGTAGTGCAGTGAAACTCGAAAAAAATTTTGGGAGCGTAGCGAAGGTCTGCATAAAAAGGCCTCCCTGGCCAAATGGTTCAACGTGCAAATTTCCCGATTGTTTTATTATGAAACTAGAATATATTTGGCAGATTCTGAAAGTGATTGCGATCACAAGACTCTTTTAGTTGCTTGGGAATCGTCTTTTGAAAAAAGTGCAGTGAAACTCGAAAAATGTTTGCGGGCGTAGGAACGGCTGCCGAAGGTCTGCGTAAAAAGGCCCCCCCTGGCCAAATGGTTCAACGTGCAAATTTCCCGATTGTTTTATTATGAAACTAGAATATTTTTGGCAGATTCTGAAAGTGATTGCGATCACAAGACTCTTTTAGTTGCTTTGGAATCGTCTTTTGAATGTAGTGCAGTGAAACTCGAAAAACATTTTGAGAGCGTAGCGAAGGTCTGCATAAAAAGGCCCCCCTGGCCAAATGGTTCAACGTGCAAATTTCCCGATTGTTTTATTATGAAGCTAGAATATATTTGGCAGATTCTGAAAGTGATTGCGATCACAAGACTCTTTTAGTTGCTTGGGAATCGTCTTTTGAAAAAAGTGCAGTGAAACTCGAAAAAAGTTTGCGGGCGTAGGAACGGCGGCCGAAGGTCTGCATAAAAAGGCCCCCCTGGCCAAATGGTTCAACGTGCAAATTTCCCGATTGTTTTATTATGAAACTAGAATATATTTGGCAGATTCTGAAAGTGATTGCGATCACAAGACTCTTTTAGTTGCTTGGGAATCGTCTTTTGAAGAAAGTGCAGTGAAACTCGAAAATTTTGCGGGCGTAGGAACGGCGGCCGAAGGTCTGCATAAAAAGGCCCCCCTGGCCAAATGGTTCAACGTGCAAATTTCCCGATTGTTTTATTATGAAACTAGAATATATTTGGCAGATTCTGAAAGTGATTGCGATTACAAGACTCTTTTAGTTGCTTGGGAATCGTCTTTTGAAGAAAGTGCAGTGAAACTCGAAAATTTTGCGGGCGTAGGAACGGCGGCCGAAGGTCTGCATAAAAAGGCCCCCCTGGCCAAATGGTTCAACGTGCAAATTTCCCGATTGTTTTATTATGAAACTAGAATATATTTGGCAGGTTCTGAAAGTGATTGCGATCACAAGACTCTTTTAGTTGCTTTGGAATCGTCTTTTGAAAGTAGTGCAGTGAAATTCGAAAAAAATTTTGGGAGCGTAGCGAAGGTCTGCATAAAAAGGCCCCCCCTTGCCAAATGGTTCAACGTGCAAATTTCCCGATTGTTTTATTATGAAACTAGAATATATTTGGCAGATTCTGAAAGTGATTGCGATCACAAGACTCTTTTAGTTGCTTTGGAATCGTCTTTTGAAAGTAGTACAGTGAAACTCGAAAAAAAATTTGGGAGCGTAGCGAAGGTCTGCATAAAAAGGCCCCCCTGGCCAAATGGTTCAACGTGCAAATTTCCCGATTGTTTTATTAAGAAACTAGAATATATTTGGCAGATTCTGAAAGTGATTGCGATCACAAGACTCGTTTAGTTGCTTTGGAATCGCCTTTTGAATGTAGTGCAATGAAACTCGAAAAAAATTTTGGGAGCGTAGCGAAGGTCTGCATAAAAAGGCCCACCTGGCCAAATAGTTCAACGTGCAAATTTCCCGATTGTTTTATTATGAAACTAGAATATATTTGGTAGATTCTGAAAGTGATTGTGATCACAAGACTCTTTTAGTTGCTTTGGAATCGTCTTTTGAAAGTAGTGCAGTGAAACTCGAAAAAAATTTTGGGAGCGTAGCGAAGGTCTGCATAAAAAGGCCCCCCTGGCCAAATGGTTCAACGTGCAAATTTCCCGATTGTTTTATTATGAAACTAGAATATATTTGGCAGATTCTGAAAGTGATTGCGATCACAAGACTCTTTTAGTTGCTTGGGAATCGTCTTTTGAAAGTAGTGCAGTGAAACTCGAAAAAAATTTTGGGAGCGTAGCGAAGGTCTGCATAAAAAGGCCTCCCTGGCCAAATGGTTCAACGTGCAAATTTCCAGATTGTTTTATTATGAAACTAGAATATATTTGGCAGATTCTGAAAGTGATTGCGATCACAAGACTCTTTTAGTTGCTTTGGAATCGTCTTTTGAAAGTAGTGCAGTGAAACTCGAAAAAAATTTTGGGAGCGTAGCGAAGGTCTGCATAAAAAGGCCCCCCTGGCCAAATGGTTCAACGTGCAAATTTCCCGATTGTTTTATTATGAAACTAGAATATATTTGGCAGAGTGTGAAAGTGATTGCGATCACAAGACTCTTTTAGTTGCTTTGGAATCGTCTTTTGAAAGTAGTGCAGTGAAACTCGAAAAAAATTTTGGGAGCGTAGCGAAGGTCTGCATAAAAAGGCCTCCCTGGCCAAATGGTTCAACGTGCAAATTTCCAGATTGTTTTATTATGAAACTAGAATATATTTGGCAGATTCGGAAAGTGATTGCGATCACAAGACTCTTTTAGTTGCTTGGGAATCGTCTTTTGAAAAAAGTGCAGTGAAACTCGAAAAAAGTTTGCGGGCGTAGGAACGGCGGCCGAAGGTCTGCATAAAAAGACCCCCCTGGCCAAATGGTTCAACGTGCAAATTTCTCGATTTTTTTATTATGAAACTAGAATATATTTCGCAGATTCTGAAAGTGATTGCGATCACAAGACTCTTTTAGTTGCTTGGGAATCGTCTTTTGAAAAAAGTGCAGTGAAACTCGAAAAAAGTTTGCTTGCGTAGGAACGGCGGCCAAAGGTCTGCATAAAAAAGACCCCCTGGCCAAATGGTTCAACGTGCAAATTTCCCGGTTGTTTGATTATGAAACTAGAATATATTTGGCAGATTCTGAAAGTGATTGCGATCACAAGACTCTTTTAGTTGCTTGGGAATCGTCTTTTGAAAAAAGTGCAGTGAAACTGGAAAAGAGTTTGCGGGCGTAGGAACGGCGGCCGAAGGTCTGCATAAAAAGGCCCTCCTGGCCAAATGGTTCAACGTGCAAATTTCCCGATTGTTTTATTATGAAACTAGAATATATTTGGCAGATTCTGAAAGTGATTGCGATCACAAGACTCTTTTAGTTGCTTTGGAATCGTCTTTTGAAAGTAGTGCAGTGAAACTCGAAAAAAATTTTGGGAGCGTAGCGAAGGTCTGCATAAAAAGGCCCCCCTAGCCGAATGGTTCAACGTGCAAATTTCCCGATTGTTTTATTATGAAACTAGAATATATTTGGCAGATTCTGAAAAGGATTGCGATCACAAGACTCTTTTAGTTGCTTTGGAATCGTCTTTTGAAAGTAGTGCAGTGAAACTCGAAAAAAATTTTGGGAGCGTAGCGAAGGTCTGCATAAAAAGGCCCCCCTGGCCAAATGGTTCAACGTGCAAATTTCCCGATTGTTTTATTATGAAACTAGAATATATTTGGCAGATTCTGAAAGTGATTGCAATCTCAAGACTCTTTTAGTTGCTTGGGAATCGTCTTTTGAAAAAAGTGCAGTGAAACACGAAAAAAGTTTGCGGGTGTAGGAACGGCGGCCGAAGGTCTGCATAAAAAGGCCCCCCTGGCCAAATGGTTCAACGTGCAAATTTCCCGATTGTTTTATTATGAAACTAGAATATATTTTGCAGATTCTGAAAGTGATTGCGATCACAAGACTCTTTTAGTTGCTTTGGAATCGTCTTTTGAAAGTAGTGCAGTGAAACTCGAAAAAAATTTTGGGAGCGTAGCGAAGGTCTGCATAAAAAGGCCCCCCTGGCCAAATGGTTCAACGTGCAAATTTCCCGATTGTTTTATTATGAAACTAGAATATATTTGGCAGATTCTGAAAGTGATTGCGATCACAAGACTCTTTTAGTTGCTTTGGAATCGTTTTTTGAAAGTAGTGCAGTGTAACTCGAAAAAAATTTATGGAGCGTAGCGAAGGTCTGCATAAAAAGGCCCCCCTGGCCAAATGGTTCAACGTGCAAATTTCCCGATTGTTTTATTATGACCTAGAATATATTTGGCAGATTCTGAAAGTGATTGCGATTACAAGACTCTTTTAGTTGCTTTGGAATCGTCTTTTGAAAGTAGTGCAGTGAAACTCGAAAAGAATTTTGGGAGCGTAGCGAAGATCTGCATAAAAAGGCCCCCCTGGCCAAATGGTTCAACGTGCAAATTTCCCAATTGTTTTATTATGAAACTAGAATATATTTGGCAGATTCTGAGAGTGATTGCGATCACAAGACTCTTTTAGTTGCTTTGGAATCGTCTTTTGAAAGTAGTGCAGTGAAACTCGAAAAAAATTTTTGGGAGCGTAGCGAAGGTCTGCATAAAAAGGCCCCCCTGGCCAAATGGTTCAACGTGCAAATTCCACGATTGTTTTATTATGAAACAAGAATATATTTGGCAGATTCTGAAAGTGATTGCGATCACAAAACTCTTTTAGTTGCTTTGGAATCGTCTTTTGAAAGTAGTGCAGTGAAACTCGAAAAAAATTTTGGGAGCGTAGCGAAGGTCTGCATAAAAAGGCCCCCCTGGCCAAATGGTTCAACGTGCAAATTTCCCGATTGTTTTATTATGAAACTAGAATATATTTGGCAGATTCTGAAAGTGATTGCGATCACAAGACTCTTTTAGCTGCTTGGGAATCGTCTTTTGAAATTAGTGCAGTGAAACTCGAAAAAAATTTTGGGAGCGTAGCGAAGGTCTGCATAAAAAGGCGCCCCCCTGACCAAATGGTTCAACGTGCAAATTTCCCGATTGTTTTATTATGAAACTAGAATATATTTGGCAGATTGTGAAAGTGATTGCGATCACAAGACTCTTTTAGTTGCTTTGGAATCGTCTTTTGAAAGTAGTGCAGTGAAACTCGAAAAAAATTTTGGGAGCGTAGCGAAGGTCTGCATAAAAAGGCCTCCCTGGCCAAATGGTTCAACGTGCAAATTTCCAGATTGTTTTATTATGAAACTAGAATATATTTGGCAGATTCGGAAAGTGATTGCGATCACAAGACTCTTTTAGTTGCTTGGGAATCGTCTTTTGAAAAAAGTGCAGTGAAACTCGAAAAAAGTTTGCGGGCGTAGGAACGGCGGCCGAAGGTCTGCATAAAAAGACCCCCATGGCCAAATGGTTCAACGTGCAAATTTCCCGATTTTTTTATTATGAAACTAGAATATATTTCGCAGATTCTGAAAGTGATTGCGATCACAAGACTCTTTTAGTTGCTTGGGAATCGTCTTTTGAAAAAAGTGCAGTGAAACTCGAAAAAAGTTTGCTTGCGTAGGAACGGCGGCCAAAGGTCTGCATAAAAAGGACCCCCTGGCCAAATGGTTCAACGTGCAAATTTCCCGGTTGTTTGATTATGAAACTAGAATATATTTGGCAGATTCTGAAAGTGATTGCGATCACAAGACTCTTTTAGTTGCTTGGGAATCGTCTTTTGAAAAAAGTGCAGTGAAACTGGAAAAGAGTTTGCGGGCGTAGGAACGGCGGCCGGAGGTCTGCATAAAAAGGCCCTCCTGGCCAAATGGTTCAACGTGCAAATTTCCCGATTGTTTTATTATGAAACTAGAATATATTTGGCAGATTCTGAAAGTGATTGCGATCACAAGACTCTTTTAGTTGCTTTGGAATCGTCTTTTGAAAGTAGTGCAGTGAAACTCGAAAAAAATTTTGGGAGCGTAGCGAAGGTCTGCATAAAAAGGCCCCCCTAGCCGAATGGTTCAACGTGCAAATTTCCCGATTGTTTTATTATGAAACTAGAATATATTTGGCAGATTCTGAAAAGGATTGCGATCACAAGACTCTTTTAGTTGCTTTGGAATCGTCTTTTGAAAGTAGTGCAGTGAAACTCGAAAAAAATTTTGGGAGCGTAGCGAAGGTCTGCATAAAAAGGCCCCCCTGGCCAAATGGTTCAACGTGCAAATTTCCCGATTGTTTTATTATGAAACTAGAATATATTTGGCAGATTCTGAAAGTGATTGCAATCTCAAGACTCTTTTAGTTGCTTGGGAATCGTCTTTTGAAAAAAGTGCAGTGAAACTCGAAAAAAGTTTGCGGGTGTAGGAACGGCGGCCGAAGGTCTGCATAAAAAGGCCCCCCTGGCCAAATGGTTCAACGTGCAAATTTCCCGATTGTTTTATTATGAAACTAGAATATATTTTGCAGATTCTGAAAGTGATTGCGATCACAAGACTCTTTTAGTTGCTTTGGAATCGTCTTTTGAAAGTAGTGCAGTGAAACTCGAAAAAAATTTTGGGAGCGTAGCGAAGGTCTGCATAAAAAGGCCCCCCTGGCCAAATGGTTCAACGTGCAAATTTCCCGATTGTTTTATTATGACCTAGAATATATTTGGCAGATTCTGAAAGTGATTGCGATCACAAGACTCTTTTAGTTGCTTTGGAATCGTCTTTTGAAAGTAGTGCAGTGAAACTCGAAAAGAATTTTGGGAGCGTAGCGAAGGTCTGCATAAAAATGCCCCCCTGGCCAAATGGTTCAACGTGCAAATTTCACGATTGTTTTATTATGACCTAGAATATATTTGGCAGATTCTGAAAGTGATTGCGATCACAAGACTCTTTTAGTTGCTTTGGAATCGTCTTTTGAAAGTAGTGCAGTGAAACTCGAAAAGAATTTTGGGAGCGTAGCGAAGGTCTGCATAAAAATGCCCCCCTGGCCAAATGGTTCAACGTGCAAATTTCACGATTGTTTTATTATGACCTAGAATATATTTGGCAGATTCTGAAAGTGATTGCGATCACAAGACTATTTTAGTTGCTTTGGAATCGTCTTTTGAAAGTAGTGCAGTGAAACTCGGAAAGAATTTTGGGAGCGTAGCGAAGGTCTGCATAAAAAGGCCCCCCTGGCCAAATGGTTCAACGTGCAAATTTCACGATTGTTTTATTATGACCTAGAATATATTTGGCAGATTCTGAAAGTGATTGCGATCACAAGACTCTTTTAGTTGCTTTGGAATCGTCTTTTGAAAGTAGTGCAGTGAAACTCGAAAAGAATTTTGGGAGCGTAGCGAAGGTCTGCATAAAAATGCCCCCCTGGCCAAATGGTTCAACGTGCAAATTTCCCGATTGTTTTATTATGAAACTAGAATATATTTGGCAGATTCTGAGAGTGATTGCGATCACAAGACTCTTTTAGTTGCTTTGGAATCGTCTTTTGAAAGTAGTGCAGTGAAACTCGAAAAAAATTTTTGGGAGCGTAGCGAAGGTCTGCATAAAAAGGCCCCCCTGGCCAAATGGTTCAACGTGCAAATTCCCCGATTGTTTTATTATGAAACAAGAATATATTTGGCAGATTCTGAAAGTGATTGCGATCACAAGACTCTTTTAGTTGCTTTGGAATCGTCTTTTGAAAGTAGTGCAGTGAAACTCGAAAAAAATTTTGGGAGCGTAGCGAAGGTCTGCATAAAAAGGCCCCCCTGGCCAAATGGTTGAACGTGAAAATTTCCCGATTGTTTTATTATGAAACTAGAATATATTTGGCAGATTCTGAAAGTGATTGCAATCTCAAGACTCTTTTAGTTGCTTGGGAATCGTCTTTTGAAAAAAGTGCAGTGAAACTCGAAAAGAATTTTGGGAGCGTAGCGAAGGTCTGCATAAAAAGGCCCCCCTGGCCAAATGGTTCAACGTGCAAATTTCCCGATTGTTTTATTATGACCTAGAATATATTTGGCAGATTCTGAAAGTGATTGCGATCACAAGACTCTTTTAGTTGCTTTGGAATCGTCTTTTGAAAGTAGTGCAGTGAAACTCGAAAAGAATTTTGGGAGCGTAGCGAAGGTCTGCATAAAAATGCCCCCCTGGCCAAATGGTTCAACGTGCAAATTTCCCGATTGTTTTATTATGAAACTAGAATATATTTGGCAGATTCTGAGAGTGATTGCGATCACAAGACTCTTTTAGTTGCTTTGGAATCGTCTTTTGAAAGTAGTGCAGTGAAACTCGAAAAAAATTTTTGGGAGCGTAGCGAAGGTCTGCATAAAAAGGCCCCCCTGGCCAAATGGTTCAACGTGCAAATTCCCCGATTGTTTTATTATGAAACAAGAATATATTTGGCAGATTCTGAAAGTGATTGCGATCACAAGACTCTTTTAGTTGCTTTGGAATCGTCTTTTGAAAGTAGTGCAGTGAAACTCGAAAAAAATTTTGGGAGCGTAGCGAAGGTCTGCATAAAAAGGCCCCCCTAGCCGAATGGTTCAACGTGCAAATTTCCCGATTGTTTTATTATGAAACTAGAATATATTTGGCAGATTCTGAAAAGGATTGCGATCACAAGACTCTTTTAGTTGCTTTGGAATCGTCTTTTGAAAGTAGTGCAGTGAAACTCGAAAAAAATTTTGGGAGCGTAGCGAAGGTCTGCATAAAAAGGCCCCCCTGGCCAAATGGTTCAACGTGCAAATTTCCCGATTGTTTTATTATGAAACTAGAATATATTTGGCAGATTCTGAAAGTGATTGCAATCTCAAGACTCTTTTAGTTGCTTGGGAATCGTCTTTTGAAAAAAGTGCAGTGAAACTCGAAAAAAGTTTGCGGGTGTAGGAACGGCGGCCGAAGGTCTGCATAAAAAGGCCCCCCTGGCCAAATGGTTCAACGTGCAAATTTCCCGATTGTTTTATTATGAAACTAGAATATATTTTGCAGATTCTGAAAGTGATTGCGATCACAAGACTCTTTTAGTTGCTTTGGAATCGTCTTTTGAAAGTAGTGCAGTGAAACTCGAAAAAAATTTTGGGAGCGTAGCGAAGGTCTGCATAAAAAGGCCCCCCTGGCCAAATGGTTCAACGTGCAAATTTCCCGATTGTTTTATTATGACCTAGAATATATTTGGCAGATTCTGAAAGTGATTGCGATCACAAGACTCTTTTAGTTGCTTTGGAATCGTCTTTTGAAAGTAGTGCAGTGAAACTCGAAAAGAATTTTGGGAGCGTAGCGAAGGTCTGCATAAAAATGCCCCCCTGGCCAAATGGTTCAACGTGCAAATTTCCCGATTGTTTTATTATGAAACTAGAATATATTTGGCAGATTCTGAAAGTGATTGCGATCACAAGACTCTTTTAGTTGCTTTGGAATCGTCTTTTGAAAGTAGTGCAGTGAAACTCGAAAAGAATTTTGGGAGCGTAGCGAAGGTCTGCATAAAAAGGCCCCCCTGGCCAAATGGTTCAACGTGCAAATTTCCCGATTGTTTTATTATGACCTAGAATATATTTGGCAGATTCTGAAAGTGATTGCGATCACAAGATTCTTTTAGTTGCTTTGGAATCGTCTTTTGAAAGTAGTGCAGTGAAACTCGAAAAGAATTTTGGGAGCGTAGCGAAGGTCTGCATAAAAATGCCCCCCTGGCCAAATGGTTCAACGTGCAAATTTCCCGATTGTTTTATTATGAAACTAGAATATATTTGGCAGATTCTGAGAGTGATTGCGATCACAAGACTCTTTTAGTTGCTTTGGAATCGTCTTTTGAAAGTAGTGCAGTGAAACTCGAAAAAAATTTTTGTGAGCGTAGCGAAGGTCTGCATAAAAAGGCCCCCCTGGCCAAATGGTTCAACGTGCAAATTCCCCGATTGTTTTATTATGAAACAAGAATATATTTGGCAGATTCTGAAAGTGATTGCGATCACAAGACTCTTTTAGTTGCTTTGGAATCGTCTTTTGAAAGTAGTGCAGTGAAACTCGAAAAAAATTTTGGGAGCGTAGCGAAGGTCTGCATAAAAAGGCCCCCCTGGCCAAATGGTTCAACGTGCAAATTTCCCGATTGTTTTATTATGAAACTAGAATATATTTGGCAGATTCTGAAAGTGATTGCGATCACAAGACTCTTTTAGTTGCTTGGGAATCGTCTTTTGAAATTAGTGCAGTGGAACTCGAAAAAAATTTTGGGAGCGTAGCGAAGGTCTGCATAAAAAGGCCCCCCCCCTGACCAAATGGTTCAACGTGCAAATTTCCCGATTGTTTTATTATGAAACTAGAATATATTTGGCAGATTGTGAAAGTGATTGCGATCACAAGACTCTTTTAGTTGCTTTGGAATCGTCTTTTGAAAGTAGTGCAGTGAAACTCGAAAAAAATTTTGGGAGCGTAGCGAAGGTCTGCATAAAAAGGCCTCCCTGGCCAAATGGTTCAACGTGCAAATTTCCAGATTGTTTTATTATGAAACTAGAATATATTTGGCAGATTCGGAAAGTGATTGCGATCACAAGACTCTTTTAGTTGCTTGGGAATCGTCTTTTGAAAAAAGTGCAGTGAAACTCGAAAAAAGTTTGCGGGCGTAGGAACGGCGGCCGAAGGTCTGCATAAAAAGACCCCCCTGGCCAAATGGTTCAACGTGCAAATTTCCCGATTTTTTTATTATGAAACTAGAATATATTTCGCAGATTCTGAAAGTGATTGCGATCACAAGACTCTTTTAGTTGCTTGGGAATCGTCTTTTGAAAAAAGTGCAGTGAAACTCGAAAAAAGTTTGCTTGCGTAGGAACGGCGGCCAAAGGTCTGCATAAAACGGACCCCCTGGCCAAATGGTTCAACGTGCAAATTTCCCGGTTGTTGATTATGAAACTAGAATATATTTGGCAGATTCTGAAAGTGATTGCGATCACAAGACTCTTTTAGTTGCTTGGGAATCGTCTTTTGAAAAAAGTGCAGTGAAACTGGAAAAGAGTTTGCGGGCGTAGGAACGGTGGCCGAAGGTCTGCATAAAAATGCCCCCCTGGCCAAATGGTTCAACGTGCAAATTTCCCGATTGTTTTATTATGAAACTAGAATATATTTGGCAGATTCTGAAAGTGATTGCGATCACAAGACTCTTTTAGTTGCTTGGGAATCGTCTTTTGAAATTAGTGCAGTGGAACTCGAAAAAAATTTTGGGAGCGTAGCGAAGGTCTGCATAAAAAGGCCCCCCCCCTGACCAAATGGTTCAACGTGCAAATTTCCCGATTGTTTTATTATGAAACTAGAATATATTTGGCAGATTGTGAAAGTGATTGCGATCACAAGACTCTTTTAGTTGCTTTGGAATCGTCTTTTGAAAGTAGTGCAGTGAAACTCGAAAAAAATTTTGGGAGCGTAGCGAAGGTCTGCATAAAAAGGCCTCCCTGGCCAAATGGTTCAACGTGCAAATTTCCAGATTGTTTTATTATGAAACTAGAATATATTTGGCAGATTCGGAAAGTGATTGCGATCACAAGACTCTTTTAGTTGCTTGGGAATCGTCTTTTGAAAAAAGTGCAGTGAAACTCGAAAAAAGTTTGCGGGCGTAGGAACGGCGGCCGAAGGTCTGCATAAAAAGACCCCCCTGGCCAAATGGTTCAACGTGCAAATTTCCCGATTTTTTTATTATGAAACTAGAATATATTTCGCAGATTCTGAAAGTGATTGCGATCACAAGACTCTTTTAGTTGCTTGGGAATCGTCTTTTGAAAAAAGTGCAGTGAAACTCGAAAAAAGTTTGCTTGCGTAGGAACGGCGGCCAAAGGTCTGCATAAAACGGACCCCCTGGCCAAATGGTTCAACGTGCAAATTTCCCGGTTGTTGATTATGAAACTAGAATATATTTGGCAGATTCTGAAAGTGATTGCGATCACAAGACTCTTTTAGTTGCTTGGGAATCGTCTTTTGAAAAAAGTGCAGTGAAACTGGAAAAGAGTTTGCGGGCGTAGGAACGGTGGCCGAAGGTCTGCATAAAAATGCCCCCCTGGCCAAATGGTTCAACGTGCAAATTTCCCGATTGTTTTATTATGAAACTAGAATATATTTGGCAGATTCTGAGAGTGATTGCGATCACAAGACTCTTTTAGTTGCTTTGGAATCGTCTTTTGAAAGTAGTGCAGTGAAACTCGAAAAAAATTTTTGGGAGCGTAGCGAAGGTCTGCATAAAAAGGCCCCCCTGGCCAAATGGTTCAACGTGCAAATTCCCCGATTGTTTTATTATGAAACAAGAATATATTTGGCAGATTCTGAAAGTGATTGCGATCACAAGACTCTTTTAGTTGCTTTGGAATCGTCTTTTGAAAGTAGTGCAGTGAAACTCGAAAAAAATTTTGGGAGCGTAGCGAAGGTCTGCATAAAAAGGCCCCCCTGGCCAAATGGTTCAACGTGCAAATTTCCCGATTGTTTTATTATGAAACTAGAATATATTTGGCAGATTCTGAAAGTGATTGCAATCTCAAGACTCTTTTAGTTGCTTGGGAATCGTCTTTTGAAAAAAGTGCAGTGAAACTCGAAAAGAATTTTGGGAGCGTAGCGAAGGTCTGCATAAAAAGGCCCCCCTGGCCAAATGGTTCAACGTGCAAATTTCCCGATTGTTTTATTATGACCTAGAATATATTTGGCAGATTCTGAAAGTGATTGCGATCACAAGACTCTTTTAGTTGCTTTGGAATCGTCTTTTGAAAGTAGTGCAGTGAAACTCGAAAAGAATTTTGGGAGCGTAGCGAAGGTCTGCATAAAAATGCCCCCCTGGCCAAATGGTTCAACGTGCAAATTTCCCGATTGTTTTATTATGAAACTAGAATATATTTGGCAGATTCTGAGAGTGATTGCGATCACAAGACTCTTTTAGTTGCTTTGGAATCGTCTTTTGAAAGTAGTGCAGTGAAACTCGAAAAAAATTTTTGGGAGCGTAGCGAAGGTCTGCATAAAAAGGCCCCCCTGGCCAAATGGTTCAACGTGCAAATTCCCCGATTGTTTTATTATGAAACAAGAATATATTTGGCAGATTCTGAAAGTGATTGCGATCACAAGACTCTTTTAGTTGCTTTGGAATCGTCTTTTGAAAGTAGTGCAGTGAAACTCGAAAAAAATTTTGGGAGCGTAGCGAAGGTCTGCATAAAAAGGCCCCCCTAGCCGAATGGTTCAACGTGCAAATTTCCCGATTGTTTTATTATGAAACTAGAATATATTTGGCAGATTCTGAAAAGGATTGCGATCACAAGACTCTTTTAGTTGCTTTGGAATCGTCTTTTGAAAGTAGTGCAGTGAAACTCGAAAAAAATTTTGGGAGCGTAGCGAAGGTCTGCATAAAAAGGCCCCCCTGGCCAAATGGTTCAACGTGCAAATTTCCCGATTGTTTTATTATGAAACTAGAATATATTTGGCAGATTCTGAAAGTGATTGCAATCTCAAGACTCTTTTAGTTGCTTGGGAATCGTCTTTTGAAAAAAGTGCAGTGAAACTCGAAAAAAGTTTGCGGGTGTAGGAACGGCGGCCGAAGGTCTGCATAAAAAGGCCCCCCTGGCCAAATGGTTCAACGTGCAAATTTCCCGATTGTTTTATTATGAAACTAGAATATATTTTGCAGATTCTGAAAGTGATTGCGATCACAAGACTCTTTTAGTTGCTTTGGAATCGTCTTTTGAAAGTAGTGCAGTGAAACTCGAAAAAAATTTTGGGAGCGTAGTGAAGGTCTGCATAAAAAGGCCCCCCTGGCCAAATGGTTCAACGTGCAAATTTCCCGATTGTTTTATTATGACCTAGAATATATTTGGCAGATTCTGAAAGTGATTGCGATCACAAGACTCTTTTAGTTGCTTTGGAATCGTCTTTTGAAAGTAGTGCAGTGAAACTCGAAAAGAATTTTGGGAGCGTAGCGAAGGTCTGCATAAAAATGCCCCCCTGGCCAAATGGTTCAACGTGCAAATTTCCCGATTGTTTTATTATGAAACTAGAATATATTTGGCAGATTCTGAAAGTGATTGCGATCACAAGACTCTTTTAGTTGCTTTGGAATCGTCTTTTGAAAGTAGTGCAGTGAAACTCGAAAAGAATTTTGGGAGCGTAGCGAAGGTCTGCATAAAAAGGCCCCCCTGGCCAAATGGTTCAACGTGCAAATTTCCCGATTGTTTTATTATGACCTAGAATATATTTGGCAGATTCTGAAAGTGATTGCGATCACAAGACTCTTTTAGTTGCTTTGGAATCGTCTTTTGAAAGTAGTGCAGTGAAACTCGAAAAGAATTTTGGGAGCGTAGCGAAGGTCTGCATAAAAATGCCCCCCTGGCCAAATGGTTCAACGTGCAAATTTCCCGATTGTTTTATTATGAAACTAGAATATATTTGGTAGATTCTGAGAGTGATTGCGATCACAAGACTCTTTTAGTTGCTTTGGAATCGTCTTTTGAAAGTAGTGCAGTGAAACTCGAAAAAAATTTTTGGGAGCGTAGCGAAGGTCTGCATAAAAAGGCCCCCCTGGCCAAATGGTTCAACGTGCAAATTCCCCGATTGTTTTATTATGAAACAAGAATATATTTGGCAGATTCTGAAAGTGATTGCGATCACAAGACTCTTTTAGTTGCTTTGGAATCGTCTTTTGAAAGTAGTGCAGTGAAACTCGAAAAAAATTTTGGGAGCGTAGCGAAGGTCTGCATAAAAAGGCCCCCCTGGCCAAATGGTTCAACGTGCAAATTTCCCGATTGTTTTATTATGAAACTAGAATATATTTGGCAGATTCTGAAAGTGATTGCGATCACAAGACTCTTTTAGTTGCTTGGGAATCGTCTTTTGAAATTAGTGCAGTGGAACTCGAAAAAAATTTTGGGAGCGTAGCGAAGGTCTGCATAAAAAGGCCCCCCCCCCCTGACCAAATGGTTCAACGTGCAAATTTCCCGATTGTTTTATTATGAAACTAGAATATATTTGGCAGATTGTGAAAGTGATTGCGATCACAAGACTCTTTTAGTTGCTTTGGAATCGTCTTTTGAAAGTAGTGCAGTGAAACTCGAAAAAAATTTTGGGAGCGTAGCGAAGGTCTGCATAAAAAGGCCTCCCTGGCCAAATGGTTCAACGTGCAAATTTCCAGATTGTTTTATTATGAAACTAGAATATATTTGGCAGATTCGGAAAGTGATTGCGATCACAAGACTCTTTTAGTTGCTTGGGAATCGTCTTTTGAAAAAAGTGCAGTGAAACTCGAAAAAAGTTTGCGGGCGTAGGAACGGCGGCCGAAGGTCTGCATAAAAAGACCCCCCTGGCCAAATGGTTCAACGTGCAAATTTCCCGATTTTTTTATTATGAAACTAGAATATATTTCGCAGATTCTGAAAGTGATTGCGATCACAAGACTCTTTTAGTTGCTTGGGAATCGTCTTTTGAAAAAAGTGCAGTGAAACTCGAAAAAAGTTTGCTTGCGTAGGAACGGCGGCCAAAGGTCTGCATAAAACGGACCCCCTGGCCAAATGGTTCAACGTGCAAATTTCCCGGTTGTTGATTATGAAACTAGAATATATTTGGCAGATTCTGAAAGTGATTGCGATCACAAGACTCTTTTAGTTGCTTGGGAATCGTCTTTTGAAAAAAGTGCAGTGAAACTGGAAAAGAGTTTGCGGGCGTAGGAACGGTGGCCGAAGGTCTGCATAAAAAGGCCCTCCTGGCCAAATGGTTCAACGTGCAAATTTCCCGATTGTTTTATTATGAAACTAGAATATATTTGGCAGATTCTGAAAGTGATTGCGATCACAAGACTCTTTTAGTTGCTTTGGAATCGTCTTTTGAAAGTAGTGCAGTGAAACTCGAAAAAAATTTTGGGAGCGTAGCGAAGGTCTGCATAAAAAGGCCCCCCTGGCCGAATGGTTCAACGTGCAAATTTCCCGATTGTTTTATTATGAAACTAGAATATATTTGGCAGATTCTGAAAGTGATTGCGATCACAAGACTCTTTTAGTTGCTTTGGAATCGTCTGTTTAAAGTAGTGCAGTGAAACTCAAAAAAAATATTTGGAGCGTAGCGAAGGTCTGCATAAAAAGGCCCCCCTGGCCAAATGGTTCAACGTGCAAATTTCCCGATTGTTTTATTATGAAACTAGAATATATTTGGCAGATTCTGAAAAGGATTGCGATCACAAGACTCTTTTAGTTGCTTTGGAATCGTCTTTTGAAAGTAGTGCAGTGAAACTCGAAAAAAATTTTGGGAGCGTAGCGAAGGTCTGCATAAAAAGGCCCCCCTGGCCAAATGGTTCAACGTGCAAATTTCCCGATTGTTTTATAATGAAACTAGAATATATTTGGCAGATTCTGAAAGTGATTGCAATCTCAAGACTCTTTTAGTTGCTTGGGAATCGTCTTTTGAAAAAAGTGCAGTGAAACTCGAAAAAAGTTTGCGGGTGTAGGAACGGCGGCCGAAGGTCTGCATAAAAAGGCCCCCCTGGCCAAATGGTTCAACGTGCAAATTTCCCGATTGTTTTATTATGAAACTAGAATATATTTTGCAGATTCTGAAAGTGATTGCGATCACAAGACTCTTTTAGTTGCTTTGGAATCGTCTTTTGAAAGTAGTGCAGTGAAACTCGAAAAAAATTTTGGGAGCGTAGCGAAGGTCTGCATAAAAAGGCCCCCTGGCCAAATGGTTCAACGTGCAAATTTCCCCATTGTTTTATTATGAAACTAGAATATATTTGGCAGATTCTGAAAGTGATTCCGATCACAAGACTCTTTTAGTTGCTTTGGAATCGTCTTTTGAAAGCAGTGCAGTGAAACTCGAAAAAATTTTTGGGAGCGTAGCGAAGGTCTGCATAAAAAGGCCCCCCTGGCCAAATGGTTCAACGTGCAAATTTCCCGATTGTTTTATTATGAAACTAGAATATATTTGGCAGATTCTGAAAGTGATTGCGATCACAAGACTCTTTTAGTTGCTTTGGAATCGTCTTTTGAAAGTAGTGCAGTGAAACTCGAAAAGAATTTTGGGAGCGTAGCGAAGGTCTGCATAAAAAGGCCCCCCTGGCCAAATGGTTCAACGTGCAAATTTCCCGATTGTTTTATTATGAAACTAGAATATATTTGGCAGATTCTTAAAGTGATTGCGATCACAAGACTCTTTTAGTTGCTTTGGAATCGTCTTTTGAAAATAGTGCAGTGAAACTCGAAAAAAATTTTTGGGAGCGTAGCGAAGGTCTGCATAAAAAGG
This sequence comes from Salticus scenicus, assembly GCA_963930645.1. Classification (NCBI taxonomy): domain Eukaryota; kingdom Metazoa; phylum Arthropoda; class Arachnida; order Araneae; family Salticidae; genus Salticus; species Salticus scenicus. The sequence continues at coordinate 28,958,095 of OZ005658.1, forward strand.
CCCCCCTGGCCAAATGGTTCAACGTGCAAATTCCCCGATTGTTTTATTATGAAACAAGAATATATTTGGCAGATTCTGAAAGTGATTGCGATCACAAGACTCTTTTAGTTGCTTTGGAATCGTCTTTTGAAAGTAGTGCAGTGAAACTCGAAAAAAATTTTGGGAGCGTAGCGAAGGTCTGCATAAAAAGGCCCCCCTGGCCAAATGGTTCAACGTGCAAATTTCCCGATTGTTTTATTATGAAACTAGAATATATTTGGCTGATTCTGAAAGTGATTGCGATCACAAGACTCTTTTAGTTGCTTGGGAATCGTCTTTTGAAATTAGTGCAGTGAAACTCGAAAAAAATTTTGGGAGCGTAGCGAAGGTCTGCATAAAAAGGCCCCCCCCCCTGACCAAATGGTTCAACGTGCAAATTTCCCGATTGTTTTATTATGAAACTAGAATATATTTGGCAGATTCTGAAAGTGATTGCGATCACAAGACTCTTTTAGTTGCTTTGGAATCGTCTTTTGAAAGTAGTGCAGTGAAACTCGAAAAAAATTTTGGGAGCGTAGCGAAGGTCTGCATAAAAAGGCCTCCCTGGCCAAATGGTTCAACGTGCAAATTTCCCGATTGTTTTATTATTAAACTAGAATATATTTGGCAGATTTCGAAAGTGATTGCAATCACAAGACTCTTTTACTTGCTTGGGAATCGTCTTTTGAAAGTAGTGCAGTGAAACTCGAAAAAAATTTTGGGAGCGTAGCGAAGGTCTGCATAAAAAGGCCTCCCTGGCCAAATGGTTCAACGTGCAAATTTCCCGATTGTTTTATTATGAAACTAGAATATATTTGGCAGATTCTGAAAGTGATTGCGATCACAAGACTCTTTTAGTTGCTTGGGAATCGTCTTTTGAAAAAAGTGCAGTGAAACTCGAAAAATGTTTGCGGGCGTAGGAACGGCTGCCGAAGGTCTGCGTAAAAAGGCCCCCCCTGGCCAAATGGTTCAACGTGCAAATTTCCCGATTGTTTTATTATGAAACTAGAATATTTTTGGCAGATTCTGAAAGTGATTGCGATCACAAGACTCTTTTAGTTGCTTTGGAATCGTCTTTTGAATGTAGTGCAGTGAAACTCGAAAAACATTTTGAGAGCGTAGCGAAGGTCTGCATAAAAAGGCCCCCCTGGCCAAATGGTTCAACGTGCAAATTTCCCGATTGTTTTATTATGAAGCTAGAATATATTTGGCAGATTCTGAAAGTGATTGCGATCACAAGACTCTTTTAGTTGCTTGGGAATCGTCTTTTGAAAAAAGTGCAGTGAAACTCGAAAAAAGTTTGCGGGCGTAGGAACGGCGGCCGAAGGTCTGCATAAAAAGGCCCCCCTGGCCAAATGGTTCAACGTGCAAATTTCCCGATTGTTTTATTATGAAACTAGAATATATTTGGCAGATTCTGAAAGTGATTGCGATCACAAGACTCTTTTAGTTGCTTGGGAATCGTCTTTTGAAGAAAGTGCAGTGAAACTCGAAAATTTTGCGGGCGTAGGAACGGCGGCCGAAGGTCTGCATAAAAAGGCCCCCCTGGCGAAATGGTTCAACGTGCAAATTTCCCGATTGTTTTATTATGAAACTAGAATATATTTGGCAGATTCTGAAAGTGATTGCGATCACAAGACTCTTTTAGTTGCTTTGGAATCGTCTTTTGAAAGTAGTGCAGTGAAACTCGAAAAAAAATTTGGGAGCGTAGCGAAGGTCTGCATAAAAAGGCCTCCCTGGCCAAATGGTTCAACGTGCAAATTTCCCGATTGTTTTATTATGAAACTAGAATATATTTGGCAGATTCTGAAAGTGATTGCGATCACAAGACTCGTTTAGTTGCTTTGGAATCGCCTTTTGAATGTAGTGCAATGAAACTCGAAAAAAATTTTGGGAGCGTAGCGAAGGTCTGCATAAAAAGGCCCACCTGGCCAAATAGTTCAACGTGCAAATTTCCCGATTGTTTTATTATGAAACTAGAATATATTTGGCAGATTTCGAAAGTGATTGCAATCACAAGACTCTTTTACTTGCTTGGGAATCGTCTTTTGAAAGTAGTGCAGTGAAACTCGAAAAAAATTTTGGGAGCGTAGCGAAGGTCTGCATAAAAAGGCCTCCCTGGCCAAATGGTTCAACGTGCAAATTTCCCGATTGTTTTATTATGAAACTAGAATATATTTGGCAGATTCTGAAAGTGATTGCGATCACAAGACTCTTTTAGTTGCTTGGGAATCGTCTTTTGAAAAAAGTGCAGTGAAACTCGAAAAATGTTTGCGGGCGTAGGAACGGCTGCCGAAGGTCTGCGTAAAAAGGCCCCCCCTGGCCAAATGGTTCAACGTGCAAATTTCCCGATTGTTTTATTATGAAACTAGAATATTTTTGGCAGATTCTGAAAGTGATTGCGATCACAAGACTCTTTTAGTTGCTTTGGAATCGTCTTTTGAATGTAGTGCAGTGAAACTCGAAAAACATTTTGAGAGCGTAGCGAAGGTCTGCATAAAAAGGCCCCCCTGGCCAAATGGTTCAACGTGCAAATTTCCCGATTGTTTTATTATGAAGCTAGAATATATTTGGCAGATTCTGAAAGTGATTGCGATCACAAGACTCTTTTAGTTGCTTGGGAATCGTCTTTTGAAAAAAGTGCAGTGAAACTCGAAAAAAGTTTGCGGGCGTAGGAACGGCGGCCGAAGGTCTGCATAAAAAGGCCCCCCTGGCCAAATGGTTCAACGTGCAAATTTCCCGATTGTTTTATTATGAAACTAGAATATATTTGGCAGATTCTGAAAGTGATTGCGATCACAAGACTCTTTTAGTTGCTTGGGAATCGTCTTTTGAAGAAAGTGCAGTGAAACTCGAAAATTTTGCGGGCGTAGGAACGGCGGCCGAAGGTCTGCATAAAAAGGCCCCCCTGGCCAAATGGTTCAACGTGCAAATTTCCCGATTGTTTTATTATGAAACTAGAATATATTTGGCAGATTCTGAAAGTGATTGCGATTACAAGACTCTTTTAGTTGCTTGGGAATCGTCTTTTGAAGAAAGTGCAGTGAAACTCGAAAATTTTGCGGGCGTAGGAACGGCGGCCGAAGGTCTGCATAAAAAGGCCCCCCTGGCCAAATGGTTCAACGTGCAAATTTCCCGATTGTTTTATTATGAAACTAGAATATATTTGGCAGGTTCTGAAAGTGATTGCGATCACAAGACTCTTTTAGTTGCTTTGGAATCGTCTTTTGAAAGTAGTGCAGTGAAATTCGAAAAAAATTTTGGGAGCGTAGCGAAGGTCTGCATAAAAAGGCCCCCCCTTGCCAAATGGTTCAACGTGCAAATTTCCCGATTGTTTTATTATGAAACTAGAATATATTTGGCAGATTCTGAAAGTGATTGCGATCACAAGACTCTTTTAGTTGCTTTGGAATCGTCTTTTGAAAGTAGTACAGTGAAACTCGAAAAAAAATTTGGGAGCGTAGCGAAGGTCTGCATAAAAAGGCCCCCCTGGCCAAATGGTTCAACGTGCAAATTTCCCGATTGTTTTATTATGAAGCTAGAATATATTTGGCAGATTCTGAAAGTGATTGCGATCACAAGACTCTTTTAGTTGCTTGGGAATCGTCTTTTGAAAAAAGTGCAGTGAAACTCGAAAAAAGTTTGCGGGCGTAGGAACGGCGGCCAAAGGTCTGCATAAAAAGGCCCCCCTGGCCAAATGGTTCAACGTGCAAATTTCCCGATTGTTTTATTATGAAACTAGAATATATTTGGCAGATTCTGAAAGTGATTGCGATCACAAGACTCTTTTAGTTGCTTGGGAATCGTCTTTTGAAGAAAGTGCAGTGAAACTCGAAAATTTTGCGGGCGTAGGAACGGCGGCCGAAGGTCTGCATAAAAAGGCCCCCCTGGCGAAATGGTTCAACGTGCAAATTTCCCGATTGTTTTATTATGAAACTAGAATATATTTGGCAGATTCTGAAAGTGATTGCGATCACAAGACTCTTTTAGTTGCTTTGGAATCGTCTTTTGAAAGTAGTGCAGTGAAACTCGAAAAAAAATTTGGGAGCGTAGCGAAGGTCTGCATAAAAAGGCCTCCCTGGCCAAATGGTTCAACGTGCAAATTTCCCGATTGTTTTATTATGAAACTAGAATATATTTGGCAGATTCTGAAAGTGATTGCGATCACAAGACTCGTTTAGTTGCTTTGGAATCGCCTTTTGAATGTAGTGCAATGAAACTCGAAAAAAATTTTGGGAGCGTAGCGAAGGTCTGCATAAAAAGGCCCACCTGGCCAAATAGTTCAACGTGCAAATTTCCCGATTGTTTTATTATGAAACTAGAATATATTTGGCAGATTTCGAAAGTGATTGCAATCACAAGACTCTTTTACTTGCTTGGGAATCGTCTTTTGAAAGTAGTGCAGTGAAACTCGAAAAAAATTTTGGGAGCGTAGCGAAGGTCTGCATAAAAAGGCCTCCCTGGCCAAATGGTTCAACGTGCAAATTTCCCGATTGTTTTATTATGAAACTAGAATATATTTGGCAGATTCTGAAAGTGATTGCGATCACAAGACTCTTTTAGTTGCTTGGGAATCGTCTTTTGAAAAAAGTGCAGTGAAACTCGAAAAATGTTTGCGGGCGTAGGAACGGCTGCCGAAGGTCTGCGTAAAAAGGCCCCCCCTGGCCAAATGGTTCAACGTGCAAATTTCCCGATTGTTTTATTATGAAACTAGAATATTTTTGGCAGATTCTGAAAGTGATTGCGATCACAAGACTCTTTTAGTTGCTTTGGAATCGTCTTTTGAATGTAGTGCAGTGAAACTCGAAAAACATTTTGAGAGCGTAGCGAAGGTCTGCATAAAAAGGCCCCCCTGGCCAAATGGTTCAACGTGCAAATTTCCCGATTGTTTTATTATGAAGCTAGAATATATTTGGCAGATTCTGAAAGTGATTGCGATCACAAGACTCTTTTAGTTGCTTGGGAATCGTCTTTTGAAAAAAGTGCAGTGAAACTCGAAAAAAGTTTGCGGGCGTAGGAACGGCGGCCGAAGGTCTGCATAAAAAGGCCCCCCTGGCCAAATGGTTCAACGTGCAAATTTCCCGATTGTTTTATTATGAAACTAGAATATATTTGGCAGATTCTGAAAGTGATTGCGATCACAAGACTCTTTTAGTTGCTTGGGAATCGTCTTTTGAAGAAAGTGCAGTGAAACTCGAAAATTTTGCGGGCGTAGGAACGGCGGCCGAAGGTCTGCATAAAAAGGCCCCCCTGGCCAAATGGTTCAACGTGCAAATTTCCCGATTGTTTTATTATGAAACTAGAATATATTTGGCAGATTCTGAAAGTGATTGCGATTACAAGACTCTTTTAGTTGCTTGGGAATCGTCTTTTGAAGAAAGTGCAGTGAAACTCGAAAATTTTGCGGGCGTAGGAACGGCGGCCGAAGGTCTGCATAAAAAGGCCCCCCTGGCCAAATGGTTCAACGTGCAAATTTCCCGATTGTTTTATTATGAAACTAGAATATATTTGGCAGGTTCTGAAAGTGATTGCGATCACAAGACTCTTTTAGTTGCTTTGGAATCGTCTTTTGAAAGTAGTGCAGTGAAATTCGAAAAAAATTTTGGGAGCGTAGCGAAGGTCTGCATAAAAAGGCCCCCCCTTGCCAAATGGTTCAACGTGCAAATTTCCCGATTGTTTTATTATGAAACTAGAATATATTTGGCAGATTCTGAAAGTGATTGCGATCACAAGACTCTTTTAGTTGCTTTGGAATCGTCTTTTGAAAGTAGTACAGTGAAACTCGAAAAAAAATTTGGGAGCGTAGCGAAGGTCTGCATAAAAAGGCCCCCCTGGCCAAATGGTTCAACGTGCAAATTTCCCGATTGTTTTATTAAGAAACTAGAATATATTTGGCAGATTCTGAAAGTGATTGCGATCACAAGACTCGTTTAGTTGCTTTGGAATCGCCTTTTGAATGTAGTGCAATGAAACTCGAAAAAAATTTTGGGAGCGTAGCGAAGGTCTGCATAAAAAGGCCCACCTGGCCAAATAGTTCAACGTGCAAATTTCCCGATTGTTTTATTATGAAACTAGAATATATTTGGTAGATTCTGAAAGTGATTGTGATCACAAGACTCTTTTAGTTGCTTGGGAATCGTCTTTTGAAAAAAGTGCAGTGAAACTCGAAAAAAGTTTGCGGGCGTAGGAACGGCGGCCGAAGGTCTGCATAAAAAGGACGCCCTGGCCAAATGGTTCAACGTGCAAATTTCCCGATTGTTTTATTATGAAACTAGAATATATTTGGCAGATTCTGAAAGTGATTGCGATCACAAGACTCTTTTAGTTGCTTGGGAATCGTGTTTTGAAAAAAGTGCAGTGAAACTCGAAAAATGTTTGCGGGCGTAGGAACGGCGGCCGAAGGTCTGCATAAAAAGGCCCCCCTGGCCAAATGGTTCAACGTGCAAATTTCCCGATTGTTTTATTATGAAACTAGAATATATTTGGCAGATTCTGAAAGTGATTGCGATCACAAGACTCTTTTAGTTGCTTTGAACAGGGGAGCAGCCCCCGGCTCACTGCTCGAAGAGCGGTGTTGAGCTATGCTAGGACCGAAGTCCACGTGGGCTGTCCCGAGACGTTTATTGAAAAACGAAAGAGAAAAAAAAAAGCGAAGGTCTGCATAAAAAGGCCCCCCTGGCCAAATGGTTCAACGTGCAAATTTCCCAATTGTTTTATTATGAAACTAGAATATATTTGGCAGATTCTGAAAGTGATTCCGATCACAAGACTCTTTTAGTTGCTTTGGAATCGTCTTTTGAAAGCAGTGCAGTGAAACTCGAAAAGAATTTTGGGAGCGTAGCGAAGTTCTGCATAAAAAGGCCCCCCTGGCCAAATGGTTCAACGTGCAAATTTCCCGATTGTTTTATTATGAAACTAGAATATATTTGGCAGATTCTGAAAGTGATTGCGATCACAAGACTCTTTTAGTTGCTTTGGAATCGTCTTTTGAAAGTAGTGCAGTGAAACTCGAAAAGAATTTTGGGAGCGTAGCGAAGGTCTGCATAAAAAGGCCCCCCTGGCCAAATGGTTCAACGTGCAAATTTCCCGATTGTTTTATTATGAAACTAGAATATATTTGGCAGATTCTGAAAGTGATTGCGATCACAAGACTCTTTTAGTTGCTTGGGAATCGTCTTTTGAAATTATTGCAGTGAAACTCGAAAAAAATTTTGGGAGCGTTGCGAAGGTCTGCATAAAAAGGCCCCCCCCTGACCAAATGGTTCAACGTGCAAATTTCCCGATTGTTTTATTATGAAACTAGAATATATTTGGCAGATTCTGAAAGTGTTTGCGATCACAAGACTCTTTTAGTTGCTTTTGAATCGTCTTTTGAAAGTAGTGCAGTGAAACTCGAAAAAAATTTTGGGAGCGTAGCGAAGGTCTGAATAAAAAGGCCTCCCTGGGCAAATGGTTCAACGTGCAAATTTCCCGATTGTTTTATTATGAAACAAGAATATATTTGGCAGATTCTGAAAGTGATTGCGATCACAAGACTCTTTTAGTTGCTTTGGAATCGTCTTTTGAAAGTAGTGCAGTGAAACTCGAAAAAAAATTTGGGAGCGTAGCGAAGGTCTGCATAAAAAGGCCCCCCTGGCCAAATGGTTCAACGTGCAAATTTCCCGATTGTTTTATTATGAAACTAGAATATATTTGGCAGATTCTGAAAGTGATTGTGATCACAAGACTCTTTTAGTTGCTTGGGAATCGTCTTTTGAAAAAAGTGCAGTGAAACTCGAAAAAAGTTTGCGGGCGTAGGAACGGCGGCCGAAGGTCTGCATAAAAAGGACCCCCTGGCCAAATGGTTCAACGTGCAAATTTCCCGATTGTTTTATTATGAAACTAGAATATATTTGGCAGATTCTGAAAGTGATTGCGATCACAAGACTCTTTTAGTTGCTTGGGAATCGTCTTTTGAAAAAAGTGCAGTCAAACTCGAAAAATGTTTGCGGGCGTAGGAACGGCGGCCGAAGGTCTGCATAAAAAGGCCCCCCTGGCCAAATGGTTCAACGTGCAAATTTCCCGATTGTTTTATTATGAAACTAGAATATATTTGGCAGATTCTGAAAGTGATTGCGATCACAAGACTCTTTTAGTTGCTTTGAACAGGGGAGCAGCCCCCGGCTCACTGCTCGAAGAGCGGTGTTGAGCTATGCTAGGACCGAAGTCCACGTGGGCTGTCCCGAGACGTTTATTGAAAAACGAAAGAGAAAAAAAAAAGCGAAGGTCTGCATAAAAAGGCCCCCCTGGCCAAATGGTTCAACGTGCAAATTTCCCAATTGTTTTATTATGAAACTAGAATATATTTGGCAGATTCTGAAAGTGATTCCGATCACAAGACTCTTTTAGTTGCTTTGGAATCGTCTTTTGAAAGCAGTGCAGTGAAACTCGAAAAGAATTTTGGGAGCGTAGCGAAGGTCTGCATAAAAAGGCCCCCCTGGCCAAATGGTTCAACGTGCAAATTTCCCGATTGTTTTATTATGAAACTAGAATATATTTGGCAGATTCTGAAAGTGATTGCGATCACAAGACTCTTTTAGTTGCTTGGGAATCGTCTTTTGAAATTATTGCAGTGAAACTCGAAAAAAATTTTGGGAGCGTAGCGAAGGTCTGCATAAAAAGGCCCCCCCCTGACCAAATGGTTCAACGTGCAAATTTCCCGATTGTTTTATTATGAAACTAGAATATATTTGGCAGATTCTGAAAGTGATTGCGATCACAAGACTCTTTTAGTTGCTTTGGAATCGTCTTTTGAAAGCAGTGCAGTGAAACTCGAAAAGAATTTTGGGAGCGTAGCGAAGTTCTGCATAAAAAGGCCCCCCTGGCCAAATGGTTCAACGTGCAAATTTCCCGATTGTTTTATTATGAAACTAGAATATATTTGGCAGATTCTGAAAGTGATTGCGATCACAAGACTCTTTTAGTTGCTTTGGAATCGTCTTTTGAAAGTAGTGCAGTGAAACTCGAAAAGAATTTTGGGAGCGTAGCGAAGGTCTGCATAAAAAAGGCCCCCCTGGCCAAATGGTTCAACGTGCAAATTTCCCGATTGTTTTATTATGAAACTAGAATATATTTGGCAGATTCTGAAAGTGATTGCGATCACAAGACTCTTTTAGTTGCTTTGAACAGGGGAGCAGCCCCCGGCTCACTGCTCGAAGAGCGGTGTTGAGCTATGCTAGGACCGAAGTCCACGTGGGCTGTCCCGAGACGTTTATTGAAAAACGAAAGAGAAAAAAAAAAGCGAAGGTCTGCATAAAAAGGCCCCCCTGGCCAAATGGTTCAACGTGCAAATTTCCCAATTGTTTTATTATGAAACTAGAATATATTTGGCAGATTCTGAAAGTGATTCCGATCACAAGACTCTTTTAGTTGCTTTGGAATCGTCTTTTGAAAGCAGTGCAGTGAAACTCGAAAAGAATTTTGGGAGCGTAGCGAAGGTCTGCATAAAAAGGCCCCCCTGGCCAAATGGTTCAACGTGCAAATTTCCCGATTGTTTTATTATGAAACTAGAATATATTTGGCAGATTCTGAAAGTGATTGCGATCACAAGACTCTTTTAGTTGCTTTGGAATCGTCTTTTGAAAGTAGTGCAGTGAAACTCGAAAAGAATTTTGGGAGCGTAGCGAAGGTCTGCATAAAAAAGGCCCCCCTGGCCAAATGGTTCAACGTGCAAATTTCCCGATTGTTTTATTATGAAACTAGAATATATTTGGCAGATTCTGAAAGTGATTGCGATCACAAGACTCTTTTAGTTGCTTGGGAATCGTCTTTTGAAATTATTGCAGTGAAACTCGAAAAAAATTTTGGGAGCGTAGCGAAGGTCTGCATAAAAAGGCCCCCCCCTGACCAAATGGTTCAACGTGCAAATTTCCCGATTGTTTTATTATGAAACTAGAATATATTTGGCAGATTCTGAAAGTGATTGCGATCACAAGACTCTTTTAGTTGCTTTGGAATCGTCTTTTGAAAGCAGTGCAGTGAAACTCGAAAAGAATTTTGGGAGCGTAGCGAAGTTCTGCATAAAAAGGCCCCCCTGGCCAAATGGTTCAACGTGCAAATTTCCCGATTGTTTTATTATGAAACTAGAATATATTTGGCAGATTCTGAAAGTGATTGCGATCACAAGACTCTTTTAGTTGCTTTGGAATCGTCTTTTGAAAGTAGTGCAGTGAAACTCGAAAAGAATTTTGGGAGCGTAGCGAAGGTCTGCATAAAAAAGGCCCCCCTGGCCAAATGGTTCAACGTGCAAATTTCCCGATTGTTTTATTATGAAACTAGAATATATTTGGCAGATTCTGAAAGTGATTGCGATCACAAGACTCTTTTAGTTGCTTGGGAATCGTCTTTTGAAATTATTGCAGTGAAACTCGAAAAAAATTTTGGGAGCGTAGCGAAGGTCTGCATAAAAAGGCCCCCCCCCTGACCAAATGGTTCAACGTGCAAATTTCCCGATTGTTTTATTATGAAACTAGAATATATTTGGCAGATTCTGAAAGTGATTCCGATCACAAGACTCTTTTAGTTGCTTTGGAATCGTCTTTTGAAAGCAGTGCAGTGAAACTCGAAAAGAATTTTGGGAGCGTAGCGAAGTTCTGCATAAAAAGGCCCCCCTGGCCAAATGGTTCAACGTGCAAATTTCCCGATTGTTTTATTATGAAACTAGAATATATTTGGCAGATTCTGAAAGTGATTGCGATCACAAGACTCTTTTAGTTGCTTTGGAATCGTCTTTTGAAAGTAGTGCAGTGAAACTCGAAAAGAATTTTGGGAGCGTAGCGAAGGTCTGCATAAAAAGGCCCCCCTGGCCAAATGGTTCAACGTGCAAATTTCCCGATTGTTTTATTATGAAACTAGAATATATTTGGCAGATTCTGAAAGTGATTGCGATCACAAGACTCTTTTAGTTGCTTGGGAATCGTCTTTTGAAATTATTGCAGTGAAACTCGAAAAAAATTTTGGGAGCGTTGCGAAGGTCTGCATAAAAAGGCCCCCCCCTGACCAAATGGTTCAACGTGCAAATTTCCCGATTGTTTTATTATGAAACTAGAATATATTTGGCAGATTCTGAAAGTGTTTGCGATCACAAGACTCTTTTAGTTGCTTTGGAATCGTCTTTTGAAAGTAGTGCAGTGAAACTCGAAAAAAATTTTGGGAGCGTAGCGAAGGTCTGAATAAAAAGGCCTCCCTGGGCAAATGGTTCAACGTGCAAATTTCCCGATTGTTTTATTATGAAACAAGAATATATTTGGCAGATTCTGAAAGTGATTGCGATCACAAGACTCTTTTAGTTGCTTTGGAATCGTCTTTTGAAAGTAGTGCAGTGAAACTCGAAAAAAAATTTGGGAGCGTAGCGAAGGTCTGCATAAAAAGGCCCCCCTGGCCAAATGGTTCAACGTGCAAATTTCCCGATTGTTTTATTATGAAACTAGAATATATTTGGCAGATTCTGAAAGTGATTGTGATCACAAGACTCTTTTAGTTGCTTGGGAATCGTCTTTTGAAAAAAGTGCAGTGAAACTCGAAAAAAGTTTGCGGGCGTAGGAACGGCGGCCGAAGGTCTGCATAAAAAGGACCCCCTGGCCAAATGGTTCAACGTGCAAATTTCCCGATTGTTTTATTATGAAACTAGAATATATTTGGCAGATTCTGAAAGTGATTGCGATCACAAGACTCTTTTAGTTGCTTGGGAATCGTCTTTTGAAAAAAGTGCAGTCAAACTCGAAAAATGTTTGCGGGCGTAGGAACGGCGGCCGAAGGTCTGCATAAAAAGGCCCCCCTGGCCAAATGGTTCAACGTGCAAATTTCCCGATTGTTTTATTATGAAACTAGAATATATTTGGCAGATTCTGAAAGTGATTGCGATCACAAGACTCTTTTAGTTGCTTTGAACAGGGGAGCAGCCCCCGGCTCACTGCTCGAAGAGCGGTGTTGAGCTATGCTAGGACCGAAGTCCACGTGGGCTGTCCCGAGACGTTTATTGAAAAACGAAAGAGAAAAAAAAAAGCGAAGGTCTGCATAAAAAGGCCCCCCTGGCCAAATGGTTCAACGTGCAAATTTCCCAATTGTTTTATTATGAAACTAGAATATATTTGGCAGATTCTGAAAGTGATTCCGATCACAAGACTCTTTTAGTTGCTTTGGAATCGTCTTTTGAAAGCAGTGCAGTGAAACTCGAAAAGAATTTTGGGAGCGTAGCGAAGGTCTGCATAAAAAGGCCCCCCTGGCCAAATGGTTCAACGTGCAAATTTCCCGATTGTTTTATTATGAAACTAGAATATATTTGGCAGATTCTGAAAGTGATTGCGATCACAAGACTCTTTTAGTTGCTTTGGAATCGTCTTTTGAAAGTAGTGCAGTGAAACTCGAAAAGAATTTTGGGAGCGTAGCGAAGGTCTGCATAAAAAAGGCCCCCCTGGCCAAATGGTTCAACGTGCAAATTTCCCGATTGTTTTATTATGAAACTAGAATATATTTGGCAGATTCTGAAAGTGATTGCGATCACAAGACTCTTTTAGTTGCTTGGGAATCGTCTTTTGAAATTATTGCAGTGAAACTCGAAAAAAATTTTGGGAGCGTAGCGAAGGTCTGCATAAAAAGGCCCCCCCCTGACCAAATGGTTCAACGTGCAAATTTCCCGATTGTTTTATTATGAAACTAGAATATATTTGGCAGATTCTGAAAGTGATTGCGATCACAAGACTCTTTTAGTTGCTTTGGAATCGTCTTTTGAAAGTAGTGCAGTGAAACTCGAAAAAAATTTTGGGAGCGTAGCGAAGGTCTGCATAAAAAGGCCCCCCTGGCCAAATGGTTCAACGTGCAAATTTCCCGATTGTTTTATTATGAAACTAGAATATATTTGGCAGATTGTGAAAGTGATTGCGATCACAAGACTCTTTTAGTTGCTTTGGAATCGTCTTTTGAAAGTAGTGCAGTGAAACTCGAAAAGAATTTTGGGAACGTAGCGAAGGTCTGCATAAAAAGGCCCCCCTGGCCAAATGGTTCAACGTGCAAATTTCCCGATTGTTTTATTATGAAACTAGAATATATTTGGCAGATTCTGAAAGTGATTGCTATCACAAGACTCTTTTAGTTGCTTTGGAATCGTCTTTTGAAAGTAGTGCAGTGAAACTCGAAAAAAATTTTGGGAGCGTAGCGAAGGTCTGAATAAAAAGGCCTCCCTGGCCAAATGGTTCAACGTGCAAATTTCCCGATTGTTTTATTATGAAACTAGAATATATTTGGCAGATTCTGAAAGTGATTGAGATCACAAGACTCTTTTAGTTGCTTTGGAATCGTCTTTTGAAAGCAGTGCAGTGAAACTCGAAAAAAATTTTGGGAGCGTAGCGAAGGTCTGCATAAAAAGGCCCCCCTGGCCAAATGGTTCAACGTGCAAATTTCCCGATTGTTTTATTATGAAACTAGAATATATTTGGCAGATTCTGAAAGTGATTGCGATCACAAGACTCTTTTAGTTGCTTGGGAATCGTCTTTTGAAATTAGTGCAGTGAAACTCGAAAAAAATTTTGGGAGCGTAACGAAGGTCTGCATAAAAAGGCCCCCCCCCCTGACCAAATGGTTCAACGTGCAAATTTCCCAATTGTTTTATTATGAAACTAGAATATATTTGGCAGATTCTGAAAGTGATTGCGATCACAAGACTCTTTTAGTTGCTTTGGAATCGTCTTTTGAAAGTAGTGCAGTGAAACTCGAAAAAAATTTTGGGAGCGTAGCGAAGGTCTGAATAAAAAGGCCTCTCTGGCCAAATGGTTCAACGTGCAAATTTCCCGATTGTTTTATTATGAAACTAGAATATATTTGGCAGATTCTGAAAGTGATTGCGATCACAAGACTCTTTTAGTTGCTTGGGAATCGTCTTTTGAAAGTAGTGCAGTGAAACTCGAAAAAAATTTTGGGAGCGTAGCGAAGGTCTGCATAAAAAGGCCCCCCCTGGCCAAATGGTTCAACGTGCAAATTTCCCGATTGTTTTATTATGAAACTAGAATATATTTGGCAGATTCGGAAAGTGATTGCGATCACAAGACTCTTTTAGTTGCTGTGGAATCGTCTTTTGAAAGTAGTGCAGTGAAACTCGAAAAACATTTTGGGAGCGTAGCGAAGGTCTGCATAAAAAGGCCCCCCTGGCCAAATGGTTCAACGTGCAAATTTCCCGATTGTTTTATTATGAAACTAGAATATATTTGGCAGATTCTGAAAGTGATTGCGATCACAAGACTCTTTTAGTTGCTTTGGAATCGTCTTTTGAAAGTAGTGCAGTGAAACTCGAAAAAAATTTTGGGAGCGTAGCGAAGGTCTGCATAAAAAGGCCCCCCTGGCTAAATGGTTCAACGTGCAAATTTCCCGATTGTTTTATTATGAAGCTAGAATATATTTGGCAGATTCTGAAAGTGATTGCGATCACAAGACTCTTTTAGTTGCTTGGGAATCGTCTTTTGAAAAAAGTGCAGTGAAACTCGAAAAAAGTTTGCGGGCGTAGGAACGGCGGCCGAAGGTCTGCATAAAAAGGCCCCCCTGGCCAAATGGTTCAACGTGCAAATTTCCCGATTGTTTTATTATGAAACTAGAATATATTTGGCAGATTCTGAAAGTGATTGCGATCACAAGACTCTTTTAGTTGCTTGAGAATCGTCTTTTGAAGAAAGTGCAGTGAAACTCGAAAAAAGTTTGCGGGCGTAGGAACGGCGGCCGAAGGTCTGCATAAAAAGCCCCCCCTGGCCAAATGGTTCAACGTGCAAATTTCCCGATTGTTTTATTATGAAACTAGAATATATTTGGCAGATTCTGAAAGTGATTGCGATCACAAGACTCTTTTAGTTGCTTGGGAATCGTCTTTTGAAGAAAGTGCAGTGAAACTCGAAAAAAGTTTGCGGGCGTAGGAACGGCGGCCGAAGGTCTGCATAAAAAGGCCCCCCTGGCCAAATGGTTCAACGTGCAAATTTCCCCATTGTTTTATTATGAAACTAGAATATATTTGGCAGATTCTGAAAGTGATTCCGATCACAAGACTCCTTTAGTTGCTTTGGAATCGTCTTTTGAAAGTAGTGCAGTGAAACTCGAAAAAAATTTTTGGCAGCGTAGCGAAGGTCTGCATAAAAAGGCCCCCTGGTCAAATGGTTCAACGTGCAAATTCCCCGATTGTTTTATTATGAAACAAGAATATATTTGGCAGATTCTGAAAGTGATTGCGATCACAAGACTCTTTTAGTTGCTTTGGAATCGTCTTTTGAAAGTAGTGCAGTGAAACTCGAAAAAAATTTTTGGGAGCGTAGCGAAGGTCTGCATAAAAAGGCCCCCTGGCCAAATGGTTCAACGTGCAAATTCCCCGATTGTTTTATTATGAAACAAGAATATATTTGGCAGATTCTGAAAGTGATTGCGATCACAAGACTCTTTTAGTTGCTTTGGAATCGTCTTTTGAAAGTAGTGCAGTGAAACTCGAAAAAAATTTTGGGAGTGTAGCGAAGGTCTGCATAAAAAGGCCCCCCTGGCCAAATGGTTCAACGTGCAAATTTCCCGATTGTTTTATTATGAAACTAGAATATATTTGGCAGATTCTGAAAGTGATTGCGATCACAAGACTCTTTTAGTTGCTTGGGAATCGTCTTTTGAAATTAGTGCAGTGAAACTCGAAAAAAATTTTGGGAGCGTAGCGAAGGTCTGCATAAAAAGGCCCCCCCTGACGAAATGGTTCAACGTGCAAATTTCCCGATTGTTTTATTATGAAACTAGAATATATTTGGCAGATTCTGAAAGTGATTGCGATCACAAGACTCTTTTAGTTGCTTTGGAATCGTCTTTTGAAAGTAGTGCAGTGAAACTCGAAAAAAATTTTGGGAGCGTAGCGAAGGTCTGCATAAAAAGGCCTCCCTGGCCAAATGGTTCAACGTGCAAATTTCCCGATTGTTTTATTATGAAACTAGAATATATTTGGCAGATTCTGAAAGTGATTGCGATCACAAGACTCTTTTAGTTGCTTTGGAATCGTCTTTTGAAAGTAGTGCAGTGAAACTCGAAAAGAATTTTGGGAGCGTAGCGAAGGTCTGCATAAAAAGGCCCCCCTGGCCAAATGGTTCAACGTGCAAATTTCCCAATTGTTTTATTATGAAACTAGAATATATTTGGCAGATTCTGAGAGTGATTGCGATCACAAGACTCTTTTAGTTGCTTTGGAATCGTCTTTTGAAAGTAGTGCAGTGAAACTCGAAAAAAATTTTTGGGAGCGTAGCGAAGGTCTGCATAAAAAGGCCCCCCTGGCCAAATGGTTCAACGTGCAAATTCCCCGATTGTTTTATTATGAAACAAGAATATATTTGGCAGATTCTGAAAGTGATTGCGATCACAAGACTCTTTTAGTTGCTTTGGAATCGTCTTTTGAAAGTAGTGCAGTGAAACTCGAAAAAAATTTTGGGAGCGTAGCGAAGGTCTGCATAAAAAGGCCCCCCTGGCCAAATGGTTCAACGTGCAAATTTCCCGATTGTTTTATTATGAAACTAGAATATATTTGGCAGATTCTGAAAGTGATTGCGATCACAAGACTCTTTTAGTTGCTTGGGAATCGTCTTTTGAAATTAGTGCAGTGAAACTCGAAAAAAATTTTGGGAGCGTAGCGAAGGTCTGCATAAAAAGGCCCCCCCCTGACCAAATGGTTCAACGTGCAAATTTCCCGATTGTTTTATTATGAAACTAGAATATATTTGGCAGATTCTGAAAGTGATTGCAATCTCAAGACTCTTTTAGTTGCTTGGGAATCGTCTTTTGAAAAAAGTGCAGTGAAACTCGAAAAAAGTTTGCGGGTGTAGGAACGGCGGCCGAAGGTCTGCATAAAAAGGCCCCCCTGGCCAAATGGTTCAACGTGCAAATTTCCCGATTGTTTTATTATGAAACTAGAATATATTTTGCAGATTCTGAAAGTGATTGCGATCACAAGACTCTTTTAGTTGCTTGGGAATCGTCTTTTGAAGAAAGTGCAGTGAAACTCGAAAAAAGTTTGCGGGCGTAGGAACGGCGGCCGAAGGTCTGCATAAAAAGGCCGCCCTGGCCAAATGGTTCAACGTGCAAATTTCCCGATTGTTTTATTATGAAACTAAAATATATTTGGCAGATTCTGAAAGTGATTGCGATCACAAGACTCTTTTAGTTGCTTTGGAATCGTCTTTTGAAAGTAGTGCAGTGAAACTCGAAAAAAATTTTGGGAGCGTAGCGAAGGTCTGCATAAAAAGGCCCCCTGGCCAAATGGTTCAATGTGCAAATTTCCCGATTGTTTTATTATGAAACTAGAATATATATGGCAGATTCGGAAAGTGATTGCGATCTCAAGACTCTTTTAGTTGCTTGGGAATCGTCTTTTGAAAGTAGTGCAGTGAAACTCGAAAAAAATTTATGGAGCGTTGCGAAGGTCTGCATAAAAAGGCCCCCCTGGCCAAATGGTTCAACGTGCAAATTTCCCGATTGTTTTATTATGAACCTAGAATATATTTGGCAGATTCTGAAAGTGATTGCGATCACAAGACTCTTTTAGTTGCTTGGGAATCGTCTTTTGAAATTAGTGCAGTGAAACTCGAAAAAAATTTTGGGAGCGTAGCGAAGGTCTGCATAAAAAGGCCCCCCCCTGACCAAATGGTTCAACGTGCAAATTTCCCGATTGTTTTATTATGAAACTAGAATATATTTGGCAGATTCTGAAAGTGATTGCAATCTCAAGACTCTTTTAGTTGCTTGGGAATCGTCTTTTGAAAAAAGTGCAGTGAAACTCGAAAAAAGTTTGCGGGTGTAGGAACGGCGGCCGAAGGTCTGCATAAAAAGGCCCCCCTGGCCAAATGGTTCAACGTGCAAATTTCCCGATTGTTTTATTATGAAACTAGAATATATTTTGCAGATTCTGAAAGTGATTGCGATCACAAGACTCTTTTAGTTGCTTGGGAATCGTCTTTTGAAGAAAGTGCAGTGAAACTCGAAAAAAGTTTGCGGGCGTAGGAACGGCGGCCGAAGGTCTGCATAAAAAGGCCGCCCTGGCCAAATGGTTCAACGTGCAAATTTCCCGATTGTTTTATTATGAAACTAATATATATTTGGCAGATTCTGAAAGTGATTGCGATCACAAGACTCTTTTAGTTGCTTTGGAATCGTCTTTTGAAAGTAGTGCAGTGAAACTCGAAAAAAATTTTGGGAGCGTAGCGAAGGTCTGCATAAAAAGGCCCCCTAGCCAAATGGTTCAATGTGCAAATTTCCCGATTGTTTTATTATGAAACTAGAATATATATGGCAGATTCGGAAAGTGATTGCGATCTCAAGACTCTTTTAGTTGCTTGGGAATCGTCTTTTGAAAGTAGTGCAGTGAAACTCGAAAAAAATTTATGGAGCGTTGCGAAGGTCTGCATAAAAAGGCCCCCCTGGCCAAATGGTTCAACGTGCAAATTTCCCGATTGTTTTATTATGAACCTAGAATATATTTGGCAGATTCTGAAAGTGATTGCGATCACAAGACTCTTTTAGTTGCTTTGGAATCGTCTTTTGAAAGTAGTGCAGTGAAACTCGAAAAAAATTTTGGGAGCGTAGCGAAGGTCTGCATAAAAAGGCCCACCAGGCCAAATGGTTCAACGTGCAAATTTCCCGATTGTTTTATTATGAAACTAGAATATATTTGGCAGATTCTGAAAGTAATACGATCACAAGACTTTTTTAGTTGCTTGGGAATCGTCTTTTGAAAAAAATGCAATGAAACTCGAAAAAAGTTTGCGGGCGTAAGAACGGCGGCCGAAGGTCTGCATAAAAAGGCCCCCTGGCCAAATGGTTCAACGTGCAAATTTCCCGATTGTTTTATTATGAAACTAGAATATATTTGGCAGATTCCGAAAGTGATTGCGATCACAAGACTCTTTTAGTTGCTTTGGAATCGTCTTTTGAAAGCAGTGCAGTGAAACTCGAAAAAAATTTTGGAAGCGTAGCGAAGGTCTGCATAAAAAGGCCCCCCTGGCCAAATGGTTCAACGTGCAAATTTCCCCATTGTTTTATTATGAAACTAGAATATATTTGGCAGATTCTGAAAGTGATTCCGATCACAAGACTCCTTTAGTTGCTTTGGAATCGTCTTTTGAAAGTAGTGCAGTGAAACTCGAAAAAAATTTTTGGGAGCGTAGCGAAGGTCTGCATAAAAAGGCCCCCTGGCCAAATGGTTCAACGTGCAAATTTCCCGATTGTTTTATTATGAAACTAGAATATATTTGGCAGATTCTGAAAGTGATTGCGATCACAAGACTTTTTTAGTTGCTTGGGAATCGTCTTTTGAAAAAAATGCAGTGAAACTCGAAAAAAGTTTGCGGGCGTAAGAACGGCGGCCGAAGGTCTGCATAAAAAGGCCCCCCCTGGCCAAATGGTTCAACGTGCAAATTTCCCGATTGTTTTATTATGAAACTAGAATATATTTGGCAGATTCTGAAAGTAATACGATCACAAGACTTTATTAGTTGCTTGGGAATCGTCTTTTGAAAAAAGTGCAGTGAAACTGGAAAAGAGTTTGCGGGCGTAGGAACGGCGGCCGAAGGTCTGCATAAAAAGGCCCTCCTGGCCAAATGGTTCAACGTGCAAATTTCCCGATTGTTTTATTATGAAACAAGAATATATTTGGCAGATTCGGAAAGTGATTGCGATCACAAGGCTTTTTTAGTTGCTTTGGAATCGTCTTTTGAATGTAGTGCAGTGAAACTCGAAAAAAATTTATGGACCGTTGCGAAGGTCTGCATAAAAAGGCCCCCCTGGCCAAATGGTTCAACGTGCAAATTTCCCGATTGTTTTATTATGAACCTAGAATATATTTGGCAGATTCTGAAAGTGATTGCGATCACAAGACTCTTTTAGTTGCTTTGAAATCGTCTTTTGAAAGTAGTGCAGTGAAACTCGAAAATAATTTTGGGAGCGTAGCGAAGGTCTGCATAAAAAGGCCCCCTGGCCAAATGGTTCAACGTGCAAATTTCCCGATTGTTTTATTATGAAACTAGAATATATTTGGCAGATTCTGAAAGTGATTGCGATCACAAGACTTTTTTAGTTGCTTGGGAATCGTCTTTTGAAAAAAATGCAGTGAAACTCGAAAAAAGTTTGCGGGCGTAAGAACGGCGGCCGAAGGTCTGCATAAAAAGGCCCCCCCTGGCCAAATGGTTCAACGTGCAAATTTCCCGATTGTTTTATTATGAAACTAGAATATATTTGGCAGATTCTGAAAGTGATTGCGATCACAAGACTCTTTTAGTTGCTTTGGAATCGTCTTTTGAAAGCAGTGCAGTGAAACTCGAAAAAAATTTTGGGAGCGTAGCGAAGGTCTGCATAAAAAGGCCCCCTGGCCAAATGGTTCAACTTGCAAATTTCCCCATTGTTTTATTATGAAACTAGAATATATTTGGCAGATTCTGAAAGTGATTCCGATCACAAGACTCCTTTAGTTGCTTTGGAATCGTCTTTTGAAAGCAGTGCAGTGAAACTCGAAAAAAATTTTGGGAGCGTAGCGAAGGTCTGCATAAAAAGGCCCCCCTGGCCAAATGGTTCAACGTGCAAATTTCCCGATTGTTTTATTATGAAACTAGAATATATTTGGCAGATTCTGAAAGTGATTGCGATCACAAGACTCTTTTAGTTGCTTTGGAATCGTCTTTTGAAAGTAGTGCAGTGAAACTCGAAAAGAATTTTGGGAGCGTAGCGAAGGTCTGCATAAAAAGGCCCCCCTGGCCAAATGGTTCAACGTGCAAATTTCCCAATTGTTTTACTATGAAACTAGAATATATTTGGCAGATTCTGAGAGTGATTGCGATCACAAGACTCTTTTAGTTGCTTTGGAATCGTCTTTTGAAAGTAGTGCAGTGAAACTCGAAAAAAATTTTTGGGAGCGTAGCGAAGGTCTGCATAAAAAGGCCCCCCTGGCCAAATGGTTCAACGTGCAAATTCCCCGATTGTTTTATTATGAAACAAGAATATATTTGGCAGATTCTGAAAGTGATTGCGATCACAAGACTCTTTTAGTTGCTTTGGAATCGTCTTTTGAAAGTAGTGCAGTGAAACTCGAAAAAAATTTTGGGAGCGTAGCGAAGGTCTGCATAAAAAGGCCCCCCTGGCCAAATGGTTCAACGTGCAAATTTCCCGATTGTTTTATTATGAAACTAGAATATATTTGGCAGATTCTGAAAGTGATTGCGATCACAAGACTCTTTTAGTTGCTTGGGAATCGTCTTTTGAAAGTAGTGCAGTGAAACTCGAAAAAAATTTTGGGAGCGTAGCGAAGGTCTGCATAAAAAGGCCTCCCTGGCCAAATGGTTCAACGTGCAAATTTCCAGATTGTTTTATTATGAAACTAGAATATATTTGGCAGATTCTGAAAGTGATTGCGATCACAAGACTCTTTTAGTTGCTTTGGAATCGTCTTTTGAAAGTAGTGCAGTGAAACTCGAAAAAAATTTTGGGAGCGTAGCGAAGGTCTGCATAAAAAGGCCCCCCTGGCCAAATGGTTCAACGTGCAAATTTCCCGATTGTTTTATTATGAAACTAGAATATATTTGGCAGATTGTGAAAGTGATTGCGATCACAAGACTCTTTTAGTTGCTTTGGAATCGTCTTTTGAAAGTAGTGCAGTGAAACTCGAAAAAAATTTTGGGAGCGTAGCGAAGGTCTGCATAAAAAGGCCTCCCTGGCCAAATGGTTCAACGTGCAAATTTCCAGATTGTTTTATTATGAAACTGGAATATATTTGGCAGATTCGGAAAGTGATTGCGATCACAAGACTCTTTTAGTTGCTTGGGAATCGTCTTTTGAAAAAAGTGCAGTGAAACTCGAAAAAAGTTTGCGGGCGTAGGAACGGCGGCCGAAGGTCTGCATAAAAAGACCCCCCTGGCCAAATGGTTCAACGTGCAAATTTCTCGATTTTTTTATTATGAAACTAGAATATATTTCGCAGATTCTGAAAGTGATTGCGATCACAAGACTCTTTTAGTTGCTTGGGAATCGTCTTTTGAAAAAAGTGCAGTGAAACTCGAAAAAAGTTTGCTTGCGTAGGAACGGCGGCCAAAGGTCTGCATAAAAAGGACCCCCTGGCCAAATGGTTCAACGTGCAAATTTCCCGGTTGTTTGATTATGAAACTAGAATATATTTGGCAGATTCTGAAAGTGATTGCGATCACAAGACTCTTTTAGTTGCTTGGGAATCGTCTTTTGAAAAAAGTGCAGTGAAACTGGAAAAGAGTTTGCGGACGTAGGAACGGCGGCCGAAGGTCTGCATAAAAAGGCCCTCTTGGCCAAATGGTTCAACGTGCAAATTTCCCGATTGTTTTATTATGAAACTAGAATATATTTGGCAGATTCTGAAAGTGATTGCGATCACAAGACTCTTTTAGTTGCTTTGGAATCGTCTTTTGAAAGTAGTGCAGTGAAACTCGAAAAAAATTTTCGGAGCGTAGCGAAGGTCTGCATAAAAAGGCCCCCCTAGCCGAATGGTTCAACGTGCAAATTTCCCGATTGTTTTATTATGAAACTAGAATATATTTGGCAGATTCTGAAAAGGATTGCGATCACAAGACTCTTTTAGTTGCTTTGGAATCGTCTTTTGAAAGTAGTGCAGTGAAACTCGAAAAAAATTTTGGGAGCGTAGCGAAGGTCTGCATAAAAAGGCCCCCCTGGCCAAATGGTTCAACGTGCAAATTTCCCGATTGTTTTATTATGAAACTAGAATATATTTGGCAGATTCTGAAAGTGATTGCGATCACAAGACTCTTTTAGTTGCTTTGGAATCGTCTTTTGAAAGTAGTGCAGTGAAACTCGAAAAAAATTTTGGGAGCGTAGCGAAGGTCTGCATAAAAAGGCCCCCCTGGCTAAATGGTTCAACGTGCAAATTTCCCGATTGTTTTATTATGAAGCTAGAATATATTTGGCAGATTCTGAAAGTGATTGCGATCACAAGACTCTTTTAGTTGCTTGGGAATCGTCTTTTGAAAAAAGTGCAGTGAAACTCGAAAAAAGTTTGCGGGCGTAGGAACGGCGGCCGAAGGTCTGCATAAAAAGGCCCCCCTGGCCAAATGGTTCAACGTGCAAATTTCCCGATTGTTTTATTATGAAACTAGAATATATTTGGCAGATTCTGAAAGTGATTGCGATCACAAGACTCTTTTAGTTGCTTGGGAATCGTCTTTTGAAGAAAGTGCAGTGAAACTCGAAAAAAGTTTGCGGGCGTAGGAACGGCGGCCGAAGGTCTGCATAAAAAGGCCCCCCTGGCCAAATGGTTCAACGTGCAAATTTCCCCATTGTTTTATTATGAAACTAGAATATATTTGGCAGATTCTGAAAGTGATTCCGATCACAAGACTCCTTTAGTTGCTTTGGAATCGTCTTTTGAAAGTAGTGCAGTGAAACTCGAAAAAAATTTTTGGCAGCGTAGCGAAGGTCTGCATAAAAAGGCCCCCTGGTCAAATGGTTCAACGTGCAAATTCCCCGATTGTTTTATTATGAAACAAGAATATATTTGGCAGATTCTGAAAGTGATTGCGATCACAAGACTCTTTTAGTTGCTTTGGAATCGTCTTTTGAAAGTAGTGCAGTGAAACTCGAAAAAAATTTTTGGGAGCGTAGCGAAGGTCTGCATAAAAAGGCCCCCTGGCCAAATGGTTCAACGTGCAAATTCCCCGATTGTTTTATTATGAAACAAGAATATATTTGGCAGATTCTGAAAGTGATTGCGATCACAAGACTCTTTTAGTTGCTTTGGAATCGTCTTTTGAAAGTAGTGCAGTGAAACTCGAAAAA
This sequence comes from Salticus scenicus, assembly GCA_963930645.1. NCBI lineage: Eukaryota > Metazoa > Arthropoda > Arachnida > Araneae > Salticidae > Salticus > Salticus scenicus. Next base: position 28,981,945 of record OZ005658.1, read on the forward strand.
AATTTTGGGAGCGTAGCGAAGGTCTGCATAAAAAGGCCCCCCTGGCCAAATGGTTCAACGTGCAAATTTCCCGATTGTTTTATTATGAAACTAGAATATATTTGGCAGATTCTGAAAGTGATTGCGATCACAAGACTCTTTTAGTTGCTTGGGAATCGTCTTTTGAAATTAGTGCAGTGAAACTCGAAAAAAATTTTGGGAGCGTAGCGAAGGTCTGCATAAAAAGGCCCCCCATGACGAAATGGTTCAACGTGCAAATTTCCCGATTGTTTTATTATGAAACTAGAATATATTTGGCAGATTCTGAAAGTGATTGCGATCACAAGACTCTTTTAGTTGCTTTGGAATCGTCTTTTGAAAGTAGTGCAGTGAAACTCGAAAAAAATTTTGGGAGCGTAGCGAAGGTCTGCATAAAAAGGCCTCCCTGGCCAAATGGTTCAACGTGCAAATTTCCCGATTGTTTTATTATGAAACTAGAATATATTTGGCAGATTCTGAAAGTGATTGCGATCACAAGACTCTTTTAGTTGCTTTGGAATCGTCTTTTGAAAGTAGTGCAGTGAAACTCGAAAAGAATTTTGGGAGCGTAGCGAAGGTCTGCATAAAAAGGCCCCCCTGGCCAAATGGTTCAACGTGCAAATTTCCCAATTGTTTTATTATGAAACTAGAATATATTTGGCAGATTCTGAGAGTGATTGCGATCACAAGACTCTTTTAGTTGCTTTGGAATCGTCTTTTGAAAGTAGTGCAGTGAAACTCGAAAAAAATTTTTGGGAGCGTAGCGAAGGTCTGCATAAAAAGGCCCCCCTGGCCAAATGGTTCAACGTGCAAATTCCCCGATTGTTTTATTATGAAACAAGAATATATTTGGCAGATTCTGAAAGTGATTGCGATCACAAGACTCTTTTAGTTGCTTTGGAATCGTCTTTTGAAAGTAGTGCAGTGAAACTCGAAAAAAATTTTGGGAGCGTAGCGAAGGTCTGCATAAAAAGGCCCCCCTGGCCAAATGGTTCAACGTGCAAATTTCCCGATTGTTTTATTATGAAACTAGAATATATTTGGCAGATTCTGAAAGTGATTGCGATCACAAGACTCTTTTAGTTGCTTGGGAATCGTCTTTTGAAATTAGTGCAGTGAAACTCGAAAAAAATTTTGGGAGCGTAGCGAAGGTCTGCATAAAAAGGCCCCCCCCTGACCAAATGGTTCAACGTGCAAATTTCCCGATTGTTTTATTATGAAACTAGAATATATTTGGCAGATTCTGAAAGTGATTGCAATCTCAAGACTCTTTTAGTTGCTTGGGAATCGTCTTTTGAAAAAAGTGCAGTGAAACTCGAAAAAAGTTTGCGGGTGTAGGAACGGCGGCCGAAGGTCTGCATAAAAAGGCCCCCCTGGCCAAATGGTTCAACGTGCAAATTTCCCGATTGTTTTATTATGAAACTAGAATATATTTTGCAGATTCTGAAAGTGATTGCGATCACAAGACTCTTTTAGTTGCTTGGGAATCGTCTTTTGAAGAAAGTGCAGTGAAACTCGAAAAAAGTTTGCGGGCGTAGGAACGGCGGCCGAAGGTCTGCATAAAAAGGCCGCCCTGGCCAAATGGTTCAACGTGCAAATTTCCCGATTGTTTTATTATGAAACTAAAATATATTTGGCAGATTCTGAAAGTGATTGCGATCACAAGACTCTTTTAGTTGCTTTGGAATCGTCTTTTGAAAGTAGTGCAGTGAAACTCGAAAAAAATTTTGGGAGCGTAGCGAAGGTCTGCATAAAAAGGCCCCCTGGCCAAATGGTTCAATGTGCAAATTTCCCGATTGTTTTATTATGAAACTAGAATATATTTGGCAGATTCTGAAAGTAATACGATCACAAGACTTTTTTAGTTGCTTGGGAATCGTCTTTTGAAAAAAATGCAATGAAACTCGAAAAAAGTTTGCGGGCGTAAGAACGGCGGCCGAAGGTCTGCATAAAAAGGCCCCCTGGCCAAATGGTTCAACGTGCAAATTTCCCGATTGTTTTATTATGAAACTAGAATATATTTGGCAGATTCCGAAAGTGATTGCGATCACAAGACTCTTTTAGTTGCTTTGGAATCGTCTTTTGAAAGCAGTGCAGTGAAACTCGAAAAAAATTTTGGAAGCGTAGCGAAGGTCTGCATAAAAAGGCCCCCCTGGCCAAATGGTTCAACGTGCAAATTTCCCCATTGTTTTATTATGAAACTAGAATATATTTGGCAGATTCTGAAAGTGATTCCGATCACAAGACTCCTTTAGTTGCTTTGAAATAGTCTTTTGAAAGTAGTGCAGTGAAACTCGAAAAAAATTTTTGGGAGCGTAGCGAAGGTCTGCATAAAAAGGCCCCCTGGCCAAATGGTTCAACGTGCAAATTTCCCGATTGTTTTATTATGAAACTAGAATATATTTGGCAGATTCTGAAAGTGATTGCGATCACAAGACTTTTTTAGTTGCTTGGGAATCGTCTTTTGAAAAAAATGCAGTGAAACTCGAAAAAAGTTTGCGGGCGTAAGAACGGCGGCCGAAGGTCTGCATAAAAAGGCCCCCCCTGGCCAAATGGTTCAACGTGCAAATTTCCCGATTGTTTTATTATGAAACTAGAATATATTTGGCAGATTCTGAAAGTAATACGATCACAAGACTTTTTTAGTTGCTTGGGAATCGTCTTTTGAAAAAAGTGCAGTGAAACTGGAAAAGAGTTTGCGGGCGTAGGAACGGCGGCCGAAGGTCTGCATAAAAAGGCCCTCCTGGCCAAATGGTTCAACGTGCAAATTTCCCGATTGTTTTATTATGAAACTAGAATATATTTGGCAGATTCGGAAAGTGATTGCGATCACAAGGCTTTTTTAGTTGCTTTGGAATCGTCTTTTGAAAGTAGTGCAGTGAAACTCGAAAAAAATTTATGGACCGTTGCGAAGGTCTGCATAAAAAGGCCCCCCTGGCCAAATGGTTCAACGTGCAAATTTCCCGATTGTTTTATTATGAACCTAGAATATATTTGGCAGATTCTGAAAGTGATTGCGATCACAAGACTCTTTTAGTTGCTTTGAAATCGTCTTTTGAAAGTAGTGCAGTGAAACTCGAAAATAATTTTGGGAGCGTAGCGAAGGTCTGCTTAAAAAGGCCCCCTGGCCAAATGGTTCAACGTGCAAATTTCCCGATTGTTTTATTATGAAACTAGAATATATTTGGCAGATTCTGAAAGTGATTGCGATCACAAGACTTTTTTAGTTGCTTGGGAATCGTCTTTTGAAAAAAATGCAGTGAAACTCGAAAAAAGTTTGCGGGCGTAAGAACGGCGGCCGAAGGTCTGCATAAAAAGGCCCCCCCTGGCCAAATGGTTCAACGTGCAAATTTCCCGATTGTTTTATTATGAAACTAGAATATATTTGGCAGATTCTGAAAGTGATTGCGATCACAAGACTCTTTTAGTTGCTTTGGAATCGTGTTTTGAAAGCAGTGCAGTGAAACTCGAAAAAAATTTTGGGAGCGTAGCGAAGGTCTGCATAAAAAGGCCCCCTGGCCAAATGGTTCAACTTGCAAATTTCCCCATTGTTTTATTATGAAACTAGAATATATTTGGCAGATTCTGAAAGTGATTCCGATCACAAGACTCCTTTAGTTGCTTTGGAATCGTCTTTTGAAAGCAGTGCAGTGAAACTCGAAAAAAATTTTGGGAGCGTAGCGAAGGTCTGCATAAAAAGGCCCCCCTGGCCAAATGGTTCAACGTGCAAATTTCCCGATTGTTTTATTATGAAACTAGAATATATTTGGCAGATTCTGAAAGTGATTGCGATCACAAGACTCTTTTAGTTGCTTTGGAATCGTCTTTTGAAAGTAGTGCAGTGAAACTCGAAAAGAATTTTGGGAGCGTAGCGAAGGTCTGCATAAAAAGGCCCCCCTGGCCAAATGGTTCAACGTGCAAATTTCCCAATTGTTTTACTATGAAACTAGAATATATTTGGCAGATTCTGAGAGTGATTGCGATCACAAGACTCTTTTAGTTGCTTTGGAATCGTCTTTTGAAAGTAGTGCAGTGAAACTCGAAAAAAATTTTTGGGAGCGTAGCGAAGGTCTGCATAAAAAGGCCCCCCTGGCCAAATGGTTCAACGTGCAAATTCCCCGATTGTTTTATTATGAAACAAGAATATATTTGGCAGATTCTGAAAGTGATTGCGATCACAAGACTCTTTTAGTTGCTTTGGAATCGTCTTTTGAAAGTAGTGCAGTGAAACTCGAAAAAAATTTTGGGAGCGTAGCGAAGGTCTGCATAAAAAGGCCCCCCTGGCCAAATGGTTCAACGTGCAAATTTCCCGATTGTTTTATTATGAAACTAGAATATATTTGGCAGATTCTGAAAGTGATTGCGATCACAAGACTCTTTTAGTTGCTTGGGAATCGTCTTTTGAAAGTAGTGCAGTGAAACTCGAAAAAAATTTTGGGAGCGTAGCGAAGGTCTGCATAAAAAGGCCTCCCTGGCCAAATGGTTCAACGTGCAAATTTCCAGATTGTTTTATTGTGAAACTAGAATATATTTGGCAGATTCTGAAAAGGATTGCGATCACAAGACTCTTTTAGTTGCTTTGGAATCGTCTTTTGAAAGTAGTGCAGTGAAACTCGAAAAAAATTTTGGGAGCGTAGCGAAGGTCTGCATAAAAAGGCCCCCCTGGCCAAATGGTTCAACGTGCAAATTTCCCGATTGTTTTATTATGAAACTAGAATATATTTGGCAGATTCTGAAAGTGATTGCAATCTCAAGACTCTTTTAGTTGCTTGGGAATCGTCTTTTGAAAAAAGTGCAGTGAAACACGAAAAAAGTTTGCGGGTGTAGGAACGGCGGCCGAAGGTCTGCATAAAAAGGCCCCCCTGGCCAAATGGTTCAACGTGCAAATTTCCCGATTGTTTTATTATGAAACTAGAATATATTTTGCAGATTCTGAAAGTGATTGCGATCACAAGACTCTTTTAGTTGCTTTGGAATCGTCTTTTGAAAGTAGTGCAGTGAAACTCGAAAAAAATTTTGGGAGCGTAGCGAAGGTCTGCATAAAAAGGCCCCCCTGGCCAAATGGTTCAACGTGCAAATTTCCCGATTGTTTTATTATGAAACTAGAATATATTTGGCAGATTCTGAAAGTGATTGCGATCACAAGACTCTTTTAGTTGCTTTGGAATCGTTTTTTGAAAGTAGTGCAGTGTAACTCGAAAAAAATTTATGGAGCGTAGCGAAGGTCTGCATAAAAAGGCCCCCCTGGCCAAATGGTTCAACGTGCAAATTTCCCGATTGTTTTATTATGACCTAGAATATATTTGGCAGATTCTGAAAGTGATTGCGATCACAAGACTCTTTTAGTTGCTTTGGAATCGTCTTTTGAAAGTAGTGCAGTGAAACTCGAAAAGAATTTTGGGAGCGTAGCGAAGATCTGCATAAAAAGGCCCCTCTGGCCAAATGGTTCAACGTGCAAATTTCCCAATTGTTTTATTATGAAACTAGAATATATTTGGCAGATTCTGAGAGTGATTGCGATCACAAGACTCTTTTAGTTGCTTTGGAATCGTCTTTTGAAAGTAGTGCAGTGAAACTCGAAAAAAATTTTTGGGAGCGTAGCGAAGGTCTGCATAAAAAGGCCCCCCTGGCCAAATGGTTCAACGTGCAAATTCCCCGATTGTTTTATTATGAAACAAGAATATATTTGGCAGATTCTGAAAGTGATTGCGATCACAAGACTCTTTTAGTTGCTTTGGAATCGTCTTTTGAAAGTAGTGCAGTGAAACTCGAAAAAAATTTTGGGAGCGTAGCGAAGGTCTGCATAAAAAGGCCCCCCTGGCCAAATGGTTCAACGTGCAAATTTCCCGATTGTTTTATTATGAAACTAGAATATATTTGGCAGATTCTGAAAGTGATTGCGATCACAAGACTCTTTTAGCTGCTTGGGAATCGTCTTTTGAAATTAGTGCAGTGAAACTCGAAAAAAATTTTGGGAGCGTAGCGAAGGTCTGCATAAAAAGGCCCCCCCCCTGACCAAATGGTTCAACGTGCAAATTTCCCGATTGTTTTATTATGAAACTAGAATATATTTGGCAGATTGTGAAAGTGATTGCGATCACAAGACTCTTTTAGTTGCTTTGGAATCGTCTTTTGAAAGTAGTGCAGTGAAACTCGAAAAAAATTTTGGGAGCGTAGCGAAGGTCTGCATAAAAAGGCCTCCCTGGCCAAATGGTTCAACGTGCAAATTTCCAGATTGTTTTATTATGAAACTAGAATATATTTGGCAGATTCGGAAAGTGATTGCGATCACAAGACTCTTTTAGTTGCTTGGGAATCGTCTTTTGAAAAAAGTGCAGTGAAACTCGAAAAAAGTTTGCGGGCGTAGGAACGGCGGCTGAAGGTCTGCATAAAAAGACCCCCCTGGCCAAATGGTTCAACGTGCAAATTTCCCGATTTTTTTATTATGAAACTAGAATATATTTCGCAGATTCTGAAAGTGATTGCGATCACAAGACTCTTTTAGTTGCTTGGGAATCGTCTTTTGAAAAAAGTGCAGTGAAACTCGAAAAAAGTTTGCTTGCGTAGGAACGGCGGCCAAAGGTCTGCATAAAAAGGACCCCCTGGCCAAATGGTTCAACGTGCAAATTTCCCGGTTGTTTGATTATGAAACTAGAATATATTTGGCAGATTCTGAAAGTGATTGCGATCACAAGACTCTTTTAGTTGCTTGGGAATCGTCTTTTGAAAAAAGTGCAGTGAAACTGGAAAAGAGTTTGCGGGCGTAGGAACGGCGGCCGAAGGTCTGCATAAAAAGGCCCTCCTGGCCAAATGGTTCAACGTGCAAATTTCCCGATTGTTTTATTATGAAACTAGAATATATTTGGCAGATTCTGAAAGTGATTGCGATCACAAGACTCTTTTAGTTGCTTTGGAATCGTCTTTTGAAAGTAGTGCAGTGAAACTCGAAAAAAATTTCGGGAGCGTAGCGAAGGTCTGCATAAAAAGGCCCCCCTGGCCAAATGGTTCAACGTGCAAATTTCCCGATTGTTTTATTATGAAACTAGAATATATTTGGCAGATTCTGAAAGTGATTGCAATCTCAAGACTCTTTTAGTTGCTTGGGAATCGTCTTTTGAAAAAAGTGCAGTGAAACTCGAAAAAAGTTTGCGGGTGTAGGAACGGCGGCCGAAGGTCTGCATAAAAAGGCCCCCCTGGCCAAATGGTTCAACGTGCAAATTTCCCGATTGTTTTATTATGAAACTAGAATATATTTTGCAGATTCTGAAAGTGATTGCGATCACAAGACTCTTTTAGTTGCTTTGGAATCGTCTTTTGAAAGTAGTGCAGTGAAACTCGAAAAAAATTTTGGGAGCGTAGCGAAGGTCTGCATAAAAAGGCCCCCCTGGCCAAATGGTTCAACGTGCAAATTTCCCGATTGTTTTATTATGACCTAGAATATATTTGGCAGATTCTGAAAGTGATTGCGATCACAAGACTCTTTTAGTTGCTTTGGAATCGTCTTTTGAAAGTAGTGCAGTGAAACTCGAAAAGAATTTTGGGAGCGTAGCGAAGGTCTGCATAAAAATGCCCCCCTGGCCAAATGGTTCAACGTGCAAATTTCCCGATTGTTTTATTATGAAACTAGAATATATTTGGCAGATTCTGAAAGTGATTGCGATCACAAGACTCTTTTAGTTGCTTTGGAATCGTCTTTTGAAAGTAGTGCAGTGAAACTCGAAAAGAATTTTGGGAGCGTAGCGAAGGTCTGCATAAAAAGGCCCCCCTGGCCAAATGGTTCAACGTGCAAATTTCCCGATTGTTTTATTATGACCTAGAATATATTTGGCAGATTCTGAAAGTGATTGCGATCACAAGACTCTTTTAGTTGCTTTGGAATCGTCTTTTGAAAGTAGTGCAGTGAAACTCGAAAAGAATTTTGGGAGCGTAGCGAAGGTCTGCATAAAAATGCCCCCCTGGCCAAATGGTTCAACGTGCAAATTTCCCGATTGTTTTATTATGAAACTAGAATATATTTGGCAGATTCTGAGAGTGATTGCGATCACAAGACTCTTTTAGTTGCTTTGGAATCGTCTTTTGAAAGTAGTGCAGTGAAACTCGAAAAAAATTTTTGGGAGCGTAGCGAAGGTCTGCATAAAAAGGCCCCCCTGGCCAAATGGTTCAACGTGCAAATTCCCCGATTGTTTTATTATGAAACAAGAATATATTTGGCAGATTCTGAAAGTGATTGCGATCACAAGACTCTTTTAGTTGCTTTGGAATCGTCTTTTGAAAGTAGTGCAGTGAAACTCGAAAAAAATTTTGGGAGCGTAGCGAAGGTCTGCATAAAAAGGCCCCCCTGGCCAAATGGTTCAACGTGCAAATTTCCCGATTGTTTTATTATGAAACTAGAATATATTTGGCAGATTCTGAAAGTGATTGCGATCACAAGACTCTTTTAGTTGCTTGGGAATCGTCTTTTGAAATTAGTGCAGTGAAACTCGAAAAAAATTTTGGGAGCGTAGCGAAGGTCTGCATAAAAAGGCCCCCCCCCTGACCAAATGGTTCAACGTGCAAATTTCCCGATTGTTTTATTATGAAACTAGAATATATTTGGCAGATTGTGAAAGTGATTGCGATCACAAGACTCTTTTAGTTGCTTTGGAATCGTCTTTTGAAAGTAGTGCAGTGAAACTCGAAAAAAATTTTGGGAGCGTAGCGAAGGTCTGCATAAAAAGGCCTCCCTGGCCAAATGGTTCAACGTGCAAATTTCCAGATTGTTTTATTATGAAACTAGAATATATTTGGCAGATTCGGAAAGTGATTGCGATCACAAGACTCTTTTAGTTGCTTGGGAATCGTCTTTTGAAAAAAGTGCAGTGAAACTCGAAAAAAGTTTGCGGGCGTAGGAACGGCGGCCGAAGGTCTGCATAAAAAGACCCCCCTGGCCAAATGGTTCAACGTGCAAATTTCCCGATTTTTTTATTATGAAACTAGAATATATTTCGCAGATTCTGAAAGTGATTGCGATCACAAGACTCTTTTAGTTGCTTGGGAATCGTCTTTTGAAAAAAGTGCAGTGAAACTCGAAAAAAGTTTGCTTGCGTAGGAACGGCGGCCAAAGGTCTGCATAAAACGGACCCCCTGGCCAAATGGTTCAACGTGCAAATTTCCCGGTTGTTGATTATGAAACTAGAATATATTTGGCAGATTCTGAAAGTGATTGCGATCACAAGACTCTTTTAGTTGCTTGGGAATCGTCTTTTGAAAAAAGTGCAGTGAAACTGGAAAAGAGTTTGCGGGCGTAGGAACGGTGGCCGAAGGTCTGCATAAAAAGGCCCTCCTGGCCAAATGGTTCAACGTGCAAATTTCCCGATTGTTTTATTATGAAACTAGAATATATTTGGCAGATTCTGAAAGTGATTGCGATCACAAGACTCTTTTAGTTGCTTTGGAATCGTCTTTTGAAAGTAGTGCAGTGAAACTCGAAAAAAATTTTGGGAGCGTAGCGAAGGTCTGCATAAAAAGGCCCCCCTGGCTGAATGGTTCAACGTGCAAATTTCCCGATTGTTTTATTATGAAACTAGAATATATTTGGCAGATTCTGAAAGTGATTGCGATCACAAGACTCTTTTAGTTGCTTTGGAATCGTCTGTTTAAAGTAGTGCAGTGAAACTCAAAAAAAATATTTGGAGCGTAGCGAAGGTCTGCATAAAAAGGCCCCCCTGGCCAAATGGTTCAACGTGCAAATTTCCCGATTGTTTTATTATGAAACTAGAATATATTTGGCAGATTCTGAAAAGGATTGCGATCACAAGACTCTTTTAGTTGCTTTGGAATCGTCTTTTGAAAGTAGTGCAGTGAAACTCGAAAAAAATTTTGGGAGCGTAGCGAAGGTCTGCATAAAAAGGCCCCCCTGGCCAAATGGTTCAACGTGCAAATTTCCCGATTGTTTTATTATGAAACTAGAATATATTTGGCAGATTCTGAAAGTGATTGCAATCTCAAGACTCTTTTAGTTGCTTGGGAATCGTCTTTTGAAAAAAGTGCAGTGAAACTCGAAAAAAGTTTGCGGGTGTAGGAACGGCGGCCGAAGGTCTGCATAAAAAGGCCCCCCTGGCCAAATGGTTCAACGTGCAAATTTCCCGATTGTTTTATTATGAAACTAGAATATATTTTGCAGATTCTGAAAGTGATTGCGATCACAAGACTCTTTTAGTTGCTTTGGAATCGTCTTTTGAAAGTAGTGCAGTGAAACTCGAAAAAAATTTTGGGAGCGTAGCGAAGGTCTGCATAAAAAGGCCCCCTGGCCAAATGGTTCAACGTGCAAATTTCCCCATTGTTTTATTATGAAACTAGAATATATTTGGCAGATTCTGAAAGTGATTCCGATCACAAGACTCTTTTAGTTGCTTTGGAATCGTCTTTTGAAAGCAGTGCAGTGAAACTCGAAAAAATTTTTGGGAGCGTAGCGAAGGTCTGCATAAAAAGGCCCCCCTGGCCAAATGGTTCAACGTGCAAATTTCCCGATTGTTTTATTATGAAACTAGAATATATTTGGCAGATTCTGAAAGTGATTGCGATCACAAGACTCTTTTAGTTGCTTTGGAATCGTCTTTTGAAAGTAGTGCAGTGAAACTCGAAAAGAATTTTGGGAGCGTAGCGAAGGTCTGCATAAAAATGCCCCCCTGGCCAAATGGTTCAACGTGCAAATTTCCCGATTGTTTTATTATGAAACTAGAATATATTTGGCAGATTCTGAAAGTGATTGCGATCACAAGACTCTTTTAGTTGCTTTGGAATCGTCTTTTGAAAGTAGTGCAGTGAAACTCGAAAAGAATTTTGGGAGCGTAGCGAAGGTCTGCATAAAAAGGCCCCCCTGGCCAAATGGTTCAACGTGCAAATTTCCCGATTGTTTTATTATGACCTAGAATATATTTGGCAGATTCTGAAAGTGATTGCGATCACAAGACTCTTTTAGTTGCTTTGGAATCGTCTTTTGAAAGTAGTGCAGTGAAACTCGAAAAGAATTTTGGGAGCGTAGCGAAGGTCTGCATAAAAAGGCCCCCCTGGCCAAATGGTTCAACGTGCAAATTTCCCGATTGTTTTATTATGACCTAGAATATATTTGGCAGATTCTGAAAGTGATTGCGATCACAAGACTCTTTTAGTTGCTTTGGAATCGTCTTTTGAAAGTAGTGCAGTGAAACTCGAAAAGAATTTTGGGAGCGTAGCGAAGGTCTGCATAAAAATGCCCCCCTGGCCAAATGGTTCAACGTGCAAATTTCCCGATTGTTTTATTATGAAACTAGAATATATTTGGCAGATTCTGAGAGTGATTGCGATCACAAGACTCTTTTAGTTGCTTTGGAATCGTCTTTTGAAAGTAGTGCAGTGAAACTCGAAAAAAATTTTTGGGAGCGTAGCGAAGGTCTGCATAAAAAGGCCCCCCTGGCCAAATGGTTCAACGTGCAAATTCCCCGATTGTTTTATTATGAAACAAGAATATATTTGGCAGATTCTGAAAGTGATTGCGATCACAAGACTCTTTTAGTTGCTTTGGAATCGTCTTTTGAAAGTAGTGCAGTGAAACTCGAAAAAAATTTTGGGAGCGTAGCGAAGGTCTGCATAAAAAGGCCCCCCTGGCCAAATGGTTCAACGTGCAAATTTCCCGATTGTTTTATTATGAAACTAGAATATATTTGGCAGATTCTGAAAGTGATTGCGATCACAAGACTCTTTTAGTTGCTTGGGAATCGTCTTTTGAAATTAGTGCAGTGAAACTCGAAAAAAATTTTGGGAGCGTAGCGAAGGTCTGCATAAAAAGGCCCCCCCCTGACCAAATGGTTCAACGTGCAAATTTCCCGATTGTTTTATTATGAAACTAGAATATATTTGGCAGATTGTGAAAGTGATTGCGATCACAAGACTCTTTTAGTTGCTTTGGAATCGTCTTTTGAAAGTAGTGCAGTGAAACTCGAAAAAAATTTTGGGAGCGTAGCGAAGGTCTGCATAAAAAGGCCTCCCTGGCCAAATGGTTCAACGTGCAAATTTCCAGATTGTTTTATTATGAAACTAGAATATATTTGGCAGATTCGGAAAGTGATTGCGATCACAAGACTCTTTTAGTTGCTTGGGAATCGTCTTTTGAATAAAGTGCAGTGAAACTCGAAAAAAGTTTGCGGGCGTAGGAACGGCGGCCGAAGGTCTGCATAAAAAGACCCCCCTGGCCAAATGGTTCAACGTGCAAATTTCCCGATTTTTTTATTATGAAACTAGAATATATTTCGCAGATTCTGAAAGTGATTGCGATCACAAGACTCTTTTAGTTGCTTGGGAATCGTCTTTTGAAAAAAGTGCAGTGAAACTCGAAAAAAGTTTGCTTGCGTAGGAACGGCGGCCAAAGGTCTGCATAAAACGGACCCCCTGGCCAAATGGTTCAACGTGCAAATTTCCCGGTTGTTGATTATGAAACTAGAATATATTTGGCAGATTCTGAAAGTGATTGCGATCACAAGACTCTTTTAGTTGCTTGGGAATCGTCTTTTGAAAAAAGTGCAGTGAAACTGGAAAAGAGTTTGCGGGCGTAGGAACGGTGGCCGAAGGTCTGCATAAAAAGGCCCTCCTGGCCAAATGGTTCAACGTGCAAATTTCCCGATTGTTTTATTATGAAACTAGAATATATTTGGCAGATTCTGAAAGTGATTGCGATCACAAGACTCTTTTAGTTGCTTTGGAATCGTCTTTTGAAAGTAGTGCAGTGAAACTCGAAAAAAATTTTGGGAGCGTAGCGAAGGTCTGCATAAAAAGGCCCCCCTGGCTGAATGGTTCAACGTGCAAATTTCCCGATTGTTTTATTATGAAACTAGAATATATTTGGCAGATTCTGAAAGTGATTGCGATCACAAGACTCTTTTAGTTGCTTTGGAATCGTCTGTTTAAAGTAGTGCAGTGAAACTCAAAAAAAATATTTGGAGCGTAGCGAAGGTCTGCATAAAAAGGCCCCCCTGGCCAAATGGTTCAACGTGCAAATTTCCCGATTGTTTTATTATGAAACTAGAATATATTTGGCAGATTCTGAAAAGGATTGCGATCACAAGACTCTTTTAGTTGCTTTGGAATCGTCTTTTGAAAGTAGTGCAGTGAAACTCGAAAAAAATTTTGGGAGCGTAGCGAAGGTCTGCATAAAAAGGCCCCCCTGGCCAAATGGTTCAACGTGCAAATTTCCCGATTGTTTTATTATGAAACTAGAATATATTTGGCAGATTCTGAAAGTGATTGCAATCTCAAGACTCTTTTAGTTGCTTGGGAATCGTCTTTTGAAAAAAGTGCAGTGAAACTCGAAAAAAGTTTGCGGGTGTAGGAACGGCGGCCGAAGGTCTGCATAAAAAGGCCCCCCTGGCCAAATGGTTCAACGTGCAAATTTCCCGATTGTTTTATTATGAAACTAGAATATATTTTGCAGATTCTGAAAGTGATTGCGATCACAAGACTCTTTTAGTTGCTTTGGAATCGTCTTTTGAAAGTAGTGCAGTGAAACTCGAAAAAAATTTTGGGAGCGTAGCGAAGGTCTGCATAAAAAGGCCCCCTGGCCAAATGGTTCAACGTGCAAATTTCCCCATTGTTTTATTATGAAACTAGAATATATTTGGCAGATTCTGAAAGTGATTCCGATCACAAGACTCTTTTAGTTGCTTTGGAATCGTCTTTTGAAAGCAGTGCAGTGAAACTCGAAAAAATTTTTGGGAGCGTAGCGAAGGTCTGCATAAAAAGGCCCCCCTGGCCAAATGGTTCAACGTGCAAATTTCCCGATTGTTTTATTATGAAACTAGAATATATTTGGCAGATTCTGAAAGTGATTGCGATCACAAGACTCTTTTAGTTGCTTTGGAATCGTCTTTTGAAAGTAGTGCAGTGAAACTCGAAAAGAATTTTGGGAGCGTAGCGAAGGTCTGCATAAAAAGGCCCCCCTGGCCAAATGGTTCAACGTGCAAATTTCCCGATTGTTTTATTATGAAACTAGAATATATTTGGCAGATTCTTAAAGTGATTGCGATCACAAGACTCTTTTAGTTGCTTTGCAATCGTCTTTTGAAAATAGTGCAGTGAAACTCGAAAAAAATTTTTGGGAGCGTAGCGAAGGTCTGCATAAAAAGGCCCCCCTGGCCAAATGGTTCAACGTGCAAATTCCCCGATTGTTTTATTATGAAACAAGAATATATTTGGCAGATTCTGAAAGTGATTGCGATCACAAGACTCTTTTACTTGCTTTTGAATCGTGTTTTGAAAGTAGTGCAGTGAAACTCGAAAAAAATTTTGGGAGCGTAGCGAAGGTCTGCATAAAAAGGCCCCCCTGGCCAAATGGTTCAACGTGCAAATTTCCCGATTGTTTTATTATGAAACTAGAATATATTTGGCTGATTCTGAAAGTGATTGCGATCACAAGACTCTTTTAGTTGCTTGGGAATCGTCTTTTGAAATTAGTGCAGTGAAACTCGAAAAAAATTTTGGGAGCGTAGCGAAGGTCTGCATAAAAAGGCCCCCCCCCTGACCAAATGGTTCAACGTGCAAATTTCCCGATTGTTTTATTATGAAACTAGAATATATTTGGCAGATTCTGAAAGTGATTGCGATCACAAGACTCTTTTAGTTGCTTTGGAATCGTCTTTTGAAAGTAGTGCAGTGAAACTCGAAAAGAATTTTGGGAGCGTAGCGAAGGTCTGCATAAAAAGGCCCCCCTGGCTGAATGGTTCAACGTGCAAATTTCCCGATTGTTTTATTATGAAACTAGAATATATTTGGCAGATTCTGAAAGTGATTGCGATCACAAGACTCTTTTAGTTGCTTTGGAATCGTCTGTTTAAAGTAGTGCAGTGAAACTCAAAAAAAATATTTGGAGCGTAGCGAAGGTCTGCATAAAAAGGCCCCCCTGGCCAAATGGTTCAACGTGCAAATTTCCCGATTGTTTTATTATGAAACTAGAATATATTTGGCAGATTCTGAAAAGGATTGCGATCACAAGACTCTTTTAGTTGCTTTGGAATCGTCTTTTGAAAGTAGTGCAGTGAAACTCGAAAAAAATTTTGGGAGCGTAGCGAAGGTCTGCATAAAAAGGCCCCCCTGGCCAAATGGTTCAACGTGCAAATTTCCCGATTGTTTTATTATGAAACTAGAATATATTTGGCAGATTCTGAAAGTGATTGCAATCTCAAGACTCTTTTAGTTGCTTGGGAATCGTCTTTTGAAAAAAGTGCAGTGAAACTCGAAAAAAGTTTGCGGGTGTAGGAACGGCGGCCGAAGGTCTGCATAAAAAGGCCCCCCTGGCCAAATGGTTCAACGTGCAAATTTCCCGATTGTTTTATTATGAAACTAGAATATATTTTGCAGATTCTGAAAGTGATTGCGATCACAAGACTCTTTTAGTTGCTTTGGAATCGTCTTTTGAAAGTAGTGCAGTGAAACTCGAAAAAAATTTTGGGAGCGTAGCGAAGGTCTGCATAAAAAGGCCCCCTGGCCAAATGGTTCAACGTGCAAATTTCCCCATTGTTTTATTATGAAACTAGAATATATTTGGCAGATTCTGAAAGTGATTCCGATCACAAGACTCTTTTAGTTGCTTTGGAATCGTCTTTTGAAAGCAGTGCAGTGAAACTCGAAAAAATTTTTGGGAGCGTAGCGAAGGTCTGCATAAAAAGGCCCCCCTCGCCAAATGGTTCAACGTGCAAATTTCCCGATTGTTTTATTATGAAACTAGAATATATTTGGCAGATTCTGAAAGTGATTGCGATCACAAGACTCTTTTAGTTGCTTTGGAATCGTCTTTTGAAAGTAGTGCAGTGAAACTCGAAAAGAATTTTGGGAGCGTAGCGAAGGTCTGCATAAAAAGGCCCCCCTGGCCAAATGGTTCAACGTGCAAATTTCCCGATTGTTTTATTATGAAACTAGAATATATTTGGCAGATTCTTAAAGTGATTGCGATCACAAGACTCTTTTAGTTGCTTTGCAATCGTCTTTTGAAAATAGTGCAGTGAAACTCGAAAAAAATTTTTGGGAGCGTAGCGAAGGTCTGCATAAAAAGGCCCCCCTGGCCAAATGGTTCAACGTGCAAATTCCCCGATTGTTTTATTATGAAACAAGAATATATTTGGCAGATTCTGAAAGTGATTGCGATCACAAGACTCTTTTACTTGCTTTTGAATCGTGTTTTGAAAGTAGTGCAGTGAAACTCGAAAAAAATTTTGGGAGCGTAGCGAAGGTCTGCATAAAAAGGCCCCCCTGGCCAAATGGTTCAACGTGCAAATTTCCCGATTGTTTTATTATGAAACTAGAATATATTTGGCTGATTCTGAAAGTGATTGCGATCACAAGACTCTTTTAGTTGCTTGGGAATCGTCTTTTGAAATTAGTGCAGTGAAACTCGAAAAAAATTTTGGGAGCGTAGCGAAGGTCTGCATAAAAAGGCCCCCCCCTGACCAAATGGTTCAACGTGCAAATTTCCCGATTGTTTTATTATGAAACTAGAATATATTTGGCAGATTCTGAAAGTGATTGCGATCACAAGACTCTTTTAGTTGCTTTGGAATCGTCTTTTGAAAGTAGTGCAGTGAAATTCGAAAAAAATTTTGGGAGCGTAGCGAAGGTCTGCATAAAAAGGCCTCCCTGGCCAAATGGTTCAACGTGCAAATTTCCCGATTGTTTTATTATGAAACTAGAATATATTTGGCAGATTTCGAAAGTGATTGCAATCACAAGACTCTTTTACTTGCTTGGGAATCGTCTTTTGAAAGTAGTGCAGTGAAACTCGAAAAAAATTTTGGGAGCGTAGCGAAGGTCTGCATAAAAAGGCCTCCCTGGCCAAATGGTTCAACGTGCAAATTTCCCGATTGTTTTATTATGAAACTAGAATATATTTGGCAGATTCTGAAAGTGATTGCGATCACAAGACTCTTTTAGTTGCTTGGGAATCGTCTTTTGAAAAAAGTGCAGTGAAACTCGAAAAATGTTTGCGGGCGTAGGAACGGCTGCCGAAGGTCTGCGTAAAAAGGCCCCCCCTGGCCAAATGGTTCAACGTGCAAATTTCCCGATTGTTTTATTATGAAACTAGAATATTTTTGGCAGATTCTGAAAGTGATTGCGATCACAAGACTCTTTTAGTTGCTTTGGAATCGTCTTTTGAATGTAGTGCAGTGAAACTCGAAAAACATTTTGAGAGCGTAGCGAAGGTCTGCATAAAAAGGCCCCCCTGGCCAAATGGTTCAACGTGCAAATTTCCCGATTGTTTTATTATGAAGCTAGAATATATTTGGCAGATTCTGAAAGTGATTGCGATCACAAGACTCTTTTAGTTGCTTGGGAATCGTCTTTTGAAAAAAGTGCAGTGAAACTCGAAAAAAGTTTGCGGGCGTAGGAACGGCGGCCGAAGGTCTGCATAAAAAGGCCCCCCTGGCCAAATGGTTCAACGTGCAAATTTCCCGATTGTTTTATTATGAAACTAGAATATATTTGGCAGATTCTGAAAGTGATTGCGATCACAAGACTCTTTTAGTTGCTTGGGAATCGTCTTTTGAAGAAAGTGCAGTGAAACTCGAAAATTTTGCGGGCGTAGGAACGGCGGCCGAAGGTCTGCATAAAAAGGCCCCCCTGGCCAAATGGTTCAACGTGCAAATTTCCCGATTGTTTTATTATGAAACTAGAATATATTTGGCAGATTCTGAAAGTGATTGCGATCACAAGACTCTTTTAGTTGCTTTGGAATCGTCTTTTGAAAGTAGTGCAGTGAAACTCGAAAAAAAATTTGGGAGCGTAGCGAAGGTCTGCATAAAAAGGCCTCCCTGGCCAAATGGTTCAACGTGCAAATTTCCCGATTGTTTTATTATGAAACTAGAATATATTTGGCAGATTCTGAAAGTGATTGCGATCACAAGACTCGTTTAGTTGCTTTGGAATCGCCTTTTGAATGTAGTGCAATGAAACTCGAAAAAAATTTTGGGAGCGTAGCGAAGGTCTGCATAAAAAGGCCCACCTGGCCAAATAGTTCAACGTGCAAATTTCCCGATTGTTTTATTATGAAACTAGAATATATTTGGCAGATTTCGAAAGTGATTGCAATCACAAGACTCTTTTACTTGCTTGGGAATCGTCTTTTGAAAGTAGTGCAGTGAAACTCGAAAAAAGTTTTGGGAGCGTAGCGAAGGTCTGCATAAAAAGGCCTCCCTGGCCAAATGGTTCAACGTGCAAATTTCCCGATTGTTTTATTATGAAACTAGAATATATTTGGCAGATTCTGAAAGTGATTGCGATCACAAGACTCTTTTAGTTGCTTGGGAATCGTCTTTTGAAAAAAGTGCAGTGAAACTCGAAAAATGTTTGCGGGCGTAGGAACGGCTGCCGAAGGTCTGCGTAAAAAGGCCCCCCTGGCCAAATAGTTCAACGTGCAAATTTCCCGATTGTTTTATTATGAAACTAGAATATTTTTGGCAGATTCTGAAAGTGATTGCGATCACAAGACTCTTTTAGTTGCTTTGGAATCGTCTTTTGAAAGTAGTGCAGTGAAATTCGAAAAAAATTTTGGGAGCGTAGCGAAGGTCTGCATAAAAAGGCCTCCCTGGCCAAATGGTTCAACGTGCAAATTTCCCGATTGTTTTATTATGAAACTAGAATATATTTGGCAGATTTCGAAAGTGATTGCAATCACAAGACTCTTTTACTTGCTTGGGAATCGTCTTTTGAAAGTAGTGCAGTGAAACTCGAAAAAAATTTTGGGAGCATAGCGAAGGTCTGCATAAAAAGGCCTCCCTGGCCAAATGGTTCAACGTGCAAATTTCCCGATTGTTTTATTATGAAACTAGAATATATTTGGCAGATTCTGAAAGTGATTGCGATCACAAGACTCTTTTAGTTGCTTGGGAATCGTCTTTTGAAAAAAGTGCAGTGAAACTCGAAAAATGTTTGCGGGCGTAGGAACGGCTGCCGAAGGTCTGCGTAAAAAGGCCCCCCCTGGCCAAATGGTTCAACGTGCAAATTTCCCGATTGTTTTATTATGAAACTAGAATATTTTTGGCAGATTCTGAAAGTGATTGCGATCACAAGACTCTTTTAGTTGCTTTGGAATCGTCTTTTGAATGTAGTGCAGTGAAACTCGAAAAACATTTTGAGAGCGTAGCGAAGGTCTGCATAAAAAGGCCCCCCTGGCCAAATGGTTCAACGTGCAAATTTCCCGATTGTTTTATTATGAAGCTAGAATATATTTGGCAGATTCTGAAAGTGATTGCGATCACAAGACTCTTTTAGTTGCTTGGGAATCGTCTTTTGAAAAAAGTGCAGTGAAACTCGAAAAAAGTTTGCGGGCGTAGGAACGGCGGCCGAAGGTCTGCATAAAAAGGCCCCCCTGGCCAAATGGTTCAACGTACAAATTTCCCGATTGTTTTATTATGAAACTAGAATATATTTGGCAGATTCTGAAAGTGATTGCGATCACAAGACTCTTTTAGTTGCTTGGGAATCGTCTTTTGAAGAAAGTGCAGTGAAACTCGAAAATTTTGCGGGCGTAGGAACGGCGGCCGAAGGTCTGCATAAAAAGGCCCCCCTGGCCAAATGGTTCAACGTGCAAATTTCCCGATTGTTTTATTATGAAACTAGAATATATTTGGCAGATTCTGAAAGTGATTGCGATCACAAGACTCTTTTAGTTGCTTTGGAATCGTCTTTTGAAAGTAGTGCAGTGAAACTCGAAAAAAAATTTGGGAGCGTAGCGAAGGTCTGCATAAAAAGGCCTCCCTGGCCAAATGGTTCAACGTGCAAATTTCCCGATTGTTTTATTATGAAACTAGAATATATTTGGCAGATTCTGAAAGTGATTGCGATCACAAGACTCGTTTAGTTGCTTTGGAATCGCCTTTTGAATGTAGTGCAATGAAACTCGAAAAAAATTTTGGGAGCGTAGCGAAGGTCTGCATAAAAAGGCCCACCTGGCCAAATAGTTCAACGTGCAAATTTCCCGATTGTTTTATTATGAAACTAGAATATATTTGGCAGATTTCGAAAGTGATTGCAATCACAAGACTCTTTTACTTGCTTGGGAATCGTCTTTTGAAAGTAGTGCAGTGAAACTCGAAAAAAGTTTTGGGAGCGTAGCGAAGGTCTGCATAAAAAGGCCTCCCTGGCCAAATGGTTCAACGTGCAAATTTCCCGATTGTTTTATTATGAAACTAGAATATATTTGGCAGATTCTGAAAGTGATTGCGATCACAAGACTCGTTTAGTTGCTTTGGAATCGCCTTTTGAATGTAGTGCAATGAAACTCGAAAAAAATTTTGGGAGCGTAGCGAAGGTCTGCATAAAAAGGCCCACCTGGCCAAATAGTTCAACGTGCAAATTTCCCGATTGTTTTATTATGAAACTAGAATATATTTGGCAGATTTCGAAAGTGATTGCAATCACAAGACTCTTTTACTTGCTTGGGAATCGTCTTTTGAAAGTAGTGCAGTGAAACTCGAAAAAAGTTTGCGGGCGTAAGAACGGCGGCCGAAGGTCTGCATAAAAAGGCCCCCCCTGGCCAAATGGTTCAACGTGCAAATTTCCCGATTGTTTTATTATGAAACTAGAATATATTTGGCAGATTCTGAAAGTGATTGCGATCACAAGACTCTTTTAGTTGCTTTGGAATCGTGTTTTGAAAGCAGTGCAGTGAAACTCGAAAAAAATTTTGGGAGCGTAGCGAAGGTCTGCATAAAAAGGCCCCCTGGCCAAATGGTTCAACTTGCAAATTTCCCCATTGTTTTATTATGAAACTAGAATATATTTGGCAGATTCTGAAAGTGATTCCGATCACAAGACTCCTTTAGTTGCTTTGGAATCGTCTTTTGAAAGCAGTGCAGTGAAACTCGAAAAAAATTTTGGGAGCGTAGCGAAGGTCTGCATAAAAAGGCCCCCCTGGCCAAATGGTTCAACGTGCAAATTTCCCGATTGTTTTATTATGAAACTAGAATATATTTGGCAGATTCTGAAAGTGATTGCGATCACAAGACTCTTTTAGTTGCTTTGGAATCGTCTTTTGAAAGTAGTGCAGTGAAACTCGAAAAGAATTTTGGGAGCGTAGCGAAGGTCTGCATAAAAAGGCCCCCCTGGCCAAATGGTTCAACGTGCAAATTTCCCAATTGTTTTACTATGAAACTAGAATATATTTGGCAGATTCTGAGAGTGATTGCGATCACAAGACTCTTTTAGTTGCTTTGGAATCGTCTTTTGAAAGTAGTGCAGTGAAACTCGAAAAAAATTTTTGGGAGCGTAGCGAAGGTCTGCATAAAAAGGCCCCCCTGGCCAAATGGTTCAACGTGCAAATTCCCCGATTGTTTTATTATGAAACAAGAATATATTTGGCAGATTCTGAAAGTGATTGCGATCACAAGACTCTTTTAGTTGCTTTGGAATCGTCTTTTGAAAGTAGTGCAGTGAAACTCGAAAAAAATTTTGGGAGCGTAGCGAAGGTCTGCATAAAAAGGCCCCCCTGGCCAAATGGTTCAACGTGCAAATTTCCCGATTGTTTTATTATGAAACTAGAATATATTTGGCAGATTCTGAAAGTGATTGCGATCACAAGACTCTTTTAGTTGCTTGGGAATCGTCTTTTGAAAGTAGTGCAGTGAAACTCGAAAAAAATTTTGGGAGCGTAGCGAAGGTCTGCATAAAAAGGCCTCCCTGGCCAAATGGTTCAACGTGCAAATTTCCAGATTGTTTTATTGTGAAACTAGAATATATTTGGCAGATTCTGAAAGTGATTGCGATCACAAGACTCTTTTAGTTGCTTTGGAATCGTCTTTTGAAAGTAGTGCAGTGAAACTCGAAAAAAATTTTGGGAGCGTAGCGAAGGTCTGCATAAAAAGGCCCCCCTGGCCAAATGGTTCAACGTGCAAATTTCCCGATTGTTTTATTATGAAACTAGAATATATTTGGCAGATTGTGAAAGTGATTGCGATCACAAGACTCTTTTAGTTGCTTTGGAATCGTCTTTTGAAAGTAGTGCAGTGAAACTCGAAAAAAATTTTGGGAGCGTAGCGAAGGTCTGCATAAAAAGGCCTCCCTGGCCAAATGGTTCAACGTGCAAATTTCCAGATTGTTTTATTATGAAACTAGAATATATTTGGCAGATTCGGAAAGTGATTGCGATCACAAGACTCTTTTAGTTGCTTGGGAATCGTCTTTTGAAAAAAGTGCAGTGAAACTCGAAAAAAGTTTGCGGGCGTAGGAACGGCGGCCGAAGGTCTGCATAAAAAGACCCCCCTGGCCAAATGGTTCAACGTGCAAATTTCTCGATTTTTTTATTATGAAACTAGAATATATTTCGCAGATTCTGAAAGTGATTGCGATCACAAGACTCTTTTAGTTGCTTGGGAATCGTCTTTTGAAAAAAGTGCAGTGAAACTCGAAAAAAGTTTGCTTGCGTAGGAACGGCGGCCAAAGGTCTGCATAAAAAGGACCCCCTGGCCAAATGGTTCAACGTGCAAATTTCCCGGTTGTTTGATTATGAAACTAGAATATATTTGGCAGATTCTGAAAGTGATTGCGATCACAAGACTCTTTTAGTTGCTTGGGAATCGTCTTTTGAAAAAAGTGCAGTGAAACTGGAAAAGAGTTTGCGGACGTAGGAACGGCGGCCGAAGGTCTGCATAAAAAGGCCCTCCTGGCCAAATGGTTCAACGTGCAAATTTCCCGATTGTTTTATTATGAAACTAGAATATATTTGGCAGATTCTGAAAGTGATTGCGATCACAAGACTCTTTTAGTTGCTTTGGAATCGTCTTTTGAAAGTAGTGCAGTGAAACTCGAAAAAAATTTTCGGAGCGTAGCGAAGGTCTGCATAAAAAGGCCCCCCTAGCCAAATGGTTCAACGTGCAAATTTCCCGATTGTTTTATTATGAAACTAGAATATATTTGGCAGATTCTGAAAAGGATTGCGATCACAAGACTCTTTTAGTTGCTTTGGAATCGTCTTTTGAAAGTAGTGCAGTGAAACTCGAAAAAAATTTTGGGAGCGTAGCGAAGGTCTGCATAAAAAGGCCCCCCTGGCCAAATGGTTCAACGTGCAAATTTCCCGATTGTTTTATTATGAAACTAGAATATATTTGGCAGATTCTGAAAGTGATTGCAATCTCAAGACTCTTTTAGTTGCTTGGGAATCGTCTTTTGAAAAAAGTGCAGTGAAACACGAAAAAAGTTTGCGGGTGTAGGAACGGCGGCCGAAGGTCTGCATAAAAAGGCCCCCCTGGCCAAATGGTTCAACGTGCAAATTTCCCGATTGTTTTATTATGAAACTAGAATATATTTTGCAGATTCTGAAAGTGATTGCGATCACAAGACTCTTTTAGTTGCTTTGGAATCGTCTTTTGAAAGTAGTGCAGTGAAACTCGAAAAAAATTTTGGGAGCGTAGCGAAGGTCTGCATAAAAAGGCCCCCCTGGCCAAATGGTTCAACGTGCAAATTTCCCGATTGTTTTATTATGAAACTAGAATATATTTGGCAGATTCTGAAAGTGATTGCGATCACAAGACTCTTTTAGTTGCTTTGGAATCGTTTTTTGAAAGTAGTGCAGTGTAACTCGAAAAAAATTTATGGAGCGTAGCGAAGGTCTGCATAAAAAGGCCCCCCTGGCCAAATGGTTCAACGTGCAAATTTCCCGATTGTTTTATTATGACCTAGAATATATTTGGCAGATTCTGAAAGTGATTGCGATCACAAGACTCTTTTAGTTGCTTTGGAATCGTCTTTTGAAAGTAGTGCAGTGAAACTCGAAAAGAATTTTGGGAGCGTAGCGAAGATCTGCATAAAAAGGCCCCTCTGGCCAAATGGTTCAACGTGCAAATTTCCCAATTGTTTTATTATGAAACTAGAATATATTTGGCAGATTCTGAGAGTGATTGCGATCACAAGACTCTTTTAGTTGCTTTGGAATCGTCTTTTGAAAGTAGTGCAGTGAAACTCGAAAAAAATTTTTGGGAGCGTAGCGAAGGTCTGCATAAAAAGGCCCCCCTGGCCAAATGGTTCAACGTGCAAATTCCCCGATTGTTTTATTATGAAACAAGAATATATTTGGCAGATTCTGAAAGTGATTGCGATCACAAGACTCTTTTAGTTGCTTTGGAATCGTCTTTTGAAAGTAGTGCAGTGAAACTCGAAAAAAATTTTGGGAGCGTAGCGAAGGTCTGCATAAAAAGGCCCCCCTGGCCAAATGGTTCAACGTGCAAATTTCCCGATTGTTTTATTATGAAACTAGAATATATTTGGCAGATTCTGAAAGTGATTGCGATCACAAGACTCTTTTAGCTGCTTGGGAATCGTCTTTTGAAATTAGTGCAGTGAAACTCGAAAAAAATTTTGGGAGCGTAGCGAAGGTCTGCATAAAAAGGCCCCCCCCCTGACCAAATGGTTCAACGTGCAAATTTCCCGATTGTTTTATTATGAAACTAGAATATATTTGGCAGATTGTGAAAGTGATTGCGATCACAAGACTCTTTTAGTTGCTTTGGAATCGTCTTTTGAAAGTAGTGCAGTGAAACTCGAAAAAAATTT
The DNA here is from genome assembly GCA_963930645.1 of Salticus scenicus. Taxonomy (NCBI): domain Eukaryota; kingdom Metazoa; phylum Arthropoda; class Arachnida; order Araneae; family Salticidae; genus Salticus; species Salticus scenicus. Next base: position 29,006,506 of record OZ005658.1, read on the forward strand.
TGGGAGCGTAGCGAAGGTCTGCATAAAAAGGCCTCCCTGGCCAAATGGTTCAACGTGCAAATTTCCAGATTGTTTTATTATGAAACTAGAATATATTTGGCAGATTCGGAAAGTGATTGCGATCACAAGACTCTTTTAGTTGCTTGGGAATCGTCTTTTGAAAAAAGTGCAGTGAAACTCGAAAAAAGTTTGCGGGCGTAGGAACGGCGGCTGAAGGTCTGCATAAAAAGACCCCCCTGGCCAAATGGTTCAACGTGCAAATTTCCCGATTTTTTTATTATGAAACTAGAATATATTTCGCAGATTCTGAAAGTGATTGCGATCACAAGACTCTTTTAGTTGCTTGGGAATCGTCTTTTGAAAAAAGTGCAGTGAAACTCGAAAAAAGTTTGCTTGCGTAGGAACGGCGGCCAAAGGTCTGCATAAAAAGGACCCCCTGGCCAAATGGTTCAACGTGCAAATTTCCCGGTTGTTTGATTATGAAACTAGAATATATTTGGCAGATTCTGAAAGTGATTGCGATCACAAGACTCTTTTAGTTGCTTGGGAATCGTCTTTTGAAAAAAGTGCAGTGAAACTGGAAAAGAGTTTGCGGGCGTAGGAACGGCGGCCGAAGGTCTGCATAAAAAGGCCCTCCTGGCCAAATGGTTCAACGTGCAAATTTCCCGATTGTTTTATTATGAAACTAGAATATATTTGGCAGATTCTGAAAGTGATTGCGATCACAAGACTCTTTTAGTTGCTTTGGAATCGTCTTTTGAAAGTAGTGCAGTGAAACTCGAAAAAAATTTTGGGAGCGTAGCGAAGGTCTGCATAAAAAGGCCCCCCTAGCCGAATGGTTCAACGTGCAAATTTCCCGATTGTTTTATTATGAAACTAGAATATATTTGGCAGATTCTGAAAAGGATTGCGATCACAAGACTCTTTTAGTTGCTTTGGAATCGTCTTTTGAAAGTAGTGCAGTGAAACTCGAAAAAAATTTCGGGAGCGTAGCGAAGGTCTGCATAAAAAGGCCCCCCTGGCCAAATGGTTCAACGTGCAAATTTCCCGATTGTTTTATTATGAAACTAGAATATATTTGGCAGATTCTGAAAGTGATTGCAATCTCAAGACTCTTTTAGTTGCTTGGGAATCGTCTTTTGAAAAAAGTGCAGTGAAACTCGAAAAAAGTTTGCGGGTGTAGGAACGGCGGCCGAAGGTCTGCATAAAAAGGCCCCCCTGGCCAAATGGTTCAACGTGCAAATTTCCCGATTGTTTTATTATGAAACTAGAATATATTTTGCAGATTCTGAAAGTGATTGCGATCACAAGACTCTTTTAGTTGCTTTGGAATCGTCTTTTGAAAGTAGTGCAGTGAAACTCGAAAAAAATTTTGGGAGCGTAGCGAAGGTCTGCATAAAAAGGCCCCCCTGGCCAAATGGTTCAACGTGCAAATTTCCCGATTGTTTTATTATGACCTAGAATATATTTGGCAGATTCTGAAAGTGATTGCGATCACAAGACTCTTTTAGTTGCTTTGGAATCGTCTTTTGAAAGTAGTGCAGTGAAACTCGAAAAGAATTTTGGGAGCGTAGCGAAGGTCTGCATAAAAATGCCCCCCTGGCCAAATGGTTCAACGTGCAAATTTCCCGATTGTTTTATTATGAAACTAGAATATATTTGGCAGATTCTGAAAGTGATTGCGATCACAAGACTCTTTTAGTTGCTTTGGAATCGTCTTTTGAAAGTAGTGCAGTGAAACTCGAAAAGAATTTTGGGAGCGTAGCGAAGGTCTGCATAAAAAGGCCCCCCTGGCCAAATGGTTCAACGTGCAAATTTCCCGATTGTTTTATTATGACCTAGAATATATTTGGCAGATTCTGAAAGTGATTGCGATCACAAGACTCTTTTAGTTGCTTTGGAATCGTCTTTTGAAAGTAGTGCAGTGAAACTCGAAAAGAATTTTGGGAGCGTAGCGAAGGTCTGCATAAAAATGCCCCCCTGGCCAAATGGTTCAACGTGCAAATTTCCCGATTGTTTTATTATGAAACTAGAATATATTTGGCAGATTCTGAGAGTGATTGCGATCACAAGACTCTTTTAGTTGCTTTGGAATCGTCTTTTGAAAGTAGTGCAGTGAAACTCGAAAAAAATTTTTGGGAGCGTAGCGAAGGTCTGCATAAAAAGGCCCCCCTGGCCAAATGGTTCAACGTGCAAATTCCCCGATTGTTTTATTATGAAACAAGAATATATTTGGCAGATTCTGAAAGTGATTGCGATCACAAGACTCTTTTAGTTGCTTTGGAATCGTCTTTTGAAAGTAGTGCAGTGAAACTCGAAAAAAATTTTGGGAGCGTAGCGAAGGTCTGCATAAAAAGGCCCCCCTGGCCAAATGGTTCAACGTGCAAATTTCCCGATTGTTTTATTATGAAACTAGAATATATTTGGCAGATTCTGAAAGTGATTGCGATCACAAGACTCTTTTAGTTGCTTGGGAATCGTCTTTTGAAATTAGTGCAGTGAAACTCGAAAAAAATTTTGGGAGCGTAGCGAAGGTCTGCATAAAAAGGCCCCCCCCCTGACCAAATGGTTCAACGTGCAAATTTCCCGATTGTTTTATTATGAAACTAGAATATATTTGGCAGATTGTGAAAGTGATTGCGATCACAAGACTCTTTTAGTTGCTTTGGAATCGTCTTTTGAAAGTAGTGCAGTGAAACTCGAAAAAAATTTTGGGAGCGTAGCGAAGGTCTGCATAAAAAGGCCTCCCTGGCCAAATGGTTCAACGTGCAAATTTCCAGATTGTTTTATTATGAAACTAGAATATATTTGGCAGATTCGGAAAGTGATTGCGATCACAAGACTCTTTTAGTTGCTTGGGAATCGTCTTTTGAAAAAAGTGCAGTGAAACTCGAAAAAAGTTTGCGGGCGTAGGAACGGCGGCCGAAGGTCTGCATAAAAAGACCCCCCTGGCCAAATGGTTCAACGTGCAAATTTCCCGATTTTTTTATTATGAAACTAGAATATATTTCGCAGATTCTGAAAGTGATTGCGATCACAAGACTCTTTTAGTTGCTTGGGAATCGTCTTTTGAAAAAAGTGCAGTGAAACTGGAAAAGAGTTTGCGGGCGTAGGAACGGTGGCCGAAGGTCTGCATAAAAAGGCCCTCCTGGCCAAATGGTTCAACGTGCAAATTTCCCGATTGTTTTATTATGAAACTAGAATATATTTGGCAGATTCTGAAAGTGATTGCGATCACAAGACTCTTTTAGTTGCTTTGGAATCGTCTTTTGAAAGTAGTGCAGTGAAACTCGAAAAAAATTTTGGGAGCGTAGCGAAGGTCTGCATAAAAAGGCCCCCCTGGCTGAATGGTTCAACGTGCAAATTTCCCGATTGTTTTATTATGAAACTAGAATATATTTGGCAGATTCTGAAAGTGATTGCGATCACAAGACTCTTTTAGTTGCTTTGGAATCGTCTGTTTAAAGTAGTGCAGTGAAACTCAAAAAAAATATTTGGAGCGTAGCGAAGGTCTGCATAAAAAGGCCCCCCTGGCCAAATGGTTCAACGTGCAAATTTCCCGATTGTTTTATTATGAAACTAGAATATATTTGGCAGATTCTGAAAAGGATTGCGATCACAAGACTCTTTTAGTTGCTTTGGAATCGTCTTTTGAAAGTAGTGCAGTGAAACTCGAAAAAAATTTTGGGAGCGTAGCGAAGGTCTGCATAAAAAGGCCCCCCTGGCCAAATGGTTCAACGTGCAAATTTCCCGATTGTTTTATTATGAAACTAGAATATATTTGGCAGATTCTGAAAGTGATTGCAATCTCAAGACTCTTTTAGTTGCTTGGGAATCGTCTTTTGAAAAAAGTGCAGTGAAACTCGAAAAAAGTTTGCGGGTGTAGGAACGGCGGCCGAAGGTCTGCATAAAAAGGCCCCCCTGGCCAAATGGTTCAACGTGCAAATTTCCCGATTGTTTTATTATGAAACTAGAATATATTTTGCAGATTCTGAAAGTGATTGCGATCACAAGACTCTTTTAGTTGCTTTGGAATCGTCTTTTGAAAGTAGTGCAGTGAAACTCGAAAAAAATTTTGGGAGCGTAGCGAAGGTCTGCATAAAAAGGCCCCCTGGCCAAATGGTTCAACGTGCAAATTTCCCCATTGTTTTATTATGAAACTAGAATATATTTGGCAGATTCTGAAAGTGATTCCGATCACAAGACTCTTTTAGTTGCTTTGGAATCGTCTTTTGAAAGCAGTGCAGTGAAACTCGAAAAAATTTTTGGGAGCGTAGCGAAGGTCTGCATAAAAAGGCCCCCCTGGCCAAATGGTTCAACGTGCAAATTTCCCGATTGTTTTATTATGAAACTAGAATATATTTGGCAGATTCTGAAAGTGATTGCGATCACAAGACTCTTTTAGTTGCTTTGGAATCGTCTTTTGAAAGTAGTGCAGTGAAACTCGAAAAGAATTTTGGGAGCGTAGCGAAGGTCTGCATAAAAATGCCCCCCTGGCCAAATGGTTCAACGTGCAAATTTCCCGATTGTTTTATTATGAAACTAGAATATATTTGGCAGATTCTGAAAGTGATTGCGATCACAAGACTCTTTTAGTTGCTTTGGAATCGTCTTTTGAAAGTAGTGCAGTGAAACTCGAAAAGAATTTTGGGAGCGTAGCGAAGGTCTGCATAAAAAGGCCCCCCTGGCCAAATGGTTCAACGTGCAAATTTCCCGATTGTTTTATTATGACCTAGAATATATTTGGCAGATTCTGAAAGTGATTGCGATCACAAGACTCTTTTAGTTGCTTTGGAATCGTCTTTTGAAAGTAGTGCAGTGAAACTCGAAAAGAATTTTGGGAGCGTAGCGAAGGTCTGCATAAAAAGGCCCCCCTGGCCAAATGGTTCAACGTGCAAATTTCCCGATTGTTTTATTATGACCTAGAATATATTTGGCAGATTCTGAAAGTGATTGCGATCACAAGACTCTTTTAGTTGCTTTGGAATCGTCTTTTGAAAGTAGTGCAGTGAAACTCGAAAAGAATTTTGGGAGCGTAGCGAAGGTCTGCATAAAAATGCCCCCCTGGCCAAATGGTTCAACGTGCAAATTTCCCGATTGTTTTATTATGAAACTAGAATATATTTGGCAGATTCTGAGAGTGATTGCGATCACAAGACTCTTTTAGTTGCTTTGGAATCGTCTTTTGAAAGTAGTGCAGTGAAACTCGAAAAAAATTTTTGGGAGCGTAGCGAAGGTCTGCATAAAAAGGCCCCCCTGGCCAAATGGTTCAACGTGCAAATTCCCCGATTGTTTTATTATGAAACAAGAATATATTTGGCAGATTCTGAAAGTGATTGCGATCACAAGACTCTTTTAGTTGCTTTGGAATCGTCTTTTGAAAGTAGTGCAGTGAAACTCGAAAAAAATTTTGGGAGCGTAGCGAAGGTCTGCATAAAAAGGCCCCCCTGGCCAAATGGTTCAACGTGCAAATTTCCCGATTGTTTTATTATGAAACTAGAATATATTTAGCAGATTCTGAAAGTGATTGCGATCACAAGACTCTTTTAGTTGCTTGGGAATCGTCTTTTGAAATTAGTGCAGTGAAACTCGAAAAAAATTTTGGGAGCGTAGCGAAGGTCTGCATAAAAAGGCCCCCCCCTGACCAAATGGTTCAACGTGCAAATTTCCCGATTGTTTTATTATGAAACTAGAATATATTTGGCAGATTGTGAAAGTGATTGCGATCACAAGACTCTTTTAGTTGCTTTGGAATCGTCTTTTGAAAGTAGTGCAGTGAAACTCGAAAAAAATTTTGGGAGCGTAGCGAAGGTCTGCATAAAAAGGCCTCCCTGGCCAAATGGTTCAACGTGCAAATTTCCAGATTGTTTTATTATGAAACTAGAATATATTTGGCAGATTCGGAAAGTGATTGCGATCACAAGACTCTTTTAGTTGCTTGGGAATCGTCTTTTGAATAAAGTGCAGTGAAACTCGAAAAAAGTTTGCGGGCGTAGGAACGGCGGCCGAAGGTCTGCATAAAAAGACCCCCCTGGCCAAATGGTTCAACGTGCAAATTTCCCGATTTTTTTATTATGAAACTAGAATATATTTCGCAGATTCTGAAAGTGATTGCGATCACAAGACTCTTTTAGTTGCTTGGGAATCGTCTTTTGAAAAAAGTGCAGTGAAACTCGAAAAAAGTTTGCTTGCGTAGGAACGGCGGCCAAAGGTCTGCATAAAACGGACCCCCTGGCCAAATGGTTCAACGTGCAAATTTCCCGGTTGTTGATTATGAAACTAGAATATATTTGGCAGATTCTGAAAGTGATTGCGATCACAAGACTCTTTTAGTTGCTTGGGAATCGTCTTTTGAAAAAAGTGCAGTGAAACTGGAAAAGAGTTTGCGGGCGTAGGAACGGTGGCCGAAGGTCTGCATAAAAAGGCCCTCCTGGCCAAATGGTTCAACGTGCAAATTTCCCGATTGTTTTATTATGAAACTAGAATATATTTGGCAGATTCTGAAAGTGATTGCGATCACAAGACTCTTTTAGTTGCTTTGGAATCGTCTTTTGAAAGTAGTGCAGTGAAACTCGAAAAAAATTTTGGGAGCGTAGCGAAGGTCTGCATAAAAAGGCCCCCCTGGCTGAATGGTTCAACGTGCAAATTTCCCGATTGTTTTATTATGAAACTAGAATATATTTGGCAGATTCTGAAAGTGATTGCGATCACAAGACTCTTTTAGTTGCTTTGGAATCGTCTGTTTAAAGTAGTGCAGTGAAACTCAAAAAAAATATTTGGAGCGTAGCGAAGGTCTGCATAAAAAGGCCCCCCTGGCCAAATGGTTCAACGTGCAAATTTCCCGATTGTTTTATTATGAAACTAGAATATATTTGGCAGATTCTGAAAAGGATTGCGATCACAAGACTCTTTTAGTTGCTTTGGAATCGTCTTTTGAAAGTAGTGCAGTGAAACTCGAAAAAAATTTTGGGAGCGTAGCGAAGGTCTGCATAAAAAGGCCCCCCTGGCCAAATGGTTCAACGTGCAAATTTCCCGATTGTTTTATTATGAAACTAGAATATATTTGGCAGATTCTGAAAGTGATTGCAATCTCAAGACTCTTTTAGTTGCTTGGGAATCGTCTTTTGAAAAAAGTGCAGTGAAACTCGAAAAAAGTTTGCGGGTGTAGGAACGGCGGCCGAAGGTCTGCATAAAAAGGCCCCCCTGGCCAAATGGTTCAACGTGCAAATTTCCCGATTGTTTTATTATGAAACTAGAATATATTTTGCAGATTCTGAAAGTGATTGCGATCACAAGACTCTTTTAGTTGCTTTGGAATCGTCTTTTGAAAGTAGTGCAGTGAAACTCGAAAAAAATTTTGGGAGCGTAGCGAAGGTCTGCATAAAAAGGCCCCCTGGCCAAATGGTTCAACGTGCAAATTTCCCCATTGTTTTATTATGAAACTAGAATATATTTGGCAGATTCTGAAAGTGATTCCGATCACAAGACTCTTTTAGTTGCTTTGGAATCGTCTTTTGAAAGCAGTGCAGTGAAACTCGAAAAAATTTTTGGGAGCGTAGCGAAGGTCTGCATAAAAAGGCCCCCCTGGCCAAATGGTTCAACGTGCAAATTTCCCGATTGTTTTATTATGAAACTAGAATATATTTGGCAGATTCTGAAAGTGATTGCGATCACAAGACTCTTTTAGTTGCTTTGGAATCGTCTTTTGAAAGTAGTGCAGTGAAACTCGAAAAGAATTTTGGGAGCGTAGCGAAGGTCTGCATAAAAAGGCCCCCCTGGCCAAATGGTTCAACGTGCAAATTTCCCGATTGTTTTATTATGAAACTAGAATATATTTGGCAGATTCTTAAAGTGATTGCGATCACAAGACTCTTTTAGTTGCTTTGCAATCGTCTTTTGAAAATAGTGCAGTGAAACTCGAAAAAAATTTTTGGGAGCGTAGCGAAGGTCTGCATAAAAAGGCCCCCCTGGCCAAATGGTTCAACGTGCAAATTCCCCGATTGTTTTATTATGAAACAAGAATATATTTGGCAGATTCTGAAAGTGATTGCGATCACAAGACTCTTTTACTTGCTTTTGAATCGTGTTTTGAAAGTAGTGCAGTGAAACTCGAAAAAAATTTTGGGAGCGTAGCGAAGGTCTGCATAAAAAGGCCCCCCTGGCCAAATGGTTCAACGTGCAAATTTCCCGATTGTTTTATTATGAAACTAGAATATATTTGGCTGATTCTGAAAGTGATTGCGATCACAAGACTCTTTTAGTTGCTTGGGAATCGTCTTTTGAAATTAGTGCAGTGAAACTCGAAAAAAATTTTGGGAGCGTAGCGAAGGTCTGCATAAAAAGGCCCCCCCCCTGACCAAATGGTTCAACGTGCAAATTTCCCGATTGTTTTATTATGAAACTAGAATATATTTGGCAGATTCTGAAAGTGATTGCGATCACAAGACTCTTTTAGTTGCTTTGGAATCGTCTTTTGAAAGTAGTGCAGTGAAACTCGAAAAGAATTTTGGGAGCGTAGCGAAGGTCTGCATAAAAAGGCCCCCCTGGCTGAATGGTTCAACGTGCAAATTTCCCGATTGTTTTATTATGAAACTAGAATATATTTGGCAGATTCTGAAAGTGATTGCGATCACAAGACTCTTTTAGTTGCTTTGGAATCGTCTGTTTAAAGTAGTGCAGTGAAACTCAAAAAAAATATTTGGAGCGTAGCGAAGGTCTGCATAAAAAGGCCCCCCTGGCCAAATGGTTCAACGTGCAAATTTCCCGATTGTTTTATTATGAAACTAGAATATATTTGGCAGATTCTGAAAAGGATTGCGATCACAAGACTCTTTTAGTTGCTTTGGAATCGTCTTTTGAAAGTAGTGCAGTGAAACTCGAAAAAAATTTTGGGAGCGTAGCGAAGGTCTGCATAAAAAGGCCCCCCTGGCCAAATGGTTCAACGTGCAAATTTCCCGATTGTTTTATTATGAAACTAGAATATATTTGGCAGATTCTGAAAGTGATTGCAATCTCAAGACTCTTTTAGTTGCTTGGGAATCGTCTTTTGAAAAAAGTGCAGTGAAACTCGAAAAAAGTTTGCGGGTGTAGGAACGGCGGCCGAAGGTCTGCATAAAAAGGCCCCCCTGGCCAAATGGTTCAACGTGCAAATTTCCCGATTGTTTTATTATGAAACTAGAATATATTTTGCAGATTCTGAAAGTGATTGCGATCACAAGACTCTTTTAGTTGCTTTGGAATCGTCTTTTGAAAGTAGTGCAGTGAAACTCGAAAAAAATTTTGGGAGCGTAGCGAAGGTCTGCATAAAAAGGCCCCCTGGCCAAATGGTTCAACGTGCAAATTTCCCCATTGTTTTATTATGAAACTAGAATATATTTGGCAGATTCTGAAAGTGATTCCGATCACAAGACTCTTTTAGTTGCTTTGGAATCGTCTTTTGAAAGCAGTGCAGTGAAACTCGAAAAAATTTTTGGGAGCGTAGCGAAGGTCTGCATAAAAAGGCCCCCCTCGCCAAATGGTTCAACGTGCAAATTTCCCGATTGTTTTATTATGAAACTAGAATATATTTGGCAGATTCTGAAAGTGATTGCGATCACAAGACTCTTTTAGTTGCTTTGGAATCGTCTTTTGAAAGTAGTGCAGTGAAACTCGAAAAGAATTTTGGGAGCGTAGCGAAGGTCTGCATAAAAAGGCCCCCCTGGCCAAATGGTTCAACGTGCAAATTTCCCGATTGTTTTATTATGAAACTAGAATATATTTGGCAGATTCTTAAAGTGATTGCGATCACAAGACTCTTTTAGTTGCTTTGCAATCGTCTTTTGAAAATAGTGCAGTGAAACTCGAAAAAAATTTTTGGGAGCGTAGCGAAGGTCTGCATAAAAAGGCCCCCCTGGCCAAATGGTTCAACGTGCAAATTCCCCGATTGTTTTATTATGAAACAAGAATATATTTGGCAGATTCTGAAAGTGATTGCGATCACAAGACTCTTTTACTTGCTTTTGAATCGTGTTTTGAAAGTAGTGCAGTGAAACTCGAAAAAAATTTTGGGAGCGTAGCGAAGGTCTGCATAAAAAGGCCCCCCTGGCCAAATGGTTCAACGTGCAAATTTCCCGATTGTTTTATTATGAAACTAGAATATATTTGGCTGATTCTGAAAGTGATTGCGATCACAAGACTCTTTTAGTTGCTTGGGAATCGTCTTTTGAAATTAGTGCAGTGAAACTCGAAAAAAATTTTGGGAGCGTAGCGAAGGTCTGCATAAAAAGGCCCCCCCCTGACCAAATGGTTCAACGTGCAAATTTCCCGATTGTTTTATTATGAAACTAGAATATATTTGGCAGATTCTGAAAGTGATTGCGATCACAAGACTCTTTTAGTTGCTTTGGAATCGTCTTTTGAAAGTAGTGCAGTGAAATTCGAAAAAAATTTTGGGAGCGTAGCGAAGGTCTGCATAAAAAGGCCTCCCTGGCCAAATGGTTCAACGTGCAAATTTCCCGATTGTTTTATTATGAAACTAGAATATATTTGGCAGATTTCGAAAGTGATTGCAATCACAAGACTCTTTTACTTGCTTGGGAATCGTCTTTTGAAAGTAGTGCAGTGAAACTCGAAAAAAATTTTGGGAGCGTAGCGAAGGTCTGCATAAAAAGGCCTCCCTGGCCAAATGGTTCAACGTGCAAATTTCCCGATTGTTTTATTATGAAACTAGAATATATTTGGCAGATTCTGAAAGTGATTGCGATCACAAGACTCTTTTAGTTGCTTGGGAATCGTCTTTTGAAAAAAGTGCAGTGAAACTCGAAAAATGTTTGCGGGCGTAGGAACGGCTGCCGAAGGTCTGCGTAAAAAGGCCCCCCCTGGCCAAATGGTTCAACGTGCAAATTTCCCGATTGTTTTATTATGAAACTAGAATATTTTTGGCAGATTCTGAAAGTGATTGCGATCACAAGACTCTTTTAGTTGCTTTGGAATCGTCTTTTGAATGTAGTGCAGTGAAACTCGAAAAACATTTTGAGAGCGTAGCGAAGGTCTGCATAAAAAGGCCCCCCTGGCCAAATGGTTCAACGTGCAAATTTCCCGATTGTTTTATTATGAAGCTAGAATATATTTGGCAGATTCTGAAAGTGATTGCGATCACAAGACTCTTTTAGTTGCTTGGGAATCGTCTTTTGAAAAAAGTGCAGTGAAACTCGAAAAAAGTTTGCGGGCGTAGGAACGGCGGCCGAAGGTCTGCATAAAAAGGCCCCCCTGGCCAAATGGTTCAACGTGCAAATTTCCCGATTGTTTTATTATGAAACTAGAATATATTTGGCAGATTCTGAAAGTGATTGCGATCACAAGACTCTTTTAGTTGCTTGGGAATCGTCTTTTGAAGAAAGTGCAGTGAAACTCGAAAATTTTGCGGGCGTAGGAACGGCGGCCGAAGGTCTGCATAAAAAGGCCCCCCTGGCCAAATGGTTCAACGTGCAAATTTCCCGATTGTTTTATTATGAAACTAGAATATATTTGGCAGATTCTGAAAGTGATTGCGATCACAAGACTCTTTTAGTTGCTTTGGAATCGTCTTTTGAAAGTAGTGCAGTGAAACTCGAAAAAAAATTTGGGAGCGTAGCGAAGGTCTGCATAAAAAGGCCTCCCTGGCCAAATGGTTCAACGTGCAAATTTCCCGATTGTTTTATTATGAAACTAGAATATATTTGGCAGATTCTGAAAGTGATTGCGATCACAAGACTCGTTTAGTTGCTTTGGAATCGCCTTTTGAATGTAGTGCAATGAAACTCGAAAAAAATTTTGGGAGCGTAGCGAAGGTCTGCATAAAAAGGCCCACCTGGCCAAATAGTTCAACGTGCAAATTTCCCGATTGTTTTATTATGAAACTAGAATATATTTGGCAGATTTCGAAAGTGATTGCAATCACAAGACTCTTTTACTTGCTTGGGAATCGTCTTTTGAAAGTAGTGCAGTGAAACTCGAAAAAAGTTTTGGGAGCGTAGCGAAGGTCTGCATAAAAAGGCCTCCCTGGCCAAATGGTTCAACGTGCAAATTTCCCGATTGTTTTATTATGAAACTAGAATATATTTGGCAGATTCTGAAAGTGATTGCGATCACAAGACTCTTTTAGTTGCTTGGGAATCGTCTTTTGAAAAAAGTGCAGTGAAACTCGAAAAATGTTTGCGGGCGTAGGAACGGCTGCCGAAGGTCTGCGTAAAAAGGCCCCCCTGGCCAAATGGTTCAACGTGCAAATTTCCCGATTGTTTTATTATGAAACTAGAATATTTTTGGCAGATTCTGAAAGTGATTGCGATCACAAGACTCTTTTAGTTGCTTTGGAATCGTCTTTTGAAAGTAGTGCAGTGAAATTCGAAAAAAATTTTGGGAGCGTAGCGAAGGTCTGCATAAAAAGGCCTCCCTGGCCAAATGGTTCAACGTGCAAATTTCCCGATTGTTTTATTATGAAACTAGAATATATTTGGCAGATTTCGAAAGTGATTGCAATCACAAGACTCTTTTACTTGCTTGGGAATCGTCTTTTGAAAGTAGTGCAGTGAAACTCGAAAAAAATTTTGGGAGCATAGCGAAGGTCTGCATAAAAAGGCCTCCCTGGCCAAATGGTTCAACGTGCAAATTTCCCGATTGTTTTATTATGAAACTAGAATATATTTGGCAGATTCTGAAAGTGATTGCGATCACAAGACTCTTTTAGTTGCTTGGGAATCGTCTTTTGAAAAAAGTGCAGTGAAACTCGAAAAATGTTTGCGGGCGTAGGAACGGCTGCCGAAGGTCTGCGTAAAAAGGCCCCCCCTGGCCAAATGGTTCAACGTGCAAATTTCCCGATTGTTTTATTATGAAACTAGAATATTTTTGGCAGATTCTGAAAGTGATTGCGATCACAAGACTCTTTTAGTTGCTTTGGAATCGTCTTTTGAATGTAGTGCAGTGAAACTCGAAAAACATTTTGAGAGCGTAGCGAAGGTCTGCATAAAAAGGCCCCCCTGGCCAAATGGTTCAACGTGCAAATTTCCCGATTGTTTTATTATGAAGCTAGAATATATTTGGCAGATTCTGAAAGTGATTGCGATCACAAGACTCTTTTAGTTGCTTGGGAATCGTCTTTTGAAAAAAGTGCAGTGAAACTCGAAAAAAGTTTGCGGGCGTAGGAACGGCGGCCGAAGGTCTGCATAAAAAGGCCCCCCTGGCCAAATGGTTCAACGTACAAATTTCCCGATTGTTTTATTATGAAACTAGAATATATTTGGCAGATTCTGAAAGTGATTGCGATCACAAGACTCTTTTAGTTGCTTGGGAATCGTCTTTTGAAGAAAGTGCAGTGAAACTCGAAAATTTTGCGGGCGTAGGAACGGCGGCCGAAGGTCTGCATAAAAAGGCCCCCCTGGCCAAATGGTTCAACGTGCAAATTTCCCGATTGTTTTATTATGAAACTAGAATATATTTGGCAGATTCTGAAAGTGATTGCGATCACAAGACTCTTTTAGTTGCTTTGGAATCGTCTTTTGAAAGTAGTGCAGTGAAACTCGAAAAAAAATTTGGGAGCGTAGCGAAGGTCTGCATAAAAAGGCCTCCCTGGCCAAATGGTTCAACGTGCAAATTTCCCGATTGTTTTATTATGAAACTAGAATATATTTGGCAGATTCTGAAAGTGATTGCGATCACAAGACTCGTTTAGTTGCTTTGGAATCGCCTTTTGAATGTAGTGCAATGAAACTCGAAAAAAATTTTGGGAGCGTAGCGAAGGTCTGCATAAAAAGGCCCACCTGGCCAAATAGTTCAACGTGCAAATTTCCCGATTGTTTTATTATGAAACTAGAATATATTTGGCAGATTTCGAAAGTGATTGCAATCACAAGACTCTTTTACTTGCTTGGGAATCGTCTTTTGAAAGTAGTGCAGTGAAACTCGAAAAAAGTTTTGGGAGCGTAGCGAAGGTCTGCATAAAAAGGCCTCCCTGGCCAAATGGTTCAACGTGCAAATTTCCCGATTGTTTTATTATGAAACTAGAATATATTTGGCAGATTCTGAAAGTGATTGCGATCACAAGACTCGTTTAGTTGCTTTGGAATCGCCTTTTGAATGTAGTGCAATGAAACTCGAAAAAAATTTTGGGAGCGTAGCGAAGGTCTGCATAAAAAGGCCCACCTGGCCAAATAGTTCAACGTGCAAATTTCCCGATTGTTTTATTATGAAACTAGAATATATTTGGCAGATTTCGAAAGTGATTGCAATCACAAGACTCTTTTACTTGCTTGGGAATCGTCTTTTGAAAGTAGTGCAGTGAAACTCGAAAAAAGTTTTGGGAGCGTAGCGAAGGTCTGCATAAAAAGGCCTCCCTGGCCAAATGGTTCAACGTGCAAATTTCCCGATTGTTTTATTATGAAACTAGAATATATTTGGCAGATTCTGAAAGTGATTGCGATCACAAGACTCTTTTAGTTGCTTGGGAATCGTCTTTTGAAAAAAGTGCAGTGAAACTCGAAAAATGTTTGCGGGCGTAGGAACGGCTGCCGAAGGTCTGCGTAAAAAGGCCCCCCTGGCCAAATGGTTCAACGTGCAAATTTCCCGATTGTTTTATTATGAAACTAGAATATTTTTGGCAGATTCTGAAAGTGATTGCGATCACAAGACTCTTTTAGTTGCTTTGGAATCGTCTTTTGAAAGTAGTGCAGTGAAATTCGAAAAAAATTTTGGGAGCGTAGCGAAGGTCTGCATAAAAAGGCCTCCCTGGCCAAATGGTTCAACGTGCAAATTTCCCGATTGTTTTATTATGAAACTAGAATATATTTGGCAGATTTCGAAAGTGATTGCAATCACAAGACTCTTTTACTTGCTTGGGAATCGTCTTTTGAAAGTAGTGCAGTGAAACTCGAAAAAAATTTTGGGAGCATAGCGAAGGTCTGCATAAAAAGGCCTCCCTGGCCAAATGGTTCAACGTGCAAATTTCCCGATTGTTTTATTATGAAACTAGAATATATTTGGCAGATTCTGAAAGTGATTGCGATCACAAGACTCTTTTAGTTGCTTGGGAATCGTCTTTTGAAAAAAGTGCAGTGAAACTCGAAAAATGTTTGCGGGCGTAGGAACGGCTGCCGAAGGTCTGCGTAAAAAGGCCCCCCCTGGCCAAATGGTTCAACGTGCAAATTTCCCGATTGTTTTATTATGAAACTAGAATATTTTTGGCAGATTCTGAAAGTGATTGCGATCACAAGACTCTTTTAGTTGCTTTGGAATCGTCTTTTGAATGTAGTGCAGTGAAACTCGAAAAACATTTTGAGAGCGTAGCGAAGGTCTGCATAAAAAGGCCCCCCTGGCCAAATGGTTCAACGTGCAAATTTCCCGATTGTTTTATTATGAAGCTAGAATATATTTGGCAGATTCTGAAAGTGATTGCGATCACAAGACTCTTTTAGTTGCTTGGGAATCGTCTTTTGAAAAAAGTGCAGTGAAACTCGAAAAAAGTTTGCGGGCGTAGGAACGGCGGCCGAAGGTCTGCATAAAAAGGCCCCCCTGGCCAAATGGTTCAACGTACAAATTTCCCGATTGTTTTATTATGAAACTAGAATATATTTGGCAGATTCTGAAAGTGATTGCGATCACAAGACTCTTTTAGTTGCTTGGGAATCGTCTTTTGAAGAAAGTGCAGTGAAACTCGAAAATTTTGCGGGCGTAGGAACGGCGGCCGAAGGTCTGCATAAAAAGGCCCCCCTGGCCAAATGGTTCAACGTGCAAATTTCCCGATTGTTTTATTATGAAACTAGAATATATTTGGCAGATTCTGAAAGTGATTGCGATCACAAGACTCTTTTAGTTGCTTTGGAATCGTCTTTTGAAAGTAGTGCAGTGAAACTCGAAAAAAAATTTGGGAGCGTAGCGAAGGTCTGCATAAAAAGGCCTCCCTGGCCAAATGGTTCAACGTGCAAATTTCCCGATTGTTTTATTATGAAACTAGAATATATTTGGCAGATTCTGAAAGTGATTGCGATCACAAGACTCGTTTAGTTGCTTTGGAATCGCCTTTTGAATGTAGTGCAATGAAACTCGAAAAAAATTTTGGGAGCGTAGCGAAGGTCTGCATAAAAAGGCCCACCTGGCCAAATAGTTCAACGTGCAAATTTCCCGATTGTTTTATTATGAAACTAGAATATATTTGGCAGATTTCGAAAGTGATTGCAATCACAAGACTCTTTTACTTGCTTGGGAATCGTCTTTTGAAAGTAGTGCAGTGAAACTCGAAAAAAGTTTTGGGAGCGTAGCGAAGGTCTGCATAAAAAGGCCTCCCTGGCCAAATGGTTCAACGTGCAAATTTCCCGATTGTTTTATTATGAAGCTAGAATATATTTGGCAGATTCTGAAAGTGATTGCGATCACAAGACTCTTTTAGTTGCTTGGGAATCGTCTTTTGAAAAAAGTGCAGTGAAACTCGAAAAAAGTTTGCGGGCGTAGGAACGGCGGCCGAAGGTCTGCATAAAAAGGCCCCCCTGGCCAAATGGTTCAACGTGCAAATTTCCCGATTGTTTTATTATGAAACTAGAATATATTTGGCAGATTCTGAAAGTGATTGCGATCACAAGACTCTTTTAGTTGCTTTGGAATCGTCTTTTGAAAGTAGTGCAGTGAAACTCGAAAAGAATTTTGGGAGCGTAGCGAAGGTCTGCATAAAAAGGCCCCCCTGGCCAAATGGTTCAACGTGCAAATTTCCCGATTGTTTTATTATGAAACTAGAATATATTTGGCAGATTCTGAAAGTGATTGCGATCACAAGACTCTTTTAGTTGCTTGGGAATCGTCTTTTGAAATTATTGCAGTGAAACTCGAAAAAAATTTTGGGAGCGTTGCGAAGGTCTGCATAAAAAGGCCCCCCCCTGACCAAATGGTTCAACGTGCAAATTTCCCGATTGTTTTATTATGAAACTAGAATACATTTGGCAGATTCTGAAAGTGTTTGCGATCACAAGACGCTTTTAGTTGCTTTGGAATCGTCTTTTGAAAGTAGTGCAGTGAAACTCGAAAAAAATTTTGGGAGCGTAGCGAAGGTCTGAATAAAAAGGCCTCCCTGGGCAAATGGTTCAACGTGCAAATTTCCCGATTGTTTTATTATGAAACTAGAATATATTTGGCAGATTCTGAAAGTGATTGCGATCACAAGACTCTTTTAGTTGCTTTGGAATCGTCTTTTGAAAGTAGTGCAGTGAAACTCGAAAAAAATTTTGGGAGCGTAGCGAAGGTCTGCATAAAAAGGCCCCCCCCCTGGCCAAATGGTACAACGTGCAAATTTCCCGATTGTTTTATTATGAAACTAGAATATATTTGGCAGATTCTGAAAGTGATTGCGATCACAAGACTCTTTTAGTTGCTTTGGAATCGTCTTTTGAAAGTAGTGCAGTGAAACTCGAAAAAAAATTTGGGAGCGTAGCGAAGGTCTGCATAAAAAGGCCCACCTGGCCAAATGGTTCAACGTGCAAATTTCCCGATTGTTTTATTATGAAACTAGAATATATTTGGCAGATTCTGAAAGTGATTGCGATCACAAGACTCGTTTAGTTGCTTTGGAATCGCCTTTTGAATGTAGTGCAATGAAACTCGAAAAAAATTTTGGGAGCGTAGCGAAGGTCTGCATAAAAAGGCCCACCTGGCCAAATAGTTCAACGTGCAAATTTCCCGATTGTTTTATTATGAAACTAGAATATATTTGGTAGATTCTGAAAGTGATTGCGATCACAAGACTCTTTTAGTTGCTTTGGAATCGTCTTTTGAAAGTAGTGCAGTGAAACTCGAAAAGAATTTTGGGAGCGTAGCGAAGGTCTGCATAAAAAGGCCCCCCTGGCCAAATGGTTCAACGTGCAAATTTCCCGATTGTTTTATTATGAAACTAGAATATTTTTGGCAGATTCTGAAAGTGATTGCGATCACAAGACTCTTTTAGTTGCTTTGGAATCGTCTTTTGAAAAAAGTGCAGTGAAACTCGAAAAATGTTTGCGGGCGTAGGAACGGCTGCCGAAGGTCTGCGTAAAAAGGCCCCCCCTGGCCAAATGGTTCAACGTGCAAATTTCCCGATTGTTTTATTATGAAACTAGAATATTTTTGGCAGATTCTGAAAGTGATTGCGATCACAAGACTCTTTTAGTTGCTTTGGAATCGTCTTTTGAATGTAGTGCAGTGAAACTCGAAAAACATTTTGAGAGCGTAGCGAAGGTCTGCATAAAAAGGCCCCCCTGGCCAAATGGTTCAACGTGCAAATTTCCCGATTGTTTTATTATGAAGCTAGAATATATTTGGCAGATTCTGAAAGTGATTGCGATCACAAGACTCTTTTAGTTGCTTGGGAATCGTCTTTTGAAAAAAGTGCAGTGAAACTCGAAAAAAGTTTGCGGGCGTAGGAACGGCGGCCGAAGGTCTGCATAAAAAGGCCCCCCTGGCCAAATGGTTCAACGTGCAAATTTCCCGATTGTTTTATTATGAAACTAGAATATATTTGGCAGATTCTGAAAGTGATTGCGATCACAAGACTCTTTTAGTTGCTTTGGAATCGTCTTTTGAAAGTAGTGCAGTGAAACTCGAAAAGAATTTTGGGAGCGTAGCGAAGGTCTGCATAAAAAGGCCCCCCTGGCCAAATGGTTCAACGTGCAAATTTCCCGATTGTTTTATTATGAAACTAGAATATATTTGGCAGATTCTGAAAGTGATTGCGATCACAAGACTCTTTTAGTTGCTTGGGAATCGTCTTTTGAAATTATTGCAGTGAAACTCGAAAAAAATTTTGGGAGCGTTGCGAAGGTCTGCATAAAAAGGCCCCCCCCTGACCAAATGGTTCAACGTGCAAATTTCCCGATTGTTTTATTATGAAACTAGAATACATTTGGCAGATTCTGAAAGTGTTTGCGATCACAAGACTCTTTTAGTTGCTTTGGAATCGTCTTTTGAAAGTAGTGCAGTGAAACTCGAAAAAAATTTTGGGAGCGTAGCGAAGGTCTGAATAAAAAGGCCTCCCTGGGCAAATGGTTCAACGTGCAAATTTCCCGATTGTTTTATTATGAAACTAGAATATATTTGGCAGATTCTGAAAGTGATTGCGATCACAAGACTCTTTTAGTTGCTTTGGAATCGTCTTTTGAAAGTAGTGCAGTGAAACTCGAAAAAAATTTTGGGAGCGTAGCGAAGGTCTGCATAAAAAGGCCCACCTGGCCAAATGGTACAACGTGCAAATTTCCCGATTGTTTTATTATGAAACTAGAATATATTTGGCAGATTCTGAAAGTGATTGCGATCACAAGACTCTTTTAGTTGCTTGGGAATCGTCTTTTGAAAAAAGTGCAGTCAAACTCGAAAAATGTTTGCGGGCGTAGGAACGGCGGCCGAAGGTCTGCATAAAAAGGCCCCCCTGGCCAAATGGTTCAACGTGCAAATTTCCCGATTGTTTTATTATGAAACTAGAATATATTTGGCAGATTCTGAAAGTGATTGCGATCACAAGACTCTTTTAGTTGCTTTGAACAGGGGAGCAGCCCCCGGCTCACTGCTCGAAGAGCGGTGTTGAGCTATGCTAGGACCGAAGTCCACGTGGGCTGTCCCGAGACGTTTATTGAAAAACGAAAGAGAAAAAAAAAAGCGAAGGTCTGCATAAAAAGGCCCCCCTGGCCAAATGGTTCAACGTGCAAATTTCCCAATTGTTTTATTATGAAACTAGAATATATTTGGCAGATTCTGAAAGTGATTCCGATCACAAGACTCTTTTAGTTGCTTTGGAATCGTCTTTTGAAAGCAGTGCAGTGAAACTCGAAAAGAATTTTGGGAGCGTAGCGAAGGTCTGCATAAAAAGGCCCCCCTGGCCAAATGGTTCAACGTGCAAATTTCCCGATTGTTTTATTATGAAACTAGAATATATTTGGCAGATTCTGAAAGTGATTGCGATCACAAGACTCTTTTAGTTGCTTTGGAATCGTCTTTTGAAAGTAGTGCAGTGAAACTCGAAAAAAATTTTGGGAGCGTAGCGAAGGTCTGCATAAAAAGGCCCCCCTGGCCAAATGGTTCAACGTGCAAATTTCCCGATTGTTTTATTATGAAACTAGAATATATTTGGCAGATTCTGAAAGTGATTGCGATCACAAGACTCTTTTAGTTGCTTGGGAATCGTCTTTTGAAATTATTGCAGTGAAACTCGAAAAAAATTTTGGGAGCGTAGCGAAGGTCTGCATAAAAAGGCCCCCCCCTGACCAAATGGTTCAACGTGCAAATTTCCCGATTGTTTTATTATGAAACTAGAATATATTTGGCAGATTCTGAAAGTGATTGCGATCACAAGACTCTTTTAGTTGCTTTGGAATCGTCTTTTGAAAGTAGTGCAGTGAAACTCGAAAAAAATTTTGGGAGCGTAGCGAAGGTCTGCATAAAAAGGCCCCCCTGGCCAAATGGTTCAACGTGCAAATTTCCCGATTGTTTTATTATGAAACTAGAATATATTTGGCAGATTGTGAAAGTGATTGCTATCACAAGACTCTTTTAGTTGCTTTGGAATCGTCTTTTGAACGTAGTGCAGTGAAACTCGAAAAGAATTTTGGGAACGTAGCGAAGGTCTGCATAAAAAGGCCCCCCTGGCCAAATGGTTCAACGTGCAAATTTCCCGATTGTTTTATTATGAAACTAGAATATATTTGGCAGATTCTGAAAGTGATTGCTATCACAAGACTCTTTTAGTTGCTTTGGAATCGTCTTTTGAAAGTAGTGCAGTGAAACTCGAAAAAAATTTTGGGAGCGTAGCGAAGGTCTGAATAAAAAGGCCTCCCTGGCCAAATGGTTCAACGTGCAAATTTCCCGATTGTTTTATTATGAAACTAGAATATATTTGGCAGATTCTGAAAGTGATTGAGATCACAAGACTCTTTTAGTTGCTTTGGAATCGTCTTTTGAAAGCAGTGCAGTGAAACTCGAAAAAAATTTTGGGAGCGTAGCGAAGGTCTGCATAAAAAGGCCCCCCCTGGCCAAATGGTTCCACGTGCAAATTTCCCGATTGTTTTATTATGAAACTAGAATATATTTGGCAGGTTCTGAAAGTGATTGCGATCACAAGACTCTTTTAGTTGGTTTGGAATCGTCTTTTGAAAGTAGTGCAGTGAAACTCGAAAAACATTTTTAAAGCGTAGCGAAGGTCTGCATAAAAAGGCCCCCCTGGCCAAATGGTTCAACGTGCAAATTTCCCGATTGTTTTATTATGAAACTAGAATATATTTGGCAGATTCTGAAAGTGATTGCGATCACAAGACTCTTTTAGTTGCTTTGGAATCGTCTTTTGAAAGTAGTGCAGTGAAACTCGAAAAGAATTTTGGGAACGTAGCGAAGGTCTGCATAAAAAGGCCCCCCTGGCCAAATGGTTCAACGTGCAAATTTCACGATTGTTTTATTATGAAACTAGAATATATTTGGCAGATTCTGAAAGTGATTGCGACCACAAGACTCTTTGAGTTGCTTTGGAATCGTCTTTTGAAAGTAGTGCAGTGAAACTGGAAAAAAATTTTTGGGAGCGTAGCGAAGGTCTGCATAAAAAGGCCCCTGGCCAAATGGTTCAACGTGCAAATTCCCCGATTGTTTTATTATGAAACAAGAATATATTTGGCAGATTCTGAAAGTGATTGCGATCACAAGACTCTTTTAGTTGCTTTGGAATCGTCTTTTGAAAGTAGTGCAGTGAAACTCGAAAAAAATTTTGGGAGCGTAGCGAAGGTCTGCATAAAAAGGCCCCCCTGGCCAAATGGTTCAACGTGCAAATTTCCCGATTGTTTTATTATGAAACTAGAATATATTTGGCAGATTCTGAAAGTGATTGCGATCACAAGACTCTTTTAGTTGCTTGGGAATCGTCTTTTGAAATTAGTGCAGTGAAACTCGAAAAAAATTTTGGGAGCGTAACGAAGGTCTGCATAAAAAGGCCCCCCCCCTGACCAAATGGTTCAACGTGCAAATTTCCCAATTGTTTTATTATGAAACTAGAATATATTTGGCAGATTCTGAAAGTGATTGCGATCACAAGACTCTTTTAGTTGCTTTGGAATCGTCTTTTGAAAGTAGTGCAGTGAAACTCGAAAAAAATTTTGGGAGCGTAGCGAAGGTCTGAATAAAAAGGCCTCTCTGGCCAAATGGTTCAACGTGCAAATTTCCCGATTGTTTTATTATGAAACTAGAATATATTTGGCAGATTCTGAAAGTGATTGCGATCACAAGACTCTTTTAGTTGCTTGGGAATCGTCTTTTGAAAGTAGTGCAGTGAAACTCGAAAAAAATTTTGGGAGCGTAGCGAAGGTCTGCATAAAAAGGCCCCCCCTGGCCAAATGGTTCAACGTGCAAATTTCCCGATTGTTTTATTATGAAACTAGAATATATTTGGCAGTTTCGGAAAGTGATTGCGATCACAAGACTCTTTTAGTTGCTGTGGAATCGTCTTTTGAAAGTAGTGCAGTGAAACTCGAAAAACATTTTGGGAGCGTAGCGAAGGTCTGCATAAAAAGGCCCCTCTGGCCAAATGGTTCAACGTGCAAATTTCCCGATTGTTTTATTATGAAACTAGAATATATTTGGCAGATTCTCAAAGTGATTGCGATCACAAGACTCTTTTAGTTGCTTTGGAATCGTCTTTTGAAAGTAGTGCAGTGAAACTCGAAAAAAATTTTGGGAGCGTAGCGAAGGTCTGCATAAAAAGGCCCCCCTGGCTAAATGGTTCAACGTGCAAATTTCCCGATTGTTTTATTATGAAGCTAGAATATATTTGGCAGATTCTGAAAGTGATTGCGATCACAAGACTCTTTTAGTTGCTTGGGAATCGTCTTTTGAAAAAAGTGCAGTGAAACTCGAAAAAAGTTTGCGGGCGTAGGAACGGCGGCCGAAGGTCTGCATAAAAAGGCCCCCCTGGCCAAATGGTTCAACGTGCAAATTTCCCGATTGTTTTATTATGAAACTAGAATATATTTGGCAGATTCTGAAAGTGATTGCGATCACAAGACTCTTTTAGTTGCTTGAGAATCGTCTTTTGAAGAAAGTGCAGTGAAACTCGAAAAAAGTTTGCGGGCGTAGGAACGGCGGCCGAAGGTCTGCATAAAAAGCCCCCCCTGGCCAAATGGTTCAACGTGCAAATTTCCCGATTGTTTTATTATGAAACTAGAATATATTTGGCAGATTCTGAAAGTGATTGCGATCACAAGACTCTTTTAGTTGCTTGGGAATCGTCTTTTGAAGAAAGTGCAGTGAAACTCGAAAAAAGTTTGCGGGCGTAGGAACGGCGGCCGAAGGTCTGCATAAAAAGGCCCCCCTGGCCAAATGGTTCAACGCGCAAATTTCCCGATTGTTTTATTATGAAAGTAGAATCTATTTGGCAGATTCTGGAAGTGATTGCGATCACAAGACTCTTTTAGTTGCTTTGGATTCGTCTTTTGAAAGTAGTGCAGAGAAACTCGAAAAAAATTTTGGGAGCGTAGCGAAGGTCTGCATAAAAGGCCCCCCTGGCCAAATGGTTCAACGTGCAAATTTCCCGATTGTTTTATTATGAAACTAGAATATATTTGGCAGATTCTGAAAGTGATTGCGATCACAAGACTCTTTTAGTTGCTTTGGAATCTTCTTTTGAATGTAGTGCAGTAAACTCGAAAAAAATTTTGGGAGCGTAGCGAAGGTCTGCATAAAAAGGCCCACCTGGCCAAATGATTCAACGTGCAAATTTCCCGATTGTTTTATTATGAAACTAGAATATATTTGGCAGATTCTGAAAGTGATTGCGATCACAAGACTCTTTTAGTTGCTTTGGAATCGTCTTTTGAAAGTAGTGCAGTGAAACTCGAAAAAAATTTTGGGAGCGTAGCGAAGGTCTGCATAAAAAGGCTGCCCTGGCCAAATGGTTCAACGTGCAAATTTCCCGATTGTTTTATTATGAAGCTAGAATATATTTGGCAGATTCTGAAAGTGATTGCGATCACAAGACTCTTTTAGTTGCTTGGGAATCGTCTTTTGAAAAAAGTGCAGTGAAACTCGAAAAAAGTTTGCGGGCGTAGGAACGGCGGCCGAAGGTCTGCATAAAAAGGCCCCCCTGGCCAAATGGTTCAACGTGCAAATTTCCCGATTGTTTTATTATGAAACTAGAATATATTTGGCAGATTCTGACAGTGATTGCGATCACAAGACTCTTTTAGTTGCTTGGGAATCGTCTTTTGAAGAAAGTGCAGTGAAACTCGAAAAAAGTTTGCGGGCGTAGGAACGGCGGCCGAAGGTCTGCATAAAAAGGCCCCCCTGGCCCAACGCGCAAATTTCCCGATTGTTTTATTATGAAAGTAGAATATATTTGGCAGATTCTGGAAGTGATTGCGATCACAAGACTCTTTTAGTTGCTTTGGAATCGTCTTTTCAAAGTAGTGCAGTGAAACTCGAAAAAAATTTTGGGAGCGTAGCGAAGGTCTGCATAAAAAGGCCCCCCTGGCCAAATGGTTCAACGTGCAAATTTCCCGATTGTTTTATTATGAAACTAGAATATATTTGGCAGATTCTGAAAGTGATTGCGATCAAAAGACTCTTTTAGTTGCTTTGGAATCGTCTTTTGAATGTAGTGCAGTAAACTCGAAAAAAATTTTGGGAGCGTAGCGAAGGTCTGCATAAAAAGGCCCACCTGGCCAAATAGTTCAACGTGCAAATTTCCCGATTGTTTTATTATGAAACTAGAATATATTTGGTAGATTCTGAAAGTGATTGCGATCACAAGACTCTTTTAGTTGCTTGGGAATCGTCTTTTGAAAAAAGTGCAGTGAAACTCGAAAAAAGTTTGCGGGCGTAGGAACGGCGGCCGAAGGTCTGCATAAAAAGGACCCCCTGGCCAAATGGTTCAACGTGCAAATTTCCCGATTGTTTTATTATGAAACTAGAATATATTTGGCAGATTCTGAAAGAGATTGCGATCACAAGACTCTTTTAGTTGCTGGGGAATCGTCTTTTGAAAAAAGTGCAGTGAAACTCGAAAAATGTTTGCGAGCGTAGGAACGGCGGCCGAAGGTCTGCATAAAAAGGCCCCCCTGGCCAAATGGTTCAACGTGCAAATTTCCCGATTGTTTTATAATGAAACTAGAATATATTTGGCAGATTCTGAAAGTGATTGCGATCACAAGACTCTTTTAGTTGCTTTGGAATCGTCTTTTGAAAGTAGTGCAGTGAAACTCGAAAAAAATTTTGGGAGCGTAGCGAAGGTCTGCATAAAAAAATCCCCCTGGCCAAATGGTTCAACGTGCAAATTTCCCGATTGTTTTATTATGAAACTAGAATATATTTGGCAGATTCTGAAAGTGATTGCGATCACAAGACTCTTTTAGTTGCTTTGAACAGGGGAGCAGCCCCCGGCTCACTGCTCGAAGAGCGGTGTTGAGCTATGCTAGGACCGAAGTCCACGTGGGCTGTCCCGAGACGTTTATTGAAAAACGAAAGAGAAAAAAAAAATTACAGAATTCATCGCCAGGCTTGAATTTTACAAGTATCGCCAAGGGAGACCCTTGCACGCGCTAGAGGGCGATATCGAGTGCCAGGCTTGAGCCTCACGCGACAGTGGGCACTCGGTGGTTACATGGCTAGATAAGTACAAAAGAAGCAAGAATTTGGTAAGTTCTACACTTGAGGACTTTCGCCAGGGCTTAAGCCCTCTCGCGACACATGGCGAAGGTGAAACATAAAGGTGGCTGATTTTGCTGCACTTATCACTTAGTCAGTTAAGTCTGAGATGTTAGCTAGGAAAGAGTATATGTTATTAAGTTTACATACTAGGAAATTGCGGGAGATTATATTTACTAGCCAATTTGGAGGGCGTGGGGAGGGATTACGGAGGTGAAAATTACTAGTTAGAGAGCAATTGTTAGAGAGGAACGGCTGCCGAACGTCTGCGTAAAAAGGCCCCCCTGGCCAAATGGTTCAACGTGCAAATTTCCCGATTGTGTTATTATGAAACAAGAATATATTTGGCAGATTCTGAAAGTGATTGCGATCATTAGACTCTTTTAGTTGCTTTGGAATCGTCGTTTGAAGATAGGTATGTGAAACTCGAAAAAAAATTTTGAGAGCGTAGGAACGGCTGCCGAAGGTCTGCGTAAAAAGGCCCCCCTGGCCAAATGGTTCAACGTGCAAATTTCCCGATTGTGTTATTATGAAACTAGAATATATTTGGCAGATTCTGAAAGTGATTGCGATCATTAGACTCTTTTAGTTGCTTTGGAATCGTCGTTTGAAGATAGGTATGTGAAACTCGAAAAAAAATTTTGAGAGCGTAGGAACGGCTGCCGAAGGTCTGCGTAAAAAGGCCCCCCTGGCCAAATGGTTCAACGTGCAAATTTCCCGATTGTGTTATTATGAAACTAGAATATATTTGGCAGATTCTGAAAGTGATTGCGATCATTAGTCTCTTTTAGTTGCTTTGGAATCGTCGTTTGAAGATAGGTATGTGAAACTCGAAAAAAAATTTTGAGAGCGTAGGAACGGCTGCCGAAGGTCTGCGTAAAAAGGCCCCCCTGGCCAAATGGTTCAACGTGCAAATTTCCCGATTGTGTTATTATGAAACTAGAATATATTTGGCAGATTCTGAAAGTGATTGCGATCATTAGACTCTTTTAGTTGCTTTGGAATCGTCGTTTGAAGATAGGTATGTGAAACTCGAAAAAAAATTTTGAGAGCGTAGGAACGGCTGCCGAAGGTCTGCGTAAAAAGGCCCCCCTGGCCAAATGGTTCAACGTGCAAATTTCCCGATTGTGTTATTATGAAACTAGAATATATTTGGCAGATTCTGAAAGTGATTGCGATCAT
The DNA here is from genome assembly GCA_963930645.1 of Salticus scenicus. Lineage (NCBI taxonomy): Eukaryota > Metazoa > Arthropoda > Arachnida > Araneae > Salticidae > Salticus > Salticus scenicus. Next base: position 29,033,323 of record OZ005658.1, read on the forward strand.
TAGACTCTTTTAGTTGCTTTGGAATCGTCGTTTGAAAATAGGTATGTGAAACTCGAAAAAAAATTTTGAGAGCGTAGGAACGGCTGCCGAAGGTCTGCGTAAAAAGGCCCCCCTGGCCAAATGGTTCAACGTGCAAATTTCCCGATTGTGTTATTATGAAACTAGAATATATTTGGCAGATTCTGAAAGTTATTGCGATCATTAGACTCTTTTAGTTGCTTTGGAATCGTCGTTTGAAGATAGGTATGTGAAACTCGAAAAAAAATTTTGAGAGCGTAGGAACGGCTGCCGAAGGTCTGCGTAAAAAGGCCCCCCTGGCCAAATGGTTCAACGTGCAAATTTCCCGATTGTGTTATTATGAAACTAGAATATATTTGGCAGATTCTGAAAGTGATTGCGATCATTAGACTCTTTTAGTTGCTTTGGAATCGTCGTTTGAAAATAGGTATGTGAAACTCGAAAAAAAATTTTGAGGGCGTAGGAACGGCTGCCGAAGGTCTGCGTAAAACGGCCCCCCTGGCCAAATGGTTCAACGTGCAAATTTCCCGATTGTGTTATTATGAAACTAGAATATATTTGGCAGATTCTGAAAGTGATTGCGATCATTAGACTCTTTTAGTTGCTTTGGAATCGTCGTTTGAAGATAGGTATGTGAAACTCGAAAAAAAATTTTGAGAGCGTAGGAACGGCTGCCGAAGGTCTGCGTAAAAACGCCCCCTGGCCAAATGGTTCAACGTGCAAATTTCCCGATTGTGTTATTATGAAACTAGAATATATTTGGCAGATTCTGAAAGTGATTGCGATCATTAGACTCTTTTAGTTGCTTTGGAATCGTCGTTTGAAATAGGTATGTGAAACTCGAAAAAAAATTTTGAGAGCGTAGGAACGGCTGCCGAAGGTCTGCGTAAAAAGGCCCCCCTGGCCAAATGGTTCAACGTGCAAATTTCCTGATTGTGTTATTATGAAACTAGAATATATTTGGCAGATTCTGAAAGTGATTGCGATCATTAGACTCTTTTAGTTGCTTTGGAATCGTCGTTTGAAGATAGGTATGTGAAACTCGAAAAAAAATTTTGAGAGCGTAGGAACGGCTGCCGAAGGTCTGCGTAAAAAGGCCCCCCTGGCCAAATGGTTCAACGTGCAAATTTCCCGATTGTGTTATTATGAAACTAGAATATATTTGGCAGATTCTGAAAGTGATTGCGATCATTAGACTCTTTTAGTTGCTTTGGAATCGTCGTTTGAAGATAGGTATGTGAAACTCGAAAAAAAATTTTGAGAGCGTAGGAACGGCTGCCGAAGGTCTGCGTAAAAAGGCCCCCCTGGCCA